>JAPDVR010000005.1:23227294-24491044 GCA_026230005.1 Gila orcuttii | reverse complement strand
TTCGTCTGTTTTGCCTCCCTACTCTTCCACCACGCGTCCTTAATTCTCTTCTTCTCGTCCGTTGACCCTGTTTGTTTCCTTGTTGTTCTTATACGGGTGACAATCACACCGCCGTGCCGTTAGACCTTCAGCCCGTGGTCAGACCCCTTTTTTCTGCGGGCAGGAGTCCCCTTGGAACAGATGTCCAGGCTGTGGTGTTCACTGATGCCTCTGCCACCGGCTGGGGTGCCATGTACAATGGGCATGCAGTGTCAGGGGTGTAGATGGGCCCCCAACTGCATTGGCACATCAACTGCCTCAAGTTGCTGGCAGTAGCCTACGTCTCGCTCTGAGCCGCTTAAAGAGCCCGCTACAGGGCAGGGATGTACTGGTCCGTACGGACAACACTGCGACCTTTGTGTACATCAAACGGCAAGGTGGTCTACGCTCCCATCGCATGTCCCAGAGCAGCTGCTGCAAATGATTGCATGCCAATGTGCATTGGCTCGTTTAGTTACACTCAAAATAGATTGGCTCCCTGGCGACATTCCTATAAGTCGGTCTGATGTACGTCTGCGTTCCCTCCTTCAGGGAACGAGGGTTACCATACGTAACCGAGACGTTGTGATCTGAGAAATGTAAAAAGCAACTGAGAAAAACTGTAAGTAAATACAAAAACTACTACAATGAGGTAGCCTATATTTAAATATATATAATTTTTTTTTAATGAAAACAATGCCACAAAAATCATAATGGTCCTACGAACAACCTTCCTTTTTATGCAAAATATTGTTTTTACTTTTGTTTTTGAGATGAAATATGAATATGAAATGTGGTCTTGACAGTTTATATGACATTCATAGATTACATCCCTGATATATTTTCCAACCCAATTCATTACGACGACTACTACTGAAAAAATGCTTTCATTGTGTGGCAGCTTTGCCATTATTTTCTCTTTCCATCATAAAACAGGGTCATTTTAATGCTAACATTGCTTTTTTGACATACAGGAGGTGCTTAAAAGCATTTTTGTCTCTGTTTTTATATATAAGATTAATATGTAAATTTAAGCTTCCTATTAGATATGATGTCCCTTTGTTTCATTGTCTTATTTTTTGACAGATCTGGATCAGAATGGCAACGTGTAATGATACTGTGCCAACCAATGATAGTTGCATGTATCGTTGTACTTTAAAAGAAGAATTCAAGTACATTCTTCTCCCGGTGAGTTACAGCCTGGTGTTTGTGGTCGGCCTGGGCTTGAACATCACCGCCATGTACGTCATCTTGTTTCGAACCAAACACTGGAAGCCTAGCACCATCTACATGATCAACCTCAACGTCTGTGACACTCTTTACACCCTCACCCTTCCGTTTCTGATCTACTATTATGCTGATGAGAATGACTGGCCGTTTGGTGAGCCGATGTGTAAGCTGATTCGCTTTCTCTTCTACACGAACCTCTACGGAAGCATCCTCTTCCTCAGCTGCATCAGCCTGCACCGATTTTTAGGCGTTTGCCATCCGGTTCGCTCTTTGTCCTGGATAAGCGGCCGTCGGGCTCGTTTGGTTTCTGTGGGAATATGGGCGATCATACTCATCTTCCAGGCCCCGATCCTTTATTTCTCCAGGACGAGATTTAATGGTAAATTTCTGATCTGTCACGACACCACCAGCAAAGATCTCTTTAATGACTATCTCGTCTACAGCTCAGTGGTGATATTTTTGCTCTTTGTCCTACCATTTGGGGTGGTGCTGGTCTGCAACGGGCTGATGGTAAGGAAACTTCAGGAACCCAGTGTTGGCGAAGGACCAATGTCACAACGTTTCAAGCAGAAGTCGGTGAAGATGATCATTATTGTGCTTCTGGCTTTCATGTTGTGCTTCCTGCCCTTCCATCTGAATCGCAGTATATACTACACCTTGCGCTACCTGGACATAGAGAACTGCGACACGTTTCGGCTCGCCAACAATGCCTACAAAGCCATGCGACCTCTGGTCAGTATCAACAGCTGCATCGACCCCATCCTCTACTTCATGGCAGGGCAGAGTTTCAAAAAATCCATCAAGAAATTAAGCATGAAGTCTGATAAATCCCTCTCAACCTTACAGTGAAGATGAAGATCTTGGGAAAAAAAAGCTTGATTAAAAAAAAAGATTTCAAAAGCGGGTTTTCTTAGCGATGCCACAGAAAAAACATTTTTTGGTTCCTCAAAGAACCTTTCAGTGAAGAATTCTTAAAAGAACCATTTTTTCCTCAGTGTAAGGAAAATTTTTCCACTATAAAAAAATTAATCTTTTGTGCAATGGATTGGTTTCATGGATGTTAAAGTTTCTAAATGGAACCATATAATGCATTAAGAGCGCATACTCCTTCATTTATCAGGGATACAAACACATGTATGGTCAAAAAAGAGAGAGGTTATCGAAGCCCTCGCCCCGTGGCAAATATCCATAATTGTGATGAATTTAATCCTTTGTAAGTTATCATTTTGCAGTGTAAGATTACAGTTAACACCTTTAAATATTACATAAATGTATTATGTATTTTTATTAAACTTAATGAGTGTATAAATCAGCAGCAAAAAGTAATTCTTGAAAAAATCTGCACAGTAATTTTATAAAAACTAAACATGTTAATAAAAATTAATAATAATAAAATTCAATCATGCAATCATACATTTCACAATTTTATATTTATATATGAATGTCAAGAATTCAGAAGTGTATATATTTATATAGCCTACACTACACTACACAGAAATAATATACAATTAAATTATACTTATTTTAAATGTATTGTGCAGGATAGGTATAAAAAAAATATATAGGCTTTTAATAATCTTTCAGTGCGCAAAACCATGAACGCTTCAAAACAGAGCGCACAAAGCGCGTATGCGCATCGCGGGTGCAGAATGATGTGCTCAAAGCAACATGGAGTCACAGTGTGCAGCGCTGCGCTGCACAAGTGCGCATTTAAAAGTTCACGGCACAAAGCGAAGAAATGTCGAGCTCACAAATCCTAGTGTAGTGTATATCTGTCCAACAGTTTATTGATCATTTGTTTCTTCACAGTTTTAAATTCCAGTTATTGTGAGTTCGATGCCGATTCATAGTCCTTGTGCTAACAGGCACCGTAGCGAGTCGTTTAAAAACAGCAACAAACATAATATACAAATACACAAAATAAAGTAATTTTATGCAAATCCACAGCCTTTTATCTAAAGATCAAGCACTATAATGTGAATATATCATATTGGAGAGAGTTTTACCGTGCATCCTGCTGTAACCGGACGAGGCGCGCGCGCTGTTTGAATACTGAATGGAGAATGATTGACAGCCGCAGAGGAGGGAAAACGAGTTTCCGTAAACTTTAATTTAATGATGTAAATAGACTTCTGTCCCTCACATTAAGCTAAGGAATTGCTTCAGATGACATTGTGAAATTATAAAACGACCCTCTCAGTCTCAGACCCAAGTCACCCAAACTGACGTGAAAAAAGCGTGAGGCGCCGAAAAGCGCGCTGTTTGCATCCCTGATTTATGGTGTGGAGACAAAGTCATGGTGGTGAACTTGGTTTGAACATGTGGAAGTGTGAATGACATGATTTTCAGTTTGTTCCTTACACAAATCTACTGGTTTGCATGAGAAG
Source organism: Gila orcuttii (assembly GCA_026230005.1). Lineage (NCBI taxonomy): Eukaryota > Metazoa > Chordata > Actinopteri > Cypriniformes > Leuciscidae > Gila > Gila orcuttii. The sequence continues at coordinate 24,487,409 of JAPDVR010000005.1, read as the reverse complement.
ACTTGGAATATTGCACAAGTTGCAATTATATGCATGCATGGCTGCATGCGATCAGAGACTGTATCATATGTCAATGGAATAATTATATCAATCTTAGAGAAGGCATGTTTGATTTTAAGCTGTATTTATTTTTCTGTCTTTATTGCACTTAAATGTAATGTAAAAGTGAAAAAATGACAGGATTTTTTTTGTTAATTGATTAAGATATATTGTTTATGTTACTGTAACAATTTCCTGGTAGCCTAATCATCAGGATATTTTATGAAACGATTTACATCATCTATGAATAGCATGGGATTGTGAGATTATAAAATAATGTGCTAAAATTAATATAATGAAGATGTTAGTTTATTCTATTTTCTGCATTGAAGTGTGAATTAATTTTTATTTTATTTTAAGTGAATCAATACAGTAATTAATACTTTCACTCAGCAAGGATCCATTAAATTGATCAAAAATGACAGTAAAGACTTGTACATATATATATTTTTTACTTTTGAAATTTCTATTCATCTCAAAATCTGTTCTACTTTCAAACATGTGAAACAGTTTCTACAAAACAATATTTCACAATATTACTGTTTTTACTATATTTTATTGGTGGGGAAAAATTCAAACTTCATGCTGGTGAGCATAGACTCAAAAACATAAAAAAAAACTTTTGAATAGTATATATTACCATAAAAATTATTGCACATATACAATATGTTAAAAATGAATTTCCAGATCTCAAATACTGCAGTAAAGTTATTTATTTGAAGAGTATAAATATAAAGAAAAAATAACATTATTATTTGAATGATAATAAATAAAAGCAACAACAATACGGAGTATTGTAGCTTACAGAGTTTTCCCCTTACCTTGTCATTCTACTTCATTTGCAAACAGCGGTCTATGTCTAGCTCTGACTATGCGGTATTCAAGAAATGATTGCAAACATATTTATATTGTATAAAAATTCACTTTATATAAAATGTGCATGTAAATGTAAAAGAACTGTGATGCTGTACCCTTGAGTAGCCTTGCCTGTCACTGCTTCAACTGAATTACAGCGGAAAAAATAATAAATACTAGCTGTGGAAACAGGAAATTCAGCTTTGAATGCAACAGCTCTTGTAGCTTCTTGTTTCTCTACATCTGTGTGACGAACACACGCTATCCTACATCCTGTAAGAGGAGGATCTTGACATCCAGTTATTGTAATAACTATAAAAAAAAATACATAGGCCCAGTATGTAGGCTACATGGGGGAAGTCCTACCATAATCAACATTTGTAAATGAGTAGTTTCATATTTCTCTCTCATTTTTTATTTGATGCAGGCATCATTGGATCGTATTTTTTTCCCTCAGTCTTGTCGTAGCCTACCTTTGTTTTTGTTTTTTCAAATACTTTTTTTTTGTGCTGTAAATTAAACTTTGTCATGTTATTCACTTCGTGTTGGCTTAATTGGTTTATAACGCTTTAACGAATATTTTTTTTAAATCCCTATGGACATTTTTTTTTTTAATGGAAAAAATACTTCTGGAACCAGCGCACCACTGAAAAAGTGAGCGGCCACGGTTGGACCGAACAGGCTATATGCTTATTTCACGCAGCCGTTATTGTGAAATCGAAAGCGAGGCTGCGGTGGGAAGAAAACCGGAAGTGTCGCCTTTAAGCATAGGAGAGTCGCGAATGCGATGGCGTATTGTTGTGTTTAATGTAGAAATGTGTTATTCTAAAAATGTACATACATTTCTTTCATACTTTAGACTATATACAGTGAAATTCATTTATATTTTTTTTTTTCAGAAAGTAAAAAAAGAAGCAGGAACGAACTATATCTACATAGCCTATATTGGATATTAAAATCCAATAGTGTAAATCGCGGCAGCAGCTTCAGGTTGGTAGTCCAAGGCATTGTTGTTTATCTGTACTTCCGGGGACGAGGCTGACTCCAGCTATTTTTCGCTAGCTCCTTATTCGTCTAACTATTCGTTCCACCTTAAAAATGTTGGACGGTTGTTAACCCCTCCCTCTCGGTGCTTTTGGCCGTATTTCTTAAAGGAACAGTTGTATGTGAATTACAAGCCTGAGGATCGGGCAGCATTTTAATTTAACAGTGAAAATAAATAGCCTATTCCTGAAAAGATTATCTTGTCTGCCTCTATAAATGGTGTAAGCTATGTGGAACATTATTATTTTGTAATTACTAAATGTTGTTTTTAAAGTATGGAGAAACGTGACATTATGTTTCCAATGTAATTTCTGTTCTTTATTAGAAGTTATCCATTACTCCAGTCTAACATATATATATATATATATATATATATATATATATATATATATATATATATATATATATATATATATGTATGTATATATATATATATATAAAAAGCTTGAGATACAAAATAGCATTCAGCTAGACAAAACTGACATTCTTGCTGACATTAAAGCAGTCAAAAAAAAAAAAAAATGATGGTGTATATTGGTGTCCCTTACAAAAAAGAAGTATACTTCAAGTTCATTTTATGTTCAGATTTCGTTTAAGAATGAATCTATCTATACCACTACGTTCCCCTTTTTTTGAGAACCTGTGAAATAATAAATAAATGATTAATCCAGTATGCTCTGTCGGCACATAAAATTGCATGGAGTGGCATATTCTGGGTACGATATTTCAACAATATCACATGAGAAAATGTTGCAATGCAAGATTTTGTTTAAGAATGAATTTATCTATACCTCGACGTTCCCGTTTTTTTGAGAACTTGTGAAATACCAAAGTAATGACACCTCCAGTATGCTTTGTCGGCAAATAAAGTTGCAATGGTGGGGCATATTCTGGGTACGATATTTCAACAATAACACATCAGAAAATTATGTAATGCAAGATTTCGTTTAAGAATGAATTTATCTATACCTCTACGTTCCCGTTTTTTGAGAACTTGTGAAATACCAAAGTAATGACACCTCCAGTATGCTTTGTCGGCAAATAACGTTTCAATGGTGGGGCATGTTCTGGGTACCATATTTCAACAATAACACATCAGAAAATTATGTAATGCAAGATTTCGTTTAAGAATTAATTAATATATACCTCTACGTTCCCGTTTTTTTTGAGAACTTGTGAAATACCAAAGTAATGACACCTCCAGTATGCTTTGTCGGCAAATAAAGTTTCAATGGTGGGGCATGTTCTGGGTACCATATTTCAACAATAACACATCAGAAAATGTTGTAATGCAAGATTTCGTTTAAGAATGAATTTATCTATACCTCTACGTACTTATTTATTTCAGAACTTGTGAAATAAAAAAGTAATGACACTTCCAGTATGCTATGTCGGCACATAAAGTTGCAATAGTGGTGCATATTCTGGGTACCATATTTCAATAATAACACATCAGAAAATATTGTAATGCAAGATTTCGTTTAAGAATTAATTAATCTATACCTCTACGTTCCCGTTTTTTTGAGAACTTGTGAAATAATAAAGTAATGACACCTCCAGTATGCTTTGTCGGCACACAAAGCTGCAATGGTGGGTCATGTTCTGGGAACCATATTTCAACAATAACACATCAGAAAATGTTGTAATGCAAGATTTTGTTTAAGAATGAATTAATCTATGCCTCTACGTTCCCGTTTTTTTGAGAACTTGTGAAATACTAAAGTAATGACACCTCCAGTATGCTTCGTCGGCACATAAAGTTGCAATGGTGGGGCATGTTTTGGGTACCATATTTCAATAATAACACATCAGAAAATGTTGTAATGCAAGATTTCGTTTAAGAATGAATTAATCTATGCCTCTACGTTCCCGTTTTTCTGAGAACTTGTGAAATACTAAAGTAATGACACCTCCAGTATGCTTCGTCGGCACATAAAGTTGCAATGGTGGGGCATGTTCTGGGTACCATATTTCAATAATAACACATCAGAAAATGTTGTAATGCAAGATTTCGTTCAAGAATGAATTAATCTATGCCTCTACGTTCCCGTTTTTTTGAGAACTTGTGAAATACTAAAGTAATGACACCTCCAGTATGCTTTGTCCAGTATACACATATATACACACACATATATATATATATATATATATATATATAGATAGATAGATACATACACACATAGCTATATACCTATATATATATATATATATATGTTAGACTGGAGTAATGGATAACTTCTAATAAAGAACAGAAATTACATTGGAAACATAATGTCACGTTTCTCCATACTTTAAAAACAACATTTAATAATTACAAAATAATAATATACCACATAGCTTACACCATTTATAGAGGCAGACAAGATAATCTTTTCAGGAATAGGATATTTATTTTCACTGTTAAATAAAAAATCACTGTTAAATGAAAAATGCTGCCCGATCCTCAGGCTTGTAATTCACATACAACTGTTCCTTTAAGAAATACGGCCAAAAGCACCGAGAGGGAGGGGTTAACAACCGTCCAACATTTTTAAGGTGGAACGAATAGTTAGACGAATAAGAGCTGGCGAAAAAGGAGTTGGAGTCAGCCTCGTCTTCCGGGGTTCTTCCCACCGGAGCCTCGCTTTCGAATTTAAAATAACGGCTGCGTGAAATAAGCGTATTACTCCCGATAAATTCAGGTAATGACAACCCCATTTATTGTGTTCGGAACTAAACAGAACAACTAGTTGTTAATGCCATATTTTGAACTCACATTGATCAGAGATGTGTCAGATCAGCAGGCCCTTGACTCATTCGTTATGCCAGATCTTGCTAGAAAAACAGTGAATGAGAACAAGCCTATAATAAACCGGGGGGAAAAAACGATACTCGGTTACTAACGTAACCTCGGTTCTCTCTAGAAGAGGGAACGAGTATTGCGTAAGTTTAGCTTACGCTACGGGAAAGATTCATCTTCTCAAGATACTGAAGCCAAAAAATTATCCTTAATTTTTGTATACCTTGTCAACGCAGTGCAGCAGCTAGCAGACCTAGAGCAGGCTATCTTGCGTGCTCATTGGCTGCTCTGCAGGCAACTGCTGCAGCCAACCAGTGAGCAGGGCGTGACATCACGCCCAATGAAGGGCGCCCGCGCCTTCATGGCGTCACAGCCCGCCAGAATGGGCGTGGCTTCAGCCTATAAAGGAATGGGCTGTAGGCTGCTTCCCTGGTTTTTGTCGACTGAAGCGAAGTCGCTCGTGGCGCGAGCACGGCCGGTTACGCAATACTCTTTCCCTCTTCTAGAGAGAACCGAGGTTACGTTAGTAACCGAGTATCGTTCTCTTACGAGAGGTTCTCTCGTATTGCGTAAGTTTAGCTTACGCTACGGGAACACTTTGTAAACGCCGTGCGCGCCAAGCATCCACATGAGACCCCGAACTTAGGGGGGAACCCCATAAGTGGAAAAATAAGGTGGCCGGCCGTTTCGCGGGCCATCACTTGTACATAAGCACACATAGGGAATACAGAGCAGCGTGGGCGCGGGTCTGTATAGGCACATGGCATAACCCCTTTAGTGCAGCTCAACCAGGAGAGCTAAGTCATGTGAGAGTGATCTGAGCAGGGGATCTGGGTAGAATACATCTCTCGTTTAGACTGACAGTAGTTTAGCCTGCAAGGCGGGAACTTCTAGGTTATAGAACCTGACAAAGGTAGACGGGGAGCTCCAGCCCGCCGCTACACATATGTCGTGGATAGAAATCCCGCTGGACCATGCCCACGAAGAGGCGACGCCTCTCGCGGAATGAGCCCTGATGCCCAGAGGGCATTGCAGATCCTTTGACGCATAAGCGGTCGCTATAGCGTCTACTATCCATCTGGACAGGCTCTGTTTCGAGGAGGCGAAACCCTTGGTGCGCCCTCCAAACGAAACAAAAAGCTGTTCCGAGCGCCTGAAGGAGGCGGTGCGCGTAATGTAGCTCCTCAGCGCTCTGACGGGGCAGAGGAGGTTTACATCGCTTTCACTGTCAGACACTGCGAGAGCAGATAGTGAAATAACTTGCGCTCTAAATGGAGTGCCCATCACTTTAGGGACATAGCCGTGTCTAGGTCTGAGAATAACTTTAGAGTCATTTGGTCCAAACTCAAGACACGACGCGCTGACAGACAGCGCGTGTAGATCCCCTACGCGTTTTACTGATGACAGCGCAGTCAGAAAAACTGTTTTCAGTGATAGATATTTCAACCCCACGGAGTCCAGTGGTTCGAAGGGAAAAGCTTTCAGGGCCTCGAGGACCAGTGAAAGATCCCACATAGGAACCGACGGGGGGCGCGGCGGATTCATCCTTCTAGCTCGTCTAAGGAAGCGGATGACCAACTCATGTTTCCCCAGCGGCTGGCCGTGCGTTGGTTCTGCAAACGCTGCTACGGCCGCCACGTACACTTTGAGCGTGGAAGGGGACCTTCCCTTATCCAACAGCTCTTGTAGGAAAGTGAGCAGATGCGCCACCCCGCATGTCCGCGGGTCCAGACCTCTGTCGGTGCACCAGCCAGAGAACACCGACCATTTAGACGCGTAGAGCCTTCTCGTGGAAGGGGCTCTAGACTGTGTGATCGTGTTCATCACTCCTTCTGGCAGGGTAACGAGTACCCGTTGATCAGCCATGCATGCAGCGACCAGCGCTCTGGATGGGGATGCCAGATCGTGCCGCGAGCTTGAGAGAGGAGATCTGCCCTCACCGGGATCGGCCACGGAGCTGTAAGCGACAGCTATGCTAGTTCCGGGAACCAAATCTGATTCTCCCAACGCGGGGCTATGAGGAGCACCGAGTGGCGCGTTTCCCTGATTCTCTTGATCACCTGTGGTAACAGAGAGACCGGAGGGAAAGCATATAGCGGGAGGCTGGGCCAAACTTGGGCCAGCTCGTCCTTCAAGAAGAACATCGGGCATTGAGCGTTGTCTTTTGACGCAAATAGGTCGACTTCCGCTCTGCCGAATAGGCGCCACAGTTTCTGGACCGTTTGGGGGTGTAAGGACCACTCCCCTGGGGGAACATTGTCTCTGGAGAGTCTGTCTGGGCCGTCGTTCAGATGGCCAGGCACATGCGTCGCCCTCAGCGAGCGCAGGTGTGTCTGAGACCAAATAAGGAGGCGTTCCGTCAGATTGCAGAGTTTTCTGGATCTGACACCGCCCTGACGGTTTATATAGGAAACCACAGATGTGTTGTCCGAACGGACAAGAACATGCTGGCCCTGTATGAACGGGAGGAAGCACTGCAGTGCGTTCTCGACCGCCATCATTTCCAGACAGTTTATGTGAAACTCCTTCTCCCGGTCTGACCACTGGCCAAAGGCCGGTCTGCCCTCGAATAGCGCTCCCCAACCTGAGTTGGACGCGTCTGTTGAGATGACTTTCCGGTAAGAGACGGTTCCCATCGTTACTCCCTGCTGGAACCAGCTGGCCACTAACCAGGGCTGCAGAGCTGCTATGCAGGTCTGAGTCACTCTGATTTTCCGACCGCCAGATACCCAGGCTCGGGGGGGCACGCGAGCATTCAGCCAGCGTTGGAGTGGGCGCATGCGCAGTAGGCCCAGCTGGAGCACCGCTGCAGCTGATGCCATACAGCCCAACATCCTCTGAAAAATTTTCAAAGGGAGGAAGCTGCCCTTCTGGAAAGAAGCGGCTAAGTGGCGAACACGGCGCGCGCGCTGTGTCGACAAACGAGCCGTCATGGTTACCAAGTCCAGTTCTATTCCTAAGAAGGAAATTGACTGGCTGGGCAGTAGTGAGCTCTTGGTCCAGTTGACCGTGAGACCCAAGCTTTCCAGATGACTGAGTAGCACTGTTCTGTGAGATAGAAGTTCTGTCTCTGATTGTGCCAATATCAGCCAATCGTCCAGATAGTTCATTATACGCAGCCCCTGACTTCTCAGGGGGGCGAGCGCCGCGTCCATGCACTTTGTAAATGTACGGGGTGCCAGGGACAGGCCGAACGGCAGGACGGTGTATTGATATACCTGACCGTCGAAGGCGAATCTCAAAAATTGCCTGTGACGGGGTACTATCTGAATCTGAAAATATGCATCCTTCAGATCTAGAGAGATAAACCAGTCCCTCGGGCGAACGTGCGCGAGGATTTTCCTGGTCGTAAGCATTTTGAACGGTCTTTTCGCAAGCACTTTGTTCAAATGTCTCAGATCTAGGATGGGTCTGAAGGCTCCGTCCTTCTTGGGCACGAGAAAATAACGGCTGTAAAAGCCTGACTCGCTTAGAGAAGGCGGTACCATTTCTATAGCCCCTTTGCACAGCAGCTTTGCTATTTCTGCGTGAAGTAGGTGTGCTACTTCCGCATTCACTATTGTCGCGGTCCGGGCTCGAAAGCGCGGGGGACGGCGAATGAATTGTAGTGTATAGCCCTGCCCTGGGCAATGGCGGCTCGCTGACAGCCGAAACCGGCTGATTTATGTGAGATGTCCCGATCATAGGGGATGGGGAACACACTTTTACCACATTTTGATGCGCGAGCCGTGCTCTGGGTGACAGAGCTCTCTGTAAGCGTGAGCGCGTGGGCGCGGGCACGAGACTTACAACTGTATCTAACGCCCCGGTCATAATAGACGGGGAGCGTTTTATTAACGCTCTGCGTTTCGTGATAATGCTTGGGGCCCGGGGAAAGGTTTGTGTTAGTAAGCGTGAGCGCTCTCCGGCGGGCACGAGACTTACGTTTATAACCTGTTTGTTTGACCGTGTAACAGAGCGGGCAGATAGTGGGCCCAGACTTGTGGACACATTTCTTACATGCAACACTCGAGCGGCTTTTCTGCGCTTTATGAGAGTGTGCTCTGTGAGTGACACAGGATTTTGAGTGCTTATGTGTAGGGGTGAGCACTGGGACGTGGGCACTTTCACTACACTTAAAACATTGACGGCATGAGCCGGACCAGACATTACACTCTTTTTGAGATTTCTCTGGGTCGCCGTGAAAACGGCGTTTGTGTGCAGGCGAGAGGGTGAATAAACCGGCTCGTTGGCTGCTAAATGGACCGCTGCAGTAGCCTGTTTGAAGGGGACTGACAGGGAAATGAATTTTGACGGCGGTCCGGCCGCAGCGGGACACGCGCGTCTTTTCCCTCTTACTGTTAGGAGGGCTTCGCGTGCTCAGACTTCAGCGTGATTCTCTGCCGAGGCCCTCTGGGAGGCGGCGGTCTATGACGGCTGTCTGAGCGCGACCTAGGGCGGCCGCCCTGACGTCGCTGCGAAGGCTGAGGCTGGGGCTGTGCTGGACGCTGGGTGCTGGTTCGCACAGGAGGCTGGCTTTGTCTCTCGCGAGAGCGGCCTGTGGCGGAACTCGAGCGTCGCGGCAGGAAGAGGTTCATGGCCTGCGTGGTCTTCTGTACCTCAGAAAAACGATCAACGATCCCGTTAACCGCTGGGCCGAAGAGACCAGAGGGGGTAAGCGGCGCGTTGAGAAATGTGGCTCGCTCAGACTCCCTCATATCCGCGAGCGTTAACCAAAGGTGCCTCTCCGTAACGGTTAACGTGGCCATAGCTCGTCCGATAGCCTGGGCTGCTGCTTTGGTAGCGCGGAGAGAAAGATCCGTTGCGCTTCTCAAATCTGTAACAGCAGCTGGATCCCGGCCCTTCTCGTCCCATTCACGGAGGAGGTCGGCTTGCAGGATCTGAAGCACAGCCACGGAATGTAAAGCAGACGCGGCCTGGCCGGAGGCAGCATAAGCGCGGCCGACCAAGGCGGACGTGGCTCTACAGGCTTTAGACGGGAGCGCTGACCGTGACCGCCATCTCGCGGAGGGCGGGCAAAGGTGCGCTGCAACCGTTTCTTCCACCGGTGGAATAACCGTGTACCCTTTCTCGGCGGCGCCGTCCACTCGGGAGAGCGACGCGGAGGCTGGTGACTGTAGTCGCGACGAAAAAGGAGAATTCCACGACTTAGTCAACTCTGCGTGAAGTTCCGGCAGGAATGGAGCGGGCCTCGTTGCTGAAGCTGCGCGGTGGCGGCTTTGAAGGAAGCAGCCGTCGAGCCTGTTCAGTGCGGGTTCCTCAGGCGGCGACCACTCGAGCCCGAGGCGGTCCACGGCCTGGGTTAGCAAACGCATTAGCTCAGCGTCAGCTCCAGCGCGGGTACGGGTGGATTCCTGGATCGACGAGGCGTCGGAATGAAGCGACCATTCCTCGCTGTCCGATGCCAGGATAGAGCAGCAGTCCCTCGTGGTGTGTCCCTCGGCCTCATCCTCTGAAGCGACGGCAGTGAGGCTCGTGAGCGGCAACTGCGCGTCGGGGAGGGGAGGCGGGGAAGGCGAGAGCGAGGCTCGAGGGAGGTTCTCCGGCGAGCGCGTCGCTGTGGCCACAGGTTCCGGCTGTCTCAGGGAACGGCGCTTCTTCTTGCGCGGTCCCACAGAGGGCGGAGTGACTGCTGTAGATCTGAGAGCTTCGAGGCGAGCCCGCAGGGTCGCCAACGGAAGTTCCTCACAGAGCTCGCAACCCCCGGAAGCGAGGGCGAGCTCGGCATGTTCCAGGCCCAGGCAGAGAGCGCAGATCAGATGGCGGTCTCCGGCGCTGAGCGGGGCTCTGCACGAGCCGCAGGAAGTGCGAGGCATCTTTAAAAAGACGCTCGCTGCTCTTTTAGAGATGTGAAAATCAATCTAATCCAAGGCAAAAGGATACGTCGCCGGATAGCGTAGCTCGCACGGATGGCTGAAGGTGGCGAAGACGGCCGGCTTCCTCAGCGCTGTCCTAAGCTGGCTGTTCGCTGTTCGACGGCGGCAATGGCTTCTCTCAGATCCAGCGATGCGAAGAGCTCACTGAAGAGACAAAAATCAGGGAAGCAGCCTACAGCCCATTCCTTTATAGGCTGAAGCCACGCCCATTCTGGCGGGCTGTGACGCCATGAAGGCGCGGGCGCCCTTCATTGGGCGTGATGTCACGCCCTGCTCACTGGTAGGCTGCAGCAGTTGCCTGCAGAGCAGCCAATGAGCACGCAAGATAGCCTGCTCTAGGTCTGCTAGCTGCTGCACTGCGTTGACAAGGTATACAAAAATTAAGGATAATTTTTTGGCTTCAGTATCTCGAGAAGATGAATCTTTCCCGTAGCGTAAGCTAAACTTACGCAATACGAGAGAACCTCTCACAAGAGAACGGATGCACACTGAAACCAGGACCAAATTGCGACCCGCACCTTCCCACTTTAAAATGTCTTAAACTTGATCACTTATGAGTCAAGCCCAGACAACAATCCCAACAACGCTTATGATATGATCATTCAAGTAGACTTCCAAACATAAACAAAACACACCTCCTCTGTTGAGGGTTATTTGGTTAAAATAACAGAACAGCACGACTGTAATATTAATTTGGTCAAAATACAGATAACACACATACGTCTCCAAGATGTCATTTAAAGGGTGCTTTATTTGGAAAACATCTGATAAACATCCTTTAAAAAGTAGTTTTAATAAACATCTTAAAGACATTTTCTAAATCATCCCAGACAGCAACATATGTCGTCCCAGATCCGGCCCACATTTGGTACACCTGGATTCCACACGGCCCAGATGTGGGCCGGATCTGACAGGAAACTGTACTCCAGAACATTGACGTCAGAACATATAGTCACCACAGTGTCCATCATTACAATTTCCGGATTGAGTCGTGTTCCGTACACACAGAACGAGAATTTAGGGGACTCACTCCTGTATTTAAAATGGGGTTGTCTCTCCTGAAACTGGTGTACAGTGTGTGTGGCATAATTTCCAACACGTTTGATAAAGCGAGCAATCTGACATGCAAAAGGTTAAGCACTAATACTATCTTTAACTGTTATATAGCAAAGAATCAGACAGCTAGTCTAGGCTGAGGCACTACAAATGTTCTTAATGATAATACTTTTAAAAGGAGCAATAAATCTATTTTTAGCTTAGCTTAGAGATTTTCTCAGCTGCCTGTCCTCAGATTTATGTGGTATATTGTAAGATATATTGTATTGCTTCATTTAGCTGTTTTTTCCTTTCTTGTTTTAGAGAAAAGCTTTTTAAAAGCTGTTCAATCAAGCTAATGAGCTGAAGGTTTCTGGTTACCCACTGTTTCTGCCCTGTATCCTGTGGATTACAGAATTTAAAGACTTTCCTTGCATACTTCGCATTCGTGCACTCTATAGCACCCACCCGTGACAGCTGTTAATGGAACAGGTTTATATTTAATTTGAACTCTGTAATCTAATATGACTGAATTAGTGTAAACCATCTTTGCTTAAGTAATAAATATTTTTGTACATATCCTGTATTATTGTTTGAATATATGAGGTGCGGGTGTAAAAACGGGTATAATGTTTATTAAACCATAAAATATATATGTATAAGAAATTGACAGTTGTATGCATGTTTTTCATGTTTTATTTTAATTATTTTTTTAAAAACAAGGTGTTTGCAAACTTTTGACCATGACTGTACATATTCAACTCATTTAAAATCTTAAATACTAAAAGACAAAAACTACAGTAACAAAACAAACAAAAATGTATAATTATAATAATAATACAAATAACAGATGTAAATCAAACTAGTTTCTCATAATACTTCTTAATGTTTTCTAACTGGAGAGACTGTCTCTCTAGTGTCTCATTGTTCTGGGTGTTATTTTCGATTGTGCGATAAGTCAATCGGCAGCAGAGGCTGCACTTAAGACATCTTTAGTGTCTTGTGAGTAAATGCCATTCGGTCTCCAATCATCTGCGAGCAGAGACCGAGCTTATTGTATTTTAATAAAATAGTTCTATGACTTATGCAATAAATACAAATGTTTTCTAAGGTCTCGAATTCAAGGCTCCTCAAGGTGGTGAACTGACATCACCACCACATATCTGCCCTGATCGGTCGCCTACTGATGATGTCATCTGCACGAAGGTTGCGTCCTGTCAGCGGATGTCCTTCTCCAACCTTTCATATGTTTATCTGAGAAAGAGGGAGAGAGAATGAAAGAAGTGGTGAGATATTAGTAACATGATATAAAGGATATCCTGACTACATTTGTTGGTTCACAAATGCAAACACTGTTCCAGCCACCAGAGGACACTAGACAAAATCATTTTCTCCTGATTGACTCGGCATGACCTGAACCAGTGGAAAAACTGACTCCAGCTCTGAGAGGAAAAGGAAAGAGGGTGAGCGGAGAACAGCTGAAAAGCAAAACAGATCCTCATATTTCTCACTGTATTCACCCGTGAAGCACCAAACAAACACCATTAACCCTCTATGGAGCACATTATGACAATGAGATATAATGTGTTGTAAAAGTTAAAAACGAATGCTAAAACTAATTTCAACTGATGCAAACTCAATAACATCTTCAAATCTGCCGGGCTGTAATAAAATAAATAAACATATATATATATATATATTCTATTAATTTATCATTAACAAATATATATTTTATATTATATAACTGTATTTTTTTCATAAATAATAGTACATAATTTCAATAATTTCCATTTCTACACAACAATATATACTGATATACAAGTAATGATATAAATAATCACTAACACTGCCATTTAAAAAAAAAAAAAGTTTAACTGTAAGTACCAGTAAAGACATTTATAATGTTACAAGAGATTTCCACATTTCTATATTTTAATAATATTTCACAGTATTACTGTTTGTACTGTATTTTGGATCAAATAAATGCAGCCTTGGTGAGTAAAAGAGACTTATTTTATATAAAATTATGTTTAAATGTTTGAAAGCAATTGAAACACACTTCGCATCTAGTTATTGCCTATTAAAGGGGTCCTATAATGCCCTTTTCACAAGATGTCCCCAGAGTGTGTATGTGAAGTTTTAGCTCAAAATACCCCACAGATATTTTTATATAGCATGTTAAAATTGTCACTTTTTGAGGGTGAGCAAAAACGGAGATGGGTCTGTCTGCAGACTGCAGGAGAGGGGCGTAACAGGAAGTAGACGTAACTTGAAGTTGTCCAAATCACACAGAACCACACGATATGTCAAACTCAAAATGAGATGTTGTTGGCAAGATGCCAGCTCGTATAGAGACAACGGTAAGAATATTTTCCCGAGATAACCGTGTAAATCGAAGTGAATAAGTCATATTTCCGTCCTTTACATCGCAGCAAGGGCAGAGCACTTACTAAAGTTAGAAAAGTGAAATCATAATCAACCACCCCTTTAATGTACAAGCAACACTATAGGTCATGGGATTGATTCCCAGGAAATACATGAATTGATCAAACGTTCACTTACAATGTCTACCAAATACATACATTTAACTAAAATGTTCCATTATTACACATTACATGTGTTTTATTTACCCAAAGCACTTGAGATTGTTACATTTAAATACTTAAAAAAATGCTAACCATGTCGACCTTCAACAGCGGGTCTATTCAAGCTTGTGGCCATAATGACATCATATTAGAGAAAGTAAAACTAGGTTGAAATAAAACAGAACCATGTGACTTTATAAAAATGAAAAGCATTTGAATAAGTGTTGTTCTGTGTTATTTATAAATACCATGAGGCCACAAAGGATGCCAACAGCAGCCGTAAGGATGAATTGTGAAGAGAAGCCTTGAGATATTTATGTAAATCCCATGAGCTATTGATAGTCAATGTAAAGCCATTAGCCCACCGCCCCACAAATTCTTATGCAAAAGGGCAAATTGTTAGGTAACAAAAACTGACCTCCCCTCAATGCAACTCCACTGCAGTTATTATTAAAAGATTGCGGCTGTCTACAGTCAAGATCCTGTGACTAAGTGACTTGAGTGTTCCCCATTCATTTACTGATGACAAATGCACCAGACATCCTGTGAGGACTTTTATGCATGGATTTAGACAATGAAGGTTAGGTCAAGACCATAATGAGAGATTAGAGGAAGAGGAAACTACAATTCAAAAACAAACTGAGCCAAAAGGACTATTATAAAAACACAAACACGTTTGGAGGAATATTCCTGTTTAGTCACTCACCTCCTGTCTGCACTTTGAGGAAGAGGAGTTAGAGGAAGAGGACACACCCAGCAGTGAGCGCTCTTCTGCGGGCTCGGTGTGGCCGCTGTCCACGGAGTCGGTATCGCTCGATTCCGGTTGGGTCACTTCCTTGGGAGCTGACTTCATTTCTGGGATCTGAGCAACTTGGAACCTGCCATTCACACACGGGTTAAACAGAGGTCATTGAGTGCACCTGATTCATCACTGTGAGCATAACTGGGTGTGTATCTGAGAATGAGACGTGAATTACTATCTCAAACCAACGCAACTGATTCATTCAATCATTTATGTATAGGTCTGCTCCAAAACTTAATGCTATCTACTGCCAAGATAGGCTGCTACCTTCTAAGGCAGCATACAAAGTGAAATGGAACCTCATAAGTTAATAAGTGCTAAGGTAATAACTCCATATTCTAATAATAAATACAACAACTACACATCAATATAGGGTGAAATAATATTTTTTAATTAAATCCCAAAATTTTTTAGCCAATATTAATGAATATTTTACATTTTAGCTCATTTCTATTCATTCTGGGATCCAGTTATAATTGCTAACTAAAGCTTAAAATTAAAAACATTAAAAATCATTTAGTTATAAAATAAAATACAAATATTAGATTTAGATAAAAAAAAAAAAACTGAAATGTTGCCGATTCAATTAAACGGCTGATTAATTCAGGAATGATGTTGAATCAAAATATTAATTTGTAAGTCTACTTTTTGTAATGTCTATTAAATGCTTTTCTGATCTAACACAATAATGGATTAAAATGATCTTGTTTTTTTTTGGGGGGGGGGGGGGATGGGGGGATTTATGAGTGGAAACTGAATTAAAACGGGGGGGGGGGGAGGGGGGGGGGTATTATGAAACAGAAAATTTAAATAAAGTATAAAAGCTAATATGCTCTATGCACGCATCACTTCCGCATTGGCGTAAGGCTGTTTGGACATTTCCGGTTAACGGAAGAAAACATTAAACAGTCGACATTTACGATGGCAGAGACGAAGTTCACAAGGTGTTTGCTGGAGTTGCCGAAAGTGTCTGTTAACGATATCCGGAGGATCGTCCGGGCATCCAGTACGACACCACGACTTTGAAGGTAATTTGCTAATGCTAGCTAGCGTTTTAGCATAGTGTTTTAAGTCATGACTCCGTCCTGCTTCAGGTTAATCATGCTTTAAATAAAGTTTAATTATCTGTATACAGTATACCTCTCACTTCATGTGTTTGTACTTTTATTAAAGTATCAGGTAAAAATAGGGCAACAAATGAGATATCTGTGAGAGCCCACTGCTACCGCTCAATGAAGAAGCTAAAGCCACCACACCAGCTGAAAGTAGGACTAGATTAAGTGACACGTTCAAAAGTTCTGTTGAACTTGTTTAAGGTTCCGTTCATCAAAAGATTTAACCGGAAATACGTCATGCTCGCCAGTGCATACTGCCTATTCAAAATATTAATAATTACTTTAATATATATAAACATATATATTAAATCTCGCCTTAAGACCCATCTTTTTAGGCAGGCTTTTATGGATTACTTTTATGCTTGCATCCAGGCTGTAACAATGATCATTTTGTTTAATGTTGACTGTTTTATTGTGTTTGTAAGGTGTCCTTGAGTGCCATGTAAAGCGCCTATAAATAAAAAGTATAATAATAGTAAACAGTACTAATATAACACTGCTGGGATTACCTTATTTGTGAAACACATATGCAATAGATATTGGTCAAAACAAGTTATCTTAATTTTTTGGGGAAATGTTTGGATGGCCTTCACATGGAAAGTCTAAAAGTGTTCACTAAGTGTTGGAAAAGAGCTTCTGTATGTTTAATAAAAAAAAATGAAAGCTAAAAACAGATTTCTCATGTTTCAATTGCGACAACAAATTTGGGATTAAATTAAGGCCTTTCACATATTCACATAATTATATTTTACATTCTATTTTTTTCTCACCTTCCTACAGACAGGATGGTGACCTCCGGTGCCTTGACCACATTAGTTGGGCTCTTGTGCGTATCGGCGGGCAGTGCCAGGGCGGGCAGCAGCAGCTCGGGCCATTTCTTCTGACTGCAGCGGGAACAGCAGAGTCCGGAGCGTGAGGCCAGCCCGTTTATAGTGTGCAAATGATGCTGGTGGGTACACAGCCGGGGCAACGAACGGAACTGGGAGAAATGAGGAAGAGCCGGAAACCTGACAAAGAAACAGACAAGAGAGAAAGACACTTACAAACTGATATCAGTATTGTGTGTATATTTGTATATATATATACATATTGTGTATATTTGTGTGTATAAAGTTTATATATATTTTGGGAATTTTCTCAAAAGTACAGCGGACTGGGAAACGCTGCAAGCCAAATTCAAGCTTGTAACACTGGCATGATCACCTCTGCTCAACATGTTGCTTCTCTAGGCAACACCCTAGACACCACATAGCAACACCCTAAAACTACTCAGAACACCTTAAAGCCCGGGTATACTTCATTTTCTGCATTTCGCTCCGTCTCGAGCGCAGTTGAGTGTGCAAGCCTTTCAAAGTATACTCCTTTGGCCGTAAGTGCAGAAAGACACGTTTGGTCTGTGCAAACTATCTAGTGGACTTTATTTTCAAGCGCTCAAGTCACTTGTGTCCAGCTCTGTCGCTTAGTGACGTGCATTCTGTCACTGTTTAAACTGCCCTGTGAATCCTTTTGTCAGTTAAAATTCTCCACATTCAATTTAATTTAATTTCCTACCATTTCGAAGAGAAATATAGTAGCACGTTGATCTGCCAGTCGTGGATCTTTCATGCGGAGACTCTCCTCATTTGTTTGCAATTTGCATGACACATTTCCAAACGCATCTTTACAAAAGTTCACAATGCTGTTGCAGATTAAATATAATGTGGATAACATTGAATAAATATATTATCGTCAGGTTAGATACTGATAATTAATCACTCAAAATCACACTTTATCAAAACCTATCAACTTAACCATTGGACTCGCACATCTGCCATGTTTGTAGTTTTTTCTAAAAACACGTTTGTAGTTCTAATCGAATCCTCTTCAAACGCGCAATGGGTTGTGGGCAGTATTAACCGTTATTAGCAAGGATCTGCACTTCGGATTCTAACCGGAAAAAGTAGACCATCCGGGTATCTACTTATTTCAACATACTACGATTTAGGGACAATTACGGACAGTGTGCGGACCACTGAAGTATACTTTTGGCTTTTGCAACCACATAGGACATAGCAATGTGCTAAACTAGTAAAAACACATTAGCAAGCACATAGCAACACTCTAAAACTACTTAAAAACATCCAACATTAGCAACACCCTAAACTAATCAGAGCACTCCAAAAACCATATAGCATTGTCCTAAACTCCATCTTAGTAATCATGGCAGTGTTTGTTAATGCTTTGGCAATGTAAACACTTATATCATACCAATGAAGCTTGATTCTTGGCCTACAGAAAGAGGCTTCTAACAGTTCTTAAAATAAGTCTTGAAGCACAAAACAATGTACTAATTTATTCAAGCCTACTCTGGACACACAGACACTGAAATCACATACACCAAAATACATTCATGGAGTCTTGAAAAGCACCCCACCCCCCTCCATAGTTCCACCGTGATGATGTCAGAGTCCCCTGAGCTCACGACAGCTGTATAATGCACCACTCTCGGCTTGCAGAAAAGGGCCTGGAATTAAAGGATCTCTTGAACTAAACAGCTGGCACCTAGTGTCATTTCCGTGATGATGATGGCACTGTCCCGGTTTCTGAGAGGTCACCGTACAACTGTGGCATCAAAGAGGTGAACTAGGCTCTGTCTCTGACTCTTACGATGTGTTTGACATTGTACAATGTGTAACTATGAAAATCTAATGATTGTAACTATGATCTAACTATGTAAATCTGATTGTCGGTGAGGGACCTTCATCTCTCTGCTGCCGTGTGAAAATAAACCAGCACTTGCTTCTTGATGATTTATGTTTGTCAGTGCAACTAATTAACAGCCACAATCTTCTCCCCCTCAGCTATACTAACACTACATTGATTCCTTTTCCTTATTAATGAGTTTACAAGAATAAGCTGCATCTATATCTGAGCTAACGGAAAGCTGCTTCCTGTTTCACAACTGGGAATTCCTCTCAGAAGTCCAGTCCACAAGTGAAGTGACCATTAATACAATTCATTATAGCTGGAGATGATTCATGCAACAATTCAAATCTGAACTGTGATCATCTCATGCACTACACTACCATTCAAAACATTTCTTATTATTATGCACATTCTTATTATTATTAAACAGTAGTGCTGCTTCATATTTGTGTGGAAACCGTGATCATTATTTTTTCAGGATTCTTTGATGAATAGAAAGTACAAAAGAACAGCATTTAATTGGAATATAAATCTTTTGTAACTTTATTATTATCCATTTGAATGCATCTTTGTGGGGGGAAAAGTATTCATTTCTTTTAAAAAATCTGATCCCAAACTTTTGAATGGTAGTGTACGTTTCATAGTTTAAAACCTTCCATGAAATGGAAAGTGAGAATCGTCTGGCTCTCTTCAAAGACAAACAAACCATATACTGAATAAAACATAGTTTATCTAGGATGCCTAAAGCTTTTTATTCTTCTCCAGAACTTCGTGTGGTGAAACATATATGGAATATTCCTTGCAAAGACTCAAGAGTATGAGGAACTAAACCACAATGGGTCTTTGCTTTTGTTATAGGTAGTTTCATGAGTCATATATTATGCTGTGTTGACAATGACTTGCACTGTATATGACTAATGTGCAATGAAACAGCTTAAAGGGTTAGTTTGCCCATTTAAGACATGAAGTTGTATGGAATCCTTACCAGCACTATAGTGCATACACACTGACCCACTCTGTAGTCACCTCCCTGGTCAGAGTTCTGGCCGCTGGAAGTTTTTCAAGAAAGTACTCCCGGTTACTTTCCGGGGCCTCAAAACTGTGCGTTTTTACGTGAAAAAATTATTTGCGTTTCAAAGCTTGATTAATTTAACACACAAAAAACACACCGGTCAAAATTCATACCTCAGTTTTAATCGGCACTATTTTCTTTCCATTTCTATCAATCCGCGCTGCTGTCAACGTCAACACTGCGCACGTTCCGATCAGCTGTTGCGCGACTCGCTGACAACATGTCTAGACCCAAGTTTAGACATGGGATCATAAAGTTAGTAAATAGAGCTTACCCGTGGTACTGGTACAGCAAAACTCTTTAAAATCAGTTTTTTTCTTTTTCCTCCTTGGTTGGGGATGTAATCGTCTTCGCTGAAGTGAGCACTGCACACACGATAATCCTTGATTCTGGATATTTTAGCTCCCGCAGAGTAGCCGATGGCAACCAGCCAAAGCTGTCTCGTAGCTATATCCGAAACAGGAAAACGATGGAATCTGAACGGTGACCGCGGCACATTCTTGTGGTCACAGCCTGGAAATTTACTAGTTCGCACCATCGTTCATTTTCTACTTTTTACGTCGTTTCGTAATCGATTGTGTAAACACTATGAACAGCTGATTGGAACGTGCGCACTGTTGACGTTGACAGCAGCGCGGATTGATAGAAATGGAAAGAAAATAGTGCCGATTAAAACTGAGGTATGAATTTTGACCGGCGTGTTTTTTTTGTGTTAAATTAATCAAGCTTTGAAACGCAAATAATTTTTTCACGTAAAAACGCACAGTTTTGACGCCCCGGAAACTAACCGGGAGTACTTTCTTGAAAAACTTCCAGCGGCCAGAACTCTGACCAGGGAGGTGACTACAGAGTGGGTCAGTGTGTATGCACTATAGTGCTGGTAAGGATTCCATACAACTTCATGTCTTAAATGGGCGAACTAACCCTTTAAAAATACCATTGTTATAGGGAGAAAAATATACTGTGTAATAAAAAAAAAATAGCTGGATTTTGCACTTTCTCAGTTTTAATTTAATTTTGGACTGCATGCTGTTTGTGAGTTTTTGACATCGGTGTAGATGTGTACGTTTGCATGTGTGTGTTCTTACTTGATGGATGAGCTCTTGTTGAGGGCCATCTGTTTGTCCTCATATTCCTGCAGAAGTTCTTCCAGTGCAGCAGCGTTTTCTGTAACACACACATTGAGATGCAATGAGACTCACAGTGTGATTTAAGGGTGAGTTAAATGTGTCAAGAAACATCACACACACCTTTCTTCTCTGTGATGAGCCGCACCAAAATGCTTATGGTGTCTTCATTGGGGTCATCAATGATGTATGGACAAGGGTTTGCTGAGGAGAGAGAGAGAGAGAGAGAGAGAGAGAGAGAGAGAGAGATCGAGAGAGAGAGAGAGCAATGTTTAGAGTTTAACACTTTCTGCTATATTTCATATCAGGGTCTTTTTATTTAGAAACCAATCTAAAAAAGGACATAAGTGGGTGAATTGCATAAATAAATGCCACAGTCCAATTTCACCCCAATTTTGTTATAATTAACAAAAAAAAAAAAATATATATATATAAAAAAAAAAATGATAACTGGGATATAGTAATGAAAAATATCTAGCACAAACAAATTGACATAAATGAGTTCTAAAATGACTAAAGCTCAAATAAAAAAAATAAAAAGGTAACAACTTAAACTGAACTAAAATAATAAAAATAAAAGCTGATTCAAAATATTGATAAATATTATAATATTATATAAATACTACTAAAACAACACCACTTTACAGTATTGAGAATTTGGGGGGAAATGTACTTCAAAAACCTTCTTTTGGTAAGATGGTGACATGGCCTTGACCGGTTTTGTGAGATTCACAGTGAACAAATATTACTTTAAGCTCAAGCATTATTTAAAACTCTTCTGTGGGTGTGTATTTGGATTGCCATGATGTCGTCCTCGTCATTCAGTGCTATATTTAAAAGAGTTTAACAGTTTAGGGAAGCCGTCCTCATTAGCCACATCCACGTTAGTTAGAAACATGCCAACTCAACATGAGTCATTGAAGACACAGAAGGATTCATTTATGTCGTCATGCTAATGCTAAACTCTGCAAATTCCATCTCTATTGTGAATCTATTGGATACAGAAGGCTCACTGTGCACAGTGTGCAGTTAACAGTGGTCTCTATGGTAACAGGCTATATCTCATAGTTCCACAGTGAGGCAGCCGGGGACATTGAGAAGAAGAGCTCACTCAGCACTCTGTTATATTCACCCAGAATAACCGTCAGCACTGCAGAAGCGTGGCTTTATTATTCTGATCAACCAAAGACACTTTGTTAGTATCATATTCATGATACACATCTACTGAAGCTACAGAAAGTGCCAGGGCATTTCAGTCACACTTAAAAATGTAGAAGAAAGACAGCGCAGTTTTCAAGCAAAAAATTGACAATAAGAAGTCTGTACAGTTTGAAACGATAAAACAATAGATCTAATGTTGAAAAAGAAGACAGTCGGTATTGTGTGACTGTGTTTGTTTGTGGTTAGTGGATTGTGTTGATGTGAGGTTTCCTCAGCAAGGACACCTGTGTAAACTTGAGGAGAATTTACCTCATACGTCCACGTGACTATAAAATGGCTAGTATCCACTTATTTTTCCATCCTCCACAGTGATTCTGTGAAATATTATCATAATTGTTTAGATTAACTGTTTTAACTGTTATAACAGTTTCTGTTTCTGAAGTTTCTGGTCTCAAACCTACTAATTTAAATCATCTTTTGTTTCTAATTATCTATACCCAGTATACAAATATATTATATGTAATAGCTATACTGTATAATTGTGCTATTCTAAAATAACCAGTGTGCTTTCTAGCCCACAGCTGATATAGCTATTCCAGTTATTCCATCTCTGTGTTTATCTGTTTGTTGCAGACAACAAAATTACCAGCTAAACTTGACCTATGAATTGTAGAACAGTCTTATCTAATGGCTTCAAACTAGTTTCAAACTTGCTGCGAGCCATAAAAAGGCTCTTTTTAGCTCTGTCATTATTGTACTGGTACACCTATGGTGCTTGAACTTTCTAATGCATGGATAATGCATCTTTATAGTTTTATCTGAGAACAGCAGTCTGACTCATCGATGACAAAAGCATAAAACACACATTATACTAACAGAAAATTGCCTAAATCAACACTGGATCAAAAACACACGACAAGATGTTAGAAGCTGTCTCTTGTGCCAATAGGTGGTGAGCACTTTTTCGAGATTTACCTTGTTGCTGGGATTGGTAGACAATCAATTATTGGGGATTCTCTGAGTTGTGTGGGAGGTAAATCTTGGTTATTTTGGGTCAATTGGGTACACGGGACACATCATTAGTAAAGTGCCCATGCACAGCTAAGTACAACCAGCACCAGACCTTTCTTACAAAGCAAAGCTGACCATCGAATGCTCAGACATCCATTAGAGCTCTTGCTGATTCATCTCACATCTGAAATGTGTAATAGCTATATTTTAGATTACCGTTACACTCTGAAGTATTGAAATGCTTGTCAAGGTAGAAGTGCTCTCTCGCTCTTGAAAGCAAAGTGCTTATGTAATCGTTGCTGCAACAATAAAAAGTGCCAAGAAACAGACATTTAATTAGTCAGAAATCGACTGGGAATATCGACAGCGGATTGAATGCTGCATTCTGACTGCAAACGTCTTCACTTTGTTAAGTGATTTCGAGCCTATTACGCCTCAGGGACCTCCATCATCCTCTTTCATCTGGATGTCGTGACCTTCTCTACGAGTCCTGGATCAAACCCAGACTGATACAACAGAAGCTTTCAAACTCCAGTTGAGCCAAGATTTTTATTGTTAATCACCTCATAGCTATCTTGTGATATTTTCAATGCACCATGTTCCCAAAGCTTCTTACATAAATAGTCCATGATGTCACCCAATAGTCTATTTTCTGCTTCTGAAGTATATAAAAACACTTCAAATAGAGGGTTCTCTTGGTGGTCTGGGAGTGTTTGCTCAGGTCAAAGTGAATCAGATGTAGTCGGCACTGACAACATCAGAACTAGTCAACAGTGTAGTGAGAGCAGTTAGAGAGCATCTACAAGCAGAGAACAGACTGAATTATTTATCTGAGGAAAGAAGATACAGATGGAGTCTCATGCTGCTCAAAGATAGATGAAGAAAGGAAAGAATGCTTTAGCAACCACATAGCAACGCCTTGGCAACCACCCACTACATTCTAGAGTTTTGCATGAGCAAAAAAAAACAAAGATTAGTGTTCTTTTATCATACAGATTGTGCTGATTTTTAACAAAGCAATAATTATCTCACAATCATGTATACAATTCTACTTTACATGATGGGTTAAAGTCATCTTAAAATCAAAATGGACAATTCTTATGACGGTTAAAGTCATGTGCCCTTGTAATCTTTAATCAAAATAAATTCCCCTCCATCGTTCAGCGACATCTCTGTCTTCTCTGATGATGTGTTTACTGGCGTAAGTGCGGGACAACCTGTCACTCACATGAGATCCACCAATAGCAAACAACAACCATCCAACCATCCAATTAATTCCACATGGACAAAATCAAGTCCCGCCCTACACTACAGTAGTTCTTGTTTGAGAAGTCGTTTCACACGGATATATGTCACAATAGGGGAGAAAAATCTATCGCAACTTTCGGACTTTAACATCAGCCGTTAACCATCATGCATATCTTCTTGTGGTTTAAAAAATTAACCTCCTCTTTCTACTTTTTTGTTCTAAACAAAAAAATAGGTCACTGACATCCTCTGCTGCTCTGCTTATTCAGCTGTAAAACATGATGTGATTATTGCATTATTTACTCCGTTCTTGAAAACTTTCCTGCTTTACAGGCAGAACCTGAATTATCATATGCAAGCGTTATTGTAGATGAAACCCTGAGCTCATCACAACAGCTGCGGCTCCACCCACTAATTCACATGCATACAAAGGGTATGACAACACTGTGTTCTTATTTGTACAGGGATTTTATTTAGGAGGTGTTTTTAGTGTAACAATTGGGCCTTTTTTGCTTCTCATTTTTGAAATCAAACTCAGGTGAGGTGACAGCAGCTGCATATCAGAGGTGGAAAGTCCAGGTTCAGAAAGTAAAAGTCCTCCTCAGTAGTTTGTTCCTTGACTTTCAGAGAGTTTTGTTTATAAGGTTTATTTAAAGAGTCAATATCAAACATGAGATAAAAAAAAACTAGTTAAGAACTCAAAACATCCTTCACAGTCCAGAAAGAGCATTTACTGGAAAAGAACTGCAAAAACACCTCGTTCTAAACTTCCACAACTTTCTGGTCTCTTTTTGGTCTGATCAGAATATGATCATAAAAAAAAAATTTTTTAATGTCTCTAAAAGAAGCATCTTATGTTTAATAAGGCTACATTTATTTGATCAAAAATACAGTAAAAACAGAAATATTGTGAAACAATTTCCAATAACTTTTCTATTTGTACATATTTTAAAACATAATTTATTCCTGTGATGGTAAAGCTGACAGAAAACTCGAGTCTTCAGTGTCACATGATCCTTCAGAAATTATTCTAATATGCTGATTTGCTGCTGAAGAAACATTTCTTATTATTATCAATGTTAAAAACAGTTGTGATGCTTCATATTTTTTGTTTTTCAGGATTCTTTGATGAATAGAAAGTTCAAAAGTACAGTATTTATTTGAAAAACTAATCTTTTTTAACATCATAAATGTATTTTTTTTGTCACTTTTGATCAATTTAATGCATCTTTGCTGAATTAGAAGTATTAATTTCTTTCAAACTGACCCCAAACTTTAGATGTAATCTTCTTAATTACTTAGATCTTTCTAAAAGCACATGTTTATGGACACGCATAGTGATCTAATAAGATTTCCTTTGTTGTGTATGGACACGTGTGCGTGAGTGTGTATTGTACCTTCTTTCTGTGGAGTGGCGGCTTCTGCGTCAATGCCCTCTTTCTCTGCATTGCAGCGGTAGCCCTTCTTCTTGAGCAGGTTGCAGATGAGAATTCCCAGCAGGCCCATCACACAGAAGATGGGCACTAGTGCAAACACAGCATACTCTGCGCTCTTCTCCTCGGGATTTTGAACGTTGGTGGAGTTAGCACCTCTCTCTCCAGACCTGCTAGGGGTGCTCCTAACAACGTTACGTCTCCGTCGGCTGTATGTCTCTGTACATTGAACACATTATCTTATTAATTACTAATAAGACAGATGATTCTACTTCTGAATTCTGATTGGATGAGTATATTTTACTATAATAAAGTCATTCCTATTTTTAAACTAAATAGCATAAATAGTATAATACATAAAATTTAAACTATATATATACTGTTTAAATTGTATTATATGTATTATATTATATGTTTTATATTATTTATGCTTTTTATTTTAAAAAGAAGAATGACTTTATTACAGTAATGAGAATCAAATAAGATTTACTATTAAGGATAATGGTAATTATTTATATATTTATTTTTTCATTCATTCAAATTTATGGAGCTCCACACGACATGTGGCCATGAATCAAGAATTAATTCCCTCGTTTCACTAAGAGGCCGTTTAAACAACACTTTTTTTCAACTAAAAATGGAAAACTTTTACCAGTCATTTACACGACAACATGGTTTGGGGGGCCTGAAAACGCAAACTTTTGAAACAATACCTTTATCGTCTCCATGTAAACAACAAAAAAGACAATTTGTGAAAACGGTGACATTATGTGCGTAGTGGAAATTTACTAAGTGACATCGCCAACCACAGGCCTGGCAAAGTATTTTTATTCATTCGTTTTTGCAAATCCATGTTAATGGGAATCATTTTGACAATGTTGTTGTCTGCACATGCAAAGGAAAAACATTTCTGTTTTTAGTACATCGTTGTTGCGTAAACATACTCTAAATTGTGTATGTATATATATATATATATATATATATATATATATATATATATATATTGTGACAACAAATTAAGAATTCATTCCCTCGTTTTTTTAATTCATTCCCCCAATTTAGTAAATCATGGCCACGTTGTAATAATTTGTTCCCTTGTTTTAGTTAATTGAAAACACTAAGGTAACTAATTAGTACAACATGGCCACGATTTAATAAAATGAGGGAACAAATTAGTAAGTCATGAAAATGAATTTTAATTTGTGGACACGATTAAACTAAAACGAGAGAACAAATTCTTAATTAACTAAATCGGGGGAATGAATTCATAAAACGTAAATTTAAGTTGTCTAAAAGTTTATATTTTGATTCGCGTTTGAAGAACTTGTAAAATAGCCAGTATTTCTACCACAAACTGCTTATAGCTAGCCTAATGCTCCATTTTACTTCGCAGAAGAACTGTTTATTCAGATTTTAATACTATTCAATGCAAAAATGTATTGAACATTTTTCTTCTTTGCACTTTTTGTTTGTGAAATGATTAAACGTTGATGTATGAAAAGCTAAACACTTACTCCTGACGCAGGTGTGGAGGGTGGAGGACTTCCGTTTAGCAGCAGGGTGAAACCTGAAAAATATTTCAGTTCATAAATACACCCACTCTACACTTTCCCTTTAATTCAGTTTTGGGAACATTGTGAGCCTATGAAAACACATCTCCTAGGACACCAAAGTGACGCAATGATGAAGACAATGACTGGAATCAAAAGGATAAAATAATAATAAAAGAATAAATATTTTTTGTTCTTTACCCGGGAAGGCATCCTCCACACACGGCATCAGAGTGTGAGGTCGGTGCGGTGGTGATCCAGCGGTTGAGTCCACTGCAGGAGATATGTGGGCGGCACGGCTCAGGGTCACGGTTATCAGAGAAGGTGCCTGCTGGGCAAGTCCGGCACAATCCGGCCTGACCAGGACCCTCAACTTCCCCACAAGCCTTAAAGAAACAAATAAACATCACTCAGATGATATAATCACTAATTGTGTGAAAGAACAAACTGTTATGTCTCTCACAGAGTAGTGTCGAATTAGATTAGATTAATAAATTAATCTTTTTTTGAAAATTCATATATGTATATGGATTTTCAAAAAAAGCTTCATTTATTAATCTTCTGTAATGGTATAATATATATATATATATATATATATATATATATATATATATATATATATGCATTTCTAGGTAACATGGTTCCATTAGTTAAGGTGGGTTAATGCATTAATATTACTCAACAATGAGCAATACATTAGTCACAGTAAATTCATCTTTGTTAAAATTAGTTAATGAAAATGCAACTATGTTAGTTTATGTTAGTTCAGGTTCATTAACTAATGTTAACAGATAGAACCTTTGGTTTTAATCACGTATTAGCAAATGTTGAGATTAACATTAACTAAGATTAGTAAATGCTTTAGAAATATTTTTCAATGTTAGTTCATGTTAACTGATGTAGGTAACTAATTTTAACAAATGAAACCTTATTGTAAAGTGTTACCCATTTCGAATATGAAAATATTGTTTAAATATAATAAGTTTTATATCATTTATGCTGCTTTGACATTATTAATAAAATAATAATACCTGTACTGCAGTACTGAGAATCTTAAGAATAATTGTAAGTATTTAAACAACAGAATAAATAAATACAAGTAAAATGTTTCATGGATAAGTTGTTTGGAAATGTGCTTGTCATGGAAATAACACAACACAATGCAAATAATGTCTAAATATACTTATGCAAAAGATTTTCATGAGATTTACCCACAAAACATTTTAGGTTCTGTGGTCAGAGGACATACTGGGACAGGGACAGTTTGTGTGTGTTTGAGAGTTTTGAGTGTGTGTGTGTGGCCTGGTAAACCCTACGTTATGTGGACAAAATGACCCAACAAAGATGGCAATATCTGAAATTCTTGTCCTTGTTGATGCATTTTTTGGTCCCCATGAGGAAAACAGCTTATGAATCATAGGTGTGTGTGTGTGTGTGTGTGTGTGTGTGTGTGTGTGTGTGTGTGTGTGTTTTGGAGTTATCTCTCACCGTGGTAGGCTCTTGCCCAGCTGGACAGAGTGGACACACACACCCGTCCTCCCACCGACACTGTGCCGCTAATGTCCCCCATAACTCCAGCAGCTACAGAGAGACACAAACGAGAACAATCAGTGTTAAAAACACACAAACCTACCTGTGAGAATCAAACCAGAACTAACTGTTGCATGAATATGAGTATTACAAAGCAGGTAAAATACAGGATTAGTAAAGTGTAGTTTGAGGCAAGACACTACAGGTGAATAGAGTAAATATTAACAGATATCACCATACTTTCATCAGTTGATTAATCACAGGACCTACTGTATATGTTTTACAATACATGTGTAAATATGCAAATAAGCTGATTAAATAAACAAAAATTTGCATACATTTCCAGAACATAAATTTTAACATTAGCCAAATCCATTTTTTCCCCCATTTTGTTGACATATTAGTTAAAGGTTTCTACATAGAGGGTTATCTCTTTTTATTACAGTCAACAACCAGAAAGAAAAAAAAGTGACACTTAAATGTGTATGTAGGATGTTTTCTTTCCACTAGTTTGAAAGAAAACATGTTATGGAAGCGAAATAGTCCAAAATCTCAAAATTGACCAGTGCATGAAAAACACTGGGTTTGCCAGTAGTGACTTGTCTTGTTGTAGTATAGTATAGTGTGTAGCCATTTATAGTATACTGTAGTACAGAATGGGATGTTCTTTATTGGCTACATTGCAGGTTCTCTGTGCAGTGAAGGAAGGAACCTCACTGTAATAGCCCTCATTCATCACTGTCAACTTAAGCACACTGCAGCTGTAGTAAACACACACACACACAGCGTCACATTAATGAGCATACTTACAATCAGACAGACAGGGGCAGAGCAGTAAAGGTGGTTCTTCATCTTCTTCAAAATATTCTTCTATATTCATGTAATCTGAAAAAAACACATGACAAGAACTCAATGACACACGCAGAAAATATAACATCATCAGCGTCAGCAAAAACCACCAAAACCTCACGATGCGGGGACAGGTAAACAGCACTTAGGCTCTCTTGTGGTGGACACATAATGGGTTTGTATGCGTACAGAAGTGATCTATAAGCTAAAGCGGGATATAAATAGTCAGCTAAACTAAAGCAGGCCTGTGGTTTGGGGCAGCACTGCTTTTCTTGGGCTATTTTTGGATCAAATATGCTCAGTCAGGCAATAAACTACTTACTGGATCTATTGGAGCAAAAGAGAAAAAAATATTCTCTGATGAGAAGGTCATGTAGACGCACTGAACTATATCATCTGTTTTTAGATCACTCAAAAAGCCTAAACTCTCATACAAACATCAAGATCTAGACCAGACCATGACATGCCAGCGGTGGTTCTCAGACCCTCCTCTCCTTAAATGACATGAACTGGAAATCAAATGGAAACTTTAGCTGAAGTCCCTTGCGTCTCTGTTTCAAAGAAAAAGAACAATAATCTCTCATGTCTTCTCTAGAGTTTAAAAAGAGATCTCAACAAGTGCTCGAGACCAAGCTGTTCTCCACATTCATTTCATTCATATATGTACTGTAAGAAAAATATCTGTTAAAAAACAGAAAAGGCACTGGTTATTTCCTTGCAGAACATTATCAAGTTATTAAGGTTATGGACATTTAACTTAACCCTAAAACACAACACAATGCATAATTCAAAATATGTGTAAACGATCTGTGAAAAATCAATACGGAAAATTCCTTCATATTAACACAGTACATTGTGCCCTGCTTTTTACAAACAGTGCAAAGACATTAAAAACAAGACAAATTTACATGAAAAGCTAAAGTGTTCAAGATAATACATTCTTTTCTACTATTTTTTTGTAAAGAAAAGCAAAAAAAAAAAAAAAAAATAAGAATAAAAAAATATAAAATAAAAATATACTAAATCTCTATATAATTTAACTTATTTAAACTTTATGAAAAATGTAAACAACCATTTAAACATCCAGTTCTAAAGCAGATGCAAAAAAGATAAATAAATAAAAGCACAATTTCTAACATAACCAAAGACATGTGCAGCTTTGATCTCGTTGCCATGACAACAAACACTGAGTGACAGACACACTTACCCCAGAGTGTCTCTGTGCTCTGTTGCCCTGGTAACAGCTGAGGATGCTCTGCTCACTATGACGCCTGCTCACTGTCCCACTGTACCTGTCTGCATAACGCTGTCATTCCTTATACTGCCACTCAAAACCACGGCTCCTCCCACCACCCGAAAGAGGCCCCGCCTCCGTTACACAATCCTCCAATCACATGAGTTTACTGATGATTTGCACATTGTGGTGGAGAGGTTTTTTTCTAAGTAAATGTTTTCTAAACCCAAGTGAAGAATATAAAACATGAATGAATAAAAACATCATAACTGAGCTCAGACAGCACGTGTCCGTCTGCAAGCTTTGACATTTTGGTGCATTCTGGTCTGTGCTGCCACTGATTTTAGCACATGAATGCTGCAAATGTTCAATACTGATTTATACACTAACGGTGAAAATGATTATGCAAAGAAGGCCACGACACTCCTATCAACCAATCAGGTTTTAGTAATAGGGAAAAGGATACAACTGAACTGAATTGAACCCACACTGAACTAACTTGAGCTAAATAATAATACAATTGTCTTTTTAGAGCTATATTACAGCAGAATTTGAATTTGTTTTATATTTGATTAAAGACAGGATAGGTGATTTGTTCCAGAAACATATTTTGTTATGCTGGTTGAAAGTCTCTTCACATTCTGACAGCAATCACTAATTTAAGTGGTCTAAATGTATGTATGTATGTATATATATATATATATATATATATATATATATATATATATATATATATATATATATATATACTGTATATCGTCTGTGGAAGGTGTAGGACCATAAATTGTTCATCCAATCCAGGCGTAGGACAATAAAATGTTCGTCCAATAATTGCATTCGGATTGGACGCCATTAATTACGCCATTAATACTGTGTAGGGGTGTAACGATACACAAAACTGACGGTTCGGTTTTCCCACGGTTTTGACGTCTCGGTTCGGTTCGGTTTAGAAAGCTAAAAAAAAAATGTAAACAGTGGTTTAATGAAAAAATATTGTGTCTTTGTCTTTAAATTAATTCAATTACAATTAAACGTTTTGCAAGGATTAAAAATCTGCTAATGCTGTAAACTATATAGGGAGCCGCACATTACTATAACATTAAAGGTTAACAACAGAGCCTAAATTCAGATGCTATTTATTTTTTAGATATAATAATCAACACCCAACACATTGTATGAAAACATGTAAACTGAACATAAGGCAGTTTTTGCATTAACTTCACTCTAATTTGTTATTGAAATATAATAATTTACACACTTGCTGTCATTTTCATGAAAGATATTTTAAACGTAGGCTACATTAAATAATCAAGATATAATTAACAGGTTAAGTCAAATATAATATATAGGATAATATAGTGCATATATTTAGTGCAAGAGTTCATTTCTCTAGGAACCAACAAGTTGTGGACACTGAATCACTTGCCTGCTGAGGTAAATATAATGCTAGTGACAAGCTATGTAGTTTTATTGACGTCTTTACGCTGCTGAAACACTGATTGAGCGATTACACGAGTTATGATGCCTTTCAACATACCTTCAGGTGTCCATTCATGTTTATTCTGTAACTGAGGAAGAGATGATCGCGTTTACTCGCGCTCCGCGCTGCCGCTTGAAATGAGGAGCCTAGAACAGCGATCTGTCACGCCACATCAAAGAGCGCAAAAACAGCATTTATTGTTTGATTTTTGTGATCAAATAGTCAGAATTTGAAGATTAGACCTTGCTTATTATCGAAAGTAACAAAACACGGAGCTTGCTATTTGGTGTTAATGGTGGTTAGGCTACAAAACTGAATTCGTTGTGTACACATTCCAGGTCCAATGAGCCGGGCTGGGCGGGGCCGGGGTAGCAGGGGGCGGGGCGTGTTCGGTACGCCATGAGAGTATCGCGATTCGAATCGTGGGTTCTGTATCGCGGTTCTTCGGTTCGGTTCGTTTCGAATATCGTTACACCCCTAATACTGTGATTTGGAAGAGATGGAAACCTGTGACGTTATACACTGAGCAGTTCATGACTCGCATTTATTTGTTTCAATAAATACATTTTCAATAAATTCCCTCAATGTCTTTCCCATTAAGAAAGGAAAATATTAATTCAGTGTTGGATCAAAGTAGCTTTTTCAGGAAAGGAAAAGTCAATTGGCATCCGGAATCATATTGGTTTGGAGAACCAAGAAAAGTAGTCTCACCCACATCCGGTGGGGAAAGCTTAAATCAAGACATGTTAAACTTATACTTCTAAAAAAATCCCCAATGTTTCAATTCAAAGTGCAAATAAATGAATGAATGAATGCAACAAACAAATGAGTTTACAATTTTGGAAACAAGCATTCAGTCGCCCTTCTTGATGACAGGGCTTTTTGGGAGGAATGTTCAAAGAATGAACATACCCCCACCTCTTCCTCCGCCCCGGCCGCCCACCCACAAACCACCACACAGAAATGGCTTTCCTTCACATTTCAAGATCAGCTGCCAGTCAGACGTGCCTCGTGTCTGCTTAAATTTAGCTCTTTCATTAAAAAGCAATAAAGTCCCAGCGAACAGTAATTACAGTTCTTGCAGCTCTATCTCCATACTGTCCGGTTACCCGTTCCGTGGCTTTGGAAGCTCATGAAAAACGGCATAACGTAAATAAAACAACAACAAACATAACACAATCACCTAGAATTATCCATTTTAGGATCTGTCGTCTTACAAATTGGAAACGATGAAGAAGTTGCCCTGGATTGACTTTTGAAAGCGTGGTATTTTGCAGCTCAAGTCCTGCCAGCATGTAGCTTCAGGATCTAGACTGGAATCAAGCCATAATACAAGACAAAGCGAGAGTCCAAGTATAAGATTATAGGGATTTATTCTACAGCCAAACCTTCAGACTAGAAACCAAAGTCTAGCCATCGCTTGATTGACACATTCTTGTTAAGCTTTCAGAAGTATCGATTAGCTACAACAGAATAAATAGAGACATAATTTTTGCTGACTAATAACCTCAACCACAAAAGATATATATATACCACATTTATCTAATATCAACCAAGATATGAATAAGTAATGATGCTGCTGATCACACTACAGTACTGTAGGTCTCAATAGAAAAGTGGGACAGTTTTGTTTGACTTATAAAACTCTAGAGTCTCAGCCGAGCTTTTAGATATCTTTAACTATACAATAAAACTAGATGGTACTATGTTCTTATGCATTTGCTAAGATGTTCTGAGTGTTTTTTAGTGAGTTGCTAGGTTATTTACTTGCCCAAGTCAAACAAGCTCACCTTCAAGTCTAGGTATGGCTTTGGTCCCTCCTTCAATGTAAGTCTATGGGATTTTTTAAAATTGTTTTATCATCCACAAAGTTATAATTAGGCTGAAAAAAACGATTTTAACTTGAGCGCCACGTTTTAGAACGCTGTGTCATGCGCGAGATGCTGCAAAAGATGTGAGCGCAATGGTTATACATGTCCGTCTATCGCGTTTACATAAAAAAACATTGGAAAAGTAGCGCATTGGAATGGAAAAACGCGTTCTGTGTGAACGGCCCCTCAGAAATCACTACCCTTTTAAACAAACTGCACAATTGGAGGTATCATTCGTGTCTGTAGGATACATTTTAATCTTTAAAGGAATAGTTTAAAAAGAACAATTCTGTCATCATTTACTCAGCCTCATGTTGGTTTAACCCTGTATTATTTCCTTTCTTTTGCAGAACACAAAAGATGACATTTGAAAAATCTAGGACACCACTGACTCAATAAATGGCCAAAAAATGCTGAAAAAAAATATCTTCTTTTGTGTTCAACGGAAGAAAAGTCATAGGCCTACAGGTTTAAAATGACAAGATGGTGAGTAAATGATGACAATTTTCATTTATTTTTTTGAAATATGCCCTTATGTACACCTTTTAAAAGTTTGGGATCTGTAAAAGTTTTTAATGTTTTTGAAAGAAGCCCCTAATGGAAAAAAATTTAATATTGTGATTTAAAACAGTAGCCTAATATAAGCAACTTTTCTATTTGAACATTTTTTTATATATTCCTGTAATGGGAAAGCTGAATTTTAATTTAATGCTTCCTTACTGAGTAATAGTATTAATAACTTAAAAAAAATCTTAGTAGTGTATTAGCAACAGTAATACTGACACACGCTTTAGGAAACATCATCACTAATAAAAATATAAACATTTATATGAAATAATTCAAAGCCAAGTGAGCTTGTCTTGTAACTGCTGTCAGAAAGTTTCGGTGCTGCTGACATGTGCCATACAACCACGTGTCACTTCCTGTTCGCACTCTGAAAGTTCAACACGCTTGTCTTTCTTCAAATACCCACCAGCCTGATGATACTGACAAATATAGCCTAAGATTTTAATAGCCAGACACTTTCCATTTTCCTATCCTCATTTTCAATCCCTCCCTTTCTCTATTCCTTCAACTGACCACCGTTTGCTTTCAGCTGCTAACAGCATGTTATGTAGTATGGTCTGCATGTTTCAAGATACGTGCCAGCCATGTGCTGCGGCCAGTAACCACAACAATCCCTCTGTCACCAGGGGTGAGGAACGTTATGCAACAAGAGGGACACCATCACGCCGAATAAAAACCACTTCAGACAATGGGATGAAAAGGGAGTTTCTGATCATAAAGCTATTTTGGGCTTCATTTTATGTTACTCATGAACATCTAGAGCTATGATATACTGCAGGGAAAAGCAAGGGATTACGATCCAAGTGCATTATTCTACTGTGGTTTTCATGCTGAATCGTGAAGCTATACAACACTGAAGCTATAAGGGAGCCATTCATTGGTTGAATCCGCTGGGAAACTGTAAACACTGTGACGCTATCAAAACATCACTGTTTGTTTGAAGATCTCGATCTGCCAACATCGAAAAAATTTGGACAGGACTATCTGTTCGTCAGACCAATGGAAGACAAAAAAATGTTTTCTGGAAA
Organism: Gila orcuttii; assembly: GCA_026230005.1. Taxonomy (NCBI): domain Eukaryota; kingdom Metazoa; phylum Chordata; class Actinopteri; order Cypriniformes; family Leuciscidae; genus Gila; species Gila orcuttii. The sequence goes on along the minus strand of JAPDVR010000005.1, from coordinate 24,451,433 downwards.
CCTGTATGAAAACAGTCATTATTTTTGTAATTTCATTTGGTGGTGCGGGTGCCATATATATAGCGCTATTGCCAAAATGTATTCTTTTGTTTCCCTGTGCAGCAAACATGAAAACAATACAATTAGATTCCCCGCAAACCGCGGATATTGTTTTAACATAAAATGTTAAAGTAAAATGTTTTTGAACCTGCAGAATAAGCATCATGGGGCGGAACTGTTAGTCAAAAACTAGTAAGAATGATTTAACATTTACTAATAGCTTTTTAACAGTGTTAAAGAGATTGCAGTGTTAAATGAAGTGTTTTGTTGCTTGTTTGGAACAGGTCTCCTGTTCTTGTTGTGGACCGTTTGCTGTTAAAAGACGAGGTCACTGATGCACAAACATAATTATGGGCCATGTGCATCATTCTACTGTGGTTTCTTCTGAGAAAAACAGAGGAAAACCAATTATTCTCTGAGATGAAACATCTGCCTGTTCAAAATAAGGCCCTTGATGTCATACCTAAATAACAGTTGCCAACAATCATTCTGGACAAACACCTACAAAATGGCTATTATCTGCTCCCATGCACACGATATTTGACTATTCATAACCGCTATAGATAGCATCACGATAGCTGATTTCACCATTAAATACATGGTTATGTCATAGGTATTAGATTGTGTCTATATTTAGCTTTGTTTGTTGTTTACTCAGTGTTGGGAGAGCTACAATTTTGATTTTTGACAGTGAAGCTACCCATATAAACATCAACTTAAGGGCCCAATAAGAATATGTTGGCGAAGTTATGCAATGAATGTAAAATGCAGCACAGGGACTCGAACAAATTGAAAAGTACTGGAAAAGTACAATGCATGTACTTCTACTATCGTTTACTGTAGTAAACACAAGCTGGTGGCACCAGTGTTGATACTGATAATGTAAATTGACACAGTGAGAAAGAACGTCATCAGTGTAGGATTCCACTCATTTGATTGACAGGCTTACATTACTACTTGTAAGGGACTTCAATGTCTATTTGCATATCATCACAGCTTTCAGGCAGCATTTCACTATCTATAATAGAAAAAGAGAAGGAAATCGTTTAATATTCCTATTTCAAGGAAACTTGACAAAAAAAAAAAAAAGAAACAAGGAAGAAGTAAACCGTAAGATGCTTGACTAGGAAAACACCACTAACATAGCACAAAATAACATAGCTGAGATCATTCTGGCAAATAAATATTGATGAAATCCATATGTTAAGTGATTCACATTGTTAACAACCGAGATTCTTTCAGCTTGATCTGGAAAAAAAGAGAGAGATAACTGTATAACTGTACAAAGCAAGTAACCAAACCCTTGTGAAAATGAAGTAATCTAACTTCTTTTTCACAAGGGTTTGGCTGTTTGCATTGTATTGAATGAGCAAACTTGCATATTAATTAAATAAAAGTCCACTTAAGTGTAGGCTACTTAAAGAAGTGCATGACTGTTTAACAGTAAAAAGTGCACTTTGTAACAATAAAATATAATTAGAAAAATCAGAAATGTCAGGTTAAGTACCTTTTAAGTACCTTTTAAATAATGTTTGTGCTTAAAAGTGTGCTTAAAAGTGCACTTATTTCGATTTAAAGCACATGTACATGATTTTAATTTTAACTGTAGTAAATTAATTTTAAATGTAAATTCATGTTTAAATCATTACAAGTGTGTCATTATTACAAATATATTGAAATACATAACACAAGTTTCAAGAGAAATTGCATTGAATTTTATTTTACCATAAATGTTTGTCATATTTCAAAGACAATAGAAGCAGTGATAAAATTACATACACCTATACAGCGTATTTAAGTCCTACTTAAGTCAAAAAGCTCTCAATTTCAACTAATTGCATTTAATTTTCATTTACTAGCAAATACCATCCAATTAAGTGTCCGAAAACATTACATTCAGAACATTTTTTCAAGTACTAGGCTATTGTTTTCCTAATTTTTTAAAAAGATTTTATCAACTCTTTTTTGTGCTTAAGTTTACTTATCTTTCACAAGTAAAAGCCTGCTGGAAAACAAGAAGAAGAAGGAGAAACCTGAAGGGAGACAAGCTCATTTCACCAGTTTTGAAATTAAATAGCAGGGAAACACTTCCTTAATGAAAGTGTGGAACAAATCTTGTTCCTAAAGGGGGAATTCCACCTCAGCAGTCCTGTAAAACAGGAACGTTAAATGCACCCATATGCCAGAGAAGAGACTATTCTTATGGAATAATATATTTACATATTATATTCGTTAACAAAAGAAGCACATGTGCAGTGTCTCTTAGTTAACTCTTCCAATGATGCCAAATGTCTAGAATAAGGAAGGTCACAAACTTTGCCTTAAGATGGGTCAGTCACCCAACTCTGCTGGCTGCGTCTTGTTCTCTGAATCTGTAATTAGCCTCTGCTGCAGGAATGTCACATTACCCGCGCTGCCCAGTGCTAATTAATGGATGCCGGGCCTTTCGGAGGGTGCAGGCCAGGGTCATGTGGCCCAGCATCGGATGGAGGGGGTACTTCCATTCACATGTCCGCCTGTGCCCTATAATGACACCCTGAAAAGGTCCAAATGTGTCCCCGGCACCAAGTGCTGTATCATCACATCCTGAATAGCAACACTTTCCTTTTGTGTTAGTCTTTGTGGCCACAGCTAGTGTAAAAGCTAACATTCCTGTAGCTCAATATGGTGCGAGTGATGCCAAGATCCTAGGTTTAATTCCCAGTGAACACACATGCTAAAAAATACACCTTAAACATCACTAGTTGTGCATCACAGCATGTGCTAGTTATGACTGATTAATGAAAGTATTGTTCTTTTAAAAGTCAAATATTTTTAATGAATGGGTTGAACTGGTTGACTAAACCAGTCTAAATGATTCATTCATGAATCTGACAGAATCGGTAAGAGTTCTTGAGTCAACAACCCCCTGGCCTGACTCATTGAATCTAGAATGATTTGTTCACAAATCAGACTGAATCGCTAAGAGCAGATCTCAAATCAGCATCCCACTGACTAATTGAACCAAAAATGATTCATTCACACAAGTCAGACTGGGTGCTTCTACTCAAATTGATTTGTCCACGTTTCCTTGTTCCTCCATCTCCCAGCCCGTGAGCCGGAAACCGATCGTACTCAGCCATCTTGAAGGTCATCTCAATTCTCTAACTCTACAGCGAGGAAGCGAGGAATAGGGGGTGGAGCTAAGAGGAAATGAGGATACACAAATAAGAAATGAGAAGCACCCACTGAATCGCTCAAGCAGTTCTTAAGCCAACAACTCACTGACTCATTGTGCCAAGAATGATTCATTCACAAATCCGACTGAATGATTCTGAGCAGTGCTGCGTTTAATTCCACTTTTAGACAGACTACACTCGCAAACGTCCCTTAACATCCCCCGGGGGAATCTCCGCTTCCCTTTTGAAGTGAGTTCAACTTTGTCTTTTGGGCGAGTGAAGTTTATTTGGACAGACCCTTGACCCCTCGATTTTGACTGAGGGAGCGAGTTTACTCAATATCATTCAGGCAGATCCATAGACCACAATGCAACACGATTGTGACATCAAAGCTGATCACGCAGGTCAGAGGTCACTCTTCCACCAGAACTAGACTCGTGTACGGCCGTCACCAGAAGCCAGTGATTATAGTTTATAAATTTATAAATATGGATATTTTTCTTACAAAATGGCATCGCTTCACTTCAGAAGGCCTGTATTAACCCCCTGGAGCCGTATGGATTACTTTTATGATGGATGGATGCACTTTTTTGGGCTTTTGGGCCATTATAAAGCTTGGAAGAGCCCGGATATTTTTTTAATATAACTCCGATTGTGTTTGGCTGAAAGAATAAAGTATACACCTAGGATGGCTTGAGGGTGAGCAAATTATGGGATAATTTTTTGAGTGAACTAACCTTTTAATTTACCCCCATCCCACACAAATCTACTGTATGATATAGGACGTATTTTGACATTAAACTGCATAATACTTATAACTACCTTAAGCTGACTGTTTTTTTTTTACACAGTTTCACCCCCGGTTTCACAGACAATGCTTAAGCTTAGTCCCAGACTAAAACTCATGTTTGAGCTGGTTTAACTGAAAGCAACTTGCACTGGAATATCTTAAAATATGTCAGTGCCATTGTTTTGTCTCAAGATGCATACCAGTAATGTTTTTTTTTTTTTTTTTTTTCTAAGGCACGTTTATAAAAGCCACTTAAATGCCCTAATTGTACTAAGGCCTAAACCTGGTTTAATCTAAGCCCGGTCTGTGAAACCGATAGCCTGGATGCCAGCCCGAACCCCGCCCACAAAATTTTTAGGTCAGGAAGTTCGGGCTGGACTCGATCCGTTGAGGAGCTATTATGCCCAAGCAAAAATTGTTCGGACCAATCAAATTGTCAGGGCGGGCTTTATACGATGAAGGACAGATGAGCAACCATAGACATCATATCTATGTGAGCAATGGTAACTTAACCATCCACGTCATCAGAACGCTTGGGTTGAATTCATGGCTGACGCTGGAGAACTGAGTTGTGTATATTCCGCTATCTGGTGTGTTATAGAAGATATAAACAGCGCATTAATTTTAGAAGAGGAACAGAGAACCGCGATCAAGGCATTTGTCGATGGGAAAGATGTTTTTGCCGTCCTTCCTACGGGATTCGGAAAAAGTTTAATCTATCAACTTTAATCTATCTCTCAACATACGTCACTTACTCCGTTGCTCTGATTGGTTCTAGGTCTATCCAATTGAGTGCAGAGGCCTTTTATTTCCTAGTTCGGTTGACACACGCCCCATAATCACAGCCCAATGGAGCAGTATCAGACTCACATTCTGACTAGAATCTGAGTATGACGACGTCAGGCTATGAAACCGAGGCATAGTTTCTTGTATTGTCATTTTTGTGTAATTTTCTCCAACAGCCCAATCATATACAGGCCTTTAGAATGGTGTGTAAAACAAATTCATAAGTAAAAAACTGTAATGAATCAGCTCCATAGCAGATTGCCAGTTTTCAAGGGTTTAGGGAGTTCCATTTAAAAACCCATTTCAAGAATTCCGCAATTAGTGGGTACTCGTGCAACGTAAGCAATGACGTACATTCGAGTGAACGAGACGGAGGGAAGTTAGCGCTGGAAAGGGCATGAATAAAAATTACTTAAACACAACCCTCTAACTCACTGAACCAAGAAAGTTTAGTTTGTTCACAAACCGGACTGAATCACTTATCGAGCAGTTCTTGAATCAAAAACTCAAAGAAAAAGTAATCAAAAACCTTTTCAGCCAAGAGATGCAAATGAATTTTTAGTTCTCTTTAAGGTAAATGCAATGATAGATTCAGAATGAATTTATGTCATTTATGAGCGACATCAAACTGATGGTACACATGATATTACCAAAAACACTCTTATTGATACAATTAAAAACATAATAAATGGTAATATGTACTTACACAAGAGTTTTGTAACGCTTTAGAGCATGTAAAAGCCATTAAAGAACATCAATTTGACCATTAATTGAATAAAATATCTCCTGTACGTAACATAGAGATTATTCTCTTCAATGTTTACTCATACTACTCAATGTATCACAGTAGTAGCGCTCGCAAAGTCAGCAGAACCCACGGGGACACAGTAAATCCCTGCTGATCTGAGGTTCAGAGCTGTCGGTGCACCAGCAGCGCCCAAACCACATAGAGGTCAACGCGGACACGCCAGCCAACGCAGGTAGATGTCTGCACGCCAGGGAGGGAAAAGTATACAGTAAATTTGGTTTGTTTCTGGTGAAACGGTCCACCAACACAAATAATGAAGCTTTAATTAAGCCATTGATTCCTGCATCCAGCCATGGAGGGTTTGGGTTCTTCCCAGATGTAATTTCAGAGGAGCGTGCCCAATGTCAAAGCTGCCAACAAAATTCCCACTTCAAAACTCTGAATTGGTGCTGTCGTTCCAGCACGGGTCAAGAAAGGAGCATAGGCAATTACAGATAACAGTCCTAGCAAGGTTCTTGTTTGGACAGCAGAGTCACACTAGCAAAATCAGGATGGTATGAACTCTATCAAAACTAAAGTATGCAAGGAAAAATGGGAAAAATGCACGGACAGCTATGTAAACACATAAGTCATATGTCATATGTCAAGCATAAGTCTTGTTAATTTGGAAACATTCTGGCACTCAATCACAGTCACATATGCCAAATTTATCACACATCCCCGATCATGATTTTTCATGGCCGATTCCGTTTTTTTTTTACAAGAAAATTGGCAGATTTTTTTCTTCGTTTAAGCAAATTTAATGTTTATTTGCTCTATGAAGGAAAACTGCCATTAAAACAAAATTTACCCTCGGTTTCACAGACAAGGCTTAAGCCTAGTCCCAGGCTAAAATGCATGTTTGAGCTGTTTTATCGGAACGCAACTTGCACTGGCATATCTAAAAATATGTCAGTGTCATAAATTTCTACACAGATATGCACACCAGTAATGTTTTTTTTTTTCTAATAATTGAATATGAATATGAATGTGAATAAAAGCCTAAATTAAATCTGTTCATCATATAAAGTGATCGTGTCTCGTCAGATAATTTGGACTAAACCACTCAATTCATATGGATTAGTTTTACAATCTCTTTATGAACTTTCTGAAGTGACTAAGATGTAGCCTAGTTGCGTATAGCTGTAAATGGAGAGACCGATATCGCTCAGATTTTATTAAAAATATCTTCATTTGTGTTCCGAAGATAAACAAAAGTCTTACAGGTTTGGAATGACGTGTAATTAATGACAAATTTTTCATCAACTAAACATTTAAGGCTGCTCGTGCCTCAAAATCTGAAAATAATTTAAAGACTTTTGCTGATGAGTCAGAAATCTAAGATCAGATGTGCCAAATATATTACGTCAGAGTGAGTCTGTTGGCCTGTCCCATTAAAACACGGCTGTATTAGAGCCATGCATTTAATCATACTGCTTTATGAGCCTTAAAGTCACTAAAGCATTTGCGTGCCTCATCAAGCAGGTAATGCTGAACACGGTAATACTAGTGCATTTAGTTCAAACGTGAGAATATATTGTTCGTAAGAGTGTTTGAGGAAAAAAGATGTAGAACTACAAAGAGATTACAATTACATCCAGGCTCTGGCCAATACTGTGATTCACTTTAATATTCATGCAGGGTTTACAAAATATGTTAATTATAATGACAAGGGTGGCGCTTTGTAACTTAAAAGTTTTTTTTGGGGGGGGGGGGGTGGGATATATCCAACATGTTCAGATAGGCTGACACATGAGTTGTGCAATGTTTTATAAGCCAGCATTTTTGTTTATAGTGCAAACTATAAATTATGCATGCAGCACAAACATGTGTTTCTAGCTGGTATAAACCGCAGCTGGTGCAGTGTGTGCCAAAGTCTGTTGCTTGCCAGAAGGTGTGTGTGTGTGTGTGTGTGTGTGTGTGTGTGTGTGTGTGTGTGTGAAGCTGCCCAGTGGGTGACTATGATGAGATGTATTTAAACATGCTCGCCGCTTTGTTTCAGTTAACCGAGTTCACTAGAAAAGAGCTGAACAATTTGTTATCCCTGAATGATTTAAACAGCTGAAGTGGATGACACTATCACAGGAGGTAAATTATGGCAATATATTATTTTGTTATGCTTCGTTTCATAAAACAAATAAATGCTGTTCCTCTTTCTACTCTCATACATCAGATTCTATGGACATTGTAATAGGTATGAGATGTTTAAAGACCCCCATAAATACTGAAGGTAAGTTCACAACATACAGTAAAACACAATGTTCCTGCCTGCAATGTCAGTCGTTTTGGTGCATAATATTAAATTGCTTTTATTTGTTTTCAAATGATAGTTTATGCATTTGCAATTGTAATCACATATAAATACGTTCACATAATTCATTTTATTACAAATATTTATTATAATATTTAACAGATCAGTAGGCTACTTACAACAATGTACCATGGTAAGTTCCATAGCGACTACGGTACAGCTAATGCTAGTGCTGCTGCTGCTGTAAAATAACAATTCAATGATCAGATCTGTTAAGTATTATAAAGCTTAATGTTAGAATATTTGTTGATATTACTGATGAAAGTTGTTATAAAATGTTACGAAGTCTTAGCGTTGTAGAGATTTTGAAATCATATTTAGTGCGTCTGTCAATGAGGAATTCAGATAATAATAAAAAGTAGCCTAATAATCCGTTTGAAGCACTTTTACATTTAACAGTTAATATTTGAGACACTGTTTTGCAGTCCTTGACGTGAACGAGCGCAGTAAGAGCATCACGAAACAGTAACGTTAGCAAACTCAACACAACACATTCTATTGTCTTCGATACGGAACGAGATATCGGCAAAACTTGTTATATCTTAAACTCTAAAAACACCAACATACTGCAGCATAGCTCAGTACAGTATATCACTCATCTGAGTATGAAGTAGGCTATACAATACAGGACACGCAACAGAATTCATAAGTTAGCCTACTGAAAATACACCGGCAAAAATGCCGCATCCGCACTACAACTGTCCCCATCCGTTAATAAACTATACGCACACTGAATGAAGTTTGTATCTTACCTGTTTTACTGAATTCATAAGTGTCATATAATCATCATATGCCGAATGTGTAATCTATAATTACACAAAGAGAGAGAGAGAGAGAGAGAGAGAGAGAGAGAGAGAGAGAGAGAGAGACAGAACCGCAGAGATGAGAAGAGGGATCCAACATTTGAACCAAGTGACGGAGAAGAACGGAGAGAAACACGTCACACACTGTCTGTGTGTAATATGATCTGCACCTCCCTCTCTCTCTCTCTCTCTCTACTTAGATAGGCCTACATACTGTATATGAATGTATTTTGAACAAAGAAAAGAAAAAAAAAATTATTTAAAAGGGTAGCTAACCTTGCTACAGGCCATTTCATTAAAATATCCAAATGTCATTCATTTGCATTAAATAGTCTTTTCAAGAAAACAAAACTAAATGTGTAGCCTACGGTTTAAAATTATAAAGTGGACCATGTTACTGTGTTAGTGAATCATGTAGGCTAAATGTTATTGTGATCCGTGTGAATTTGATGAGAACTGACATCCAATAAAACACCCAAACAGCAAGTAAAAAAAAACACACCTGAAGCTTCAAACATGCTGAAGAAAAGTGAAATTTGTAAGAGAAAAGATCCTACTTGGGTTGATAATGAAATTACATTCATTTAGCATGTTTCCCCAAGTAAAATAATGCAGTAAAGAAGGGGAACATTTTTCTCTTTTGGGACATTTGGGCCAAAAGCAAACATCTCACCTTATATTTAATCTAAATATTGTCTACATGAACTCTGCTCTTTTGGTTTTGCATGTTTCTGTGTCTCCAGCATGTGCTCATGGAATGCACTCATGCTGCAGGGCAATTTAATATAATCTCACATTATTAGTTTGTCATTCTGAGTCACTCTGCTGTACAATAAAGCATAAGAAGGAAGAAAAAAAAAACAAGCACATTTAGCATTGCAAATTTAGTTTACTAGCAATTTTATTTAGCAATAATCATGACCTAATCATGCCACCAAAATGTTATGTGAGCAGCCATCCAATGAAGTGGATATTAATAACCCTTAAATGCATGAATGTTTCACCAGTCGTTATTACATATTCGGGTCTTTAGAGACCCGGACCTATAATAGATCTCTACCTGTCGCAATAATATAAATCTCCTTATGTTAGAGTACAGAAGAATAAAATAAAGTATACGTTTGGAGCTTGGAAGGGTTCAGTTTGAGCAGATGTTTTATACCATCATCACTGTCCTCATCAGAGCTCATTTCCCAGTACATTCAGCATCTGGCTCATATTCACAATCTCAAACATATTCTCAAAACTATCATTTTCAACATCTTCAAAATCAGTATTTTGATCGCTGACAGCTTCTTCACCAGATCCATCATCAAGTGACAGTGAGACTAAGATTGCGTTGCTCTGCAGTAAATCGCTTTTAAGTTTTGTTGATGATACTTCCTATTCTTTTCTTTTCGGCATATGAGTGCTAACTATGAGTGAAACGTAACCTCATAATTGTGTATCAGACATTGCCACCTTGTGAAATGAAGGTGAATTGTACTTGTACTGCTAATTGTAACTGGTAACACTTTATTTCAATGTTCCTTCGCAACTTCGCAAGAAATGTCAACTCGTTAAAGTATTAGACTATCTGCATAATACTAACACTATTTTGATGGTCATTTTACAGACTAACTTTGCATGTCAGCTTATTCTATTAACCCTATAACTTAAGTCTACTAATGCTCTAATAAGAGTTAGTTGACATGTATTTGCAAAGTTAGTTATGGTTAGTAATAGAATGTTTAGCAAACTATCGAAATGAAGTGTAACTGTAATTCTGCCCATTCTTAACTTCAAATGCAAAACAGAGTTCAGATTTTTGAAAAACATCAAAGCAGACAATGTAAACGATTCAAAAGAATGGCCTGTTTAGCTGAATAAACAAGATGGCAAAGACAGTGAATCCGTTCAGTACAATAACCCTAAAAATATAACTGGATAAAGCATCAGGTTTTTTTTTGTGTGTGTGTGTGTGTGTGTGTGTGCACGTGTTTTCATTATCTTACACAGTCCCATTATTGTCTATACGGGCCTAACTGTGGTGTTCCTCCTCGCTTGTAAATAAAGTGCATGATTGTTTAACTCTTTAGTGTGCATTTAGTTTAATTGATGCTTGTGTAGAAACCTTAAAAATGCTTTAAATCTTTAATTAAATGTTTCTTCACTGTTAGGCTACTCTGTAACCTGAGAGAAAGAGAGGGGGAGGGAGAGAGAGAGTTCATGTAGTCTGCATCATTCTTTGGTTTCTTACGCCAACTGCACTGAATTGTGTGTCAGAATAAAACCAATCTCTCACACAAAACATGAACTGCATTGTCAGGCACTGAATGTTCATTGTGTGACATTATAAAGCTTTCTTTGTGCTCTCGCACAACTACTGTTCGCAGTGAGATGACGTGAATTGGTCTTGTGTATTTCATTTAGTTGGTGTCAATGTTGGACAGTCATTCAGAACACTGTGCTGATGACACACCAGCAACACAAGCGCTGATTTAGTAAGATTTTTTTAAAAAGAAAGCCTTCAGCAAGGCTCGATTAAATTGATCAAAAGTGACAGTAAAGACATTTATAATGTTACAACAGATTTCTGATTCAAATAAACTGTTCTTTTGAACTTTCTATTTCTCAAAGAATTCGGAAAAAAACCACGGTGTCCACAGAAATATGAAGCAGCACTACTGTTTTCAACATTGATATTAATAATAAGTGTTTCTTGAGCAGCAAATCAGCATGATTTCTGAAGGATCATGTGACACTGAAGACTGGAGTAATGATGATTTGCATCACATGAAACTTTTAAATAGTGAAAAAAATACATTGTAATTATTTCACAATATTACTGTTTAACTGTTATAATTCTGATTTTAACAGTAGTGTATATAAAAATATTAAAAGCATGAAATGTCCTTTCCTTCCTTAAAATGGTAATTTAGGCCTGTCTCTCCTAAGAGGTCATGACCTATAGGCTTATCCAACAATTAAAAATCATACAATGTAATTTTCAGTTGACTTCACAATTCAAATCTAAGTGATGATTCACACTTGAATCATATTTTACACTTACTACTTACTGCTTTTATTAATCACATAGGGAAATGATTAACAAAAGCAATGAGTATGAATCAACCTAATGTTAAATGGATTTACACACCAATATAACAACACGGAAGACAAAAATTAAAATGATCTTGCTATTTTAATCACCACACGTGTAATATTTAGCTGTGTCCTACATTTTTGTGGGCAATCCTGTAACTGCATAATTTTACCCCATACAGAAATCCAATTTTTCATAAAATTATGAGACCCAGGAAACAAAAGTTATCCAAGTTATTCTAAGAAAAATAGTCAATGAATTGAACAGATGTGAGATGGACAGGTCGAACATTTTCGTATTATTATTTAATATACGTTTTCTTTTTTTATTCGGTTCAAACACATCTCATCTTTTGGCACAGAAGATTTTCTACTCATTTCATCTCTTTAAAAAACTGACCTTTTCAAAAGAGTGTTTTGTTTCCTTTCCCAAGTGCCAGTTCACAATCATTGAAAACGTCCTGACATTGCCAGTGACTCATATGAGTCTGATGATAGGGATCATGTGTGAGCATGTTTGCAAATGAGTTAACCGAAGCCTCGAGATTCTGGCATCAGTGAAATGTTTAATTACAAAGAAACCCACAGTGACATCATAGGACAACAGTGTGAAAAAAAAGCATGACAACTGTTACAAGGACCGGCTTTTCTTTTCTTCTTTTAAAATACTGTAATAGTTTTAATTTAAATGAGACGGCACATGCCAAATGAGCAAAAGAAATAGACAAAAATACTTATAAAAATATGCCATTAGATTCTTATGAACAATCGTGGACCGTGAGAGCACTATGTACAGAGAAAGGCAATATATACCATTATTTACAATAAACACTGATGATGTCTTTAACTAGAGAGGGCTGAGAGGGTCACTTACAATGGTAAGACTCAACGATCATCACTGATTGATTTAGATATTTGATTAAAACTTTAAAATGCAGACTCAGTTTATGAAAATATGATTCTCTGAGGATCTTCGTGACGATTTCTACTTGCGAGCATTCATACCTACCCAGATCAATCAATCAAAACAAACTTGTGAAATGTTCCCATGCATGATGCAGTCTGGGAAAAGTCTGACTTCACATCCTTCAGGTCATTCGGCATATTTTGGATGTGGGTGAGCGAGTATTTGGGTGTGTTTGTGACGGACTCGGTTCTTTCCAGGCAAACTAAGGCAGCTGAAATTGCTCATTTAACAGGAAGTGGACCCACGTGATGGCGGGCGGCGCAGGCAGAGCGGTTTAGCAGTTAATCGTCTCTTATAAGCGGCCACATGCAGTTGAAGGGCCGTCTGACTTCATTCTACATGTCACAATCTACACACATGCACACTCATAAAACAAGCAGTTTATCTATCGACTTCAAACTCTATTCGTCAAATCAAAGTTTTCTTTAGCAACAACACAATTCCCTTTCCTGAATTACCATGATGATGAAAACTACCACTGGAATTACAAAGCTGTCAATGGGTGAATCTCATGGAGCCTGTCAAGAACATGTCCATTTTATAATTCAAACTATATTCAAATAAACTATATGTTTTACATAATCACATTTCCCCCAAATTCCAATTACCATAATGCAAAAAAAATCCCAATATTGGAATTTTAAAATGCATAACATAGTATTTGTTGTACTAAATTTAATTTTAAATAATTGCCTGGAAAGAATGCAAATGATTTACAATTAAGTGAATGAGATTATTTTTGCATTCAAATTTTAAATCATTAGGGGGAAATGTGATTAATTGTGATTTAAATAACACAATGCAAAGAGAAAATCTGAAATGGTCCGGAAGATAGGCTTCATTTTCTTTATGAAGAATTATTCTTTTATTTCTTTTTTATTTTAGGGTGAAATATGACCTGGATGTTTTGTCACTCAAATAAGGTTTCAAAAAAATTGAATCAATCTATCTCACAAACTCACTGACCCAACTTGAGTTGAGCATCAAAATCTTTCAGTAAAGAAAATGCCAGACTACCTTATTTATAAATTAAGTGCTATAAAAAAAAGACTCAACTAAAAATGAAAAAACATAAATACTGTACAAAAGGATTTTATGTCACAATACCTATAAAAGGAATGTCATTACTGCTCTTTTACATAATATAGTGAAGGTCTTATTTTTTTATACATAAGATTGATTAACCAAAAGAATAAAGTGATAATGTGTAATATCTCTGACTGTGAGTTTGTTGATTATTGGAGTAGTAAAGTGTGTGTGTGTGTATGTGTGTGTGTGTGTGTGTGGTATAGCAGTTTGTAGGTACTCTAGCCTTGTATTGCACATTGGTTACGTAAGATTAACTCTCATCTAGTTCCGATGAGAGGTTTAACAAAAACATCTTCATTCTCGATTCAAATCACAGTCTGCTGACACCAGTAGTTGACCATAAAATTGTGCGGACTGTCCTCTAACAAAATGAAGGATGAAAAAACTCAGTATGTCCATCCACACATTACCCACAATCCTTCCTGCCTCGTGCGATGAGTTCAAACCCGCTCTCTATCCAACAACCGAACAATTCTGTCTATTCCTTTTTTACTTCACCTGTTCCTCTCTGATTATCTTCTCTTTTTCTCTGCTATGGTTTTTACAATCACTTTTTCTTATCTGTCCGCTTTTAAAGCTGCGTCTAAAGTTTCAACACAACATTCAAAAACGCTCACAGGAAACACCACATGGCAAGCGAGATCAAAATTTCATACCAAGAAACAAAATGACACGCAACACAACGTAACGGAAAACAAACACCCCATTTGCCGACGTGTTACACGCTTGTACACAACGCATCAGAGGACAGGAAGGGGCGGGGTTTCAGGGGGAAGTGCGTGGGCCAGTCCAGCGGCTTGGTTTGTGGGGGCGGGGCTTCCATTACACGCGCCACAGCAGTAAGTGGTTGGTGCTGTCATCCCGCCCCACCGTCTCGCTGCTATTGGTCAGTCTAAAGTCTTCATAGCCGTCGCCGCCGCTGATGACCAGCAGGTTGGATTTGACGGGCAGGAGGGTGGAGGCGCGCCGTCGGGCTGAGTCTCCTCTCTGCAGGCCTCCGCTGCTGCTGCTCTCAGAGTTCACTGTAAGAAAAGTGAATAAAACGCACACATATTCATTCATCATTTGATGATATGTTAACATCTGTCTTGGATGCATCCGTTTACAAGTACTAGTCAAACCAGGCAAGTTTAAAACACTCAAAACTCAATGGTTGATTGACAGGTGAGTATGCGGTCCTTTTTTGTTGTGTGGGATGCATTAAGACCCATTAGCGTTTATACTACAAATGTGATGGTATTTTGATGTGATGTTTTTATCTCTGACCAGTTGAGATGGATGTGAATAGCAGGTGAAATTAGGTTCATGATTATCGCAGTCTACATGTTAAAAATTAAAAGTGGGAACAGTCAACACTGCAACTGTAGAAAAAGAAAGTTCTGTGTTTCAATAAATCGAGCAAATTGTCTAATATGTGTGTTTTAGCTAGTTTACCTTGTTATTTGAGCGAAATAAAATAAAATATTTATAAAGGACAATTTATTTTGCAGGGCCGTAATTGCATGTTTTATGAATACCATGACATTCCTAAAATGTAAAAAAAATAAAAAAAAAAATACCATGAATTATTTATTGAATTATCATTAACCATGGGTTTGGGTTTAATGATTACTATATTATTTATAAAATAAATATCTATCTTAAAATATTGATTTAATTATCATTATTATAATCATGCGTTTGTGTTTTATGAATGGGGAAACACTTTAAAAAAAAAAATCCACACAATCTAACAATCTTGCAATTGGTGGTTCCCCATGTCATTGTTAGAGTGTTTGGGCTTTTTTTTTTAAATGTTTCCCTAATTGGAGGTTTTGGTCCATGCACCTCATTTGGACAATTTTTAAGGTGCTATGAGTTCCTGGCTTTTCTCAATAACATTAATAAAAAAATTCAAATATATTATTATTGTTAAGTATGTCATATCATTATTATTGTTCTTATGTATATCATATGGCAGTATAATAAGGTCAATTTTTCAAATATATTGCTCAAAAAAAAAAAAGTGTATAAACAAATGATAAAATTACAACACATTATGGACACCAATGAGAACAGATTAAGTCACTGAACTCTTAAAGGGATAGTTCACCCAAAAATGAAAATTCTGTCAGTATTTACTCACCCTCATGTTGTTCCAACCCCGTAAGACCTTCGTTCATCTTCGGAACACGAATTAAGATATTTTTGATGAAATCTAAGAGCTGGATCACTCCTCCATAGGCTTCTTGAGGGATTGAACTTGCAGGCCCCGAAAAGTTATTACAGACATCGTTAAAATAGTCCAAGCGACTACAGTGGCTCAATCTTAAGTTTATCAAACGACGAGAATACTTTTTGTGCGCAAAAAAAAACAAAAATAACAACTTTATTTCAACTATTCATGTCCTTCTCTGTGGGCCTCGAGTCAGTTCACTAGTGTAAAAGCGTAGAGCTTCTGTTGTTGTACGTCACACGCATCACCCACATGACCAGGGTCGGCCAATAGTGAGCCAACGTGTGACATAGCTCTACGCTATTACACTAAGTTAACTGACTAGAGGCCAACAGAGAAGGAAATGTATAGTTGAAATAAAGTTGTTATTTTTGTTTGTTTTTGCGCACAAAAAGTATTCTCGTCATTTGATAAACTTAAGATTGAGCCACTGTAGTCACTTGGACTATTTTAACGATGTCTTTAATAACTTTTCGAGGCCGGCAAGTTTCATTCCTTTTGAAGCCTATGGAGGAGTGATCCAGCTCTCAGATTTCATCAAAAATATCTTAATTCGTGTTCCGAAGATGAACGAAGGTCTTACGGGGTTGGAACAACATGAGGGTGAGTAAATACTGACAGAATTTTCATTTTTGGGTGAACTAACCCTTTAACACTCTGGATTTCAGGTTGTAGCTTAATAACATATAAAAACACACAGAACTGATCAATGTCTCTGTTTTGCTGTAACGCACTTATAAATAACGAATATACAGTTTTGTTGCCAGATCCTCTGTCAATATTACCCAGACAGCAATAGGTTGTGAGAAACAAACCTGATTCCGACGTCGGTGGGAAGTTGACGTCAAAGCCCTCGGGCAGCTCTATGCACGTGAGGAAGCGGACGTGTCCCGTGTGGCCATGAGCGGAGCCCATGGGGACGAGGGGGGCACGCAGCGTGCCTGGCCCAGTGCTGGAGGACACTGGCGGGATAGCCAGAGTCAGGACCACCCCTGCACTGGTGCCAATCCACAGCAGGTCCTTACATGCCAGAAGAGCGGTGATCCGCAAACAGGCTGCTTTGTGCTGCCGGATAATGGCATCAGACCCTAAAAGAAAGGGATTTATTTTATTCTGCAAAGTATAATGCAATATAATACAATACAATACAGCTCTTAAATAAAACATTCTACTATGAAGAACTTTGCAACTACGTCAACTAACTCTCATTTTGTATTATTAGACTTGCACCGTGTCCTAACCAGACGCGATAAGATTCCAGCGACAAATAATTTGTCTGTCCACACTAGACGCAACTGCGAGATGCGTCGAAATCAATCAAAACCCACAGCCAAACAGAACAGCGAGTGGACAGAGTCTCGCGGCAAGTGAACAGCACCAGAGAGTAAACTTGACGGCACTCGTAAGAAAATGGATAAGTAGGCTACATAATCAAATTCACAAATATTACACCATTTAATCATTATTAAAAATACATAGGCTACTGAGTTACTAAAACAATCTTTGTCAAAGAATACACTAGTTTGAACGTTCTTGTTTCCATTTGTTTAATTTCAAGATCTGAGTTGAATTATCCATTGTTGCTTTTACAGCTACAAAGCTGGGAGCACGAAATGATATTCAAAGTCACATTACACGCTTTTAACATTAAATAAAACACATAAACAGAACCTGAGATTATCATTGCCACACTCTGTGTTTGTTGTTCCAGCCGCGACGTTGCAGAAAAATAGAAACCGTTTCTAAAATAGAATCGTCGCGTGTCGCCGTCGCGGCTGGTTGGGACAAAAACTCTGATTAACATGGAAGAGATACCTTTTATCGTGCGTCGCGTGTAGTTAGGACACAGTGTTAGGTTAGGGTTAGTAGGATAAGTTGACATGTATTTGCATAGTCAGTAGAATGTCTGTTGAGGAGCATCAAAATAAAGTATTAGCAGATATTAATCAGACAGTCTACTAACACTCTAATGACTGCTAAGTAGTTGCAAAGTTACTTATAGTTAGTAGAATGTCTAAAGCAGACTATCGAAATAAAGTGTTACTGATTTTTCCCCCTTGTTTTAACATGCAGCAGGTGAAAATCATGAATAAATGCACACTTAACAATACCTGCAAGCATCTTGTGCACGGCTGGTGCCACGTCGACCTCCGTGAGGCTCTCGTATGAGGAAGCGTGGTACAGTCGCACATGAGCACTGCCCTGTAAAGCGATCCATACGCCTTTGCCATAGCTCACCATACTGGTTACACAGCGACCGCTGTCCTGACCCACTTGGAACGAGTGCTGAAGAAGAAATTAAAATGTATAATGAGACAGAAAGTGAAAATTGCAAAAGGTGATGGTCACACTTTAGCTTAGGGTCCAACTAACCATTAACTATGACTTTTGCATCAATAAACTCCTAATTACTGTTTATATGTCATGTATATAGTCATGTAGAATAAGGCATTAATATGTGCTTTATAAGTACCAATAAACAGCCAATATCCTAGTCATATGCATGCTAATAAGCAACTAATTAATAGTGAGAATTGGACCCTAAACTAAAGTGTTAGCTAAATGTTTAATCTGCTGATGTCAATAGTCAAGTCAAATTTATTTATAAAGCGCCTTTTGTAATACAGATTGTTTCACAAGCTGTTTCACATAAAAAAAAAAAAAAAACAGGAAAATGACATTGTTAATGTTGTAAAATTCATCAGTAATTAAACCAATTTAATTTAAGCTGTAAAGCTGCTTTTAAAATAATAGTGTCAATATTCAGCTCAATTTCCATATAAACTTATGTGCAAGATTGGAATATTGCATAAAACATTTGCTAATAAAGCACCGAAAGCAAAGAAAAATTGGCCCAAAATATCTGTAATAAAAATGGAAGTTGCTGCCATCAGGGAAGCCACTGTGGATATTTTTTCATACATCAAACATGTTTTGGTCAATGTGTTTCCATCTTAGTTTATGCGCATGTGTACTTTTCAATTTTTATAATTTTTGCACATCTTGGCGTTTCCATACAGGGTTTTTAGTATCCCAAAAGTCACATAAAAATAGCTGGATGGAAGCATAGCTAATGTTGCAAAGTTAGTGTCATACACCTCAATTAAATAAAAAAATTGTTCTCATCTTATGTTATCAATGCAGCTGAATCGATAATATTACTGAATATGAAGTCTTTTAAATCAAAAAGTCTCCTTCTAGATGTCGTGTGCATGTAGTTTAGGTCTGACCTCTTGTGTTAAAGAGCCGGTGTTGACAATAAGGACCCGGTTCTGACAGCCACACCACAGTTTTCCTGCCACAGGAACCATTTTGGTCACGGGTCCGCTTGGAGAGCCCAGACACAGCGTTTGAGAACTCTGAGGATCCCAGAAACTTCCTGTTATGCAGAGAGAGGACAGAGACTTTTTGTAAATCACTCATATTGGTTCTAAATGAATATTTTTTTTAAATGAATCTGTGCTCACCTGCTTCCCTCTGATAAACAATCACCTCCCCGTTTGCCAGAGACACAAACACCTTGTTGTCAAAATATCTGAAAATAAAACAAAGATGTTAAGGTTCGATGCCGATGCTGAATAAGATAACATGGCAACAGATAAATGAGTCAAGGGGCTGCTTACAGAATACATAGGATAGAAGCAGAATGTTGCATCTTCATACTGTTCTTCCTGTTTCTGATGTTGTCTGAGGACTGGTACACATGGATGCTGAAAAAAAAAACGATTGTGAAAAATGATTACCTTATTATGCTTATTAATCATGACATTTTTTCTTATTTGTTTACTGGTAATCACAAACTTAAGTTACACTATCATTCAAAAGTTAAGATTTTTTTTAATGTTTTTGAAAAAAGTCTCCTATTCTCACCAAGGCCCTCACACACACACACACACAAAAAAAACATTAATAATGTGAAATATTATTACCAATTAAACTGACAGTTTTCTGTTTGAATATACTTAAAAGTGTAATTTATTCCTGTGATGCAAAGCTGAATTTTCAACATCATTACTCTAGGCTTTATTGTCACATGATCCTTCAGAAAAGTTACTCTAAATAGGTAATTGCTTGCTACTAATTACATAATTACAAAGATTACTGTACTAATTAGTCTAAAAAGTTATTAGTCTAAAAAGTATTGCATTACTAATTACTTTCTTAATCCTATATCAAGCAGTTAGGATAGAAATGAAAACGGTTATTTTAATTCTTTCAAATAGTATAAAATGGCATAAATTATTCTTGAACTGGACAAAATAATGTCTTTTAAAGGGAGGTGGTTACATTAAAAACATACATTTTAACATTAGACGTAAAATTTTGATGTTAAATCCACAATCGTTTTATATAAAATTGTTATATAGTCTATACAGTATTTAATGCAATTACATCAGAAGAAACTGCAATTAAATTACACAAAAATAGGAGTAATCCCTTACTTTTTTCTTTTACAAGAAAAAAGTAATTAGTTTATTCCGTAATGAATTATACACCCAACACTGCTTCAGAAATCATTCTAATATGTTGCTTTGCGGCTAAAGAAACTTTTCCTATTATTATCAATGTTAAAAAACATGAACTGGCCCGTTCGGACATTCATACTTTCAGCTCACTCACAATGGACTTTGTTATGTGTACTTAAGGCTCATTAAACTTTAATCAGTGTAATTATTTACAATATGTAGTTAAAGACATAAATCAGTTGCATGTTCTCATAAAGAAAAGTCGAGCTATAGATATGTAACTGCGGGGTGTTGAATTATTAGAAAACAATGCACACCCAAAATGTAACATGACTACCGTCAGGTGTGCATTATTTTCTAATAATTCAACAGCCCGTCGTCAACTTTTCCTTACTTAAAATGCATTATATAGACAGGAATCAAGTTAAATGCTCCCTAAGACATCTTATTGTGTTTTGTTTGTTTTGACTGTCGATCGGCAGTAAGGCATGAACAAACACTTCACACCTGCTACTGTGAAGGAGAGAGGGAGAGAGAGTAAATTATTGTATGGAAAGTGACAGGATGCACGGAGGACACGGGCAGGTTTGAGCATGAGATAATGTGAGTCTCTCTGGGAACGCGGTAAAGGGGTGGAACTGTAGTCAGATCAGGGTCACCTGAGGTGAGACTTAAACCCCAAACAGAAGGAACAGCAGGGGAATGCGATTGCATCATTGCGTGCTACTCCCGTTCAACTTTTAATTAGACCCGTGGGTTTAAAATGCTGTCTAAACACAAGTTTAAACACTTATAATAATTACTTTAACAAATCACGTTATATAAAACAGATCATTAATATTCCATTGAAATAATCAGAATCGTAATGAAAACGACTTGATATATTATAAATGTATCTGAATGATAAGTTGAGCATTATATAGGGTTTGTTAAAGACTTAATGAAACGTATTAAATACTTAACTTAAAAGTTAACATGAAATTATTTGTTTTCTTATTTTGGTCATTTTTTAGGTGTTATGACTGTTTCTGCAGCATGTTATTTTCAAAGAAAAAATCTTTAAAAGTCTTTATCGAAAATAATTGCTTTTATTTAGGCTGATATAATCATGGCCAAGTGGGGAGTGAAAATAATAATAATAATAATAATAATAATAATAATAATAACCAACAATAGGATCGCAACCAATTTTAAAAAAATGTAAAAGACCAAATGAACTACCGCCCTACATCAAGTTAAGTGTGTCATTTATTCTCGTAAAACCTAAACTTAAACTTTAAAAAACCTTCAAAATTAGAAATGTTGCCTTGGCAACTAACTGATATGAATAAGTTGAAGTTGAATAAAAAAAAGAAAGAAAAAGAAAACTGAAATAAATATGAATTTAAGCAAAATAGAAATATATTTTTTTAAAATGACATAAAATGAAATATCTAAATATAAAACAAACAAATGCTAATTACAAAAATACTATAACAGTATAAATAATGCTAAAATAGCCTAATTAATTACCACACTACGCCACATTATAAAGGTTAAGTGTACACTGTAAAATTAAACCTTACATTTTTAAGTACAATCAACTTGGATGTTAAAGTCATTTCAACTTAAATTACATTAAACTGACTTTATTACTTATTCAATTAGTAGAATCTTGTATAACTTACAAAAAAAGTAGAAATTTGCTTACCTTATTTTGATTAGTTAAAGCAATGTAAACACATATGTTGTCCTAACTTACTGATCATGTAATTTTTTACAGTGTATTATTTTCGTAAATCCGCAGTCATGCATTGACCCACCAGCCGTCCTCGGTCCCGAGCCAGACAGAGCTCTGGTACGCCTCTGGGTCGATGCTCAGCAGGTCCTCCAGGCTGGCACGGGTGAAGGACCCTCGACTGGACCGGCGCATGGCTCGGCCGTCCACGGGACTGTCCGCACTGAGCCGAGGGGCCCCGAATGAGTTGGGGACGGGAAACTCTTGTTCCTCTTCGGAGCTGGTGGTCTCTGTGGCCATGTCCTTTGAAACGACTGTCTCATCATCTGAGAGGAAAAAAAACATAATAATTAATAAGACACAAATTGCTAAATAAACGTGTTTTGAGTGACATGAGGGTGAGTATGAAGTACGCCTCCTTTCAAAAGATTAGAATGATTAAGATTTATTAATGTTTTTGAAAGAAGTCTATTAAGTCTAATAAGCAAATCAGCACACTGAAGACTGGAGTAATGATGCTGAAAAAACAGCTTTTGTCAAAAAGAATAAAATACATTTTATAATATTTTCAAATAGAATGATAGTTCTTTTAAACTATAATAATATTTCACAATATTACTGTATTTTTGATCAAATAAAAGCCTTGGTGAGCATAAGAGTCTTAATTATTCCAAACTTCTGACAGGTAGTATTTGATTTTAGTATTGTGCTTTAACTCACTGCCGAAGCTGGATGAGATGGTGGAATGGGAGGCTTGACTCTGCAGTGTCGATGAAGGGCTGGGAGAGTCTTCATCATCTGTGTCATCGCTGTCGAAAGGCACAAGCTCCGTGGCGGGCACTACGGGGGGCTCGCTGAGCTCCAGAGACGAGCCGGAGATGCAGATATGAAGCTGGGGTTGTGTAGACGCCATAGGATTTGACACAGATGGGGCAGAGGGGGTGGAATGACCGACACGTTCTCTGCAGACAGAACGGACATTTTTGCACATGCAAACCGCATTTATGTGTAAAAAAAATCATTAGATGAACAGAGGCAAACCTGTTTTAAAAGGCATATTCATACATATGAATGTTTGGTAAAACTTTATTTTAATGGTCCCTTTTGAACATTCCGTTGACTATAAGCAACTTTGCAACTACATTTCAACTTACTCTCATTAGAGTATTAGTAAACTGTCTGATAATATCTGATGATACAAAATAATATATTTTGAGCTACAAAACATTAAAGGTGACCATCCTTAAAGGTACAGTATGCAATATGGACAGCTAGTGGTTGACATGGGTACTGCAGTCCAAATTCAAAATATCAGAGAGAGTTGTTCTTCCTCCTCAGACTTGATGCTCACACGAGTTGCCAGATTAAGAACACACGTGCAAATGACAATGGAAAGTGATGAGCCTTACACTAAGTTAATTAGCTAATGTATACGTATGCAATGTTTTAATTGCATTAATTGTTTTTGGGACGGGTAGAATCTGCGATCTCTGACCCAGTTCGTTTGCTGGCTTCCATGGCTGCAATACGCTGTGTTTTCCGCCAACTGGGGTGTCGAAATACTATTGGGTAAATTGACAGCGGACGGGATCACGCAGACCAAAACAAAAACAGACATTCCGACACGGAACGCACATTTCGAAGTAGAATAACTGGAGAAACAAGTATTCGAACTTAACATTTTCCTAAATTTAAACATATTATGGTATTTTTAAGCTTGTACAGTCCAAAAAATTACATACAGCACCTTTAATAGGTAGGACTAGTGGAGAACTGTACTGTTCATTTACATGAAGGATGTTGGAATGATCATGCCACACACGAAGAACATTCACTTTAGGTTGAAAATAACCTAGAATGTTCTCATTAGCAGTGTGATCAAGTCCTATCTGTATGGGGATTCTAACATAATAGTCTCATGGTGCTCATCAACACAGGGCATCTATTATTAGTCTTTAACAGGAGAATCTGTCCTGACTCTGCCACACAAACAGGTTTGTTTAGGGCCGTCGGGACTCACCTGCTCTTCAGGCCCGGCACGGCGCCGATGCAGATGATGCGAGCGGAGCAGACTGCGATGCAGGCCTCCACTGTGGGCTCGTCTCGGATGTTCAGCAGACACACCTGACCCACGTACCCGTCGCTGTTACACACCCACACCTCATACGTGTTCTCTGGACAGCTGTGGCTGGGGGAGGCGCAGGAAAACTGCATCCCACTGCGGGTCTTCATTATGGGAATGGCCTTCAGGAACTCGGGGTCCCACTGGTCTTTGTTCATGGCTGGATGAATACGTACAACATGTAGGGCTTGTCATGAATATATAGCATTTATTGTCTTTTTCATTAATATATACACCCTATTTGTTGGGATAATATGAAGTGTGTTTCATAAATATTTGAGTATACTTATAAGTATTTATTGGCCTTCTCATGAATATATGCAGTATTTGTTTTTTTGCCATGAATATACAGTAGTGGTCAAATGTGATGTTCACCCTTTATTTAAATATTATTCAAAATTTATTCAAGATTTTAAAAGCATATTGCATAGTTGAGCTTGGAGTCAATTGTTTTATTTGTGATAACACAATGAAACATGCCGAATTGTGTGGACATCATTTTTGGCCATAATGTCATACAAAGAAAATAAGAACAAGAGAGAATCAAAGAAACATTAATAACTGATTATGTTGTAGTCAAATGTATTTTTGTTTTTATATGCTTTTTCTTTGCCAAATAATTCTGACGCATAAATACCTTCTATTATTATCTTTTTGTATTATAATTTTATTATTAGTAGAATACCTTTAACCAAGTTTAGTGTTTTGTTTTTCCTTCACATTTAAAATATTAAATAAACATAAAATATTTTCCTCATATTTTGATTGTTTAATTGAACTTGTAGGATCATAAAAAAACAAAAACAAATATCCCCCAGACATCACTTTTGGCCACTACTGTAGGTCATATTTCTCAGGCTTTCTAATGAATATAGTGCAGTAATTATTGGCATTTTCACTGAATATAAATAATTTGTGCTGGTTATACATTAATATATGCAGAATGTTTAGGACTTTGCATGAACATACTATTTATTGAGCTTTTCATATATATATATATATATATATATATATATATATATATATATATATATATATATATATATATATATATATATATATAAAATGTTTGATAATTGAAATGAAGCTGAAATAAACTAAAATATAAATACTAGATGACATATTTAAACAAAAACGTTTAACAACAAAAATGTGAAATGTTGACTTGGCAATTAACTGAAATTAATAAGTCTAAATTATTCTAAATGACTAAATTAGTAATTTTAGTATTTTAACTTAGACTTGTGTATTTCAGTAAGTAAAGCGGAAAAAAAAAAAATATATATAAAAAACTAATAAAAATGTCAAAATCACAAAAACTAAAACGTAAACAAAATTATACTATAATATAAATATAAATACTAAAATAACACAGTTTTCTATATATACACAGATGATACTGTTTATAATATATAATATATAATATATATATATATATATATATATATATATATATATGTGTGTGTGTGTGTGTGTATATATATATATATGTATGTATAAAATCTCACTATATATATATATATATATATATATATATATATATATATATATATATATATATATTTCTATATTCTTATTTACTAGTCTGTTTTGTGCTAAATGTTTGCACCAAGTTCATAACAGAAAATTATAATCCCCCTCCTTTTTTTTAGGAAATGTAAATTGCTGGTGGTAGACTATTTACCGAGCTTCTTCTTGGCCTCCTCAAACGCCTGCTCAAAGTTACTGCGGGCATCAGGGCTGCTGAACTCAAAGATGAAGGTGGTTTCGGCTGAAGCGGTGGTCAGCTCTAGTTTAGTGGGTAGTAACGTCATGCTGAAAGCCAGAGACTGTTTCTCCGCCAGCTCCCGGTGCACTGACGCCATCAGATCCTTTATCACATCATCCAAACTCTGACACAGACAGAGAAAAGCAGTTCAGAATATTTCATTCATTCTTCTGAGTGGGAGAGAAGAGGCAAATGCTGCATATAAAAACACTATAATATGTTAATGAGTCTCATTTGACAAGTTTCTACCAAGTGACCAACACTTTATAGCAACAGCAATACAACAAAAAATGAATATGAGGTCTTTTATGCTAAAACAAAGACTAAAGCTTGACAGACCTGATGGGGGAAACTGAGTGTTTCTGACAGCTTGCTTATTTGTCCAAGCGTGCTGAGATCTTCATCCAGACGACTGATGGTTTTCTGGATATTTTCTCTGTTAGTGGCTTGATTAGAACCTGTGATAATAAAATGACATTGAGTCAATAAAATAAAGTCAAACTAAGTATCGAAAAGAAAGTAGCCTAACAAAAGGGGCAAACTAATGAATGTATGAATGAATGAATTTCCATTTAAAGAGCATGCAAAAAAAAAAGAGCAAAGACCCAAACATGGTAAACATCATGCCATACTGATTGTGTGTGATAATGACGCTACCTTTAACCACCTCCACATCTTCTATGAGCAGTTTCCACAGGAACTTATATTTACTCGAGGTGTCAATGACACTAGCAGCGGAATATCTGAAAGAGTAGCAGAGAGATAATTTAATCATCAGTCAAGGATATTTCCAACATGAGCTTGATAGTTAAAGATCTAGTCTTGCATCTGAAAGGGTTAATCATAAAAGATCCCCACTGAAACATTTACAAGACACTTAAAGTCCTAAACGTTCATTATTTACGTCCATTATTATTACAATGTTATATGCTTAGAGACATGAGGTAAAAGTCTCTCGTGACGCTTTGCTGATTCAGCTGTGCGCGTCATGTGTTTTGGAGGAGAAGTGGCTTTGGAGGGCTAATGTTTTCAAAGCTAACTTGCTATTGCTAGCTTCTTTGCAATTACCTTTAAATTATTCCCGCAAACACAAAAAAAGGGACGATGCCTGGTTGAGTTGCTTTAGTAGTGTGTCCATGAGAAACTCGCCGTTATGGTAAGGGACGTGACCTTTCCCAAACACGCTCAGAGTGGTTGACCAATCACAACACACTGGTCCAGACAACTAATTAGAGCACACTATGCTTTTCAGAAGGAGTTCATAGAGACATGAACTAAACCGTGTTACTGACAGACTGGGAAGTGAGATTCTGCAACAATGTCAAATATAAGGTGTTTTTTGAACATTCAAGCATGAAAACCCATTCTTGTAAACCCAAAAACCAAATTAAGACTGAAAAGGGGCATAATAGGTCCCCTTTAAAGCATCTGCTAAATGAGATATGGTACAGACTATATCGGTGCTGTTTTCCTGACCGTCCACTAGGGTGCAGTGTTATTCGGAGATAAACTGCATTGGCTTTGGACTGCAGAGCAGAAGAGCTCAGGGGACTCTGGAGTTTCTAAACCAAACATCAGTTTTCCCAGGACCTCCTCACATCTATTGACTATTAAAAGAAAGCTGCAAATGCGCATCAGAACTTACAAACTCATGGAGCTCCTGCGAAGAGATCCAGACTTCCTCTTTAGCGTGGTGCAGATGAGCAGATCACTGAACAGAAAGAGAGATCGGTCCTTCTTACCACCCACCGTTTTCTACAGTAAAGAGAAGCACAGAAGTTTAATAAGCTCATAATTTTGGTAAAAATTATCTTATTTCTTTTATGAAGAGCTTATTTGTGCTCACCGATTCCACCACCATCTCTTGTCTCAGGAACTTCCTCTGCGGATTCAGGATCTGACAGGAAAAAATCATTATTACGTACCGCCAAAGGGCAAACATACTTCTTGAAGCTTATTTCCGCCACAAAAAAAGAAAAAAAAAGAAAGCTAATTGTGTCTTTTTCTCTCACAATTCAGACTTTTTTGTATAATTGCAAGTTTATATCTTGGAATTCTGGCTTTATGTCCCAGAATTTTGAGATATAAACTCGCATTTGCGAGTTTATATATATATATATATATATATATATATATATATATATATATATAAACCTGGCAATTCAGATTTTTTGTAGAATTGTCATCATCATCATCATCTTTATTTATTTAACCATCTGGATTCCACAAAGTTCTAAATAGTAACAAAGTTCAGCACAGTAGGCAAAACTAAAGGATACATGCGCAATAAGTACGTAAGTAAATAAATAGAAACGTGGATATGATGCTCAAAAGGAGTAGGCAGAAGCTTAAACTTATTAACGCCAACCCCCTTTTATACATTTAAGCAGTAGTTTCATTTACTACAATCAAGAAGACTAATGACACATATTTATATTGACCTTTTCCAGTAACTATACAATCAACAATAATAACTCACAACAATTCTGATGATTCTAAGACAAGGAAAGAAGAATCGTCAATTAGTACAAAAAAAACCATCATTGCCAGTGACAACTAGTCACCAATCTTTTAATTTGCTCTTTTGTTCCTTATTGTTATGAATTCAATGCATTTAATGGCCACAATTGATTATAATTATAAATAGTTTAATTATATTATCTTTATTATCTTATATTATCTTTTTAGTTTACCAGTCACAAAAATGCAACATAAATACTGTAGATTGCTCTGCAGCTAATTCCCTTTCCACATTTAAGGATGTTATTCTGTCCTGTACTTAGACAGTATAACTTGTTTGTACTTTGATTTGAATTGATAAATGAATGGGCACTGCTTAAGTTGGGCTCTCAGGTTATTCCAGAGCCTGACACCACACACAGACACACACATACTTTTCCTCGTAGTTCTGAAGGCTGGTACTTTAAGTTTGCCATAACCTCTCAAATTGTAACAGCTATCTCTTTTTATGAATAGTTTTTGAATATTTACTGGTAGTAGGACCCGATTTGCTTTATACACTAATTGTGCAGTATAAAAATCAATTAAGTCCATGAATTTAAGCATGTTACTTCGTGAAAACAATATATTTGTATGTTCGAGGTATCCTACTTTATGAATAACTCTAAATGCTCGTTTTTGGAGTATTACAATGGGATGTAGGGATACATCCCATAATTATTTATAATTATTTTATAATTATTACCCAAGTTGGGTAATATAATATATATAATTATAATACATATATTGTGATATACACTACCGGTCAAAAGTTTTGGATCGGTAAGATTTTTAGTTTTTAAAAGAAGTCTCTTCTGCTCACCAAGGCTGCATTTATTTGATTAAAAATACAAAAAAAAAAAAAAAAAAAACTGTAATATTGTGAAATATTATTCCAATTCAAAACAGCTGTTTTCCATGTGAATGTATAGTATGTAAGTGTAATTTATTCCTGTGATCAAAGCTGAATTTTCATTACTCCATCATTACTCCAATCTTCAGTGTCACATGATCCTTCAGAAATCATTCTAATATGATGATTTGATGCTCAAAAACATTCATTATTATTATCAATGTTGAAAACTTTTATTTCAGGATTCTTTGGTGAATAGAAAGTTCATTTTAAAATATATTCACATAGAAAACAGTTATTTTAAAGTCATAATATTCAAGAACATTATTTAAAAAAAAAAAAAAAATTTAATCAAATAAATGCAGCCTTGGTGAGCAGAAGAGACTTCTTTTAAAAATATTAAAAATCGTACCGATCCAAAATTTTTGACCGGTAGTGATTAAAAAAAAAGGGCACAATCACCTTTTTTTATTTTTGTATTCTGTGGCGAAAAAAGCTTTCATACAAACTAACCGTTAAACTACTGAAATCAATCACACATATTTAGTCAACATGAAATAGCGTTTACAAGCAAAAATGTAAAAAAGAATATAAAGGTCGACTAGTTGAAGCAACAATTAACTAGTGGATTAGGTAAGGGGAGGCAAGTTTATTTTTACAGCCTATTTCATACACAATGGGCATGAAATAGGGATAATTTACATAATAGGGATTTAAAAAATAATCATTAAAGATGCATAAATAAAAATAAGAATAAAAAGTAAGGCTGATTTATACGTCTCTCACATGCTCCACGCCCTCAATGTGCGCTTCGATCTCCTGCATGACACGCGTCTCTTTCTCCAGCTCCTCCGCGCTCCGTCTGCCCTTGTTGATCCTCTCAGCCAGTCGCTTGATGTTCTTCTGGGCTTCCAGCAGAAACAGGTAGTCTGGGTGATCCTCAGGAGTGTGTTTCAGAAGATCCTGAAGCCCACAAACAGAATGTGTAATTTAAAACCTAAACTACCAAAACAACTGGAAGTAATGAAAAATAAAATGCATGGATAGTTTCAGTCCTAGATATTCATAACAATTACACTTTATTTTACAGTATGTGTGCTTACAGTGTAATTACAGTGTAGTTACCCAAAAAAGTACTGGTAATATAAGGTAACGACATGGGTTAAGGTTTGGTTTAGGGGTCTGTTCAGGGATAGTACCTAGTTATAACCCAGTTATTGTAATTGCTATAATAAGTACCTAGTATGCACATGCGGAACAGGACTGTAAAATAGCATTGAATGTAAGCATTTTTGTCTTTAAGATTAACAGTAAAGATGGGTAAATAAATATGAAATAGCTAAGCTGTAACCACACAAAAACATACCTGATGTCAGGGCTGAATGATTTGGGAAAAGTCAAACTGCAAAGTTTTTGCTTAAAATTGAGATAGTGATTCAAAATGCATTTTTTGTTTGCTGTGCTTGTTTGAAAAGCTGCATAATTTGGCCATAAATACAAATCCTTTTATTGTCATTTATCAATTTGACTATAAAATAACAATAATAACTTTTATTATTAAATATAAATATAAAATTTAATATAAATAATTTTATTTTACAGTAGAACTGTAAAATTACAATACTAAAATGTATTAATTTCTTAATTAAACCATTGAGCTTTTATTTAGGTGGAAATCTGCCAAATTTAGGTTTATAAACGCTTCTCAATAAACATATTTGCTGAAATAGATAGTGCATGTTGTATTCCCAAATAAACGTTTTTAAGTAACAAGATGCATTTACCGCAAACCAAGGCTACGCATGTTTATTTAATTTAATTGCAGCCTTTGCGATTTGATAATGCACTAAGACACATCATAATTTCGATTTTATTTCAATTCATCATTCAGCCCTACCTAATGTGTTCTAAACAAGCAACAATAAATGAAAAGAAAACGTATAAATAAAACGAACAGACACAAAATGGTAAAAATAAAAAGGGGAAGGTTAGTGTCACCTTAACTAGCAGCTCGTATCGTGGGATCCGCTGCACTGGCTTTATCATCAGATCACCCAGAGCTTGTTTCTCCTTATTCTCACGCATGCTTTGCTGAGGAGGAAAGAGAAAGAATAACAGAGAAAGAGAACACAAACAAAATAAAGTTCAGAAGTACTACCATACTTTATCTTGATTTCAACTTTATGTGTACAGTTTATCCAACCATGCTTTACTAGATAACTTCATTTAGGTTCAGTTTGCAGAGTTACCATTAGAGGGCAGTAATCTTCGAAAAGCTGAGTTCAAAAACACCTCAAGAATTTTATGATTCAGCTGAGAACATGATAAGTGAAAGATAAATATGTATTTAAAACTAGGGAATTTATGTCATTTTTTTAACCCAGTTAAATGTATTATTGTTAACTAAAACTATTTAAAATCATTTTATTAATTAAAATGAGGCTGAAATATAAATAAATATAAATATTAGATGGAAAAAACTTACACTTCAAAACAAAAATTAGAAATGTTGTCATGGCAACTAACTGAAATAAAAATGTGTAAGTACTAAAAGTATTCAAACTAAACCTTATATACAGGTCCTTCTAAAAAAATTAGCATATTGTGATAAAGTTCATTATTTTCCATAATGTAATGATAAAAATTTAACTTTCATATATTTTAGATTCATTGCACACCAACTGAAATATTTCAGGTCTTTTATTGTTTTAATACTGATGATTTTGGCATACAGCTTACAACTTACAGATTAAAGTCAACCTTCAAATAATTATGTTCAGTTATGCACTTAATACTTGGTCGGGAATCCTTTTGCAGAAATGACTGCTTCAATGCGGTGTGGCATGGAGGCAATCAGCCTGTGGCACTGCTGAGGTGTTATGGAGGCCCAGGATGCTTCGATAGCGGCCTTAAGCTCATCCAGAGTGTTGGGTCTTGCGTCTCTCAACTTTCTCTTCACAATATCCCACAGATTCTCTATGGGGTTCAGGTCAGGAGAGTTGGCAGGCCAATTGAGCACAGTAATACCATGGTCAGTAAACCATTTACCAGTGGTTTTGGCACTGTGAGCAGGTGCCAGGTCGTGCTGAAAAATCAAATCTTCATCTCCATAAAGCTTTTCAGCAGATGGAAGCATGAAGTGCTCCAAAATCTCCTGATAGCTAGCTACATTGACCCTGCCCTTGATAAAACACAGTGCACCAACACCAGCAGCTGACATGGCACCCCAGACCATCACTGACTGTGGGTACTTGACACTGGACTTCAGGCATTTTGGCATTTCCTTCTCCCCAGTCTTCCTCCAGACTCTGGCACCTTGATTTCCAAATGACATGCAAAACTGAGCAACAGTCCAGTGCTGCTTCTCTGTAGCCCAGGTCAGGTGCTTCTGCCGCTGTTTCTGGTTCAAAAGTGGCTTGACCTGGGGAATGTGGCACCTG
The DNA here is from genome assembly GCA_026230005.1 of Gila orcuttii. Lineage (NCBI taxonomy): Eukaryota > Metazoa > Chordata > Actinopteri > Cypriniformes > Leuciscidae > Gila > Gila orcuttii. The sequence goes on along the minus strand of JAPDVR010000005.1, from coordinate 24,418,539 downwards.
TAGCCCATTTCCTGCACACGCCTGTGCACGGTGGCTCTGGATGTTTCTACTCCAGACTCAGTCCACTGCTTCCGCAGGTCCCCCAAGGTCTGGAATCGGTCCTTCTCCACAATCTTCCTCAGGGTCCGGTCACCTCTTCTCGTTGTGCAGCGTTTTTTGCCACACTTTTTACTTCCCACAGACTTCCCACTGAGGTGCCTTGATACAGCCTATTTGTTCAGAAATTTCTTTCTGTGTCTTACCCTCTTGCTTGAGGGTGTCAATGATGGCCTTCTGAACAGCAGTCAGGTCGGCAGTCTTACCCATGATTGTGGTTTTGAGTAATGAAACAGGCTGGGAGTTTTTAAAAGCCTCAGGAATCTTTTGCAGGCGTTTAGAATTGATTAGTTGATTCAGATAATTAGGTTAATAGCTTGTTTATAGACCCTTTTCATGATATGTTAATTTTTTGAGACAGGAATTTTGGGTTTTCATGAGCTGTATGCCAAAATCATCAGTATTAAAACAATAAAAGACCTGAAATATTTCAGTTGGTGTGCAATGAATCTAAAATATATGAAAGTTAAATTTTTATCATTACATTATGGAAAATAATTAACTTTATCACAATATGCTATTTTTTTAGAAGGACCTGTATATATATATATATACACACCTTATATAAACCTAATATTAAAAAATAAAAAGCTACTTCAAAACATTCATGAATATAAAAGTATAGAAATAATACTCAAATAACACTGGTTTACCCTCATCTTCAGTTAAAGACATTAAAAGTCCAACACAAATACAGAAAATGAACCCTGTCTTTCTCTTTTTTAACAGGTCATAGTTTGCACAATGACAAAATCCATATATTTAAAGTTTAGCTGTGCCAAATGGCCATATAATGTCCAGGAGCTGCCAAACAGCCTCTCGAGGGGATAATTGTAGTGTACAATTATTTACACACACCCACACAAACAAACACACACACACACACACACACACACACACACACACACACACACACACACACACACACACACACACACACACACACACACACACACACACACACACACACACAGAGAGAGAGAGAAACAAAGCCGAAATGTACCTCTAGAAACTTTAGGAAAGCAGGCTTGGCTTCCTTTGCAATTCTCACTGCGTCTTTGGCGTTCATGAAGTTGTCGATGTATGCTGAATAAATATTGGCGAGGATCTCTTTGGAAAACTGAGGAGAAAGTGAAATCATTATTGATCAGCACTGTACAGAATAGCTGTGCACCTTTAAAAACATCACCCCTAGCCTGCTAATCATTGCTAGACACGTTTTAAGGAGCAATACTGTCCTTAGAGAATTCTGAGTTATGTTACCATATTTAAAAAACAACATTACCATGGTGCTTTTTGATATGTTTGATACTAAAATGGCTTCCTATCTGATAGTTATGAGTAGCTCTGAGTAGTTATCTTTGTGGATGGATGGTGTGTGTGGACAGAAAGTCCTCAAATAAATCTCCTTAGCTTGTCGTGAGGAATGACAGCTCACTGGCAGCGTGTGACTCAGTCTGTTCTGTAATGTTTAACTCTAAAGCCACAGGGGGACAATTTACACCCACCAGAAACAGAGGTCCTGTTGTACAAGCCCTGAAGAACACGCTAACAAATCTGCAAAGTGTCTATTCCATAGAGGCTTTCATTTTCACACTTTTGATTTTTTTTTTTTTAAATAAATAAAAACTATTTGAATCTTTCTGTACAGCCATCTGATGCTCATGTTTCCTAAAACCTAGTTTGCAGTTGTACTGAACATTAAAGTGCACATGATGATGATGATGTGAATTCTCTCCCTTTAAGATTATGGTGCGTGACTTTTTAAGTTGCGTTGTACGCAAATAACGCAGTGCAGCATTCTCAGCACGTACGGACTGTAATTGCCTATTCACTAAGCTACTTGAGTTGAGCGATCAAATTGCGTGCACACATTCATGTGCAGTGTTTATGTGGGAGATAAAGTTTGTGACTAAGTAAGTATTCCTTCCATATTGTTAATAGCGCAGTTGGGATACAGTGTGACAATCTGTGTTAAGTTAGACCATATTTGTGATGTAGTTGCGATCTTTCTAAGTGTAATTTGACCCTGCTTAAAGAGCGGATTATCCCGCTAGCATCGCAGCTCGTATTTTTCATTTTTACAAGTTATTACCTTGACGTGCATTTCTCCGTGGGATAATATCCTTCACTGATTGTCATTTATTACTGCCTGTATTAATGAGACAGTCCAATTTCTAAAATCCATATTTTGGTGTTTTTGTCAATTTCACTGCACTATGCAGTTGTTATTGCAGACTCATACTAAATATATTTCTCGATTTAAATTTCATGTATCAGTGCACTTTACATGTTTATATTTGAGTTTGCAATCTCTTAAGTTGTTGAATATTTTTAGACAGTGAGTATTTATTTCTGCTATATTATTTATTTCAGAAACTACCTCAAATACACTATTATGTGCATGGTCACTCTTATGCAATAAACAGCTAAACTCTATCTGATGACTCCAGCCCCCTGACCAGAGCTCTGCAGCGGTCAACAATATAATCCACCAGTTTTCAGTGGGGCAATCCCCAACAAATGGTCCTTCGAGCCGGAGCTATTGACAACTGCAGTGATGTCATCGGAAGACCGATCAACCTCTCTCCCTCATGCTGAGACGTCAGACAGACCCTCACGGCATCGTCGCACACCCAAGCATCTGGAGGAGTATCTCCTTGACTACAGCCATCACAACCTGCTCTTTCCTCCCCACCTACAGCAGAGGTGCTAGCGGAGCAGAGAGGAGCAACAGCTGCAGTAGGCATAATTAGTCAATAACGACCAGCCTCCAGCCAGGGTGAGCATCTAGCCACAAGCTCCACAGACTTAAGTATGAGTTCACTGAGGGAATTAATGAAGTCTATCTCCGAGAAGGAAAGAGATGAGGCTGCTGATATGGTGGCGCTTCAGAGCAAACTCAAGCAGTATGAGAAACGACAATGTCGGTGTCAGGAGCTAATGAAACATATCACATCATTCCTGAGGGAAGAAGGGGATGAAGAGGTGCAAAGTGTAAAGCCTGCCACACCACCGACGAGATCACCTCCAGAAAACTCACCTCACCCGACCCCTTCATCAAGTAATTCTTCCTATTCATCACAGTCACCTGACATTGAGTTACATACCAAAGAACAAGGACATGTGAGTGCCACACAAATAAATGTAAGGACCACTACTGCAGAGGCAGATCACTTTAACCCTGGTTTTATACCAAAACAGCCAGTCACTTCACTCCATTTGTACCCACCAATTTCGTCTGGTACATTACCTGCCGCCGTGCGCCAACACCAAGATGCTACAAGAGCAGAGACTGTGCCACAACTGCTTAATACACAGTTTTGCCCTTCTGACGATGCTGGAACTGCATTTCAGCCTCAGGTGCAGCCACAGCTAGTAGCTCCCACGCCAACCAACCAGCATCTCAGAGTGCCTTACATCTATACAACAGTGGCATCTTCTCCATGACAACCTGTCGCGGCTCCACCTGCATCCACCTGCATCAGTTCCTCACTATACTACAATGCCTCTAGTAGCGACCAAAATACTTGGTGCCTCACAGCCCTTTGCATGCTGCTCCCCAGCCAAAGATTCCTGATTTTGTAAATGACAACGAAAGGGAATTCGCTAACCTGAAATTAGCACTGGACAAACTTCTGGAACCTCATGCAGAGCTAGATGAGAAATACAAGTACCATATCTTGCTGGAACACCTTAAATAGCCTGAAGCACAAATGATTGGCCAGTCCTGCCGCCATCATCCATACCTGTACTCTGCAGCTATGCAAGCTCTTCAGTTACAATATGGCCGACCCCATCAGCTGGCGCAGAGTGAAATAGCAGCAATCCTCACAGCACCAGAGGTAAAAACAAACAATGCACGCAGTTTTCAGAGTTTCGCTCTCCGTGGCTACCTCTTAGTGAGCATGCTGTTATCTTTGGAGGGACCCAGAGGGATGGAGTTGAACTGCTGCTCGCATGTAGATCGTTTAGTTAGTAAGCTGCCAAAGTACTTGCGAGATGGTTTCATAGAGTTTCTCCAGCTACAAGGGAAGCTCAACTCCCCCAGTATTAACCCTTACAACCTACAAGACTTCGCAGGGTGGCTCCATGTCAAAGCTCAGCAACAGAGATTGTCTAGTAGGTTAGTGCAAAGCTATCAGTATGAAAGAGATCCCAGCAGTTCAAAGGAGAAGAGTGCAGCTAAACCAAAAAGCCGAAGTACAGCCTTGTATCATGGTGGAGCACCCACTGAGGATAAAGCATCCCCCAGTCCTAAGGTGTCTTGGAAGAAGACCCCCCTCAAAGTCAACTGCCTTTTCTGTGGCAGCAAAGACCACTACATCACTTGATGCGGCAGTGTTAAAGAACAGTCAGTAGCTGATCTTTGTAAGTGGATTTCAGAGGGGACGCGCTGCTGGAAATGTGCCCATTCCCATGGCGCCTAAGACCTGTAATCTGAAGAAACCCTAAAGTGACTGTGGTGGTATTCACCTTCAAGTGCTTCATGAAGTGGCCCGAAGGCGTGCAACCGATACATCATCAGCTACCTCGGAGAGCTGCATCTACCTCTTGCCATCCATTGCATCAGGCAGAGTCCTTCTGAAAGTGGTGCCTGTGCTGTTGCACCACAAATCAAAGACAATAGAGACTTATGCTATATTAGATGACGGTGCACAGCACACCATGATCCTACCTACTGCTGTCCAGCAGCTCCAGCTTAAAGGTGAACCTGAGGTGAACACTCACCTCAATGGCTCAAAAGTCACCTTTGATATCTCTCCAAGAGGTAACCCAGAGAAACGCTATCAAGTGTTTGGAGCATTCACAGCTTCTGGCATTGATCTGGTGGAACAGTCATACCCAGTTCAAACTCTTCAGAGACGGTATGCACATCTAAGAGGAATTCCGTTACAGCCAGTTCACAAGGTACGTCCATTGGTGCTCATAGGTTCAGACCAAGTTCACCTTATTATTGCTAAAGAGCCTATTCGTCAAGGCATCAAAGGGGGACCCGTGACAGTTTGTACAGCTCTTGGCTGGGCACTCCAAGGGGCGGAAATGAGTACTAAAGGCCGAGAACCAGTGCAACAGTGTTTCTTCATCTCCACTGACCACCCAGACGATCTTCTCAACAGAAATGTGGAGAGGTTATGGCAACTGGATGTGCTGCCCTTTCGTAACGAGAAACTGGTTGTCCGCTCTAGGCAAGACAAAGAGGATATGCAGTTGCTTGAGTCTCAAACGCAGCGAGTCAATGTCAAGTGAGTACAGCGTTACGCCACCACTCTTATGTGGAACCCAGGTGCTCCAGAACTTAAGGGCTCCATGCAATCCATCCTTGCAAATCTGAGGAGCACTGAAAGGAGACTCCAGAAGGACCCTAAAAAGGCCTCAATCTATTCAGGAGAGATTGCCAAACTCATCGAGGCAGGTTACGTAGTCAAGCTCAGACCAATGGAAGCAACACGAACAGAGGCATGGTACCTGCCCCATCATCTCATGAGTCATAACAATAAGCAATGACTGGTGTTCGACTGTTCTTTCAGATACCATGGCATGTCCTTGACCCATCAGCTCCTCCCCGGTCCCACACTTAGACAATCTCTATTAGGAGTACTCCTGAGATTCAGACAGCATCCTGTAGCAGTAAGCGCAGATATCAAGGGCACGTTCCATCAGGTCCGTCTATTGCTGAAGGACAGGCCCTTTCTCCGTTTCATTTGGAGGGACGGGCTACAACAGCTAGTCCACCAAAGCTTCTACTGCCTGACCAGCTTCCCTACTGTCCCAGCAGCCAAGCAAACTGTGGATCAGTTACGCAGCATGTTAGAGGAAGGAGGGTTCGACCTCAGACAGTGGGCTAGCAGTCATCGAGTGGTGGTAGCTCATCTTCCGACGGAATTCTGGTCATCAGCCACAGAGCAGTGGTTAGTGCAAAACCGCGTTGATCTTATGGAGCCCACATTAGGCCTCCGGTAGAATTGTGCAGCTGATACCCTCAGCTACTATTATCGGCTCATTGAGCATGCAGAACTGACTATGAGAGCTGCTTACCAGGTGTTGGCGTCCCAATATGATCCACTGGGGTTCATACTACCATTTACCACCAGAGTAAAGGTGATCATCCAACAGTTGTGGGCTAAAAAGAGAGACTGGGATGACCCAGATCTACCACCAAACCTTCAGGCTGCCTGGACCAACTGGGAAAGCGAGCTTAAACAACTCCCTGCAGTTTCCATTCCTCGCTGTTACACGCCAGCCTCCACAACTGCAGCAGAACAGCACAGTTCCCTTCATATGTTCTGTGACTCCTCTGAAAGAGTGTATGGGGCAGTGGCGTATTTGGCCGTTCAAACCAGCAGTGACATTCATGTTTCCTTCATAATGGCCAGATCACGGGTTGCTCCTAAGAGACAGAAGTCTATACCTCGCCTGGAACTTTGTGCTGCCTTAGCTGGAGCTCAGCTGGCCAAACTGGTGAGGGATGAGCTGACACACTCCATCAATCAGACAATTCTGTGGACAGACTCCATGACTGTGCCAGAGTGGATTCAGTCAGACTCCTGCCGGTAAAAGGTGTTTGTTGGGACACGAGTAACCGAGATCCAAGAATTAACAGACCACAGCTCATGGAGGTACGTTAATACGCAGGATAACCCAGCTGATGACATAACGAGAGATAAAACCCTCCAAAGTTTGGCCGAGCTCAGTCGATGGAGACAAGAGCCTCCATTCTTGAAACAGAGCCCAGAGCACTGCTCTAAAAGACCTGAAGTTGCACAGTCAGAAGTAGTATCCGAATTGAAAGGCCTAACCTGCTACTCTGTAATGGCAGCTGAAACAGAGTCCAACCTCCCCGATGTTACGCAATTCAAGACCTGGCGAGAGTTAGTGGGGGCAACTCTACAAGCCTGTCAAGGGGCGGCCGCATCGAACAGTGTGATAATCACTAACAGAGAGATGGAAGCTGTCCTGCTGAGGGCATGTCAAGCTCAGACCTTCCCGGAAGAGGTAGCTGCCCTTTGGGCACAGAAATTGATTCCTGTGCACAGTCGATTAGTCAGTCGATTAGTCAACCTCGCTCCAGAGTGGGACCCCCTGACCAACATGATACGAGGGAGTCTAAGAAGGCTTGCAAACTCAGACTCAGAACAAATCCACCCCATTGTACTGGAGCCAAGACATGCAGTAACAAAGCTCCTTATTCAAGAATTTGATGAGCATATGTTACATCCAGGAGCTGAAAGAGTCTACGCAGAGATACGGAGGCAGTACTGGATTCTCAGAGGACGCCAGGCTATCAAGCACCATCAACTCCATTGTCAGCCCTGTCAGCGTTGCAGAGCGCAGCCAAAGTTACCACAAATGGCAAGATTTGCCATCAGAACGCCTCTGTCTACTCTGTCCACTCTTTTATTCAACGGGCGTTGACTGCTTTGGCCCATACCTGGTCAAAATAGGAAGGCGGAATGAGAAATGCTGGGGCCTGATCTTCAAATGTCTCACAACCAGGGCAGTTCACATCAAGCTTCTTAAATCGATGGATGTTGATGCCTTCCTTCTTGCACTCCGCCGGCTCATAGCCAGAAGAGGTCAACCCCGCGAGATCCGTTCAGATTGTGGCATCAACTTCCGTGGGGCAGAAAGAGAGCTACAGGAATCCTTCTTTCGCATAGAGTCAGAACTCCAAATCCATCTGGCAGACCATCAAATTGACTTCAAGTTCAACCCGCCCAGCGCTCCACATTTTGGCGGAATATGGGGGCGTGTAGTCCGCTCTATAAAGAATGCTCTCCAGGTAGCCGTTGGTAACCAAGCAGTCACAGAGGATGTTCTGTCCACAATCCTAGTGGAAGTGGAGGGGATCCTAAATTCGAAACCTCTATGGGGCGGCGGGATGCATCTCTCCCTCAGGTGGCGTATTCTCCAGGAGACATGGGGCGGCGGAGGTGGGGTCACTGTCAAAACATGGCGGACCAATTCTGGATACAGTTCACCAGAGACTACTTGCCTACGCTTGGCATAAAGCTTCAGAAAACCTGGAGGTCGACTCTGTTGTACTGATTGTGGATCCGCAACTCCCAAGAACTCAAGTTTGGAAGACATTGCCCAGCAGTGACGGATGTGTGCGAACTGTTGAAGTTGTCATTGATGGTAAAGCTTACATTAGACCAGTTGCGCACTTGATACAGTTGCATGCTCTAGAAGGTAACATCAAAGACAGCTAGAGAATTCCCTTGATTACCCATTTGCTGCTCAATAGTAGGGGCGGCTGTTGTGAATTCTCTCCCTTTAAGATTAAGGTGTGTGACGTTTTAAGTTGTGTTGTACGCAAATAACGCAGTGCAGCATTCTCAGCACGTACGGACACAGTGTAACTGCCTATTAACTAAGCTACTCAAGTTGAGCGATCACATTCATGTGCAGTGTTTATGTGCAAGATAAAGTTTGTGACTAAGTAAGTTTTCCTCCATGTATATTGTTAATAGCGCAGTTGGGATACAGTGTGACAATCTGTGTTAAGTTAGACCATATTTGTGATGTAGTTGATGTTTAGCGATCTTTCTAAGTGTAATTTGACCCTGCTTAAAGAGCAGATTATCCCGCTAGCATCGCGGCTCGTATTGTTCATGTGTACTAGTTATTACCTTGATGTGCATTTCTCTGTGGGATAATATCCTTCACTTGATGTCATTTATTACTGCCTGTATTAATGAGACAGTCCAATTTCTATAATCCATATTTACAGAGATGTTTATATTTGAGTTTGCAATCTCTTAAGTTGTTGAAAATTTTTAGACAGTGAGTATTTATTTCTGTTAAATTATTTATTTCAGAAACTACCTCAAATACACTATTATGTGCATGGTCACTCTTGTGCAATAAATGTCTAAACTCTATCTGATGACTCCGACTCCCTGACCAGAGCACCGCAGCGGTCAATAATATAATCCACCAGTTTTCAGTGGGGCAATCTCCAACAAATGTAATTAAATAATTTGATATTTTCGTTTATCAAATAAGGTGAATGAACTTTAGTTTCATGGTTTTGTTTTTGTTCTTGACTTTCACACGGGACTTGGGTTGTATGATATCTAATAAAACTAATAAAGCAAGATAATGGCCCCTTCTTGTAGCACAAATAGTTACCGCCACAATGCTAGGTTGTTGTGGGTGACTCTTAGCATGTTGCTATGGTTACAAAGGAGTTCTGATTTTTTCTATATACTTTTTTTCTTTGTAATGTTATGATGCAGTTCCTATGAAGAAAATGAATGAGAACCTTAAAAAACACAAGCTTACAGACATGAGCATAAGAGCATGTTTTACTGATGCCTGGTCTCGCAGACCAGGCTTAAGCCTAGTCCCAGACTAAAATGCATGGTTAAGCGATCTTAACTCAAAGCAACACACAATGGTATATTTTAAAATATATCAGTACCATTGTTTTGTCTGAAGATGCAGAGCAGTAATGTTTTTATGTTTATAAAAGCTACTTAAATGTCCTAATTTATCTAATGCCGACTCCTGTCTTCATCTAAGGCCCCATCTGAGACAACTATCTAAACTAGGCCTGAGACTTAAATGCACAGGGTTCAGTACAGCCCTAAAGCCTTAAAACAGAATTGTGGTGTCTAAACGAGCAGCGGATCCGACTGCTAACTATCGAAGTTTGTCAGTTTGCGATTAATTTAGACAGAGCCCATAAAAATCCTGCATTTGATGTGCGAATGTGAATCTGACAGGAATGTCTAAACAACGTGTAACTAGCGGTCGTGAGGCGGTATTTCTCCAAACCGGGGCAGAGGGTCAGACAGATTAAAGCCCCACACTGAGACACTTAGCATTCCTACAGAGAGAACAGACCTTCACCTTACTTTGAACAAATGTTAGGCTGCATCCCAATTAGCATAATTACACAATGCACTAAAAGTGGTGGGAAAGTACAGTAAAATACAGTTCCAAAGTTGGAGTTGGTAAGATTTTTTATGTTTTTGAAAGAAGACTCTTATGCTCACCAAGGCAAATATAAATAGTATTTATATTTATTCTTAATACTGTAAAAAAATAGTGAACAAAATAGTGTTATTATAATAATTTGGTAACACTTTACAATAAGGTTTCATTAGTTAACATTAGTTTGCTTTAGTTAACGAACTAAAAATGAACAACACATCTACAGCATTTATTAATCTTAATGAATGAGAATGTCAGCATTTACTAATACGTTATTTAAATCAAAAGTTTTATTTGCAAACATTAGTAAATGCACTGTAAATCAATATGAAAAAACAATGAACGACTGTATTTTTATTAACTAACATTAACAAAGATTAATAAATACTGTAATAAATGTTTTACTCATTGTTAGTTCAAGTTAGTTAATGCATTACCTAATGTTAACGAATGAGACCTTATTGTAAAGTGTTCCCAATAATTATTATTTTATATTTTTATTTAGTACTACTACTACTACTACTAATAATAATCATAATTATTGTCATACTGATCTAGAAGCACCAAATTTCTGTGCCAAAATTATGGAGCCATGCAAGTAGGCACAACAAACCTTGTGTTCTTTATCATTTTTTTGTGAATTTTAAAATCGCAAATCGAAATTTTAACTAGAAACTCGGACCAAACATTTTTTTCCCCAAATCCTGCAGCCCTATCAGTATGTTCACAGTTGTCTTGTTGTTTCTTTTTACAGGGACCAGATGCCATTGATGTTTCCAGCAGAATCAAACTTTCACACAAGTCTCTTCAAACTGTTTTTTTTTTCTGAGAGCGCTGCACCAACATCAGGAGGCTGTTCAAGTTCACTGGACTGATTTTCTACATGAACATGGTAAAATAAGCTCCATCACTTACTACTGACACCAGGGCAGTTTTTTCATCAGTGCATGGCAAACACATTGGCAATGCAAGGTATGTTGAACAAGAACTGTTTCAGGAATGGCACAAAGGTGTCTGTGTTTAGATCAGTGTGATCAATAATGTGCTTTTTTGTCATTTGATCTTTTTGTCATTCATATGCACTCACCTAAAGGATTATTAGGAACACCATACTTATACTGTGTTTGACCCCCTTTCGCCTTCAGAACTGCCTTAATTCTACGTGGCATTGATTCAACAAGGTGCTGAAAGCATTCTTTAGAAATGTTGGCCCATATTGATAGGATAGCATCTTGCAGTTGATGGAGATTTGTGGGATGCACATCCAGGGCACGAAGCTCCCGTTCCACCACATCCCAAAGATATTGGGTTGAGATCTGGTGACTGTGGGGGCCATTTTAGTACAGTGAACTCATTGTCATGTTCAAGAAACCAATTTGAAATGATTCGAGCTTTGTGACATGGTGCATTATCCTGCTGGAAGTAGCTATCAGAGGATGGGTACATGGTGGCCATAAAGGGATGGACATGGTCAGAAACAATGCTCAGGTAGGCCGTGGCATTTAAACGATGCCCAATTGGCACTAAGGGGCCTAAAGTGTACCAAGAAAACATCCCCCACACCATTACACCACCACCACCATCCTGCACAGTGGTAACAAGGCATGATGGATCCATGTTCTCATTCTGTTTACGCCAAATTCTGACTCTACCATCTGAATGTCTCAACAGAAATCGAGACTCATCAGACCAGGCAACATTTTTCCAGTCTTCAACTGTCCAATTTTGGTGAGCTCTTGCAAATTGTAGCCTCTTTTTCCTATTTGTAGTGGAGATGAGTGTTACCCGGTGGGGTCTTCTGCTGTTGTAGCCCATCCGCCTCAAGGTTGTGCGTGTTGTGGCTTCACAAATGCTTTGCTGCATACCTCGGTTGTAACGAGTGGTTATTTCAGTCAAAGTTGCTCTTCTATCAGCTTGAATCAGTCGGCCCATTCTCCTCTGACCTCTAGCATCAACAAGGCATTTTCGCCCACAGGACTGCCGCATACTGGATGTTTTTCCCTTTTCACACCATTCTTTGTAAACCCTAGAAATGGTTGTGCGTGAAAATTCCAGTAACTGAGCAGATTGTGAAATACTCAGACCGGCCCGTCTGGCACCAACAACCATGCCACGCAGTTTGGAGTTCAGGAGATTGTCTTGACCAGGACCACACCCCTAACTGCATTGAAGCAACTGCCATGTGATTGGTTGATTAGATAATTGCATTAATGAGAAATTGAACAGGTGTTCCTAATAATCCTTTAGGTGAGGATAGATAGATAGATAGATAGATAGATAGATAGATAGATAGACAGATAGACAGATAGATAATGTTGTATAGTAAATAAAATTCAAACAATCAAAAAAGCCATTCTTTTAATCTCCTCACATTCCTTCATCTAGTTCCCTCACAGTCCCATTCCACAGGGCCATTAGTGGAAAGGTTCATTGTCTTTCCAGGTGTGAAATGCATCAATATTCATGATCATTCACGCATCCTCACATATGACCTTTCTAACACAAAACATGTCTTACAAATTTTAAATCAATATATTGTTTTATGTGAATGAGTGGGCAGGATGATTTTCACATCGTTTCGAAGCAAAAATTCTAGGCTACAATAGTTTTCAAAAATCTTCCAAACAGATATTCAGGATGGGTTTTATTGCCTCAAAAGAACATAATTTATTTGAAATAGAAATCTTTTGTAATTTTATAAATGTCTTTACTGTCACTTTTGATAAATTTAATGCGTCCTTGCTGAATAAAAGTATTAATTTCTTTCAAAAGAACATGAAAAAAACTTTCAGAGATGGCACTTAGGATGAGACGAAGACCTAGCAGCAGGAGAAATTGTGTGTGTGTGTGTGTGCGCGTGTGTGTATGTATGTGTCAGAGACAGAACGGCACCAGCATCATGACAGCCTAGACCCTAAAAATGAAAGACCAGTGGGTTTAGACAGTATGGCGACCATGTCAACTGATAAGCCTACAACCTGCACGTCATCCCTTTAGTATGGAAAACAAACACCTGCTAGATGTCAACACTTCTGAGTTGAGTGGCTGAGTGGCTCCAGCCTAGCGTTCACACACTCTCTGAGTGGATCGCTGGCTAACTGAACCACCCATGTGTTAGTAACGCTAATGAGAGGCCAATCACAGAAGATTAAGGAAATCATCAAAATAAGACATGCTGTGTTAATGTATAGTGTATACATTAAAAATAGTGGGTACTGGGTAGACTATTATGATTTCTGTTGATTATAGCCAAATTTACCAATTTGTTCATAAGCTATTTCGGAACCAGAGAAAAAAACTAAATTTGACAGGCCTTAACGGCTGTAAAATTACATGGGACGTTTAAGCAAACAATGTTATAAACCAAAAAAAAAACAAAAAAAAATCCATGGCTGCACATTTCTACTAGGCACTTAAAGTATGTATTTCACTGGGCGTTTAACTGGTAAAGTGACTTTTAGAGCAACTCTGGAGAACATGCAGACATATTTCAATATCAGTCTTTTTGGCCATATCGCCATTTAAGTCCATGACCCTACTTTTGATTTATTCATCCAAATTTTGACAAATTCATTGCGGAAACCATAGGGCCCTATATTAGCATTCAATTCAATATAATTTAATTCAGGGAACACTCATTCTAATTCTGCATACTACTGGGGACAGATAGTATGCAAATCGGGACAAAGCATTAGTCCTCCTCATACACAGATCTATATTACAAAAATCCATCTGAAAATGTACAAGAATTACAATTACAAGAATTTCTGGTGTAGTATTTTCAACATAACCTACTATGATTTGGGATGCTATTCTCACATACAACACGGTGCAAATAGTAATAAAACTGGGATTAGGTTCTCACCGACTGAATGAGCACATGTCCGATAGTCTGTTTGTCATGCCACTGGTTGACACAGTCCAGCACCTGCTCCAGGAACTGCTCATGATGTTCTAGAATCTCAGGGATCTGGTAAAACATCTCATCTACCAGGGACGGGTCACAGAGCGGGGAGTTCTCCGGGTGCTTGAGGGGCTTCATGTAGCCCTGATACCACAACAACAGAGAGAGACAGAGGAAATCAATAGTTTTATCTACATGGAACAATTTTTACTTTTTAGTACTAAATAAAATACAATCGACATTTCCATCACAGTGCATTACGGCATTAATCGCTGAAATTAAAAATGCTGTCTAGTTAAAACCACTAAACTGTGTAAACAAATGTTAACATTTAAGCGTGTTTGACATACTTAGACCATGAACTGGATATGCAATAATAAATATAAAAGAATATGCAATTATAATGAATATGCATAAATAAATATAAAGGAATATGCAATAAATATGCATGAATAAATTTAAAGGAAAATGCAATAATAATGAATATGTATTAATAAATATAAAGGAATATTCAATAAAAAATAATATGAATCAAAAATGATAAAGGAATATACAATGATAATGAATATGCATTAATAAATGACAGAATATATGCATGTTTTTGTGTTTGCATGTGGTGGTCTGGGACAGACTTTGATTAAAGGAAATGCGTGACTCCCCCTTTGGGATGTAAACTGTGTCACATCAAATACAGATAAACATTCTGCTCCTCTGTCTTTACGGTCACAAAAAGAGGATTTTTTAAAAACCAAACTTCTGTCTCATTTGTTTATTCATTTGAATTAGTCAACATTAATTGTCATTTGTAACCCATTTTACTTCCATAAAATGACGTATTAATGGGTAACAGAACATTAAAAAAGATAGAAATATGTATAGATTTTTGTTTGTTCTTAGTGCACCTAATGTTTTGTTTATTTCAATGTTTTACCTCCAAGTATTATTTGTATATTTATTTACATTATCTTTGTCAGAACTGCTAATTGTTTTTTTTATTATTTATTCTTATTCTATATATATATCATAAAAAATATAAATCATAAAATAATAAAAATTGAAAATTCAGACTAGAAAGGCATTTCATAACTATAACCTAAATGACAATTAAATAATACCAAAAATGTGTAAGTAGGGTCCAATTTGACTTTTAAAAAACTGACCAATTTGGTTGGAGATCGAAAATTCCAATTTTGGAATCGGACACTTAAGGTCAGGAATTGGATACTTTTAATAAAATTAAAACTTCGATTCCTGTGTGTGCATTTTAATGTGATTTCAAACCATTTTCAAGAGCAAGAAGACGGGAAAGAGAGCTCAATTCGGCACTCGTGCTGCTTTCTTTGCGCACACACAGCCGCCTCTCATTTAGTGCGCGATACTGAATTGAGTTATTGTACGCGTCTTCTTGTGCTTAAACGCACAAATACACACAAAACTATGTCAAAATATTCTCGTAAACAGTTTTTTTTTTGTCTTAAGGGAACATAAACAGTTGAGAAAGAAAATGCATGTGTAACAGTATATTGGAACCTGCATGAGCTTTTAAAGCGACAGCAGCCTAATAAACCTGCTGTAGTCTGTGTAATTAGCGTTAAAGAACAAAAGAAAAATAAAATCACTCACTGATCTTGACTCTTGTAACTTTAATAAGGAATAATCTAAGTTTTATTTATAAAAAGAACACTATGCAGTGTTATTTTACATTTGATTGCAATTTCTGTACCTGAACTTTCTTTAGTTTTTTTTGTGCTATTGCTAATTTGTTTATTTGTTCTTTTTTATTTCGGTTTACTTGTCTTTAAAATGCTTTTACCTTATAAGAATCGTAATCGATAAGCAGAATTGGAATCACTAAAATAAAATTAAATAAAAAATACCTAACCCTACTTACAAACAAACAAAATATCCCTGACATAAACATACAAAAAAGGACTGTTGTATTACCATGGTACAGTGATGTATAATATAGTAACATCATATACTATGATATTCACATTGTACTTCAAAAAATACCTTGGTATTACCAATGCCAAAAAACCATGTTAATACGATAGTACGTCTCCAAAAAAAAACATACCAACACAGTGTGTTTGTCTCAGGTCAGATGTTTTGACTAGCACACATCTGGCCAATGCTCTTGCAGCACCTCAAACGCCCTATAAAAGTGTGCCCGGAGACACACTGTTGCCATGATAAACCGCTCTCGTCTGTCATCCGTCCATCATGCACCTCTCCACACCTTCCTCTAGATCTCCCCATCAACACTTTAAGGTGATAAACTTGTGCTTGTGCGTCTCTCTCATTGTTTGCTCAGCCAACCATGGTTGAGCCTCTGCACACCGTTTACACGTAATGATGTTGACTGGAACACAATCATTTACCCACAAAGATAAACTGTTTCCTTTAACACAGAATGAAAGTATAAATGCTGGTGAGAATTGCTCAGTAATGGGGGCCATTTTGGAGGTGCGTTGCCCGCTGCTCGCTCATCTTGTTGCCAGAGCAACGGATGCAGCTGGTGGAATAGGTTGTTATGAGTCAGGAGAGATTGGAAAAGATGATGATTTGTTTCTCTCTTTTGCTTATTAAACTCAGTATGCAGCTTCCGCTCTCGCTCTTACAGTAACATCATGTTTCGTTGTTGTTCAGTTCTGGTATTTATTCAAGGTCTGCAAATGATTTATGATATTAAGAATAATATTAAAAGGTTGATGGATAAACACAAATAGCAAACACTTTATGATACAGTGCTTTTTTTCATTTTTATGATAAATGTTATGCAACTTATGTAGTTTGACCATTATGTTTGATGTGTTGATTATGTATGTGCATTTACTGTCCACAAAAACTGTCCCCAGTAGTAAACCTTCCTTTGAATATGTCCTCATTTGTGAAAACCAGCCTGTAGTCATTATTATTAGTTTTAAATAAGACTAATAGGAGTCTATTGTATTCATTTAGACAGCTACATGAATGTTTGTGGGTGTTTCATACCTGAGTGAGTGTGCGCAGAGCGTCAACGTAAGATTGTTCTGTGTCCAGTAAAGTCATCATCACATGTCTTCTCATATCCTGTAGAGAAAAATATGTCAAAAAAACATACTGCATGTCACATAAAACACATTTACATATTACAAACAATAATTATTAAATACATTATAAATCAAATAAATATAAACAAAGGAAAATAAATAAAAATTAAGATAAATTAACAGATAAATAAATAAATATCTTCGACAAATACATGTCGGCACAAATCTGGAGACTCAAGCCTAGGCCTACACAAAACGCCCTTAAAAATAATATTAACCAAAGTTTTGACCAAAATACTACAATTAGTATACATTTATTAGAGGTGCTTGCCACTTTTCAAAGTTACTTTTTTAAAACCTCTAACATTTAAAGTATCAAAAACTTTGCATTGCATGAAAGATTCCTCAAATCATGTGTCTTGATAAGGAGAGATCTGCTGTTATTTTACAAAGGCTATTTACTGTCAGTCCAGATCCGATTTTTGTGAATATCCAACACAATCTCATGAAGTGCGTATCTATACAACAAATTGTATTACTCGTGCCATTTATACGGCAAAAATGTTTTTTGCATGCATATGCTACGCATTGAAAACCCCTTGGGTAGGATGAGGGGTGGGGAGTGCGTGCGTATTACACACCATAAAGTGCAAAAACTGCGTATCATATAGACGCAAAAACTATTTTTGCCATATAAATGGCACGAGAAATAACATTCGTTGTATAAATACGCACTTTCATGAGATCGGGCTGGAATATCCGATTAGAATCTGATCATAGCAAAAATAAAAGACAAAAATAAATAAATACATAAATAAATTCGATGAAAATCATGAAATGAGATTTTACAAATCCGTTTTGAGCTACCTTCATATGTGGTTTGAAATCCTGTTTAAATAGCATTTCTGGAAATCCGTTTCAGTCTGACCACTATAATCGGATTTTGCCTGATTTATATCCCTTTCTCATGCCACGTAAAACTTTAATATGTCAAACGTTGTTTTAGGAAACATGCTGAAATTCGTTGCGAAAGTCAGACGAGCAGAAAATGACAATATAACTGAGTTCCCTTTCGAGAGGTCTCTCGTATTGCGTAAGTAGCTTGCGCTATGGGAAAACTCCTTTTCTCGAGAATATTGAAGCCACATTTTTAAAACGCAGTGCAGCTGCACAGCAGACATACAGTTGAGTGCCTTAGCTCACTCATTGGCTGTGCTGCTGCAACTGCACGAACCTATGGCGAGTCGGGTAGGATGCACGAACCAGTCAGGACGCTTCGCGCCCACGCGTCAAGAGCCCGCCAGAATGGGCGTGGCTTATAGCTATATAAGCCCCCATTTCGCCATAGAATTCAGATTTAATCTCCTTCAGCAAGTTTTCACTTCGCTGACCTCCAGATGAAAAGCCTTGCCGCCGTCGAAAAGCGTTCAGCGGAACAAGCAACCTGCTAAGCAGCTCTGAGGACGCCAGCTCCCTGGTTTCAACTGGATGCTGGCTTCAGCCCGCTGTTCTGCTGTGCAATCCGGCACACTATATCCTTTAAAAGCTAGTGTGTTCGCAGTTGCGACTCACTTTCTAAAAGAGCAAATTACCAGGCGTTGTTTCAAATGCTTCGGGTCACCAGCACCTCGTGCAGAGGCCCTCCCTTCGGCGCAGATCGTCACATCCTCTGAGCTTCCTGTCTGGGCCGTGACCACGCGGAAGCTGCACTCTCTAAGGGCGGCTGCCCGGAGTGTGATGAAATGGCGCTCTCCACCCTGTGGTCTCGTCTGGCCATCGCCCACGACGACCCTGCACCTCCCGCTCCACCTTTTCCTCTGATCGAGCCGCACAAGAAAAAGCACCGCGACACAGAGGATGCCAGAGGGGAAGAACACGAGCGAGCACACGCCGGCCCAGTCCCCGCGTGCCTCGCTCCCTCCCAGAGAAACGCCTTCACCGGTCCTGTCTACTCAGGCGGACCAGCACCCCTCTCAGCAAGCGGCCGGACTCGTCTCTTTTGGGGGATCGGACGACGAAGATGAGAAGGATGACAGCGTTTCTCTCGCTGCATCCGAATGCGAGGAATGGGCGGGCTCCATGACTGACCCCGCACCCTCAACACAAGCCAGCATGAACGAAGTGAGAACCAGCTTTGACGCAGAGCCTCTCCGTGTGTTAACTAAGGCCGTTGAAGACCTTGGGCTCGAGTGGTCTTCGCCTGAGGAGCCCACGTGCAGCAGGCTGGACGAATGGTTCCTGCAGGGGTGCCGGCTAGAATCAGCTCGTCTAAAGCCTTCCTTCTCAACGCTCTTGACCGTCGACGGCGCTGTGGAAAAAGGGTACGAAGCGATTCCTCCCCTCGAATCAACCACCCGGGTGATTGGTAGGTGCATGGCGAACTTGACGGTGCTTGAACGTCATCTTTGGTTGAACTTAACAGAGATGATGGATGCAGATAGGGCAGCTTTTCTGGACTCCTCTATCTCCACCACCGGTCTGTTCGGCCAAGCAGTCAAAGGTTTCACGGAATGTTACACCAAGGCTCAGAAAGCGTCGCAGGCTATGCGTCACTTCCTCGCTAAATGATCCAGAGCGACGGGGACCCCGGCCCAAGATTGTGTTGGACCCGGAGCCTCGGAAGCCTTCCTAGCCACGGTGACAGGAAGGAAAAGAGAGTGTTTGAGTCCTGCCGAGGCCGGACCAACCTCCAAAAAGATCTAATGTACTAATGTAGATCGTGTGCCCACTATGAAGTATGCACCCCTACACATAAACACTGTTTCCACAGTGTCAGTTTCCCCCCCAGCTCGCACTGGAAATGTATTGAATGTAGGTTGTGTGCTCACTATGAAGTACGCACCCCTGCACGTAAGCACTGTTCACACAGCATCACAAACACAAAACAACTTGGCGGCCAGGTCCCTATCATAAAGCGGCCCATCCCCAACTTCATTCAACCCCTAGCTATGCGGGCCAAGGCCTGGGAAGCCATCCCCTGAATATCAAAATGGGTGTTGAACATAATAAAACGAGGCTACTCGCTACAGTTTGCTCGCAGACCCCCGCGCTTTCTAGCTGTGGTCGAGACATCGGTGAGAAACGACGTGGCTTACGTCCTTCGCACTGAAGTGTCAAAACTGTTCGTGAAAGGGGCTGTAGAGCCAGTCCCCTTATCACTAAGCAAGTTGGGCTTTTACAGTCGATATTTCCTCATTCCAAAGAGAGATGGTGGCCTCAGGCCCATCTTAGATCTCAGACACCTGAACAAAGCGCTTATGACGTGCCCGTTCAGAATGCTTACAACCAAACAAATCCTCGCGCAGATTCGCCGGGGGATTGTTTTTTTCTCAGTGGATCTGAAAGATGCTTACTTTCACATTCAGATAGCACCCCATCACAGGCCATTCTTGAGATTCGCCTTCGAAGGCCAGGCTTATCAGTACACAGTCCTACCATTCGGGTTGTCCCTAGCACCTCGTACATTTATGAAGAGCATGGACGCAGCTCTCGCCCCCCTGAGACAACGGGAAGTGCGAGTGTTGAACTACCTCGACGATTGTCTGATTATAGCCCAGTCGGAGACGCAGTTAATAACTCACAGATCATGGCTCCTCAGCCATCTAGAATACCTAAGTCTCAGGATCAATGCTTCAAAAAGCGCACTGTCTCCCAGCCAGAGTATACCTTTTCTGGGAACAGTCATAAATTCTATACAGATGAGAACGCAGCTGACGTCAGAGCGCGCGCTCACCATCCAGCGTCTAGCGGCATCATGGCCTCAGCATCATCAGTACTCTGGTTGGGTCTACTGTATAGGCGTCCCCTCCAGCACTGGTTGAAACCAGCTCACGCGTGGCAATCTGGCCACGTACGCATCAAAGTGAACCATGGCTGTGTCAAAGCCCTGGCTCCTTGGAAAGCAGCCGACTGGTATCAGTCCGGCGTGAGTATGGGCATAATTTCGAAGAGGAAAGTGATCTCGACAGATGCTTCCAATAGAGGTTGGGGGGCCCTATTCGAGGACAGGCCCATCTGCGGCCTTTGGTCGAGCCAGGAGAAGTGCCTAAACATAAACTGTCTACAGATGAGAGCGGTCTAAAAGCTTTCCTCCCATACATAAAAGATCACCACGTCTTGGTCCGGTCTGACAACAGGTCAGTGGTTTCCTATATAAATCGCCAAGGCGGTCTCAGGTCGAGCAACCTGCACACCATGGCCAAACACCTGTTGTTATGGGCTCAGCTCAACCTGCGCTTGCTAGGAGCGGCGCAAATGGCAGGCATTCTGAACCAGGCTGCAGATATGCTATCCAGAGACAATGTTCACCGAATGGTCTCTTCACCCACAAATGGTTCATATGATATGGAGCATCTTCGGCGAGGCAGAGGTCGACCTCTTCGCCTCAGAAGACAACACTCATTGCCAAACATTTTTCTCCAAAGACAGGGACACTCTGGCCCAGAACTGGCCACACCGCATGTGGAGTGACAACGCTCGTTGCCAAACATTTTTCTCCAAAGACAGGGACGCCCTGGCCCAGAATTAGCCACGCCGCCCGCTGTATGCATTCCCGCCGGTCACGATGCTACCTCAGGTTATCTAATGGATCAGGGAGAGCAAGTGTGCAGTGCTCT
Organism: Gila orcuttii; assembly: GCA_026230005.1. NCBI lineage: Eukaryota > Metazoa > Chordata > Actinopteri > Cypriniformes > Leuciscidae > Gila > Gila orcuttii. The sequence continues at coordinate 24,396,949 of JAPDVR010000005.1, read as the reverse complement.
TGGTAGCCCCGCTCTGGAGGAACCAGTCATGGTTCTCCGATTTGACTCAGCTTCTGGGATCAGCCCCATGGCCGATACCGCTGAGGAGAGACCTTGTCACGCAGGCAAATGGGACGATCTGGCATCCCCGTCCCGACTTGTGGGCCCTCCATGTATGGCCCCTCAACGGGTATCCGGAAAACCTTCCGGATAAGGTACTAAATACCATTAATGAAGCAAGAGCACCTTCAACCAGGCGTCTTTATGCTCTAAAATGGTCAGTGTTCTCCAGCTGGTGCACAGCGCGGAACCTGGACCCCTATTCGTGTGGAGTGACAAGGGGACTTTCCTTTCTACAAGAGCTTTTGGACGCGGGTCACACCCCCTCCACACTCAAAGTATATGTGGCGGCCATAACAGCATTTCACGCTCACGTGGCCGGGAAATCACCGAGAAGAAACTACCTAGTCGTGCGCTTCCTCAAGGGGGCCAGAAGGCTAAACCCCCCTCTATACCTTTTTGGGACCTTTCCACGGTCCTGGAGGCCATGAAATGGGCCCCTTTCGAGCCACTTCAGTCTGCTGACCTGAAGCAGCTTTCACTCAAAACTGCTCTCTTGCTAGCACTAGCATCAGTCAAGCAAGTGGGTGATTTGCAAGCACTCTCAGGGAGCGCTTCCTGCCTTGAATTCGGGCCCAACGACTGCAGAGTCATCCTTAAGCTAAGGCACGGGTATGTTTCTAAAGTGCTCTCAACTCCGTTAAGAGCGCAGGTAATTTCGCTGTCAGCTCTTCCTTCGTCAGAAGACGAAAGAGACGCGAACCTACTCTGCCCTGTGAGGGCTCTCAGAGTCTATTTGGAGAGTTCAGCCCCCTTCAGGCAGTCAGAACAGCTCTTCGTATGCTTCGAAGGCCACACCAGAGGTTTTGCGGTCACGAAGCAGAGACTGTCAAGCTGGATAGTTGATGCTATCTCGCTGGCTTATGAGTCTAAGGGCCTCCGTTGTCCCATAGGCATCAAAGCTCATTTCACGAGAGGCATGGCCTCGTCGTGGGCATGGTCGAGAGGAATACCAATTGAAGATATTTGTGCGGAGGCAGGCTGGGCCTCACCGTCCACATTTATGAGGTTTTATAATATGGAAGTTCCCGCTTTGCAAGCAAGGGTTCTTTCCGTATGAATAAAGTGTTAAGCACATTTTCACAATTATAAGGCCCGACGTCTGTCTGGTCTTGGGTAAACATGAACTACGGTTCTATATACCATATAAGAAGGAGAATGGCCCTTTATAAGGCCCATTCCTATTCTTTTCCTATATGAGGCTCATTACTGATCTGGCCTATATTAGGACTCTACTCTATTAAGAACTTTACTCTTCTATGATCCTCGGGCGCTTGGGCGAAGTTTATAAAGCACACACAGCGTTTTAAAAGGGGTTCCCATAGTGTAAGCTACTTGCGCAATACGAGAGACCTCTCGAAAGGGAACGTCTCGGTTACTAATGTAACCTTGGTACCCTGAGAGTAGGGAACGAGTATTGCATAACTCGCCGTGCTACTGTGCTTTGATTAGGGGGATCGCTTCAGTCGATTTAACCTGAATTCTATGGCGAAATGGGGGCTTATATAGCTATAAGCCACGCCCATTCCGGCGGGCTCTGACACGCGCGGGCGCGAAGCGTCCTGATTGGTTTGCGCATCTTAGCCGAGTCGCCATAGGTTCGTGCAGTTACCGCAGCACAGCCAATGAGTGAGCTAAGGCGCTCAGCTGTATGTCTGCTGTGCAGCTGCACTGCGTTTAAAAAATGTGGCTTCAATATTCTCGAGAAAATTAGTTTTCCCATAGCGTAAACTACTTACACAATACTCATTCCCTACTCTCAGTGAACCAAGGTTACGTTAGTAACCGAGACGACATGTTTTGAGATCGATGGAGACGACAGAACAGAATTTAAAGCCGCACATACCAGCCTCCTACTTTTCTGTCGCTGCCTCAGAACAGAAGACGTAGTAGTTCCAGTGTGGCGGCTACATATTGTCATGTTGTAAATAAATGTAAATTCCGGTTGTTGTTGTTTTGGTCGTATAGCCTACCTACAAATGCTACGTTATTGCCACAGAAACCAATGCAGATATTCCAGAAAACGAAAGAGCACCACGGGACACACAAATCAGATCTGAACAGATGTGATAGGACTACACTGTGTGGACAGTGATTATTTTAGAGATTCCAGTCAGATACACAAATAATCGGATTTGGACTGACAGTGTGAACATAGCCCAAGAGAACAAAATATCAGATCAACTATTTTCACTTGGGGTAGAACAAACTACCTAGAAACCACCCAGAACACCCTAGCTACCACATAGCAATCTGGTAAAAACACTATCAGAACACTTAAGCAACCTCTTAGAAACACCCTTGCAACCATTCACAGCACTGTAATGGTGCTTTTACTCAGTATTTATTCACATTTTCTTAAGGAACATAAACATCTAATACTCATGATTTTACAGCAGTCAAGAATGCATCATGGTATTTTGGTGGTGTAAAGGAAAAAATGTATAATGAATTGCTCAAAATAACAAGAGTTTCCTGTTTACTAGTCTGTGTCAGCCACTGAGCCAAATATGTGTATGTTTCCATCTCTGAGAAGATAACCTTCACTAACCACTGTGAATCAGCCCTGACCGACACTACACAACAAACACATCTGAGTGAGAGAGATATTTAAAGAGAAAAACTGATAATGGACAGGGTGTGCAGTTCTTTCATGGTTAAGTTTGTTAGCCAGATCTGTTCCGAAATTACTAGCTCAAACACGCAGTGTGACATGGATTTAATTGGAAAAGGAAGTCACGTGCAGCGAATGCCACACAAAGTCACGTATACCATGAAATGGGCTGAAGGAGAACGAATGTTTTAGGATTCCTCCAAATAGTCAAACTTTGTTTTAAACTGGTTTCTGGGAGCAGAGACTCCATCTGTTTACAGAAACACTCACATGGGTTCAGAAGAGTTTATTTCTGAAAGAACGTCAGAAACATCCCACACAAAGGTCATTACAAAATCAATCCCACAAATCAGTTTGTTCATTCTAAATGAAATAACATGTAAGAGACCAAAAATGTGCACAGGAGAGATTTTAGAGTTGTGCTCAAAAGTTTACATACCGTTTGCAGAATAGGCAAAATGTTAAAAAAAATTTGTGCTGTCAAATCGATTAATTGCGATTAATCGCATCTAACATAAGAGTTTGTGTTTACATTATATATGCACATACACAGAGACATAAATACAATATCTATAACTTTAATTATAATTACACACACACACACACATTATGAAATTATTAATAATATTATATAATAATATTAATATACATATTATATAATTATTTCATAATTATTACAAATTATGAAAACACAAGCTCTTATGTTAGATGCGATTAATCATGATTAATTGATTTGAAAGCACTATTTTGTTTTACAAAATAAGAGGGATCATAAAAATGGCATGATATTTTTTATTTAGCACTGTCCTGAATAAGCTGTTTCACATAACAGATGTCTACAAAATAATGAATTTAGTGTGAAAAGATGGATCTCAAAATCATATAGTCAATACTGGAAAGGGTTAAAACTTCCAGAAGATGCTGGAAAACTGAAGAATCTGAATCTCCATTCTGGGATCTGGAGATTTCTGGCCAAAAACTGGCCAGTTTAACTACTCAGGACAAACAAGGTACTCGTGAACAACCACCACCACAAAACACAGTATTAATACTGTATTAATTAGTATTACTAATCTAAAATAAAACCATTTACAATGGTATTTACACTCACCTAAAGGATTATTAGGAACACCATACTAATACTGTTTGACCCCCTTTCGCCTTCAGAACTGCCTTAATTCTACGTGGCATTGATTCAACAAGGTGCTGAAAGCATTCTTTAGAAATGTTGGCCCATATTGATAGGATAGCATCTTGCAGTTGATGGAGATTTGTGGCATGCACATCCAGGGCACGAAGCTCCCGTTCCACCACATCCCAAAGATGCTCTATTGGGTTGAGATCTGGTGACTGTGGGGGCCATTTTAGTACAGTGAACTCATTGTCATGTTCAAGAAACCAATTTGAAATGATTCGAGCTTTGTGACATGGTGCATTATCCTGCTGGAAGTAGCCATCAGAGGATGGGTACATGGTGGCCATAAAGGGATGGACATGGTCAGAAACAATGCTCAGGTAGTCTGTGGCATTTAAATGATGCCCACTTGGCACTAAGGGGGCTAAAATGTGCCAAGAAAACATCCCCCACACCATTACACCACCATCCTGCACAGTGGTAACAAGGCATGATGGATCCATGTTCTCATTCGGTTTACGCCAAATTCTGACTCTACCATCTGAATGTCTCAACAGAAATCAAGACTCATCAGACCAGACAACATTTTTCCAGTCTTCAACTGTCCAATTTTGGTGAGCTCTTGCAAATTGTAGCCTCTTTTTCCTATTTGTAGTGGAGATGAGTGGTACCCGGTGGGGTCTTCTGCTGTTGTAGCCCATCCGCCTCAAGGTTGTGCGTGTTGTGGCTTCACAAATGCTTTGCTGCATACCTCGGTTGTAACGAGTGGTTATTTCAGTCAAAGTTGCTCTTCTATCAGCTTGAATCAGTCGGCCCATTCTCCTCTGACCTCTAGCATCAACAAGGCATTTTCGCCCACAGGACTGCCGCATACTGGATGTTTTTCCCTTTTCACACCATTCTTTGTAAACCCTAGAAATGGTTGTGTGTGAAAATCCCAGTAACTGAGCAGATTGTGAAATACTCAGACCGGCCCGTCTGGCACCAACAACCTTGCCACGCTCAAAATTGCTTAAATCACCTTTCTTTCCCATTCTGACATTCAGTTTGGTGTTCAGGAGATTGTCTTGAGCAGGACCACACCCCTAAATGCATTGAAGCAACTGCCACGTGATTGGTTGAATAGATAATTGCATTAATGAGAAATTGAACAGGTGTTCCTAATAATCCTTTAGGTGAGTGTATATGGCTTATATACAAGGTATTACAGAAAGAAAGAAAAAAGAAAGATGCATGTGTGCTTGTATCTCAGATTTATGCTCATGCCATCCCGTTCATTTTTCTCTCATAAAGAGCAGCCGGTTTGAAAGACTGTACTAACCAGCATGCTGTCTTGGTCGACACGTCCGGCTCTTAACTGGGCTAAACAAACCTGCTGACCTGCTGTTGAGTTGCTCAAGCAGGCCACCACAGAATCTGGTTACTTTTCCCTTCAAGACAAATCAAACTGCCACACACAGGACGAGCACATGGACAGGAAGATCTGTATATGCTGCAAGGTATTTTAAGAGATTATTGAGCCTTTGCCTGAACTTGGTCCTAAATAAAAATTGGTAATAAAACGCATTTAAACTGCATTTAGACCAAAATGCTCTCTGGAGTCTCATCAGGGGGGCAGAAATGTGCCCAGCAGCTCCATCAGCATGTGTGGCAGCCGTAAAAGACATCCCATAAGAGTATTTCTAAAATGCCTTGATGAGAAAGACACGGCGTGACATTCAGTCACAGGAATGCACAGAGGATTTTGGAAAGGTTACTCTATTAAAACTAATATTGAGATGAAAAAATATAGCAGAGCTAAACAAACTATAAATGAGACTAAAATATGAATAAAAACATTTACAATCAAACCCATGAACTTGCCTTTGCAAGTGCAATCCTCCACTGTTTACAAACTACACAAACTAAACTTAAAAAATGAAACTGGTGATTTACAGTAAAAAAAAATATTTTCATGATTTATCACAACTTTTTTTCTTTTGTCAAATAAACAAAACTTAGATAATTAATGTGGTTCAGATAACATAATATTTTGAGTTTATGTTGATTAAATCTCCAATGTATTAACTCAATATTTTATTTCAATTAATTCTAAATTAGGTAACTTACAATTAACTTACAATTCAATTAACTAAATTAGGTAACTTACTTTTTGAAGTTAAACAAACAATATTTTTTACAATGTTGTACATAAATGTAAATAAAATAAAAACCGTTTGATGGAAATCAAAACTAACTAGAACTACACTAAAAATGAAAAACACAACACAAAACAAAACAAAACGCAGTGAAGTTTTGGTGAAAGTTTTGGCAAATTAGAGTTTGAAATCTTGTGAAATCTTCTTTCAGTAGAACTACATGCATGCCAGTAGTACAATAATCTTGTGAACAGACATAAATACCATTAAACATTTTATTTATGCCTCAAATAATCTTAATGTGATTACATTGGTCACAACAGTAACAGACACACGGCTTTTAACTGCATGAATCTAATTCATTTAAACATCAACAAAAGCCATGGACATTCTTGCCATTTGGCTTACATAATGTCAAAAGGTGCCTTGTGCACCCGTCCCATAGCTGTTCTCCTGATGCATTATAGGGCAGCTTTATTGTAATAAAATCACATAATGAATGCAGGAACATCCAAATGCATTTCTTGGAAAGACCAGGTCGCGCAGAGCAGGAGAACATGAAGCTCACTGGGGCAATTTTTTTTTCTCTAATAAACAAATGTTCATGGCAGCTCATGTGTGGGACATGTTGTGCTGCATAAACATGAGATGGACTAAAAAACACAAAAACAATGACCACATTTCTAGAGCCAAAAAAAACAGAGAGGAGTTTCTTTAACTATAGGCACTTTTACATCCTAAGGCTTTATTTCGATCAAAATGAACATATTTCAAGATTATTTCATTGTATTAAGGTCACATTCACATTATTGAAACTTTACTATGGATTCAGATTTTTTGCTACTATCCATATGCATTTTGCGCATTGAGAGACCATCAAATCATTATAAAAAAGTTCATGTTTTCTAATCTAAACGGAGTGAAATGATCAGAAACCATATACTCACTCCTTTCCATTCTTGAATGCCATCACAATACATCATTTGAGATTCTAAGGAAATAAAACTGACAAAAGCAACTTAAACATTTTAAAAACCCATGCATTCCAAAGTAATCAAACCCCTGACCATGGTGTTGCAAGCGACATGCTCTACTGTTTACAAACTAAACCTAAAATGTAAAGTCTGTAATTTCAGCATCACCATTTTTAATAAAAAATGATCTAAAACTAGGGATTATGCCTAAATAAAAAAAACTGCTAAGGGGTAATAAATGGAACACCAGTTTAAAAGGGAATTTCACTATTTTCCTACAATAGGATCGGCATTTCATGGGTTTAAATAAAATATTTTTGTTATAAGACACAATAAAAACTAATTTGTGCATCAAAACCTCTCCTTTCCTGGTAAAAAATGAACTTTTTTTTCAAAATTTAAAGAATGTACGACAGCTTAATGTAACATTTTTGACAAGCCAAACATGTCAGTCTCTGAGTAACATGTAATTTATTTAAGAATTAAACTTCATTCCATAAAATAAGTAAAATTAACTATGCAAAAAGCATTTGGAACGTCTCCAGCACGTTTTTTAATTTCACAAAAATCTAAAATAGTTCACACCTTATGCACGTTATCATGTCCATCAACAACTTAAGCTAGCTGTCAGTTGGAGTATTAGAACTAAAAACATCAACATAATACACTAATGACATCAATCACTTCACTGAATACTTGCCGGCTAAGAAATAAATAATTATTACCTTACGATTCATCTGTATTCAAATCCACATTATTCGAATATGACAAAATCGATGTCTGTCAAAAAATAACACATTTTACAACAAGCAGAGGTCCAGTGAGGTCGCATTTCTTGGAGAACCCACACAGACGGATGTTTTGAATGCATCATCGCTATCCGAGAAGAGGGAGAAAATGGCAGCCTGAGCGGCTTCAACATGCTGTCTGTCAGAGACGATAACATGCAAAATACACAACATACCCGAGTATAAATTTGTTCTTCACTCGCTGAAATTGAAAACGGAATAATCAGGGAACTGAGTGAAATACTTCAGGCTGCATGCTAAAAAGAATAAACACCAATCCAATTGAAAAACTTCACTGGGTTAGTGAAGATCGTTCAATGTGTTGGTTTTGACGGACATTTAATACACAAACTACATTTTCTCACATCAATGATTTGAATATTTTCAATAATTTTATTTTCTTGATTTTCATAATTTTGGCAATAGGTGAACTATTAAATGAGTGATCTTGAGATGAGTCCCTGAAGTCGTTCAATTTGACTCTCATATGTTTATTTATATATATATATATATATATATATATATATATATATATATATATACATATATATTATAAACATGTGATTTTTAAAAAATGTAGTTTGATCATTATCTTCTCAGTTGTTTAAAAGATTAAGGCAATTATCAAAGTTTGATAAAAATGTTTAATTTTCAAATAAAATGTGATTTTTTTTATTTATTTACCCCTTAACAGATTTTGACTATACACAATAAAAATAAAACACAAACTAAACCACTTGCACACACACTGACAAACACACACATCCAATCACAATAAGAACTTCCTGTTTACTGTGTGACTGCTCACTAGCCAAAAAATGTTTATAGAAGTAAACTAAACCACGAAAATAACCTTAAACTTTAGTTCCAAGAAGACTAATCAACTACACCAGAAATGACTTATTGACTTATATGACTTAGTATTTACAGTAATTTGACATGAATGACAGGAAGGCAGTGCGAGATATTGAAACCTGTTTTGCCCACATGAGCACCACAGCTGTGCTGGAGTAAACGTTCTAACCATTAACTGCTTAAGTATAGTATTCACTTAAACTTCTCCTAAATGCTCTACAGATCTGAAAACATCCATCCATTTGAACTAAATACCCATGTGTGACCTTGATTTACACTCATCAGGTAATAAGATCATATTGCAGAGGTAAACGACTGTTTGAGGTTCTGGCTGTAGCATTTGATTGTTTTTTATTAGCAGAGTGTGTTTGAGTTATGAGAAGATCTCATTTCCTTCTAAAGCTCGCTCTGCTAGAGGCCTGAGGTATAACATGCACTGTAGTTAAACGTGCTATTTCTGCCAACCGTTGCGGCTTCGATAAAAAGAACACACTTTTACCGCGTATTGAGTAGAGCAGGTGGAATCTGCAATTTGATCCCCCATCGCCAACCAAATCAACTGCCCTTTGATCTGATCAAAAATGCTTACCGGTCGCTAGTCACAACGAGAAAATTCTGCACGGTTAATCATGAAAGAAGGGCGGAGAACGTTCAAGCGTTTCATGGGAATTTGTCTGCTGGATGCAGTTCAAGCAGGTGCTGTAGATGTTCTGGTCAGCTCGATACAGGTACAGGTGCTGTGGCGTACTAGTTAAAGCATATAGCTATAGTAATCAAAGCTTGCTGGTTTAATTGGTAAATGAGGTTTAATCATTGTGCCCTTTAGGATGGGGTTAAAGCATCTGCTCTATGACTACTTATTATGATATAATTGAATCAAAGCTAAAAAATCTGGTCATATAGTAGTTTTTCTTGCAATCCCTGAAAGTATCATAGCAGAAAAATAAATAAATAAATAAATAAATAAATAAAGATGCCAAAAAAAATGTAATTGACATAAAACAAATATATTACATACCTAAATATTATACTCAAAAAAGTATATTTTACACAAGTAAAATACTGAACTGAATGAATGATTAAACATCTGAATACAAAAGATCAGACAAATAAACATGCAGTCTGTGACCACACTGTAAACAAATATGTTCATGTTTTCGCACAACTTTTTTTCTTTTGTCAAATCAACTTAGAAAATGTGGTTCAGATAACATCATATTTTGAGTTTCTGTTGATTGTTATAAAACTCACATTTTTTTATTTCAACGAACTTAAAATTAAGGCAAGCAGGTAACTTACTTTAAGGGTCCCATATTGTACACTCTTTTGGGGGTTTAATTTAGATTTTGATGTCCTTAAGAATATATATTTGCGGAATAAGTACCAAAAATAAATACCAAAAACCATCAATATAATTATTATATGAATTATAATTCGGACCCAACGATGTAGGGACTGCACTGCAGTATCTTTGATGAGTAACGTTAGCTTCTTTGAAAAACCGGCATTGAACTGTGCCTTATTGACGAAGCAGTCACTTGTGAAATGTGCAGAACAGACGGTAAAGGTTGAACTAAATTGCTGTGATATTTAAACATTAGCCACTGGTTTCTTATATTAATGTTGTTCGGAAGCCTGTGCAATGATGTAGTTTCCTGACATCCATCGACTGAACAGCGTTTTCTCGACATGTTTCTGTGCTGTTGCTCAGCAGCGATGTTGTTTGGGGTTGGGCAAAAGGAGGGAGGGACGGTGGGCAGTGTTCAGGGTGGGACTGAAGGCGGTGACTGAGTAGTTCTGACGTCACATTTTTACGGAAGTCACAACGGCTTGTGAAAAGGCACAGCTACTTTATGCAGGCTGTGTGCATTTGTCTGTGGATTGACTGTTTTGAAACTTATATGGTAGTTACACAGCCCCTAGACCTCTGTTATCATGAAAAAAGCCAGGAAATTTCAGTTTTGACAATATGGGACCTTTGAGTTAAACCAACAATTATTATTTTTTACAGTGGCAGTGTTCAAATCATGAAAAAGGGATTTTTTTCTCATGTGTTGATTCTTTTAAATGAATTAATAAATTCACGAGTCATCACAAATAGAAAAGGTAAAGATGAAAATAAAGTATTGTGTAGAAATAAATTGTATTTTAGTTATATAATAATTCATAAATAAATATTACTATAATTCATAAAATCATAAAAAATTGTTAATGAAAATTTTTTTTATAAGTACACACACCACACACACAGTGTGTGTGTGTGTATATATATATATATATATATATATATATATATATATAAAATTTAACATATACTAAAACAATATTATTAAATACAATTTTAAATTAAGTCATTTCAAGTCATCCAACACATGACAAGCAATACAGTGGAGTCTGTAAAACAAGAAAAGTCTTAAAAAAGTTTTAATAACACATCTCGAGACCCACGCATCTCAACTAGTCATTCAGAAAATCCCCCAACTTGTCCAACAATTTTATTAAAAATATGCAGTCTTGCACATCCCTAGCAGAAATGCAGGAGAGAGAGAGACAAAACGGAACGCTTTGAAAATGCACTAAGCTAGTTGCCTAGCACCAGGCATCAGTTCTCAGCCCCCTCCACACCATAGATGATCTCTACTGTCGTCATTCCCTGCGATCACAAGAGCTGAAATCACACAGCCTTTCAACACTTTCACAAAGCCAACTCTTCCCTCTCTCCTCTCAATCCTTCCCCCGGTTCTTCTCTAATTCTTCCCCAGCAAAAGGTCTTCATTGACAGGCTTTCAGATAAAAAAATTGGTGTCCTGGAGAGCTTCTTCAAAAAGGTTATGCAACTATGACAATGACTCCAACAAAAGCCATGCGTGTCAGGTTGACGTATCTGATCACTTTCCATTTGCAATATTGATCAAAACAAATTGTCAAAACAAGCAAAAGAGAAAAAAAAAACATTAACTGTACATGAATAAACAAATAAACTAAGCAATGAAATAAGATACGCATTTCCTCAGGCCATGGCTATTTTCAAGAGACCAAAACAATGAAAATCTCACAATATTGCAACTGTACTCATAAGATAGATATAGGGTACTATTTTAATGATCTAAGCGCATGGTCTAAAGCGCACGGCGCAAGTGCACTTAGGGCGTATCCGAATCTACTTTTGCTAGTTAAACAACGGGAAAAATGGTTGGCGCGCCCGGCGCAGGGTCTAAAAGGTTTGTCCCTATTCTCTTAATATGTAAAGGTGAGTTTTGGGCGTAACGTGCAATAAACCAATCAGAGTCTCATCTCCCATTCCCTTTAAATGCCAGTTGCGCTCGCGCCACTATTTACATGGCGGAATTTTCAAGCGGAAAAACTGAACGCTTCTCTAGCGAGGAAACGGCCAAGGTATTTATAGTTTGAAACAACCTGAATAATCTCCCCATTGATAAAGGTGTCAGTGGGTTGCTGTGACTTTCTAAAATCTATGGACATTTCTTTGGTCTTATTAATATTTAAAATTAAATGTAGATTATTGCACCATTCTAAAAAGGAGTCTAAAACTGGCCCATGATCCACCTCCCCGTCCTTTAACAGACTCACTAAAGCTGTGTCATCTGCATATTTAATCAAATTAATTTATTAATTTTTAATAAATGTAATTAATTTATTACATGTATTGCTTGAGATTTGCCCCACTTGTTGACATAAACAAAGACAGAATGGGCCCTATCATACGATAGGGCCCATTCTGTCTTTGTTTATGTCAACAAGTGGGGCAAATCTCAAGCAATACATGTAATAAAGCCCAATGACACACACACACTGTCTCTGCTAACGGACACGAATGATCCCTCATATTGTGTGGCTTGGGTGCCATTGCATTTCTAAGCAATCAAGACTTTTACATTTCTTCTGGCAAAAGATAACTGGGTGAAAAAATTCCCAAACTTACATTTCAGGAGGGACTAAATATCAGACATTTGACCATCAAGAAAACCCTAGCAAGCAGATAGAAACCATTTAGCAACATACTAATAACCATCTATAGTAGAGAGAAGTTGCACAGGCAAGCACACCATCCATGTCGGTACCACACGCTCAATGCCAGCTCTGCCTGGCCTTTACAAAAACAGGTCATGGGATCACAGCCAGTTGGCTATTTCTGTCTGGAGTAGAACATTCACAAGCAATAAACACACTGAGAAAGAGCATAGCAGACTAAAACAAAGCCAAAAATGAGCATAAAGAAAAGAAGAGGAGACGGAAAGTAAAAAAAGCGTTAATATACAAGAACATGAGGTTAGTTTGTAATTGCAGAATGCCACAAGTCTGGAAAAACAAACGTTACTGGCTGCAGTGGAACCAAAAAAATGAACCAATTATCTCGCAGACACACCAGTCAGCGATGAACCTGTTTATGTGCCATTTGTGAGGTGTAAGACAGTCTTAAGACAGACGCCCACAGGGTCACTGCAGACAGATAAATCCCCTCAGTGTCTGGACATAATCCAAAGACGCTCCTCTCAGCTCGGTCATGTCAATGGAGTGAGGAGGGTTTAACACACACACACACACACACACACACACACACACACACGTGCAGGTACAGAGCAGAAGAAGACGGTGGTCTCTCTGCCTAATCTGATGATTCAACCAGCCTTTTTAGTCGCTCTAATTCTATTACGGGTTAGAGGAGGATTACCTGCAGCAGGAGAGACAGAGATAGAAAGAAAGAGAGAGAGAGAGAGAGAGAGATGAACCTACAGACGACAAAACACTGAAAAGAAACTAGAGTGGAAGAAAGAAAATCTATCCACTACCCACCGACCTGTCTGTCTGTCTATCTTTCTATCCATGCACCCACCAACCTGTCTGTTCATCTATCCATCCATCCATCTGTCTGTCTATCCATCCTACCTGTCTGTCTGTCCATCCATCCATCCAACCTGTCTGTCTGTCCATCCATCCATCCAACCAACCGGTCTGTCCATCCATCCATCCAACCAACCTGTCTGACTGTCCATCCATCCACTGACCTGTCCGTCCATCCATCCGTCCGTCCATCCATCCATCCATCCATCCATCCATCCATCCATCTATCTATCTATCTATCTATCTATCTATCTATCTATCTATCCATCTATCCATCTATCCATCTATCTATCTATCTATCGACACTCTTAAGAGAAACAAAAAATGAAAAAGGCAATATAAGAGAGGGAAAGATGAGTAAACGGGGGGTAAATGAGTAAAAGACCTTGACGATGAAGTGTCAGAAACGTAAATGCTTTCTCACAATGAAAACAACAAACCCAAACGACAACAGGTTTAGACTACAACAATGATCAGTGGTCTCTTCAGTAAGGGTCGTACCTCAGCATTGGTCTGAGGGGCGCCCCCGCCTCCCCCAACCCTGTTTCCATTGGGCTCGACAGCGACGGACCTGTCCACTTCTTCGCCCACCCCTCCGCCTCCATCATCACTGGGGCTCTCTCTACCCTCCTGCATCTCCTCCAAGGCGATGGTGAACTGGGCGAGGGTCCGTACCATCTGCAGCATGCGACACGAGTCCCTCGCCCCGCAGGTGACTGCGATCGACACCCCCACCCCAAGCCCTCCAACCCGACAGCTCGATCACCTCCACCAGGAGATATGCAGCAACAGTCGCTCAAGAGTCAGAACCCTTCCATAAGAAATACTTTGCAAAAAAACAACTCCGGTTTAAATCCAAAACTGTAAAAATCCAAAGTTGGAGGGCGAATGTGCTTCATCCCCATTTAAAACTTTGCGCAGTGTTGATGGCTTCGCCTTCTGAGGCAGGTAGAGCAGATGACAGAGAGAGACAGTAAACAGAGAGACTGCAGAAAGAGATCAGTGTGTAATGAAAGGCAGCAGACGGGCACCAGCTGAACGCAGCTCACCAACAGCACCGAGCAGCCGAGCTCAGAGCACCGCTCACAGACCTGACCAATCCATGACCGATCCCACAATGGATAATTGGATTGGCTCAGCCTGGTGAGGATGGGAACTTAGAGGTGTGGCTTTGTCTCCATGGCAACAAGGAGGCAGGAACTTCAGTAACTGACAGACAGACTCTCCATACAGTTTACAGCACTATGATTACACTCATAGACAAGAAGAAAGCAAGCAAAAAGCTTATAATTGATATTAATATATATTTAAATGTTAATATATGATAGCAATAATGCAAATTGATCATTTACCATAGTATATATAAAAAACTGTTATTACCATGGTGGATATACAAAAAACATTGTATTACCAGGGTAAATGTCCAAAAAACATGGTATTACTAAGATTAAAGTTCAAAAACATTGCATTGTCATGGTAAATGTGCAAAAAACATGGTAACCCCAGAGTAAATGTCATAGAATGACATATGACATAGTATTACAATGCATTTTATTGAATATTTATGAACAACTGAACAAACAACAAGTGAACAAGATATACTTTCTACAACTTTTAAAAAACAACATTTCGCAAAATATACACATCATTTCTCTTTCTAATCAGTACCAGATTCTCACTTTCTCTCTCTTTCTTCCTCCGTTCTTCACATTTAAATCTGTGCTTTATCCCTGTAGGGTTATTTTTAAACTGAGAGGTTTTTCAGCACATTTTTGGGACGGTGGAAGCCATTAGCAGCAAGTGCATGTGCGCAGATGCATTATTGACGTGGAGAGAGCCGCTTTCATCACCCTTGACAGAACAACGAAAGCGATCACCTGAAAAGAAACACAACTGCTCCACTTACATCCTCCACATCTTTACTGTGAAAGAGCCAAAGCTTTTGTGGTGCGCATACGCCCATGCTTTACCAATTACCTAGGAATTATGCAAGTTCTCTCTAAGACGTTTCTTTCAACGGACATTTACAGGAATGTTACAAACCAGTAGCTAACTGATGCTCCACCAATCAACAGAGATCTACATTGTGTAATATAATCTTTTATGAGGTATTTTCACCAAAATTACATATTTTCTTCATGCCTTAGAATAGCTTGAATGTAACTCTAAACCCTTACCTCATTTAGTATACGCGGTTCTATGAATATGCAAATTAACCCCACCTCCACTCACTCACACCAGCTCAGAGATCCACTCGTTGACAATCACATGTTGACGTGATTGGTTACAAGATATTTTGTGACATCAGAAACACCAGCGATTTCAAACTGTGATTTTGAGACTGTCTTTTAGGTCACTGCAGTTTTAAAGAGAAAACAGTGGTGTTTCACAGGATGTGTTTCCAAAGCTATTGAGCTGCCTACCTAGACAGCATTTATTATTTAAATGCATCTAAGATACTCCAACAATACAGTTCAGACATGCGGCTTACTTGGTTTTGAAGCCTTATATATGAAAGATCCTCGACTTGAGAGTCTGTGGCACTACTGACAGGGGGATTTAAAGAAACAGACTTGTCGATGAAAAACAAGATAATCTGTTATGTGTCATCCACCCATGCGCTAAAAGGCGCCAACACATTTCTCTATCGCCTGAAGTGCCTGCTAATTTGCATTCAACAAGTCTTACTGGCACTGGAATGCTTGTTTTCATTTTATTCCAATCAGAAGGTCAATCTGCGTGTTCGTATCTGTTAGTTTTCTTGTAGATATTTGTGTCTGGTCCAGAAGCCCTTCACAGACAAAATGTCTGATCCTCTGCTAAATGCTGGTGTTGCAATAGGACATAGCCAATCTGTTGAGGAACAAGTTGATAGTTTCTGATTCTGCTAGTCATAAAGGGATGACAACATTTTCATTTTGCATGAACTATCCCTTTAAGACCAAACCTGAAAAGCAGTCTTATTATTGTTAAAACTACTAAAAAACTACTACTACTAACAAAAAAAAAATCTTTTTTTTTGTTCATTGTAGTAAAACTAAAATTATAATATAGGATGTTGGATTACCAGGGTTAATGTCCAAAAAAGCATGGTATGACTAAGGTAAATGTCCAAAAAACATACTGTTATTATAGTAAATGGACAAAAACATGGTATTACCATAGCATGTTAGTGAATATTAATTAAAAAATGAACATTCATTGAAATTAAGCTGAAATAAATAAATATAAGATGAAAATTAGAAATGTTGCATTGGCAACTAACTAAATAAATACGTTTAGGTTGAAGTACTGAAATTGCTAAAACGGACAAAAATAAAGCTAAATATAAATATTATAATAAAAATAAACGAATAGAAAAAAGCTAAATAAAAAAAGCAAAAATAAAAAAGCAAAAAATTAGAAAAGCACATAAAATTACTAAAACTAATATTAAAATGAATAATAATAATAATAATAATAATAATAAAAATAATACTAAAATGACACTTCTGCCAAATGATAGACTAGCACTGCAGTGGAGCTTATTTCCTGCGGTTCCCGGTTAGTACTGAACTCTTTGACCTCTCTGACATTCGAGCACATTCATGACTGCACTGATTTTTACGGTACCTCTAGCAGCATGACAGATGTGTCCTTCCTCTAATATCTGTCTCTCTTTCTCTCTCTATCTCTCTCACCAGAATGAAACAATGTGCTGCGGTGGGAGTCTGCCGGGAACGCTAAATCAGACAGATAACAACATGGAAAAAAGTTCTTCAGAAAAACGCAAAGCAGCCGGACTACTGAAATGTAAGAGAGAGCGAAACATGAGTCAGAAAGAGGGAATAAAAGAAAATTAAATGAAAAAAAGATTTTGACTAAAACATCAAAAGGCAGAAAAATGCAATTCAGCATGAAACCTGCACATTTCCAATGACCTTAAGGCAGATGAAAAACATTTTCTTCAGTTCAACTGCTCAATTGAAGATCAGGCGAGAGTACCCACATCCAGCCCGTAATTCTGCTGGAAACATTCAGTGCTAGAATAAAAATAGAACTTAAAACATAAATGCTGGGATGAATGCCATCAAACCTCATAAGGCCAAGAGAGGTAGAATGATGAATGTGTGTGTGATCGAGCTGTTTAGATTTATTAGTGGTGTTTGATAAATCCAAGCATCATACTCATGTGATTTGAATAAACCTCTAATATAACTCTCTCTCTCTCTCTCTCTCTCTCTCTCTCTCTCTCTCTCTCTCTCTCTCTCTCTCTCTCTATATATATATATATATATATATATATATATATATATATATATATATATATACACACACAAGCTCACCTAAAGGATTATTAGGAACACCTGTTCAATTTCTCATTAATGCAATTATCTAATCATCCAATCACATGGCAGTTGCTTCAATGCGTTTAGGGGTGTGGTCCTCGTCAAGACAATCTCCTGAACTCCAAACTGAATGTCAGAATGGGAAAGAAAGGTGATTTAAGCAATTTTGACCGTAGCATGGTTGTTGGTGCCAGACGGGCCAGTCTGAGTATTTCACAATCTGCTCAGTTACTGGGATTTTCACGCACAACCATTTCTAGGGTTTACAAAGAATAGTGTGAAAAGGGAAAAACATCCAGTATGCGGCAGTCCTGTGGGCGAAAATGCCTTGTTGATGCTAGAGGTCAGAGGAGAATGGGCCGACTGATTCAAGCTGATAGAAGAGCAACTTTGACTGAAATTACCACTCGTTACAACCGAGGTATGCAGCAAAGCATTTGTGAAGCCACAACACGCACAACCTTGAGGCGGATGGGCTACAACAGCAGAAGACCCCACCGGGTACCACTCATCTCCACTACAAATAGGAAAAAGAGGCTACAATTTGCAAGAGCTCACCAAAATTGTACAGTTGAAGACTGGAAAAATGTTGCCTGGTCTGATGAGTCTCGATTTCTGTTGAGACATTCAGATGGTAGAGTCAGAATTTGGCGTAAACAGAATGAGAACATGGATCCATCATGCCTTGTTACCACTGTGCAGGCTGCTGGTGATGGTGTAATGGTGTGGGGGATGTTTTCTTGGTACACTTTAGGCCCCTTAGTGCCATTTGGGCATCGTTTAAATGCCACGGCCTACCTGAGCATTGTTTCTGACCATGTCCATCCCTTTATGGCCACCATGTACCCATCCTCTGATAGCTACTTCCAGCAGGATAATGCACCATGTCACAAAGCTCAAATCATTTCAAATTGGTTTCTTGAACATGACAATGAGTTCACTGTACCAAAATGGCCCCCACAGTCACCAGATCTCAACCCAATAGAGCATCTTTGGGATGTGGTGGAACGGGAGCTTCGTGCCCTGGATGTGCATGCCACAAATCTCCATCAACTGCAAGATGCTATCCTATCAATATGGGCCAACATTTCTAAAGAATCCTTTCAGCACCTTGTTGAATCAATGCCACGTAGAATTAAGGCAGTTCTGAAGGCGAAAGGGGTTCAAACACAATATTAGTATGGTGTTCCTAATAATCCTTTAGGTGAGTGTAAATAAACACTCTAGCAACTGCATATACATTTATTAGATTTTTTGCATGATTACTCCTATCTTCAGAAATCATTCTAATCTACTGATTTGCTGCTCAAGAAACATTTCTTATTATTATCAATGTTGAAAACAGTTGCGCTGCTTGATATACAAAAACCATGATACATTTTTTAAGATTCTGTGATGAATAGAAAGTTCGAAAGAGCAGCATTTATTTGAAATAAGAAATTATTTTGTAACAATGTAGATGTAATTTAATGCATCCTTGCAAAATAAAGGTAATTTCTTGAACCTAAAATTTTGATCGGCAGTGTATTACCCCAGGTCTTACACATTAATTGGCAAAATTTTAGCAACACTCTAATCAGTGCCTTATAAAACATGCATCTCCATGGAAACCAAGTTGCCACTGTTCTGAAACATGATGCACTTGCTATAAATCATCTTTTTGACAGGGTTGCATGGCAGCAATGGGGGATCTCAATGATCAAACCAGTAAGGTGTTTTGAATCTGCTGACAATCCCTGACCCAGATTTCTGTTCAATGCAAACACCTCATTTATTTTAATCGCATTCATCAATTTAACCCATTGATTTACATTCCAAAAATGACATTTTCTGCAGTCATCTCTGAATGAGGCCGCTTTATAAAACCCTTTCGGAAGCCGTTCATTGCTTTTCCACATGCACCGCGGACAAGAAAATGAATGTGTTAATGAAAGAAGACAACAAGGACAGATTATCTTTACTAAATAGAAGGCAATAAATTCAGACACAATAGAGAAATGCTGTTTCAGCTCATCCAGCTGTGACCTAAATTTTGGGCCCTCAAACCAAAAATAATACAGCAATAAAATTCCCTGACTGCATTTAAGTCTCATTCTCACCTATTAAAGTAAACAACAACTCAAATAAATCACTAGAACTGTCACAGTGCTCTCAGATGGTTTTTCCTCTGCTGTGTGGAGCTTTACAGTTGCGAGACTTTCAAAAGACAAACTCAAACAGGGCAAGTACAGAACATGAGCACAAGATACACTTGCTACACAGTACTGCAAACTCATTTTGACATTAACCTTTTCTATTTTAGACACTAACTTCCATCATTTTGCTGGAACTTCAACCACGTTGTCCCTTCGAAACCTGCCCTCCAAAAATAAAATAAAACAAAATAAAAAAATAAAATAAAATATTTTTTAAGCTCCCTTAAAGCTACAATATGTAATTTTTTTCGCCTAATTTTTTCTAGGGGTCGCGGACTTGAAGCTCTCGGCATCTCGAAAACACCACGTGGTCCATAATGTTTGAATGAAACAACAACAGTGTGCCGCTAGACGTTACGCACTACGCAGTTGTCCACGTCTGTTGCCATGGTTACTATGGCAGTACAAGCAGAAACCAGGGATAACGCGGATATTACGTCATTGACAGGCAACAAGTGAACAGGGACGGGAACCAGGCACTTTTTAAAATTGTGAATATCTCTGAATTTACTTTCTTGGAAACATTTAGGATAATGGAAGTACACAATTGAAAGAAATATATAACACTGTGCAAGTGGTTTTTGGATATTTTGATACAAAATTCTTACATATTGTACCTTTAATGTGGCAATCTCTTAAATTGGCAATTTACTTGTTCAGCTGATGCTTAGTAATAAAAAATAAAATAAAATAAAATATATGACTTAATAATAATAAAAAAAAATCTTACAACACCTTTAATGTGAAAATTACACATCCCTAAAGGGATTTCTTATTGTATTTTTTTGAAAAAAAAAAAAATATTAAATAATAAAATTAAACTAAAAGCATCTTTAATAAGAAAATTACAGACTACTAAGAAGGGTTTTGATTCAATGTTTTTGAATAAATAAATAAAACGTGCAGCAAAACTAACTAACTAACTAACTAACTAAAAACTTGCAGAAAAAATTCAATGTTAATATTACAGGGTCCTAAAGAGAATTCTGATAGGATTTTATTGAAAAATATGCAGCCTACTGAAGGGAAAGAAAATAATATATGACCAGATGACAGATGAGGGCAGACCAAAGGACAACTTGACTGTGTGTGTGTGTGTGTGTGTGTGTGTGTGTGTGTGTGTGTGTGTTTCAGGTATACACTACATTATGGGGACAAAATTATTTAGGGGTAGGGGTAATATACAGTCTGTACAGTATAAAAATCATTATGTCTATGGACAGTCCCCATAAAACATGAAATGTTTATAATGACATTACAACGTAAATACTTCCTGTTTTCTTGTAAACCAAATGGCTTTAAAAAAAAAAAACACTAAAATGTGTGTGTTTTTTTATTCAACAAATGGCAAAACATTTCTGTGATGGGTAGGTTTAGGGGTAGTGTAAGGGGACAGAAGATAAAGTTTTTACAGTATAAAAATCCTTACATCTATGGAGAGACCCTGTAAAAAGCATGTACAAGTGTGTGTGTGTGTGTGTGTGTGTGTGTGTGTGTGTGTGTGTGTGTGTAAGAGAGATGGGTATAATGTGGGTGAGTGCACAATGACACACAACACGCTCATAATGAAGACACACTCAAGCATAACAGCTATTAACTGCCTGCCCACCTGCTGTTTTTCAGAACGTCCATCAACACACACACACACACACATTTTCTGTGTGTGTGTGTAAACACAGAAAAACAACTTGAAGATGTATCACACATAACCTGCAGATTACAAATGAGTGATGACTGCAGGAATAGACAAGACTTTTACATGTTTTGAAGAAAACCTCTCCATAACAAGACAAGATTTGAGCGATGATAAAATGGATACCGGGCGAGTATTTAGTTTAATAATAAGTTTAAACAATGGCAATAGTGACACCACTAAAAACAAAAACATAGATTAGGGGTATCGTTGTCTATATGACAAAACCATGTAGATCTTAAAATTTTTAAGTAATTTGTTGCATGAAATCACCACAACATATGGTCAATAAAGTGAGTGTGTAATTCGGACAATGAAACGCTATAGAGCGTTGAATAACAGACTATCCCGCCAGCAGGGGGTGCCAGTGAGCTTAAGTGCAAAACGCTTTGATGCTCATTGAAATCAACACAATAAAAGATCATTCCAGCACACTTCCATTTTCACCACATCTGGATGGCAACTGTTTGCAATGAGTAGTGACCAACTCTGTTACTCCATTTGTAAACATGAATCTGGCAGAGAAACTGTGAGCGTTACTTTATCACGCGGCTGAAAGGAGCTATTGTTTGCGTCTGTGAGGGAGAAAAGCAGCGTGGCAGGTCAGACGCTGCTACGGAAATGTGTGTTGAGGAATCAGAGAGATGAGCCATATGATATCATGGGAAACAACTTCATGCTACTTGATATTTCTGGGTCATGGACGGATGACGTGTTCATGCTTTCATAGCAGAAGCTAATAAAGAGTCCATAGAAATATTATATAGAATCTCACAAAGTACCAGAGTATTTTGAACATGGTACCATGGGAATATCATGGTTTTTAGACATGCAACATCGTAATATCCTGATATTATTTGAAGTACTTAAAGCTGCAGTAGGGAGTTTTGAGAAAACTTTGACTTAGCCTGAAAATTTGAACAAACACAACTTACAGGTCCCACCCCCTTGCTCTCTGCTGCGCTACAGTCCTCCCTCCACAGCTCATCCCCCACAGCGGAGCCTGCCGTGAACGCGCAGGCTAGTAAGCAGGGCCACCGATGACGCCGGATAAACAGTTATGGCACATTCACTAGTGGGGACGAAACATCAACAATATGCTTTACATTGACTAAGGCCTGCCCATACTTTGACTACAAACTTGGTCCTCAAATCATTACGTATTTTGAAATACATGTAATGTAACTTTATAACGTTGCACCCTTTCTATAAGTTATAAATAGCTAGTAAGATAATATAACGGTAACTAACGTAACATATATAATATAATTCAAGTAATTATTCAAGCGATATGTATGCCTAATGCTAGATAAGGTTTGCTAGTAGCCTACATTTGTAACAGGGTTCAGTTGTTATGTGAAGGAGGCGGGAACTGGCGAACGTTCAACAAGTTTAATAAACAAATACAAAATGAAAGTATAAGCCAGCAGCCCCTCACGGACAACACACAAAACAGAACATAAAATCACAACGTAAAATCAGGCCTGTTCCTCTCTCCACTGTCGTCGCTCCTCCTTTATGCCTCCGCTCCTCCGTGAGAGATGCGAGACCGGTGCGTCTCACAGGTGTCGTTCATTATCACTCACCGGCCTCGCGCCGCTCTCATGTCCCTGTCCCTCGGCCTCATCCTGCTCGCCACAATATTATTTTAGCAACATGACAAGCCAGTGAATTAGCAGGTTTCAATTGTTGCTTTGCACAGTGTGTGACATTTTATCTACATGTCACGCGGCTAGAGTTTTGACACCGAGTCAATGGGCTCTGTCTAATTCTTTCTTTTTCGCTTGTTTATCGTCATCTGTCTTTTTCCTTTTACCCGTCTTTGTTTTATGAGCAGGTGCCACTCGAGAAATTGGCAGTTTAGGTTGTTTCTCCGCCATTAGCACAGCTGCAGCACACCGGTAATCTTGAGTTTGTTTTGAACGACTGGTATGCGCTGTGCAAGAGAGGGGTGTGATAAGCGCGTATACGAGCATGATTGACACTGCTAAGACATTCCTCCTGGCTCTGATTTGTTGTTTCTGACCGGGAGCGGTATATTTCTGCAAATGGCAATAGGACCACTGGGAGGAGCCAGAGGAGCTTGATTTTTTCACAGATTATCTCTCATATTCTACTGTCAGGACATAATGACAGTTTTAACAAATATATAAAAAATATTTGTTCACAAAAGTTACCTACTGCAGCTTTAATGTCATGAATATGGTAATCATTTAGTACTATCGTATTTTCAAAAAGTATTTCCATCTGATATCATCACTTAATGGCCATGTGGAACAGGGTGTGTTGGTACCATGTTATAGTGATGGTCTCAGATGGTCATATTATGGTACTGTATTCAATCATGTAACATGGTATTTACATAACACTTCCAAATAACATGGTACTGCCATGCTACAAGTCCAAAAATCCATGGTAAATGTTCTCTTATCATTGTAAAACCATGCTTTTTGAATAAAATTCCATGGTATCTTTGAAAAATAAATACTAGTATATGAATTAAGTTTGGGGTCAGTAAGATTTTTTTTTAAATAAATTAATACTTTTATTCAGCTTTGCCATCACAGGAATAAATTACATTTTAAAATATATTCAAATAGACAGTTATTTTAATTTGTAATATTTCACATTGTTACTATTTTTACTGTAGTTTTGATCAAATAAATGCAGACTTTGAGAGCATAAGCATGATAATATTTCATAAGCATCAAAAATCTTTGGTAGTTTATGTAAAAGTACCATGGTATGATCATTTACAGCACAAAAAATAGTATCAGTCGCAATACATGGCACTGAAGTTATTTTCTTTTCTCGTTTCGTTCATCTATCTCTTACTACCAAACCTGAATCATTACTCATAATTTCCCCCGTAAACTGTGTCATGCTGGTGGTAAGATGTGAAATGAGCTCATATTGGCTTTCATAAACCCAGAATCTGCGCTTGGATTGTTGTGTGTAATGCACCTGTAGTGTCAGTCAGAGCTGTTTCCAAGCAGTTTAGGCTTTTTCATGCCATTACGCCACTTTTTTCATAATTAACTTGTGCGGTAACAACCCATCTATCTGTCTGTCTGTCTGTCTGTCTGTCTGTCTGTCTGTCTGTCTGTCGTTCTTTCCATCCGTCTATCTATCTATCTATCTATCTATCTATCTATCTATCTATCTATCTATCTATTTATCTATCTATCTATCTGTCGCTCTATTATTCCATCTGTCCGTCTGTCATTCCATCCATCCATCCATTTGTGTCTCTGCCATTCCATTCCATCCATCCATTTGTCTGTCTGTCATTCCATCCATTTGTCTGTCTGTCATTCCATCCATCCATTTGTCTGCCTGTCATTCCATCCATCCATCCATCCATCCATCCGTCTGCCTGTCCTTCCATCCATCAATACATCTGTCTGTCTGTCGTTCCATCCATCTATCTATCAAAACTAATTCAGACTTTCTGGTCAGGCTTTCTTAAGCCAACACTGAGTTCATCTTGACTAAGCTTTTCATCTTGTTGTTAAGCGTTACAGAAAAAAAACTAAGAGAGACAGTGTATGATAAAGAGCGTGTTTATGAGAACAGCACATTTGGTTTCCTGTGTCCTTAGTGATGATGAAAAGAATGCAGAGGAAAAACAACAAGACCACATTCCCTCCATATTCCCCAATATGTATCCAGGTCCCAAAAATAGAGCCGTGTTTCTCATGAGGAGGTGGAGGGCGAGAGCGAGAGAGCGAGAGAGAGCGAGAGAGCGAGAGAGCGAGAGAGCGAGAGAGCGAGAGAGAGCGAGAGAGCGAGAGAGAGAGAGAGAGAGAGAGAGAGAGAGAGAGAGAGAGAGACAGGAGGAATTTCCGGCTCAGAGTTTAACTTAATAGAGCAGCGACTTCTTTGCCCGACTATTATACAGATGAATATCTCTCTGGCTTTGCCTTGAATCAGACATTTTGGAAATAAAAGGATGGTTTGAATGTTCGGTGTAGTTTGTCTTCATAGTCAGGCTCTGATTTTAATGTCAGTTCAACATTTTGTTAGTAACACTGAAGCTGGGAGCCAAGTTTAGTATTGTCTGAGTTTGTGTAGATTATGCAATGAGTATTTCACTCTGAAATAAACATCCTGTCATCATCCAAACCTCTGTGTGTTTCTTTCTTATGTAGAAAAAAATGTATAAGTTAATGGAGAATTGTTAAGGCTTACTTTAACAGTGATTGTAGTTGTATTTGTCCCTATTTGGTCACATCTGTCATTGTGTTCCCCATTAAGTTCAAGGTTTATTTCATGCTTTAATCGGAGTTTTGATCCACTCACTCCATCCCAGATGGGTTGAGTTAATATAGAAAAAAGAAGAAATTACATGAAGTGATGCCTGACATAAGGGCCTGTTGACTTTAATAGCAGTACTTCACCCGTTTGTTTCGTGTGTCCAGAGAGATTATATGAACCTACCTAAACCTTTTTTTATCAACTTTTGCTTTTAACATTTTATTTGGATGCTGTAGGAACACTACTGATGATCATTCTGAAATAATGATCATAAGTTGTTCCTACAACATCCAAATAACATGTTAAAAGCAAAAGTTGATAAAAAAAAACTTTAGGAGGTAGAGATAGATAGATCGATGCACAAGTTAATTATGAAAAAAGTGGAGTAATGGCATGAAAAAGCCTAAACTGCTTGGAAACAGCTCTGACTGACACTACAGGTGCATTACACACAACAATCCAAGCGCAGATTCTGGGTTTATGAAAGCCAATATGAGCTCATTTCACATCTTACCACTAGCATGACCCAGTTTACGGGGGAAATTATGAGTAATGATTCAGGTTTGGTAGTAAGAGAGAGATGAACGAAATGAGGCTGAGAAAGGAAACAAAAACAAGAACGGAATGGAGTAGGAAAGAGTTTTTCTTTCATTCAAACCCAATGAAATCTTCTTGCGAGATTTTAAAGGATCAGCAGGCGAATTACAAACACACCAGCCCCATAAATGGCTCCAGCCCCATAAATCCTGCCGTTGAGTAACACTGCCAAAAATCACTCTTTAAATTTAAATTTTAAAATGGCTCAAACCACATTCTTTGTCCAAAGTTTGCATGTCTTTAACTCTAAAAGTATTAAAGATCTCAATATGATTTTAGATTCTGGTCCTTAAACTTTTCTTTTGAAATCTTAATTTTCAAGGCCCTATATTATTTAATCCTGTAGATATGGGGATCCCAATGCAACTCCATGTCCAAATTGTTGCCCACTTTCAATAGTCCAAAATGCTCACTTTCAATAGTCCAAAAGTCCACTGAAATTGTCAGGTTGAAGCACATTAACTTGCTCTTAAAAGTGTATTTGTGAAACTGTATTTATTTGTTTATGAATTGAATTCTATGAAAATAATCTAAAATTATATTCATATATCTTTAATACTTTTTGAGTTACAGACAAGAGAGGTATGTTGTATGCAATTGTTTTGATAGAGAGAAACAAGACACATTTCTAGTTTCAGCATTATGTGTTCCTCAGTCATTCTTCTTTGAACACAATAAGTATAAGCTGTTTGAAAGTTACCCACATTTGGTTTTCGACCATTCAAAATGGGTAAAATTCAACAGTTTGGACATGGAGCCGCACTGAGATCCCCATATAAAAAAAAAATTATTAAAAAAGAGAATCTATAAATATCAACTGTATGCAAAGTGACCAACATTTGGTTTTTGACCACTGAAAATTTTTAAAATTTTTCCGATTTACTCTTAGCCTTGTTAAAACCAGACCCTTCTCAGTCGTAACTGAGTTAGGGTCTGGGGAAGGTTCATTGACAGCTCATTTCCAAAGGGGCGTCACCAACGGACGTCGCTCAAACGCCTCTGGGCGCAATTGGATAGACCTAAAACCAATCAGATCGATCGTCATCTTGTAAAGCCCGCCTTAACGTTTGTGATTGGTGCCTCGATTTGGAAAGATTGGAAATGAGCTTGAATGGGCTCTTCACCAGACTAACTTGCAGAGCAAATCTAAATTTGACGGAAGTTCGTCTGGGTTTTCCCAGGCTAATTTACTCTTAGAGCCAAATTGAAATCCCCATATCTCTAGAAAAATAACCATAGTGGGTCTTAAAAATGAAGATACCAAAAGAAGGTATGTTAAGACCCAGAATCTAAACGAATATTAAGAGATCTTTAATTATTCTCAAGTTACAGGCAGGCAAACTTTGTGCAAAAAACACAAGTGCTTTTACCCAATTTTTGAACGGTCACTGTTGGCATACAATGCAACAAAGATTGCTAAATTAAACAGATTTTACTAACAGACCTACCAATCTCTGTGTAAAAACAAAATGCTGCCATCTTTCTGAAGTCTTTTTCACCCCCCTGGAATTTGGCTCAAAATCTCAGGTGAGAATTGTCAATTGTCACTCTTCACAAAATAGTGGATTATACTCAGTAAATATACATCCATGATATTTAATATTTTGGCTTTCCTCTTCATTTATGCATTTCTTTCACCAGTAATTTTTTTATTTAAACATGTTAGCCTCAGGTTGAGTTGACATGGAATGACCCAATATTCTACAACCCCAAATCAGAAAAAGTTGGGACATTTTGTAAAATGCATTAAAATCAAGAATCTGTGATTTTAATCTCCCAACTTTTTTGGGATGTGTTGCAGCCATCAAAATCAAAATTTGTTCATATTTACAAAATACAATTATGTTGGTCAGTGAAAACATTGGAAAACTTTTCTTTGTACTTTTGTCAGTTAAAAAAAGTTTAAATAGAATTAACAAATCACAGATTCCTGATTTTAATGCATTTTACAAAATGTCCCAACATTTTCTGATTTGGGGTTGTAATAAGCACAAAAATCCATAGTATGTGTAAGGATAAATTATCTAAATTTTGAATTAGACTGATTCCTTTCTATCAATACATTTCATTAGATTTTGAATCAATTATATTTATGCAACATCTCTCACAGTCTCCCATCTTGAAAACTATGGAAATGCATATTGAGATTGCATTTCGGCCAAAACAATCGATCCCATTGCATTAATAATTGTGTCTTTATAGTTGTATCTGTAGCTGATAAACTGCTAAAATAAATAAATGAAATAAACAAATAAATAGTAATTTAATACTAATTTAAATGAAATATAAATAAATTAAGATAATTTAAATAATTTTAAAATTACATAATAAAATAACCATAGAAATAATAATATTGTAAATAATAATGTCAAATACTCATTTAAAATAAATATAGTTAAAAAATATACAATTGATTCAAAATAAACAAACAAACAAATACATAAATAAAGGGCTACAGTTTTGAAGTAACTTTAAGGTAACTGACTCTTAGTTTGTCCGAGGAATAAAGAGCATACTCTGAACAAATGGCTCACTGTCATTGAGCTAACGGCACGACCAGTCCACACCTAACACGACCAGCTCATGTTTATATCATGATGGTTGCGGTCAGACTGACACTTTGAATTTTCAAACCACAAAGCTATTGGGCTAACAAAAGCATTCTGATGGTAGATAAAGTGAAAGGACTATCTGTGCTTCAGGTACAGTTTCAAAGGGACACTGCCACTGCTACAAATGTGAGAAAGAGCAAAACGACTCAATATTGCATGCAGAAAAATATACTTACTTACTGAACTGCAGTGGTTTTTGCTCTAAAACAACAATAAATCTGTCTGTTACCGCAGCACGGGACAAAGCAAGACCTTATAAAGACTTCTTTTAAAGAATGCGTTGTAAGATTGACTGGAATGAAAAATGAGAGCGAGAGAGAAATTGATCAAAGCAAATAGTTATAAACAAGGTGCACCACGCTGTCAAGAGAAACACTGGCAACTACACACACCACAAGCATGCATTCACACAAAGCACGGGTTCATTTAAACTCAACATGAAACAAATTCACAAGCCATTTCACTTTCAAGTGGGTGTTTCATACCAGCCGAATGTGATAGTTTGCAGTGAATTGTGGGGATCTAGTCTTTTGGGGAGGCTTTTTGAATGGGACATGGAGTTTGAAGGTCAAATGCCATCTCCACACATCCCAATGGTGACTTTTTATTATTTCTGTAACCTTACATTAACCTGCATAAAAATGCTGCAAGATTTTAGAAAGGCTGCATTACTTACAATAAATGTATTTATAATATGTACGTTTTTAATAAGGAATTAAGACAGCTTGGAGTGTGAGTGTGTGCAGTGTACGTTGTAGAACAAAACGTCAAAGTATCATCAAGTTATGTTTACCACCGGCTTTATTTTACTCATGAATTGAAAAACCCCATTATAAAACCCAATAGGAAAATCTCGAAGGAACCAGCTGCGAATTAGTTTTCCTGGTTCTGAGGTCATAGGCTACCTATTTGCTTTATGATAAAAGATTAAGACGATAATCATTTTATGAATTGAAACTACTTTAGCCGTGCGTTTCCCTGAAAATGTTTGCACACCTTAGAACGTTCGTCAACCAATCAGATTCAAGCATTCAACATCCCTGTATAACATTAGTTAATGCATTAAATAACATGAACTAACAATAAGCAATATATTTTACAGTATTTGATAATGTTAATTAATAAAACTGTTCTAACATCTTCATGTTAGTTCACAGGGCATTGATGAATGTTAACACATACAATGTTTGACCTAAAAAATGTTTTAGTAAATGGTGTGAATGTTAAATCACACTAAATGCTGTTGTTTATTGTTAGTTCACCTTAACTAATCTAGTTAACTGTGTAAACTAATAAACCTTATTGTAAAATCTTAATGTTAACAATTAAGTAAAAAAAATAGTCCATTTTGATTTCATGTTGACTTCAAAACTTACTATGGACCAAGAGACAGTGGTTTTGGAGTCCATAAATGGGATAGCAAAAAAAAAAAAAAAAACATGTTAAAAAGGGAAATGAAAGATAATGTGAAGTAATGCATTAAATATGATGAGCAAATGGAGAGCAGATAATAAATGAGACCCTTCCACGAGCCACATTTCAGAACATGATTAATTCAACAATAAAAGAATATTCTGGGTAAAATGCCTAAAAATAGATGGCCAGAGGCTTTGAACCCAAGAAGATCGCCCTTAAAGGAGTACTTCATCCAAAAATGGAAGTTCTGTCATCATTCACTCAACCTCATGTCACTCCAAACCTGTAGGCTAATGCGTTTCCTCCTTTTGTGAAAGACAAATTCACCAAATGTTCTCTTTTCAATACAACAAAAGCATACAAGCTTTTTTGTCAAGCTCCAAAAAGCATAAAAAAGAAGTGAAAGTAAAACTTCTGAAGCCATATCTTCAACTTAAAGCTTTATATGAGGAACAATGTGTTTCCAAACAGTCATATCTATTTGAAATGACAAGCGGGTGAATAAGTGATGATGGAATTTCCATTTTAAATGGACTATCCCTTTAATTATAGATCATTTCTGTCATAAAAAGTCAAAATTAGGCATCCACTGAAGAAATATGAACAAAGGAGCGACAGGAAGTGAGAGACGAAGAGAGACAGAGGCTTATGGTTCGTTGGCTTTTGCTCATAGTCCATGCATGACCACTGCAGCGCTGGTTGTCACAGAAACATCTTAATGGAATTCTGTCATATGCTGTTGGCTACAAACTTTCCTGTTTTAGTGCTGCAAAAAGATTTCCAAGTGAAAAAATGTCAGCACCTTTGCGTGCAGATATCTGAGTGCTTGCGCAGGTTTTTCCATCACAAAACTCCAGCTGCTTAGAATTTACTCACATACCTGTTGAGATTACTGTGCAGTATCCATGCATACCACATGTGCAACCACAAATACACACACAGCTACCTTACATGCCACATCCACATATATAGTACCATTTAAAAGTTTTTTTGAAAGGTTTCTATATAATAGAGCTTCCTCAGGGATTATGGTCTAATCATTTCGGTTACACTTTATTTCGATAGTCCACTTTAGACATTCTACTAACTATAAGTAACTTTTCAACTAATATGTAGTCATAGAGACAGAGTGCAACGCATCATTATCTGAAGACCACGCCCACCGGGGGGAGAAACGATCCAACCGTCTCCATTGACTTTGCATTGCCAGAGGCTGCCTCCTTGTCATTTATGACATAACAAAAGACAGAAAAATGCCTAAAAGCTGCTGTGTGACAAGGTGTACAGCAAACAAGCTAAAAAACCCAGAAATACATTTTTATAAGCTTCCAAACCGTAAAAGCCATTTAAGGAGACAAAAAATACAGGCAATAAGACGTGAAGCATCAGCAGGAAGAATAGGTAAATTGTGGGATCCTGAAACTCAGTATGGCTACGTGTGCACAATATATCTCCTCTCAGGTTCACATAGGGTGGTGAAATAAGCAATCGACATGGTTAAAATTATGAATTTTTTTTTTTTACAATATCATGTCACGAGTAGTTCTAGAACTAGTTGCGCTCTGTCTCAATTGATCAACTTTCATGTCCTGAAACAACCCGTTTTTTGGGGACGACCGCTTATAAAAACTTATTTCTGGGTTATTTAGCTTGTTTGCTGTACACCTTGTCACACAGCAGCTTTTAAATAAATACGCTCTGTCTCTATTCATTGCCGAAGTATTTTTTTTGCCACGACAAATCAATCACTCCTTTAGACTGGCTGCCTGCACATTCATTCATTGAGCTCGCGGCTGCTGCAACTTGCGCTCTCTTCACGACTCAACCTCCACGGACAGTTTTTAATGTTTTAGCAGACAATAACTAGGCTACTCAAGATTTTGCTTTAGTATAATTTTCGGGACCAACAGGGCCGGATTCGGGATTCGGGACAACAGCTTAGATTTCGGGACTGTCCCGAATTTTTCGGGACTTCTGGTCACCCTAATGGGTATTTATTAAGTGGTAAAAATTAATCAAAAATACAAACAAGAACTCCCCGTTACTATAATGTTACAAAAGCTTTTTTTTTATTTCGGATAAATCTACTTTGAACCTTCATCAAAGAATCCTGCCTCTTTTTTTTTCATCAAGCAGATTATTCCCTCAGGAAGATTTCATGTTTTCTTGCGTGGCTGGATGTTGGACTCATGAACAATAATCACGTTGTTTGAATTCAACAAAACTGATTTGCCAAAATCAAAACCCGCCGGGCAGTGAAAGGGATTTGCCGTTAGCGGAAGTCCGGATCAAACCGGGAGCGACCAGACAGCAGAGGATTCTGTTCGCAAATGATTGGTCCAAAAAGAATAATTACTTCTCAATTTAGAGTTTGTTATGCGTATATGTTCTGATGCGCGTGAGTGTGGGCTGTGATTGGATGATGACCGGTGTTGTGCATGTTGCTATTGTATCGGTCAGTGGTTAGATCAGCGTAGCAGTCTATTTAATCGGGACAAGGGAGGTCCCGTACGGAACAAATAAATTAGGCCCAAAATACGGGACGTCCCGGCTAATTCAGGACAGTTAGCAACCCTAGTTAGAAGAATAAGTTGACTTGTAGTTGCCAAGTTACTTATAGGGCTGGGGGGTATATCGAGTTTGTACAATATAGGCCTATCGATTTTTTTTAAACGATATGGAATGAGGCAATACCGTTTATATCGATACAGTAGTTTGATACGAGCACATCTGAAAAATAGCGGAGGACGCAGTGTGAGCTGCTGCAGTGAAAGAATATAGTACAGCTTCAAAATAACTGGTAAGATATAGTTAACAAGTTTAAAGCAGCTTGCCCTGTCAGATGGTCTGACAGATACTGTTGCTGACTGACAGATAAATACTTGCGCTGTTTAATGCGTTTGAGATGCTTTCCTCAAACAAATATGTCCATTTCACTGTCAGGAGAGGACGAGCCCTCTGCAAGTGAATCTCCGCTAAAATTCAAGCTTCCGTTAATGAGCGCCATGGCGCTGATGCGCGCTTAACAGACGGAGCACAATTGAATAGTAGCGCAATAATTCTTACTAAAATATACATATTGCTAAAATATTTGTTGTTGGAGACAATAAATGTGCCATATGTTGAATTTTAAACCTACAAATATATTTTTATGAAAGTGACCATTATAATGGGGTAATCAAATGCAGGCTAATATAATTAGTTTGTGCTTTTGTTTTTATTTTCATTTTTAGTTTAGCCTTTAATCATTTTAAAAATAAAAGCATTATTTGTGTTTTTAGATTGTAATGTTACAATGTTAGAATGTAATGTGATTTTAACCACCTTTTTGCACATATTGCAGCCTACATTACATTCACTGTATTTGTTTCCATATCCTTCAATTGTTTGGATATCATTGAGCAGGATGTGAAATAATTTTTTTTTTAAATAAATACAGATTTTCTTCATCAATAGAAAAATGTAGAAAGTACCGAGATATATATCGTAGGCTATATCGCCATTTAACCAAAAAATACAGAGATATGATTTTTTGTCTATATCGCCCAGCCCTAGTTTAAGCGCAATAAGACGTGAAAGAGGACTTAGTTACAGCGTACTCACGCCGTGTGACAGGCTTTCAGGCCCTGTTTACACCTGGTATTAAGATTTTGGTTGATCAGATCACAAGTAGACGAGGGAGACACATTCCCGTTTACACAGGGTTTTTAAATCCATCTCTTTTGTCCACTTTCAATCACTTCTGTCCTGATTTCTTCGAGGGGAGCGTCTATGGGTGGGTAAATGTATGTAGCCTTTTTCAGATCTCGCAATCTAATGGATGAAATAAGCTCGTGCAATTTACATATGAACGCGCCTGGAGAAAACAGAAAAACATACAGTGAGCAACAGCTTTCGTTTCTGCTCTGACACCCACAAGACTGCGTTGAACGGAAAAAAAGCGACTTACATTGCATTCAATGTATAGGCAACACTTTATTAGGTAATGGGTTCCCTGAGAATTTTTATGCAGCAATATCAATGGAATAAAAAAGGACTTTTAGTCATATAAATGATTAAATTTAATAACAACAAAATACATTTTAGGTCTCATCCAATCATGACAGGGCTGAAAGTGGCTGTTTCATTGTCCACTTTGAGTATGAAAACAGCCTTGCAAATGAGTAACTTTTGATCAAAGTATCAGCAGGAATGTACCACACCTGAGAGAAGGAAGGAGGAAAGCATGTAAACACCCCCGGTCAGATAAATCTAGCGTTCCATCAAAGTGCTCTATCTCCTTTAATATCTCAAACCTGTTCAAAGAGATATGCCAACAGACACTTCAAAAACAAAAGGAATATAGCGAGAAGGAACAGATAAGCCAGAGATTGAGAGAAGAAGACAGAGCTTAGTGGAAAAAAAGCATCAAAAGTGTCCCTAGCACCTATGAGAAAAAAGACAAACACAGAAGCCCCTAAAAACCACAATATCCTATGGAGCCGGACCAAAGGGCCATCATTCACGCTGAGAGTGTCCAAACAACAGCTTCTGATGACAGATCTGAACCGCTGGGAGAAGGTCAACGGTGAAAATTGCCAAACCGGAGAAGCTAGGAAACTCAGAAAGCGTTCCGGCTGACCCGAAGAAAGTCATTTCCACACAACTGTCATCAGTAACGGCTAATAACACATCTGATTTACAGCAATAGTTATTTTTCTTGTACACGTACACACACAGAGGCTCTGTTACAAACTCTAGTGAGCTGCCTACAGAGAGGGAATTTTAAGGCATACACCACGTGGAAGCTGCTTTAAAAAGGTAGAAATACTGATAAAATTCATTTCAATAAAAACACAATTTCACACAATATTTGTGTACTGTGCAATATGCTAACACTGGCAACAACAACATAAAAACAATAATTATTTTGTATTATTATACAAAATAATATTTATATTTAAATGTTAAAAATTAAATCAATAAATAAATATTACAATTGCAATAAAACATTATACTGTAAAATATAAATGAGTATTTAATAATAATATAATAATAATAACAACAATAATCATATTTTGTATTATTATTATACAACATTATATTTTATTTAAATTATAAAAATCAAATCAATAAAGAAATATTACTATTGCAAAAAACATACTGTTAAATAAAAAGTGTAATTAGTAAATTAGCATTTAATAATATTCTTTAAATAAATAAACATTAATATTGCAATAATATTATTGTACTGTACAATAAAAAGTGTCTTTAATAATAATAATAATAATAACAACAACTCACTAATATTTATTGATGTCTATTTAAGGATTTTTATTTTGTCTGAAAAATACTAGGAGACCTTAAAGCTTTTTCTGTTGACAACAGAGTTATTAATGATTCTCATAACAAATTTGATAACATGGTTGGTGCGTTTCCTTTGAATTTATGCAATTCAAAAAATTGTGTGAAAACTCGAAAACCTGTATAAATACAGAAAAATCACATCCTTGTACCACCAAACACCATTGCAATTAATTTATTTTCATGTCAGAAGCATTATTTCTATGATGCCACCCATGTTGAGCATTCCAGATCAGTCATTTATAATCCTTGTGACACACGATGCTGCCTATGAAAGGAAGGGAAGTAGACAGAAAGGTAGCTCAGGTTTTGGAACAGAGTCGGAGCCACGCTCCCAACATCCTGTTTATGAATAGAATTCAGAACCTACTAATCAAAGTTTTTTTTTATTGCAGTGCATAATTAATGACATAATTTACTGTATCACTGATATCGGGCCAAAACAGGCTATTGCCTTCCCAGAATCCATCTGGGGCTTTGTTACTGAATAGCTTTTTCATGCATGAGAGAGGAGGGTTGAGTTTACCTATTCTTTACTGATTAAAGGGATGACAATGATCGAGTGAGAGAGAGAAAACGAGAAGAGGTGGAGACGACATCAAAGAAATGAAGCTTGAAAGAAACACCTCAGGATGAAGCTTTTTCAGATTATATCAGGTTTTTTATGTTCAATTATTTACCGTTCTGTCATCTGAATATCTCAAACATTTGTACGTGATGTGCATTCCCTCCCCATGACGAATGTGGGATTCCTGAGATCAAGCTTTGTCCCGTCTCGGTTTTAAAGTTCATTAAATTCCATCAGCGCTGTTTTCAAGACCCCACTCGGCCCAAACCAAACCGCAAGAGCTTACAACTAATGAACAAACCCCCTACTGACCTACAGTACCTTACACCAGTGAACATTAACCTGAACATGCTTTATTAAAATCAAGACCAACTGCAAGACAACACAATCCAGAACATACAACTGGACACTTATTCTCCACTCACTCACTTCTATCTTTAGTAGAAATTTAATCTCACGAAAGACTGATCAGAAACGCTGTAAGGAATACTTCATTAACAGTATATGCAACACATAAAATGCATGAGAGACTCTTCTAACATTCACAATTGACTGCAATAGTTTGAACCCTATGTAGTTAAGCTAACAACATTAAGTACAAAACTACATACAGTACACACACACACAAATACTGAGTGAAATTTTTCATATATATATATATATATATATATATATATATATATATATATATATACAGTCTTGGTGAAAAGCAGAATCTGCAAAATGTTGATTATTTTTACAAAATAAGTGGGATCATACAAAATTAATGTTATTTTTTTATTTACAACTGTCCTGAAAATATTTTACATAAAAGATGTTTACATATGGTCCACAAGACAAAAAACAAAAATATCTGAATTTATAAATAACCCCGTTCAAAAGTTTATATACACGTGTCACATGCATATATATATATATATATATATATATATATATATATATATATATTCAAATATAAACACACAGTACATTTAAAATTACTGCACACACACGTAAACATTTTGATGTATAATTTATAAATATACCAAATTTTATGCACATTTTCTTGAAATGGTTCTTATGTATATTTTAACTTTTTAATTTATATACACTTAATTTACTTTTTTAATTTATATAGGCTATACACATTTTCTTAATGTGTACCTAATAGGTACCTAACCTAATAGCTTTGTGTAGCTAACATTATATAGCTCCGTGAAACTTCTGAAATCATAAACTAAAATTTTGCTGGAAAACGATTGCATGCAGAAATTTGTTTATTATTTTCAGCATACCTCATGTAGACAGCAAGGTTACCTTGGCTTCAAATATGAAAATAAGCTGAAACCTCAAGAACAACATTCAATATACAGTTTTACAGAAAACCAAGTTTGAAAGGCATGTAGACGAACTCACACACACATACACACACACAAACTCTAAGCTTGACAGATAGAGCAAGTGACAGTTCTTTCAACATATCCTTATAGATAAACCCTGCACGTGATAAAACATCACCTCAGGTCAGGACCGTACAGAGAAACTGGGCTCTGTTCGCGTAGGTCAGTGAGTGTTTTTGCTGCAGGGCTCTAAAAACGAGGCCTCTGAGTTCAATGTAAACCTAATAAAGCACAGGACCCCTAAAAACCTGTAATATAATGTCTTTAAATAAATATATGGCCTCATTGAGCTTTCGGACCGAGGCGTGCTGAGAGCAGTTCGTCTCATTTAGCGGAGCTCTGCTCTTTCGCACACATAAAGCTGTCTAATGACATCACTGCAGTATGACATCATCGGACCCCTGCATGATTGACACGGCAAGTTGACTCATGACACGTCTGACATCATGTCTAGATTCATAACAATACATAACATTAGATTTCAATCCTGTTCTAAAAAAC
Organism: Gila orcuttii; assembly: GCA_026230005.1. Lineage (NCBI taxonomy): Eukaryota > Metazoa > Chordata > Actinopteri > Cypriniformes > Leuciscidae > Gila > Gila orcuttii. The sequence continues at coordinate 24,358,594 of JAPDVR010000005.1, read as the reverse complement.
AACACACACAAAACAGCAAACTGAACGCTATCAGTAACACTGTCATTATTGTTAGAGGTTCCTGTGAATACTTCAGAGGCACAATGATTTCATAAAGGCCTTCTTCTGATAAAATAGTTTCACAAGTTCACACTTACATACAGTTAGAGGGAGTAAGTTTAATGCATATTTGGCGTGCTGTCCAGGGGGAGGGCTTCGAGCTCGGAATTCGGCCCGAACCCAGAGTATCTCAATCTGACATGGTCTAATCTGATTTGCAGGCTTTAAGCAACTTCGTGAGTCATCAGGCACAGGTTTTATCAGTCCGCCTGGAAACAAATGTTTCTGTACAAGGCAAGCACTTTTGAGAAAGAACTCATCACTGGATTTGCCAAGTTTGTCAGGTTAGCAGCATCAAATCTTTTATAATTATCATTACATATTATGTCTGGATGACAGATTATTAAAACAATCTCTTCTTGTGTCAATGTGTGGTTCTTGGCCACAAACTTTGTTGATAGTCAAAATGCATGCCAATTACAGATACTGTTACAATACTGTTCAAAAGTTTATAGCCTGAAAGATTTTTTTAATGTTTTTGAAAAAGTCTCTTATGTTGTCCAAGGTATTTGATCAAAAATACAGTAAAAACAGAAAGAATGTGAAAAATTGAAATGTATTTCCATTTTAATATATTTTAAAACAATTACATGCAATTAACCCTCAACCAAAACCTAACCCTATAGTAAGTAGTTAATTATAATTACTCAGTACTTAAATATATAAATACACTGTAACAATGACACCTTAAAATAAAGTGTAACTGATTTTTTTCCCAGGATTATTGGAGGAATAAAAAGTTCAAAACAACAGCAACAATTTTAGATTAACTTAATGCATCCTTGCAGAACAAAAGGAAACAAATGAGAGCATAATCTTTTGACTTGCATATTAAGTGTTTATAAACACATTTTGTTCTCTTAATGAGCTGGATTAATGCTAATCTACAGGATTAGAGGAAAATGCTACTAACGAAATCCCTCCTATTACAAGACTACAGCAACACAAACCCACATACACTCTCAGGCCACTTTCTTAGGTCTTCTTAGTACTTGTTGGACCCTCTTTTGCCTTCAGAATTGCCTTAGTTTTTCGTGGCATAGATTCAACAAGGTGCTGGAAACATTCCTCAGAGATTTTGTTCCATATTGACATGATGGCATCACGCAGTTGCTGCAGATTTGTCGGCTGTACATTCATGATGCGACTTCTCTCTTTCCACCACATCACAAACAGTGGTGTAGTCTAGTTTTTTGTAGTGGGTATACTGTGATATACCAGCACCCCCCCCCCCCCCCCAGTTTTTATACAAAACTTTGATTTTGACAGGTTGTCATGAAGACTTTAAAGTTTGTGAGTGTGTATATGATACCAATGAATGACGATAGTTTTATCAAATGAAATGGTAAAATTCTTGTGAAGTGACTGTCATATAAGCTCTGCAATGAAGTTCAAATGTGTGCATGTCCTCCTCATAGACGCTGAAAACACCACAAGTGTCACGTGCGCGTCAGTGTGTAGTAGAGCACACATGAGCGCTCATTCACAGAAACACGCAGAACATTCAGAGTTTATTTCTTTTTGAGCTTTAATATTCATAGACACTTAGTACATATCATTGTATCATTACTTTTGATTTATTCATTCAAAAATGGCCAAATTGCGTGACGTTCCGCTTTACAGTAGGCTAAGTTACATTTGTTGCTGGATTCCACGATTCGATCCGTGTCGCTGCGCAAACACAGACGTCACGCCGGGGTGAATTGATGAATGAACGTTCTTTCACAAAACGATGTTGTTACGAATCCTCACGCTTTTTAAAGTGGGTATACGGAGATCTTTGACATTTCCTAGTGGGCATACGGAAATCCTTGACATTTTCTAGTGGGTATACGGCGTATACCTGCGTATCACGTAGACTACACCACTGATCACAAAGGTGCTGTATTGGACTGAGATCTGGTGAATGTGGAGAACATTAGAGTATAGTCACTGTCATGTTCAAGAATCCAGTTTGAGATGATTTGAGCTGTTGTGTTATCCTGCTGGAAGTAGCCACCAGAAAATGGGTACACTGTGGTCATAAAGGGATGGACATGGTCAGCAACAATACTCAGGCCATTACCCCACCACTAGGCCTGAACTGTTGATATTGGTAGGATGGATCCATGCTTTCATGTTGTTTACGCCAAATTCTGACCCTACCATCTGAATGTTGCAGCAGAAAATCGAGACTCACCAGACCAGTCAACGTTTTTGCCAATCTTTTATTGTCCAATTTTGGTGAGCCTGTGTGAATTGTAGCCTCAGTTGCCTGTTCTTATCTGACAGGAGAGGCACTGGTGTGTTCTTCTGTTGCTGTAGTCCGTCTGCTTCAAGGGTGGACGTGTTCTGCGTTCAGAGATGCTCTTCTGCAAACCTTGGTTGTATCAAGTGGTAATTTGAGTTACTGTTGCTTTTCTATCAGCTGAACCAGTCTGGCCTCTCCTCTGACCTCAACAAGGCATTTTCACCCACAAAACTGCCACTTGCTGAATACTTTCTCTTTATCAGATTATTCTCTGTAAACTCAAGAGATGGTTGTGCATGTAAAATCCCAGTAGATCATCAGTTTCTGAAATACCCAGACCAACCAGTCTGCTACTAACAACCATGCCACATTCAAAATCACTTAAATCACCTTTCTTCCCCATTCGGATGGTCAGTTTGAACTTCAGCATATCGCCTTGACCATCACTACATGCCTAATGCACTGAGTTGCTGCCATGTGCTTGGCTGATTAGATATTTGCGTTAATGAGCAGTTGAACGGGTTTACCTAATAAAGTAGCCGGTGAGTGTATACATAGTTACAACAAACCCAAACAGTGACAGAATTAGAGACTGAATGACAGTATATATTACTGTATACTGCCAACTATTTTTCAGTACATCAAACAGTATTCAAAATGCAACATCTTAAACAGAGGTACTGATCTCACATGAGCAGGTTTAATTGAGCAAGGAGAGTCTAGTTTTGGCAGTTCAATCAAATTAATCAAGAATCAACTGTTTATAATCACAGCTGATGTGAATTGATTAGTCACACTTGAAACGGATCAAATTGAGCGCATTGCATTGTGGGATACAAAATTTGGCAAAAATAGAAGGTCATGTCGTATTCCATGCAAAATTTATATTTGTTTTTATTTTTTTTTAGATCATGAGAACAGAATACAGTCTTAGGTGTTCAAACTGTTGTTTTAGACTACTTAGAACTAATTAATTGGTGTGCAGTTGTACTGACAGTACAAAAGTACAAGCATTTGTCATGCCAATAAAGCACTTTAAAACTGAAAATCTGTAGAACTAGAAGAAGAGCAGAAGAAGAGGGACAGCGATCAACCACACAAGAGAAACCATGCACTCTCTCGCTCTCTCCTAATATGGCAGGCTTCTCTCTGACTGTGATCCATGCGGGCTCCGGCCCAGAGACGGCTGCTCCCGGAGTGTGATTAGATCAATGTCCCTCCCCCTCCATCTCCAGTCTCAGACGGCTCAAAAGACTCCCTCTCTCCCCTACAGACCCAACCTGGCATCGTTTTGACCAGCCTTGGCCTGCGCCGTTCCCCCCGATGCACCAGACCTCAACAGATCCACTGGCCATTAACATAAGAGTACAGAATATTCTCCATTTAAAGCAGGGGGATGATTGTATCACCCCCACCCCTTTCCCAGAAGGTTTTGGCTCCGTCCCAAGGAGCTGGAATGACATGCAGGAATCCAGGTACAAAATGAATGCCGGGATCGCGTGCGGTCAAAATTGTTCACGTTCACACTCACACTCTCACACACTCTCTCTCTCTCACACGCACGACTCTGTATGCCAATGCTTTTTTGTTGTATAGTGGACTAACTGTGGTTATCATGGTCCATTTTTAGCAAGTGTAAAGTTTTACAATGTAAATATTATGCTTACCATAGAATAAAAGTGGTATCATGTAGTTAACATCATAGTTAACTGTAGCATAACTGTGCTGTGTGAACTATGATTACCACACAAAAACATTTTTGTGATTGTGATTGCGCACTCTTGACGTTGACAGCAGCGCGGATTGATAGAAATGGAAAGAAAATAGTGGCGATTAAAACTGAGGTATGAATTTTGACCGGCGTGTTTTTTGTGTTAAATTAATCAAGCTTTGAAACGCAAATAATTTTTTCACGTAAAAACGCACAGTTTTGACGCCCCGGAAACTAACTGGGAGTACTTTCTTGAAAAACTTCCAGCGGCCAGAACTCTGACCAGGGAGGTGACTACAGAGTGGGTCAGTGTGTATGCACTATAGTGCTGGTAAGGATTCCATACAACTTCATGTCTTAAATGGGCGAACTAACCCTTTAAACTAAGGTTGCCCTCACCCAAAAAAAGAAGAAAAAACCAATACATACAATTTTAAATAAAAATAATATAGAAAAAATATAATTACTTATAGAATTATATATATATATATACATATATATATATATATACATATATATATATATATATATATATATATATATATATATACACACACACAAACAAAACAAAAATCGCAAAAGCAGAAACAACTGAACTTTGCAGATTAATTGATAAATGGCTTTGGAAAACTCTATTTTTATACTTCAATACTCAATATATACTTAGACATTGTGCATGTTAAACATTTGAGAAAGGAGAACATTATCAAGTCAATCATCAGTGTTGAATCAACCAAACAAACAAGGATACATTTTTATCTCCTGACATCCCCACACACCCTCTTATGTCGCATTTATCGGTCTCTCCCTTCCTGTCCCTCGTTTTTTTCATTAACAAACTCTTCTGCTCTTTCTTTCTCACAGTCTGAGAGAGAGAGAGAGAGAGAGAGAGAGAGAGAGAGAGATATGACTGTTTGTTTTCGTGTTGCAAGTGAACATTATTCCCATGGCCATACCACTATATATAGATGGACATGAGTCCCTATGAAAAATGCTCTGTTCCCTCTCGAGTCTTTAACTACGGCCTGTGATTGCTATGACAACAGGGGAATAAACAAGCGGAGGAGGAGACCGCAGGAGTCCTGTATCTGTACATCAGCTCTCAATCCCACACCGCTGAGGAGGGACAGAGATTTACGGAATACAAAAGCACAACGCTATATTTTAATACTGTCCCTTTCACAAGGAGCACAATGTTACAACTTATAAAAGAGCTGCAAGCAGGCACAAAAAACAAAACAATGTCTACAATGTGTACAAATTGTTGGGAAAGTGACGGAAAGCAGAAAGAGACAGAAAAGAAACAAGTTAAATGTGGTAGTTTTTGAAATGGCAACTCGATATTCAGCTAGAAAATGTTAAATAAATAAAACAAATAAAGAAAAAAAATTATTAAACAATAATAAAGTGTCAAATAAACCAGACAAATAAATAAAAAATGTATTAAAATACTAAAATTAAATAAAAAAGGAACATAATTAAATAGCAAAAGATATATATATATATATTTTTTTTTTTTGCTATTATATATATATATATATATATATATATATAAATGTAATAATATATTCACACACATATATATTAGGTGTAAACACTTTATCGCGATTTGACAGCAATATTGGACATATCACAGTCCAATACAATTTTGACAAAAAGGTTTCTTTTTATAGAAATGAATAATTTTATTCAGCAAGGATGCATTAAATTGGTCAAAAACTAAAGCAAAGACATTTATAGTGTTAAAAAAAAATCTATTTAAAATAAATGCTGTTCTTTTGGATGTTCTATTCATCAAACAATCCTAAAAAAAAAAAATATATATATATATATATATATATATATATATATATATATATATATATATATATATATATATATATATCACGGAATATGAAAATATGAAGCAGCGCAACTGTTTTTAACATTGATAATACTAAAAAATGTTTCTTGAGAAGCAAATCAGAATATTAGAATAATTTCTGAAGGATCATGTGACACTGAAGACTGGAGTAATGATGCTGAAAATTCCGCTTTGCATCACAGGAATAAATTACACTTTAAAATATATTCAAGTAGAAAACAGTTGTTTGAAATCGCAATAATATTTCACAGTATTTCTGTTTTTACTGTATTTTTGATCAAATCAGTGCAGCCTTGGTGAGCATAAGAGACTTCTTTCATAAACAAACAACAAAAAAAAAAACAGTCTGTTAACTGTAGTTAACAGTCTAATCATTTTCCTTACTCTCTCAACTTCTCAGATAGGCTACATTTAAAGGGAAAAAACACAACAAAAAAAGTGAGAGAGACAAGGTGAGAGAGCAAGAGAGAAAGAGACCCTCATGGCTCGCTGTTTTAGCCCAGTGACCTTCACTCAACCTGCCAAATGTATCCAATTATTGACCCCTTTTATATGGAAGGTCGACCAGGGTGTGTGAGAGATATATGACCTATTCTCCTTTTACACAACAAAGCAGAAACTGTAGGGCCCATTAAAACACGTGTGAACCTGTACACGGTTAAACACTAATCCTTGTGCATCTTCTACTGAAATTAATCCATGCGTTCAGTTTTTTAGACCACTGATGCGGTCCAGAATAACTTTGTGTTACTAGATTTTGGTCCAGTGGGTTTTGAAAGAAAAAAAAGACAGCAAAATCTACATGTTTATACACAAATGTGTCAACATTCAGATATACAGTATTTCTGTTTATTTTTATTGATGGGTCAAGGGTCACTAGTTTACCTTTGGCCCTTGGTGAGCTAAGTCTGTTTGACACTTGTACCTCCTCACCTCTTACACTCAGAGGTGGTAAATACCTCTACCTGTGGTAACCAAGAGGGGTGAAAGGTCAAAGGTCAAGTAGGGTCAGGGGCTGCTGACTGGCTGCAAGCAGGAATGCAAACGTTGACCTGAAATCCGGCCTTCACACACACATATAAGCGCAGCTCGCTGGGATTACTGGGTCAGGTGGTTGTGGTGTGCTCTAAAACAACAATCTATAGCATTATGAAAGGAGGGATTTCACAGGAATCGTGTCACTGTGGTGAATAAAAGCAAGATCAAAAGGAGTAAAAATTTCAAAGTGTCAAATTATGCCCTGCAAATTTCATTTTAAAACTATATCTTTGGTGCTTGAGTTTGGTTTGACAAATCAAGTGATCTTGAAGGGATAATTCACCGAAAACAAAAATTCGTTGTTCGTGACCTGTGACTAAAATATATTTTGGTCCCACAGGAAGAAAATTTGGTAAAACTCAGTTTTGGATGTAATGCATTACTAAGTATTTAATTACTGTAATTTAATTACTTTTGCCCTGAAAAAGTAATAAAAGAGATTACTCTGTAATCTATAATTTATTGTATCTATAATTTAATTACAGTTACTTTTGATGCATTTGCATTATATACTATTGAACAATTCTATATTAAACAATAGTGGATGTAACATGAACATTTTACGTCTAAATGTTTTTAATGTAGCCTTCTCCTTTGAAATACTTCAGTTCAAGGATCATTTATGCAATTTTATATTATTTATTTGAAAGAATTAAAAGAGCAGTTTCCTTTGTATTGTTCAACTGGTCGAGGTTGATACGGGATTTAAAAAAGTAATTAGTAATAAGTAATGCAATCATTTTAATATAGTAATTAGTACAGTAATCTAATTACACTGTTGAAAATGTAATTAGTAGCTAGTAATTAATTCATTTTTAGAGTAACTTACCCAACACTAATAACACTACAAACATGATTTTATCTGTTAACATAGTTAACTACATTAGTTAACAATGAACAATACATCTTCACCATTTGTTAATCTTAGTTAATGGTAATTTCAACATTTACTAATACATTTTTTAAATCAAAAGTTGTATCTGTTAACATTAGTTAATGCACTGTAAACTAACATGCACAAATAATGAACTATTGTACTTTTATAATCTAGCATTCTCAAAGGTTGCACACTATAAAAATTAAGCCAATAAAGGTGGAAAGAGTACTGAAAAAAATACTGAAGTAAAAGTACCATTACATTCCAAAAAATGTAGTATGAGTAGAGTAAAAAGTACTTCGAATAAGAGTAAAAAAGTAGCTTATTTAAAAGTACTCATGAGTAGTGAGTACTGAGCGGTGCATTCTACCCCCTTATAATAAACACTGCACTACAATTAATAAATATAAAAAAACATTGTACATACTGTAATTCCCATTATCTTTTGTTCTTTGTCATAAATATTGAAGAATATCTATCATCCATCTTTTTAACAAAACCGTACACTCATCACTATTTGAAGTCCCTGTAAAGGCAATTAAAAAAAAAAAGTTCTAAACACATTAGAAATGTTAGAAATGTATTTCTAAACCATTACAAAGACTGTGAACTGTGAAGTACTGAATTGTGGAGTTAGACCGTTAAGCAGTTTTGCAGTGTTCCGGATTTTTTGGGCGGGGCTAAAACGGGGTCTTGATGACGCACTGGAGCCCCTGAGCTCCTGGACACACCCCTACTTGATGAGGCACTGGAGCCATTGAGGCTGGCCCCTCCCCTAATCGCGAGTTACTGTCAGTACTATTATGGTGCTTTTCCACTGCGTGGTACGGCTCGGTACGGCTCAGTACGGTTCGGCTCGGCGCGGCACGGTTCGGCTCGCTTCGTTTTTCCACTGCGTGGTACGGCTCGGTTCGCTTTAGCTCGGTTGCTTTTCCACTGCAGTTAGTACCGCTTCAAAGTGGGTGGGATTATGACTGATCGTTATAGTTTATCCGCTCCTTGGCAACCAACAAGAGGAACGTCTGCACTTCTCATCCACTGACCACGTTCAGCCATTTCTTTTTTTGGAAGTTTTGTTTCTTCAAGCAAGTAGTTTTAAAACAGGTGCTACAGCGGTGGCTGTTACTGGCTATTTAAATCCAGCGGGTTTGATGTCTCGAAATGACGCTGGTAGTGACGAATCTGTCTGTCTGACCAATCAGTGATCTGCAGTGTTTTCACGTCACATTTTAGTATCGATACGGTACGCTTGGAACCTCAACAGAGGTGGTACTATTTAAAGCGAGTCGAAGCGAGCCGTACCGTACCGTACCATGCAGTGGAAAAGCGCCACAAGTGAGCCGTACCAAGCCAAGCCGTACCGTACCATTCAGTGGAAAAGAGGTGGAGGTGGTAACAGAGGTGGTCAACAGAGGTGGTACTATTTAAAGCGAGTCGAAGCGAGCCGTACCGTACCATGCAGTGGAAAAGCGCCACAAGTGAGCCGTACCAAGCCAAGCCGTACCGTACCATTCAGTGGAAAAGCGCCAAAGCGTGCCGTACCGAACCGTACCATACCATGCAGTGGAAAAGCGCCATTAGTTACTACAGTCTACAGTTTGCTAGCTAGCTATGCCTTCGTCACGGAAATGCGTACTACCTGGATGCGATCACATACAAAACAGATCGGTGTCCTTATTTAAATTTCCGAAAAACGATCACATCAAGAAGAGGTGGATTCATTTTGTGAAGAGCCAGCTTGATGGAGAGCTGAGGATCACCGCCAAAACCCGCCTCTGTAGTGATCATTTTACACGGGATAGTTTTATAAACTTACGTCGGAGACAACTGGGATTCACTGATAATCCGCTATTACTGGTGAATGGGGCCTAACCGACTATCTCCCGCCTCGGCCTTCATCCTCGGCAGTGCGTGCCCACTGTGCGAGCATCCAATCTATGGCGTTCCGATCGGCTCTTTATTATAACTTTGCAACATGCACTCGTCTCAATGAACGTGACGTCTGCCGAACGTCTCGCCTGCGTCTGCCACATCACTCGTTCGTGTGCCGAACGTGACGTCTGCGTCTGCAGAACGTCTGCAGCAAGGGGGTTTCCAGCACATTTCACACTTATTCATTCTTTATTATTTTCCTCCACTGATCTTCTGTTGTATTTTATTAGCAATAAGTGATTTTTACCTTGCTTATGTATAGCTTTTTATTCCAAATAGTAAATATGAATTTACACAAATGATCATGTTAAATTTTTTGTTTGCCACTGTTTCTTGTCAACATATCCACAGATACTTAAGAAATCATAAAAAGTTGTTCTAGCATGTATGTAGCCTATATTCAGCACTAGGAGTCTCTTGACCAACACAAAATAACGTTGTAAACATTTGGGCTTATTTAACTAACATAAATAATATTTGTAATTTGTAATGTTTAATTTTAGAGTTGTAATGTTTAATTTTAGAGTTTCGCCGAAGTTTGATTGACAGTCGATCTGACAGTTAACAGAATTATATAAAACAGTTACACCTCAAAAGAGAAAGGCGAGCACAGTTTATTATTGAATAAATTGAGGTGTATTCTCAGTGTATAATTGTAAATGTTGCAAATTACTTGCATTTTTGATGTTGATACTTCCTCAATATAGATATTTTATTATTTACCATTTGTGAATTGAACTGTTCTCAAATCTTTTAATTCTGCCTTTACACTATATTTTCCAGCACTAAATAACACGCTACTATCTCGCTGATTCTACACCTTCACTAAGCCGTTGAATAGGCTATTAGTAGGCATAGTCAAACTGTCTCAAACTAACTTAGCCTAGTTTTTTCTCATACTTGCAAATTTTATTTTGTTTCCCCAATTAATTCAGATCTGCATCATTTGGCATGATGTTTTTACGATGGCAGATTGTAGTTGTATTATTTTTCGGATATCAGACATGATGTTTTAATAATAATTTTAGTAATCATAGTTTTATATATAGGCCTATATAAAAATCTTATTTTTCCAATTCCATTCTTCTTTTTATTCCAAATAGTAAATATGAATTTACACAAATTATTTTTGTGTAAAACATTTTTTTTTAACAGGCATAGTTTTCAGAATATAGGTTTTCTAGTTTACCAAAATGCTGTAGCCTAGCCCTTTTACAATTATAAAAAATTAAAATCACATTAACAACCCCAACAACCCTATAAAAATGCAATAGCCTATATCAATTTGGTTTCTTCATAATTCTATCTTTGTGGGGGCATTTGGCCCTCAAAACGTGGGTTAAACAAGAACACACACACATCCTATAAAAATCACAGACGCAAGTGTCACGTTCATTGAGATGAGTGCAAGTTACAAAGTTATATTAAAGAACCGATCAGAACGCCGCTGACACACTGCACTGAGCCATACGTACTGTGAATAGCGTGTTAAATACGTGTTAGCGAAAAAAAACAATAAATAACTTCACTGCCACACGTGAATGACGCGTGACGTCTGACTCCACACTTCACTGCCACGCGTGATTTGCGTGACGTCAGCGTCACGTCTGCGTCACGTCAGCGTCTTAAATTGAATAGAAATAAATAGCAGAATAAAAAAAAAAAAGACGCTGAGTGAGTGAATGTTGCAAAGTCATATTAAAGAGCCGATCGGAACCCCATAGTTCACCCCTTATTTAGCCTACACTGCACACGTCTGCGGCGCTTTACGGCTCCGACAAGGTTTTATCCCGTCCTCCACGTGGTGCCAACTCACAACAAGAGCATTTCAGAAGCGAAGCGACTGGATGCGCGAGACCACGTGATTTGCCTGTCCGACGTGGTTTTTCTTGATTTTTGGGTTTCTACCTTAAAGACCATGGCTTCTATCAAGGATATATTGGTGTGCAATACAATTGGGAGTCTGCACAGGGTGTTTGTTTTGAAATTGACAGTGTTTTTTTACTTTTATTTTGTATTTACGGTGCGGCTTGGACGCGTCGAAAATAGACTAGGCGCCTATCTTTAGCGACGCGGAGAGCCGCTTCTGAAACGCGCCGCGTCTCGGCTGGTGTAAACACAAGCAGTGGTCGCGATCAGCTCCGGTAGCCTTGTCGGAGCCGTAATGCGCCGCAGACGTGTGCAGTGTAACCCCTTAATTACACTGCACACGTCTGCGGTGCATTACGGCTCCGACAAGGTTTTATTCCGTCCTCTACACGGTGCCAACTCAAACCAGGAGCATTTCAGAAGCGAAGCGACTGGATGCGCGAGACCACGTGATTTGCCTGTCCGACGTGGTTTTTCTTGATTTTTGGGTTACCTTACAGTCTATGGTTTCTACCAAAGATATATTGTTGTAGGCTACAATACAATTGGGAGTTTGCACAGGGTGTTAATTTTGAAATTGACAGGATTTTCTTACTTTTATTTTGTATTTACGGTGCGGCTTGGACGCGGCATCCGCCAAAAATAGACTTGGCGCCTATCTTCAGCGAAGCTGTGCGGAGAGCCTCATCTGGGCCGCTTCTGTAACGCACTGCGTCGCGGCTGGTGTAAACACAAGCATTGACTAGAGTAGCCACGATAGCAAAATTGTTCCGGGCCTTTTATGGCCCAAACACTGGCAATCATATCGCCAGGAATGCAGGGCCAAAACCGACCCAAACAGTTTTGCCAAAAGCACGCCAGAAAGCTGCCAGAAAAATGCTAATGTCTTACCAGACGAGAGCCAGCAGACCCTAAACTGGCCCATATTCATTCCATAATATCCCTCCACCACCTCCAGCTGCACCACCACCGATTCCGGAACTCTTCAGGGTTGCCATCCATTTGCCAACATCGTACACAAACCAAACAAATGGCAGAAGAATCCAGAAAAGGCCCGGAAGATATTGCTATCTGGTATCGCAGCCGTAATGCGCCGCAGACGTGTGCAGTGTAAATAAGGGGTAAATAAAGGGTTATACTCGACGCGTCCGCTCGAGCGCAAAGGTGCGCGCGGCAAAAATGACGTCATTGCGGTGTGGGCGGCCGTGCGCGTTACGTTTTGTAACGTCGTGCGCGGCACCGCATCCAAAGATGAACGACTTCGAGGCGACTTTGTCCGAGCTGGTAAGTCTGTACCAGCATGTATGATCCGTCTATACACATAGAAATATTTGCATTGATGGGCGACCATAAAAGCCTCTCATTTTGTGAATAGGAACACATTTGCATTAAGCACCCAGTTTGCACTTGTCTAAAGTAACTGCTTACATTTACCAAATACGCCTACAATAGCAGAAGTAAGCCCTGCTGATGAAATTAAGGTTTAAACACTCTTCAATAAGGCTTCAGTTGTTTAACTAGTTTACATGCAGTTGGAAGTACAATAAATCTACTGCATTTATTACTCTTTTTGATATGAATTTCAGCAATTAATAAACTACTAATAAACGGCAAACTACTTCTTCACTGCTGATTCCTGGTGGTTTAGAAAAGAATTACTCCGAGTCGCCCCCTGTCGTTTCACAGAATAGCACAACGGCGAGCGCGTCAAGTATAAAAGCCTCGTGCGGACGCGCCGAGTATAAACAAGGCTTAAGGGCGCTTTCACACTAACGTTAGCACTTTTGGTGTGCACCCGGGTTCGAATGACGTCAGAGTTCGGTTCGTTTGGATGATGTGAACGCTGTCTTCCGAACTCGGGTGCGCACCCGCAAACAGTATTCGAGTCCGCTTAAAAAGGGTGGTCTGGGGTATGGTTCATGTGAACTCCAGTACGGTTCGCTGCTGATATGAACGCAATCGTACCAAATCGCGGAAGTGAACAGCTATTGATGACATATAATGTGGTTGACAGGACAGTCGTCACGCACACGCGTCACTTTCAAGAGCGGAAAGGGTTACTTTGGTCATCAAAAGAAAATTGTCTTCGGCGAACAGCCCGCTGTCTTTGGAACGATTTTAGTACTTTTGCGGCAGACAGACGCAAGTGTGTTACTGTATCTTTTCTTTGAAAACAAAACCAAAGGTTCAAAAAAGAACAACAAATGTGAAGTGAGCAATTCTATCCATTTTGACGCCTTTTCATTCATAGAGGTTACCAAGCAACACAATTACGTGCCAGGTGCAGCTTAATGACGCAGGGGTACTGCGGTTTACTTGAGTCCATCGAGGGCAGGGGGCAGCAATCGAACTCGGGTTCGGAACAGGCAATCGAACCAAGTGTGAAAGCGCCTCGGCCGTGTGTCCACCAAAGCGTTTTTTCACGCAGCTGGCTTTTTTTTCCAATTGTCTTTTTCACGCTGAAGCGCTGAGCGCCTGGCGTCAGTGGCGGTTCTGGGGGTGGGGGGCAGTGCCCCTGTGACAACAAGCTTGGACACCCTTGTGGCCCCCCTAAATGCAGACATCCTAACTTCTCTTGACTTACTGAAACAGGCCAATCAGGATGCTTTCTGTCTTACATGCGCTTCATGAGGCACACACGCAAGGTCCGCTCTCTCCCTCTCCGCCGTGCACGCGCTACACGGTTCGGAGCACAGTCTATTCTGTCTCGCATGCACGCTCTAGCTCGCTCGCTCTAGATTCCGGGAGATTTTAACTAATTTGCGGGCATCAGGGAGCCGCTATCAATATGCGGGAGACTCCCGGAACTTCCGGGAGTCTTGGGATGTCTGTAAATGTGGAGCACGTGAAATAATTTTTACAAAACTGTTTTTTTGCTATCGTTGTTTTTTTGCATCCATTATTAGACAGTGGGAACGCGGAACACAAACCAACACATTTTGTGACACCAAATGCTGCGCAAAAAAATAAATATTGACGTATTTTCAGATTTTTGTTTATGACTTTTTGCCCCTTTATTAAACATTTAAAATATTCCCAAATTAATATGGAAAAAAATTTAGATTTCACTGGTTTTCTAAGGCCAAATTACGGAAATTTTATTTTTCCTGCAGTGCTGAATGAGAAGAGCCATGTCTCTGGAACCATACAGCGAGCTGATTTATAAGTGATTTATAGGCTAATGATAATAAATGTGTCTGAAATTAATCAGTTTCTGATTGAAATTAATTCTTATTTAAAGTGCAATTCCGGCCAAAAATTAACCTAGGGCTAAATAACACATGGGTACGGAGTCGACCATTCTCTGGGATGCGTTTTCATGATAATCGAATGTACCCAGTTTTAACGTTAGTTTTAGTTTAATTACAGATTAGCTTATAACGCTATTGTATGGGGCATCGAATAAGTAAAAACAAAAATCGCTAGTTAATACCACTAATGAGGCTCAAAATAGCCCCACACTAACATGGTAGCATAAAGTAGGGTCTCTACCTGCAAACCGAAGCATTGAGAACTTTGTAAGTGTACAGACAGTTTAAGAAGATACTTTATAAAGACAGTACACTTCACGTACATAGGCAGGAGCCATCTTTGGAAAACAGTCTCGACCAGTCGAACCACGAACGCCGTGCTACATGAGCTGAACTGTGACTATCGACCAGGACGTAGCACGGCGTTCGTGGTTCGACTGGTCGAGACTGTTTGATTATTATCATGAATTTTTCGATTATAATGGAAACGCATCCCAGAGAATGATCGACTCGGTACCCATGTGTTATTTAGCCCTAGGTTAATTTTTGGCCGGAATTGTCCTTTAACATTTATAATGGAAATGCAAATACATTGTTGAATGATTATAAACATGGTATTTTGCTTGTTAATGCCTTCAGTGCATTGCAGAAAATGATATGACAACAAAAAGATCTAAATGTAACTGGCCCCTCAGTAGGCTACAACTGGCCCCAGCTTGGCCCCCCCAGTTGAAGTGGTCTAGAACCGCCACTGCCCGGCGTTTTTTTAATGGTCGCCGAGAGTTTAAGAATGTTCAACTTTGGGGTAAAACGCAGCGCTCACTGTCACTTTTTACCAAATCACAGTGGAGGAGGGGCGGGACAAATATCACACCGACCAACCGCCACATTCTGCTTGTTCAACGTCAACAGATGACAACAACAAGCATAATAACAGAACAAAATAATTTAAAACAAAAGCCAGAGAAAATCCGTTTTAATATAGAATGAACACAGAAACAAAATATGTGTGAAATGAGATAACACTTTCGCGGATATCATAACAAGCAAAGTGTCTCAACTGAAAAAAAAAAAAAAAAAAACGCTCCGAGCGCCCACAGCTAGGCGTTTTCAGCGGACTAAAAACGCTTTGGTGGACACGGCCTTAAATGAAGTAAATGGGAGCGGGAATTAATCGCATTTACGCGCATATTATGAGCACCTGAGGGAGTTTACACTGTAGCCTATGCAATATCCCCAACCTCACACCAAATGCCAGGCCTGTAGATAGGCTAGCTAATATAAAGATCATTGAGTAAGCAGAAATGTACCTTTGCATATTAAAGGTAGGCGCTGATATCTCGATTGAATTGATGCTTGAATGCACTTCACAGTAGCCACGAGGAATGGCAGATAGGCTAGCGGTTAAAGTTTTCTATGCAGAATTTGATTTGACGACAGTCACGAGACCCGTGGTGTACGTTGCGTTCATTCGTTTTTCGATTTAATATTGAAAGTTGAAAAATTAGAAAACGGCTCATTCATTAGTTTTTTCCCAAAAAAATTTTAAAAATGAGAATTCGGCTTGATTTTTATATTTTTATGTTCAGGGATAGAAAATGGATAAATGGATTGAATATTGGACTTTCACTAGTTTTATTCTGCACTGAACTGTGGAAGAACTGGAATCGGCACGGGTTGATCTTTGGTTGACCAATCAGCGGAAAGGGGCGTTTCATGCCCGCCCACACGTGGAAATCAAGCCATTTATCCATTTTCTATCCCTGAACATAAAAATATAAGATCAAGCCGAATTCTCGGTTTTTATTTATTTTTTTTAAAGAAAAATGAATATGAGCCGTTTTCTCAATTTTCTACTTAAATCGAATGAACGTATCCAACGTAGGCTACACGGACCCGATTGCTCGATCCAATCACGTTGATGGATAAAAAAAAAATAAATAAAACAAGCATAACCAGTAGGCCTAATGACCACAAACGGAAGGAAAAAAGAGGAGTAAAAGTACCACATCACTTAAAATGTACTAAAGTAAAAGTAGCCTACACCATTTTTCAAAATGGCTACTCAAAAAAGTAGGCTACAATTTCTAAAAAAAAAAACTTAACCTACTTAATAACAGTAACATGGCTATTTGTAATTCGTTACTTCACACCCATCTATAGCAATAATACTGTAGTAAAATAAAATAAAAAACTATTTATAATGATACTTAATTTTACAGAACAACAGTAAAATCACAATATATTGTAGCCTATATCTAAATAACCCTGGCTGTTTTAATTTCTTTGCTTTCAAACATTAAACCATACAGCTTTAATTTTGTCGGAAAAATG
This sequence comes from Gila orcuttii, assembly GCA_026230005.1. Taxonomy (NCBI): domain Eukaryota; kingdom Metazoa; phylum Chordata; class Actinopteri; order Cypriniformes; family Leuciscidae; genus Gila; species Gila orcuttii. Next base: position 24,341,389 of record JAPDVR010000005.1, on the reverse strand, counting down.
CAGGGAGACCGTTAAGCTTCTCTTTTGTCGACAACAGATTAATAAACATTTATAACGGCTTACTTATGTTGCATTTTCAAATGCACATTATATTTTGGAATTAAAACAACGATTTATGCCTAAAAGGTGACACATTTGCATCCCTAGTTTATCAGCCCTGCAAACTGACTTTCGAATCACACAATCCTACACAAAGAAAAGAGTGAATGTGTGAATAAAAGAGGGAGGAGAGAGTGGGAAAAAATATTGTTGCAGTCTCTTCGCTAAATCCAACTTTGTCTTTTATGGAATGAGAACTACGAATGAGAACCAGATGTAGGCCTGACGACACAACAGGCCCGAAGGATAAAAATAGGTCGAGATAAATGGACGGGATAGTTCCTCCGAAGAGGGGGAGGAAGAGGCTGCTGGTGGTGGCAGTAACTTTGCCGTTCCCATCTGGAGGCTTGCGCGGCTGCGCCAAACTCAACTAACTTCCTATTCATACACAAGATCCCGAGAAAAACATTAGCCTACTAGGAATGTACAAATTCTGGATGTGATGGCTTTATGCCAATCAAAAGCTATAAAACAAGGATTCAGCTGGAGAACAGCAAAGAAAAATTACGATAAAAATGTCTCGACTAAGTTGTGTTCGAGTGTCCCTTAAATTGAATGGCTAATAACCTCGTCTCCTGTTACAACTTGAAGAGCTCCATGCTGATGTCATCTAATATTCCATCTTTCTGCTGCCAGAAAAACAGTCATGTTGAACAATCTGAGAAAAAGTTTAAACGGTGACAAGATCGTCATTCGTTTTCATTCCCAGAGACACTAAATTTGGGATCATATGCGACATGTACAGGAGAATTACTTGACATTGAGCTTTCTTACACAACCCAACAGGAGACTTAACTCGAGAGTGAAGAGTGAACAATTTAAGATGTGTAAGTGGGGAAAAAATAGGGGAAAAGCTGTTGCTGCAAAAAAGAAAACATGTTATTGCAGCTGTGTCCGTTCCACTATTTCTGAAGAAGAAAATAATCTCTAAACCTCCCAAGAACAGACCGAGGTTGTTTTTTCAGCCCATAATTAAAAAAGTAAATATGACCATTTTGATTTTGTGCATTATGACAATTATTTGTATGACAGTTAATTAATACTGTCAATTTTCATGTAACATACAAAACATCTCATTATTAATGCTGTAATGAAAAAAAAACAAAACAATGAAATTACCTACACTGTGTAAGGTATTAAAGTATTATAATAAAATAATAAATACTGTTACAGTATTTTTTACTGAAATACAATAAATACTGTATGTAAAAATATGCTTATTTGTCACATTGCAAAAAAATCCTGAAATAGGCTTATTGTTTTAAATAAAAAATAAGCAAGTAATAAATCAATAAAGAGAAAGAGAGAATAAAGAGCTTGTGTAAGCGAAAACAATCTTTAAAAAAAAAAGGAAAAATTGGAGAACAAAACTGAGACTTTTCACATTTTAATCTGATCTCAAATTTGCCAAGACACCAAATTATGCATCTCAATATGAACTCCGCCCCATCAAAATTTTCTAAAGGTGCTCTCCACATTTCTTTAGCTCCATTTTCTGACTGTAAACAAACATGCAAGATAAAGTTAATACTTCAACCAAGCATAAATGAGAACTGCATTAAATCTCGTGAGATATATAGAATCAATCTTTGAGCTATAAAATCCTCCTCCAGGATGAACCCGGAGTAACTCTGAAGTTAGTCTATTTGTGCTCTTGGACAGACAGACGCATACACATACACACACACACACACACACACACACACACACCCTGTAATCCCAAACTCAGGCTTCTATTACCTGCTCAACCGGCACAGACTCCTCATTCATAGGAGGTCAATCTTGACATAATGGCATGATTTTCCCAGTGTCCTCCAGCAGTCATCTCAACTGCGCTTTTTTCTCTTTGAACGAAACATTTGTGCACTTCCTGGCTTCCGACCACCTGTCTTCCTCTGTTTCCTCTCCTGCGTTCCGAAGACTCTGGAATCAGCGGTCATTACCATTATCACAATCATCATTAGGAGGGTAATTGGGGCTATTATGATTGATGAAGGCTGATCTGCGGGTTGTGCTGAAGACATGGGACCCCGGCCCGAGAGTCCAGCCAGAGGACATACGGTTCACCTCTCTCGACATGCGCACTCACTCGCACACACAAATGTATAAATGCGATCTTCGATTATGCAAATCCACATCTTCAACTCTTTTAAGCATTCTTTACACTCTTGTGTGAATCTGTAAACCTGTCAAGAACTAGTTAAGGTTATTTAAACCTCAAAATGAAAAAATAAGAAAGGGGATCATTACGATTTCACACATTATTACTATTTTTATGACAATTAATTACATTCACCTCCCAATTTTGATGCAAAATGCAACAAAAAAAAAAACCCATCATTACACAACCCCCCATCAAAAAAACTAAATGAAATACTACTTAAATTGTAAGGGGTTTATACAGGATGATATAATTTTGTTGTCTTGCCTTGTGTTGTCTTAAACTTTGTTTATGCTCAAACTCAATTTAAAAAAGTGAAATCATAATCAAGGACCACTTTAATTGTCATGAAAAGACTGTCACAATGCAAAAATATATATTTTTTTTTTTATACAAGTGAGTGAAGTAATAATGTTGGAATTTATTCTACTGAAACTGATCAGATAAGCATTGGGCACACAAACTTCAAACTACCCAATTTCCAGGCATTCATCTGACTGACTAAACCTCAGAGGAGGGGCAGCCAACGAGGGGTCCTGGCCCTGGCCCAATCTCTGCCAGCCAGCCAAGCACCAAAATCCAGCTCTTTAATCGTGCGCATGTCTGATTTAGAAACATTTTTGCTGGCATTCTTTGTCTATATTAAGGTTCTAATATTGGAGAAAGAGCAGAGTCTGAAAAAGGAAAAACAAACCGAAAGGCTATTTCAGGACTGTCAAACATCACTTTAAAAAGCTGCGCAAATTCAGTTCCGGACCACCCTTAACGCGTCGTGAAACCCAAACACAGATAATTATACCACAGCAACGTTAACAGTTCCTGAAGTGTTACGTTAGCCTCCAATCATGCTAAAGTTCCAAACATGTGACGTTATCCTTGTAGTTACTCCTACTATTATGGCCTGTTGAAAGCATACAGTATAACCAACTCATGTGAGAAGTAATCTACAACAAAACTACTAGCTATACGATTATCTCATGAAATCAAACAATTAAAAGGAACAAAAGTTGAACATACATTCAACTTTACCAGCATTAAAGGTGAAGCGATATCAAACAAACCTGCAAAAGTACTACATTACTACTTCCAAAACACTTCCTCCATCTTTCATTGGTCATTCAAACAAGTAGTCCCTTCCCAAAATGGCACCATTGGTTGATAGCAACGCAGAGGACAGTCAGTTAACTCTGCCAAGCTCTATTTTCTCAATAGATAATGTTCAGACTATAATAATAATAATAATAATAATAATTAAAACAATGTTTGAATGCAAACCATGAATGAAAAACCTGCCTGATTTTTGAAGTCTTTACACTTTTCCAGAACCTTCTTCCTAGAGGAGGGACTTGAGGTCTTGTAGTCTTTCCTGCCATCACCATAGAAACGTGAAGCCCCTCTAAACCGCCTCACCGACGCCATTAAACCCGAACAAAGAGTGAGAAAGAGAGCAGGCGCATAAATCTCGATCGTTCTCCTTAAATTTGGCACACAGTCTACAAGTTTGATCTTGAGATGTGCCCATGTTGTCCTGCCAAGACCGAGTCAGTATGTGAATGTGAATGTGTCAGTCAGAGAGGGACCGCCGCTCCGGTCCACCCACATTCTGAAGGCCCTGGAGCCCACATGCTCAGTTATGCCCTGGCCTGCTACAGTACATGCATTGTCCGTGAGGGACAGCAAGTGGGCTCGGACACCAATGAGGAAACGCTTGAAGGACGAGGACGGGTTTCATTGTACCGTCAACTCAGTCACACTCAGAATGTATCATAGCTGCCATTTATTTACAGACAAATAAATATAGAGTATATGCACTTCCATTCAAACGTTTGGGTTTGGTAAGATTTTTGTTTTTGATAGTCTCTTATACTAACGAAGACTGCAGGGTCATTCCGTGTGAACTCAACCAGAGGTCCTCGGCTTTTGATTTTGATCTTTTTTTTTTTTCTGGTGAAAGAAATACATAAATGAAGAAGAAAGCCAAAATATTAAATGTCATGTAAAAATGACTTAAGCATAATGATCCTGCCATCTTTCCTAAACTTTTATTTTTGGTATCTTCATTTTGAGGGCCCAATATGGTTGAATCCCAGAGATATGTAGATCTTAATGCGGTTCCATGAGTAAATTGGTAAATTGTACACATTTTCAGTGGTCAAAAAACAAATGTGAGTCACTTTGCATACAGCTGATACTTTTTTCTTTCAAAGAGAAATATCTAAAGAACAAATAATGTATCTTAATACCCTTCTAGATTCTAATTCTTAATAAACTTTTGGAATCTTCATTTTAAGGTCCTAAATGGTTCAATCCCAAAGATATTGGGATGTCATTGCGGTATCATGTAGTTACAATACTGTGTATTTGAACTCTTGCTAGCTTCAGAAGCTGTAAAAATGGACAAAATCCCTTCTTCCAATTATCCCTGAAACAAATTACAGATTCTCATAAATACACTTTTGAGAGCAAGTTAAGGTGCCTCAACTTAACCATTTCTTTGTATTTTTGACACTCAGAGAGGTGTGTTGTATCCAATTATTTTGATATAGGGAAACAAGATTCAAATTCTAGTTTCAACATTATTTATTCTTTAGACATTCCCCCCCATATCAATGGGATTGAACCATATAGGGGGCTTGAAAATGAAGATTTCAAAAGAAAAGTTTGAACCAGAATCTAAAATCACATTGAGAAAACTTTAACACTTTTAGAGTTACAGGCACGCAAACTTTGGAAAAAAGAATATTCATGGCACTCAGACAGGTATATTTTATGCAATTGTGTTGATACAAAAAAAACAACAAAAAAAAAACAAGATACATTTCTAGTTTCAACATTATTTGATCTTCAGATATTTCACTTTGAAAGGAAAAAGTATCAGCTGTGTGCAAACTGACCCACATTTGTTTTTTCAACCACTAAAAATGTGTACAATTGAACAATTTACTCATGGAACCGCATTAAGATCCCCATATCTCGGGATTGAAGCATATTGGGCCTTTAAAATTAAGATACCTAAAGAAATGTTTGTTAAGAACCAGAATCTAAAAGGATATTAAGATATATTTAATCCTTCTTGAGTTACAGGCATGCAAACTTGGGGCAAAACAACACAAGAAGTGCTTTTTTGAAATGTCAACATTGCCATTTAATGCAACAAACATTTCTAAATTCAACAGATTTTATATAGACCTACTAATCTTTGTGTAAAAATAAAAAGATGATGATGCCATCTTTCTAAAGTCATTTTTACCCCCCTGTAATTTATTTATGTTGGCCTGTCTTCAGAAAAAATATTAACAAAATAAAAAAAATTTAGTCTGGGAAGTTTCTGAAATTTGGTTGATTGACATGGAATGATCCTGCAATTTAATTAATTCTGAAATTAAAAGCTGAATTTTCAGCATTACAGTCTTTAGTCACACAATCATTCATAAATCATTCATGCTGATTTGCTGCTCATTCATTTTTAAAATCAATGTTGTAAACAGTTGTGTTGATTAATATTTTTGTGGAAACCAAGATACATTTTCTTTGATGAATAGAAAGTTAAAATTAACAGCATTTATTTGGAATAAGGATCTTCCTTAACGTTATAAATGTCTTTTCAGACACTTTTGATCAATTTAATGCGTCCTCGCTGAATAAAAGCTATCATTTCTCAAAAAAATTCTTACTGACCTCAAACTTTTGAATGGCAGATGTAAATGTAAGATGTAAATACCATTTTGTTGATGTGTGACAATCAAGATAAATCCACATGAAATCCAAATAACCAAATAACTAAGTTATACAAGAGTCAAATTCCCAAGTTACATCAAATTCTTCTAAAACTGAAATTGATTAAGGTAAACAAACTCAGTTTCTAAAACAAAAACACTGCTCCATTCCTGAAGATTCCACAAAGACATTTGTGATTTTCTAAACAGAATTTATGCAAAAGAGGTGGTTCTTTTCCATGTTGTCCAAACTTGTGGAGAACACTGATCCAAAGTGGAAAAGAATGAAATATGGATGTCTTACCCACATCACACACACAGCTGCAGTATTCCGGGTTTATAAAAAGGGAAAAGAACCACAACATGGAGAAGATAGCGGATTAAAATACACAAAATCCAAATAGCACAGTCATAAATCATGCATTTTGTCTTTGTTCCCTAAGATGACAGACAAATATGCTTTTTTAATAACGACACACACAGAAGTCCAATGACAAGAAATAAATTAGACGGGCAGCGCAGCAGTGATTCTTTAGAGAACCCCAGAAAGTGGATAAACCATTCTCTCCCGCATAAGCAAACAGAACACTGTAATTACAGAGGGTGGTACCATCGTAATGAGAGACAGAGAAAGCAAAGTTATAACTGACAGAGTATAAAACACTAGTAACAAAGGAAGAAGAAAGCTGATATAATGACATAACAATAATAATTAGTAGCGCTTGTTAAAGCAAACATCACTATTATAAGTGCTCATACTTCAGATTGAGGGGTTGTTCTAAACCTCTAACCCCAAGAATGACATTTTGGCATGCTTACCATTTGTGCTTATGGACAAAAATGATACCTTAAACCATGCAGCTTGTTGTGGAAAGCTGTTAGTTACTGGATTATTTCCACCTGCAAGACAATAAATCCCACAAACCCTAAACTGAAATAAGGGCTTGAACCATATTTCGAGACCAGAATATCAGAGACTTGTGGGTGCAGGACTCTTTTTAAAACCACCTAAATATGACTAAATATGAGAACACCCTAGTAAACACCCAACACTCTAGCATCATGTATACAGGCAAAAATCACCCATAAAGTCAATCTTTTAGAATAATATTTGGTCATCTGAACAGTTAAACATCAATACAAAGGTATTGTGGGTAAAGAGTCTTATTAATATAATATTTTTACACACACACACATTCCGATTTTATGCCGGTCAAATGCATGCGGGCGCCGCATGATTAACATCGCGCAACATCGGTATCACAAGTGCACAAGGAACGCACATGTAGGGAACCTCGTGAATTACGGCCGTTTCACACCGCAAGCGTGAACAGCGCGTTTTTTTTTCTTTCGGCGTGCATGTTGTTAATCAATGAGTGCATTCACCGGAGCAGGAGCGTCGCGTGAGCGTCAAGCAGGAGCAGCACGTGATCAATGGTGAAGCGGGAGTTTCAGCGCCGAGTCTATTTTTGCTGCGCTGCTCACGCTCAATTAAAGTGCACTTTTGATGGACAAAATAAATATGATTTCACACAAAAAGTGCCCAAAATGCACAGAATTTGAATGTCTGGTGTGTTTTAACAAGAACTGGAGTAGGCTATGTCAGAAAAGAAAATGAAGACTCAAAAATATATTTAGAAAATTTAACCATTTAAACTTGTTTTTATTATTTCCCAATCCTCCAGCTTACCTTTCTGCACCATCTACAAGCGTTGACAGTGAGCGCTTGTTTAGTCTGGCTGGACATGTGGCAGAGAGAGAAGAAACAGACTATCTGGTGACAAAGTAGAAATGCTTCTGTTTGCGAAGAAAAACTTGCCATTGATGTAGGCTACAAGTGATTGCAATAGGCCTGTGTGTGTGCAAGGCTATATTTATTTTATTTTTATTTGTTATTTATATATTATTTTATTGCCATTACCTGCTTTCATACAGATGTTTAGTTTGCTAAATATATCAGTTTATTTTAGTTGGATATTGGATGTGAAAAGAAGGAAACAGTTCTTCCCATAACACTCCACTTAAGATGTGTGTGAATTTCCCACACCAGGAGTATATAGTTCTATGCAAAATGTAAAATGTTCTATTAAAGAAAAGATAGAAAATAAATATTTGTGTGTGCTGTAAAGTGGTTAGAAAAAATGAAATCGGAATCGGCTAAAATCTGTATCGGCAGGTCAAACTCAATGAAAAAACAGAAATCGGAATCGGCCTAGAAAATTGTAATCGGCGCATCTCTAGTGTGTGTGTGTGTGTGTGTGTGTGTATATATGTGTGTGTGTGTATATATATATATATATATATATATATATATATATATATATATATATATATATATATATATATATATAAATGCTGGGCAACGATTAATCATGATTAATAGCATCCAAAATAAAAGTTCATGTTTACATAATATATGTGTGTGTACTGTGTATAATTGTTTTGTGTATATATATATATATATATATATATATATATATATATATATATATATATATATATATATATATATATAAATACATATGCGTGTATATATATTTAAGAAAAATGTGTTATTTACATATAAAATACTTATTTATATATAATATAAATTGTTTAAATATATATATACACAGTATATACATGCAAACATTTAAATATATACATGCATATATATGTACATATATAATGTATATTTTACCTGACTTTATTTGTTTCATATTAAATAATTTATAATAAATAAATAAATAAATAAAATGCAGCATTTTTTTTTTCAAATTTGTCGAACAACCATAAATGTGGCCAAACTTTAAGAGTGATACTTCTCTCAGGAAACAGACACCATGGCAGTTACAATTGCCCTTTTCTTTTCTTGTTCCCCTCTCCATTTCTCTTCAATTCCATGCCTTGAGTTCATCTCAATAAATCAGTGCAATGCAGAAGGCTGACATGGAAGATAAACAAATCAACACACAAACACTGGAGCTGTGCCAGATGTACCATGGGAAAGGGTGAACTGCATCATTCTGTGACCCTGTTCTCATACTGAAGCTCTTACACAGCCTACCACTCATAACAAAACACACAAACACACAAGACAAGCCCATTTGCTGTTTTTTTTTTTTCATTTTCAAACTCGCACTTTGAAGTTAAAATAGCAAAATAATGCATAATAATGAATAATAAGTCAGTTTAAAAGTAGTCTAAGTCACATTAATGTGTGTCATTTTATTCAAAAGAATGAAATGACAAAACTTTATTTTTGATTATCTTAAGAGGGGGAGAGAGAGAGAGAGAGAGAGAGAGAGAGAGAGAGAGAGAGAGAGAGAGAGAGAGAGAGAGAGAGAGAGAGAGAGAGAGAGAGAGAGAGAGAGAGAGAGGTGAAAGAAAACTATTCTTATTCCAGATTTAGTAAAACTGAAGCCAAAATAAAACTGAAGCCAAAAAAAAATATATATATAAATAACCTTGTGAAGAAAAACAGAGACTTGAAAACAAGTAATACGAAAGAGAAAACCACTAATAACACCGGATGCGAGCGGTGCGACACGAAACGACAAATACTCGGAAGTAAACGGATGCCTCCTATTTATGCCGTATACCAAGCACTTGCAATACTTTTCATATGAAGGACAAATGCATTTGCAACAGTCGCTTTGTCGCGTTCAGTGAAGACAGATTCTAGCTGTTGCGGCCGTGTCGCATCCAGTGTAGACATGGTGTAATTCTCAAATTACAAATGTCTGAATTCAGGCAGTGGTTACACACAAGATTCGGAGATAAACCACCTGTTTGATTATCATGAGGCCTTGAGATCCTGCGTTTCTTTTACTGGAAGTAAGAGTGGATATGTGTTGACTGAATGACAAGTGACCTCTAAAAACGGTTTCATTTCGAGAGGGGGCAACATGAGGAATTTTGTAAAATAAGTGTAACACACATTCTCGAACGTTTATCACACTGATGCTGAAGAATTGAGTTACAGACCTCAGTTTAGAGCAAAACACAAAACTGATCAGGAGGGGGTGAAAAAACAAGAAAAGAAGCCTAAGATGGAGATATGGGTGGTCGGATTATAGAAATGAAGAAAAAAAAAATACTGGTTCTGATTGATGCCCTCATACTGACAAACCACCTACATCTCCAATCACTTTGACGTTTCCCAAGTTCAACTAATCTGGTGTAAGATTTGATCCTGGCAGTATTTTACCCTCATCTGCATGACAGAACGCTTGAGTTTAACTCTAAATGCGCACACCCTCATGCTTACAGAGACCACCAACAGTAGAAAACACCAGTAGAAGCCTCTTCTGATGATGGATAGGGATTTACATCTAAATATAAGCAATAAAAATAGTAGGACCATGATTAATCAGATCATGAATGTGTAAATGCATTAAGGAAAGAACTACATACTGGGCATCAGTGCAATTCAAATCAAATCCCAAAGGATAAAACCAAGTTAGAGGGAATGAAATCAATATTCCTGATAACAGATAGCAGAGGAAGTCGAGTCCAGGTCACAATGATCACCCGACATAACACAGCCCTGATGTCTCATGGGGTCGTGACCCCTGTGTGAATGCTTCTGCTCTGGTGAAATTATGGGTAGTTGTCCAAAAAGTACTGAGCATCGAAATTTGTGTGGGGGATGGAACATAATATACATATATGAAATGACTCAAATTTTAAAATAAAATTACCATGTAAACTACAAAAATATACAAATAAAAGCGAATTCAAAATATTAATAAAAAAACTAAAATAACACTATTCAAACACTAGTACAATATTCCTTGAACCTTTATAATGATTGTCCTATTCTGAAGGAAAGTATGTTATCTGCCCATTAAAGCGGCTCATCCTGTTAATGTCTCTCTCACTCTGCTCTGAAAGCCATATGCAGACAGCTCAGGAGCTGAGGAACATTGTGGATGAAGTCATTTTTGTCATTATTCCAGAAAAGAGATTCAGCCCTGATATCAGGTACTCTGACAGGGAGGAACAGTGGGAGTAATGGATGACAGGAAGGCTGTAAAATAAAAGAAAAGAAAAGAAAAGAGATACTTGAAAATGAAAGGAGGGAGAAAATAAAGGACTGATTAAATGTAAATGAAGCAAGCAAAAGAGCACAGGAAAATAGAGGTGAAGACAAAACGGGGTCTAGTTGTTTTCCTGTTGTTTTCATTTAAACAGGCACCAGGAATGTGGCCTTCTTTTCCTTCACTACTGCAAAACGGCCATGAACACAACAGCCGGAACAGAAAAGAGGTGAAAGAAAATGTTATATATAATGGCTTTGGCAACTAAATGAAATCGAACGGCGCCAATCAACTGTTTGGTTACACAATACACACAATTCTTCAAAATATCTTCTTTTGTGTTCAGCAGAAGAAAGAAATTCATACAGGTTTGGAACAACTTGAGGGTGAGTAAATGATGACAGAATTTTAATTTTTGGGTGAACTATCCCTTTGAAATGGTTCGCAATCTTCCAGTCTGAGCTGCTAAAAAGTGTCAAAAAGACCTTTGAAATTAGTCAACAGTCCTTTTGACCAGTCTTAAACCAGTACACCAGCTTAGCCTAGTAAAGCTGTTTTTATTCTTCAGCAGACACATGAACACATGAATCATTCACAATAGCAGCAGGGACAGTGTAAGCAAGTTTAAGGGTGAGAAAATCTACAGACACCTCCAAGACATCCAGGCATTACATTAAAACACTGACTCACAAGTGTCTGAGTGAAGTGAACACACAGGGAATTACTCTCGGTTAGAAAGAACGGCACAGACATGACTGTGTCCCCTCTGAGAAAACAGTCCAATCGAAGGCAGACAGCAAACACATGCACTCATTTTAACTGAGCCTTTAATCCAGCTAAAGACACTGAGCAGCAGTTACAGCCAGAACAGCATCAAAGCTCTGACAAGTCATGCAAACACAGCACAGTCGTCTGGAGTGTGTGTGTGTGTGTGAGAGTGTACTGTCTCACGCCTGGCACTTTGTTTCTAAACAGTCTCCCGAGCAGAGCGGCACATTCCAGCCTCTGCATCTCATCAAACATATTAGTAACCACAACAACTTCCTGTTTCTGTTCCCCAGCTTCCTGTCTGCCCAGGATCACTCGGTACAGGCGCTGATAAAGGAGCAGAGACACACACACACACACACACACACACACACACACACACCTTTTGACTGCAAACTTTGTTTTTTTGGCAAACGGAGTACAGTTTGAGACTTTGTTGAGATCTCTTCTGAAACAAGCAAGCCTTTTCCATCAGTTGTATTTGAAATATAAAATTGTGTTTACAGGCACTTACAATGGAAATCTATGGGGCAAGGCACTGCACTGGAAGCAACATTACAATATGCACTGATTTAAAAATATAGCCTAACATGAAACTAGTTTGATAGAATCGCTTACTTTATGCATTGTTATATCCAATCCTTCAACTTTGACGTCACAAAAATTACTATTTACATGGAGTAAACTCCAGTCAATGGTATTACATCATTAATCCATAATCAGATGCTTATACAACTAGAAAGGTAGTCTCATCTCAAAAGTGGACAATTTAGATGACTTTAAGGATCAAATAAAATATATTTTAACTCAGTAATTAAATTCAAGTGCTTTATAAAAACACACGCTTCACATGTCTCCTTATAAACCCTCTAAAAGACCTCATAGAAGTGCATTAATGTAACTCCAATTAACATTATTGTTTTTAAAACTTAACCGAGGAAAAAAAAATTCTGTGATAATCAACCAAATGCCACAAATGCTTCCTTGAAGAAGTTATTTTTCAGTTCATTCAAGAGCATCAGAAACTTCGTTTTTTTGTCATTATGACATTATGAACACAAACACACACACATTTGTGATATAGTACATGGGGGTTATTTAGCCGACTGTGCTTTTGTTACGTTATTTTATCTCAGATCTGTTGCTTGTCTTTGTACAGCTGACCACAATGTGTTAACCCTCCTCTATCCATTTCACATTACCTCAGCATTGAGACATCTTCACAGGTTACTCACAGAGCTCAATCCGAGGGCGTTTTCCATCCACAGCCTGTCCACATGTGTTTTTCAGGGGTGTGTTTACAGTTTCTGATCATCACAACCTCAGCCAATACTTGGCTAACCCATCTCACACAGACAAGCTCTCCACACACACACACACACACACACACACACACACACACACACACACACACACACACACACACACACCAGTAATAAACACCCTGTGTTTATGTTCTGAAGCACTCCAAGCCTCAATATTCATTAACCCACTAGTGTCAGATGTCCGTACTCTCCTCTTTCGCTGAAGAACAAGTACAGTGATGCAGTCAAGATAATTACCACGGCCTAAACTTTTAACTAACAACAACTATTATACTGTGGTTAGTGATTACATGATTACCCAAATCAGAAAAGAACAGAAAATAACTCCAAACATATGGAAATAACTATTTATAAGTTAACTTTAAATAAACTGAAAGAAAATGCAATCCATTTGCCCCAAAACGTATTTGGACACTTTGAATGTCAAAGATTGAATGTCATTGCATTAGATCACTACATACCAAACTTTTTGCTTAAAACGAAAGATAAGCATTTGCTTATTGATATTTAGTTATATAATGCAATGACACTCATCCATATTTAACAGTGGCTTAAGTGTACAAATACTTTCTGAGGCCACTATATATTTATATACAAATGGCATGTGCTGCAGACAAAATCTTTTGGACAATGTTAGAAAATGATGGAGAAAAAACATGAAAGAAACATCAAACAGCCCTACACATGTCATAAAGCAGGTATTAGTCTCTGGAAATGTGCCTGGAGCTTAAGAGGAGGAACATTTAGCTCTATTTACACTTTGTGTTATCATTAGCCGCAATACGAATGTGTGTGTGTGAGTGCCTGCAACAGAGTGAAAAGCGTGTGCAAGTCAATGATGGACTCAAATTAGACTGCATAATCCTGGCTGAATGAAAAGGCCATACAAACATTTCCCCACTGTGCACTTCATAATGACCCTTGAAAAAAAATAAATAAATAATAATAAAAAAAAGGAATTTGGGGGCTATAGAGGCCAACAGAATGTTACTCAAACTCATCTGCACCCTTTATATAATCATCCAATATCAGGCCGCTCCAAACACGGCCCTAAGTGGACCACAATACTGAAAGGACAAGCTGGCACAGACAAAATCTCAGGAAAATACAGCACCATAAAAGGTGGACTGAGGAAAACTATGACCAAACCCTGTGTCTAAGACAGACCAACCGTGCTACAGAGGGCTTACCAAGTCATACAGAGAAATAATCCATCACTAAGAGTTTGCAAGACTTCGGAAAACATCACAAACCTCGGACATACACTACCAAGCACAACGCTCTTAAATATGATGTATTTTAATGGCATTTCTCCCTAAGGTCAGTTTGGTAACACAAACCTTTTTTGAAGGTTAGTTTTAGCTGTTTTAACCTTCAATAGAACAGAGAAAACATTATATAAATACACAAGAGGGTAAAGCATTCCTTTCAAAATATGTGTAGAATGCCAGAAATATTATGACTTTTCATAAGAGTCAAGTAAACAAAGGAATTTGCAGCAGACAGAGGGAGAAACACACACACAGAGATGCATACGTACACAGTGCACAAACACACTGCAGGCACTGGACCAAAACGAAGGTAGGCTAAGTAAAAGAACAACAACATGATTCCAGAAGAACCTGCAGGGGGGAAAAATATGCCCTTCATATTTCTAAGAAATATCGTTCTGCTCTTTTCATCAGAGACATAGTCAGGAACAGTAAATTCAGCTGCACAGCCTGCACTACAACCTGATGTAACAACATGTCAAACAGTACACAAATAAATACATGATTTTGCACAAACATGCCCACTCAAGCTAAAGGCCTTGAAAGTCTCATCCAAGTTCTCTTCAGACTGAGTGATATATCAGTTTTATCCTTAATCTAACTCAGCCCAACACACCAGCATGAAGGTCTCATAAAATTAAAAACAAAAACAATATAAAAAATGCAAAAACACATTGACTTGCTTTGCTCATAAGTTAAACATTTCAACAGTTAGAAACAATTAGAAAGTTAAAAAAACTACTTCCAATCAACCATCTTTGCTATGTTTTTATAGATATACACATCTGCAAGAACTTACGTCATAACTCGCCATAAACAAACAATTCAAAGACATTTAATTACCCAACATAGAGAATAGAACATCACTCACCACTCTTGGTTTGGCCTTCAGAGGGACAGTGGAAAGTTCCTCACTGGACTTCCTCTCCAGTTTTGGCTCAGTGGTGGGATCTAAAGGTGTGGAAGTAGTGCCCTCCATTATAACCCCACCAGTGGCTGCTGAGGTCTCCGCAGGGGACTCTGGAGAGTTCAGGGCCAAGATGTATTGCTCAGTGACATCCTCTAATGATGGGGTGTCCTCCCCTGGGACTATTTTGTTGGGCGGTAAAGACTCCTGGCTTGACTTCTGGAGATCCTGGGATACGTGGCCATGTGAAGGAGTGATAGGCACAAATGTGGCAGGTTCACTGGCATGACGCACATGTTTGGGTCTGACCTTTGAGTTTGGAAGCTGGGGGAGGATGGATGTGGAGGACTGCTCTTCACCTTGTTCATCTAACTGATCCCCATCATCACAAGACACCTGATGGGTAAAGCGGTTTGTGCGTTTTTTGGGGCTTCTGCGAGAGATGCGAGGAGACAAAACCTGAGCTAGCTTAGGATCAAAAGGAAAGGAGGTTTTCCCTGCTGCTTTTGTTTCTCCATTATGACCAAGGTGGGAGGGCAAAACATGCTCAGACTTAGAACGAGACCTTCTGGTTGGACAATAAAGTTGTCGTTGTTCACTGTTCAGTGCCCATAGCTCATCTCTTTGCTCAGATAAGATGGGCTCACTGCTAGAAGGTGGTATGGATTGTTCTTGTTCACTAATTGGCTCGCTGGGATGCTTTTGAAATTCTAGGACTGTGTCCGCCAATTCTCCACGTCTACTGGGGTCGCTAAAGCTCTTTTTCTTCACAGCCTTGCCATTTGCTTTCTCATCAATAAGATTGTCCATTGCACCAGGTTCACAAACAATGCTCTGAATCACAGTACTGTAATCTTTCAGGCTGTCACTACACACGGAAAGGTCACTGGCAGCACTGCCTGTATATTCAGAAAGGTCTGCGGCAGAGGACTCCACACCACCCACCTTGGAGTTTAGAGAGAGTGAACCGAGCAGGTTGCTGTCCATGGAGAAGCTCTTTCCGCCATCCTCTATAACAGAACAACGTCTATGAGGCATGGGATCACTCAAAGAGCGGTATGCAGACTCACCGTTCGACTCTCCGTTACTGCCATTGCTGGACTCTGAACCATTGTTTCCAGCTGAGGAAAATTTCCTTCGCCTGCGAATAGCACTAGGAGTAGACGGAGCCTCTAAGGCCCCCTGGTTTACATTTTTACAGCTGCTAATGTCTCCTCCTGTGGCTACTCCCTCATGCTCTGTCCTAACAGACGGAACCTGAGATGAAAGAGATTCCTCTGGTGTTGTATCAGGCGACTGCTCTTCGTACAACCCTGACTGATTCCAAATGATGAGAGTCTGACCCAGCAAGTCTTTACTGCTGGGCAGCCCCCCATATGAGCCAACCTCTGGCTCTGTGACAATTCCTTCATCTGTCAGGCTAGATTCATGACCAGAGAGTTCATCCAATGACTTATCACAGAACATGTTCTCCTCTGAATTTCCCTTCTGTAAACATTTTTCACTTTTTCCATCAGCCTCCCCTTCCTTACACCCAGTAAAAACAGGGTGTTCAAGTCTCTTTACCTCCTGTTTTGCCTTATTTTCTTTTACAGTGTCTATTTTAGTGTCACTGCTTTTTGTCTTGAAATGGTCTTCTTCCTCATCATCATCATCATCATCATCCTTACTTTCACTCATTTGACAAATGTCTCTTATTACCTGTCTGGCTTCCTGTACATAGCGGTCTTGTAGAGGGGTCGGCATTGGTTCGTCGTAACCATAGGTACTTTTGCAGTCATCGCTCTCCACCTCCCTGTCAGCAATCACCACCTGCTCACCACTGCCTTCAGAGTCTAGCCATTGCTCGGAAGAACTCCTCAAACTTGGCCCGCTACAATATTGCTGTCCTACTGGCTTCTCAGAGTAAGTGAACGACTTTGCCCTCCTCAAAGTAGCAGTAAGATCCTTCAGTGACGGGCGTCCATGGTGCGGCCGATTTGTCCTGGAGCTCATTCTGTACACAGATGCGCCTTGAACAGAGTTCAGATTGTCCTCATCATCTTGTCCTTTTTTTCTCATTCTTAACTCAGACAGATCAGTCTTAAGGTAGCTAAGAAGCGACAGAGTTTCTGAGGCAATGTCAGGGTTGGACATAGAGATCCTGTTTCTGTCTTTCTCATTATTTAAGGAGTGGCTGAATACTCTGTCTTCTGAACTGCCTGTTTTACAGTCTGCTGGGATCAAGCTGGGCACAAGCTTAGGGCGAACTCGAACTGGGGCACGGGAAAAGTTATCTCCATGTCCAAAACTAGGCGAGCGGTACATAGTGGCATTGCCATGGTATGTTTTACTCAGAACCGCTAATGATGCCCTGCTGAAGCTGTGGATATTGGTTGGCTTATCCTCTTCTTTTAATGTCTCTGTGCTGGAATACCTGCTACTATTTTTTGACCCCAACGGACTGGATATAAATGAGGGTATGGTGACTTTTGAAACCCGTGACACCTGAGGAACAGGGCTAGTTCCGACTGACCCCTCAAAATTTCTATATAGGTGCCTAAAACTGTCCTTAGTCATATGAGACCGTTGAGATGGATTGTCTCGTGCCCATGACATTCCCGCATAACAACCTCTAGAACGGAAACCCTCAATCCTGCGGCCCACCGTCCGAGAATCACACGGCTCCATCATTACAGGCTGGTTGTCGCTGTCATCTGACTCCTCATTGTCCCTGCTGCAACTGCTTTTCTTCTTTTTCCGTAGTGAGCGACGTCTTACGTCCCTGTTGTGTTGAGTTAGTGCTGCAGGGCTGTCCTCCTCACTACATGAGGACCTTCCTCTCAATTTAGCCCTAGTGCCATGCTTGTTTTGAGGGAAGTTACCAACTGTCCATCCACTTAACTCCTCGTCTTCTTCTCCAGAGCTCAGTCTTCCCCGAGCACTGGCTAGTTCTACGGAGGGCCCTGTCTGTGGTTGGGAGGAGTTATGCGTGGAATGCGAGCTATCCAGTGGCTGTGGCTGCTCTGCCCTCTGTCTCTGCTCCTGCAGCTGCCAACGGTGAGACCTGAGGGGCAAAGCAGCCGTTCTACTGTGTGGTGGGGGAGCAGGTGTAGAATCACAATTCAAAAACTCACAAGAATTGCTTTTAGCAATTAAATGATGGAAGTCAGGGATTGAATAGTCCACATACAATGCACTGTTGTCATGATGAGAGCTGTTTGTGTCTTGCCAGGCTCCACTTGACTGGTGGGGGGACTGTTTTTCACTTTTGTCTGGAGTAGAAATGCCCTCTTTAGCATCAAAATGCTGGAGGTGTTGACAGGCAGATATCAAGTCATCCGCATCTGAAGTTGACCTATGTTGTTTTCTGCGTCCATCACCAAATAGTTCTCTAATCTTAGTAACGCTTGGCCAGTTTGCATCAACATGAATAGTCTCTCCATAGGAAGGATGATAGCCACGACGAGATTTGCATGTTGGGCTCCCTAAGACAAAAACATTGTTTTTTTTTAACTCATAGTATGATCGTTTAAATGCATTTACATGTATTCATCAAGCAGCCATTCAAATGCAGAAAATCACTGGCAATCTGTCATATAACAGTCAACGATATACAGTACACAACGCCAAGTTTTAAGTACAAACCAGATCAGTACTTTTTTAGCAGTTTTGAGCAGTGTAGTAAGTGGCTTTGTTTATGGTTGACGATTAGTTAAGCTGTAATAGGCTAAATAAGAACCAAGGATTTCAAAACAATGTATCTTACCTGTATTTGTGCCACCCACCGTCTTCCTGAGCCTGTGTTTATCTGCTCTGTCCGAATCCGATTCTGACACTGACTCTTGAGCAGAGCAACATTTGTTACCGTCTTTGAGTTTCTCTTTCACAGACTCCGAAAACTCCTTGGATAAGCAACCACTCTCGTTCAAAGACGAATCGTCTACACTTATTGTGTTTTTAACGCTTCCAGTGTTGACTAAAGAGCTCTGTGTCCCGGCTGTGCTCAAACTGAACTTCTCAGAGAGCTCACGAACCGATGGAGATATTCCATGAGACGCTTTCTTGAGGTCTGCGGTTGAGAGGCTGGCCGCTGAGATTTTGGAAACTTTTCTGGATACAGAAACAGCGTGCGTCGCTTGTGATGGCTGCGCGCTGTGCTCTACGGCGTCTGGGGGAAGGGCACCGCACCTATCCAAGTCCTCTCCAAATGATCGGCGGTTCTTTGCGCTCCAGCTATCCAACTTTTTGAAAGAGACGCTTCTACATACAGACGCTTTTCTCTCGCTTTCCCTTTCAGCCATTGCGATGCCTGTCCTCCCACTTGTCCTTCTTGCTTTCTCTTAGTTCATTGATAAATAGTCCTCACTTTTCTTTCCCTTCTTTATCCGTGGTTGCCTTTACCCCCTGAAAACAACTTACAATGCCCCCATTAACCACAAAAGTTGCTTGGCAGTGTTTTCAAGAGAGGAGGACAAAAAAAAAAAAAAAAAAAACTTCAGGAACAACAGATGAGATTGTTCACTAAAACAGAGTTATATTCCAAGACCTTTGCGCATGTTTGCCTCCCTTAGTGTCCATACATGCATTTAGGAAGAGCTCAAAATTTAGGCAAAAAAATTCCCAAGTGTTTCAGCCCAACAAACACTAGAAAAACGCTTGAATAATGTACTTTTTCCAAGGTAAATCCCATTTCCTTGGCCGACTGTGTTTCTTCATACGCATCTTTTATTTTAAGCTTGACAAAGTGCGCTCAGCCTTTTTTAGGCACAATTAAGGGTTTCCGTGACTAGTGGCTTTTTACATGCAGATAGTTATTTGGATTGGGGGCGGGACTAAAACATGAGGTCGGGGTTAGAGAGAGAGAGACCCCTGCGGAAAATGAGGGGGATCAAGCTTTTCCTCTTTCTGATGTGAGAGAGAAGATAATGCTGACATTAGGCTTCAGTTCGAAAATGCACAGTGGGAAACTGTTGAACAAATAATCATCTTCAGTTGTTCTGCTCAGCTTTGGGGAGGCTGAGACAGATAAATCTAGTTATTGCCTTTTTAACCAAAAGCTCTGTTTGTATGCATAGCTAGCTTTACAGTAAACACTTTTGCAGTCCTTTGTTTCGAAGGGTTCTTTTCTCTCTTCCTCTCTCCCTTTCTTTTTCGTCTTTCTTGACTTTTATTTGCATGACTAGAGGGCACTCTAGTGGTCATATTCTTGTTTACACAATTGCCTGAATGAATGTCAGTGCTGAATGAATGTCATTGCTTAAAAGGATAGTTTACCCAAAAATAAAAATTCTGTCATGATGTTCCAAACCTGTATGAATTTCTTTCTTCTGTTGAACAAAAAATAAGATATTTTGAAGAATATGGGTAACCAAACAGTTAATGGTCCCCATTGACTTCAATATATAAGACAGAAATTCATACAGGTTTGGAACAACTTAAGGGTGAGTAAATGATGACATACGTTTCATTTTTGGGTTAACTATCCCTTTAAGATAATAAAATATCAAACCAAGTGTAAATTATTTGTCACTTTTTGTCAATTACATTTATTTCACAAATCAAAAACAAATTCATTCAGAAAGACCTCATGAATAACAATTTACAACATTTTGGACATATATTTTAATAGCTTAATTTAATATTATACTTACATCTTGAGATTCTACCAAATTATTTAGAGAAATAGTGTTTGATATGTATAAATCAAAAGCAAAAACAAACATTAATTGTCAGACATTTTATTGGCACATTGACTATACAAGCATTCAATATAGACACAGATGTAATGACTTTGCTTTAAGTACATTAGGATAACAGCGCCATGTGTATTCATCATTATATGGACAGTGATGAATTTTGCCCCAAAGTTGCATGTTCATAAATTATTTCATTACTTTAAATTCTTTCTCTCTGTAAACGCTCAACTAATGCTTGACCATTTATACTGAAGCAGGAAGCAAAAGACCAGTTTAATGTGCAAACGTCACATCTGCTTTTATTAACAAAAACTTTTTCATAGGTAAACTATACCACCTACTGGTCGTTCATAATGCCCGATACACAAATGCTTGTTGCTTCAAAGTTGAAGTTACTCATTATTTAACTACGTAGCACTAGCCTATATGTTAAAAATAGCATATAATTCTACTATCTCTGCACTATTATGTATAGTGTATGCAAATTGTTTGTATGTATGAAATGTACATGATGCAAAACTGCTACATTTGCAAAAATACTGTGTACAACCAGAGCATGCACACTGTGCTAGAACATATCCAAAATTCCCTACTTGACCTTCCACTTCTAATATGAGGAACCTGAAATAATATCAGCCAGTCTTTTCTTTACTCATTATTTGATTGGACTAGCACTTTTTTTCAGGATTAAAAATGCAATATAATTTATTTTTTTATTTTTATTGAATGATAATTGAATGCCACTTGATGAATCAAATATGCAACATGGAAAGGTCATGTGTAGGATACTTCTGTTTGAAATATTTATCACCGCAAATTAATGCATAATGTTTCACAAACAATTTAAATGAAACCACAGGATATAGTTTACAGTGATTGCAGTGTAGTAGAATGTTAGTATTCCACTCCGAACATAAAACAAACAATTTTATTTAGCTTCATATTTGTGCACACAGAAGGAAAAGTTTCTTATTTGCCCATCAGATATATACAGTAGATTGAATAGACAAGATAAAATGAATAAAAAAAAAAAAAAAACATAATACTGTCCAAATGACTGAAACACATTCAAATATACTGTGTTGATGCATTCTAGCTTTTTTCTTGATGGTATTTATAAGGTTTTGTAGATTTTGGTCAAGCTGAATTTTCAAATAAAATATGTCTATATCTGTGATTAAACTGCCTTGTTCATGAAAACACAATGACAGAACAGCAGCACAGCTCTGTTCCTGAATCAGGCACTGTTCATATATTGTTGTTAACACTAGATCCTTCTCTTGTAGGACAAGACGTCACTTCATAAGGATGTTGAGCTGTACAACATGTTATTAAACCATCAAACATCTGATAATGACTTTCCTTCAGATAATGTGCAGCAGATGTAGTATGGTAAACAGATGGTGTTATTCTTTCCATTCCAAATGCTTCTATTCATCTCTATGTCTCATCCATAATTCCACACATCACTGTTTCAAAAGAGATACCTCGCACTTATATATCATGCATACTGTATAGACTACCATTCAAAAGTTTGGGGTCACTGAATGTTTTTTTTTCTTGTTTTTTTTTTCCTGTAATGTCAAAGCTGAATTTTCAGCATCATTACTCCAGTCTTTAGTGTCACATGATCCTTCAGAAATCATTCTAATAAATGCTCAAGAAACATTTCTTATATTGATCAATGTTGAAAACAGTTGTGCTGCTTTATATTTTTTTATGTAAATACACACACACACACACACACACACACACACACACACACACACACACACACACACACACACGAGTCATAAAACATAATTATATATTACAAAAAATAAAGTTAATACTTTCACCACTAATGTAACTTCATTAAAAATTAACAATTATTTTGTACTTAGAGTTGCACTCTAAATCCCCTTGGATTAGAAATATTTCTTATTTCTCAGCTCTATTAGTCTTATATCAACAATTGTATCTTTTCTTATTTCCTATTGCCATCATAACATGTTAATAAAATGCACCACCTTTTCACATGTAAGGAGAGATCAGCTGATCTTGACTGGATCAGCCAAACCAGTCCTCTCATTCAGCTGCCACTCACAGGGTTTAAACCCCTCAGACACTAGTCATCTGCCATGCTTTGGTGGGCTGTTCTCTAACTCAAAGCAAATGCAAATGTCCATAGAGTGATGGACGATAGTTTCAATCTTCATAAATGAGTTTTTGTAACACTGAATAGATCAAAAGGGTCTCTTCCTTCAGCCATTACATACTACGTTCACAGTAGAGATCCTAAATGCTTTGTACGTTTTGTATATAAATATATATAAGAAAAAATGGTTTCCACATCCACACAACCTATTAAGTATCTTAACGCAAGACACCACAGGTAAATATGTGCAATATTTTTTCACCATACTCCCCCAGGTAATTAATCACACTACATACAGACATGACATTTTCCATTACAAGTTTTCTGAAATGTTATAAATGTTTAAATATGCAAACAATGCCTTATTTTTTTTTAAATGCACTCATTTGTGTACATTTCCAGAATCAAAATCTGAACATTGGATAAAGCCAGATTTAAAATGATTGATTCATCTCAGGTTTTTACAAAGGAGATTTTGGATATCTATTTTTATCAGTCCATAAATCAGAACATACTGCCAACAGTATGAAAAGAAATGTCTTCATGTTTTTAAGAATACAATTTCATATAAATCAGGCAAATGATATACAAACAAACTAATATAGAAAGGAATATAGAAAGGAATACAAGCTGCTGAAGTGGAGATTCCTGGTTTAGTGCAGGTGAAAAAAACTCAAAGCTTTTAAAGATATGTATTTATAATTGAAAATACAGATGCAAATAGTTAAAGTGTAATAAATGAAACACTTGTATTTTGGATGTTCTTTTGACTAGTCTGAAAGAAGACAAGTTATGGAAGCAAAATAGCCTAAAATCTCAAAAGTCCAGTGCATGAAAAAACAATGTATTTCACTGTAGTGTCTTGCATGAAAGAGTTTGTTCACCCAAAAATTTAAATCCTGTCATTATTACTCACCCTCATGTCGCTCCAAACCTGTAAGACTTTTGTTCATATTCCGAACTCAAATGAAGATTTTTTTAATTAAATCTGAGAGCTTTCTGTCCCTCCATTGACAGCCTATGCAACTACCACTTTCAAGCCCCAAAAAGGTAGTAAAGACATCATAAAAGTAATCCATGTGACTCCAGTGGTTTAAACTAAATTGTATGAAGCTATGTGAGTGTTTTTTTGCACAAAAAAACATAATTTACTACTTTATTTACAAAATAATAATCTCCGATACATTCACGCAACAACGCCTGCTCTCGCATCTACACAACACACATACAACGTGGTGTCGTTATGAACGTGCGTTGGAGATTAACATTTTGTAAATAAAGTGGTAAATTATGTTTTTTTGCACACACAAAGCACTCGCGTCACTTCATAAAATGAGGTGAAACCACTGGAGTCCAATGGATTACTTTAATGATGTGACATCTTTACTACCTTTCTAGGGATTGAAAGTGGTAGTTGCATAGGCTGTCAATGGAGGGACAGAAAGCTCTCAGATTACATTAAAAAAACTCAACATTTGAGTTCCGAATATGAACAAAAGTCTTACGTATTTGGAGCGACATGAGGGTGAATAATTAATGACGGAATTTTAATTTATGTGTGAACTAAACCTTTAATATACAGTAATATTAGACAAAACCAGGTGTGTTCCAGTCAGATTTTGTCAGTCTTGTCTTTCAGTGAGGTGATTTTGAGCAGCAGGGTTCTGGTGCTGCGCCTGTACTGCGGCTGGGTGAAGTAGAACAGAATGGGGTCCAAAACACTGTTCATGCTGGCAAAGGGTCTGGTGCTTTTGTACACCACAGCCAGCAGGTTCCTCAGTTCGCAGGGGGCCGTGGGAAAAGTTCTCACTAGCAGGTAGAGCGTCTTTGTCACGTGGAACGGCAAAAAGCTAATGGCGAACACCAGCGTTACAATGATGATCATCCTGATGGCTTTATTCTTCTTCTCTGCGGCCGAGACTTCTCTGGCTTCGCCAACCTGCCAGAGAACCCGTGCCATTTTGCAGTACAGCACCACGATCACCAGAAAGGGCACGACAAAGCCCAGGCAGGTCAAGGTGATGCCATATGGAAAGTATTCTGTTGCACGAAGGGGAACGCTCAGGTCGTAGCACACCGTGCGGTTGCGCTGGATGCCGGTGGCGGCGAACTCAAACGTAGGAGCGCAGAGCAAGACGACGGCCACCCAAACGCCAGCGCAGACCAACCATGCCAACCTGCGTCCGCCCTGTTTAGGCCACAGTGTCATCGGATGGCAGATGCCCATGTAGCGCTGGAAGCTGATGCAGGTGAGGAAGAAGATGCTTCCGTGAAGGTTGCTGTAGAACTGAAAGCGAACCAGACGGCAGGTGAAGTCACCGAACGGCCAGTAGTCCTTGCTGGCGTAATTGTATATGAGAAGCGGAAGGGAACAGACGTACAGAAAGTCCGCCAAGGCTAGATTCAGCATGTAGATCTTGGTCCGCGTCAGTGTGCGCCGTGAGCCCCAGATCCGCAGGATGATGATGAAATTGAGCGGCAGTCCAAAGATGAAGACCAGGCCGTAGACGGACGGGAGGAGGTAGCGCTTGAACTCCTCCTTGTAGGTGCAGGAAGGCAAAGTTGAGGTGGAATGGTTAAGAGATTCCATCTTAATGGATATTGCCTCACATTCTGAAAAAACAGAAATGTTCAGGAGTCAGTGTAGTCATGGATAATAATTCTTAGATACTAGATTTTTACTTTTTCTGAAGAAAACGTAAGTAGTGGTTGACCTTTACGGAAGGGTTATTATAGTTAATTGAAACTGAAACTATATAAAAAAAATGTTACTGAAAAATAAATGTTAACTGAAATAAAATAAAATATAAAATAACCTTAAACTTATTTTATTTCAGCTTGTTGCCAAGACAATATTTCACATTTTCATTTGGTTTACCTTGATGTACTAAATTAATAAAAACTTCATAGACATAAAAATAAATAAACGAACAAAAATTAATTAAAAAATACACAACAAATTTTTTTAACTAAATTAATACATTTTATAATTTAATTTAATAAAAATTAAATAAAACTAAAATTAAGCTGGAAAATATAAAATACAAATTAATTCAAAATATTAATAAACAATATAGCATCTCAGTGATACTAAAATAACACTGCCGTGCTCAACAATGCATTTTCTGGGGGCTTTCAGTGCATTGCTAGGTGGTTAGTGTTTGCTTTTGGGTATATTTAATTTAATTTAAAATAACTGTTTTATTACACAGATCTCTGGAATACTTAATTATGTTTTGGCCAACAATGCTACAGTCTGCTTGGTGTTTTTCTAATGCGGGTTTTAGTTGTATATGAGACCACTTACCGAAACTGGACACATATTTATTTATTTATTTGGTGATAACCTGCATAATGTACAGTCAGCCAATAATAGTCTTAAAATAAACTTTAACTGTACATTATCCCTTATATATTACTTTTACCTGACGCTTTTATCCAAAGTGACTTACAATTGCTATATATATGTCAGAGGTCGCACGCCTCTGGAGCAATTAGGGGTTAAGTGTCTTGCTCAGGGACACATTGGTGTCTCACAGTGGATTCGAACCCGGGTCTCTCACACCAAAGGCATGTGTCTTATCCATTGCGCCAATCCATTTTATGAGTCATTAAAAATGGTTGACAAACACTTAATTCCCACAATTTACCCCAAATTGATCAAAATGGAGCGAAACATCAAAATCAATAAATTCATATTTTGATCCCTCCCACTATCCTTTCAATAGATTCAAAACGAAGCACTATGAATTACGCTTATCCAGAGGAAAATATTATTTCAAAGTAGATGGTTTTTCACAGCTCTGGAGATCGAGTTCTCGTTGAGTATGACCTTAAATTGTCACAGTATGTTTCTCATATAATTTCAGTTGGTAGTAATTAAAATAGGCACAAATGAAACAACCATTTGATGTTGAATTCATAGTTCATATAGAAATCTCTGACATTTGAATGTTGGCACAGTTTGAGGTATTGCTAATATCTCTTCTGAAATCATAGGAGACATTATTGGAGTCTTTCCCAGGAGAAAAGAAGGTGACTTGCAAAGGTCTCCACTTAATCTCACTGCTGTGTAGAAGAAACACTGATATATAAGATCTCAATGGTGATATTTTTTCTTTCCTAGAGAACTTAAAATAAATAGATCCTTAAATGACACTGGTAAATTTTTTTCAGTAGCACAAGTTCCAAACACCGGCGCCAGCGGAGCATTGAAGATGGGGCATATGAAGTAAAGAAAGGGGGCGATGACGTAGCACAAAGTATCCCCAGCTAGAATAACAAATGTGGCCCATTCACATATTTGTCGACCCGTATGTTGCTACCACAATTATTATTCTAAAAACTACTGAGCAAATACAGATGCCAGAGCACTAAATAACATTACATAAAACAAAAATGAAAATTGCCTGGGCTAACACATTCAAACATTTGACTCCATATCCATGAAATAAACAAATTTTAGACCACCATATATAAATAAGTCCTGGTTACACAATTTCAGCAGTTTTACCATGAATCCAGACAAGTACCACCACCACCACCAAAAGTAATTAATTGTGTTTGCTTTACTATGAAACACACGCTTATGACCGCTTCACTAACACGTAACACACTTATTGAGACCCATAAGTTATAACAGCCTGAACTGCAACCAGACAAGTAATAACAATACAGTGAAATTATCAACTAGCCCTCTAAACATGAAAAAAAAAAATTCATCATGCCTTTAGCCTACTTTTTTCATTTGGAAGTTTGTGTCAAATGTGACAAAACAGGCTGTACTTAACTAAAATGTTGCTGTAGTAGCCTAATATCATAGAAAGTAGCATAAAAAGCCTATGCACTTATCATATGTGTTTAAAAAAAAAGGTCTATTTCATCATTAAAATCTATTTTCACATTCATATTGACTGAGGGGGCAGGATAGCGCCGACCCTGATTCTCTGTGTGTATGCAAAACACATTTGTATAGTCCAAATATAGTAAGTAAAAAACAAATTTGAGTGAAAATATAGCTCGTTCAAACCCAATTAGAGTAAAAACATTCAATAATGTTGCAGGATTCATGCAGGAAGTAAGGGAACTAACTGTTTGTCAGACTCTCAGGAGCCACTGGGCAAGTACATTAATCAGTCTGCCGAGTTAGAGCACTCAGGCCGTCTACACTGCAATATTTTACTCTATATTATCTGATGTTGGATAACACTGCATGTTAAGACGCAGTGTTGGTAGACGCAGCTCAGATGAACGCAGCTCAGATGGTATATACATACAAACAAGACTGGATTTATAGACAACATTTTCCCATATGACTTGCCTAATTGTAAATTCACATGATAAGCTTAGCATTATATCCACTTGATGTCACTAATAAAAATGCAATATGGAGTTCGGAGAATTTAGGGCAGGAAAGCATCACTTGACAAGCAGTGGTGTTTTTTTTTTTTGTAAAGATGTTTAACAGACAGACATGAGAAAAGATGTTGGGATGTTGAGGACATCATTTAAATGTTTGGATTTAAAATTCTGGGGATGTGTGCATAAAGCTGCTCAGTAAGGGGCAATTCACACAGAACGTTTTTGCTTTGAAAAACGCGAGGTGTGGGCAGTGGAATTGTCAGGATTCAGAGAAGGGATGACCCAGGCGCAGAATGAGCAGGGAGTGATATTTATTAACAAAGACAAAACACAGGCAGGAACAGTCCAAATAGGGCAGAAGAACAGGCTGGTCAGGGATGAGACAACTCCAGGCTCTATGGCAATGGTGGAAACTTGACAGCAGCTCAAGGAACCAGAGGCTTGGCATAGGTAAGATGTAACCAGCACTAGGCACTAGAGTGGCTTGCCAGGACAGGAGAGTCGATTACCAGGGTAGAACAGGAATCAACACAAGACAAGTCTCAAAAAGACAAGACAACAAGAGAAAACAGAAACAAAAAACTGTCAACTATGACTAGAGAAAACAAAATAGACTAAATAATAACTGGAGCTATAGCAAAGGGAAAAAATAGTAAATAAAATAAATACATTTCTAGAAATAAGTAACTGGACCTTACAAAAAAAAAAAAAAAAAAATAAAACAAGACTGCAAACTTTCAGAGAACTAGAGCAAAAAAAGAAATAAAAGATTACTTAGCACAATATAAAAATCAAGAGAAACCAAAAACAAGGCTTGAGCGAACTAGAATAAAATAAATAAAGACTAGACCTAGACTAAGAAAAAAGAAAAACTAGAATTTAACAAAAAGGAAATAATCAAACAAGGAAAACTAAATCTAGCACTGACTGACAATATTTGTGAGAACGGCACACACACCAAACCAGCAAAGACATGAGGGAAAGAGGCACAATATAAAGGGAACAGTGCAAGAGGATCAGGTGAAAACAATCAAGCAAATGAGGACTGGACAAGGACTACGTTTACACTTGGCATTAACATGCGTCCTGTATCCAGATGTTGTCCACATACACATTGAAAAGACAAGTGTAAACGCGCTTCTGTTCGGAATGTTATCCGATCAGTGTGTCCAGGTTAGGAGGTAGTCGAGGAGGCATTGTGATCGGATCTCAGTGTAATGTAAGCGCAATCCAGCCATCATGTCTGCATTCACAGGTGGATGTCACACAAAACCCTGCCCACTGTCATCATTCCCCCACCTCTCTCCGGAACTGAGAGCTGTGTGGTTTTGCGAGTGCGAAGTACATGTAGGCTACATCACAAATGTACTGAAATGTTTGCCTTTGCAGTTTGCACCCGAAAGTTGCAGAACCAATCATTTTCTGTAAGGAACGCGCATTTTTCCCACCACAGCTGGCGAAGTTCTCGGATCCATACGTTTCTCTGTACCGTTTCCATTACGGCATCTATCCACATTATTAGTAGCCTACTTGCAGCCTCTTCATCCTCATTTAGCGAGATTTGTAAAATGTCCACCAACTGAAAACTGTTTTTAAAAGAAAACCCACCACTTCAGGTCGACTTTGCACAGGAGCCATCCTTCTTTTTTTCGCGGGAATGCGAGATCCGATTTGTTATCCAGATACAGAAGTATGGGGCTAGAATTGTTGCATTATTCCAAATAAATAGATTATGATCCACAAATAAATGTAAAGAGATTCACAAAAATATATCAAATTCACAAATAAATAGATTAAGATACACAAATAAATGTAAAGAGTTTCACAAAGAATTATAAAACTCACAAATAAATAAAATTAGCTTTGCAAATAAAAATATATATTTACAAGTGTGTTTTATGCCACAAACACAACTCGGCCTGGTATTTATTTGTGAACCGCTTTCTGTACATTTGTAAATCCCCTCACGCATTTGTGAATCGGTTCCTGTGCATTTGTAAATCCCCTCACACATTTGTGAATCGGTTCCTGTGCATTTGTAAATCCCCTCACACATTTGTGAATCGGTTCCTGTGCATTTGTAAATCCCCTCACGCATTTGTGAATCGGTTCCTGTGGATTTTGAAACATTTCTAGCGTCGACGTGCAGACAAATCCACAAATAAGTGGACTCCACCCTCCCTTTACCTAAGCCAATCAGATAACGGCCACATTGACCTGATCAATCGTAGCACGTTCTTGCTACAACCAATCACGTTAGGCTTTACAATCAGAGTGGTCTTGCCCTGAAATAACTTTGCTCGTTCATCTGCATTGGCTCAAATGGAAGTGTAAGGCTATAATATTGCTTCAGTAAAATATGTTTCAAATTTGGATTTCGTTAGAGTTAGACCATTAGACTGTATATCAAGCCAAGACACATGTTTATGAGCCTTTGAAAATGGCAGAGAAACAGCGCTTACGTTATGGGAACAACGCGTTATGGAAGCGTCACGTTCATGATAAAACAGAAAAGCATCAATGCGTTGCTGACTAATGAATGAACTGGATGCAACCTCGTTATGAATACGCGAGTTTGTGTAATATTGGGGAAATTACTGTCACAACAGCTTTTCCCACTTCTTCATTGAAGTTTTAAATAGCAGGTCGTGGATCTAATGATTAAATATAACATGCATTTAAAAGTGAAATGCCCAGCAGACAAGCGATTTGAATTTATCCGTTAAAACGCTTGATCACACAAATAATATTTCATATGAATCAGACTTAATAATATTGTATTGTAAAAGTTACTTACAGCATCCAATAAAAATGCAAAAATGTATTTTTTCAGCATTGCATTATCCACTAAAACCCCATTAGCCTACACGCTGTTACATCTTCAATGATGGTCATTTGGGCTGATATTTTGTATTCTACATAATATTTATTTCCTATAGGTATCTATTTGTCACAACGATTGTGCTTTAAAAGACAAAATAGTTGAAATAATTTTAAAAACATTTAAAAAATAATTTATTACATTGTGTCGTGCGAGGCTTTCTACCAGGGGCGTCGTTAGGCCCTTTTTAGGGGGGCTTCAGCCCCCCTAAACTTCTGCCTAGCCCCCCTAAAAATGTGTGATTAATGTAGGCTACACAAATTCGTGTTCGCTTCAGTCTTGTTATAATCAGATTCAGCGCGTTCTTCATCTTCAATCCGCAGCGGCGCCGAGCAGCGAGCACGTCAGACACAGAGGACAGTGTGTGTGTGTGTGTGTGTGTGTGTTCATCTGAGCCTCATTGGTCTGTCACTGCTCGTCAATGTCAGCATATTTGAGATGACCAATTAAATCAAAGTAGGCGGGCTTTATGTTCACAGACGCTGCTGAGAGCGAATTTTAACAGTGCGACTCGACGCGTACGGTCAAGTGTGAGATAAGATGTAAGTAGCTAAACTTAACATTTCATATTTGACATTTTTTTTAGGTCATAAATGTTAAACGAATGACAAAAAAATAATCAGGCAAACTAATATAGGTTTGTCTAATTTCGCCATTTTTAACTGAAAATAGGCCTATGTAACGTGACTTATGTAATGTAATAATTAGTTTACTGTCATTGTTAGGGGACAAGAAACATTAACAAAGCCGTTTTCATCATGTTAGGCACAAGATTAATAATGAATGTGTACATATTGGCTCTGCCTCCGGCTCTGGAACAGGCATTGGCTCTGCCTCCGGCTCTGGAACAGGCACAGGCACAGGCTCTGGAACAGGCACTGGCTCTGCCTCCGGCTCTGGAACAGGCACTGGCTCTGCCTCCGGCTCTGGAACAGGCACTGGCTCTGCCTCCGGCTCTGGAACAGGCACTGGCTCTGCCTCCGGCTCTGGAACAGGCACTGGCTCTGCCTCCGGCTCTGGAACAGGCACAAGCACTGGCTCTGGAACAGGCACAAGCACTGGCTCTGTCTCCGGCTCTGCCTCTGGAGCAGCAGCCACCGGCTCAGGAACTGCAAACACCGGGTCAGGAACAGTCACTAGAACAGAAATGGTCACAAGGACAGACACAAACACAGAAACTAACACTGGCTCTGGCGCTGGAACAGGCGCTGGCTCTGGAACAGACATTGGCTCCAGCTCTGGAACAGGCCTTGGCTCTGCCTCCGGCTCTGGAACAGGCACTGGCTCTGCCTCCGGCTCTGGAACAGGCACTGGCTCTGCCTCCGGCTCTGGAACAACAGACACTGGCTCCGGCTCTGGAACAACAGACACTGGCTCCGGCTCTGGAACAACAGACACTGGCTCCGGCTCTGGAACAACAGACACTGGCTCCGGCTCTGGAACAACAGACACTGGCTCCGGCTCTGGAACAACAGACACTGGCTCCGGCTCTGGAACAACAGACACTGGCTCCGGCTCTGGAACAACAGACACTGGCTCCGGCTCTGGAACAACAGACACTGGCTCCGGCTCTGGAACAACAGACACTGGCTCCGGCCCTGGAACAACAGACACTGGCTCCGGCCCTGGAACAGACACTGGCTCCGGCCCTGGAACAGACACTGGCTCCGGCCCTGGAACAGCAGACACGGACATGTCCAGGATCCGAGCCAGACGCTCCAGATAGTTCAGGTGCATGAAGGCAGACGGCACTGGCTCTGCCTCCGGCTCTGGAACAGGCATTGGCTCTGCCTCCGGCTCTGGAACAGGCATTGGCTCCGCCTCCGGCTCTGGAACAGGCATTGGCTCTGCCTCCGGCTCTGGAACAGGCATTGGCTCTGCCTCCGGCACCTGGAACAGCAGACACGGACATGTCCAGGATCCGAGCCACACGCTCCAGATAGTCCAGGTCCATGAAGGCAGACGGAACGTGAACAGTCTCTGACTGGGCAGACGGGACGTGAACAGTCTCTCGCTGGGCAGACGTGACGTGAACAGTCTCTCGCTGGGCAGACGTGACGTGAACAGTCTCTCGCTGGGCAGACGTGACGTGAACAGTCTCTCGCTGGGCAGACGTGACGTGAACAGTCTCTCGCTGGGCAGACGTGACGTGAACAGTCTCTCGCTGGGCAGACGTGACGTGAACAGTCTCTCGCTGGGCAGACGTGACGTGAACAGTCTCTCGCTGGGCAGACGTGACGTGAACAGTCTCTCGCTGGGCAGACGTGACGTGAACAGTCTCTCGCTGGGCAGACGTGACGTGAACAGTCTCTGGCTGGGCAGACGTGACGTGAACAGTCTCTGGCTGGGCAGACGCAACGTGAACAGTCTCTGACTGGGCAGACAGGCTGTGTCTCCTCCTTCTCCTTCTCAGGACCACCGGATCCGGGACCACCGGAACAGGGATCATCACCCGATTACATCCTCCACTGTGACCTCCACGGGACCCGCGAAACTTGACCAACCGGGTCCCCTTAAAAAACTCCTTTCTCTCCCGCTCGGTGGCTGGGGAGGAGATATTAAGAAACATACCGCTGGATCTGAGTTGACGGATTCGTTCTGTCACAACACACACGGGACAGAAGATCCAATTTGCAGCAGTTTATTAATATAAGGGTAATCCAAATCGTAGTCTTCCAGGCAGGGGTCAAAATCCAAATAATCCAACTAAACATGAAAACAAAACACGAACCAACAAGAAAACCGACCTAGGAAGTGGTGACATCTAACAACGAATCCGTACACATACTAACACAGACAGGGAATATATACACAGATCTAACAAGACTAACAATGAACAGCTGGGAACAATGATGATGGGGTACAGCTGAGTGCAATGAACTGATGAGTGACAGTGACAGACAGAATGCTGGGAAATGAAGTCAATAGTGAAGGACACCGTGATAACGAGGACCTCTAGTGACAAACAAGGGAACACAACCAGACACTGTGACAGTCTGTCAGTTCAAAGCTAGACTAAAAACACATCTCTTTGACCTAGCAAAGAGGGTCAAAGCACATAACACATTATCGACTTCTATAATTCAATATTAGGCTGCATAGATTAGGTCAGCCGGAAATGGGAACACTTTCCTTAAATCCTGATGTACTCGTTACATCATAAGAAGAATGGCATCTATGCTAATTTTAGTGTCTTTGTTTATCCCAAGGTTTTCCCGCAGCCTGCCGGATCCAGGCAGTTACCAGATCTGATGAAGGACCTTCGCCTGGACCCGATGACAATGCAGTGCTGAAGTGCCAACTAGCCTCTCCCTATGGAGGATCCCTATACCACTCTACAGATAAAGCGTTGTGGAATTTTCGGTTTGCGTACCTACCCGAAGTGATAAAATAAAATTAAATAAAATTCTGCATCGAAATTTATAGACAAGACAAGTAGTTTGTTTAGGCATGGTTTGTAAGGAATTACAAACCTGCGCACATATATTCAAACGCACATAACTATAGAATCAATTTTTAATGCGCATGCGAACACCATCAGCGTCTATCACTGGTTCGCGTTTAAAGTCTGTTTAGAGAGAATAGTGTCGTCTTAGCGGCCCCTAATTTAATAACAAATGATAATTTAGACGGAAGTGAATCAATCAAAACTAACTTTAGCTGGAAAAAAACATTATTCAAGAACCACTATAAAACCAAACCAATCTCTGTTACTGTAATCTCCTATTATCACTGTAAATCTGCTTTGAAACAATCTACATTGTTAAAAGCGCTATATAAATGAGGATGATTTGACTTGACTTGACTTCTGCACAGAGAACCTTTCAGTAAAGTCAATTTAGAGTCAAGTATGACTATACATACAGAATGTACATATAATTATGCACAGCCGGTTGTTATCGCTGAATAAACCCGGCAGGGTGATCAGGAGCGAACGTTAACAGCGAAAGAAGCTGGAAGTTTAGTCTCATGATGAGCAGCCAGTTATTGGAGGATTGCTACGACAGTCATTATCAGGCAACAGCAGATTCAAGCATTTGAGAGAGCTGTGTAACAAAGTTCTTTAAATAAATACATTTAAAATATTATAGAGAAGCATCTGCAAAGAGCTTGGCCAAGTACTTTGTATAAAACACTTTTTGTACATTCATAGTTTCATGTGTAGTGCTTTGAGAGATTACTTTAATGTGTTGTAAGACTGGAAAAACTAGAAGGACTTTAAGAGAGGACCACTCTCTGAGAAAACAAAGGAAATTAACATTTGAACTCCCCCTCATGCACTATTGAGACGAAGGTCTCACCTCCCTCATCCTAATCTACATTTCTCTCCCCCATTCTTCATTCTGGCAGAGATCTCCCAAACTCACACAAGAATCTAAATGGTTGAATGTGAATGATTATCATCGAATTTTATACATGTTTGATATCATTTGAAATGTCTTGGTGCGACTGGTACAAATGTCTCATTCCTAAAGTAATAAACCAGAAGGTAATAAAGTTCTTAGAAAGTTCAGAAATATCTTCCACACCTTCCAATTCTGGAGGGTGTGTCTTTGAGTTAACACCTTCTGACCATTTGACTGAATGCTAATTTTCCACTGCTAGCAAATGGTGACTTACAGGTAAATTTCCACTGTGGATGATGCTTAGATTTGAAATGAGGTCTGGGTATATAATGAAACGCAGTTAGAGCTCGGGCTCCTTTTCTCTATTTGAGATCGGCCCGTGAGGCTGAGAGTTGCGAGACTCTCAGCCTCACGCATTTCTTGTCGGGTAAACTTTTTCCTCATTGTTCTAGAGCATTTGATGTTTTGCATTGATTATCTTTGAATTGATTATGAAATTGTAATGATACATTTACCTGACATATTAAATTGTGATATTTGATTATTCTAATTGACTTTGACATTATTTTCATTCAAGAGTTTAAAAGAATAGTAAAACATTCGCTCACATTTAATGATGCACAGATATCATTAAAGCCTTTTCATTTATGGAGTCAGATGAAATAACGAGTAAATACATAAGACAAAATGTAGTTTTATTTAACCAAATATACTTTGCTGCGAGAAAAGACAGTAACACGCAGAGACCTTCACCGCTAATTCGAAGACCGCCATTGGAGATATTTAACCACAACTCATAACTAATCTTTTATTTAGTATACGCTTGTTTGTAAATTTAAAAAATTTAGTCATTTTGCCATTTTAATTTAGCAAAAAAAGATCAACAAAAACAACTTTTATAGCAAGTTCTGAGTGCTTAGAATAATTCTACACATTATAATTATGTTGCTTGTAATAGGTCTGTTTCAGGCAGAGTATTCACATGTATGTTATTTTATTTTGATAAAGTGAAAATGCATTATATGTTGCACATTATTTGCACACGATGCATAGAATACAGTCAAATAATTATTCAAAATTAAAGTAACCTTTTAATAAAATACCATTTTATGTGTTGTAATAAATCATGAACAAATGAATGGTGAATATGATGCTATTACGTCCTTCCCTTGCAGACTCACGTTAGGCTGATTCAGTGGTTAAGGGCGGCCATTTTGTTCTCATTCCACAACACTTAGGTGTGATCTAAGCCTTTAAGAATCCGTCTTTGACTTTTCTTAAAACTTGCTTTTAGTTTCTTTATAAATATCTTCTACTCTTAGAAAAGTCCTATTTTTTACTATGAATTTCTTGACTCACAATTCAAAACTTAAGGCTATTCTTAATTGCATTTCTGAAAAGTGTTATGCATATGGCCCCAGAATCCTTGGCAAATAAATGCAAGTGAAGCTATTCTCACACAAACTTCTATATATAATAAGCAAACATGCTCTGTACATGAGGTCTCTGTACTGATTCACCACAAAGAGGGATTTGTTTGTCTACTTGTTCTACTTGCCCATAATGTTAAAGGTTATAGCCCCGGTTTCACAGACAAGCCTTAAGCCTAGTCCCAGACTAAAATGCATGTTTCAGGCTGTTTTAACTGAAAGCAACTTGCACTGGGATATCTTAAAATATATCAGTGCCATTGTTTTGTCTCAAGATGCACAATAATCAGTAATGCACGTTTATAAAAGCTACTTAAATGTCCTAATTAAACTAAGGCCTAATCTTGGCTTAATCTAAACCCTGTCTGTGAAACCAGGTCATATTGTACCAAAATGTCCATAAAATCAAAAATAAAGCCTACTAAACATAATTATTCACAGAAACAGCTTAAATGAGCCATTATTTAGACCCAATGAGCCGCTGGTTGTCCCCGTCCTGATGACATTTCATTTTATTTCTGATAATCTATTTTTATTGTAAACTTATTATCAGGGGCAAAAACTTGTTTTTACTTAGTATGTTTGTGGCGAAGGATGGCCGAGGGACGTGAGAGAACGGCGCGAGGCCGGTGGTGCGATTGCTAATGAGCAGCACCTGTGAGGCACACCGGTCTCGCATTTCTCACGGAGGAGCGGAGGCATAAAGGGGGACCGACACGTTGATGATCGAGAGAGGAACAGGCCTGTATTTTAGTTGTGTTTGGTTTTTGTATTTGTATTAGCCAGCAGTCGTCCACGAGGGGCTGCTGGCAGTTATGTTTATTTTCGGTAGCCAGCAGTCGTCCGCGAGGGGCTGCTGGCGGAATTTTGGTTTATTTGTTTTATTTTAAATAAAGTATGTTTGAATATTCGCCGGTTCCCGCCTCCTTCTTCCCTGAACATTGCTACAATGTTCAAATACATGCTAAATGTAGAACTCTTGAACCATTCATGCATCAATTTCTTGATGTCACACTGTTATGTTAATGGAAATGTAGTTTATATTGAGTTACATAAAATAATGAAAATATTTCATTGCATAATTACTATGAGTAGAGTCCTGCTGATCATGTGACACCCGCTTGCTAAAGACACAGGAAAAGAAAGTGTTCACATTCCTCTTTTATTCCTTTCAGTTCCCATTTTTGAATGAGTTGATTCATATTCAAATGAGGTGCCCTATCAAAGAATGCAAAGAATTCACTAGAACGGTGATAAAAGAGTCCTCAAAGTCTCCATTCACAAGGTTTTGTGAGCTTTTATGTCCAAATTATAATTTTATTTGTTATTTAAAGATAAACTTGTCCATGCTGAAAAGCCATTCACAGAAGCTTCTACTCCTGAAATTCATGTTGCAAATGTTTAAAACTTTAAATTAAATTAAATTAAAATATAAAAAAATTAACAGAGATTAAAATTACAATATTAATCGGAATCCTTGGTAAATAAATGCAATAACAAATGCAAAATATAGATGAATATCATGATGTTACACTTCAATCGATTACAAATTTTAATTGAATTAGATGCTACATCAATTTAATACTTAATATTTAATTATGTTTAATATTTCCTGAGAAAAGACCCCAAATGAAGGCAGATAAAAGCAATGAAAAGAGAACTGACTTATATTATATATAAGTCTAATATATAAGATGATATATTATGTTATTTTCATATCATCAAACAAGTCTATATCACTGGCATACAACATTCAGTTTTACATATGATTTTATCAATCTGTCTAATGTAGTTTTAGGGGCCATTCACAACGAACGTGTTCTTATATTTCATCTGCACTTTAACTGTAGTTTTAAGTAGTGGTACACATGCAGAAACTTTCACAAAATCTCGCTGCCTTCACTGATTGATTGCCAGTTTATGCACATTCAAGTAAAAGCTTTAATTTCCAGTTATATCAACAATGGATATTACTGCAGGAAATGGCATCAATAATTGTGATTTTTTACATGGTACCTTATTTTCACAAGCTGATCTAAACAATGATTAGTAAAAGCATTGCTGCAGTGGACACTTAAAGTTCTTCTATTTCATCACTGAGTCTGACAACCTTATGAAGAAGTGTTGTGCAATAGACATGAGACATTCTGTTTCACAAGACTGTCTCTTTGTCTAAGTCCACGTGTGGGTGTGTGTGTGTGTGTGTGTGTTTATCTGCCCAGTAGCAACACCTGCAAGGTATTTAGCAGATGCCTTTAATCCAGAGATCTTTGCAGTAGTGTGATTGCATAGATAGTCCATCTTGAGTAACCGTTGCTAAAGTGCCCGATTGACCTGATAATCATCAGTCGAGCCCTGCACCCCAGGTCATCTCACTGATCCTCATCAGGTCTTATTCATTCATCTCATAGGCAGATGGAATGAAAGCAGCATGCTGGATTTGTCTAGACAGGTTCAGCAACACACATCCAACTATTCAGAAAAACGGCCTCGGGTTGGATTGAGCTAAAACATTTAGCTCATGTTTCAAATACAAGCACATTGGTTTTCTGTCATGTTTTTTAGGCAGCAAAAAGTTTTCTCATATTTATGTGATATATTATATTAATATTGTATACGTTTTGTATCTTTTTTAATCTTATTGTGTTCATTTTACCCATGAACACTCAAAAAAACTAAAAAACTAATAAAAAAATAAATAAATACCGCAGTTTCTTCAATAATGATTCCAATAATAATGAGACCTACTTATTAGGAAAATGTGGATTGGTTGTGGATGGTTTCCATGGTGTTGCTTGGCGGTTGCCGATATGTGCTAGGTAAGCCCAATACTGACTTTATAAATGAATTCGCTGCTGTCCTCACATTTATCTGCTCACTCTCCCCTAAAGTAATACTACTGGGGGATTTTAATATACATATGGACACTACCACTAATGCATATACAAGGGAATTTTCTTCTTGCCTGGACAGTTTTGGATTGGATCAACATATTTACTTCCCCACTCACTCCAAAGTTCATGTTTTGGACTTGGTTTGCTGCTCTGGTGTCACTCCTTATGGTTGTAATGCGGCCGACCTCCCCATTTCTGATCACATGTTAATTTCTTTTAATGTCAATTTAACACTGACCAAAATAAAACTGCCACGTGTCATTTCATTCAGAAATATTAAGGACATTGATTTAAATAATCTATCTACTGAAATTAAAAGCCTCCCTAGTATAAATTGTTTTTCAGACCCTGATGATCTGGTTTCTCACAACAATGACGGCCTACAAAACATTTTAAATTCTCTGGCTCCTTTAAAAACCCGGACTGTTTCTTTTACCCATTCTGCTCCATGGTTTACATCAGAACTACGCCAGCTTAACTTAAAAGGACGTCGCCTGGAATGCCTTTACAAGAAAACTGGACTCGTTGTGCATCAGGAAATGTGTCCCTGTCATAGCACAGAAACAGCGCTAGTAAAAATCACCAATGATCTTCTCATGGCAGCTGATTCCGGCCTACTAACAATTCTCATCCTCCTTGATTTGAGTGCAGCCTTTGACACCATTGCTCATAACATCCTTGACAGATTAGTCTCAATTGGTTTCACTGGCATGCCCTTAGACTGGTTTAAATCATATCTCTCTGGCCGCACTCAGTTTATCCAGCTCAAAAATTCCAAATCAGAGCTATCCCATGTCACTACTGGTGTTCCTCAGGGCTCTGTTTAGGGCCCCTTTTGTTCATCATCTATCTACTTCCTCTTGGCCAAATGTTTCGTAAATTTAACATTCATTTTCACTGCTATGCGGATGACACCCAGCTCTACCTGTCCACCAAACCTACCATATCTCTTCCACCCACCTCTCTCTCTGAATGTCTAATGGAAATCAAATCTTGGTTCTCTCGCAACTTCCTCAAACTTAACAGTGACAAAACAGAGGTTCTCCTCATTGGCACCAAATCCACTTTGACTAAATCTGACAGCTTTTCTCTTACTATCGACAATTCCACAGTTTCCCCCTCCCCTCAGGTCAAGAGTCTGGGTGTGATCCTTGATAGCACACTTTCATTTCAAGCCCATATTAATAATATCACAATAATATCTCTCTCACTCAATAGTGCAGCCATTCTCATTCACACACTGGTCACCTCTCGCATCGATTATTGTAATTCTCTTCTTGTTGGTCTTCCTATCAAATCTATTCATAAACTTCAACTGGTTCAGAACTCTGCTGCCCGTATCATAACCAGAACCTCTTCTATTAATCATATTACTCTTGTTCTTCAGCAGCTTCATTGGCTCCCAGTTAAGTACAGCATTAATTTTAAGATTCTGCTTCTAACGTTTAAGGCCATTCATAATCTCGCTCCTCTGTACCTCACTGACCTCCTTCATATTAACACATCCACCCGTACTCTTAGGTCTTCTTCTTCTATTAACCTCACTGTATCTTCTGCTCGTCTGACCACCATGGGGTTCAGAGCCTTCAGTCGCTCTGCCCCTCGCCTTTGGAATTCTCTTCCACCAGACATCCGTAATAGTTACTCGCTTTCCATTTTTAAATCCGTTTTTAAATCTATTTATACTGGCATATCCCACGTAATCACTCTCTCAAACTTTTTTTTCTGTTGTTTTTTATGTACCTTGATTTTTATGCACTGTAATCATAGTTGTTAATTTTATTGATTTATTGCCGTACTGTTTTATTTATGTTTTTATGTTTATGTACTTTGTGAGGTGACCTTGAGTGTTCAGAAAGGCGCCTATAAATAAAATTGATTATTATTATTAGGTGGTTGCTAGGGTATTGCTATGCGGTTGGCAGGATGTTGTGAGTGATTGCCAGGCCACCGCTATGCGGCTGATATGGTGTTCTAGGTGGTTGGTTGTGTGTCTTTATGCGGTTGCCAGGGTGTTGCCATAGTGTGGCTATGCAATTGCTAGGGTGTTGTGGGTGGTTGCCAGGGCATTGCTATGCGGCTGTCAGATTGTTCTAGGTGGTTGACAGTGTGTCCCTAACGGTTGCCAGGGTGTTGTGGGTGTTGCCAGAAAGTTGCTATGCAGTTTCTGGAGTAGTGTGGGTAGTTGCCAGGGCGTTGCTATGCTGTTACCAGAGCGTTTCAGGTGTTTGCTATGATGTTGGTATGTGATTCCCAGAGGTGTTGTGGGTTTTTGCAGGATGCTGCCAGAGTGTTCTAAGAGGTTGCTTGCTAGGCTGTTGCTATAAAGCTACCAGAGTGTTCTATGAGGTTGCCAGGATGTTGTGAGTGATTGCCAGGGCACCGCTATGCGGCTGATATAGCCCCCGACCCCCCCCCCCCCAAACCAGTTCAACGGAAATCCCACCCTGCAGCTAATTTCATTGGTTAAGGTTACAGTGACGGGTAGATTTAGGGATCAGTGTTTGGTGTAGGCAATCAGTACAGTGATTGACATGACCAATGAAATCTTTAGAATCAGCTGCATGGCGGGATTTCAGCTGAACTGGTTAGGGGGGAAAAATCACGCATAGTCTAGGTGGTTGCTTGGGTGTCTTTATGCAGTTGCCAGGGTGTTGCCATAATGTGGCTATGCAATTGCTAGGGTGTTGTGGGTGGTTGCCAGGGCAGCTATGCTGCTCTCAGAGTATTCTAGGTGGTTGATAGGGTGTTGCTATATACGGTTTGCAGAGTGTTCTAGGTGGTTGCTAGGGTGTTGTTATGTGATATCCGGTTTAGTTAGAAAAACTTGTCAGTGTGTAATATTATTTCTTGCATGATAGGGTTTCCACAATGAGAGGCTGCTTGTCTCCGATGAAGATATATAGATTGTAGATCCTTTGCCAGTGCCACTTGTTGTCGGTTCAGAAGGAAAGTTAGGTTGTTGCTGCTTGCCTGCCATTCTCGCTCTGTCTGCTCAGCGTACGTGAACGCACTGATGACTTATTATGTCTGCGTGAACAGCTTGCGCAGTGGTATGCAAACACACGTTGACTGACAGGGAACACATGCTATAGGACCGTTCAGATCGAATGCAAAGATTGAACGAACATTTTATGGTCCTACACCTTCCACAGACAACATATATTTATAAAAATACATTTAGACCGCTTAACAGAGTGATTGCTATCAGGATATGAGGAGACTTTCAACCAGCATAACAAAAAAAAATTCTGCAGAGAATCACCTACGGCACCTTTAAGACTTAACACACATAAAGATTGTTTTCATCGACTGGAGAGCAGATTCTAGTCTTTGACAGTCAGAGAGGAGCACACACCTAACGACTGAGTCAGTCCACAACACACGTAATGACTGATAAGTCACGACGGGACATAAGTCAAAAGCACTGATACCAAGTCTGTATGATTTCTTTTGTCTGCCAGGCAAAAATTGTAGTTTCAAATTTCATAATTTAGCAAATCTCTACCCCAAAGATAATGTGGTTGCATTTTCATTAGCAAAAAAAAAAAAAAAAGTGTTTACATAAACCATGTCCCAAGGTCATTTGAGTCCTTGCATGAAATCATTGTCATGTTCAAAAATAGACAGCAAGTCCAAGAATGCAGCTGGAGTTTGTCATAATTATGGTAGATTGGGACATGAATCTAAACTGCATTAATGTAACAATGTTGACTGAGACGGTACAGCTTCAAGGTGCAGAACGGAGAGGGAGTGGTGGTTATGGCTGTTTATTTTGGCAAACACAGAAAGCTGACAGCTGTCTGGTGGCTACTCTCTGTTAGAGACCCCAATCTGGACTCATTTGTGTTAAGAGCGCTGTATATGAGGTTCTGTTTAACTGTGAGTACATGTATTCTTGTGACACTTGTGCAAGTATCTCCAGGGGTGGTAACAGAACGTTTGAAAACCAGAGAGCAGCAACCTGAGACAACAAGTCTTAATTTAGCTGTTACTTCATATCACAAGCTCTTATGCAA
Source organism: Gila orcuttii (assembly GCA_026230005.1). Taxonomy (NCBI): domain Eukaryota; kingdom Metazoa; phylum Chordata; class Actinopteri; order Cypriniformes; family Leuciscidae; genus Gila; species Gila orcuttii. Next base: position 24,297,375 of record JAPDVR010000005.1, on the reverse strand, counting down.
ATTTCAGACATATTTCTGACTTACAGTATTAAAGAAAGAGAGCAGTGTGGTTTCATTTTCATGTTCAAGGCATTCATTATTTTTATAACACCCTCTTCCACACCTTTTTTTCTGGGAAACTTGTCACAAAGCTTTTGTTATAAGTAGAATTGCTAAACAAACAAAACAACCGTTGCAATAAAAAATGGAAAAATATCCTGTCAGGTCTTGAAAATGTATTTGACCCATTCATTTTGCAATTCCTTGGAATGAAAATAACTACAAATCATCTCAAAACTGTTATCCCTGGTTATACAACATAAACAGGTGACATAGTGTCCATGTGTGGGCATTAAAATAGAAGCAGATATACCGGTAAGAGGGTTGTTCACCTTGCGAGCATTTATCATACTCAGTCAGGTGCAAAAATAGCACATTAAGCATTTGTTTGCTTGCAAGCAACATTAAGCGGTGATATGTCCCCACAGCAAAACTGCAACAAACAAATATCCGTGGAACACTTTTGACAAGGAAAGTCATGCTTCTGATAGGGACATGGTTCTCTTTTATCTTTTCCTAGAGATTGGCTTGTATTTTCTCTCTGTTGAGGATACAAACTGCCCTTGGCACCACTGGCTGTCGTTGCTATGAATTTAAGAAGGTCAACGTATATAAAAAGGAGGCTATTGAAGATTCTGATCTGGATCAACAATCTCTTGCGATGTTTTCTTTTCCACACACACACACACACACACACACACACACACACACACACACACACACACACACACACACACACACACACACACACACACACACACAATTCTACCCACACCATGATGTTATTTCCCCTAATGAGACATCAGTGTCTGCCCATGTGCATAAAAGAAACACAGAAGCCATTTACTGAAGCATCATTAACCTACTGGAATCCACACTGCACACAATGGCTTACAGTGGAATCCTGCATCATACTTCCACAGAACTGTTTATACAAATGTTAATATCTATCAGAATGATAATTTTTACAAACAGTGATATGACACTGCATTACTGTACTAACTGGACAAACTAAATAAATGTGACAGATGGTGTGAAGCTGAAACTGTAAACCAATCAATAACTTATTTACTAAATCAATCAATCAATCAATAAATGGATTACACAGCCAATATTTACATTTGGATATAAAAGGATTTAACTTAAAATCCATGACAAAAAAAGCTAAACATTTTTATCAAGAACATTTTTTACATGGAATTAGTTTTTCATTTTAACATTAGGCTATATAAAATCCGAATTATGAATATAAAATCTGAATAGGTAACAGGCGTTTCTAATTATAACTAGTTATGGGCAGACCTATTGTAATTGTTTGTTATTGTAGTTAAAACCTGTTTCTTTTACACGTCACTTTTTATACATGTGTCCATAGGGCATTTCTATATTAATTTTGTAACACTAGGACAGACATTTTTTAAATATCTATAATAAAACCTGGATTAGGAACTAACATTAATTAGTATCTGCTTGCATAAATAACTAAATATCACCATGCATGCCCAGAATAAGAAGCTGTATGTAATTAAAATGCTAATTTCATGCCAATGGATAACAAATATCGTTAAAAACAAAGTTTAAACGTGTTTTAATTGCTTCCTAAACTTACCTTTGCGTCCACTCTTTAGTTATTTCCGTCTTGATCATCGGTAAATAAAACTCTGTATGCGAAGCAAAAGTGAATCTCCTCAGACAGACGAAGAAAAGTGAAGAAGCGAAAAATTCTGCACTGCTCTCTTCTGCTTTTTGGACTTGCGCGTCATCGTTAACGCCCCCGTCTCATTAATATTAATCACGTAACGTTACGTCGAGCCCATTAGGCTTATCTGATTGGCTGAAAGACATTGACAAGTGCTACAGAATCATTCATTACTTTATTAATTCATGGTAATGGACATGTCACAAATGCTGTCTATGGAGCTTAACTTTTTTATGTAATTGTGTGTAAAACACTAAATAAATGTTTTAGAAACTGAAAACAGAATTTGAAAGAATTTCTGAAAATGTATGTAGCTAAATGTATGTATGTCTATACTATATAGAGGCTATAGTATGGCACATAAGGCTTAAATATCAATTATCTGGGGAACAAACATAGAAATGTTATAGCCTATAGCTCAAATTGCCCCTAAGTTAAAACGGCTGCTAGTGTTTGGTTGGGATAATGAACCATTGATATCAACAAACAAACTATCAGTCAACAAATGATTCTTTCGTAGCTTAGGCCTACTACATGATTTTGCCCTGCAGGCAGGTGGCTTGTGTTCTCTCTCTCTCTCTCCTCTCCCCCTCTCTCTCTCTCTCTCTCTCTCTCTCTCTCTCTCTCTCTCTCTCTCTCTCTCTCTCTCTCTCACTCACTCACTCACTCATTCACTCACTCACACTCACTCATTCACTCACTCACACACACACACACACACACACACACACACACACACACACACACACACACGCACACACACACACAAACACAGGTTTACTGATTTTATGTGATCCATGCAAACTCGCTCATGTTTTTGCCCAATTGTAAAGGCGAAGAACAAGTGAACAAGTTAAGGCATAACCACAGGCATGACAATACTTGGGTAAAATCTAATACTCTAATACTATGTCCTTAAACCAACACTAGGTTCACTAAATGCCATCAATTACATTTCTTACTGCATAACATGTGAATAACATGTGATAAATATACTCCTCTTACCACCTCTATATATTTTTTACTTGATTTTTGAATCAAAACAAACTGATCATTTCTTTTCACACAAATTATGTTGCTCCGAAAGTATGAAAAAAAAAAAAAAAAAAACTTGGCAAGTGTAGACAAAACTTGGCAAAAGAAGACTGCAAGATGTTCTAGTGTTTATGAAAATGTCCTTCTATAATTTCCAGTGAACTGGAAGCCAGTGATTATAGATTATAAAGTTATAAATATAGATATTTTTCTTACAAAAACACATCGCTTCACTTCAGAAGGCCCTTTTTAAACCCCCTGGAGCGGTATGGACTACTTTATGATGGATGGATGCATGCGCTTTTTTGGGCTTCAATATCTAAGGTACCATTCAGTCCCAATATAAAGCTTGGAAGAGACAGGATGGTTTTTTTTTTATATAACTCTGATTGTGTTTGGCTGAAAGAAGAAAGTCATATACATCTAGGATGGCTTGAGGGTGAGCAAATTATGGGATACTTTTCATTTTTGGCCAGACTAACTGAAATTAGCATGCTTTCTTGAGCAGTGGCCTCTGAACACAACGTTCCAGATTAATGCGGGGGGGCTCTCCGCACCGCTTCACTAAAGATAGGTGCTAAGTCTATTTTCAACGGACGCCGCGACCAAGCAGCACCGTAAATACAAAATAAAAGTAAATAAACACTGTAAATTTTAAAATAAACACCCTGTAAGGACTCCCAATTGTATTGCACACCAATGTATCCTTGGTAGAAACCATAGACTGTAAGGTAGAAACCCCAAAATCAAGAAAAATCACATCGGACAGGCACATCACATGGTCTCGTGCATCCAGTCGCGTTGCTTCTGAAATGCTCCTGGTGTGAGTTGGCACCGCGTGGAGGACAGAATAAAATATTGTCGGAGCCGTAATGCACTGCAGACGTGTGCAGTGTACAAAAGGGGTAAAGTCGAGAACAGTTCAGACGATTCTCGTTTATAGTTATCTTATTCATAAGTGTTTAGAAAAAACCTGCACGAACGCTCAGTCACATAATCATCATTCAGATCACCGCTAGGGGGGCTTGAGATCATCATAGGAGGGGCTAAACCCCCCCAAGCCCCCCCTTGACGCCGGGCCTGCGTATGCGGTGTGTGTTGCAGTACATATGCGATGCAGGAACAGCACATTATTATTGTGCTTTCACATATGCCACACTTGTGTGCAACTGAACTGTGGCTGTAGGCTATACACAAACACAACATTTGTTCTTTTTTTTTTCAAATCCAAAAGTTGTTACTGGAAATTGTTTGTCAGCATTGCGATTATCTTTGTACACAGTACAGTTATACAATCTTTCATAGACGTATTAACGTATAAACACACTAAATGTAAACAAAGTATTATTCAATGCATTACTTCTATAGGCTACAACAGAAGTATTACTTCAAAATACAATAAAATGTTTTTAAATACATTCAAAACAATCAAACAAAGCAAAATTTTAAATTGAATTCTAAAAAAAGACCAGAAGCCAGTGAAGACAAGCTAAAATTGGAGTGATACGATCACACTTTTTTGCACTAGTTAACACTCTCTGCTGCTTTCTGAACCATCTGCAAACGTGAAGATTGAGGAAGACCATGGTATAAAAAATTACAATAGTCCAGCAGTGATGTAATAAATGCATGAATAACCTTTTCCAAATCTTGAAAGAAAAATGTTGATTTAAAGAAACTAGAAATAATTCTCAATTGATAGTAGCTGTTTTTAACTGAGCTAATTGTTTTTTCAAGACAAAGCTCAGAGTCAGAGACAACAGCTATTTTTTTGTTTGACAAATGACAAAAACAGCTGACTCTCATGCCTTTTCTTTTGCATTTGAATCCTTATAGGAAATCCTGCGGGTCATAAGGAACTTGTTTTTCCACCTCCACCACGAAGAGATAAGTGCCATCCATTATGTCGCCTTGTTAGGGTAAGGTGTTGTTTGTCTTTCTTTACCCTGGGCAAAAAGCCATATGTTGACTGTGAAACACAGAAGATTTTAAATATATTCATTTAATTAATCAATCTCAGTCCTTCATGTTCTCAGAGAGAAGCCCTTTCTGTGTGCAGACAGCTTGGCTCCAGCGTTACGTGTACAACATAAGTCTGCTGGTCTTCAGTGATAGGCTTTGACTGACTATTTGATGTAAGTTGCAGATCTGTGCTACCATTTGATATGCATGAAATATTAGTATAACTGATATTATTAATAGACTGATTTGCCTACATTACACTTAAAATAAAAGGTTCTATATAGATGGTTCATTTAAGCTTTTAGGGGTTCCCATCATGTAATAATTTTAGGGGTTTAAGTTTTAATTAATTAAATTAAAAATTCAATTTCAAATTTTTTTTTTCTTATATACTGTAGAATCTTTTTGGCACAAAAGGTTCTTTAAAAATGAGTCAAGAACCCTAGGGTTCTATATAGAACCCCACTGAATCTTTTTGTTCGGGTGAGTAGACATTCATTTCCATTCATTTATTTTGTATAGCTGAATCCACACCTGGGCTAATTTTCTTTTCTTTTTGCCAGTTTTGTCATAGTAGCGAGAAAAGACAAGAAATTAATGGAAATGGAAACTGGGAAATGCATCACATGCTCAACATGGAACTTGTTGGAGCATGTGCAGTAACGGCTCATGTTGAGTGGGATGCAGAAGTTCAGGTTCTTCATGGCATCAGACCTAATTAAGTTTCAGTTAATATCTAACGGACATTTCCATCCACAGTAGGGCTGGATTACAGACCGGGCCAGTGCCTCAGTGACTTGAGTCCCATTCATTTTTTTATTTTTTTTTATTGTATAGGGTCGCTAATGACCCGAGATGTGTAACAGTGTAAGTATATATTTTTTTCTGCACAACAATAATTGAATCTTTGATGACTGAATAAGTGTAATTCACGTTTATTCCAAAAGGTGGCAATATCTTACACAATGATGAAGTGACGTTTCACTCATAGTTATGGCATGCAGAAAACAAAAGAATAGGAAGTATCATCTGCAAAACTTGAAATGGCGATTTACTCAAAATCGCCATTTCGAGACTCAATGGAAGTTGGCACATAATTATGAAATAGGTTGAAACCATCCTCGTCCATCTCCCCATCATCTCTAATATCCGTTGTCAGGTTTGACTTTATAATCCCCCGCTGATGACAGAGACCCCAGCAGAACGCCTGTTCAATTCTGCACACATATACTAATACTAATTAATGTAGTAAATTGGATTGTGGGGAACATGCAGCTGGCAGCACTAGGGAAATTAGAGGAGGAAATGAACACACACAACACAAATGAACATTACCTCCTTTCTAAATGTAATGACCTCTAATGGGGTTTTTGGGACAGATTCAATAGTACCCAATACAACTTTCCAGGAAAAGAACTACGGATAAGAAGAAACGCAGCATTTTTTAAGGAACTTACTCTTCTCTATGTAGAATCATGGCTTGATTTAGACGAGAGGTCAACTGTAAAAGGACAATTATAGTGCACATTTGTTCAAACACAAACATTGTGACGACTACAGTGACGATTCAGTATATACTTAATACAGTTATCTTTCTGCTGGTGTAAAACTTGTTCAAATTTTCAAGGAAATCGTATTTTCCTTATGCTGTCTTTAAACTTATACATCTAATTTAATCTCTAGTTAGAAGTTAACAAGAATGACAGATGTTAAGCCCATCTTTGGTAGCTAAACAAAACACTATTATTTCATCATGGCTATAAAGTCAAGATCAACTGTGACACTCATCAAAATGTGACTTATGCATACAATATGCAATGAAGATTATTACATTAAACTGTTAAAGTCAGTATCCATTCCTGACAGATACAAGAAATATTCTATTTGAAAATTATTTATAAAGGTGAAAAAAAGCTATGTTATTACTTTGAGGTGTGACCGTATTAGTTGGAATCAGTTGTTCCAACCACCATTACATATTTTAGTAGTCTGTGAGCATCCCGCAGCTATTTTACCCTGTAGCCCAAGACTGGTTGTCCACTGAAGCTAAGCAGGGTTGAGCCTGGTCAGTACCTGGATGGGAGACCTCCTGGGAAAACTAGGAAGAGGTGTAAGTTGGCCAAAAAGAGGTGCTCACTCTGTGGTCTGTGTGAGTCCTAATGTCCTAGTATAGTAATGGGGACACTATACTTTAACAAGCACTGTCCTTCAGATGAGAAATTAAACCGAGGTCCTGACTCCATGGCATTTCTTATAAAGAGAATGTCCTGGGCAAATTCCCTCCATTGGCCCTTATCAATCAAGGCCTCGGAATAATCCCTCTCTATTGAACTGGCTCTATAATTCTCTCTCTCTTCTTGTCTGGTGTGTGGTGAGTGCACTGTGGCTGCTGTTGAATCATCCAGGTGGATGCTGCTGTGGTGAACGGCACATTCCAGAGCCAAGTTTATCTATCCATCTCTCTATCCGTAACAGTGGACAAAGGTTTGCTATATTTTGATTGATTGTGTTAGTCCACCAAGATCCAAACTGTCCAACACCATCAGATAAAGATGCTAGGACAACAGCCAGAAACCTCTTAGAGGGCAAGAAGACCACCTCTGGAACCAATCCCAGGAAGGACAGGACTTCTCATTGGTCCACATGCAGTTTCTGCCTTTAACCCATCTAAGTTTTTGGCCTGTGACTGCCATAAAAATTACTCAGGACCTCCGGATGTAGCAGCAGTGGCCACTATGATCCATCGAAATTTGTTCATGTTTGGAAACCTTAAAAACTGATGTAAACTACACACTATTACGAGGAATAAGTATTCTCTGTGACAGCTATCTGTTGTGCAACATTTGCAGAAATTAAGGTGTTAATGTACAAATGAATGAATGCATGACAGTTCAATCTTTTTCCAACTTGTTTGGACTTAATTTGTTTAGAATATTCCTTAAGGCACTTTAAAGACTTCTAACAGTTTGCTAAATGCAAATGAGCTCCACAGGGGAAAGAAGAGAGGGCCACACTGTTTGTGTGTGTCCTCCGATGCCAGCAGCCAATCACAGCACTGGAATGGAAAAGCGCCAAATTGCAATCTCCTCCTCATTGGAAAGGGATACAAATACACTTTCAACATACACTCCTTGTTCTGGGACTCTGGTTCATCCAGTGAGACATTAACAGAGAAATCCTCGTTCTGAGTCTGTCCTGTAAGGGAGAGACAGAAACAGATCAACGAAGTTTTGAGTCTCCAGTGTTTGAAGGAAGAGACTGTAGTCAATAGCTCGTGAGTCAGCACCAGATACGACCACGTTCTGAGCCTCCAGTCTGTGAGGAAACAACTACAGCATGTCCTGAGTCTCATGCCAGAGAGACAAAAGCAGATTAACCAAGTTCTGAATGTCTGGCCCAGAGAGGCAGAAGATATACAGAGACATTTGCAACATGGTTAAGCTCAGGAGAGTGAACCGTCACTCAAAGGTACCTTTGTATGCGTGTTCCAGATCCAGATTGTTAGGACCTTCTGCACCTACTTCAGGTCCTCATCTGCATATTCCAGATTTTAGGACCCTTTTGGTGCTCCAGGAGATCGGCATCCCACAGAGCTTCATGTCAAGCCTGTCAACAACAGTTTATCTTTCCATAAGATAACGTAACTCTTCCATAGCCACACTTAACTTAATCACTTGTATTTTATGCGTCTTATGCATTTTATTCCTTTATCATTCATGGCATTCATTTAGTAGTTGTGTTAAGTTATTATTGTTTATATTTTGTTAATAAATTCCTTGTGCTGATAATACAGAAGAGGCTCTACAAGTTAACAATCAATCACCAATCTTTCAGATAAATCAGCTAACCAGCTCCCTCCAATTTACATTCATTCTAAATGGTTGAACAGCTCCTATTGAGAGTGTCCTCATACTGCCAAGGGAAAAAACCTTGACTGGTTCCACGAAAGAGAGGGGGGAAGTGGTTATCTGATATACTCATTACCACACCTTTAAATGACGTGTGATCCAAAAATCACAACGTCAGCGGCGACGCATGTACACTGCACGGTGAGTGAGACGAGACCCCTGATATGATTGTAATGTGCTTTGGGTGTACAATAGTAGATAATAAAGCACCACATAAATACTTCCTTCCAATTAAAAAAAGCTACATCTGCTCATGTTCTTTACTGCCACTGAAAGTCCTTGGGAATGTAGGAAGGATCCATAGCCTACATGCTGCAACGCGTGCATCCTCTCTCTCCAAATGCAGAAGAAACAGATTTGAACAGATCCATCCACATTTCGTAAGAGGGTTCACTACAAAAGACACATACTTCGTTTTTAAGAATGATTAACGTTTTTTTTTTTGGCAGCATCGGTTTAGAGAAAGGATTTCAGTGTTTCCCCTAGGATTTTTTTTCAGGGGGGGGGGGGCTGCTAGTGTTGCGGAGCGGGCGTGTTACGGATACGTGGTGTATTTGTTTTTTATTATTAATTGAAATCATGTACTATGAATCATTAAACTTATACAACATTTTTTTTAATATATATATATGGAAAAAAAATTCACACTAATTCTGTGTTGTGTTTTTTCTGGTAATAAAATGAAGACATAAAACACAAATTTTAGCATTTATCATCAATTTTAATCATATGAAATTAAATAAACTTTTTGTCAAATAAATGGCTGCACAATGAGCTTTAGCCTAACTGTTCAAATTAAAACATGGATTATTCCTTAAAAATTTCAGTTTTGATGATAATTTATTTGGATTAGTGTTAGTGTATTATTACATTGGGATATATCTAAATTCTAATGTACAACAGTAATATATTTCTGTCAAGTTAAACCGAACTTTTATTTTGACGGGTTGCCGTGAAGACCTTTTGAGGTTCTGTGTGTTTGTCATGATGATAGTTTTTCTCAAATGAAGCGGTGAAATGATCACGAAGTGACTTTCAGAGTGGATCTAGAGCCTGGAGAGGAAGTTCATGCATTTGTGTCTTCATATAGGCCAAATAACAGCGCAAGCGTCACACGTGCTTCAGTGTGTGTGTGGTAAATTAAACTGCGCGTCGGGGCACCATTCATTCACACAGAACATGCAGGATTCGTATTTAAATAGTCTTTGTGTTTTAATATTCACACACACTAGTCTACATCGCGATTTGATTTCAAGTGTACTGAACTGCTTTCTATTTTTTCCTCAAATTTACAAATTCCGTGAAATTCCGCGTTTTACACTAAATTCCTTTTTTATGACTGTATTTCGTCAGCATTTTAGGGGGGCGGGGGGTCGTTTTGCGGGGGCGGGCCGCCCCCCCAAAACAATGGTAGGGGAAACACTGGATTTCATGCAATTACGTAACTCAACTAACCAGGGCTGCGAACAGCGTTGAACACGCTGTTCTGATGACGCAAGAGTTGCAACTATGGCAGCTGAGAAGGCCATTCTTTGTGTTCTTTTTGAAGAATTTTCGAATCCTGATGAAATCGGTATAAATTTGTGTTTAATACTGCAAAATACGTTCGATGTGACAGTCACTGCCCTTGCCGTCCAGAATAAAAGAGAACATCTCAATTGAGGGAAGGGATTTGTGGAAACTGTGGTTCCTAATTGTGATCCAACATTTGCCTCGCATTTCAGGTGAAGGATAATCCACTTCTTACCTCTGAGACTGTGTTATGATCTATATGACCTTATTTTTATTGTGAGTATTAGGTTTATCATTATTGCTGATCACTGTTGATATGCTATATTTTTCCTATAAAACGCTTACGACAAACATGTCTTCTAATATCTTCAATTGTTGCGTATACGAGCTGCAGCAGCGGTAACAATTTTGTAAATGACTTTACTTTTATTTGTAAACGACCCATTGAGCGTGTGCAAGCTGTCTTTTTAATACCGCGTGATTTATATAGCCTACATGTTACTGCTGATATTGGGCTGGAAACCGTAGTAAAACGTTGCGCACCGGTTTGAGCTTGAACATGCCCCAGGTTTTCTGGTCTTAGCTGGTTTAGGATGATGTCTCCACCTAACCAGTAGGAAAACCCCCATCTAAAAATCAGCCAACTGATTGGTTTAGCCTGTGCAGTGATAAAATGTTAGAATAGGTCTTAAAGGGTTCTGTCAGATATAACCTTTTAAGGGTTCTCAGGCATTCTTTAACCCTAATAGTTCGTCCTAAAATTTTTATTCTGCCATTTAGCACCCTCAACGGGTTTGTAACAAAGTGAGGGTGAGTAAATGATGAGAGAATTTTCATTTTTGGGTGAACTATCCCTTTAACTCAGTTTTAAAAAATCCTTTATGCAAAAAAAGCTCCTATGTAAGGAGAAATATCTTGAATTAATTCATAATACTTTTGTTTAATGGGTAATTTCATTTGTTTTCTAGTTATAGGTCTGTGAACGGTTTAATAAAATTTAATCAAAATAAGCAATTCATTGATTTTTTTTTAAATAACATTAAAACTAAACTAATCCCCCAAATAGTAGGCTATGTATATATACACATTATATACTTTACAGTATTGCTATATTTAAATGTCCAGTTTTAAATACAGTTTGTCCCATCAAAACTTATTACTCCCCTTTAATTAAACTAAGGTTGTCTCCCTACTAAACATTTATTTAGGGGCAAACAATCTTTTAATAATAATTCAACCAATTTACAATTTAATCAACCATTAAATACATGAATGTTTCGCCAATCATGATTACATTCTGATCTTTAGCGCCTGGATCTATAAATCTAACACGGATAGATCTCCACCTGTCGATATTATATAAAACTCTCATGATATTAGGAGTAGCAATTACAGAAGAATAAAATAAAGCATATTTTGTTACCTTTTGGAGCTTGGAAGGGTTCAGTTTGAGCAGATGTTTTATACCATCATCACTGTCCTCATCAGAGCTCATTTCCCAGAGCATTCAGCATCTGGCTCATATTAGCAATCTCAAACATATTCTCAAAACTATCATTTTCAGCATCTTCAAAATCAGTATTTTGATCGCTGACAGCTTCTTCACCAGATCCATCATCAAGTGACAGTGCCACAAATATTTGATAGTGTTCAGTAGCCTAATTGATTTGAAGTAAATCGCCATTTCAAGTTTTGCAGATGATACTTCCTATTCTTTTTTTTTTTTTTTTTTTTTTTTTTTTTTTATTGCAACAGAGAATATACAATGAGATGTACATGATAATACAACTCACAACAAATAGAAAATAATAATAAAAAAAAAAAAAAAAAAAAAAAAAACATGCCAGGGGTAAAGTTACAATAGTTTAAAGTTACAAAAAGCTTCATAGGTCTTTCTTGCTTTTTTGTTCTTAATTTTATCTAATGAATTCCCATATTGTTTAATCTCCTTTATAAAGTGTTCAAAGCATGGCTTAGCTTTAGCCCATTTTTTCACATGAATGTGATATTTTCCAAGTAATATGAAAAGTTGTATAAGGAAGCACATGGTACTTTTGGAATCAATATTGTCTTGCACAAAAAAAAAAACAACATCAAACTATTCTTTTGTTTTCTGCATGCCATAACTATGAGTGAAACGTCACTTCATCATTGTGTAAGATATTGCCACCTTGTGGAATAAACGTGAATTACACTTATTCAGTCATCAAAGATTCAATTATTGTTGTGCAGAAAAAAATATATACTTACACTGTTAAACATCTCGGGTCATTAGCGACCCTATACAATAATAATACAAAAAATGAATGGGTAAACGGGCATTCTTTTATCATTTTTTTTTTCTTGGTGTATTGTTTATAATTAATTGAGGAATAATAGGTTGATGTCTAACTTTAAAAACAGAATGAGGAGGAGGGTAGTGGATAACGACCAGGGTCTCTAAAGACCCAAGGTATGCGTTTAAGGGTTACATGTATTGACTGGACCAAAAAAGAACCTATCAATCCATTATTATGATATTGTGTGTGTTGAAAAAACAATGGAAAGATTTTTGGAAAGATTTTAATAGTTATTGAATGTTCTACATCTTACAGTAAATATTATACAATTACAAACTTGGCTTAATTATGTCACAGAGATCACTAACTGATCTTCAAAAACAAAAACGAACCAAAAAAAAAAAAAAAAGTCAAAACAAAACAGTTTTACACTTCATTTCACAAGCCTGATGCGGGTCTCCTTGCTCAAACAGTATACAGCACGGCCTGGACAGCACTGGCGAAAATGCGCTCGGACCTGCCAGAACCTCGATGGTGCCAGAACCGTGCTGTCATGCGTAATGCATACTATGGGGGCAAGGACTCTTTAACACTCAATGAAGGGAGATCAATTCTGGAAGACTTTCCCCTTTTTGCTTTACATTTAGAATGCAAACAACAAAGTCTTATTCTCCATATGGGTCAAACATTAATAGCCAATTTCCTAAACAGTAGCGTGAAATAGCAACCTCTTGTATGTTTGCGTCAAAGCCTATGGTACATATCACAGGTTTTCAGCAAGAGTGTGAAACCAGTGCCACAATTACTTTAGAAATACCTTTACATACTGGTGACGTGACACTGACTTCACTAGAGCTAATAACCCGTTGCATGCATCACGGGCGCTAGTTAACAATCCTTTGATCGATGCCCTGAAACCAAAGAACAGAAGAGTGCATGGGTTTGCAATATCGACATCACATGTTCTCAATATGCTCGAAACAGAAAAAAAAAAACAACAGAAAATTGAAGCCTAGTCCACATCACGCCGAGTGAAAATAACTCCGTTTACAACTGATATAGAAAAAAAACCCCACCTGATTTCACACAGAAAACAGATTTTAAAATGGGAGAAATACATCAAAATGTATAATGTGTGGTGAGTGGGAAAATATCTGAGTACTGATATTGGGGGGAAAAAAACCTTTCTGTTCAGGATTAAAGGAATAAATCACCCAAATATAAAAGTTCTGTTATTATTTTTTCTTCTTCAGTGGAAAGGAGATGTTTTTTTTTTTTGCAGAATGTTCACATTGCTTTCCTTTTCGGATGATCTAGCCCTTTAAATTCACCATGGCCCAGTGTTAAAATGTTGTACATCCCAGTAACTAAGACAGCTTTGCTCTTATCCAATTTTCACAAATAGTTCAAGAATTTCCCAACATTTTAATCTCTACACTCAAAAATAAAGGTGCCAAAATGAGGTTTGAATAATCTTTTTTTCCACTGTAAAGAACCTTTTGTACAATGGAAAGGTCCATGGATGTTAAAGGTTCTTCATGAAACTATATGCCAATAAAGAACCTTGGTTTTTAAGAGTGTAGCAGCAGATTGCTGAACTCTGTCCCTCCCGTCATTGCAAGAAGAAGAAGAAGAGAAAGACAGATTAGGGACAGGCATGTAGACGAAGAGGAAACCCTTTGAAGACTTGTGCTCTGAAATGCCTCTCAACCACATGGACTGCATCACTCCACTCCAGATCAATTATTAAGATCTTCTATTTAAGAAAAATGAACATCAATCATTAAGTAAAACTTTAAATAACACTTACGTAAGAAGCGCCTAAATTACGTCAGAGTGGATGGTAACGTCCTCTCATTCTGAATCGACCCTTTATTCATTTGCAGTGTAAAAGGTCACTCTAGTCCTAGAGTTCAGAGGTCTGACGGATCAGTCAATGTTTAATATGTTGACTACAGCGATAAGTTGCATCAATCAAGTCTTGTGATGCAAACTTATGAAAAGACAAAGGAAATATAGTTCACTGCTTGATTTAATACTGTATAAGGTCAGCTGGAAAAAAATGGAAAGAGTAGGGCAGAGGGCATGAAAATGACATCATATGTCATCAAAACAGCTACAGAGAAACATAGTATGTGAATGTGCTGTGAATTAATCAAATAATCAACCAATGAGGCCTGTTTGAATACTTTGCATTACTTATTGATGACATCATGCCAATAAAAAAAAAATGCATCATTACACAAATATTACATATACCAACGGCCTCTTGACTTGCTTTAGCCAAATAAGATTTGCTCTTATTTAATTAAGGCAAAGGATTATACTGTAATATATAATGCAATGAAGTTACAGTAATTTTAAGTTGAATCTCACATAATTCGTAAAGAACTTGTCTAGGTATTTTGCGTAAAGAAAATGAAGCCTATTTTTTTTTATTATTTTCATTACAATTTCCTCTTGAAATTCTGATATATTATTTATGAATCATGATAATATTTATTTAGCTGTCTTGGTTGATTTTAAATTTTCATAAAGTAAAATTACAATATTGCAGAGATTCTAATGAGAATCACTATTGAGAATTAAACAACAATAATAATAAAAGTACAGAATAATTGTTTTGAAAATAAAGCAAAAAAAAAAAAAAAAGCAAAAAATTGGCTTCATTTTATTTTTGTGAAATATTTTTTCCCTGTTTTTAATGGGATTCAGACACTCTGCGCCCTCACTCTCTCCCTTTACTTAAAACACCGAAGGGAATGTGCTGTAAAGTAAATGTATTATTAAAAGCAATCCATAAGCTGTGATTCAACATGATGCAACCATGCTTTGCAAAGCCATAGTTTCCATCTGATTACACTATACTGCATTCACCCGCATGACGCATGCATTACTAGACTTTATTACTTTCACATAAGATCAGAGAATCGGTTCTTCCCACTTTGAGTGTACTATATATCGAAATAGTGGTTGATCAGCCAAACAAATAACAAAAAATAGAGTGATACTGTTCTGTACTGACAATAATATTACTTCCAGAGACATTACCAAGACTAACGGTTTGCAGAGTAAATGCTTGATTTCCTTAACTACATCATTTAAATATGAGAGTGTACCGTATAATTGGTTATTAAGTTATGTCTATTTGTCAATGTGCAATGCTTCAGTATGATAACATTTCATAGAATACTTGATATGTTACTTCTGAGTACACCATTCATGGATACAGACGAGGCCTTGGGATAGTAAATCAAAATTCTCTCTCTCTCTCTCTCTCTAAAAATGCTGTAAATTACAATTAAAAGCCATTCAAGCAGGCCGTTCTTATTATTGCATTGAACAACTCCTTTTCTATGCCTAAAATCTGTGCAACTACAGGCCTAAAGGCCCAAGAATTCACAGAGGACCAGGGGTTAGACCCACTCTAAACCCGGAGCTGATTGAAGATTAATGCCGGAACGCCTTCCCTTCCTTTTTTCATTTTTCCTTTTTTTTTTTTTTTGCTTTCAGTGCTATTTTCGATGCGATAAAGTCCCTTTGAATCCTGGATGCGGTTCTAATTATTCTGTCAGAGTAGCGTCCGTCCTGTCTGGCCTCAAAGTTGGCACACACGTTGATCAAGTACAATGCCACCGGGATGACATCGCACCCAGAGGCTCCAGCTAAGTGCCACTGATAGTTTTTTTTCCTCAATATTCTCCGCGAATGGGTTTGCACGCAAGCATGCGTTCCCTGCGAGAGCACCCATGCGCGCACGTTTATATAAATCGAATATACACGTTATAGTTTAGAAGCTTACGCTATCCTGACACATAAGCTAATAAAGTAACCAGCTCACTCAGACGTTCTCTATTTAGTGAATAACTAAGATTACTGTATGTACTCTTTATCCTAATGAAGGTTAAACCACGTTTGCACTGCCCTACTAATGATATATTCCTTACAAATCTACATGAACAGCTACAACTGGAAGACACCCTTGCTATCGATGATGGAATGAAATGAGGGAGAATTGAATCAGATGAAATTAAATTTCTTTAAAAAAAAAAATAGATTCCAGAGCGTTCTGTGAGAGAACGGAGAAAGCTGAAATGAAATGCCGCTGTAAATAAATAATAATTAAATTTTTTTTTTTAAATGAAACCTGTGCTAATATCTAAAGGTTATAAAATCTGGCAGCATAATTGAATGATTATGATCTGAAGAGTTGCTGATATTGCGTCGGTACATTCCTACACACCAGCGTTTATACTGAACACAAAGACAAATCGTTTGAAGAGGCGTGATTGGTCGAAATCATTCTGGAGTTCTGACAGAAGTAACTATGGAACAATGAAGAATTAAAATAACCTAATGCAAGAACGTCATCCCAAAAAAATGAGAAGAAAAAAAAATTAAAATTAAATAAAAAAGATAAAAAGCAGCTTTTACAAAAACACGTAAGAATGCATAAAGTGACCCTTGCACTTTTTTCTCTTTTGTTCTTGCAAACAGACGTGGCACCTCCTTGTTGAGCACAGAGTGCCGATGTAAGACTTGAGTAGTTGCATACAATGTTTGACTCCAGATCTGCAATGAAGAGAGAGAAAACGAGAAGTCGTCAGCGACTGCATTTCACTGGTTGGGTGGAGCCATGCTGAATGTGTAGTGTGGGCGGGAACTCACATGATTGGCAGGTGGGCTCTACCAGTGAGGTGGCACATAGCTGTACCCAGGTGTTCCTTGGGGTCGGTACGTTGGCACGGTGACGGGGTGTCCTCCGATCTGAGTGTGCTGAGGTGTGGTCAGCAAGGTTCCTGTAATATAACAGTTATTATATATACTGTGGAAGTGTCTTTTTCACCCCCTAAAAATGGTTTTAAGCCAGTTATTTATATCTTTTGCCATAGTATGTCAGTAGGAAATATCAGTTAACATTTCCAAACATTCCTTTTGTCATTAATTGTAATAATCCAGTGAGATTATTGTCTGACAACAGTCAGTGCTCCACACGGATATCTGATCTCACCATCACCGAGTCCGTCTATGATTACATGAAGAAACAGAAAAAAACTGAGACAAACTAAATCCAGAAGAACTGTGCCAACGTCTCCAAGAAGCTTGAAGAAATCTTCCTGAAAAGCTACAGTACTATGAAAAGTTTTAGTCACTTGTGTAAAAATGCTGTAAAGCGAGGATGCTTTCAAAAATAATCTCATAAGTAGATTTTATTTATCAATTAACTCCTATTTACTAAAACAAATCAATATTTGGTGTGAGCACGCTTGTTTAAGACAGCTTTTGTCATAGGTACACTTGCACATAGTTTTTCAGGTAGCCTTGCAGGAAGGTTTCTTCAAGCATCTTAGAGATGTTGCCGCAGTTCTTCTGGATTTAGTCTGTCTCAGTTTTTTCTGTTTCTTCATGTAATCCTAGAAGGACTCGATGATGGTGAGATCAGATCTCTGTGTGGGGCATACCAGCTGTTGTAAAAAGGGACTGCATATATTGTATCTGTAATTAATAAATGATTAAAGTCCCCCTGTGGTGGAAATAAAGCTTTTAATGTTGTTCATATGTCTATGTGGTGTTTTTAATATGCTTTAAGACAAACCATGTACAAATGCATAAGTCAACACCATTGTTGAGTATTTTCTCCTCAAAACTGCAGTGAACCGAAGATGGTGAACTGAAATCACTGGTGTTTCTGACGTCACAAACTAACCAATCACATCAATGCGTGATTGTCAAAAAGTGGATCTCTGAGCTGGTGCGAGTGAGTGGAGGCGGGGATAATTTGCATATTCATAAAACTGCATATACTAAATGAGGCAAGGGTGTAGAGTTAGATTCAAGCTATTTTAAGACATTTTTTTTTTTTAAAGGAAAAAACTTTTAAATATCCTTTTGGTGTTCAAAGATGAGTTTTAAGGGATACAATTATTGACTACAGGGGGACTTTAAAGCATTTATTATATAAATATTAATTTAATATATTTGTATTATAAATATATATATATTTTATAAAAAAAATATTATACATAATATTTAAATAATAATACTCTCTCTCTCTCTTATACATATATATTAGGGCTGTCGATTTAACGCATTTATTTAATTAATTAGTTATGGAAAAATAATGTGAATAAAACTATTTAACACACTCGCCCCAGACCTAGGTAGGTCATCTTCTTACATTTCATACAGTTGATTGGAGCATACAGAATACTTTCTTAGTATCAACAATATTATCAATTTTGAGCTTCTTACCAGCAGACATAGCCATCGTTGTTCCGGCCACCATGCCCATGGCCATGCCGTTGGAGCGGGGCGCAGGCACAGGAGCAGGGTAGATGGCGGAGGGGATGCTGTTGGGCTGGACCACGGTGGTGTGGTGAATTACATGAGGCTGGGCGGCGTACACTGGCTGCGTGTAATAAGCACCCTGAGACGATGATTATAATGCATTAGTTACAAGTAGCCAAAAGGTTGTATGTTCAAAAAGTGTAAGTGTTGATTAATTGTATTGCATAGTGGGTGTTACGGTACCTAATACCACGTTACTTCATTAAAGGGATGCACCGATACCACTTTTTCCAGAACGAGTCAGATACCTTCATTTTTGGTACTTGCCAAGACCGCGTACTGATACCTGTATATTCATTGCATTGGTAATTTTAAAAAATATTAGGTAGAGAAACCAAAAGAATATGAATCATTTGCCTTATGATATTAATTTGCCTAATATTGGCTTAATTAGTTTAGCAAATAAATATTCCTACAGGGCAGTATTTCACCCGAGGTGTGTATTATTTTTCTGCTTCGCGTCATGGCTGCATTACCTCGGGTGTATATTATTTTTCTAATAATTCAAAGGCCCGTCGTCAATTATTCCTTACTAGGGCTGCGCGATTAATCGCAATTAACATGAAATCGTGCTGAAACCGATTTGGTTTATTGCGATTATGAAATCGCAAAGGCTGCAATTATTTTTTATGCATAGCTTGTCAGTGACAGACGGTAGTAGTAAATGCTGCTCCATCTGAAAGCACTGCGAGTTTGAATCGCTTATAACGTGAATTTGAAAAAGCAACACACACCAAACATATTTCTAAACATGAGAAGCATTTATGAGCCTCTTGTCCAACAAAAGACAACATTTTAAAAAAAAAAGCGTTTTAATCTTCTATTTATTCAGATACAGCGATAGTATGATACCCATAGGGATTTCCTGAAATGACGTGTCTTGTCTACTTCTGTGGCGAGGCATATTTGGAGTGTCTGCGTGAGAGCACCCTCTGGCTTTCAGCATTTACTACTGATCACAGAGCCGTGCTGCACTGACAAGCTGCGCATAAAATAATTTGCGCAGCCTTTGCCAAATCAAGTGCGGTTTCAGTTTGATTAATCGTGCACCCCTAATCCTTACTTATCTTTCATTTGATAGCAAAGTGAATATTTAGTAGCCTGGTTGAAACCAGACCATTCTCAGTTGTAACTGAGTTAGGGTCTGGCAAAGCGTCATAGACAAATCATTTCCAGAGGGGCGTCACCAGCGGACGTCACGGATAGACCTAAAACCAATCAGAGCGATGAAGGAGATGACGTATGCAGAGCGGCGGAGAAACATCTCCGAGTGTTGTTCTTTGCTCGGTTTTTAACAAAAAGGAAATGTTCAAATCGCTTAAAACAGACGCGATAGCTGATTCGAACGAGTGATGTTCGACGGCGGCATCCATCTTTGTAATGTAGGCTACAAAATCAGCTTCAAAATCCCAGCGCTGTCGTCATCGCGTAAAGCCCGCCCCAACGTTTCTGATTGGTGCTGCGATTTCGATGGATTGGAAATGCTCTTTGCCAGACTAACTTTCAGAGCAAATCTAAATTTGCCGGAAGTTGTCTGGGTTTTCCCAGGCTAAATATTTAGTGCTGCGCCAGCAGGGCTCAATAATAAGGATTTTTTTTTTTTTCCCACTGGTCGGTCAGGCCAGGGGTTAAAATCATAGACTGTAAAAAAAGATGGACGACGCCCCTTCGCTCTCTTCCATTGGCGAGAAGTGAAGCCGCCATTGTCCCGATATGGCTCTGACATCTTGGGACTTGAGTCTGCGCAGTTGCGATTTCGGGACCAGACATGCGTAGTAGTGAGCAGGAAGTAAAGCCTCGAAATCAACGTCCCGCTCTGGTCCCGCCCTCACTCTCGCTGAATCAATCATAAGCACGCGCCTCTGCTGCAGAACAAACCATTATGTCGGTGTATAATAATTAATTATAGAAATTTAGATATTAAATGTAAAGCTTCAATCTCCTCAGTCCTCCAAAGATCCCGAAAAAAAGTCCGTTGTTGCTTCAGTGACTACTTTGCTTAGAGAACCTGTCAATCACAGCTGTCAATCATGTATGCCACAGCGCTGTTTTTATAGCATCAAATAACTAACTAAAAACTTATTTTAAAAACAAACACTTGAAATTACATCAGCGTGATGAAAACTACAGTAAATGACAGAAACTATCTTTGGAAAAAATATATGTGAAGTGTAATTTAATTGTTTAGTTGGTCTCACGTCCCATTGAATAACATGGGGAGGCGGGGTTTATGAGCTATACTAGGACCGGTCACCGGAGACGTTTTGGCTTCACTTTTTTCAGGGCTTGTGCGGCAGGCTTGGTTAAAATTCTTAGATACCAGTGAAACATCACAATTTTCAGGTACAGAAATTGAACGAAGTAATGAAATAACACTGCATAGTCTTTACTAGGGATGCACCGTTACGATACTTTGCACACATGATTGGAATTAAAACTAAATCGTATGTGCACGTAAAAACATGAACAGTTAAGTGATTTGTGTATGCGAGTGGTTCCCTACATTATTACAGGAAGGCAGTACAGTAATCACAGGACGTTAGAGGTTTTCTGTGCACAAACATCCAAAGCTCGAGGCCAGAATGTTGCCTCTCAGACAGCGTGGGAATAGTCTATTAAATCGAGTTCTCTTTCATGTCTTCTTGTGCTTTAATGGAGAAATTCACACAAAATTATGTCAAAATGCCTGTATAGTCAAGTATCCTTGTAAAACATAGTCGGTTATGTCTTAAGTGAACGTAAACAGTTGAAAAGAAAACCGTATGTTTGAAAAATTATGCTTTTAAAGTGACCGCAGCCTAATAAACCTTCTGCTGTCTTTGTCCTCAATGTTAATCTAACAACAAAAGAC
Source organism: Gila orcuttii (assembly GCA_026230005.1). Classification (NCBI taxonomy): domain Eukaryota; kingdom Metazoa; phylum Chordata; class Actinopteri; order Cypriniformes; family Leuciscidae; genus Gila; species Gila orcuttii. Next base: position 24,275,742 of record JAPDVR010000005.1, on the reverse strand, counting down.
AGGGAAAACCACTCACTGCTCTGACTGGTTGAACCCTGCTGGAGCAGCTTTAAATATTCACTGTGCTATTTAATTAAAGACAAAATAAGATCCAGCAATAGTGAAAGTAACAGGAGCTCCTACAATACATTTTAACAGGCATAATTAGGCATGAAAATAACTGAAGGAAATATCTATTTCCTAAGCCAAATAATTCGATTAATATTCTTTTGGTTTCTCTGCCCAATAATACAGCAAATTCAAAAACTCGGTAACTTGGTATCGGTACTCGGTATCGGAAAGTACTAAAATTAAAAGTATCGATATCAGATTCGTTCTGGAAAAAGTGGTATTGGTGCATCCCTAGTTTTCACTGTATAATTTAAATATATAATAATCCTTATCAAAGTTACAAAAGTTATTCAGTTAAGAGCAGTGAGTGGTTTTCTCTTTGTCTTTTGTTGTTATATGAACAAAGACAGCAGTATGTTAATTAGGCTGCTGTCACTAAGAGCCGCACGTATCTAACATTCCGTTACACACGTTTTTTCTTTCTCAAATTAATTAGATGCATTTACTTCATAGACATCCTTCTGTGGTATCTCCATTCTGCTCTCTGTTTGCTCTGCTGCCATTGTTTCTTAGTCTTGACACTTGTGTGTTATCGGTTTTTAGTATCTGAGCATTTTAATAAGTATGAGCATCTTGAATACACGAGCGCGGTATCGGTGCATCCCTAATTTACTACAATACTGAATCAGTGTTGTTATTGTTAACTACATAAAAATTATTAAAATCATTTTCGGTAATTGAAACAAAGCTGAAATAAAATAAAATATAAATATTAGATGAAAAACTAAATGAAAATGAGAAAAGTTACATTGGCAATTAACTGAAATAGATAACTTAAGTTCAAGTAATAAAATGACAAACTAAAACAATATATAAATAAATCAAAGCTAAATAGAAATATTAAACAAGAACTACGACAGAAATATTCAAAATTACAAAAGCACCTAACAAAATTAACTAAAATTAAAATGAAAACTAAAAACAAAAATAAAAGCTAATTCAAAATATTAATGAATACTATAACAGAATAGAAATAATACTGAAATAACTGCACTGAATGATAACCATATTCATAAAATGGTATTTATGAATTCAAAAGTATTTAAAATAATATGTTACCACCATAGCACATTTTACTTTAGTAATGAGAAGTATTTGAGGTAAAACCGGGCGAAAAATAATTTTATTAACGGAGAATCGATCTCACTGTTATTTGCATCTATCATATTTGCTATTAGTGCTGTATTCTTTGTTGCAGTAATTTAACCAATGCATTAACTATTAGAAAGATGTTAAAAATGCAGCATTACTGACAAAAGTAACCTTTAACAATACTTGAAATGCTATGGGCTAACATAGGTCATGTCAGCTAAAAATTTATTTCAGGTCAAGCAAGTTATTATATTAGAATACAAAACCTTTTTTTCCCCATGATAAACAATGCAGAATAAGATAAGAAGAGTAAAATTTCAATTTGATTTCTCTCTTGACAACTAATTATTCAAAACACCACAAAACATTATACTTATCATGGATTATGATGTTATTCCAGCTTGGTTAGTCGTCATCTTTATTTTTTTAGTGCTTTACTCAATTGTTTCAGAGCAGCTTCACAATATTCACAGTATAGAATAAAGTCTTACCTGAGCATAGAGGTTCTGCTGGGGATAGGCACTTCTAATAGGGTACATGGCCGTCTGGTAGGGGTTAGGGGACGGGGAATAGGGAGGAGGGGCTCCATTGGTCTGATTAGGGGGGACTTTATAAGGCGTTCCTGCAGTGTATCCTGAAACAGAGATGGAAAGAGATTGTTAGGTCCAGTAGGCATTAGGCACTCAACAATCGAATATAATAAAAAATATTCCTCCACACACATCCATGTGCTCTGGTTGAATTTCCAAAATCTCTATGTTCCCACGTTCTGGTGAGCAACAGTAAGCACACTAGAAGTGTAAGGAGGGAGTGTGCCAAACTAAATTAAAGCACATATGAAGTGCAAACACTCACACGCCCTTTCAAGTCAGAGATATCACACATTAAACAACCAAGCACACACACCGACACTTTCTCTTTTTCCACACACACCATCTGTTAGGCTTTTCAATTGCTAGCGATTTATTGGAGGATTGTAGACAACAAAGTAGTAACAAAAAGCACAATAATGTGAATTCAGCTGCCCAAACGGAAGAATACATTGCTTGAGGCGTTATTAGTTACACAACACACCAAAAGATTCCCTACATACCAAAGACATGCTATCAGTCATTACTTCACATTTGAAGTACACACATTGATGCAACACACCAGATTCAACTGTCTTTAGTCTAGCTTAGCCACTCCTGTCTAATTCAATTTTATGTAATCTCAACTCCAAAAAGCTCAGCTGTCTACGGTGAGAATGAAACCTTCGATCTCAGACAGTGTGTCTCCAGTATGCAATGTGAGATTTCACCTGTCACAAACCCTAGTGAGCTGCTAACCAAGACAGCATTTTAAGAAATCATAGGCACATTCTAACACAAAGGCTTAAACAAAGAAAATATGTTGACTGAAACTATAAACTTTAAATGACATTATATATATATATATATATTTATAGAAACCATATAGAAATATTTATTTATAGAAACCATATAAAAAACGAATTCAAAATATTCATGAAAACTATAATAGTATCACAACAACACTAAAATAACACATTTTTGACCAAATTAATATATCCTCTGCATTGAGGACAATCCCAGAATGCACTGTGAAAAATAATCCAAGCGAAGAGAAGGTGAGAGAAATCTTTTAAAATTAATTTGATATGCTAATGTCAAATTTGACTGAAATCGAGACTCCAGAGCACTTTATGTCAGTTGCTGCCCATGTAGAGCATTATAAATCAAAACAGATATAAAATTGTCATGTGATCAACAAAGGACAAAAAAGAAAACCTTGGAATATTTCATTATTATTTAAAATATAACAATTCAGTCAATACAGAAATATATTACTACTACAATAATTCTATTGTACTGTAAAAATAAATAAATAAAGAATTACAATAATTATTTTGAATAATAATAATCAAAATACTGGATTTATGGAATTCACGTGGATCATACTTCACGTCAGAAAACAAAATGTGAAAAAAAAAAAAATCACATTCCTGATAAAAAAAAAAAAAAAAAAAAAAAAAGTGATAAAAAAAGGTTCCATTTCACTTCGGATGCTGCCTTAAGCCGGAGACGCACTTAACGACTAGCTGAAACAATCTAAGACTGAACTGAACACACTTACAGACTGTTTCCAACGACTGCAGCATATTTTAAACACCAACTGTGAACACCGACTGAACGCAACAGTCTCTGACTCTGCGCGTTTGGGCATGATCAGTCATAAGTATCAAATTACATTCATAATCGGCCTTACTTATAGTCGGTTAAGTGTGTCCTTGGCTTTAGTAGGTAGTTTCCTATGTAGGCAGTATGCAGCATTGCAGCTCACTAGGTTTTAGAACAGAGCTCATCGTAAAGTTTGTTTATGCATCATGCGATTGATATGTATGTGCACGCTCTGGGGAAACAGAACAATGAGAGCAAGTGTTCTTTATAGGTAGTATGGGACTCTATAGCTATGTTCACACTGTCAGTCCAAATCCGATTATTTGTGTATCTGATTGGAATCTGATCTAAATTATTGACTGTTCACACTGTGCATCACAACTGTTCAGATCCGGTTTGTGTGTCCAGTGGCACTCTTATGTTTTCTGGAATATCTGCATTGGTTTCTTTGGCAATGACGTTGCATTGGTAGGCATGCGCAAAAAACAACAACAGCAGCAGCAATTTGTCTTATTTATATGAAACTGACAATGTATCCAGTATGGCAGAGGAAGAAAAGTAGGAAGCTGGTATGAGCGGCTTTGTTCAGTGTTGTCGTCTCCACAGATCTCAAAACATGTCACTTGTATTGTAATTTTCTGCTTGATCGACACTTTGCAACAACACAACCTTGTTTCAGCAGCAACTTTCAGCATGTTTCCTATAACAACATTGTTTCTGTTTTTCATGGCGTGAGAAAGTGACAAACCACGCAAAATCCGATTAGGGTGGTCAGACTTAAACCGATTTCCAGAAATTTAATGTGATTTTTTTTTTTTTTTGTCGTTCGCACTTGCCAAATATCAGATTCCAGTCGGATGTGCACAAAAATCTGACTTAGACTGACTGTCTGAATGAGGCTTATGTGAAAGGGTGTGTGTTTGTGTGTTATAGAGTAACAGGGGATCACACAGCAGTTACAGTAGAGTATAGTAATCATATTTACTGAATGCTGTAGATGAGGCCTGGTACTGCCTGCTCTCTGAGCCAGCGTCCACGGCCAGGTCATAGGAGCCTTCTCCGGGCCCCGGAGCAGATGCCGTCTGGGGCCAGGCCTGCTTCACCAGCAGCACTGTCCCAAACAAACACAACACAAGAAGGGTTACACATGCGTCACGACTGTCGCCACATTGGTACCCTGACTGTCCTCTACTCCTCTCACTGTCACTCTGGATCCTTGTATTAACAGTCCGCAAAGGTAGGCTTCCAGAAATAAAAATACTACAAACCCCCCCCCCCCCCCCCCCAAAAAAAAGATATACAAATCTACCATAGAAACCATTGATTTCAAAATTATTTAATTCCTTTCACTTTCCAAAATTCTGAAGCAAGAAGATACTGAATTTATCATGAAAATCTTTACAGTGGTTAGTTTTTCAGGGTAGTGAAGCAAACATTACCAACCTAGGTATCTAGTTACCTAATAAGGGATGTGGTGTTGAATAAAATACATTAATGCGCTCTAGTAGGGATTTAAATGCTTCTCTAACAGCAAAAAAGAAAGTTCAAGCAGTAACATATGCACGTCTAAGTAGAATTAAAAAATGTCAAAATTCAAAACAGAAACTACAAAAAAAGATTTTCTATTCAAGAATGAAACTACAAAATTCAAAACCATTAGCTACTAAATTGTCTTAACGGAGCCAGTTGCCTGTGAAATTGCTTGCACAGTTCCTAATTTGTAAGTCATTTAGGATAAAAGTGTTTGCTAAAATAAATGTAAAATGCAAATGTATTGTAAATAAACACTCTGGGCAATTGAAAGCTGGATGGTTCAATTCCCATTAAACTGAACAGCAGTGAAAATCAATGCATCCCACTCAATGGATATATTCAAAATTAAAATACTAGGTTACTGCTTACAGAATAATATGGAGTATGCATATATACTGCCTAATATTTATTAAAAAAAATACTAGGCCTATATAAAACAATAGGCATTATTCAATGATAAACGTGTTGTTATACGTGAGTGGTATCATATTTTCAGCTTATATATTAATGATTATTTTCCATAATTACTTCCATTTTATGTATTTGGCAGTAAAATCTTAAAGGAATAGTTCACTTTAAAAATTAAAAATCTGTCATCATTTACTCACCCTAAAGTTGTTTCAAACCTGAATGAATGTCTTTCTTCTGCTGAACACAAAAGAAGATACTTTGAAGAAAAGTAACCAATAGTTGATGGACTCCATTGACTTTCATAGTATTTTTTGTCCTTCTATGGAGGTCAATTGGATCTGTCTGGTTACAGACATTCTTCAAAATATCTTCCTTTGTGTTCAGCAGAAGAAAAAAATTAATTCAGGTTTGAAACAACTTGAGGGTGAGTAAATGACAATTTTCATTGTTAAGTTAACTATTCCTTTAAGTGACAAATCGCATAATAGAAGAGACTGGAAAACTCGCATACAGTGCAGATGTGTCAGAACGGTTATTTTGCACTAAAATGTCTCTTCAAAAAAAGAATCTAGAGGGACATATTAAAATAAAATTATGGTTGGTAACTTTCATTCATCACAATAGAAATGGGAGATTAAGTGCATTGCATTGTCAGATATTTAATGCAGTGTGCTACAAATGTACTGTATGCTGTACATTTTGGCAAATGTAGAAGGTCAAGTGTGGATTCTGTGCATACAAAAACCAGCATACCGTTCATTCTAAAGCAAACAAAAGCATTAGTAATATAGTAGGATGCTAATCCATAATGACTGTATGCGTTGGCATAGAGGTTAAATATCTAAGCATGTCTGATGAACTATTGCCTGTAAGAAAACCACAAATTCCAGGATTACTCCAGAAGGATTGTCCCTTTAATAATATTACTGCAAGTTACATCAGATAAACGCATCAACAAAATGATTAAAAAGTATTTAATTGCATGTCTTCCTTCCAAATGGAGCAATCCTCTCAGAGCCACAAGAGGGCAATGGTGCAAAGTCATGAAATGTTACCAAACACGAGAGCACAGAGGGACAAAGAAAAAGAGAGACTGCTGGAATCACACAATGGCATCAGTGCCGCATAGACGCCTCACACATGACATCACTGCAGCGGTTCAGTGCTGCGTTTTATGTATGCATGAGGGCTTTATGTGATTCAGATCATTCTTATGATAACTATAATAATGATGAAAGTATGATACTGTAGGAAGAATAGTGTGAAATATCCACACATTTAATATAAATGTAGAGGTTTACAAATAGTGGATTAGGGTGATATCGATTGGAAAATATTTCTGAAAACCGATTAATTGCAGATAATCACAATAATTTGACTGAAAACATTCCACTTAAATATAAAGTAGTTTTGAACTTCATTCGAAAATTAAGAATGACTTAACTATGAGAATACCCCTTTGAGAAAAAGCCCCAAAGGGGTTTTCTATGAGAAAACCCCTTTTTCTCATAGAAAAAGGGGGCGCTCCAGGGGGCTCCAGGCTTGGGCGCCGCCCAAGCTCCAGGCGCCGGCAGGGCCTGGAGCTTGAGTGGCGCCGACAGGGCAAGGAGTATGGAGACGGCCTCTGGGCTGACAGGAGGCTCAGGAATGACCTCCGGACATTGTGGGACGCAGGAAGTCCTCTTCCTCCTCCTCCGTCTCCGAGAGCGAGAGGGCGCTGGACTGAACGGGACCAGCGGTGAGGGCTCTGGGCTGGACGGGACCAGCGGTGAGGGCTCTGGGCTGGACGGGACCAGCGGTGAGGGCTCTGGGCTGGACGGGACCAGCGGTGAGGGCTCTGGGCTGGACGGGACCAGCGGTGAGGGCTCTGGGCTGGACGGGACCAGCGGTGAGGGCTCTGGACTGGACGGGACCAGCGGTGAGGGCTCTGGACTGGACGGGACCAGCGGTGAGGGCTCTGGACTGGACAGGACCAGCGGTGAGGGCTCTGGGCTGGACGGGACCAGCGGTGAGGGCTCTGGGCTGGACGGGACCAGCGGTGAGGGCTCTGGGCTGGACGGGACCAGCGGTGAGGGCTCTGGGCTGGACGGGACCAGCGGTGAGGGCTCTGGGCTGGACGGGACCAGCGGTGAGGGCTCTGGGCTGGACGGGACCAGCGGTGAGGGCTCTGGACTGGACGGGACCAGCGGTGAGGGCTCTGGACTGGACGGGACCAGCGGTGAGGGCTCTGGACTGGACAGGACCAGCGGTGAGGGCTCTGGGCTGGACGGGACCAGCGGTGAGGGCTCTGGGCTGGACGGGACCAGCAGTGAAGGCTCAGGGCTGGACGGGCTGAAGCAGACGTGTAGGGAGATTTACAGCTCGCCAGCACCCACTCCACAAAGGCAGCAAAGTTATCCCGCGGACCTTCTCCGGTTAACTGCTCTCTGCATACGTCGTTCAGGCTCACCTTAAAAAAAAAAAGGCAGTCGTCCGGGTAGTGTGTTACATGAGCAGTCTCTAGAAAGGTCTGCGTGTGTTCCTCCAAAGTTTGATTTCCCTGCTCCAAACACAGGAGGAGGACAGCGGGGATATCCATTTTAGCTTGGTCCGTTCTTCTGTCACGGGACGCGGTTGAGGAATCACGAGGAAGACGGTGAGGAACAGGAAACAGGAATTTATTTAAAGAAAACTCAGGAGTTGCAACACACGTCATAATATAAACGAAATACAAACGAGAATGGACCAGGAATAGGGAGAAACAGAGGGCTTAAATAACACGGAGACAAAGGAACATAATTGGGGCACAGGTGACAGATGAAGATAATTAACTAGACACAGGTGAATTAACTGTGGACAAACGAGGAGCGGGAAAACTGAACAGGACTAAACCAAAATACTTGAACAAGGGGGAAAACACAGAGTCACACTATTACACCTACTGGTGTAATGATTTTTGAATGATATTTGAAGGGACAAGTTGCTTTTAAAAGGATTTGCTCTATTTTGATCGCTTCAGTAGACATCAATGTTTATATACAAACAATAAAATTTTATCCCAGAACTTCTGAATATTTGTAACACAGAAATATCGATACTGTGTGGTTGAAAAGAAGCTGTTTATACCTATAGGCCTGCATGACAACTGCTTTCTCTGGTTCAGCGGCAGCGCAGATTTAAATGTTCCGGTGAAATCGCCAGAGGTTTAATAGTCATAGATGAATCGTTGTCATTTAGGAATGAGATCGCGTTGGTGTTTGAATCGAGATCGCGATCTTTTAACGATTAATCTATAAAACACTGTAGTCGGCACAAACCATTTCCTCATTTTTGATCTGTCCATTTAGCATCTGTCTAATTTAAATACCTTTTACCAAATTATGAATTTGCACCAATACATTATAATATTTTATTGGACATTTTACACTATTTGACAGTGTCCTTGATGCACGTTACATGTAGTTACTGTAGTAATAACTGTAAATTATGCATAATTACACACAACTAACCCCTATTCCTAACCCTGTAGTAAGAACAGGTAGTTAATTATTATTACTCAGTACTTAAATGTATAATTACACTAACACCTTCAAATAAAGTGTAACCCAAAATTTACAGGAATTTTAAAAGCAGATCATTTTCTATCCCAACTTGCTCAGATACCATTTAGTTATATTTTTATTCTTTGCATTTAGCATTTGATAACCACTGGTCTAAATGCACGTCTTACCACACAGACTATTTTTGTAGCATATATTTTTAAAGACAAAAGGATATTGCAGAAATCTTTGAGGTCCACATGGTTTTCATGAAGATATTGGGTGAAAACCACAGAAACTTGTGGAGAAAGTGTGACACATTGTGTGAAAGTAGTGCTGGTCAACCAAAACGACCATTTTCGGATATCTGATATCATATCCAAGCAAGCCAGTAACTAGATCAAACATAAAAATATGAATATATAACAGCAAAATGTAAACTTGATCTCGGATCTAAGAAACAGCCTGTATAAACATGTAAGAATGTATAAGAGTGGCAGGTGGCATGTCATATCCTAAAATTACAGAGGAAATTATACAAAACATTATATCAGTTCAGGGCGACACTGATCATATTGATCCAATCACAGACCTCACAAACCAACTCCACTAGTGCACCATTTACATCCTGATCCAAAACGTGATCCAAAAAATGTCTGCTTATAGCACAAATCCAGTTTTTTTTTTTTTATACAAAATCATCATGCTACAAGTTGAGTCACACATAGCTGACTCAAACAAGCCTGTTAACAAAAGATTAGTGGAAAATGATCAGCACTAAGCCAACCTTCACATGACTCATCCTCACTGCGTCTGGTTTCTCTCGAGACTGAATTTCACACTCAAATCATGCAGATCTACAACTAAAAACAGTTTAAAAAAAATTCTAAACATCATTATTCGTAAACAACTTGCCAGATCGAGACGGAAACAGATTTATTGACCAAAATCAATTCAAGGAACAGCTCATTACTGAACAAAACACAATTAGTGGCCTCATACATCAGAAGCTTTCGAGGTGCACTGTTATATGAACACAAATAAAGCCACTTTTCTAATCATTATGAAGATTTATTGTATATATTGAGTCAGAGCATTATGTCACTAGTTGGAACCAGCACTATATAACAGTAATATGTTGTTTAATTGTTAAGTTAAAGGCCAGCATCATCAAAATGAGGCTAGACATTATTATGCATCAGGATGTGTTTGTGAATACTGCATGCGTTTCATTTGTGTTAATGGATCACTAACATGTGTAAATGTTTGGTCTCATATATTTTGCTAATGTAAAGGTGTATTATGCCATATTCACTGGAAAGTTTGGAGGGTGTACATACCTGGTGGGTATCCTGGGCTACCTGTCTGATAAAGGTTGGCTGTGTAAGTCGGGGCAGTCGTAGGATAACCTCCGGGATAGCCTATACACATGCAGAGAGACAACAGTTTAGAAATGACACTAAAACATAAAATCACCATTAGCAATTAATTGAATTGATCTGCACTGGTCAATTACACGCATTACAGAGCTGATGTGTCCGACTTGCCAACCTATAAACAATTTCTAATAAACAAGATAAACAATTTTTATTATTAAATTATATTTTGTATAAGTATGGAGTTTGCAAAAGTTTAAGAAAGGAAAAGAAAACAAAAAAACAAGACAAAAGATCTGCCTCTTATGCAGACAAAAGCTGCATTTATTTGATCAAATAATACAGTAAAAAACAGTAATATTACTACAATTTAAAACAGCCGTTTTCAATTTGAATATATTTTAAAATGAAATTTATTCCTGTGATCAAAGCTGAATTACTCCAGTCTACAGTGTCACATGGTCCTTTAGAAATCATTCTAATGCTAATTTGCTGCTCAAGGAACATTTCTTATTAATATCAATGTTAAAAAAAGTTCTGCTGCTTAATATTTCTGTGGAAACTGATTTCTTTTTCAGGATTCTTTGCATTTATTTCAAATCATAGCATTATAAATGACTTTACTGATCAATATAATGCATCCTTGCTGTATAAAAGTATTTTTTTCTTTGGATAAGGTTATAAACAGCAAAAACAGCTAAAAAGCCATGCCAAATACTGAAAAAGTTACTGGATAAAAATTGCATTGGTGTGTAAGCTAAAAAAACAAACAACTCCAAGTTCAACAAGAAAAGCAGCTCGCGCGCACATAATAGTACAAGATTTCTTACAAAAAATACTTTATTTAGAGACCAAATGCAAAGACAAAACGTTTTCGATTCACATTGTCACGAGACTGATGATGTGAATTAGAAAAATTTTTGTCTTTGCATTTTGCCTCTAAATAAAGTATTTTTTAATAAGAAATATGTTTCTATTATGTGTGTGAGCTTCTCTTCTTGTTGTGCTTTGGATAAGATTATAAAATAAACCAATAGCTAAATAGCTACGTATATAGGCTTTAGTGTAGAACATCATCAGGCTCCACTCTCACATTGAATGCCCACTTTTTTTTTTTTTTTTTTTTTTTTACAAATCAATCCATTTTCAATTGGATAAAATCAAGTCCTGTCCAACCTTTTCAAGTTGAATATCCTGTTTCACTCAGCAATATAGTAGATTAGAAAAGTAACATGTTTTTTGTTTTTTTTTAGAGAATCACCAGAACATAAATTAACGAAAGCAAGTGCAGATTCATTTTTATAAACGAAAAGGCTTATTATTTCCAGACATACTGATCCAAATCAAGTCTCTGTAAACTGTGCTATCATAGGAAAGGACAAAGAGAGGGAGAGAGAGCGAGGTGAGCTCTTTATTGAACAGGATGAGCACAGATGGCATCCATTACGACATGTCTATCTCAATAAGACACAGTCGGATGAGTGTGAAACCCAGTGCATCGCTCCATACTGAACAGCACAAGCTGTCAGACGTACAGGGCATCATGGGAAGGGAGTATCCAGGTCTGGACAGCTCACTGCAAGGGATGGATTAGATCAACACTGGAGGATGCAGTAGAAATACAGCCAAAAGAGTGAGCATGTGAGGATCTGCTTGATCATGTGTTGGGTAAAGGAACCATTCACCCGTAGATGATGACAGAATTGTCATCATCTACTCACACATATACAGTATATGTCTATTTGTACATAAAAGGAGATATTTAGAAGAATGCTTAGGCTATATTTTTCTATGTTGAAACCTGGAATGTACATAAGCAAGAAGTTCTAATTGACTTGGCATTTCTATCCCAATAATAAAAAGCAAAGAAAGAGACTGTTTGGATTTATATAAAATGGTAACACTTTACAATAAGAGTCCATCTGTAACATTAACTAAGGTAATAAATGCCATAGTAGTATTGTTCATTGTTAGATCATTAATTTTAAAATTTAGTAAAACATTTGAAAGTTCTGTCATTATTTCATGCACTATGAACTAACATGAATGATCAAGTTATAATTAATATATTCATATTTATTTCATTAAATATGTAAAGTAATTTTTTTTTAAATTCAGCACTGTTTTTGTCTTTTAGTAATAAAGTTTACAGCACTAGATTACTTGGAGTTTAATTTTTTTTTTTATTCAGTATCCATTTTATAAACTTAAATCGGTTAATCGGTTATCGATCAGCACGGTCCAACCTAGTTATTATTATCTGTAAAATCCACTATCGGTTGACCTCTAATTTCGGCATCACTTGCAGCAGGAAAACAGAAAAAGAATTTTTGTTTCCCAAACAATATTTTGAAAGCACCACACTTTTCAGGGAAACCAACTTAGAAAATGGCTTAAATATAGTCAAAGAGTTTTAAATGACAATTCACTTTTTAAAAAGCCTTCCAAGCTACACCAAACAGTATCTGAACACTAGAACGGCCATGACGGTCATTTTGACCGTTTTGAATTGTATACCACACTTCTGCAGGAAGAGCCGTAAGGGGCCGGTGCAGAGAGGATCGGGTGGCAGTCGAAGGCGGGGACCTCGACGATCCGATCCCTGGACATGGAAACTAGCCTTAGGGACGTGGAACATCACCTCGCTGGCGGGGAAGGAGCCTGAGATGGTGCGTGAGGTTGAGAGGTTCCGACTAGAGATAGTCGGGATCACCTCTACGCATGGCTTGGGCTCTGGAACCACACTCCTTGAGAGAGGATGGACTCTTCACCACTCTGGAGTTGCCCATGGTGAGAGGCGACGGGCTGGTGTGGGTTTGCTTATAGCCCCCCAGCTCAGCCGCCCTGTGTTGGAGTTTACCCCGGTGAACGAGAGGGTCGTTTCCCTGCGCCTACGGGTCGGGGATAGGTCTCTCACTGTCGTGTGTGCCTACGGGCCAAACGGCAGTGCAGAGTACCCGGCCTTCTTGGGGTCTCTGGAAGGAGTGCTGGAAAGTGCTCCGACTGGGGACTCCGTCGTTCTACTGGGGGACTTCAACGTTCACGTGGGCAGAGACAGTGACACCTGGAGGGGCGTGATTGGGAGGAACGCCCCCCCCCCGACCTGAACCCGAGTGGTGTTCAGTTATTGGACTTCTGTGCTAGTTACAGTTTGTCCATAACGAACACCATGTTCAAGCATAAGGGTGTCCACCAGTGCACGTGGCACCAGGACGCCCTAGGTCGCAGGTCGATGATCGACTTTGTGGTCGTTTCATCTGACCTGCGGCCGTATGTCTTGGACACTCGGGTGAAGAGAGGAGCGGAGCTGTCAACTGATCACCACCTGGTGGTGGGTTGGATCCGATGGCAGGGGAGGAGGCTGGACAGACTCGGCAGACCCAAGCGTACTTTAAGGGTTTGCTGGGAACGTTTGACCGAGTCTCCTGTCAGAGAGATCTTCAACTCCCACCTCCAGCGGAGCCACGACCGGATCCCGAGGGAGGCTGGAGATATTGAGTCTGAGTGGACCATGTTCTCCACCTCCATTGTCGAAGCGGCTGCTCGAAGCTGTGGCCGTAAGGTCTCCGGTGCCTGTCGAGGCGGCAATCCCCGAACCCGGTGGTGGACACCGGAAGTAAAGGATGCCGTCAAGCTGAAGAAGGAGTCCTATCGGGCCTGGTTGGCTTGTGGGACTCCTGAGGCAGCTGACAGGTACCGGCAGGCCAAGCGGACTGCAGCCCGGGTGGTTGTGGAGGCAAAAACTCAGGCCTGGGTGGAGTTCGGTGAGGCCATGGAGAAGGACTATCGGCTGGCCTCGAAGAGATTCTGGCAAACTGTCCGGCGCCTCAGGAGAGGGAAACAATGCCCTACCAACGCTGTTTACAGTGGAGGTGGGCGGCTGTTGACCTCAACTGGGGATGTCGTCGGACGGTGGAAGGAATACTTCGAGGATCTCCTCAATCCCGCCGTCACGTCTTCTATTGAGGAAGTAGAGGCTGAGGGCTCAGAGGTGGACTCGTCCATCACCCTAGCTGAGGTCACCGAGGTAGTCAAGAAACTCCTCAGTGGCAAGGCACCGGGGGTGGATGAGATCCGCCCTGAGTACCTCAAGTCTCTGGATGTTGTGGGGCTGTCTTGGCTGACACGCCTCTGCAGCATCGCGTGGCGTTCGGGGACAGTGCCTCTGGGATGGCAGACCGGGGTGGTGGTCGCTCTTTTTAAGAAGGGGGACCGGAGGGTGTGTTCCAACTACAGGGGGATCACACTTCTCAGCTTCCCTGGTAAAGTCTATGCCAGGGTACTGGAGAGGAGAATATGGCCGATAGTGGAACCTCGGATTCAGGAGGAACCGTGCGGTTTTCGTCCAGGCCGTGGAACACTGGACCAGCTCTATACTCTCTACAGGGTGCTGGAGGGTTCATGGGAGTTTGCCCAACCAGTCCACATGTGCTTTGTGGATTTGGAGAAGGCATTCGACTGTGTCCCTCGCGGCGGCCTGTGGAGGGTGCTCCGGGAGTATGGGGTCCGGGGTCCTTTGCTAAGGGCTGTCCGGTCCCGTATGACCGAAGCAGGAGCTTGGTTCGCATTGCCGGTAGTAAGTCAGACTTCTTCCCGGTGCATGTTGGACTCCGGCAGGGCTGCCCTTTGTCGCCGGTTCTGTTCATAGTTTTTATGGACAGAATTTCTAGGCGCAGCCAGGGGCCGGAGGGTGTCAGGTTTGGGGACCACGCGATTTTGTCTCTGCTTTTTGCGGATGATGTTGTCGTGTTGGCCCCTTCACACCAGGACCTTCAGCATGCACTGGGACGGTTCGCAGCCGAGTGTGAAGCGGCTGGGATGAAAATCAGCACCTCCAAATCCGAGGCCATGGTCCTCAGTCGGAAAAGGGTGGCTTGCTCACTTCAGGTTGGTGGAGAGATCCTTCCTCAAGTGGAGGAGTTTAAGTATCTTGGGGTTTTGTTTTCACGAGTGAGGGAAGGATGGAACGGGAGATTGACAGACGGATCGGTGCAGCTTCTGCAGTAATGCGGTCGATGTACCGGTCTGTTGTGGTGAAGAAGGAGCTGAGCCGTAAGGCAAAGCTCTCGATTTACCGGTCAATCTACGTTCCTACTCTCACCTATGGTCATGAGCTTTGGGTCATGACCGAAAGGACAAGATCCTGGATACAGGCGACCGAAATTTCTCCGCAGGGTGGCTGGCCGATCCCTTAGAGATAGGGTGAGAAGCTCAGTCACTCGGGAGGAGCTCAGAGTAGAGCCGCTGCTCCTCCACATCGAGAGGGGTCAGCTGAGGTGGCTCGGGCATCTGTTCCGGATGCCTCCTGGACGCCTTCCCGGGGAGGTGTTCCGGGCACGTCCCACTGGGAGGAGACCCCGGGGAAGACCTAGGACACGCTGGAGAGACTATGTCTCCCGGCTGGCCTGGGAACGCCTCGGTGTCCCCCCGGAAGAGCTGGATGAAGTGTTCAGGGAGAGGGAAGTCTGGGCATCTCTGCTCAGACTGCTGCCCCCGCGACCCGGCCCCGGATAAGCGGAAGAAGATGGATGGATGGAATTTTATATCTGCAATAACTTTGTTGAAAAAATAAATAAAATCCTGCTGGTACCTGACTTTTCCTAAAAGTGTCTATTTTAATTTTAATTTTTTAAATCTAGCTTTACATTTAATATCTAAATTTCTATAATTAATTATTTCACACCGACATAATGGGTTGTTCTGCAGTAGAATGTGCTAACCGATCTGGTATGTCTGATCAATCTTTGAGTTTTTTGCGCATGCAAAATAAATTACAGGATGCTAACCTAGCTAAAACAGACTACATGAGCTAAATATGAAGTTGATTAGTTGTTTAATTGTTGTAATATGAGTAGGCTACTCGTATTTTACAGTATAGGTCCTATATTAACACTACTATATCAATACTGAAGGATATATTAATGCGTTAAATTTTTTTAAATATGACTAAGTGGTTAGTAGTTGTAACTTATTTACCTTATTTTAACGAGGTACTGCAATTGATTCAGCGAGAGTGAGGGCGGGGCGTTGATTTCGTGGCTTTACTTCCTGCTCACTACTGCGCAGGTCTGGTCCCAAAATCGCAACTGCGCAGACTCAAGTCCCACGATGTCAGCGCCACATCGGGACACTGGCGGCTTCACTTCTCGCCAATGAAATAGAGCGAAGGGGCGTCGTCCATCTTTTTTTACAGTCTATGGTTTTGGACTACACTACCCATAATTCCTTCGCTCGAACTACAATTTCACGTTCTTACAACATGAAAGGAACAGCTCCCTATTCCCCCTTTCTCCCACAACATATGCGATAATTACGGTAGGCTACTAATGATATTATTATTTATAAATGTATAATTAAACTTGTTTAAATGTACAGTTTGGTGTTGTTTTGTTTTTAAAAGATATCCTAATGCATTATTTATCTCTCAATTGGGTATTTATCATTAAAGATTTGAGTTTGGAATCTAGCGGTCAAAATGACCGCTTGTGGCAGTTCTAGCAGTTATGGAATTTTGGCAGTTCTAGTATTAAGATATGGTGATATTTGTCTGAAGACACCAGAAGTTTAAACTCTTTATCTGCAAGTACAGAGCGTCCTATGCATTTTCACCCTCCATCTCTCCACTGAAATGACCTGAAAAGTCATCCATCCGTTAAGTAGTGCTCTCAAAGACACAATCTGATTACAAGTGTTTCCAGCCTCTGATACAAACAACGCTCTCTCCACTTACATCTGCACTGACTGGCAACTCTCTTTTAAATGGGACTTTAAAATTTCATTTCATCTTTCATTCACTTCAGTTCATTCCTGTATTTACAAGATAGATGCAGAACCGCTTGTACTATAATAATGTCACAATCATGTGTCCAATGTACTGTGTGCTGTGTGTCTTGTCTGTGTCTCTATGGAGAATCTCTCTCACTGGAAGTCACTTCATTTTATATAGATATATATGTGACCCTGAACCACAAAACCAGTCACAAGTGGCACGGGTATATTTGTGGCAATAGCCAACCATATGGGTCAAAATTATAGATTTTTCTTTTATGCCAAAAATCATTAGAATATTAAGTAAAGATCATGTTCCATGAAGATATTTTGTAAATTTCCTACCATAAATATATAAAATTTTTATTTTTGTGAGTGGTTGCAGCATAATGGCAAACATAATTTAATGATTTTGTCCTATCCTAACAAACCATACATCACCTGAAAGCTGAATAAATAAAAGTTCCATTAATGTATACATCTCAATTAAAAAAAAATTACCTTTGTGACTGGTTTTGTGGTCCAGGGTCACATATATCAGGTAAATACAGGGTTCCTACACATTTTCCATTTCAAAATTCCATACTTTTCCAGACTCAAATTTCCAAACCATATTCAAAGTGCCCCTATTATGCTTTTTCGAATACTCCCTTTCATGCGATGTGTAATGCAGCTATCTGCAAATTTATGAAGATGACAGAGCACTCGATAAATAAAGTTATTGTTTCTCAAAAGAAATAATCGACTCTGAACAGCCTAAACGAGTCATCAGGAATTCGAACCCCACTTCCATGACGGCTACACGTCACTGGGTAACACATTTGCCTAATGCCCACCTTAACCCTCTGGGGACCAAGAACGCGCTGGCACGTTTTGTTCGTTTTTTTTTCACATAGCAGAAAAATAGACTTAAAGTACTACCATCATTTCTGGTCATATAGAGTTAAGAAATATGAGAAAATAATCTTTTAAATGTCTACTTTTTTATGTGCCCACATACAATCGAAATAAAATATTGTGATTTTGTAAAATAAAGAAAATAAACACGGTGTGCGTTCTGCCTCTCCGTCACCGTGAACTTTTTTTCTGGAGCACGTCTCTAAACATAAAAACCCCCCCATAAAATACTATTCACCCAGCCATAAGCAATATATCTTTTAAATCATTTGAGTTTGTACTTTTAAATGATCCAATTCAAAACTAAAATAAATATTCTCCATTTATGCCATCTATATAAAAAGAGAGACGTGTCCGCCGGTCTAATTATCTTCCTCTCAGCTCATTATTCTGGTAATGTGACACGCCCACGGACAGCGCGCCTATTCAAACGCAAATATGTGAAGCCAGGGGCGGACTGGCCATCTGGAGCACCGGGACTTTTCCCGGTGGGCCTGTCCGGTGCACATATAAAAAAATATATATAAAAAAATTGACGGAAATCATAATATTACATTTCTTTTCTTCACAAATGGATGAGGGAATCGATCGCGTGGGCGCGGCCGACAAGGAGTGCGTTTCGTGTACATGCATGTGAGTGTATTGCCCTCCCTCCCTGTTAAGTTTGGTCTACTCCATTGCATATCTTGAAACACGCCCTCTTTCACGTCCTGGAAACACACCAAGCCAACGCCGATGAACTAGCGCAGAATCAGATGAAAGCTGACTGTTGTCGCCTCGCATCGCCGCGTCGCCTGTGTCGTTGGAAAAAAGCTGCACTTGAACACACCGAGAGAACTACAACCGACTGTTAGCTAGAATGCGGCAATGCGCGTTCTGCGCCTGTGTGTAAATGAGACAACTGTCTATTCCTGCAGATATATTCGCCTATATTCGTCATTCAAAAAGAGAAACCGACGCTGCCGGCTGCAGATACACACCGTAAACAAAGCAGTGCGTGCTTATCGTTCTGAATATCAATCCTGCTAAACACTTTCTTTATTCCACTCCTCTCATGTTAATATTTAAATATTCGCCAAGGAACACTCAGGTAATATGACGTAACATTAGAACAGCCTTCTATCTGTGCAGTTTTGACTTCTTTGCTCGCTGTTTTGCTATTATTCTCGTGCAGTGCACTGACTCGTTCACTAAGCTGAACAGCTAATCAGAGTTCCCTCTTTCACCGACATGTCGAATCGGCCAAAAAAAAAGGAGTAGTATGAAGCTGCAGACTCGGAGACCTGCATCTACAGTCCCCCTGCACCCAGAGTCCCGCATTCTCAGACCCCTCGTTTTTCGAGACAGCGCCTCCTATCAAATTGTATCGGATAAACATGTGAAGAACATGTGAAGAACTTAAGCCAAAACGTGAGTAGGCTATCTTCAATTTTATTTAGCGAATCGTAGTAGCTTACTCGTTTGATTTATTTTTTAATAAAACTAATTTAGCTCATCGATACAACATATGAATAGTCCATTTAATATTTGTAAAGATAGTTTGTAACAAGATTTGAGCCGTTATTGTATGTTTTTTCGCCCTCTTCCCCCCGAAAATATTTTGATAGCTAACGTTAGCCTTTAACCTTGGACTTTTTGTAGATATGTCATAAATGCTGCAGTGATTTTCCCTGCCCATTTTGTGCCCCCATATATTTCAAACCCACAAAGTTGTCCAAAGTTCAAAAACATCTCAAGGGACACTTCAACAGAGCAGTGCAACATGAAGGTAACATTTGCAAACATCTTTTTTCTTTTCTTTCTTTTTGAAACATCATAAGACATGTGCTATCGGGCCTATACTGTTGTAGGCTATTCCAGGGTACACCATACATCGATGGAGTCGCCCCTGCCGAACCCAGCAACATATTTTATGATTATGCAAAGCGACTTATAAATTAGTTTTTTTTTTATGCAATTGAAGACGAAAAGTAAAGTCACAAACAGTTTTTTATTCCTTTTTTCTTTACAGCAAGATGATGTTTAGGTGATCATTAAATAAAGTACAGAATTGTTTAGTATTGGTGTTTTGTCTATTCTGATTTGTTTTGCTTCGCATTCAAAATATCAAAAAACAGATTTTGTAATGTTGGCATGGTAATGTTAATTAGACCATTATAGGTTGAACTGAAAGAAAAATTGGAATTTGAATAAAAAAAAATATAAAAAAAACATTGTAGCAATATAGTATCACATACTATTTTTCAAAAGATAGATCAATCTGTAATTGTATCCCTTCCATCGCAATGAGTTTTTTTTTGGCACATTCATTAAGCAGGGAACGCAAATATTTATTGGATCATTTATTTGGAGACCGTAATATTGCATCCTATTGTTTTTAATTGCATTTGGATAAGCGTGCGCTGTACTCTGTGTGCGGGTGTTATACGATCTTTCGAACAGCAGGAGGCGCTGTGTTCGAAAAACGAGGGGTCTGAGAATGCGGGACTCTCGGTGGGGGACTGTAGATGCAGGCTCCGAGTCTGCAGCTTCATAATATTGAAAAAAAGCCGACGAGGACCAATTTCAGCTGACGGTTAAAAAAAGCATTAGAGGTAGATGCTGTGAAATGCTTCAAATTAAAGTAACACTAAGTAGTTTTTCAACCTTCATAATATATTTCCAAGACCCTTGTGATGGTACATCGACTTAAAATAAGTTAAATGACACGTCTGCCATAGCCTGACAGTGTCTGTGTCGCTTTTACTGGCACTATGTAACTTCGGGTTTCGGGTAGGAACCCGTGCACAAAAAGAACTACAAAATTCAACTGCTTTACGTCAAGCGCTACAATAGTCATTATTTCGTTTTTCTTTGTTTCTGATGTCGCAAAACATCATCCTTTCATGAAATCATGTAACATACTTTACCTTGTCTGTGGACATCGTTCATTCTAAAGCCGGTGCTGGGTAAACAGCGAGCGTGGGTGCGACGGTAGGCTAAATTATTTACGACAGCGGCAATGGACAATTTCGTTTCCACCCAGTAGGGTGACCGAAGAGGAAAAAATACTTTGTGTTACTTTAACAGATTATACATTTGGCGCGAAGAGTAGCAGTTCAACAGGCTCTGATGGCTCTAGCTCCCCCTGACTAGCTGATATGCTGTCTTGATAGTTTTATATGTTGTCTTAATGTTCTTCTGTTTGTTTCCCTTTGGTTTTACAAATATGACCTAATAGGCTATATGTTGTGTTACTTAAAATAAATGTTTAAATAGCATTTATTTTTGTATTGTGTTATATTTTATGCTATAAGTGGTGTTAAAAAAATATTCTGCACATTAATGGGCCAATGAGTTATGATTTGGGATGTGGTGGGCTGCTGTGGGCCAGAAAGTCCAGGGCCACTTTTCGGTCCCAGTCCACCCCTGTGTGAAGCAACACATTGAAACGCGTTAACGCCCATATAGGCTAAACTCTGTAAACACACTATATTTTTTAGTCAGATTATGATTCGTCTTGCGTGGCTATGAGGAATAATCCTGGGACATTTACCTACCTCAGAACAAGTGCTGGTTTATTTTCACTTCGAGGAGGAGCAACAGATTCAGCTGAGAAGTGTAAGTGTTGCTTGTGCTTTGTTCTAATCGCGATATAGAATAACGTTAGTGTCTGTAAACGGAAAAATAGCATACTGTTTAAATGTGAATCATATTTCTCTGTGTGTGTGTGTGTATGTGTGTGAATGAATGAATGAATGAATGAATGAACGCACAGATACGCACTGTTACAGACGAAATAAAAGACAACATTTCGTTGACTAGTTTTGGATAAAGTTTTTACTCTAAAATAGATATCAAATAAGCTTTTGTTAGGAGTTTCAGCTCATATGTTAAATATATAGTATGTTTTGTCAATAAACTAATCAACTAAGATGTTATAGTGTTTGTTCCAATGCAAGCTATATCAAAATAATGAATCCTTAACTTTGAAATGTATGATCAAACTAAGACATTTATGGAAAAAGACAATTTTCTTTTCAAGATGTTTCCAACTCTAACTTTGAACTATGTATGTGTATGTGTATTTATGTATGTATATGTATATGTGTGTATATATATATATATATAGTTCTTGCATTCTTTGGGGTCTTTGCATTCTTTCTCACACCTGAATGAAAGGCTCATTACTATGCAGTCATTACTATGCAGGGTCTTTGTCTTCTCAGGTGTGAACCAACTAATTATTCACAAGGGGGTTGGGCAGTTGACGCCCATTCGCATATTGCCTTGGCAAACAAAAAAATGTTTTTCACAATTTTAATCAATCTATTGTGATATGTGAATGATTAGGCAGTATGATTTTCACATCATTTTGAAGCCAGAACTCGAAGCGACAACATCCATTAGTCAAAAGTCTTGTGGACACATATTTAGTATGTGTTTTGTGGTCTTATTTCAGCAACTTTAATTTTTATTTTTTTCAATAATCACGCATAAACATTATTCTCTTAAAAATAAAAACATGTAAATACATGTTGATCACATATTATGGTAGCCCCGTTTGTGCTATATAGAGTGAATTTACACCTTTGCCATTAACATGTTTATAAATAACTGAAAAAAGCACAAATGTCAGTGCATGTCAAAACATCCCAAGGGCCCCAAAAACACCTTGGTCTCCAGAGGGTTAATGGGCGTTTAGCTTCCGACAAGCACTGTAAATCTGGCCAATCAGAGCAGAGTAGGCTCGCAACAAGGAGGGATTTAAAGAGACTGAATCATCGGACCTGCGTTTGAGAATCATTGAAAAATCTGGTGATGTGCAATGTAAATTATGAGAAAATTAAAGCGTTTTTTTGTAGGAGACCCCCAAAGCAAAAATAATATTTTCAGCCCCCCAAAAAATGGTTTTAAGCCAGTTATTTATATATTTTGCTGTAGTGTCAGTAGGCATAGGTTATAGCATATATAAAACGTCTCGGTTACGTATGTAACCCTCGTTCCCTGAGTAGGGAACGGAGATGTTATGTCGGATGACGACGAATGGGGTTTCGATTAGAAAGCTTATCGACTTCGAGTATACAAAACGAGCCAATGGCAAAGAAATGCCATGGGTCTGCGGAATTTGCATAGCGTATCTCCGCCTGGTTGGGGGGGGGGACTTAAAGAATACACATGACCCGGAGGGATGCATATGGAGAACACTGGGGTGTCCAGCCGCAGGTAGAATATTTCAACCCCAGGGGTGGCAGGGTGGCTTGCCAAGGGAAAGACAGATGCTCAGAGAGGCTTACAGTGGAAATACACATGTGGGGGTCGCTCAGAGGAGGGACCATGCACACGGGAGGCACCTAGCCGGCGCGCAGGCAATAGACACTGGCGCCTGCGTCAGGAGTGCAGGAGGAAGTCAGGGCTTTCGGGGGAAGCTCACCTGAGGAGAATATCACACGTATCCAGTCCGTGGAGTGCGAGCAAGCGAAGACACCTGAGCGGGTCCAGTACTAGCTGTTTGAAGCGAGTACATGAACGGATACTGGCTCCACTCGGAGATTGTAGAATCTGGAGAATGTGTAGGTGTCGCCCAGCCTACAGCTCTGCAGATGTCTGTTAGCGAGGCGCCATGCGCTAGAGCCCAAGAGGACGCCACACTCCGGGTGGAGTGGGCAGTCACACCAAGGGTGCATGGTCGACCTTGCTGCTGGTATGCCAAGCAATGGCATCCACTATCCAGTGAGACAACCTTTGCTTGGAGAGAGCCTTTCCCTTCAGCTTCCCACCATAACAGACAAAGAGCTGGTCTGAGGTCCTGAACACTGCGTTCTGTCTACATAGGCGCGGAGAGCACGTACTGGACAGAGCAGTGCCAAGGCTGGTTCTGCCTCCTCCAGGGGCAGCGCTTGCAGGTCCCCCACCACCTGGTCATGGAAGGGAGTGGTAGGAACCTTGGGCACATATCCAAGCCGGGGACTCAGGATCACCTGAGAGTAAGCCGGCCCGAATCCCAGGCACGCTTCGTCAACGGAGAATGCGTGCAGGTCCCCTACCCTCTTGATGGAGGCCAATGCAACCAGGAGCGTTGTCTTCATTGACAGGAACTTAACTCCACTGATTGCACAGGCTCAAAGGGAGCACTCTGCAGGGCAGTTAGAACCACTGAGAGGTCCCAAGAGGGAACGAGAGGAGGGCGAGGAGGATTCAGTCTCCTCGCTCCTCTCAGGAACCTGACGATCAGGTCGTGCTTCCCAACAGACTTACCTTCTACCTTATCATGGTGTGCGGCAATGGCGGCAACGTATACTTAGAGGGTGGAGGGAGACAGCCTTCGCTCCAACCCTTCTTGAAGGAAGGAAAGCACGACACTGATCGAACATCTCCGGGGGTCTTCTCGGTGAGAAGAGCAACAGTTGACGAAGAGGTTCCACTTTCAAGCATAGGCGTGTCTTGTGGACGACGCTCTAGCAGAAGAGAAGGTAGCCACCACCGCTGGTGGTAGGGTACTCAAACCTGCCTCGTCCCATCCAGGAGCCACGCGTGGAGGCTTCAAGATCGGGACGAGGGTGCCATAGGGTGCCCCGTCCCTGAGAAAGGAGGTCTTTCCTTAGAGCAATTGGCCAGGGAGGTGCTGTCGCGAGGAGTACTAGTTCGGCGCAATGCGGCGCGACCAGAATGACCTGCTCCTCGTCCTCCCTGAACTCGCACAGGTCTGTGCCAGACGGCTCACTGGGGGAAAACGCATACTTGCGGGGCCCTGCGACCAGCTGTGCGCCAGTCTGTCCGTGCCGAGCGTGCCCTCGGACAGGGAGTAAAACAGAGCGCAATGGGTCGAGTCGTGGGACGCAAACAGATCTATCTGTGCGTCCCCGAACTGGTCCCAAACCAGCTGAACCGACTGGGGATGGAGTCACCATTCTCCAGGGAGGGGCTGAAGCTGAGGGAGCTCGTAGGCTCCACAGTTCAGGGCTCCAGGAAAAATGTCTCGAAGCGACCTAGATGCTTCTGACTCCATAAGAGGTGGTGGCGGGCGAGTTGCGACATACGGTGGGAGCGCAGACCACCTTGATGGTAGATGTACGCTACTGACGCAGTAATGTAAGAGTGGGCTAGTTCGCGTTGACCTTGAGCAACGCAAAGAGTGGTGCAGAACAAGGCATACTGCCAGCAACTCGAGGCTATAGACATGCTAAGGGCGCTAGGTCCTGTGCAGGAGCTGGCGGCAGCGTGTCCATTGCGCATGGCACCCCAGCCCGTGGTGGAGGCATGTGTTGAGAAACAACATGCCCGGAAGCTCGTTCCAGGGACAGTAGCCCATAGAAACTGAGGTTCGACCACGGGGTGAAGGTCTGACGGCAGGTCGGAATAACTGGTACTCGGAGCACGCCATGTTGCCATGCCCACCTCGGGACTCGGTCGCGAAGCCAAAGCGGAAGCGGTCTCATATGAGCAATCCGAGCGGCGATGTTGCGGCTACGGACGCCATATGCCCCAGGAGGCGCTGAAAAAACTTCAGTGGAACCGCACTCTTGCGCTTGATTGTCTCAGGCAAGTCAGCAATGGCTGAGTGGAGAAGGCGACCAAGTCAATACCGAGAAAAGAGATCCTCTGCACGGGGCAAAGTTTACTCTTTTCCCAGTTGAACCGAAGGCCCAGACGAGCTAGGTGCCGGAGCACTGGGTCCCTGTGTTCGCAAACCTGGTCTCGAGAGTGAGCTAGGATAGCCAGTTGCCGAAAAAGTTCAGGATGCGAACCCCGTGTTCCCATGGAGGAACAAGGGCTGCCTCGACAACCTTTGTGAAGGCGCGAGGAGACAGGGCTAGCCTGAATGGGAGAACAGCGTACTGATATGCGCGCCCCCTGACAGCAAACCGTAGGTACGGTCTGAGTCGAAGGAGAACTAAGACATAAAAGTAGGCGTCCTTCAGGTCGATCCCTGCAAACCAATCCTGTGGCCGCACACATTCAAAAATGTGTTTGGCCAGGAGCATCTTGAACAGCAGCCTGTGAAGGGGGCGGTTCAGATGCGCAGGTCCAGGATCGGCCGTAACCCACCGGATTTCTCAAGGACAATGAGGTAGGGGCTGTAAAACCCGGACCTCATTCGGCTGGAGGGACAGTCTCGATCGTACCCTTCGCCAGTAGGATAGCAACCTCCGCTCTCATGATAGGGGCATAGCCACCGACCCTGAAGCGGGGAGGAGACCATGCGAACTGAATCGCATAGCCGAGCTGATGGTTTGCGCGACCCAGCGGTACAGATTGGGAAGCTCTAGCCAGGCTCCCAAGAACTGTGCCAGCGGAGTCACGCGAACTACAGACGTCCCCTCGGTGGTGCAGCGAAGCGGAATGACCGGCCCGGACGTGGAGGCACGGTCAAAACCGCACCCTGACAGAGGAGGCCAGGGAAGGACCAGCGTTCCGTGGGGGCCTGCTCTGCCAGGGGTCTGGCAACAGAGGTGGATGAGAGCGGTACAGTCCGGGGACAGCACACACTGTCATCCGGCTCTGAGACAGAGGGGGACGAGGGGTGCACGGCTCGGGGGCTGAGCGGACGGCGGGGCCGCCGGGGCAGAATAAGCCTCAGTCTGCTCATGGGCGGTTGAGAACTGTTGGGCAAAGCCCTCAACCGCACCGCCGAAGAGGCCAACCTGGGATATGGGGGTGTCGAGCAAACGGGTCCACCCGACATCCTGCACATCGGACAGGTTCAGCCACAGAATGGTGGGCATAACCTGACCCAGGGAGCGTACGGCCACTTTCGTCGCTCGGAGAGTAAGGTCAGTGGCGGCGTGCAGCTCATTGAAGAGCCCTGGGTCAGACATCTCAATATGAACAAATTTCTCATCAAATTATATGCTATTAGTTGCTTTTCACATTCATATTACAGCTCAATACTCTTACTGTCCGTAATAAACTGTCTCTTTTAAAAGGGGCATTCGGCAATTCTAGCTATTTCTTCGCTGATTTTCAATTTTGTTGTCGCATGTTTTCTCAACGAGCTCCCCCTACAGCTGTGAGGCGTATATTTCAACAACACTGTCGTAAAAAAAACTCACTTGCGGCACCCTCCTCTCCCTTTCTACCGCTGCTCATGTGCATTTGTTATTATCTGAGCCAGCCAACTTTATCATGTGGAGCTATGTCTACCGAGGTGGGTAATACATCATACACATTGAGGGCCAGGGACGTGCACAGGGCAACTGCCCATATGCCCTTCTCGACTCACGTTGCCCTTCCGAGGGGGAAAAAAATAAATAAATCGTACAATGGATGCAGATTTTCACGTAGGCCTAGATAAAAAAAAAATAAAAATAAATAAATAAAATTGCAAAGCCTCATTCACTTCCATTCGGGCACCGAAAGTGAAAGTAGGGGAAGGGCAAACTCTGTTTACGTGGCTGCAGCGCTGCACGCGACCGGTGTAGCAGTCGATTCTGTTCCCTACCGGAATTCCTGTTCCTTTTATGCAATCATACTACAAATCATGCGTAGTTGCCCAGTTACCATACGTACCATCAGAACTGAATACGAGCAAGAAGCACAACTGAACCTACGGGAAGGTTAAAAAAGGATTTTTTTTTTCCCGAAATCTAAGCGCTTTTTTTTTTTTATTAGAAGCGAGTTTTTCCCCATCTGTCAATTCAATCCAGATTATTTCTTTTCAAATTAATAAATAAATAAAAATAAAATAATAATTAAAAAACAATAAACAATAATGAGGAACTTTTTCTCATGTGTATTTTGGTGACATTTAACAATATTGTTAATACATTTTGTATACTGTTTACAAAGTTGTATATCATAAACCTGTCATCTCTGACATTTTGCAATCTTTATAAATAATAATAAGACCATAATATGAGGCATTGAGTTTGGACATCATTTGGACGGTCAGATAAGGCAATTTTTTCTTTTTTCTTTTTCTTTTTTGAGGTCAGAGCAACTGCCCCTCAAAATTCCTGTGCACGTCCCTGTTGAGGGCGGCGTGTGTGTTTATGTCGAATTGCCGTAAAGCGGTTTATGTTTCTCGCTCGTTCTCGCTTCTCACGAGACTTCCTATTTCCATTTGGACGGTCAGATAAGGCAATTTTTTCTTTTTTTCTTTTTTCTTTTTTGAGGTCAGAGCAACTGCCCCTCAAAATTCCTGTGCACGTCCCTGTTGAGGGCGGCGTGTGTGTTTATGTCGAATTGCCGTAAAGCAGTTTATGTTTCTCGCTCGTTCTCGCTTCTCACGAGACTTCCTATTTCCAACTTACCGGGACGTTAATCCTCATGTTGCAAGGTTGGTTTTCCGCCTGGGAATGCTGGGGGGAGCGGGGAAAGTCACCATTCTCACGAGAACAGGATATTAAACCATCCAAATGATTTCTAAACTGTTTTATTAAGTTGAAATAGTTGCCGAATGCCCCTTTAATTTCTCCTAAGAAATGTTCTAAAATAAAACTGACACTTGAATCGTAAGTGAGAAAACCTCTAAGCAATAACATTTTCCTCTGGGTAACTGCAGGGAGAAAGACATAATGAAACAGACTGAAAGCGAGGGGGGTGGGGGGGGTATGATGTTGGTGTGTAAACAGTCTCTATTGACACAGAGAATCCCTTCAATAAGAGCACATCAAATATGAGCCAACGGTTGCCATGGCAGCAGACAAACACCTGCACACCCATTCCTGCACATCACAGACAGACGCTGTAGTCAGGACAGCTAAACGATGGCAAAAATTTCATTTTTGGGTGATCAATCCCTTTAAGCCTGGAACACCGTCGGGCAGTTTTTGTGCGTCGGCCGACTAAGTTTTCTCAGTGTGTTCCGCACCGTCGGCTGAAATTGGTCCTCGTCGGCTTTGTTTCGGCCGATTCGACATGTTGAATCGGTGTCGGGCCGTCGGTGAAAGAGGGAACTCTGATTGGCTGTTCAGCTTAGTGAACGAGTCAGTGCACAAGAATAATAGCAAAACGGCGAGCCAAGAAGTCAAAACGCTACAGACAGAAGGTTGTTGTTATGTTACATCATCTTACCTAAGTGTTCCTTGGCAAATATTTCAATATTAACATGAGCGGAGTGGAATGAAGGAAGTGTTTAGCAGGATTGATATTCAAAACGGTAAGCACACACTGCTTTGTTTACGGTATGTGTATCTGCAGCCTGCAGCATCGGTTTCCCTTTTTAAATGACGAATATAGACGCATATATCTGCAGAAATAAACAGTTGTCTCATTTACACGCAGGCGCAGAACGCGCATGCTAGCTGACAGTTGGCTGTAGTTCTCTCGGTGTGTTCAAGTGCAGCTTTTTACCCCAACGTTCACTTTTTTTTTCCAGTGAAATTCTTCTAACCTCTTCTCTTTTGTAATGTCTCTCAGCCAACTCTCTTTCTACAGTCTTTCTTCAAATCTCCCTCTTGCTCATTCTCTCTCCTCCCCCATCATGAGTGGACACGCCCCCTGCTGCTGATTTGCTACAAGTGTTTCATTGTGCTCTGTCCGATCCACTTTCAACAGCATTTCTCATAAATCACTTACTGCACCTTTAACTATTGATATATTTCAGAATGAAACAGGAAAACCTCATTAGTAGATATTATTGGCTTTTATTATTTAAGGTCTGGGTTACAAAGTCCTTTCATAGTCAAGATTATGTAAACAAACCTTTCTTAGCATGCACTGATGAGTTGTATAGAGTAAGATCACAGACATTTATTAATAAAGCATGATGTATTTTTAAATGCGTGCGATTGTCTCATTACATACCTGTGTATGCCATATTCTTCGGGTTTCCATACGGGGTCCCCGGTTGCACTGGGCTGTACACCGGGTTCATGGTGGAAGACAGCCTGTTCTTACTGAAAGAAACAGATAGACAGAGAGACAGCATATGAGTTACGCCAGTGTTGTTTTGACGAGTATGAACTTCTGCAACACTATTATATGCCTAAACAAACCAAAATTATGATAAAACATAACACACACACAAACACACGCACGCACGCTCTACAGTCTCACACATAATTTTTCAGTGGTCTTTTTTACCTTATTTCGAAGAATTAGATAAAAGGGCTTTTCACACTTGAAATAGTTAACCCTGGGTAATTCTAAACCCCGGGTAAACTGAATCTTGGGTTATCTTGCTTCACACTGTTAATAACATACCCGAGTTGACAATTAATTGTGGATATTCATAAGATGAAGTTTCATACTTTACATTCCTAAACCTAGGGTTAACATATGTATTTGTATATTTGCTTTGCCAGTCTCACTGACTGGATGAACGCAGCATATCTAGCATTGCCGACTGTAAGAATGAAACGGTCTCTTCTTCGCACCAATTGTCGAGTGTTATATCGCCATTTGACATTTTTCCTATCAAACCAGCAGCCATATCACCCTGTAGCCCAAGACTGGTTCACTAAGCAGGGTTGAGCCTGGTAAGTACCTGGATGCTAGACTCCTGGAAAAACTAGGTTGCTGCTTGAAGAGGTGTTACTGAGGCCAGAAGGTGCTCACCCTGTGGTCTGTGTGGGTCCTAATGTCCCAGAAAAGTGATGGGAACACTATACTGTCAAAGAGCACCGTCCTTCGGATGAGACGTTAAACAGAGATCCTGAATCTCTGTGGTCCCATGGCACTTCTCGTAAAGAGCAGGGTTGTAACCTGGCAATATTCCATCCAATGGCCCTTGCCAATCATGGCCTCCTAATAATCCCTATCCATTGAATTGGCTCTATTACTCTCTCTCCTCTCTACCTATAGCTGGTGTGTGGTGAGCGCACTGGCGCCAATGTACTGTGGCTGCCGTCGCATTATCCAAGTGGATGCTGCACACTAGTGATGGTTGAGGAGACCCCAACATGATTGTAAAGTGCTTTGGGTGTACAGTGGTACATATGAAAGCGCTATGTAAATGCCTAATTTATTAATTCATTCATTTAAACGCTGAAACGACTGTTTATATACATCGTGCTGTGTATCCGTGACTGCCCAAAGCACGTGGATATAAGGAGAAGGGTTTCTTAACCCTGGGTAAAAAGCGTGTGAAACAAGTGTGAAACGTTCCTTCACGTTCCTTTAAAAGCGGGGTTAAGAATGACGATAACCCGGGGTAAGCGCAGTGTGAAAAGACTTGGTTATTTCAGGAGATGCTGTAAAGTCAATCTTCACATATGTTTGGCTGTGGCTTTTTACATGTTTCGATTACTTTTGTAATGATATTAGAGTTAATAGGTAATTCTTTATATTTGAATGCCAATAAATCTAAATTTGTTTAAAATTTTTGAGAGCCTGAAAAAAAAAATCTTACCATTAAATGCCATGTCCCAAGCACTAACCAAAACTATACAGTATAGTAGTCTAATTTGAACCAAAGTTTTACAATTTATTTTACACTCCTATGGCCAAATTTCTTTATTAAAGAATTTTAATTTATTGCCTTACAAATAAATAAAATAATGCCTAAATAATGCAAACAAGTCATTTGATATTTTGTCTCTATCCGTTAAAATAAACCTACCATAAAAATTATAGACCCTTCATTCCTTTGTAAGTGGGCAAACTTACAAAATCAGCAGGGTATCAAATAAGTATTTGCCCCACTGTATATACACAAAATAAACAATTTTACAACTTATTTCTACACGGATTGACACAAACGCACAAGTGAACTTGAACAAAGTCACATGCTTGTCAGAATGTGTAACTCCTGTTTCTGCTGCACATGTTAAACTTTGTGTACTGTATTTTTCCTTTCAAAGTGATTCCAATCATATTTCAAGCAATTCAAAACCATCATGGCGAACATCTGCTTTAATATATCGACCAATTTTTCTTATCGGGGCGATAACAATAACATTAAAAATGAACATCTTTTCTATTTGTATTTTTAATTGTAATTTATTCCTGTGATGCCAAAGTTGAATTTTCAGCATCATTTCTAGAGTCTTCAGTGTCACATGATCCTTCAGAAATCATTCTGATATGCGGTTCCCTTTCAAAGGAACTGTGTCGACTGACGCTGTGTGAACGCTCTGAGTGATTGCGTCGTGAAGCACGAGTGAAAACAGTCCAATGGTGTGACGAGACATCAGAGCCGGGTGATGTCACCAACCAGGAAACTATAAAGCCTGCCCACACTGTGTAATGCTAGCTTCTGTGTCTTCAGCGAGCGCTCTATGTGAATAGTGTGTTTTATTTGGTGTTGTCTGTCTTTGACGCTGCCCATCAAGCCGGTCAGAACAACTTCGGCTTTGGTGGGCAAAGCTTATGCTGCTTCTTGTCAGGCTGCAGCATGCCTACACACTATAAGCGTGCTGCAAGACTACCAGGCAGAAATGCTAGGAGACCTAAATGAGGATGGGGGAATTGGCCCTGACACAGTTGCAGAGCTGCAGATCTTTCTCTCCGGGCCACCAACGAGACGGCCAGAGCTTTTGATCGTGCTATGGCAGCCCTGGTGGCCAAGGAGAGGCATTTTTGGTTAAATCTCAGCGCCATAAAGGAGAAAGATAAGAGCTTCCTCATGGACGCCCCGCTATCGCCCCCTGGCCTCTTCGGCGACGCTGTCACTACAGTCGTCGAGAGGTTTCAGGAGGCTAATAAGCAAGCGGCGGCGTCCCAGAAGCTCCTCCCCAATCGTTCACAGGTCTCCAGGGCTGCTGAGCGTGAGAAGCCCCAAACCTCTAAAGCCAGTCCCTCATACCGTGTGGTACAAAAGCAGAGCGTCGCTACCCGTACTCCCCTCCCCCCAGAAAGAAGGGGGGCCTGGGTCGCGCTCTCAGCCGCAGCCTTTGAGGGGTAAGGCAGAACTGAGGATCGTATTTATTGCAGTACACCGTGCCCATTTCCCTTTGGTGCCCTCAGGGAGCCGTTCTGCCAACACTGCCACCTCGTGTGCTTCAGGGCGCAGCAGTCTCCGGCGTGTACATTTCTCAGCATCTGCCTGGAAACGTAGCGGTACTGGGAGGCTTGCCCCTCTGAGGCTGGTTCCCTTAGTTGATTTTCTGGCAGCTTGGAAGCTACTGCCAAATATATCTCAATAGGTCCTGTGCACAATCAAGAAGGGTACACTATCCAGTTCAGGTCTCACCCGCCCAGGTTTATGGGGGTCCTACCCACAAGTGGAGGCCCTGGATATGGAACAGGAGGTAAAAATTCTGTTGACAAAAGAGGCAATAGAATGTGTACCTCTTCCCGACAGGAAAACCGGTTTCTACAGCCGATATTTTTTGTTCCAAAGGAGGATGGGGGGTTGCATCCCATTTTGGATCTGCACCTTCTGAATTAGTCGTTCATGCTGCTCAAATTCAAAATACTAACCTTAAGACAGATCATACCACAGATCAGATCCGAGGACTGGTTTATTAAGATAGATCTCAAGGACGCATACATCGACGTATCAATCATTCCACAAAACAGGAAGTTCCTGAGGTTTGCATTCGGGGGCAAAGCTTACCAGTATCGGGTTCTTCCATTCGGTCTAGGTTTATCACCCCGCACTTTCACCAAATGCGTGGATGCAGCACTAGCACCACTGCGTTTACAAGGCATACGCTTTCTGAACTACATCGACGATTGGTTGATTTTATCTCAGTCACAACAGCTAGCGGTTCAGCATCGAGATGTCATTCTCGCGCAAATGGAAAGGTTGGGGTTGAAGTTGAACATCAAAAAGAGTGTACTTTCTCCAGTACAGAGAACCACTTTTCTAGGCGTGGTATGGGATTCGATCACTATGCAAGCACGTTTCTCTCCTGCATGCATCGAGTCGATCCTGTCAACAGTGAACCGGTTAAAGCTAGGCCAGTCACTCACTGTCAAACAGTTTCAAAGGCTGTTGGGTCTGATGGCAGCAGCGTCCAATGCGATACCTTTTGACCTGTTGTACATGAGACCCCTGCAGTGGTGGCTCAGGACCAGGGGTTTTCCCTGAGGGGCAATCCTTTTCGCACGATCAAGGTCACATGGCGCTACTTGCATGCCTTGGTTATGTGGAAGAAACCCTGGTTCCTATATAAAATGCTAATGATGGATGCTTCCCTCACGGGATGGGGAGTGATCGTAGAGGGACGCTCGACTTAAAGTCTGTGGAAGGGACACCATCTTTCCTGGCACATCAACTGTCTGGAAATGATGGCCGTTTTTCTTGCTCTCAAGAATTTCCTCCCAGACCTCAGGGGCCACCATGTGCTCATCTGCTCAGACAACACATCGGTGGTCTCCTACATAAATCACCAGGGTTTGCGCTCTCGTCCACTCTGCAAACTGGTGCACCAAATCCTCCTGTGGTCTCAGGGGAAGCTGCTTTTCACTCAGAGCAGCTTACATCCCTGGGAACCAGAACATAGGAGCAGACATCCTGTCGAGACGGGCTGAGGCCCGGGGAATGGAGGCTCCACCCCGAGGTGGTGAAGCAGATATGAAGGTTGTTCAGCCAGGCTCAAGTGGATTTGTTTGGATCTCGAGGGATGTCTCACTTTCCACTCTTGTTCTCCCTCATGCATCCAGCTCCTCTGGTTCATGCTACATCTGTACACTTTCCCCCCCGATTGCTCTGCTCCCAAGGATTCAGGGACAAGATTCATCTCACCTTGACCGCCCCGCGATGGCTGGGCAGGGTTTGATTATCGGATCTAGTGTCTCTCCTTGACGGATATTATATTTCATTATATTTCTCTCAATATTTCACCCCAGCCTAGAACTGTGGAAGCTGTGGGCTTGGCCTCTGAGGGGGCCCAGCTTATAGATGCTGGTCTCTCAACTGAGGTTATTGAGACCATTCTTCACTCCAGAGCTCTCTCCACGAGGAAACTGTGTGCCCTGAAGTGGAGTTCCTGCAAGAGGGTGATCTCCGTCCACTTTAAAGGTGTACATGCCGGCCATAGCTGCAAATCCTTTACTTGGTATGTCTTTAGAGAGAGACCCCTTGGTAACACGTTTCCTCCGTGGCACTTTGAGGCTGATGCCTGCAGTATACACTAGGGTACCAGCATGGGATTTGGCCGTGGTGCACCAAGGCCTATCCCTTGCTCCCTTTGAGCCTATTGAGGAGGTTCCAATCAAGTTTCTGACTCTCAAGACATTGTTCCTCCTGGCTCTCACTTCACTTAAAATTATAGATTTACAAGATTTTTCGGTTTACCTTTCGTGCTTGGATTTTGCGTCCGACATGGTAAAGGCGTTCCTTCTCCCTTGACCGAGGTACATTCCTAAAGTTCCTACTAATGTGGCCAGAGCTATTGTTCTGCAGGCCTTCTGTCCTCCTCAATTCCAGGATTCTGACCAGAAAAGAAATTATTTGCTTTGTCCGGTTAGGGCATTGGATGCCCATGTCCACAGATCTGCCCTGTGGCGTAGGTCAGAGCAACTGTTTGTGTGTTTTGGACCTCCCAATAAAGGGTCCCCAGTAGTGTTGTCAAAAGACTCTGTACTTCGGTACCAAGTCGGTACTAAAAAAATTAAACTGTTACGGTACCAGCTTTTCTTACGTACCGGTGGTACCGAAGTACTGGGTTAATCCGGGTCTTGATGCGCTGTCCGAAAGGTGCACAGTTGCGTCCTCTTCATAAAAACACTCTGAGACATGGCGACTGGCGGCACTGCTAATGTGGTGGCTCTGAATCCACTTGTTGACACGAAAGGAGGAAAGAGCCACATATGAAAATATTTTGGATTAGGATAATGTCTCGTTGGGGCCGTTCACATGCAAATTTGCAATTTCAAATGCAGGCGTGCAGCAAGCGCTCATAATAAAAGCGACGCGGCGCGCTCGTTTTTCCAGGCGCGCCTCTGTTCATGGTTGTATAGCAATGACAGACGCCGCGGGAGAGCAAGCGCTTATGGAAAGAATTTGCATGTGCAAAAAACGCAATATGTGAATGGCCTCTAAAGTGGTATCAGGTACGGTTGTATCGGGGTAGTTTTACGAGTACGAATACATGAGCACAGTATCGGACCGACACCCGAGTACTGGTATCAGTATCGGTGAATCCCTATTTATGTCATTAATATCAGCAGTTCTAGGCTTATTCTTGCCTGGATAACTCTTAGCAGGTTTAAAAAGCCCTTTTAAAATTAAATATGAATGCAGTTTTGGATTAAATAAAGGTACAGTCAAGTCAAATAAAACACGTTTTATCTCCTGTATAGTTCAGTAACACAATAAGATACCATTCATTAACATTACTTAATGCGTTATCTAACATCAACACATTGAGTGAACAATATATTTTTACAACATTAATTAATGTTTGTGAATGTTATTTAATACATATACAGTGGGTACGGAAAGTATTCAGACCCCCTTAAATTTTTCACTCTTTGTTATATTGCAGCCATTTGCTAAAATCATTTAAGTTCATTTTTTTTCCTCATTATTGTACACACAGCACCCCATATTCACCCCAGGAAAACATAGAATTGTTGACATTTTTGCACATTTATTTAAAAAGAAAGACTGAAATATCACATGGTCCTAAGAAATATCACTGGTCCTGTTTGGGCAGGGATTTTAGTTTCCTGGTTGGTGACGTCACCCCGCCACGTCATGTCACACCATTGGACTGATTTCACTCATTCTTCAAGACGCAATCACGCAGAGTGTTCCCACAGCGTCAATTGATGCAGCGTCTCGTTCCCTCTTCAGGAAACCAAAATTACAGTCGAAACCGAGGCGATTTGCTGCTCAAGAAACAGTTCTTATCATCAACGTTGAAATGTTGTGCTGCTAAATATTTTTGTGGAAACTGTGATCATTTTTTTCAGGATTATTTGAATAAAAAGCACAAAAAAAAAAAAAGTGAATATTTTCTTGTTCAAGCTATTTCCATATTCTATGTCCTTTAAATATCTAATAACATTCAAAAGATAAAGTGGTGGTCATACTGAACTTTTACATTTGTTATATTTTTTTATGTAACATGCAATGTATTATATATTGAAAACAAAAGCCCTTGACTTTGACCTTGCAGGGTCTGAATTTTTTTTGCATCCTTAAAGTCTAAAGTGATGGACATCCACCAAGGCTTCAACTAGAACAAGAAACAAGTTTAAAAATGAGAAAAACAGCACTAGAGGGACGTTTCCATTGTAAAACTGAACTAGTGATTGCCTGGGACGAGATTGAGGTTAATCTAATCCTTACGGCAAACCTGTGAGTATGTGAGTGTATGAGTGTGTTACCCTCCCTCATTGTGCATGTGTGTGCGTCTGATCTCACATGAACACTCGATGCCATTATCAGTCAGTCAGTCAGTCGGGGGGGAAAGACATGAAGAGGGGAGGATTATGCGTCAGAACTTCCCCTCACACCTCGGCCACACACGACGGAAATGGGAGAAGGCCGTGTGAGCGTGGAGCTGTTAGCAGGTGTTTATATGTATCGTGGTGTTGAGTGTGTCACGAGCGTGTGTGTGAGGGAGAGTGGATATGTCAGAGGGGAATGTGCCCATCAGAGCGAGAGGATGACACCCTCACAAACACAAGTATGAAAGATCAAAGGAGCTGCTTGATGCAGCATTTAAATGATCCTAAAGATTTTATCAGCATGTAAAATGCATTAGAGACGTAAAAATAATTTGGCAAACTGCAGAAAAAAAATCGAATAGTCTTTTATAAAAGCAACAAGTCATGAGAGGTCACGCATTACAGTGATTTTACCATGTTCACCGCACATGCAGGTGCACTTGTTGTGCTTAACAAGATCCCTTTACTATTGTAAAGTCATTGTAACACATGGCCTCTCAATACTTCTTTTCAATTAAACAAGTATAAGCTAAAATGGCATTGTAAAACATTGAAAGAGCTGTTTGAAGGCTTTGTAAAAGTCAATATACACACTTGTGAGCGCACATCTGTTGAATTATATATATATGTGACAACTATAACAGCTTTATATTAGAGTAGTTAAATATATGTTATGTGAAAAAATAATTACTCATTGTGTAGGGCTGCCCCCGACTAAAGATTGTTCTAGTTGTTCATTAAAGCCATTAGTCAACTAATCGCACAAGGCTGAGAAGAATATTATATGTAACTTTGCTAACATCGTTCTACATAGAGAAATAGCCTATTAAATCATAATATGGAGCCTTTAAAATATAAATAGTGGTGGTCAAGCACACAAATGACACTTGCCGCAGCACACCGGGAAAAGTTGTATGACAATGCCAGAAAAAACAGCAAAGAGACTTACCGGACATTTTAATAATTTATTAGTAAACTAGTGTTTTCTGAGTCAGTGTCGGCTGCAAAGGTGAAGTCGGCGATGCTGACTCACAATCTCCGCAGCATAGTGGACAGGCATGCATAGAAATTCATGAGAAATGTATCATTTTTACTTTTTTTTAATGTATAATTTTTTGCATGAGAACTTTTAATTTTAAAAGTAGACATTTCAATCTTCAGACATATAGAATATGTGAGGCAAGTATGCATTTGTATGAGTATGAGTTTTGTTTAATTTTTGTGACGTGCTCCAGAAGTTCACACGGAGACCAAGACAGTAAAAAGTGCATCCTGTTTGTTTTCTTTATTTTACAGAAGCACAAGTTTTGTTGTTGTTGAGAGTGTACACATATAAAAGTAGACTAGTTTAGAATTATGTATTATTCCTATTTGTATGACCAAAAATGATGGAGTATTTTAAATTCTTTGAGTTCCACGACTTCGCCACTTCCTGTGGAAATTTTATTCTTCTGCAACTAACTAAATAATTAAAATTTAAAAATTAAATTTTGGTTGACTAGGTGATTGCACACTAGCGCAGAGCAAGCATTTTCAATCCATTCCTATGGAAGTTGAGCTTCACGTTTGCACAGTGCATTGCGGGATTGACAGCGGACCGGAGAGTGTCAAAAGTTTGGGCAGTTCTCAAATGTATGCAAATATCAAGTGAAAAATGCGGTCGGCAGCAAATCGCTGTGAGGATCAGGTACTAGTGACGTCTGTCTTGAGCATTTAATAATATGCAGGTTGTGCCAGAGTTTATGCTGGATTTGGTGCGAAAATCATACGGTTTATACATTGGACGCTGGCCAGTTTTTATATACATAAATTGTAAACATACAAATATTGTAGTTTGGATTATTTCATTGTGAGTATACTGGCTGGGTTTTCAAAAGTTTAGAAAATTGACAGCATATCTTGGGGCATTCAGAAGTAAGAAGTAAAAAAAAAAATAAAAAAAAAATTAATACTTTTATTCAGAAAAGATGGATTAAGTTGACAAAAAGTGACAGTAAACACATTTTTAATGTTACAAAAGATTTGAATTTTCTATTCATCAAAAAATCCTGAAAAAATGTATCACGGTTTCCACAGAAATATTAAACAGCACAACCGTTTTCAACATTGATAATAATAAGAAATGTTTCTTGATCAGCAAAACAGTATATTAGAATAATTTCTGAAGGATCATGTGACACTGAATACTGGAGTAATGATGCTGAAAATTCAGATTTGCATCACAGGAATATAAATATAAAAAAGGAATGGCCATTTTTCACAATACAATCAATTAAATCAAACAAATAACAAAAAGATGTGCCTAAAATCCATCACATCATCAATATAAAAGTAAAAAGGGTTGTGAATGAAATTTCATGTCTTTAAAGGGGTCATAAGATGCCCATTTTCCAAAAGTTGGTATGATTCTTTAGGGTCTTCATGTAAAGTTTGTAACATACTTTGGTTAAAATCGCTTGTGTAAAACGACATCCTTTTACCTCCTCAAAAAGAGCTCTGTTCACAGCGACCCGTTTCTGTGCATGTCTCTTTAAATGATAATGAGCAACTGCTCACCCCACCCCTCTCTTCTGTGGGGAGTGTTGACAAGACACAAAGTGCTGCCTTGGCTGACAGTATACAAATGGCTGAGGGCAGAAATATGCTAATACGGGACAGTCCATCAACGGTCGTGGGCGGAGCATGAGCAATAGAAAATCCAAACGGCTTGATTATTGAGAATGTTTAGGCTTTTTGAGGATAAAAAATAAAGTAGTGAATGGATTTTTTTCATTATATGGTGGTTGTGTCCACACACTGCAAAGACATTTCTATGCAAACACCATATAAAAGTGAATTTTGCATTCAATGACCTCTTTAATAAGCTTCATCAGAGGTACAAAAATAGACTTGAGCAGGTGAAAACTGTGTGCTGCTCTGAGACTAAACAAATCAAGGTCAAACAAACCCTAGAGGAGAGAAATATGACATAGCCTGGCCAGTATGTAGGCTAGAACAGCTGGAAACGTACATACATCAGGGTGAACAGTACATCAACTTCGACCCAAACACACACACACACACACGGTGGAAGGTGCTGAGCACTAGACTGACCTCTTAACGTTCTGACTGGTGTCTGTTGGGTACAGAAAACTGAATTTGTCAGTGGAATGCCCGCTTGCCATTCTCAGTGAAGGAAAGGCAAATGAAGGAGGTAGGAAGAATGGATATGCAAATCTGGAAATGACAAAAAAGAAGGAAACAAACAAAAACGAGAGCAGGATATGATTAAAATGCAAACCATCAAGCACAAGCACAGCAGAGCAAAGCAAAACACAGCAAAGCAACACAGAGCAAGCAAAGCAGCGGCCTGAGAGAGAGAGAGAGAGAGAGAGAGAGAGAGAGAGAGAGAGAGAGAGAGAGAGAGAGAGAGAGAGAGACTGACAAGCAGCAGAAATCAAATAACACACCTTCACACACTGATGGACAGATCAGTATGGGGGTGAATAACGGTGCGTCAGGGACAAAAAGCGCTGGCTTGAAGCAGTGTTCTCGTGTGCATGTAAATGTGAGTTAAAATGCAGTCAAGCCCTCTTAATATCAGTTCCTTTAATTAGATGCTTCTTTCATTACCACACACTTTAAAAGGGTTAGTGTGCAGGAAAAATGAGGAATATCATCTCCATTTCACAGTATTCTATATTAAGGACAAGCACATTGGTCATTTTCATTACTTAAGTAGGAATGTTTGCTTT
The DNA here is from genome assembly GCA_026230005.1 of Gila orcuttii. Taxonomy (NCBI): domain Eukaryota; kingdom Metazoa; phylum Chordata; class Actinopteri; order Cypriniformes; family Leuciscidae; genus Gila; species Gila orcuttii. The sequence goes on along the minus strand of JAPDVR010000005.1, from coordinate 24,234,916 downwards.
GTATAATTTATAAATGTGCTTAAATGGATAGTTCACCATCATTTACTCAGCCTCCAAACTAGTATGGATGTTTTTCTTTTGCGGAAAACAAAAGAAGATATTTTGAGTCCATTTACTTTTTTTATGAAATTGCTCAAAATATCTTCTTTAAGTTCCACTTTTTAATTTTTGGGTAATTTAAATGTAATAACTAAGTCGGCACCAATAGCCTTGTATGCAGCGCGACATATAGCGCCGTTGCAATTCGGACGACCTGAGTTCGAGTCCCGGCTCGCAGACCTTTTCTGATCCCGCCCCCCTCTCTCTCCCACCTCGCTTCCTGTCCACGCTATACTATCCTATCAAAGCAAAAATTGCCCAAAATAAATCTTAAAAAAAAGTAATAACAAGTGATGAGCATTAATAGAGTAATATATCATTATAATGATGGACAATTAAAGAATACCATGTCAACATATTAAACATGACTCATGTGCATTGGAGGCCAGAGGATGCTAAAACTTTTCACCAATGAATTTACATGACCTTTTCTCATGTGATTTACTCCAACAAGAAAAAAAAGATGATAGTTTAGACAAAACAAAATATGTTAATAACAATGAGTTTTTTAATTCTACATAACCAATAATGGTTTAACTAACTGAAAAGTTAACTGAGCAATGTAGAGATTTCTTTGAAAAAAAGAAAAAAGAAATTTGCATAAAAATGTGCTTACAAACCATTTTGAAAAGCAGACCACTGCCATTAATGCCTAACATTTTATCATTTCACATGTTGTAGTAGCACTTTGCATCTTCTTACCTATATAAAATTGTATCTGGTCAGTAGCATGATGACAAAAAACAAATGCATAAAAAAGAATCAAAATACTTCTACACTTTTCTTGGATGTGCCTGAAAGCACAAAGAATCAATGTCATGCATACATAGTAAATGCATTGTTTGCTTCCTAATTAACTGCCATATTGACAATTTTAACATATGAAGTCTACATCCTGGCAAGTAAACATATCTCACTAATTTATATCCTAGAGTGTTTACTGCTAAGAGATAAGTGTAAAGAGCGACAAAATAAATAAACAGCTAAAATGGCACATTTGCTGCACGTACACATATGGTGGATTTTAGATGCTTGTAATTTCTTTATTGAAATGTAATGCAATTACGAAGTGCATCCAGGTCACAATCATCCATGCAGGTTTTTTAACCCTATACATGACTACATTAAATAATCCAATAGTGCCCTCTAGTGAAGGTATTATGCATCCATGCTTGCCCTCACCTCATGTTAATATCAATGCTCTTAAATGGACTATTGAAAGTGATGTAAAGCAGGTTTGGCTGTACTTTGCACATAAAAAAGCACATGCACATGTGCAGAGGCGGCTCTGAGCTGCTTGTGTTCTGCAGACCGTGAGTCATTAATCAGGCTGTGACAGGATCACCTTGAGCTGTTCGTGGATGAAGGTGCCCCTCACACCAGTACATAACCACCTCTCTCTCTCTTTTCTCTGCACTAATATCTTCCTCAGTAGGAAGGTATGATTGATGGCATAATGAAGGATATCAAACTGCCACACAGATGTAACGAGGAAATCTACTAAAATTGTATGCGTGTATTCAGAACATGTTCAGACGTGATATAATTGACTGCCTCAGGATTCACTGATTCTTTTTCTTATCAAATATCATCACACTGACCGATGGAAAATTAAAGACTAGACAACACATCTTCTATTATTTTAATGCCATAGAGGCATAAATCAAATTTTCACCAATGAATGTGCATGACCTTTTTGCATTTATAAGGATTTTTACAAATCATTTTATGGAGATTTCTGCAGCAGACTTCCATTTGTATTTCAAGTATGAATCAAACTAAAGTATATACACACACACACACACATTATTAAATGTATTTTAATGGGCATGTTGTTGCGATCAAGCTGACTAATTTTTACTCATAAGGAATAATATCTAGTCAGTTCAATATTTTCATAACATAGTAGATCATACCTAGGAAAATGCATATTATTGTTCACTAAAACTCCAACATTTAAAAAATAACATTAATTAAATTTAAATAAAAAATAACTTAAATAAATAAAAAATATACTAAAATGTGAAAAAATTAACAAAAACTATGTAGACAAAAAACAAAGACTAATAAAAACTAATAAAAAATACTAAAACTAAAATCACAATGCAAATGGAAAATATAAAATAAAAACTAATTCAAAATATTAATAAATACAATAATGATACTGAAATATACAAACTTTCAGATTCCTTGATACAACTCTTCAATGATTGTAAAGCTGACAAACATTTACATGTGATCATATAACAAAGATATGCTTTTAACCACATAAAAATTATTATAGAAATATTCAAGGATTTTTTTTAGTTGCATGATATTAATATTTCGCCCATCTCTCCTGGAATGTAAAAAACAGAATAAATACAACACACAACCCTCAATAGCAGCAACTCTTTTTGAAATTAACTGGAACGCACACACAGACACAAAAGAACCTTTTTTATGTCTCAGTGACCAAAATGCAGAGCAAAATACAGGTATTATTTACTGCTTTATGTGCTCTTCTACAAGCCAAACACGCACAGTGGCTCATCAAGGGTGGAGAATGGGGTTCATAGTGCACACTCGGGTAACTAACCAGCATTAAACGCACCAGACTGCCCGTCCCTGAAGAGTCGTTCACGAGGGATGATATGTGCAGGAAAACGGCTGACTTCTAATACAGAGCTGGTTTAAAGGGATAGTTCACCCCCCCAAAATAAATCAACATTTTGCCATCATTTACTCACCCTTCATGTGGTTCCAAACCTGTATGAGTTTCTTTCTTGTGTGGATCATAAAAGATGATCTTTTGAAGAATGTTGGTAACCAAACAGTTGCTGGTCCCCATTAACTTCCATAGTGTGAATTAGGGCTGCACGATTTGGGGAAAATGTCATATTGCGATTATTGAGGTCAATATTGCGATTGCGATAGCGATTTAATAAACAAATGGTTTCATGAGTCAACTTGCTTGATTCTAAAGCAAAATGCACACACAAATTAGTGATAATTCTGAAATGTGTATTTCTCAACTCAAACCAGCAACAACAACTAAATAATTGATAACATCTATAATGATCAATAAGCCATTGAGGTCTGGATAAAAATGAATCCACCCCCATTTAAAACATTAATTATAGCCATCCACCATTACAGTGATTCCACAATTGAAAGCTATAATTTTTTCAAAAACATTTATTAGGATTCAAAAAATATAACAGCTTTTAATTTAAGTGAACTTAATAATACTCACATAAACCCATAAAAAAGTATTATTTACCTGTGCCCTTCCTGTCATGTAGGACATATACAGAAATTTAAGTTATCAAACAGTCTGCACTGCATAAATTATAAATTATATATAGACTAATCCTTATTAAAGCTACACAAGTTCTTTAGTCAAGAGCAGTGAGTAATTTTCTTTGTTCTTTGATTAACTTTACAGAAAGCTTTGGCTGCTGGCCCTTTAAGAGCAGCCGTTGTAGAGACGCGGATCTCACACGCGCCTCATTCTCTCACAACTCTTTACGTCCATCATAAGACTGCTCTTATGTTATGAAGATACTCGACAAACGACATTTTGGCATAATTGTGTGTGTTATTGTTCGTTCAAGCGGAAAGATAACTATTCCGGTCTGTGCATGCGCATGGGCGCGCGTCTTTCTGTTCTGTGAGTCACAGTCGGACATTCACAGGCTGCGCGCACTCTTTTGATTTGTCGCGCATTAATGGTTTGAACTTTAAAGCATTCGCACGAATAAGAGCGGGATCATGTAACACTAGCCAAAGAATGACAAAAAATAACAGATGCTGCGTTAATTGCGTTAACAGCCCTAATTTGTTTATTTTACATAAAATCGCAGCATTTTGTGTCATATAATCGCATAGGCTTGACATCGCGATTACGATTGCGATATGATTAATCGTGCAGCACTAGTGTGAATAGTGTGAAAAAAATATCTCATTTTATGTTCCACACAAAAGGAAACTCATACAGGTTTTGTCACCTCTAGTCGGCCTCATGTCGGCGGGAGTTCGCCCGATTCAGCGTGTTGGATCGGCGTAAGCCAGTACTTCAGAATAAAAGCGAAAGTGATGAAAGCGAGCAAAGTAGTCATGACGGCACAGTCAGAAGGCTGGTTCTAATTTGACGTCATCTTACCTGAGCATTCCAATATTTTCATAACAACATGAGCCGGCTGGAATGAAGAAAGTGATCAGCATGATTCAAAATGGTAAGCAAGTGCTGCTTTGTTTATGGGTTGTGTATATATATATATATATATATATATATATATATATATATATAGTCCTAGTTTTGGTTTTCTTCTTTGAATGACGAAAATAGACTATCCACATTACACATTGTATATGCAGTCATTTCCTTACACGCAGGCACAGAACACACATGCTAGTTGGCAGTCAGCTGTAGTCTTTGCGGTGTGTTCAAGTGCAGCTTTTTGGCCCAGACGCAGCTGATGCGAGGCGACAACACAAGCTATGTTTCCATCCAAAGTTGTGAATTTAAATTGTGCGCAAAATTGGAATATCGCATAGAACATTTGCGAATAAAGCACCGTTTCCATCCAGTGAGTCGAAGAGAACAAAATCGTCACTTCCTGATAAACTGGTGCTAAATATCACTAAGAAAAGTAGGAGATGCCACTGTATATAATAATTTTCGTAAATAATAATAAATTACTTAATTACTTTTTAACGTTTGCGTGAACTGTTCCTTTAAAGTCCCCTGTGGTGAAAATCAAGCTCTTAATGTTGTTTATATGTCTATGTGGTGTTTTAAATATGCTTTAAGACAAACCATTTTGTGCAAATTCATAAATCAACACCATTGCTGAGCATTTTCTCTTTAAAACTGCAGTGAACCAAAGACAGTCTCAAAAATGTGGTTTAACCATAAACTCTAAAATAAAAAAAAGGGGTTTGACATCGCTGGTGTTTCTGACGTCACAAAGTACTTACTAACCAATCATGTCAGCGTGTGATCGTCAACGTGTGATCGTCTGAGCTGGTGTGAGTGAGTGGAGGTGGGGCTAATTTGCATATTCATAGAACGTACTCGGTTATATACGTAACCTCGGTTCTCTCTCGAAGAGGGATCAAGTATTGCGTAAGTTGCTTACGCTACGGGTAAAGTCATCTTTTCTCGAGATATTGAAGCCAAAAATTATCCTTAATTTTGTATTTACTGTCAACGCAGTGCAGCAGCTAGCAGACCTAGAGCAGGCTATCTTGCGTGCTCATTGGCTGCTCTGCGGCAATTGCAGCAGCCTTTTGTTGAGCCTGGCGTGACGTCACGTCCAATGAGGGCGCTTTGCGCCCTCTACCCGTCTGAGCCCGCCAGAATGGGAGTGGCTTAGCGTATATAAGCCAGGCAGATAGGCTTGCAACTCTGGTTTTCATCGACTGAAGCGGAAACGCTTGTGGCGCCAGCACGGCCAAGGTTTCGTATGTAACCGAGTACGTTCTCTTACGAGAGGTTCTCTCGTATTGCGTAAGTTGCTTACGCTACGGGAACCCCTTGTCAACGCCGTGCGTGACAATATCCACTTCATGATTCCCAGGGAGTCCCGGGTAACATAGATAAGTGATAATAAGGTGGCCAGCAACGCGGGCCAACACACTGTTCATAAGCACCCATAGGGAATACAGAGCGGCATTGCCGGTCTTATATCAACCATATGGTGCAGCTCAACCAGGAGAGCTAAGTCACGTGAAAGTAGTCTGCGCACAATCAGATCTGGGCAGAGCATACATCCCACTGTAGCAATGTTCAGGGAAGGAGGAGGCGGGAACCGGCGAACAATCAAAATATACTTTATTTAAAATAAAACAAACAAACCAAAATACCCCCAGCAGCCCCTCACGGACGACTGCTGGCTACCGAAAATAAATATAACTGCCAGCAGCCCCTCGCGGACGACTGCTGGCTAAAGTAAAATACAGATACAAAAACAAAACACAACACAACTAAAATACAGGCCTGTTCATCTCTCGATCATCAACGTCGTCGCTCCCCCTTTATGCTTCCGCTCCTCCGTGAGAGATGCGAGACCGGTGTGCTACCCAGGTGTTGCTCATTAGCACCGGCCTCGCACCGTTCTCTCACGTCCCACGGCCGTCCTTCACCACACCCACTTATACTGACAGAAGTCTAGCCGGCAAGGCGGGGACTTCCAGGTTATAAAACCTAACAAATGTGGACGGGGAGGCCCAGCCCGTCGCCTCACAAATGTCGTGAATGGAAATGGAAGCCTCTAGTGGAATGAGCCCTGATGCCCAAAGGGCACTGCAGACCTTCAGACGCATAAGCATTCGCTATAGCATCCACTATCCATCTGGATAGGCTCCGTTTCGAGGCGGCGAGACCCTTGGCGCGCCCACCGAACGAAACAAAGAGCTGCTCCGAGCGCCTGAAGGGGGCGGAGCGTGTAATGTAAGCCCTCAGCGCCCTAACAGGGCAGAGGAGACTAACATCGCTCTCACTATCGGATGCAGGCAGCGCCGATAGAGAAATGACCTGCGCTCTGAAGGGGGTGCCCAACACTTTTGGGACATAGTTATGTCTCGGTTTGAGGATGACTTTAGAGTCATTTGGTCCAAACTCAAGACACGCAGCGCTAACGGATAGCGCGTGTAAATCCCCCATGCGTTTTACTGATGACAGAGTTGTCAGAAAAACGTTTTTGAGCAAGAGGTACTTTAGGTCCACGGAGTCTAGTGGTTCGAAGGGGTATGCTTTCAGGGCCTCTAGGACCAAAGAAAGATCCCATATAGGAACCGACGGGGTCGTGGGGGGGTTCACCCTTCTGGCTCCCCAAAGGAAGCGGATGACCAGCTCGTTCCTTCCCAATGACTGGCCGTTCATTGATTCAGCGAATGCTGCAACGGCCGCCACATATACTTTAAGCGTGGATGGGGACCTGCCCCTGTCCAGCAGCTCTTGAAGGAAACTAAGCAACCACGACACCCCACATGTCCGTGGGTCCAGATTTCTATCGGCACACCATTTGGAGAACACAGACCATTTAAACGCATAGAGCCGCCTCGTAGAGGAAGCCCTGGATTGCGTAATCGTGTTCATCACTCCTTCTGGCAAGACAACGGGTATCTGTTGGTCAACCATACGTGCAGAGACCAGCGCTCTGGATGGGGATGCCAGATCGAGCCGCGGGCTTGAGAGAGGAGATCTCTCCTCACCGGAATCAGCCACGGGGCTGTGTGTGACAGCCACGTCAGCTCCGGGAACCAGACTTGGTTCTCTCATCGCGGGGCTACAAGGAGCACCGAGTGGTGCGCTTCCCTGATCCTCTTGATTACCTGTGGTAGCAGAGAGACCGGAGGGAAAGCATAGAGTGGGAGGCTGGGCCATATTTGGGCCAGTGCGTCCTCGTCCTTCGAGAAGAACATTGGGCAGTGAGCGTTGTCTTTTGACGCAAACAGGTCGACTTCCGCTTTGCCGAAGAGGCGCCACAGTAACTGGACTGTTTGGGGGTGCAGGGACCAATCCCCTGGGGGAACGTTGTCCCTGGACAGTTTGTCTGGGCCGTCGTTCAGATGGCCTGGCACATGCGCGGCTCTCAGCGAGCGCAGAAAGTGCTGGGACCAAACGAGGAGGCGTTCTGTCACATCGCAGAGATTCCTGGATCTGACACCGCCCTGACGGTTCACGTAAGACACCACAGACATGTTGTCTGATCGGACTACAACGTGATGGTCTCGTATGAGTGGGAGAAAGTGCTTCAGCGCGTTCACGACCGCTATCATCTCCAGACAGTTTATGTGAAGGCACTTCTCTCGGTCTGACCACAGGCCAAAGACCGGTCTGCCCTAGAGGAGAGCGCCCCAACCCAGGTTGGAAGTGTCCGTCGAGATGACTTTTCGATATGAGACGGCTCCCATTGTCACCCCCCCGCTGGTACCAGTCGGCCGCTAACCAGGGCTGCAGAGCTGAGACGCAGCTCTGAGTCACTCTGATTCGTCTGCAGCCAACAGCCCAAGCTCGGTGAGGCACTCGAGCATTCAACCAGAATTGTAGCGGGTGCATGCGCAGTAGGCCCAGCTGAGGCCATACAGCCCAGCATTCTCTGAAACATTTTTAGAGAAGCGACGCTGCCCTTCTGGAAAGACGCGGCCAGGTGTCGAACACGGCGCGTGCGCTGTGTCGATAACCGGGCCGTCATAGCCACAGAATCCAGTTCTATTCCCAGAAAGGAAACTGACTGACTGGGCAGTAATGAGCTCTTGGTCCAGTTGACCGTGAGACCCAGGCCGTCCAGATGGCTGAGGAGCACTGTTCTGTGAGATAAAAGTTCTATCTTTGACTGTGCCAGAATCAGCCAATCGTCCAAATAGTTCAAAATCCGCATGCCCTGGTTTCTCAGGTTTCTCTTCGTAAATGTACGGGGTGCTAAAGACAGGCCGAACGGGAGGACGGTGTATTGATATACCTGACCGTCAAAGGGAATCTAAAGAATGGCATGTGACGGGGTATTATCTGAATCTGAAAATAAGCATCTTTTAGATCGAGAGAGATAAACCAGTCCCTCGGGCGAATTTGCGCGAGGATTTGTCTGGTCGTAATCATTTTGAACGGTCTTCTCATGAGAGCTTTGTTCAAATGTCTCAGATCTAAGTTAGGTCTTAGAGCTCCGTCCTTCTTGGGTACGAGAAAATAGCGGCTGTAAAAGCCTGACTCGCTCAGAGGAGGAGGTACTTGTTCTATGGCACAACAGTTTGGCTATTTCTGCACGGAGTAGATGCGCTACTTCCACTTTCACTTTCGTCTCGGTCCGTGCTCGAGAGCGAGGGGGGCGGCGAGCGAACTGAAGTGAATAGCCCTGTCTTATAGTGCTTAGCACCCATTCTGACAGCCCTGGAATAGCTTCCCATGCTTTCACATGCATAGCTAAGGGCAGAATGGACCGATCGCCGCACTTCGTGGGCTCGGGAGACTGAACCAGAGGCGCAGGCGCAGCGCGCGCGCTCTTGGTGCTTGACTGCAGCGGCTCGCTGACAGCAACAACTGGCTGTTTCACGTGTGACACCCCGATTGCTATACATGGGGAACGTTTTGTGAGAACTTTGTGATGTGCGAGCAGCGCTTGGGGCGAGGCGTTTATTAGTAAGCGTGAGCGCTCGTAAGCGGGCACGAGACTTACATTCATAACCTGACCGATATGAGGCTGTTCTGGCCGTGTGACAGAGCGGGCAGCGAGTAGGCGTGGGCACAGGGATGTGGGCACTCTTTCTACATTCATCACTCGAGCGGCATTTGCCAGCTTTATGTGAGTGGGCTCTGTGTGAGACACGGGGGTATAGTGCTTGTGTGTAGGGGTGAACACTGAGATGTGGGCACATTTTCTACACTTAAAACACCAACGGCGTGAGCCACATAACCAGGCATTATACTCTTTTTGAGATTTCTCTGGGTCGCCATAAAAACGGCGGTTGTGTGCAGGCGAGAGGGCTGAGATGCCGGCGCGTTGGCTGCTAAAAACACTGCTGCAGTAGCCTTCTCTGAGGGGACTGACAGGGCGAGACACTATGACGGAGGTCAGGCCGCAGCGGGACTCAACCGTCTATTCCTCCGTGCTGTAGCTAGGAGGACTTTGCACGCTCGGGCTTCAGCAATACTCTAGGCCGAGGCCCTCGGGGGGGACGCGGCCTATGACGGCTGGATGAGCGCGACCGAGGGCAGTTGCCCTGTCGTCGTTGCGAAGAGGGAGGCGGCTGGTCTGGACGCTGGCTAGTGCTTCGCGCAGGAGGCTGGTCACGTGAGCGGCCTGCAGCTGGGCTAGCGCGTCCAGGCAGGAAGAGGTTCATGGCCTGTGAGGTCTTCTGCACCTCAGAGAAGCGGTCGACGATCCCGTTCACCGCTGGGCCAAAGAGACCTGTAGGGGAGAGCGGCGCGTTAAGAAACACGGCGCTCTCAGACTCCCTCATGTCCGCGAGCGTCAGGCAGAGATGTCTTTCTGTGATGGTCAGCGAAGCCATGCATCTTCCTATCGCCTGGGCTGCGGATTTAGTAGCACGAAGAGAGAGGTCCTTCGCGCTCCTTAAATCCGAGATAGCGGCTGGATTCCTGCCTTTCTCGTCCCATTCACGGAGGAGATCAGCTTGCAGGATTTGCAGCACAGCCATTGAATGCAGGGCAGAAGCAGCTTGTCCGGCGGCTGAAAACGCGCTGCCGACGAGAGCTGACGTGGTCTTGCAGGCTTTAGACGGGAGGGCAGACTTTGAACACCATCCCGCAGAGGGCGGACAAAGGTGCGCTGCAACCGCCTCCTCCACTGGGGGAATAGATTGATACCCCTTCTCAGCAGCGCCGTCCACTTGAGAGAGCGCCGAGGAGACGTGAGAGTGGAGTCTCGCGGAGAATGGTGCATTCCACGATTTTGAAAGCTCCGAGTGGAGCTCCGGCAGAAAGGGTGCAGGCCTGGATGCGGGCGCTTGGGGGCGGCGGTGAAGAAAACAGCCATCCAGTCTGTAGAGCGTGGGTTCTTTCGGCGGTGACCACTCTAGGCCGAGCCGGTCGACGGCCGTAGAAAGAAGGCGCATAAGCTCCGCGTCCACACCAGCACACGTTCGGCCGGATTCCTGGGCTGAGGAAGAGGCGGACTGGTGGGAACCCGGCGGCGGTCACCCGCAGCGTTGTCTTCCGCCTCGTCCCCTGAGGCGGCGGCAGTGAGGGCAGGAGCCGGCATCTGCGCATCCGGGAGGGGGGGGGGCGGAGAAGGCGAGAGTGAGACTCGAGGGAGAGGATCCGGCGAGTGCTTCACGGCCGCGTCAATCTCCGGTTGCCTTTGAGAACAGCGCTTCTTGCGCGGTTTAACGAAGGACGGAGAGACAGCTTCGGAGTTGAAAGCTTCGAGTCGAGCCCGCAGAGTCGACTTTGGAAGCTCCTCACAGAGGGCGCAGCACCCCGACGAGAGCGCGAGGGCTGCGTGTTCCTGTCCCAGGCGAGACCGCCGGTCTCCAGCGCTGAGTGGAGCTCGGCACGAGCCACAGGAAGGGCGAGACATTTTTACAAAAACGTCTCGTGCTCTTTTAGAAAAAGGTGTCGCAGCGGCGAACACGCACAGTAGAGCAAAAAGGATACTGTCGCCGGATAGCGTAGCAGGCACGGATGGCTGAAGGCGGCGAGTTCGACCGGCTTCCTCAGACGCTTTCCTCTGCTTGCAGTCGCTGGTTTCAACGGTGGCGGCTTCTCTCAGGATCAAGCGATCCGAAGAGCTTCGCTGAAGAGATGAAAATCAGAGTTGCAAGCCTATCTGTCTGGCTTATATACACTAAGCCACTCCCATTCTGGCGGGCTCAGACGATAGGCTGCTGCAGTTGCCACAGAGCAGCCAATGAGCACGCAAGATAGCCTGCTCTAGGCCTGCTAGCTGCTGCACTGCGTTGACAATAAATACAAAATTAAGGATAATTTTTGGCTTCAATATCTCGAGAAAAGATGACTTTACCCGTAGCGTAAGCAACTTACCCAATATGAGAGAACCTCTCGTAAGAGAACCACATGTACTAAATGAGGCAAGGGTTTAGAGTTACATTCAAGCTATTTTAAGACACAAATAATTTTTTTTCAAGGAAAAAACTTTTAAATATATAATTTTGGTGATCAAAGATGAGTTTTAATGTATACAATTATTGACTACAGGGTGGCTTTAAGAAAGCAGAATTTTTACGTGGAGACTAAATCCAAATCCTTATGATTGCCATCTCTCTCACTTGCCTTCTCCTTTCGACTGATTTTCATGATCTCCCCCGTCCTCTCCCTAACCAAATCAATACCTCCTCCATTCCAGCATCTTTCCTCCTCCTTTCCGTCCCTCCCCCCATTTTTCCTGAATCTCTATGAATAACTTTTTTTTCTCCCTCCTTTTTTTATCAGGGTGAATCTGAACACACTGCAGTGCCCTTGAGCTCTCACTCCTCTCCTTCTCTCTCATGCAGAACACAGAGTTTGGCAGTTATGTTGCAGTTATGTAACACGCTGCTCTTTATAACACGTTGTTGAAAGGTGCATTGCTTAGTGATCATTTTATTTGCCCTGCAGCATCAGGAGACAGGAAACAAAATGAGGGGAAATCCAGACGCAAAATTAAGCTGAGCGACATTACATTAACCTAATTTGGCTATTGATACAAAATTCAGGATGATGTGAATCTGGATTTGATTTTATGATTCCCCATTAACAAACCGTGCTAGCACAGCCTGAATCAAAAGAAAGTAAATCATATCTTTAAAATACATTCTACTGCAGTGGTTCCCAACCCTTTTTTGTCCGAGACCCCCTTTTTCCCAAGAAAATATTTTAGGGCCCCCCTTCACATTTAATGATATTGTCGCTCTTGTAAGCATGCAGCAAGGATGACAAAATGTTTCGTTTTTAAACAAACAGTATGTTTATTACTATAACCAGATATGTTTATGCACAAATAATAGTGTATAATATTGAAAATACTATAACAAATAAATCAGTAGGCCATTTGTAATGTAAAAACGTAAGCCTAGGAGTAGCCTATTAATTGGCCCTATTTGAAATGCAATAACAAAAATATCAGTATTCACACTGGTGTCGTGTAGAGAAAAAATTATTAATATAGGCTATTACAAAATGACTGGTGTCTGGGACCTCGTTGAAAACCCATTTTTTGGTCAGCCAAGGGATCATGAATAAAATTAGCTAATGTAATATGATCGTTTGGCGCTCTAGCGAATAATGCGTCTTGCGGAAGAACATTGTAGCCGGAGCTACTTCTCTCTGTTTATGTCTATGACAAGTCACGCAGGCACTGGGCTACACCGCAGCATACCCGAACCAGTGTAAAATAGTCCCAATATAAACACGTATTATAGGTGTACCATAGTGACTCAGGATATGACAAAAACACGGTTTGGAAAATGGATTCATGAATATAGTTTTAAAAATATAGTTTTTAATAACAATAATGTAAAATACAGTTTAATGGCCGGTAAGAAATACTTATGGCTGGTAAATCTTACCTATTGGCAGGTGCTTTTTTTATTCATTTATTTATTTTATTTCAAATGTAACAAATCCCATCAAGAATGCCTAAGTCATATTTAACCACAAATGGTGGTAATAATAATAATAATAATAATGTATATTTCTTTCTATTTTAAATGAGATCTATTTTTAGGACCATGAACAATCAAATTATCTTTAAACAAATAATAATTAAATTAATAATAAAATAAAATAAATCATTTATGTTTTTCGATAAAATCACAAAACTATTGGGACCATTAAAAATATTAAGAATTAAAAACAAATGTAAAAGAAAAGCATCAATGCACATCACAGTAACGAAGAAAATGTGCTAAATTTTCATGAAAAAAAAAATCCCACAATTCTTAATGCTCTTAAAAATAAGCTTAATTTTCTTAATGCAAAACATAATTTACTATTTTTCCTTTTAATTTTGGGGTAAAATGTGACCTGAACATGTGTGAGATTCACTCTGGTGCTTGTGTCTTTCAAAACGCATTAGATAGCAGTTCAGTCCGGTGTAGGTTTTCCCTGCTGACTGGGCAGTTAGGGTAAATCTAAGGACACACATACTACACACACTCAGCACTTTGACCCCGCAGTGACCCTACGATAACGATGATGTCATATTGACATTGGGACACACCACTAACCAGCTTCCTGCAGCAAGGAAGTGTTTTCCTATGACTGTCTCAGTAATGCTGCTTCATTCACAATCCAGACTGCAATTCTTTGTACTGAAATGTACGACTGCAACAACAAAGCAGCAAAGATTTTGCTGATCAAACAAAAGCAATTTGACTGTCTTCTGCTGCATAGTCATGACTTTCATTAATTCAAACATGTTCAGTCCCGAGTATATGCCATATTTAATTTGTCCATTCAATAGATTGTAATATGTTAAGGTCCTACATCATGTCTAATTACCAGAATTTCCACAACCCAAAGTGTTTTATAAACTAAAAAAAATATTCACATAGTTAATGTTAAGTTTGGAGTCGGCATTCGGTAAGATTTTTTACAATGCTTTTGAAAGAAGACTTTTATATTCACCAAAGCTGCATTTATTTGATCAAGAACAGTAAAAGTAAAAACAGTAATATTGTGATATTACAGTTTTTAAAAAAAATTCTAGTTTAATGTGTTAAAATGTAATTTATTCCTGTGATGGCAAAGCTGAATTTTCAGCAATCCAATTCAATACTAGTGTCTTCAGTCTCACATGATCCTTCAGAAATCATTGTAAAAAATGCTTATTTGCTGCTCACAAAACATTTATTATTATTATCAAAGTTGAAGGCAGCTTTTTTCAGTATCCGTTGATGAATAGATCAATTTAAATGCTGAATAAAAATATATATTTTAAAAAAAATGTCTTTCACGACAGCACAACATAATTAATGTATGCCTCTCAATGGCTCATTTTCATTCAGGTCAAATTAAATAGTTAAAGTTTAAGGGAATAGCTCACTTAAAAATGAAAATGTTGTCATCTTTTACTCACCCTCAAGTTGTTTCAAACCTGAATCAATTCGTCTGGTTACCGAAATTCTTCAAAATATCTTTTGTGTTCAGCAGAAATTCATACAGGTTTGAAACAACTTCAGGGTGAGTAAAGTTAAACAATGAAAGAATTTTCATTTTTTAAGTTAACTATTCCTTTAACTCTATTATTAAACACAAACTCCCTGACAAAGTGGCTGTAAATGTAGAAGGTCGATTAATATTGTATATACTGAACACCATATCATGACTATAATTCACAATTACACCAGTAGAGTGTACATATATCACAGTAAGCTAAACCGGACATATTTTCACAGTTCACGTATGAATAACATCAATGAATTTTCAAACTAAATGCCATATTTAAGTCAGCGGAAGGATTACAGGAACACATGGTTCTCTGGCAGGTATTTTGGTGATAAAAACCACTCAAGCCACATACGAACACATCCAATACCTGTTGTGAGCATTCTTATTTCCATGACAAATCCTCAAAAATACCATTTATCACACTGTCCATCACAAAAACATAAGCCAATTTTTTTCTGCACTTGCCAAAATGACAGCATTGCTGCAGTCCTACTGCATACACACATGAGCCGATCTCTGCATGCAGAACTAGTCAATCTAACAGACTCGAGCATCTGAACCTGTGAGTTAATATCAAGGTAAAACGGTTCCTCCAGGTTATGTGGATTGGCCCTGAGGCGAACACATCTTTCTTCTCTTCTGCTCAACAGCAAAAAACACTGAATTAATGATGGCTGCTGCAAGCCGCACAGAACAGCCCAAGGGCCAGACCAGAGGGATGGAATATCCCTGATTGATTCCTGAACATAACACAATGATTTGACCGGTTTTACAGTTATCAAGTGGTGTGGTGTGTGAGGAGCACCACATAGGACTAAAAGACCCACACATACTCAGAAAAAGAGTCAAATTTTAGTAAAGAGCCTGCAAAATTAATGCATCTAATGTCTGTTTATCTACCTAGTAATACCCTAGCAACCACCTAAAACATCCTAGTGACCACCTAACAACACCCTAGCAACCACGCACAATGGATGTACTGTATGTGCAAACACCCCTCAGATTTTCTTTAGAAAAATGAAATGTGAAAATCTATTTGTTTCCTATAATTCTTTGTTCAGATATAATGTAAATGATCTGACGAAATGAGTGAAATAAAGAGTACTTGGTCTTTTCCTCCCATTCATTCCTCATTGTATGGAAGCTTGTTTCTGCTACAAAAAAAAAAGAAAAGAAAAAGTAATTGCATAAATTCCTTTTTATCTCTCAATTCTGACTTTTTTCTCACAATTGCGAGTTTATATCTCACAATTCGGACTTTTTTTTTTGCGTGATATAAACAAACAATTGCGAGTCAGAATTGTGAGATAAAAAGTTGCAATTATCTTTTAAATTGATTTATTCTGCTGCGGAAACACGCTTCCATAGTGGGAAGAGAGAAGGGTGACAGAAAAGAGGGTTTTCTGCGCACAAAGACACACACAGGGTGTGAGAGGAACCCGTAAAGCACAGGGGCATCTGAATTATTTAGATAATAAGAGCTCAAAGAGCTGCTGTGTTTCTGCGAGTGTGTATGCCAGTGGGCATGCTGTGGGGACAAAACAGTCTCTGCTGTGAGGTCCAGCTGTGTGAGCTGTGCGAACAGTTGGAGAAAGACAAGCTAACCTGTACCACAGTGCGCACACACACACACCCTGGTGTCATGGGCTACTGTCAAAGACAAACACATTCACACAAACACAAAGACCATCATGCACCTTAGAACATATCGGCTGATATATTTGACCTTTTTATTAGTCTATAACTGTGCCCAGTTTAGCCTGCTCATATCTGTTTCAAAACAGTTAAAAAAAATCCACTAACAATACACTCAATAGATTTGGGAACTGACATGCAGTAGGGCTGTGCCAATACCATCATATATCTATATACTGTAATACTTTATGTCCTTCAGTTTCTTGTATGAATTACAAATAATTATGTATTATGCTATATAATATATTATTTAAAGTAAATCTAATTGTATCCATTTTTTTATTTATATATTCTTTATAAATTTATATTTTGTAAAAAAAAAAAAATAGTCAGACCGATACTATGAGTCATAAGAGAGATTGAAACAATAGATTCACACTGGGCTTTTCTCATGTGTGAAAAATGAACCAACTATATGCTATGATGTATTGAATCCTATATCATGACATCGTTCCCGATAACCATGCCTTTTATACGACTCTGTGGAATACTTGATTCTGATTGGTCAATCGTGCCATCCAGCGGTATGTTATTCTCCGATAACAACCGGTAAAAACTGATAACAGGATCATCCAGGTAACTGAACTCAGCGCTTTATGCTTGCTAAGAACAGTTTTTTCCCGTGGAAGTTTTGAGAGCTCATAAAAAATAAAAACTCAAATCAATATTTTGTGTACAGTAATTTAATTGTGTCATCCAGTAAAGCGGACTCGGACTCTTTAATTTAAACGCAGCTGTTGCCATTTTTGCGACGATTGTTTTGTACACTGTAATGGATTGTAAGATACCAAACAGGTATGCATATATTTATCTCAATATCCCCATAATTATTTATGTGGTGAAATGCAGTGTAATAAGTGGTATGACTGTACCGTATCCCTTAAATATCAGTCTAGTTTGAACTTTCCACTTGCTGCAACTGCTTTCTCCTCGGAAGCTTTGCAACTAAAGAGCTAATAAAATATTTTGACTCAGATCAATATTTAATTTCTATTTATTTACTTATGTGGCAAATAGCCGTGTAATAAGCGGGATAATGCACATTCAGCCGGTTGTTATCGCAGAATAAACCCCTTTAGAGTGATGCAAGACCCCAACGCAAATGTCAGGGTTTATTCTGCGATAACAACTGGCTGGATGCACATTATCCCTTACATAATATAGCAGGGTATGTCAGATCATCTCAAAACAGCCCTGATTAATCCGGCCAATGTATTAGTCTATCAATAATTGACTGCTTGGCCAAATAACAGAGCTCACAAATTAAGCTATGTTTTCAAATGCTTTTGAGTGCATAAAGTAATTACCTCTAGATTCTTAAACTGATTTTACAGCTGGACCACCTAAACATTATTCAATGAAACCCATTCATTTGTGCTTCATCTCGTCGACTGCAGCATTGAATGAAGGAATGAACTACCTGACATTCAACCACGACCTGAATGAATGAAAATCCTCCCAGACAGTCTTGTGTTTAACAAAGCCCATCTCATTTCCCGAGCTGCCTGCTGAACCACCGTAAATTCATAGCAGTAACCCAGAGCGTCTCTCCTTCCCATCCCCCTCACATCATCTCGCTCACCCTCTCTTCCTTTTTTTTTTGCACTTGCCAAGGTCTATAAAATCAGTACGAGAGGAATTACTGTGATTTACAGTAACATTACAGATTCAAACTGCAGGATGCTGAGAGATGGACAAAGAGGGACAGGAATCGTTAATAACTCCGCTTCCAATTCCAAGTTTTGAACAAGAACAGGTTCTCTATTCCCGAGAGTAATAATGAAAGAAACAGTAGGACAGACAAAGAGAAAGCTACTCATTCGCCGGTGCCCAATCACATGCGAGTTTCTGTCATATAATTTGGTAGTAGAAGCAGCACGTCAACAGCTGAGAACGTAATTGGGATTCACACACATAAAAACGTTCATACAAAGCAAAGGACACATACGTATCCACACACACAGTCTATAAATACTGCATTCCTACATATGCTTTCTGGTTTCAGAAGATTTACTATGATTCATCTACATGTCAGCTCTAATACAGACTATAAGTGGGATTTTTTATATCCGTTTCTCATATTTATAGCAGGAAACTAACACAACGAACATGTTGTGTATCACTTAACAGTATCAATTTCATGTGATTTTACACCCACACAATTTTGGTGTTTATTCCAAAAATACCTTGTTGTCTCAAAATTAAAAGGTAGGGATAAACCGAAATGAACATTCTGGGCCGAAACCGAAACTTCAGGATGCACTTGGCTAAAAAACGAAAACAAAAATAAATAAATTATTAATTCAAAATTATTTTGTAAATCAACACCCAAATAGCTAAAACAGAGTTGTACAAACATTTATATTGCACATAAGGCAGTTTTTATATCAACCTTTTAAGAACATAATTGTTTATACTCTAATTTGTTGGTGAAATATATGAACATTTATATGGCAATAAACTGTAATAACTTGTTTTCATGACAGATTTATTCAAACATACATTAAGTAACAAAGACATCACTAACAGGTTAAGCAAAAATATAATGAATATGTAATACAGTGCACATTTAAAATAAGTGTTTTTTCGGTAGACAAAAATTCAGTGCATCCCTATTAAAAGGAATATTTAGGTTTAAAATATAATTTAATATATATACACATTTTTTGGGGATTACCAGAAAGTAAATCCAGCAAAAGCATGGCAAGTTTCATACAATACATCCACAGAAACTATACATGGCAGATAAGTATAACCAGAAGTTCAATATAGAAAATAGCATGATTTAGAATAGATAACAAATAATTTATGCTGATTAATTAATGCAAATATGCAGAAAGGGATAGTTTACCCAAAAATACACTATAATTCAAAACAGTGTTGTCAAAATTATTGTTATTTTTAAATTTTAAAAATGTCAAAATACAAGCCTTTCTGCAGTAATGGTAGTACAGAGTACTGGATCAAATTTTACCAGGTTAATTTTATAACTAAATTTTCAGTTTATCTATTTTAATGCAATGTTTACAAAATTTTAAAGCTATACTAAAGTTTTTAATGTATTTACAAATAATTATTAATAGCATTAGTAATTAACTAATAATTTCATTTTATTATTTTAAAAAGGCTAAATTAAAAATTTAAAATAAATAGTTACAATAGTTTTTGCTATGGTACCAAAATTGGTACAGAGAACGGGAACATTTTGGTATTGAGACTACCTCAAAAGTTTGAGGTTGGTAATTTTTTTTAAAATGTTTTTGAAAGAAGTCTCTTATGCTCACCAAGGCTGCATTTATTTGAACAAAAATACAGTAAAATCAGTAATATTGTGAAATATTATTACAACAGTTTTATATTTTAATATATTTTATTCCTGTGACGCAAAGCTAAATTTTCAGCATCATTATTTCACTCTTCAACATCAGGTGATCCTTCAGAAATCTTTCTAATATGCTGATTTGCTGCTCAAGAAACATGTCCTATTACTATCAATGATGAAAATGTTGTGCTGCTTAATTGTTTTGTGGAAACCGATAAATCAAGATTTTTTTTCTTTCTTTTTTTTCGAAATAGAAATCTTTTGTAACATAAATGTCTTTACTGTCACTCTTGAACAATTTAATGCATCCTTGTTGAGTAAAAGTATTCATTTATAAAAAAAGAAGAAGAAAAAAACTAAACAAAAACTGACCCCAAACTTTAGTATACTTTTGTTTTCCACCAAAGAAAATAAGCCATACAAGTTTGAATTGATATGAGGTGGAGTACATTTTGTGAACTATCCCTTTAAGTGATACTGAATGTTTCACTAACTTTTGATTTGCACAAGAGAAACCTTCTGACACAGCTGCAGTTAATGCAAGCAATTTGTTACAGGCTTACAGGTGCAGGAGCAGAGAAAAGATTTCACCTGAGCCCTCGGGAAACCCAAGGGAAGCCCTTTGAGCCTTAATCTCACACTGACTTCATAAAAAAAACACTTATTAGAAGCTTAATTAGCCATTCAAAAACAACAGTCACACAATAGGCCCTTCCCCTCCCAGCGGCTCCCTAACGGGACCTGAATGAGAACAGGGCATGAAGGGGAGTGCCCCTCTCCCAAAAAAAACGCCATTGTTTTAACTGCCCTGCAAGAGCTTGTCCTCTCTGATTCTAAAAAGGTCTATTCTGCCTCAAATCCTGCCTTTCACCGAGGCACAACCTCCATTTTGTATAGGACATTATCCAGCAAACAATTGCCTCAAAACCAACATGGTGTG
This sequence comes from Gila orcuttii, assembly GCA_026230005.1. Lineage (NCBI taxonomy): Eukaryota > Metazoa > Chordata > Actinopteri > Cypriniformes > Leuciscidae > Gila > Gila orcuttii. Next base: position 24,214,246 of record JAPDVR010000005.1, on the reverse strand, counting down.
CTGAGATGCCCCTGTCAGTATTCAAACCCCGGGTTCTTCTGTTGCCGCTTTCTCCATCCATTTTCCCCCCCCCGACATACACACACAGCGCCACAAACGTCAGCACAACAAGAGGTGCAGTGCATTTTCCAGCCTCTTTCCTTTCTTCACCTTGACATTTTCTTCCTCCATGAGAATGGAGAGAATGGTTTTCTTATCAAAGGGCTTGACTAGAACTACTACTCACAGCATACTATTTTTGTAGTATTCATTGTGCAAATTGCACACGTTATGTGAATTTGATGCAGATGTACAAGTATGGCGGTGGTAAGATTTTTTAAAACGTTTTTGAAAGAATTCTCTTATACTCACCAAGGTTGTATTTATTAGATCAAAAATACAGTAAAACAGTAATATTTAAGAGTGTTGGGATTGATCAGGGGCATCCTTGATAAATAAAAGTATTAATTTCTTGCTTAATCCAGACTTTTGAATGGCAGTTTACCTAAATGACCCACTACATCTGCTGCATCTCATAATGCAATGTACTATACCATACATTTCTGGTGTGACAAACAGGAAGCAATATCAACTATGATTTTTAACATCAACTCATTGGCTTTGAAACAGAATTTTAACAAATTACTCATACCATATAGAGATTTTCTCAAATTCAAATTGGACTGCTAATACAGTTTTACATAATAGGAATCAGGAAGTAAATTTAGTAACATACATACCACTGTTGACGATTATTGAATAGTTAGTACTGATTTACATACTATTTTTTAGTATGAAAAATGTAGTAGTAGTATTCCATTCCAGACAACTGCAATTAGTTCAGATCACAAAATAATAGATTCAAAATGCAAAAATTTACACAATTCATATTTATTTCATAGGGACTGTCCAGACATAATGATTTTATATTCTACAAACAGTATATTCTATCCCCTACCCGTAAACCTACCCATCACAGAAAACTTTCTGTATTTTTACATTTTCAAAAACGTTATTCTGTATGATTTATAAGTGGTTTTCTTTGTGGAAGAATTCGGTCCCCACAACCTAGGACCACCCACACTGTATATGTGCGTGCACTGCCCGAGGGTCTACAGTACTGCTGAGAGGGCGATAGAGAGCAGATATGAGTGATGGAGGGGGGAGGGGAGACATATTATCACTCCCCTGAATACAATCTAATCTATAAACAGCGACAGTCTGCATGTTGGTTTGACTGTTTTTATCTGCAAACAGACTATCTTAGAAGTTGTTGACATAACACGTTGCTTTTTGTTTCGGACTTGACTGACATTCTTACACTGCAAGCTTCATGTTTTCTGACCTTAAATCCACTTTTTTATTGCAATTATTCTGCTTATTGTACATATAAAATACAATAAGTTTATATCAGTAGTCCCATATTCATAATTGTGATTACACAGTCTGTTTATAAAGAGAGAGAGAGAGAGAGAGAGAGTGTGTATCTTGCCTATTAATATAATTACAGTAGTAACAAAACAATACTCCATATAGGGTGCATCTCAATCAGCTCCCTAGTTGAGTAGTCAGGGCACTTATCAGGGAGTCGGCCAATTCAAGGGCTGTCTCAATCACACAATCCTTCCAGAACTTTCGCTCCCAAAAAGGTCCCACAATGCACTGTGAAAACCAGGAAGCATTGATGCTAAAATGTTGCACAAATATGTAACAAGCAAAGTAGTTATTATAATGTGCTTTAAATATGATTAAAACAATGTCAGAAAGATATCAGTTCTGCTGTTGTTCATAAATACCATTAGTGATGATGTACAATGAGGACATTATGTCGCTGGAAATAAAGTCATCAGTGTCCCAATGTGTACTGAGACAGGGTCCTTACTTTCCTTACCAGTGCCCGAATTAATATACTGATTCACGACCTAGGAAGCTATAGGGAGCTGATTGAGATGCACCAGATGTCTCTTTTTTTTACATTTGAGCCCCTGCCCTTGAAAAACTCTCTGCACGGCCAGACAGTTGACGGCACCCATTGACTTCCATAGTATTTTTTTTCCTACTACGGAAGTCAATGGGTGCCGTCAATGTCCGGTTACCAAAATTCTTTAAAATATCTTCTTTTGTTTTCAATAAAAGAGAGAAACTCATACAGGTTTGGAACAACAAGAGAGTGTGTAAAAGCTGACAAAATATACATTTTTGGGCAAACTATCCCTGGTTCCTTACTCAACCTGCGGTGCTGTAAATAACTACTACATAACCTTCATTATGCTTACTTTAAACGCTTCTAAACCACGTGTTACACATGTCACAGCTGTGAGATGTCTTGAAATAGACTTGAATGAGTATTTGGGTGGATGTGAGCATGTGTACGTATGTGTTTATGATCTGTAGTTTATAGTAGCTCAATTACAGCAGCTTTTCAAAAGAGCCAGAGACGCTCAACACAGCGAGAGACTCCTTTGTTTACTCCCTTGAAAAGGAGACTAATCTTTTTTCATTTTAATATGTTTGGTGTGACAAAACCAGTAGGAGTTTCATTTTTCCCACAGAGAAATTCAGCAAGGCAGTGATTTCAGTGTCTGCCCACAGAACGTCCAAAAATATGCCCATCCCGAACCGTCTCAGCCTACATGCCACTCGGATGATGTTTAGTAGATGTTTGTTCACCACTTCTCACACGGCATGCGTAAGTTCTCCACAATGCTCACAATTAGCATCATCATCATGCCAAGCACACACTCACTAACTAACATCAACATAATACCTGTTAATGCCACTTTGTGATAAAATTTTGGTCTAATTTCTCACTAATTCCTAAAAAGAAACATTAATTAGGCTTTGAAAGCATAAAAAGTGAAAGATACCTACAGCCACCTCTTCTAAGTCTTTAACCAAAGAGCATGAAAATTAGCAACAAAGAAAGTAGAATTATAAAGACTTCGTAAGGATAATCTCACTAACGCTAGTAAAGTCCTGCTTTCACTAGCTGGTTATTATCCTCTTAAACACCTTTTGCTCTGATTCTAATCTCTGAGTCGTGTTGTTCACGAGGTTGATGGCATTTGCGAAAACCTGAAAATCATACGGTAACACTTTAGATAATGTCTCATAATAATGTTTTGGTTAACATTAATGTTAAAAGCTGTTTTTGGACTAATGAGGAAGTTTTGAGTTTTATAGTACAATGACCTCAATATTGTACAAAATTTTACAGGATAAGTTAGGTAAAAAGTAATCTAAAAGTAATCAAAAAGTAGTCTGATTATATTACCTGAAATGTGTCATGTAAATAGGTTACATTACTAAACTACAATGTTTGCAATGTAATTTGCAATCAATTCCGTATTCACAAACTCTGCACAAAAATCTTCATTATGACCATTGAAGGTTTGTTTTCCAAATGACAAGATACTCATGTTCAATTACACATCATTATATTATACATTATAATATTATATTTGATGTTACATTTTGCATGTTACTGTTAGATGATCTCATGAGGAGACACTGATACCTTGAAACGGAATCACATATCTAATGGGATTTCCTTGTAGCCACAAGGCAGAATCTCTGAACATTTTCTGCTCTTGTTTATCAGGGGAAACCAACATCCCCTCAGGGTGTGTGTGTGTGTGTGGTTAATCTGAGGCCTATAAGCACTACTGCAGTGAATGTATAAGCTAACACACAGCGGAGAGGTGCTGCGATCATAATCCTCTCATTTCACTGTGGATTTGGCTCACACAAAGACAGTTCATCAAAAAACATCCATCCATTTTTCCACTCAAAAATAAAACCACCTCCAATGAAAAAGGAGTCTCACAAAAGACGCATTAATGCAGAAGTGCAGACAAGTACTGTGACAATTAACACGTTGCCACAGACTTGCACTTTAACATGTTTGTGGCAAACTGCAGACTTTTCAACACTGGTGGGAAATATCAGCACTTTCAGCAGCCCAATTACTGAGCACTGACAGTGTGGATAAATAAGGGCCCGTCCACACGAAGACGCGTTTCGCTGTATACGTATAAATTTTTTATCGTATTGGCGTTTCGTCCACACGAATCCGGCGTTTTGGGAGAGTGAAACCGCTATTTTTTGAAACCGTGGATAAATCTGAAAACGACGCCCTTGCGGTTTCGTGTGTACGGCCAATCCGTATATTTTGTGAAACGATGATGTCATCACCCCATGTGTCGACTAGTCAGACACGCTAAATCAGTAGCCATAACAGCAACAACTGCGACTACTTGCTTGAGTTCATGCTTCAGAAGCTACTGAGCCTCTTTTATTTATTTATTTATTTATTTATTTATTATTTAGGCCTACTTTAATGTATTTTTATTTTAGTTATTTATTTATATTTCGTTTTTATGCTATGATGCTTGTATTTTGTCTGATTAAGACTTTTCGTATTTTGTAGAGATGGGCATGTCAAGCAAAAATAATATTCGACGATAGCTGGGAATTATTTGATTATTATTAAAAAAACGCACCTCTGCCCCCTCATGCTCACCAGTGACACGGCGTTCGCTCCGACATTAAATTTCTCTGTACTGTAGGCCTATATGTTGTAGCCATTAAAGAAAAGTTAGTTTCATATTTATGTTTTAATGTTATTTTTTCCATTTCATATATGTTGATTAGGCCCTATATGAAAAGTGAACAGCGCGAGTAAGATGCGCAATATCGAGACACATCATTTTGACCACTTCATTAAGTTTTGTTTTGTATAAAGCCTTTCTTTAAAGTGAATTTCGTTTTGTATAAATTGTATCTTAATTTTAATCAATGTTTCATTAACAAATTGCCTGGATTTAATAAATAAGAATCAAATATAGCAGACAATAGCCTATAATTAGGACATGGAGGCGCCGACGCGATATAACTTGCATCGCACGAGAACTGGAGCTTGTCTCATAAATGAACAAACTCAGAAATGTCTACTTTTAAACAAAACAATTCAAAACGAAAAGAAACAGACAACTCTAATAATCCGTATGAAGTGTGCATTTCTCTCTATAGGCACCTTCACAATACTGCGAAGGTGGCGAGTCAGCATCATCACAGAAATCACTAGTTTATTAATAAACAATTAAAATGTCTCCTTGCTATATTTGACACATTCATAATGATTAGGCTATTTGCCGGTTCTTTGTGACAAGCTTTATGCGTCTGCTAACTAATCGATTATCGTGACTCATCCCTATTTTGTACCATTTATAGTTTTTTATATTGTTCAATAAAGTTCTTGGTAAAAAAGAAAAGAAAAGAAGCTACTGTGCCTAATATTACTGTATATTATTGTATACAGCGCGCAAGGTTTATGCGCAAGTCTTCTCTGTTTTTAGTGCATCTGTGTCAGAATTACATCGTCTAGTACTGGTCTGGCATGTATACTACACCGTTTTCAGTCGGTTTCAGTGATTTCGTGTGTACGCAGATATTTCTTGAGACGACGCCGTGTTGAGACAACTTTTTTTTAGAACGAGGAAAAAAAAAAGATCGGATAGGGAACGCACCGGCTTCGTGTGGACGTGGCCTAAGAGGTTCTCTCAAAGTCTGGAAGTTGTTCAAGGGAAACGTAGCAGTGAGTTTTGTCGAGATCGTACTAGGTCTGCACGATATTGGAAAAAAAATCGGTATTGCCATATTTTGTTTTTCTGCAATAAATATTGCGATATATAAACAACTTGAATAGCTCTATTTGGAAAGAATTAATCATTCTAGAATAATTGGTGTGATTTTTTTAAGGGAGTGAATATGCATAGAAAATGATAAACAAATTACAAGCATAGATACAATAGAAAAAAGATACACATGAAATAAACTGCTTTATGTTTTCCAGTTAAGTCTTAACAGTTTGAATATTCCAATGTTATAACGCATGGTCTTCACTATATAAATTAAATTTAATTAAACTTTGTTAAAGCTTTAAAAAATGATTTTCATCTTTGTATTTTGTTGTTTGATTAACATTAATGACACAGACAGCAGCAGATATTTTAGGCTGCTTTCATTTTAAGACCTCATGCACAGATCCAATATAATGATACGCATCTGTTTTCTTTCTTAATTGTTTATATTCATGTAAGCCATAAGCGACTGTGTTTATGAGGGTACTCGCAGAGATGGGCATTTTAAAGGGTCAGTTCAGCCAAAAATTAATTACACTCTCATGTCGTTCCAAACTCGTAAGACCTTCGTTAATTTTTGGAACACAAATTAAGATATTTTTTATAAAATCGGAGAGAGCTCTCTGACCCCTCCACAGACAGCAATTAAATGACCACTTTCAAGGCCCAGAATGGTAGTAAAGACATCATTAAAATAGTCCATGTGACTACAGTGGTTCAACCTTAATTTTATGAATCTCACCATTGGCCGATGCTGTTCACGAGAGAAGCATGACGCATGCGTGTGATGCTGACGCAGGAGCTGGCCAATGGTGATTCGCATTCTGATGTAGAATGTAAACAGTGTAGGAGACTGACACAGACGAGAAGACATTGTTGAAGTTGTTATTTTTGTTTGTTTTTTGCACACAAAAAATATTCTCGTTGCTTCATAAAATTAAGGTTGAACCACTGTAGTCACATGGACTATTTTAATGTCGTCTTTACTACCATTCTGGGCCTTGAAAATGGTTATTATATTGCTGTCTACGGAGGGGTCAGAGAGCATTCCGATTTCATAAAAAATATCTTAAATTGTGTTCTTAAGATGAACGAAGGTCTTACGGATTTGGAACGACATGAAGGCGAGTAATTAATGACAATTTAAATTTTTTAACAAAATTTTTAACAAAATTTTGCTTGTATGTATCCGTTCAAGCACAAATACACACATAAAAGAATGTGTGTGCACAGTAAACAGTGCGTGCGTTCCGAATTGACTTCTCTTGCGCGTCTTCTTGCGCTGGAATGGTTTAAAATCACTGTGTTGTGTTGAATGTTTACATTGAGACTTAAGACTTAAAACATGTGCAAATGATAAGCATTCACTCTATGATGGTTAAACTTTATTAAACAATTAATCAGAGAACCATGTGCATTTCGAACCGTGGGGCATGGTCTGTACGGATCACGGATCAACTCCAATCCTTATACTTGACATCGCACATTCTGTGATGCGACTATCATGGAGGTGCACATTGCAATTTCGATACAAAAACAACATATCGTGCAGCGCTAAATCATACACCTTGAGTGCCATCTACACTACAGTTCTCCAGGAAAATAATTAAAGAAGACAAACACTATGACACTAATGAACACCAAAATGTGCTGCGCACATATACTTTCCTTTTACAGCCATGATTCTTTTTATAAAATAATCAGGATTACTAAATCTAAACCATTAAACCTCAACTGGTAAATTTACGTAAACTATTCTGAAGAAAATGTATAGCGCACAATGCGTTATCGGTAGTTGCCAGTTGCTAAGGTGTTCTGAGTGTGTTTTAGCACGTTGCTAGGTGGTCATTTACTTTTTTTAAAAGTTAAAATTTAGTTTTTTTATTTTAAGTAAATAACCTTGCTGGGTTGCTAAGTCATTCATTAAATTTTCATAATAAATTGTAAAAAAAACTTTAAAAAGTAGGGATCCACTGATACCACTTTTTTCAGGACGAGCCCTTTCATTTTTGATACTCGCCGATACGATTTCCGATACCTGTATTTTCATAACATTAGTATTTTGTTTTTTAAATATTGGGTAGAGAAACCAAAAGAATATGAATCATATTAGTTGGCTTAATTAGTTTAGCAAATAGATATTTCCTTCAGTTATTTTCATGCTTAATTATGCCTGTTAAAATGTATTGTATAAGCTTACTGTTCATTCTATTGCTATCATATTTATCTTTCATTTAATAGCAAAGCGCATATTCAAAATGTGCTTCACTGCACTGGCACAGTAATCACATGACAGTTTTCTGCAATAGGGAACTACTTTTTATTAGTGCTGGGCAACGATTAAAATTTTTAATCGCGATTAATCGCATGATTTTCTTGCGATTAATCACGATTAATCGCATTGTTATGCGCAAAATTGAATAATGACTTCTAAAGTAGTGTATTGCGCACTTTTGATTTAAATGTACTGCTATATACACAAGAGTGCAATAACTTTAAACAAATAAGGTGCTTTTATACCAGCAGTATTCCCTTTACACAGTAATCTCAAATCTCAACTTAAACATTAATGCAATCAAATCTAATATTTAAACAAAGCTATTTGCCACTACCAGGGCATTACCTTTTATCTAGTTTGTTAAAAGGAGTCTAGTTTTCTTGTTTTTTTTTCTGAACAGGTATCAACAGGTATCTTTTATCAGGGAGCAGCAGAAACAGTCTATGTAGTAGTCAGAGGTCATGATCACTACTACAGATATAAGTCGACCAACGTTACTTATAGTAGCTTAGGTTTGGTCATGCCATGGTTTCCCACGTAAGATTACATTAAACAGAGTAAAAAAACAATTTATACTTTATACTCACGCCGTAGCTGTGTAGCGCGCGTACACTTCGGCGTACCCTGACGTGCACCTCTCCAAAAATGTAACGTCAATTCTACGCGTACCGCAAGCGCTGTGATTGCTAGAACCGCTACCCGGGTTTCACATGCTCCCTCTGCATGTGTTTGCGCGTCAACGCGGACAACGACGCAGAGATATAAATGAAAACCAACGCGTAGTCTATAGCGTATAGTCTTCGACGTAAGTCCGACGCAGAAGTATAAATCAGCCAAGAGTGAGGTGAAGTGGTCGAGCACAAGGTGCAGCGACAAGCGGGTGCGTTCCTGTGAAACTGTTGCGGTCATGCTCGCCTCACGCACGCGCCCGCTCGTTGCCGAAGTTGAATTGTCTATAACTTTTTATAAAGGACGCGCAGCACAAATCATTAGAAGAGAGACTGATCCTCGGCTCGCTGTTAGTGAGTTTCCAGAATCTAAATAGTTATTATCTATAGGGTTTATAGGTAGGCTACTATCCATAGAGCGCCTGTCATTCACTCGCGGAGCGCAACTCTTTAACTGTTCACCAGAGAGAACCTGCCTCTCTCCACTGCTTGTTTGGGTGGGTTATTTGCTGACTGACCAACATCCCACCTCTCCTGTGATCATGGTTTGACTGTAGGCCTATGTGTATTCAGAGCCAGTGAGCAACGGACTTAAAAAAATAAAAAATAAAAAAAAATGCGTTAACGTGCGATAAAAAGATTGTCGGCATTAATTAATAAATGCGTTAACGCGATAATAACGCGTTAACTTGCCCAGCCCTACTTTTTATACATAAATCACGTAACATTTAATGTTTTCACTTATGTATATGATTTAGATTTAATCCATAAAATGACGCATGTGCGCAGAGTGAGCGATCAGCAATCATAAGCATGCAACAAAAGTGCTCTCTCTTTACCGTCAGTTTAAGTTAGTAATATGTTGATTATGTTCCATTTTAATTTCTTTGCTATTGACATATCCGATCGAGCTACAAACTTTCCAGCGATGTCTGAAAAAGGGATGTGCTCCACAAGCTCACACATCTGTGCCATTGTGCGCTCAAACCAATCCATGTGTTTCGCTTATCAGTTCACACACAGCAGCTTATAGGCATGAATATTTGTTCAATATTATTATTAATTTGATACAATTGCTTCATAAGTTCATAGACATCCTTCTCTGATATATTCATTAAGCTCTCTGTTTGCATTGTGTTGGTTTTTGGTATCGGAGCATTTTAATAAGTACAAGTACATGAGCACAGTATATCGGGCAATATACCGATACTGGTATAGGTGCATCCCTATCAAAATTAGAGTGCTCCAGACTGCGACCTAATGGTCACATTTTGCAACATACTTTCCTGTCTGTAAGAGCTGATAAGATTTCCTACCAGTAAGAGCTGACATTTTTGTTTCTGTATGAGAAATAGCAAACGGCAAACGAAACAATAGTGGAACGCAAACGGACGAGGCGTTTATACTTGACCTGCTCACTGTTGCTCTATTCTTTGAAACAACAGGGGGCGACTCAGAGTAAATGTCCTCTTAAACCATCAGGAAGCAGCGGTGAGAAGTAAGGTACACACGTGATGATGTTTATTTTTATTACACTTCACCAAACCCATGCTACAAAAGAACCAAAGAATCGTGTAAAACTCAAACTTTGAGATGATTACTTGTGAGAAGTTGTGACATTAGAACCAAATATATGGATATGAGAAAATATATATAAAACTAAATTAAACAACTATATATCTCTTAAATATTTTAATTTCATAAACATTTTTATTAAACATTGCTATTTATTTTTATTAAAAAAGGCATATTTCCTGCTTAGCCATAATCACCTTGAAGTCTTACATCTTCAGAAGTGGAGCTGCGTGGACAAGTTACAAAAAATGCTGTGCACACCACACGTGAAATGGGGTCTCGTGCAGTCAACACACACGACTGCCCACACCGCGGTGACGTCATTTTGGCCATGCACACCTTCGCGCTCGTGCGGAGGTATAAACCCTCTATACCTTTAAATAGGGCACTATTTAAGGGGTCAGCCATTTGTAGTTGTTTCCAAAACCATACTCATTCAATCCCACAATGCACCAGAATACCGAGTGTGCAACCAATGCACACTCAACGGCTAAATAATAGGCTACTCATAATGCACTGTGAGGGTCACAACAAATTAATTCCTGTGTCTCGCCAGAAGATGGCGCCTGCAGCATTATCATCAGTTCATTAATTTTCCAAACCGCTGGTCCAATGTGATTAAAGAGCAATATCATATAAATGTATTTTTAATTGATTATTAAATTGTTAAATTTAGGGTTATACATGCAAGTTTCCATAAATCTTTTCATCCTACTACTGGAACTGTCAGTTTGCTATTAAACTGCAAACAGCTAAATTATTATTATTATTAATTACTGTTAAATTATTATTAAACAGCAAGCACAAACGACGCAAAAGCGGCAGCTTTCCAAATTCTCTCTCTCGTTTTCACTCACTTCTTTAAGTGGACTATTATTGGAGTAATGTAAGGAATAGTGAATGAGGGTTAGGGGGCGATTTCCAACACAGCTCAGGCTTTACTTGCAGGCCAATCTCGATCACGCGACTGTGTTACTACACAGCGCCGGGAGATCCAGTGAGAAAGCACTTGAATTCACAGTAGAATCAATAACATCACTGCGAGATCAAGTGAGAAGTATTTCAATTTAACGCATAAACCATAGATATCAGATCAAACAGCGACAAAAAACCAGGAGACATGGAAACCAGGAGGCGTTGTCTTTGAACAAACAAGTTATAGAAAGCTTTTCAGTCCACAAATCAACAACAGTTACCATGGATTTAATGTAGTGACGATATTACTGTCACCATGATATTGTGGCAGAAATAATGTTTTTACATTATTCATTTCAGGGTTCGTACAATCATTTGAGAGTCAAATTCAAGCACTTTTCAAGGACTTTCAAGTGCTTTACACTTTTTCCAGCACTTCAAAGCTCTAAATATTATCCAATTTAAATGTTATTTTTAATGTGATGACCAAAAACATGATTTGTTTAACCTTCGAACATTGTCAACATTTGCAGGAAAAGTAACACTTGGTGGCAAGCAAAATCTTTCATTTAAAAATAAAAAAAGACATGAAATTACTACTATAACCAGTAGATGGCGGCAGAGGAGCACACATTTATATACAAATATATATTTTTATATAACTGACTGTTGGTCAGTTCAGTATGAGTCTATAGAAGAACAGCATACATTTAATAAGGCTAGAATACTTATTTTTAATAAAAAAATTTGATTTTTGCATGTTACTATTGTTAATAAAAGTTAATCTTATCTGCATCTGAACTCAAGCTCAGTGTCAACTGTGCATTTCCTAGACATAAACTTGTACTAACATATATATATATATATATATATATAAAACTGAACTTATTACTGCAAGTAATTTTTGATTAAATTGCCTTTATGTTTACTCCCCCCCACCCCCCCACTTGCATTCCAGCACCTGTCACTCCTACAAACGACGACAATAAATCCTTTAATAATGACAAAACCCCACATGCTTCAGCATACTTGCAGCACAATACATAAACCTTTTATAATTCTCAGTCGATGGCAAGCTTTTCTATACAAATTGAATTTCGAGCTGATAATAAAACTATCAATGAAAACAAATTAAGCGTTTTTTTTCTGTGTCTGTTCAGCCCTAATGTTAAGACCATCTATCAGAAAAGCAATTGACACTTTTATTGCAGGAATGGTGGATTGGAGAGCACATGACGAGGAAGTCGTCTGCAATGATCCAAGCATCACCGATTCAGAGCATCGTCACAGATTTTAATAAACATCAGCTTTCTGGCCTTTGGATTCTGAACACTTTGTTGGGTAACCTCACATTACACCGTTTGTGTTAATTTTGGTTAGAGCTAGAACAATACCATTATTATTATTGTAATCAATAATAATAAGAACAGTCAATAGTGATTATTTTCACATTTAAAGCTCCAATTATGTTTTATTTCTTGATTTTGACACAATAATAAACATTTTAATGTGTATTAATTATCAATATGTAACATGGACTGCAATGTAAAATGTCACCCATTGTTATATCAACTGATGGAGTTAATATTGTTTTGCATTCCCTTACAAAGTTCCCACATACTGACTATGAATGGCTGTAAATATGAAATTAATTTAATAAACATGCACAGAAATGGTCTGCATTATGTTAAAAAAACACACGGACTTGTAGCCTATTCGATACGGACCAATGTGCTGTTTTCCTTTGTATCAATCAACCAGGAATGCAATGATAAAAATACGCCAAATTAAAAAAATGATAATGGCATGAAAGAAGAAAACATCGTGAATCAATGCAACAAAAAAGAGAGAAAGTAGCACAGGCGCTCGAATGCGCGTTACAATGTAACGCTGAACAACAAAAGATCTTTATTGCGTCATAATCGCTGTTACATTGTTGCACATGGATGCGTCTGATTTTGTTATCGCGCTTCGTGTTTCCTCATAACAGCGTTTATGATTTGATCTCTTGTGTGTTTAAAGGCCCCAAACTCCTTCAGACACCATTTTGAGTGTCTCAGCTCTATGGAATGTCCAAATGCATGACAAGGTAATGAACAAAGTCAGCATGAAAAAATCCATCGCATTCATGGATCCGTCCGGACAACGGCGTTACCCGATATTCTAAACTCGAATGGGTGAAGCGAGTGCATTTGTTTCTCTTCAGTCGCCATCAGACAGAATTAGAAAGAGCCTCACCATCACTAACACACATTGGCAGGAGAAAAGCATTGCTGCTGTTTGATGGTGGTGAAGGTCTAATGGTGGTTAGATGGTGTTTCTGGACTTTGAAAATCAAACTACTTAAAATGTTACCTACCGGTATGCGAGGGTTTAAATAGGTCTCCCTGATCCAGTCTGTGATCCCGGTTTAGAGCGATCTTCTGGGTTTCTGAGGGTCAGTCTATTCTCCGCGAGTGTGAAGGTTTCCTCCTCCGGTTGATTTTTCAGGCCGTATGGAAGCACATAAAGCGATGGGGGATGGGGGATGCCAGAAGAGAAGAGAGGAAGGGAGGGGGATAGAAAGAGAGCGAGCGAGCGAGCGAGAGAGGGGGGCAGCTACATGGAAACACAAGGGGAGGACCTCTGTGTCTGACGCACCAGTCACTCAGTGCACCATCCATTCGCCAAATGCACGAGCAAAAATCATCCAATATGGCCAAATACGAATGCATGCGTGTGCATGGAAATAAACCATACTAAATTATGCTCTAACAATCCATATGCATAAACATTCATGTATGTGTAGTATATGTGAAAACAGCCTAAGCGTCAGATTATGTACGCACATTTTCCCCCCCATGTACGCATTTTTTTTTTAGTGTTGGTGTATTTTAAGCAGGAAATGTAGGGCTTTTATTGCACAAACATCAATTTAAAATATTTATATTATCATTAACAAAAACATCAACAATGATAATAATAAAAAATAATATTTTTATTGATCATATATAGGAATATTTTAGTATTTTCTGTATTTCCATATATTATATTTAATATTTAGAAATATATCATATATTTTCTAAAAATATAAAAAATAAAAAAGCAAGTTGATAGTGACGAAAATGTATTTGTAATGTATTTTTCTCAGGCAGCCTATAAAACGAATAAGGCATACCAATTCTATTTTACAATTGATCTTACAGTTGTTATTTTTTCCCTTAAATCATGCATACTATAAAATGATATACATTTATATAAATTATATATAAAGATAATTATAAATAATAATAAAAACAAACAATATATAATTATATAATATAATATAATATAATACAGCATTTTTTTAGTTCACGCGCCCTCTAGTGTCTGTAATGAACCTCTACATGAGGTACTAGAGAAAGGGAAGAAACTATTTTTACAGGCTACTCGTGCAATTGAAACAGGAAATATGTAAACTAATCTCATATTTCAACAAGTGGGGCAATGAATAAATCTTGATTATTCTGAATGTCCAATTTCTCAGTGAACCGGATAAAGAGAATTCAGCTCGGTTAGCTGGGAAACAACAACAATGCCACCTTGTGTTTCGAACATGATATAGCTAAGATCACGTTTCATCTGTATCGCTTTTTCCTTTGTGTTCTTGAGAAATTATTTGCAATGTATATCCAATATATATTACATAAATTCCCTTACAAAAATGAACTTAAATACTGAATAACAGTAGCCTATTATGTGATATGGTCTAGGTAGGCCTTATGGCATGCCTAATTATGTATGTAGCATTAACATTACACAGTAGCCTAGGCTACTGCAAAGAGCACAATGTTATTTCTATCATGGTTTAAACATGAAATCACTGTAATACATGGTATTTCATGAAAATATATTTTATTTTTTATTTAATGTTATTTTTTTGACAGTATAGATCATAGATAGAGACGAACGTCAGACCAAAGAGTGTCAGCAGAGCTCGAGTTATGAGATAAGAAACTCAACAAGGCCCTCCTCTGACAATGAACAGAATGAACAGTCTCATAAATGATTTTTGCCGTACCATGGTATTTCCATGGTATTTCCATGGTACTACTATGAAAAAAATAAATTAAAAAAATGGTAGCCTACTATGGTACATGTCCATGATACTATACTTTTTATATAATAATAAAGGATAGGCAAAGTAGTTAAAGCTCTGCAGGACAGGAAACCAAACACATTGTAGCCCTATCAAACCTGCTAGGTTCAAACTAAAGAGCACAAACGACAGTAGGCTATAACCTTTTAAGGTTAAGGGTACTGTAATTCTGCAAATTATACTTACTAATATATTTTATAAGTAAGAATTATATTTGTATGTTCTATTATACAAAAAAGTATTTTCTATTATATAAAGTGTCTCTTATCTTTTAGACAGCTGTTTGCTTCTTAAATGTACCTAATTCATCCATTATTTATCATCTTTAAGTGTGTCACAATCTCGGTGTTGTGCCTGTTTTGTATGGAATTTTATGTTGAATGTTTTTTATGTCCCTATTGTTTCTGTGTTCATTCCTGTGTCTTGTTCATGTGGCCATGTTTGTAGTTTTCCATGTTAATTAGTCTTCCCCAGGTGTGCCTTGTTACTTGTTCCCTTTTGAGGGAACTCGCGCTGCGTCAACGACACCTTGGGAACGACTCCGCGTGATTACGTCTGAAGCACATATGTCAACCAATTCAATGGAAAGAATGAGCATCACGGGCGGGTGACGTCATGACCAGGAAAGGATAAAAGCACATCCGGTGCAACCGGCATTAGCTTTTGTGCCTCAGCAAAGCGCTCTGTGTCAAAACTGTCTGTATATTTATTGTTGTCGGTCACATTCTCAAAAATATTATGGCGAAACAACTATTCAAGTCGTGTGCTTCTCCCTGCCCTTGTTTCCTTATGGGTGGGGATACACACAAACTTTGTGTAGTTTGTTTGGGAGTGGAACATGCTATGTCAGCCTTCTAGGGGGCTGACTGCCAGCATTGCAAGTGTCTCCCGCTCCACATGCTCCGCTCCCGTCTGTCCATGTTTGATCAAGAAAGTGGTCAGGTTCGCGAACCTCAGGGTGAGAATGCATTCCTGGGGTTCGCAAATGGATCTCTCGGCGGGGTTGGAGACGGGCTCTGCCTTATCTCCTCCCTTACCCAAGGGACCCAGTGCTCTCTTACCGGTGTCGGAAGCCCGCCCTGCGGCTTCTTCCGAACGGGAGGAGAGCCCAATGCTTCAGTGCTATAGCTCGGAGGAATTAGATGTTCTGAGCATTGGTGAATGTGACACAAACATTAGGGAAGAGTATTTACATATTGACTATTACATATTGTAGAAAAATTACATATTGACTGGCCAGCAGAGAGAAAAGTTGCTTGTCCTAAAAGCAAGTTAGACGAGCGCTTTTTAGCATCTAATTTATCATCTCCATCACGGGCCCTTCCATTTTTTCCCGATCTGCATAGTGAGCTAAGTAGATCATGGAATAAACCATATTCTTCACGTCTCTTCAGTCCTCAAGTTCACACTTATTCAGATATAAGGGGACTGAAGGAATATGGTTATGGCTCGATGCCCCCGGCGGAACAGATCCTCGCCAGCTATCTGTCTCCTGGGTCAGCATCGTCCCTGAAGGCTCCCGTGTTGCCCACTAAGCCCTTAAAAACAACTTCTAACTTAGTGGGCTTATACGGCAGCAGGTCAAACTGGAGCCTGTCTGCATACTATGGCAGTGCTTCAAGCCTATCAGGCAGACCTGTCGGGAGATATTGACAAGAGTGAGGGAGTCAGCCCCGACGAAATTCGAGAACTTTGTCGGCCACAGATCTTTCTCTCAGGGCTACGAAGTAGACCGCCTGTGCCATTGGCTGCCCTCATAGCTACTGAGAGACATTTATGGCTTAATTTAGCAGAAATAAAAGAAAAAGATTGTGCATTTCTGTTAGATGCCTCATTATCTCCTTCTGGTCTCTTTGGTGACTCAATAAAGCAAACTGAACGGTTGTTGAGAGATTTAAAGAAGCAAAGAAGCAATCAGAGAAAAAAAAAAAAAATTCTCCCTCGCCGAGTCCAGCCCCCTGGGGATGCTGGGCGTGAGCATCCCCAGCCAAGCTCCTCACATCGACAATGGCAAAAAGAGAGTGTCGCGTCTCGTGCTCCTCCTAATAAATCATGGGGGCCGTGCCGTCAGTCTCAGCCGAAGTCTTCTAAGCCAAAGCCGGAGGACCGTTCTTATGGCGAAGAAGACTTCGGCTCAAAAGAGGTCCTGATGCTACTTGTGCCAGACCGTTGAGGACAGCCCCAGCCGGGGTGGAGCAGTGTTCACCTCTGTACACGTTGCCTGTCCCACTCCGGGGTCCTCAGGGGACCATTCTGCCAACCCCGCCAGCCTTGGTGCCTCGGGGCGCAGCGGTCACCAAGCGAGCTTCTGGCTCAGCGTCAACTCGACGCTGCGTTAGACTCGAGCCCTCTGAGGGGGGTTCAAAAACAGTCAATTCGGTTGTTTTCTGCCAGGATGCTTCAGGTCACCAAAGCGACTGTTACTATAACACCAGAGGCCAGTCTCGAGAGACTGGTACCCTTAGTAAATTTTCTGACAGAGTAGAAAAATCTGCCGAATATTTCTCCTTGGGTCCTGTAGATAATAGAGAAAAGTTACAGAATCCAGTTTGGTTCTCCTTTACCTCGTTACAATGGGGTGTTACTCACGTTAGTATAGTACATCTCGAGCAGGCTCTGGTAATGGAGCAAGAAGTAGAGCGAAGTCTCTATTAGCGAAGTGAGCTATAGAGCAGGTATACTTTATTGTTCCAAAAACGGATGGGGGGTTGCGACCCATGTTTAATCTTCATCTGTTGAATCGTGCAGTCATGAAACTTAAGTTCAAGATGCTCACACTCAAACAGACCGTGACCCAAATCAGATCCGAGGACTGGTTTGTCATGATAAATCTAAAAGACGCTTACTTCCATGTCTCCATCTTCCCTTAACAAGGAAGTTCCTGAGGTTTTCTTTCAGGGGCAAAGAATACCTATATCAGGTGCTTCCATTGGTACCAATACCAATATTGGGTGCTTCTAGCTCTATCAACCCGCACGTTCACGAAGTGCGTAGATGCAGCTCTGGCCCCGCTCAGACTGCAGGGCATACGCATTCTGAACTACATCGACGACTGGCTGATTCTGATGGAATCAGAGCAGTCAGCGGTTCGGCATCGAGATGTCGTCCTTGCTCACATGAAGAAATTGGGGTTGAGACTAATGCCAAGAAGAGTGTGCTTTGTCCACTACAGAGAACCACTTTTCTTGGTGTGGTATGGGATTCAGTCACGATGCGAGCCACTCTGTCATCCGTTCGTGTAGCTGCTATCCTCACAGCCACAAAAGAGTTGAAGCTAGGCCAGTCACGCAGTGTGAAACAGGTTGAGAAACTGTTGGGCCTCATGGCAGCAGCGTCCAATGTGATACCTTTGGCGTATTGTACATGAGACCCTTGCAGTGGTGGCTCACAACCAGAGGGTTCTCCTCGAGGGGAAACCCACTTCGTACGATCAAAATCACGCGGCGGTGTCTCCGCACCTTGGTTACATGGAGGAAACACTGGTCCCTATCCCAGGGTCCGGTGTAAAGAATACCAATATCGGGTGCTTCCATTGGCACCAATATCAATATCGGATGCTTCTAGCTCTATCACCCCGCACATTCACGAAGTGCGTAGATGCAGCACTGGCCCCGCTCAGGCTGCAGGGCATTCACATTCTGAACTACATCGACGACTGGCTGATTCTGGTGGAATCAGAGCAGTCAGCGGTTCGGCATCGAGATGCAGCGTCCAATGTGATACCCTTTGGCCTATTGTACATGAGACCCTTGCAGTGGTGGCACACAACCAGAGGGTTCTCCTCGAGGGGAAACCCACTTCGTACGATCAAAATCACGCGGCGGTGACTTGTTTACATGGAGGAAACACTGGTTCCTATCTCAGGGTCCGGTGTTGGGAGCTCTTTGCCATCGAGCTGCTATCTCGACAGATGCTTCCCTCACCGGCTGGGGAGCGGTAATGGAAGGCCGCTCAGCACAGGGTCTGTGGATGTTGAGACCATTCTTAGCTCCAGAGCTCCAGCTACGAGGAAATTATAAGCACTAAAGTGGAGAGTTTTCACGTCTTGGTGTCACCAGCATCAGTGGGATCCAGTTAACTGTTCAGTTAGTACAGTACTTGAGTTTCTCCAAGATCGCTTTGCATCAGGTTTATGTCCATCTATCCTAAAAGTCTACGTGGCGGCTTGGGAAACAATAGTTTTGGAAAGCCTTTCAGGGGCTCCCTTTGAGCCTCTAGAGTCGGTTGCAGAGAAATTTCTGACATTTGAGACCATCTTTCTTCTAGCTATTTTGTCCCTCAAAAGAGTAGGAGACCTTCAGACATTTTCGGTTTCTCCCACCTGCCTTGAATTTGCACCCGGGATGGTCAAGGCATTCTTAGTCCCTAAGGTGCCAACCAATATTCCGAGGCCTATTGTGCTGCAGGTGTTCTGTCCTCCTCCGTTTACCTCTTTGGACCAGGAAGAACTGAATCTCTTGTGTGGACACTTATAACCACAGGTCTGCCCCATGGAGAAAATCTGATCAGTTATTTGTCTGCTTTGGATCACCTAAGAAAGATCTGCCAGCCTCTAAGCAAACAATCAGTAAGTGGATAGAAAGTGGAAGTGGTCAGAGCTCATTCTACTAGGGGTATGGCAGCCTCTAAAGCCTTATTATCTGGAGTTTCCCTTCAGGAGTTTTGTGACGCGGCAGGGTAGTCCTCACCGCTCACATTCGTGAGGTTTTATAGCCTGGACCTGGATGCTGCCCCAGGTTCTCAGGTGATTGCCGACAGTTTCACATACAGGCAATTGCATGTCTGGCGTATTGGGTATTCTCATTCCCAAGGCATCGTCAACGCAGCGCGAGTTCCCTCGAAAGGGAAAGTTTCAGGTTACAACTGTAACCCTAGTTCCCTGAGAAGGGAACGAGACGCTGCGTCGCCCTGCCATACTTCCTGCATCCCTGTGATCGACTTTGCTTCGGCTCTCGAAGATAATGCCGGTTGCACCGGATGTGCTTTTATCCTTTCCTGGTCATGACGTCACCCACCCGTGACGCTCATTCTTTCCATTGGACTAGTTGACATACTTGCTTCAGATGTAATCACGCGGAGGCGTTCCCAAGGCGTCGTCGACGCAGCGTCTCGTTCCCTTCTCAGGGAACTAGGGTTACTGTCGTAACCTGAGACGTTATCTTGTTAAGATTGTTTGCCCCTGTGTATAAATAGCCTTTGTGTTTCACTTGTTCTCTGTCAGTTGTCATACCGTGCTCGTAAAAATGCTTTGATACCAACAACCGAGACCATGCAGTGTGTGCACAGTGTTTGTGTCCAGTAGGGATGGGCAAATGAAGCCTCATGAAAGACAAAGGCTTTCCCCTGATTGTTCCAGGAAAAGATGCGAAGCATCAAGAGTGTCGAAAACAGCGCCATCTTGTGGCAAGTCAAATTTATAGCAGCCATAAACCCGAGTGCGTAGCGCCGTTGTTTTATCTATTAAGCACAAATACAAGCCTGACAACGCTAAATGTTCAGTTTTCTGATAATATAATTTACATATTAAAGTGTAGCAATAAATTAAATGTAACAATTATATTAATAGCCTACAAATTATAAAAAATACCAACAGAGTTACTTGATGCAAGTAAATGGTAGTCTAATTATTTTATGGTTTCTATGCTGTTTATATGGCAGAATATATGATCATGTAACATAGGCTTATATATATATAAATACTAAAATAAATTTATTATATAGACTTAAATTTCCATAAACCTGTAGAGTAGTGGTCTGGGTTCAAACATTCCGACATGCAAAGTAAAGCATTCACGTGACTGGAAAGAAAGTGAGGCTTTGTTTTTCGTTGATAATAATAATAATAATAGATTTTATTTATAACGTACTTTTCATTCAAAGAATCTCAAAGTGCTACAAAAAAGAACAACAATAATAGCTACAGAATACTAAAAACAAAAACAATAGAACAATCAGCACATAAAAGCCTTTCTAAATAAAAAAGTCTTCAGTTCTGCCTTGAAGGTGTCCAGGCTCTGTACTTCTCTCAGCTCACTCGGAAGGTGGTTCCAAAGCCGAGGTGCAGCTGAGCAGAAAGCTCGGTCCCCTATAGTGCAAAGTCTTGTGGTCGGGACCTGAAGAAGTAGGTGACCTAATGATCTGAGAGTGCGGGAGGAGGATTTCAAGGTGATGAGTTCTTGTAGATAAGGTGGTGCATGACCAGTGATACATTTTTGTGTGAATAGCAGAATTTTGAAATCAATCCGGAATGAAACAGGGAGCCAGTGGAGTGAATGTAAGATGGGAGTTATGTGATCATATTTTCGGACTCTCATGAGGACTCTGGCAGCCCTATTTTGGATGTATTGTAGCTTCTGCATGTTTCTGGCAGAAATCCCAATGAAGAGTCCGTTACAATAATCCAACCTGGTGGAAAGAAAAGCATGAACAAGTTTCTCTGCATCTGAAAGAGTTAAAAGAGGACGTAGTTTGGAGATATTTCGAAGGTGGTTAAAGGAGGTTTTGCAAATATATTTAATGTGTTCGTTGAAGGTCAGCTGCGGGTCAAACCTAACCCCTAGGTTTGTAACTGGGGAGGAGAAAGTGATGACTTGGTCGTTCAGGATGAATTGAGATACGGGAGAGGAGTGGATCTGTTGTGGGGTTCCAACAAGTAGTGCCTCAGTTTTACCGGAATTTAGCTGGAGGAAGTTGCTAACCAACCATTCCTTTATCTCCAGTAGACATGTGTTGAGTCGCGACAAGATTGCGGAGGGGTTTGGAGCAGTTTTAATATAAAGTTGCAAATCATCCGCATAACAGTGGAAAGATAGTCCATGTCTGCTGATGACAGAACCGAGGGGAAGCAGGTATAGAATAAATAGGATAGGGCCGAGAACCGACCCCTGCGGAACACCACACGTAACAGGGAGCAGCCTGGACTCATATTCTCCTAAAATGACTCGTTCAGTTCTGCCAGAGAGGTAGGACTGAAACCACTGCAGTGCTGTTCCCGATAGTCCAACTGTATTGTGGAGGCGGTCCCGAAGGATGGTATGGTCGACCGTGTCGAATGCTGCTGTTAGGTCGAGTAGAATGAGCAATGATGGTGATCCTGAATCAGCTGCCATGAGAAGGTCATTTGTCACCCTTAGCAGAGCTGTTTCGGTGCTGTGGGCCGAAGGAAAGCCTGATTGAAAAACCTCATATAAGTTATTGTGTTCTAGATGGTTGTGAAGCTGAATGGCGACTTCCTTCTCTAGAACCTTTGACAGAAAGGTGAGGTTGGAGATTGGTCTGTAGTTTCCCAGGACCTCTGGGTCTAGGGTTGGTTTCTTAAGTTTCGGACGAATGACAGCAGCTTTAAGGGCAGGAGGGACAACGCCTGTTTTTAGTGAGAGATTAATAAACTCAGTGATGATTGGGCTGACACTGGAAATGAGCGACTTGAGCAAAACAGTCGGGATGGCATCCAGGATGCAGGCGGACGGCTTCATTTTATTGATGATTTCCTCAACATGGCTCTGCTGAACCTCGGCAAAGTACGGAAGGATCGTCAATCCAACGCACAGGGGGTTGGAGGACGATGGAGACAGTGATGGAGAGCCAGACATAGAAGTGCAGATGTTATTGACTTTAGATCTAACAAAGTCCATGAAGCTGTTGCATCGCTCCACTGTGGCTTCAGTGGATATAGATGATTTCGGCTTCAGGAGATTGTTTACTGTAGAAAAACACTGTTTAGAATTTCCGGTGTTCTTATTAATGAGGTTGGAATAAAATTTTGCGCGTGCACCCTTCAAGGACTTAAGGTAAGCCTTTTGATGGTCACGGAATGCAAGATTGTGAACAGTTAGACCAGTCTGTTTACAGCGTCGTTCCAGGCTACGGCCCTCAGTTTTCATTTGCCGCAGTTCCTGCGTGAACCAGGGTGCAGAGCGTTCGAAGTTGACTTCCCGTGTCCTGACAGGGGCATGGCGGTCAAAAAAACACTGCTCAATGATGTATTGTAGTGATCCAGTAGTCCGTCCACTGTTGTAGAGACTGGGCAGTTTATATTGGACTGAAGGTCTGCGGTAAAGGAATTTGGGTTTTTTTGCTTCCAGTTCGGAAAAGATATTTGGCGCTTTGGTCTAATGATGGGCAGTGAGAATGTAAGGGCCATAGAGACCAACTTGTGATCAGACACGCCCAGATCTTTCACCTCCAGGTTGTTTATGGGGGCCGCGTCAGTAATGACAAGATCTAAGGTGTGGCCCTTGGTGTGCGTAGGAGCCTTCACATGTTGCTGGAGACCAAGACAATCGATCAGACTCATGAACTCTGTTGCAAGATGACAGGAGGGTTTGTCAATATGGATATTAAAATCACCAAGAATAACAATCCTGGTTGACATGGAACAGAGTGATGTAAGTAGATCATGTATTTCAGGGAGAAATGAGGAGTGAGGTTTGGGGGGACGGTATATGAGAAGCACTGTCATGGAGTATGGAGGTTTACATTTGAAGACTAAACATTCCACTGAGGTAAGATCAGGCAGTGGCAAGGGAGAGAGTTTCAGTTCATCCCGATAGATTACGGCCAAACCACCCCCACGTCCAGAGCTGCGTGATTTTTCCATATAGACATAACCCTGAGGGCAAACTTGATCACGTGTTTCTCTGAAAACAATACGCGCTCCGGCACGGAGCTTCATGAGAAATTGCGCTGCAAACTCGATATGCGCTTTGAAGCTTCAGTGTCATATGTAACATCACTACTGTCCAGACAAAGTAACACAGACAACAGAGATTATAATGGGGATAAAAAAAGCCTGTTTATGAAGTGAATGTATCTAATTTGTGGAATATTAAACGAAATAGCAACGCCTATATAGCTGTAGTGCGCAAGCTAAGCGAAAAATGCGCAGTGGATTGAGCCCGTGGCACAGACGTGCAAGCTTGTTGAGCGCATCCCTTTTTCACAGACATCAGTGGAAAGTTTGTAGTTCGGTCGGATATGTCAATGGCAAAAAAGGTAAACGAGTCATGTGTTACTAACGTTAACTGAAGGGAGAGAGATATGTATGCTGTTGCCTGCTCTTGTTTGCTGATCGTCCAATCAGGACACGTGCCATTTGGATAGGTTAAACCTGAACTGTTTTGTGATTTATGTATAACGACATTTGCAGGGCAAGAAGTTTGCGTGCTCCCCGAAAACCACGTGTCAGTTTTTGCTGTCTCAGACTGTATTATTTGGAAAAAGATGACTAAAGTCTCGGATCAGCTGTAACACATGTGGGGCTTGTTTTAATTATGAGCCCCAAGCTCTGAATGCCAATAGCAGGGCACACGCTGAGCTAGTGAAAGGGCTGCTGCAGCACAGGGGATTCAACAACACAAAACATTCCCTATAAGCCCAAGTTATGAAATCAAACGAGTGGAAGGAGAAACTGAGCTAGACATACCTGCGGCTCTACGGTAAAACGGAAAACCAAGTCAGACGTCAGGTCACTGGGCAGGTAAACAAGACAACAGTTGTGTGCCGGTGACGTCACTTGTCAAACGAAAAGTCCCAGTTTATAAAGGGGCTTGGCTATCGCAGTTGGCTCGCAGTTAACTGCAAAAAGCCACTCACAGCACAGCAAATTAAGTACCACTTGGGGAGGCATGAGCCAGACAGCTGCTCATGCTGTTACACTAGCAATCTGTGTGGACAGGCCAGGCCAGAATTTCTTTAGCACATTGTATGGATTTCTCAATTCCCATGTGGCCTGCGTGAATGCGTTGAAGCATCTCTTTTCTTTTTATTATGATTTTTTCTCCTTTGAAGACCATACCGCCCATCTCCGATAACTCATCCCTATTATTCCAGTATTCTAGGATGGCTGTAGGGCATCGCTTTCTTACGGCAGGCCATCCTTCTTTGATCACTCTCCTAAGTGTGGACATTTGGACATCTCTTTCTGTTTTTTTTTTGGGATATTGCTGAGCTTCGCATCACTGACAGAGAAAGCACTGACTACTGTATGTACTTGCACATCCATCTCCTCACTGAGGCTGTGATCAGTGCAAGGCAGCGATTTTCTTTAAACGTGTCAGCCACTGGAATATTTTTTCCAGGGATGTGTACGGTGGTGAAATTGTACTTTTGCAATTGCCAGATCATCCTTTGCAGTCTTGGTGGTGCTGCAGCTAGTGGCTTTCTGATGATCGCTTCCAGGGGTTTATCGGATTCCACTGTTATGTACCATCCATGAACGTATTGATGGAACCTTTTGCAACCCCAGAGGATAGCCAGGAGCTCTTTCTCGACCTGAGTCTAGCTTATTTCTGAGTCCGTGAGTGACTTTGAGGCATATGTGAGTGGTTTACCTTTCTGCAGCAACACTGCACCTAATCCATATTTGGAGCCATCCACTTGCAGTGTGAGGTCTTTGCTGGTGTCAAAGAATGACAACAGAGGTCCTTGTTCTCTGGTGATGTCTTTCATCTTTGGGAAAGCTGCATCATGTTGCTTGTCCCATACAAACTCATTGTCATGCCGCAGTAGCTGATGCAGAGGTGCATTTATGTCTGAAAGGCTTGGTACAATCTTTGAAAGATAATTGACCATGCCAAGAATTGTTTCAAGTTCAGCACGATTCTTAGGTGGTGACATCTCTTTTATGGCCTCCACCTTGTGAGGGTCTGGTTTGATTCCATCTTTGGAAAGACGGTGGCCGAAATGGCTGACTTCCGGAACGCAAACAGTTCTTTTCTCTGGATTAAGGCGCACCCTTTTTTCTCGTGACCTTTACAGCATCCTTCTGAGATTATGGTCATGTTCCTCCTTTGTCTTTCCGTAGACCAAGATATCATCCACAATGGCCACCACTCCAGGCAGACGTTAATCTCATCTATTTTCTGCTGAAAAATGTCCCGGGCTGAGACAATGCCAAAGGGTAGGTGACAAAATCTGTATCTATCGAAGATCGTATTGAAAGTGGTCAGTTTCGAGGCTTTGGCCGAAAGCTTGATTGCCCAGTAGCCAAATCTAGCATCCATTACACTGAACTAATGGGCTCCTGCCAACTTTGGTGTGGCATCATCTAATGTAGGCAGAGGATAGTTTGACCGCTTTATAGCCTTATTAAGATCCCGTAGATCCATACAGACTCTCAGCTTGCCAGTTTTGGGCTTCTCGACAACGCACCAGGCATTTGCCCAATCTGTTGGCTCTGTCTCTTTCACAAGGAGACCTCTATGGAGTTCAGCTCCTCTTTCAGTCGGTCTTGCAGGGCGAAAGGAACTCTCCTCGGTGGGTGAATGACTGGCGTGGCTGTTGGGTCCAGCTGAATGTTGCATTCTCCAGGAAAGAGACCAATGCCTTTAAACACATCAGCAAATTCATCTATTATCGACCCAGAATCTCCCTCCAAGGAGAATACAGACAGCACCAGCTTAATCATGTCTAAGTCTAAACATTCTTTTAATCCAAGCACAGGTGGTGACTAGGTGTCCACAATAAAGAAGTCTTGTGGCATGGCATTCTCTTTATATTTGAAGTGCAGTTGGCATGTGCCTTCAACTGCCAATGACTGTCCATCATATCCTGTGAGCTTTTTGTGAGTAGGCTGCATCTTTGTCGCAAATTTTTTTAAATCTCTTTCAGGTATTACATTAACCTGAGCACCCGTGTCCAGTTTAAATTTCAACGGTGAGCCATATTCTTTTATTTCAATTTCAGCAAAAGCTTGCTCCGATGAAGTGAATGTGTTTGTAAGTAAGTAAGTAAAAGTTTATTTATATAGCACCGATCATATCAACCCACAAGCAGCTAATTAAAAGCCTGAACAAATAAATGAGTCTTTAGTCTGCATTTGAAGGCACCAACAGAGTCAAGAGAGCGCATAGACGGTGGGAGGTCATTCCACAACCTAGAGGCAACAGCCCGAAAAGATCGGTCACCTCTAGTACGATAGCGAGTGCGTGGAACCGTCAACAGGTTCTGATCCACAGACCTCAGAGCACGCACAGGGGTATAACGCTGAATCAGGTCACTAATATAGGGGGGTGCCTGACCGTGCAAAGCTCTGAAAACTAAAACCAAAATTTTAAAATTTATCCTAAAAGACACTGGTAGCCAGTGAAGTTCTTTTAGGACAGGGGATATGTGAGACCTCCTATTAGTACGTGTTAGAATTCTAGCTGCCGAGTTTTGGACTAATTGCAGTCGAGAGAGCTCCTTCTGGTTTAGGCATGAAAATAAACTATTACAATAGTCTAAACGCGAAGACACAAAGGCATGAATGATAAGCTCCAAATCATTTCGTGAAACCATATTTCTAAGTTTCGAGATTTTCCTTAATTGAAAGAAGCAGTTTCTCGTCAGCTGCTTGCAGTGCTGCACTAATGACATGTCTTTGTCCAGGATAACTCCCAAATTTCTAAGACTTGGCTTAGCAGACTGGCCTAAATCACCCAAGTATTGTTTAATCCCAGGGATTGCATCCTCCGGGGCAATGATCAGTGTTTCTGTTTTGTATGCATTTAGCTGCAGGGAGTTATCGCTTAGCCATTTTTTAATTTCCACAAGACAAAGGAGCAAGGAGTTTAACTTACAGATCTCCGATGGCTTAAAGCAGCAGTAAAGTTGGATATCATCAGCAAATAAGTGAAAAGAAACATCACTGAACCTTTGTATAATCTTTCCCAAAGGGATCAAATACAACAAAAATAAAACAGGGCCCAGAACAG
Source organism: Gila orcuttii (assembly GCA_026230005.1). Lineage (NCBI taxonomy): Eukaryota > Metazoa > Chordata > Actinopteri > Cypriniformes > Leuciscidae > Gila > Gila orcuttii. The sequence continues at coordinate 24,186,377 of JAPDVR010000005.1, read as the reverse complement.
AGCCTTGAGGCACTCCACAGAGCAAGTCCGCAGTCTCAGACCTTATTTGGTTAGCTGTAACACTGAAACTATGCCCAGATAAATATGCAGTGAACCACTGCAGAACTGACCCTGACAGCCCTACTTGATCACTTAATCTTTTCAGCAAAACCTGGTGGTCGACGGTGTCAAAGGCTGAGGACAGATCCAAAAGAACTAGAACAGTGTGTTTTCCAGAATCAGCAGACATCATAATGTCATTTGACACTTTCAGTAAAGCCGTTTCGGTAGAGTGTTGTTTACGAAAACCTGACTGGAATGGCTCATGGATGTTATTTTTGTCTAGGAAAAATGTCAACTGTTCGCAGACTACCTTCTCAATGATCTTGGATAAAAACGGGAGCTTAGAAATAGGCCTAAAACTATTAAAATCTGACGGGTCCAAACCTGCCTTTTTTAGTAACGGTTCCACTATAGCATGCTTAAAAGCATCTGGAAAAACGCCAGTAGACAGCGAGAGGTTTACCATTTTGGTTACACAAGGGCCAATTTTTTCAAACACTTTTTGGAATAATCTGAAAGGAATGACGTCCGATGAACAGGACGATGGCTTCATCCTGGTCACCAATTCAGAAATATCAGCAATCGTTACAGTCCTAAAAGTGGACCACATGCTGGAGACTGGAGACCCCACGAATGGGACGGGATTTTATCTTTAATCATTTTGATTTTATGAGTGAAAAATCCCAAAAAGGCATTGCTGTCAGCTTCACAAAAAACAGGGATAACTGAGGCAGCAGGGCAAACAAGTGTATTGATCGTTTCAAACAGCACTTTAGGATTTTTTTTATTTAATGTTACTAGATGACGGATATAGTCAGATCTGGCTTTTCCAACCGTCACATTATAGGACAACACAAGATCCCTGAGATACAGCCTGTGCACCTCAAGGCTAGTGGATTTCCACAGGCGTTCAGTCTTTCGACACAGTCTCTTAAGATTTAAAATCTCTTCATTTATCCAAGGCCACATTTTTTTCAGAGTAGACAAGTTTGATTTAACAGGGGCCACCTGATCCAAAATTCTTACACAGTGATTGTTAAAACAGTGAAGGAAATCATCCACATCAAGGCAGTCCATAACTAGAGCAGGATCAAACAAATCAGAAAATGTATCTGCAGTATTGGCCGTGATAACACGTCTCTGAGACCTAACTACTGAAGGCTTTGGGTCAGAACTGAAATGAAGATCAAACAGAACAATATTATGATCACTCATATAGACATCATTTACAGATACGTTTAATAAATCTGGGACAAGTGTAAAAACTAAGTCTAAAATATGGCCTTTTTGGTGAGTAGGCCTAGATACATGCTGCTTAAAATTAAAAGTTTCAGTCAATGATAATAATTCCAATGCGGGGCAAGATGAGATGTCATCAACATGAAGGTTAAAGTCCCCAAGGATTAAGACAGATTCCAGCTTAATTATAGAGGATAAGAAATCACTAAAATCCCTAAGAAAAACAGCAGCAGGGCCAGGAGGTCGATAGACCAAAATACAGTAGAAGGAGGATGAGAAACCCACCGTGACCATCTGCAATTCAAAAGAAGAGAATTTTTGGGGCAAGATTTCATTACATTTATGGATGTCCTTATGCACAATAGCCAGTCCACCGCCGCGACGACAAGGGCGGGGCCTCCCAATAGCAGAGCAACCAACTGGGCAGAGCTCATTTAAATGAATAAGCTCTTCCTCTCTCTGCCATGTCTCTGACAAACACATAATATCCAGGCCTTCCCTTGTAAAAATATCGTTTAATGAGTGCGATTTATTCGCAATAGAATGAGCATTCAACAGGCCAACATGAATTTTGGGGAACGTCACGGAGGCAGTGTCCCTGTTTTGCAGCGGGATTGGTTGCAGGCACGTCCAGCGGTCACATGGTCTCCTGCCGGTCCATACGGAAAGAGCCGGCACAAACACGGAAGTAAACATTGGCGGTGAAAGTCTCTGACCACAACTCCAGCGCTGTAAAGGATCCAGGACACCCGTTGAAATCCGAACTGGCGACGGCGAGGACACGCTGCCGCACACATCGAGAAGAGGAATCCGGCGCAGGCACCGAATACGGTCCCGGCGGCCGAAGACAACAGAGCCACCGCGCGCTGCGGCACGCCTTCGCCTGACCTGGACACCGGACCGCACACCTCTTTTCCTGAATCTCCTACGGACCCTACACGGAGCCCGGTATAGTAACAAGTAGTCAGGTGAGTCAGGATCGATAGCAAACGGAGGAGGAAACGCCTGTTTGAACCTGTCGTAATTATCAAACAGGTCCTCCATCGACTCTCTGATGTGAAACAGAGTCCCGATCATAAATCCATACAGCCAGGACGCATCCATCTGTTATGCGGGCTGAAATGATCACGTACACTGAGAAAATGACCATTAATAATTTACACAGCAGGAGACGAGCCGCGGCTCTGTCAGTTACAGGCGCCATCAAGACTCAAGACCACCAAATCACAAGTTTGCACTTGTGACAGAGTCAATAAAGAATTCACTACTCGCATCTGGGAATCCATCTTCAGGTTTGTTTTCACTTACATAGTGCAGAGATTTTGATTTAGACTTGCAAACATTTGCGAAATTATTCCATTTTCCACATTTAGCACACTGCTTTCCTTTTGCTGGACATGTCTCTCTCCTTTTGTGTTCTTTCCCGCAGTATCCACATGTATGGAGGCATTCTGTATGTACACTGTTTGTTTTTGAGTTTTGCCTGATTTTTGCATGCTTTCCTATCACGTGCACTTGTTGCTCCTGATCTGCGTTTGTGCTGCCGGTGGCCATACTTTTCATTTGAGCCTGTGCAATCTCATGTGATCTGGCAATGTTGATTGCTTTTTCTAAAGTTAATTCAGCACTCTGAGTAATTTCTCTCGAACATTTGGGGAATAAATGCCGAAAACGACACTCACCATCTCCTCTGGATTAGTGAAGCAACAGTCTTTAACGAGCAGTCTGAGTTCAGTGATGAACTGATCAAATGTTTCCGTTTCCTGATCAAAGCGTTTTCTTATTGAACTTGTATCTGGCAAAATTTGGGGTTGCTTTTGGTACTTCCTAAGCTTCAAATTTGTCATAGTAAGTTCTGAGCAACTTAGCTTCATCCACGGTGAGAGTCCATGTGTTATAAATATCCCGTCCTTTTTCTCCAACCCATAGAAGCATGTAGCTGCTTTTCTCTCTCTCCTCCATGCGGCGATACGGTCCCGAAAACATCAGTTCAACGTGCTGCTTAAACTTTCTCCATGCATCGGGAAGATTCTGTGATTCCCAATCCATTCACAGTGCAGGCACTCCGGCAGCATACATCTTCTCGATTACTTTGACACCATTTGGAAAAAGATGACTAGAGTCTCGGATCAGCTTTAACACGTGGGGCTCGTTTTATTTCTGTATCCTCTGGCATACACTGCCTCACGTTAACTTGTGTTCACCCACTGCCCCCTAGAGCCTATATGCAGGAACTACAAACCTATATTCAAACAACATTGAATATTACACAGACAGTGCAAATACTGAATTAAATTCTTTTTCACGTCTTGTGCTTGAACGGACGAATTCATACAAAATTATGTAAAATAAAGGGACAGCAGCCTAATAAACCTGCTGCTGAGTTTAAATGTTAATCAAACAAAGGTCAAAGAAATCACTCACTGCTATTGACTGAATAACTTTTGTAACTTTATAAAGATCCGTCTATATTTAATTTATACAGTGATGAATTTGCAGTGTTATTTTACATTTGATTACTTTATTCAAATTTCTGTATCTGAAAACTACTGTTAGACCTAGACCCCCCCCCGAAACACTGTTTATTTAATTTGTAGTCTTTATTTGTTCTATTGTGTTTATCTGTGCTATTTGTAATTTGATTGTTTGTTCTTATTTTATTACTGACGGCTTACTTGTCTTTAAAAATGTTGTGAATTTACTATAATTAGACTAGTAGATTTTGCTCTAGTATCAAAATTGGAATAGAGAATTGTGGTATTTCACTGGTATCCATTTGAACCACTGACATAATCCCTAGCACTAAGCACTTACTAAGCACACATCTCTAAATATGGACTGTGCTATTAAATGAAATATAAAATATGATTGAGCAATAGAATGTACAGTGGATGTACAGCAAGAACAGTGAATGTAACAAACTCATACAATATATTTTAGCAGTCTTAATTAAGCATGAAAATAATAATAGCTGAAGGAAATATATATTTACTAAATAAATTAAGCCAACTAATATGATTCATATCCTTTTGGTTTCTTTACCCAATATATTTAAAAATTACAAATGCAGTAAAAATACAGGTATCGTATCAGTATTGGCAAAGTACCAAAAATCACAAGTTCATCCCTAGTTGTTAGATGTAGATGTTTGCTGTTTATGCTCTCATTCCGTGTTTCCTAGTTTATCTTTTGGATTATTAAACCCAAACTACATGTGAATCCTCATCTCTGCCTGCCTTCCTTGATTCCCCCATTTCATAACAGATGACTGACCACAAAATGGATCCAGCAGTTAGAATCATCCAACTACGTCAAGGTAATCGATCTCTCAAGGATCACATCAATGTTTTCCTGGACATTGCTAATTCCTCTGCCCTCCCAGACTTTGCTCTAATTGATTTATTTTGTTATGGTCTCAATGATTATTATCAACCAAAACTGAGCTGTGATGGTCCTCATGGGTCGCTGGCCAAACTTCTGGACTATGCACACTTTTGTTGAGTGGTTCCTCCTTCACTGTGGGGGAAGTAGAAGAGGACGCTTCCCCTAAATATTTTTTGGGAGGGGGCAGGACATAGCAAGGTCTGGTGGCCATGGAGCTTGGCCCACCACGGTCACCAGCATGTCCAGTTATAATGGTCACTTGTCCCGTGCTTTCCGTACCTTCCTGTCCAGTTGTCCCCGCATTAGAGCCTTTCCACAACATGGCTGCCGCACCAGAGCCTATCCACAACATGGCCGCCACACCGGAGCCTGTCCACAACATTGCCATCACACCAGTGCCTTCAGTCAACATGGTTGCCACGGCAGAGCCTCATGCCAGAGTCTCCAGCCATCATTGACATCACGATAGAGTCTTCAGCCGTCATGGACGCCACATCAGTGTTTCCGCTCTTCATGAACGTCACATCTGAAGCTTTCAAGGCGATTCCTAGGCTTTTGAGACTGGAATCCAGTTTGGAGGACACACCAGTTACATCGGTGCGAGCAGCTGGCATCTCTGCGGTGGTACCAAGCCTGGGTTTTCAGAGGTGGTCCCACCAGCAGTTGCACTCCCTGTTACGGCGATGGCCATTTTGTGTGTTTGGGCTGCACACTGCTCTCCAACCCATGAGTCTACTCCAGAGCCCGGTCCAACCCATGAGTCCTCTCCAGAACCTGCACTAGCCCTTGGGTCTGCTCCAGAGCCTGCTCCAGCCCATGAGTCTGCTTCAGAACCCGGTCCAGCCCATGAGTCCGCTCCAGAACCCAGTTCTTTGAACAATGAACTTCCTGTTTTTCCTGACATGACCAAGGAGGTTGCCCCTGAGTTACCTGTCTGCCCTGATGCGACCACAGAGGTCGTCCCAGAGTATCCTGTCTGCCCTGAAGCGAACATGGAAGTCGTCCCTGAGTTTCGTGTCTGCCTTGATGTAACCATGGAGGTCGTCCCTGAGTTTTCAGTCCGTCTCAACATGACCACAGAAGTTGTTCCTGAACTGCTTGTCTGGTTTGACAACTACTTCCTGTTTGCCCTGTTATGACCACAGAGGTCGTCCATGAACGCTCAGTCTGTCCTGACCACATAGGTCATCCCTACGTTTTCCTGTCTGCCTAGATATGAACACGGAGGTCTTTCCCAAGTTTCCTGTTTGCTCTGAGCTTCCTGTCTACCTAGATATGAGCACGGTGGTCATCCCAGAGTCTCCTGTGTGCCCAGAGTTTCCTGTCTACCCTGAGTTTCCTAACTGCCTAGATACGACCACTGAGGTTGACCATGAACTTCCTGACTGTCTCGTCTCGGCCAGAGAGGCCATTCTAAGTTCCCGAGTCAAGGCCGAGAATGCCACGATTAACCTGTTAGCCTGCAACCCCATTTTTGAAAAATCCCCAGAAATGGCATACCCAAACTGAAACAGATACAGTTCATGAACCCTTTGTACTAAAAGTACAAGTATGATCTCATTTGAAAGCTAACACCTGGTAGTTGATTGTAAATGTAGAATCAATTATTGTCATAATGAAATAAATTGTTATAAATAGCTTCAAAGTTTTGTAAAGTTATTAGAAATGTTTTTTTATGAAACATCTTCATGAAAATAAAATTTAAGTTGGCATTGTAGCAATCTAGAAATACACTGCAGCTAAAGCCACATGTCTGACCATGTTATATTTAAAATCTGAAGATGATAAGTCTAAAACTCTGTATTTAGTTAAATGTTTTTCAAGATCATGTCATATTACTTTATTTTTATTAGACTCTAAAATGCAAACTGATGTTTATTGTCATCTTCTAGCATCTATTTATTTATTTATTTATTTTTTATTTATTTTTATTTTTTATTTAGCAGTCAGACATACATACAAACCAACATAGTGCAGTAGTGAGCAATCTTGTAAATCCATAATTCCAGAAGTGACATAAAAGTGATTTAAGTGTTTGGTCTAAGTGTGTATGTGAGCGGGAGTGAGTGTGGGTATGTGTATGTGTATGTGTGTGTATGCGTAAACAAAGTAACCATTTATTATCTATTACCATTGTCACTACCATCACCACCCCACTCCCCACTACCACCGACCACTGTGTTGGTCGATTTTTATTTCCATCCTTCCTCCTATGTAACAATTACCATTGTCAATCCCGTACAAAATAAAAGATAGTATAATAAGATAATATAAGATAACCTACCCCCACATCTCATCAGTCCCTATCTTTTCCTAATTTTTTTTTGTTTTTTGTGTGTGTTATGTGCAATGTCTAAAGTGCATTAAAAGAGGGAGTACAGTGCGAGAGTGTCTCAAATTGGGACAGAGAAGCTGTCCCGTTGAAACCACTTCTCGCCTGTCTTGGTGTTTGTTAGGTTTTCCATACATATTCCTTTTTTTTTTTTTTTCTTTCTATTCTATGTTGTGGTGCATTAAAAGCCCATGAAGAGATAGGGGGCAGTGTTGGGCAAGTTACTTTTAAAAAGTAATTAGTTACAGTTACTAGTTACTTCTTCCAAAAAGTAACTAAATTAGTAACTCAGTTACAAATTTTAAAAGTAACTAGTTACTTATGAAAGTAACTATTGCGTTACTTTCAAGTAAAATTAAATTTTAAATGCTCAAATGTGACCCCACCTCTACCCCTCTTTAACGGAACTTAAAATACATGTGCATGTTCAATTATTTATGATAAATTTGAATATTATAATGAAATGGACACTTAATACAATACATTATTAACAGAAACATGAAACATTGTACACGCATCTAAAAAAAAAAATGTTGCTGTGGGACAAAGTGAGACTAGCCTCCAATCAAACGCCATGTATGTAGATATTATGTTTATATAGTGGATCAATGCAAATAACACAATAGATGTTTTGGAAATTTTGATATTTATTGCCCCTCAACAGGCCACAACTGGGCAAAACTAAATTAAGCTTGTTAAGCTCGTCGCCATACCTGTCTCTCGTTGACTGACTGGCTTGTGTTGTTCCTTGTGTGTCCTGTCCTGCCCGACTATGCGTTATGATGGGTCGTTCGCAATTCATGAGCGTTAGCCGTTAGTGATGATGGGTCGTTCGCGAATGAGCGTTAGTGATGATGGATCGACTCGTTCGCGAATGAGCTTTTGATGGGTCGTTCGCGATTGGGTTTAATAATCCAAAAGATAAACTAGGAAACACGGAATGAGAGCATAAACAGCAAACATCTACATCTAACAACTAGGGATGAACTCTATTTTTACAAATTTAGCCTATAGAAATTAAATAATTATGTAATACAAATTGAAATATTATAGTCAAAGTCATTTAAAGAGCCGTTTGTGAGCCAAAAGAGCCGGCTCTTTTCAGTGAGCTGAGTCAAAAGAGCCGAATGCCCATCACTACTATGCGTGCTTTCGAAACCCGCCCAACTCTACCTCTGATTGGCTTACAATGACATTTTACTCTACCTTATAGCCAATCGTCAGCATTTATGCGCTTGTCTCGTGCTCTGCCCACTAACCAAGGAAGAACAGTAAAAAAAGTATTTGCCTCTCGCTCAGAGATCTAGTTGGTCTGATGAAAAAAAAAAACAGCTTCATCAGTTATAGTAACGCGCCGCATTTTTTGGCAGTAACGGTAACGGCGTTATTAAGATGAGAAGAGTAATCAATTAGATTACTCGTTACTGGAAAAAGTAATGCCGTTAGTAACGGCGTTATTTATAACGCCGTTATTCCCATCACTGATAGGGGGGGAGTTATTGCAGTAGTGATGACAATGACACTTAATTCCAATACAGCATTGACAATGGCAATATTAATGATAATAATAATGATAATAATAATATTACTAATAAATGACAATGATGATGGCAGTGGCGATCGCAATGGTGAAAGCAAAAGACAGCAACAACAGCAATTACAACAATGAAAAAATAAAAGTGAAAAATAGTAACCATAACAATAACAGTAAAGATAGTAATAACAATGATGACAAACAAGTTCAAACAACTAAAATGCATTAATATTCGTGGGTTGATTAAGAAGGTGTGAGGAGTCGGAGTTGAAAACAGAGAATGGATTCATAGCTGTAAGAGGTCAGAAAGTGTTGGATGGCAGAGGTCAGTTTCAGATGCGTAATTATGAAGGGGAGATGCGTATTCCACTTTAATGAAGTCTGTAATAAGATTTTTCCAAATGTTAATGTGTAATTTATTTCTAGTTTTCCAGTTCATGAGGATAGTTTTCTTGGCGATGGTTAGAGCTATGAGGAGTATTTTAGAGTTTATAGTTTTATCAGTGATTATTGTGAGGTCCCCCAGCAAGCAAAGAGAAGGCGACAGTGGGATGTGGCAGCCGACTATAGTGGATAGTGACTGTGTGACCTCTTCCCAAAAGTGTTTGATTGGAGTGCAGTGCCAGGTTGCATGGATGTATGTATCTGTAGAATTTTGATTGCAATGTGTGCAAACTTCTGATGTGAAACCCATTTTAGCTAATCTGTTTCCCGTGTAATGTGTTCTGTGAAGTATTTTGTATTGTATTAACTGAAGATTCGCATTTTTGGACATGAGATAGATGTTTTTACAGATTTGGGTCCAGAAGTTGGCATCAGGGGCTATTGAAAGATCGTTTTCCCATTTTATTGTTGGTAAGTGAATGGTCTGAAGTTTGTTTGAAATCATTTTGTATATTTTAGAGAGAAGTTTCTTTGGGGAGGAAATGTTGACCAAGTCTGATATTGCCGGTGGAAGTTCTAAATTTGTGTCTCTGTTTATTTTTGTCAGAACAGAAGATTTGAGTTGCAGGTATTTTAAAAATTCATTGCTCCCGATGCCATACTCCTGGGCCAGTTGCGGAAATGGTCTAAATGTGTTAGATTTGAAAATATGCTTAATGTGGGTGATACCCTTTTCCGCCCATGTGTGAAAATTCAATGTTTTTTTATTGCTTATAAAGTCACGGTTGTTCCATAGTGGGGTGAGGTTAGATGGAGCTAATGTAGAATTTGTGATTTGGTGAAATTTCCACCAGGCTGTCAGAGTGGTGGCTATAGTTACTGCATTAAAACATGTGTGTTGTTTAATTGATTTGGTGAGAAACGGTATGTCAGCTATATTTAATTCTTTGCATAGTGATTGTTCTATATCTAGCCATATAATATCAGATTGGGTGGGGTGAATCCATTTGTATATGTATTGCAGTTGGTTAGCCATTGAGTAATATTGGAAATTTGGTGCTTCTAGTCCTCCTTGAACCTTACTTTTTTGTAGTGTAGTGAGTTTTATCCTTGGTATTTTATTTTTCCAATAGAAGCGAGTTATAATGGAGTCTAGTGATTTAAACCAGGTGAGTGTGGGGTGGGTTGGAATCATTGAGAATAGGTAATTAATTTTCGGTAAAATCGTCATTTTTATTGCTGCTATCCTGCCTATTATGGAGATTGGAAGATTGAGCCACCTGAGCAAATCGTCTTCTATTTTTTTTTAGCAGTGGTGTGAAGTTGAGTGTTACCAACTCTGACAGTCTGGAGGAAATCTTAATGCCTAAGTAAGTGATGTGATCATGACATATAGATATTGGTGATTGATGGGGTGCCACATCCCATTTGGTTTTATGTAAAGGGAGGATGGAAGATTTATTCCAGTTTATTGCATAATCTGATATTTTTGAGAAAGACTGGATTGTTTTAATTATTTCTTGAGTAGATGCTAGGGGTTCTTGTATATATAGTAGGATATCATCTGCATAAAGTGAGATTTTATGTGTTTGTTGTGGTGTTTCAATACCTTTGATTGCTGGGTTTTGACGGATAGCTGCTGCTAAGGGTTCAATAAAAATCGTGAATAGGGATGGAGAGAGTGGACATCCCTGCCTCGTCCCCCTGTGCAGTGTGAAGCTTTGTGATGTTAGTCCATTGGTTGTGACTGTGGCCGATGGTGATGTGTATAAAATCTTGATCCAGTTAATAAATGACTCTCCAAAGCCGAATTTTTGTAACGTGGTGAATAAAAATTTCCAGTTGACCCTATCAAAAGCTTTTTCGGCGTCTAATGTGGCAATGAGAGTATCTTTCTGTTGTACTGATGAGTAGTGCATTAAATTGTATAATCTCTTAAAAGTAACTCTTTAACTCTTTTTTCCAGTTGGACTTCTTTTTCTCTGTCCTTTTTTTTTTTATGTACTGAATATGATATAATTTTTCCCCCGTAAAACTACTTTCCATGTTTCCCAGAGCAGTGATGCTGACGACTTTAGAGAGTCATTTATTTCAAGGAAGGATGTCCACTCTCTCTTGAAATAGCTGTCAAATTCTGGATCTTTCAAGAGTGATGTATTAAAACGCCATCTGGTGGGGGTGCTTCTGTATTGCAGATGGATTCCATGTAAGAGTTACTGGAGAATGGTCACTAATAATGATCGGATGAATTTTGGTTTCTAAGATATTTGGTATGATTGAATTACTGGTTAGAAAGAAATCAATGTGGGAGTAGGTTTGGTGGACATTAGAATAAAAGGTGTATTCTCTGGCGAGTGGGTGTTGTAGCCTCCAACCATCACCAAGACCAAAATCACTCATGAACAGTTTTATTGTTTTAGAGGACTGCCAAGATTTTCCTGTATGTTTTGACCTGTCAAATGATGGATTGATTACAGTGTTATAGTCTCCCCCTATAATTATTGGACCGTTGGAAATGTTTGAGAGAGAGGAAAAGAAATTTGTAAAGAAAGATGAATCATCAGAGTTTGGTCCATAAATGTTGCCAATTGTAATTGGATTATTATTGATTGAAATGTTAATAATGATAAAACGGCCTTCAGGATCTGAAATGGTTGTATGGTGGTTAAACTGTATTTTTTTGTTTATTAAGATGCATACTCCTCTTTGTTTTGAATTATAGTGGGAGGAAAAACAGTGGTTAAAATGAGTAGTTTTTAAGCTGTTTTGTGTATATTGTGAGAGGTGTGTTTCCTGTATTAGACATATCTGCTTGTGTATTTTTTAGGTAATTTAAAACTTTATTTTTTTTTGTTTGTGAACCAACTCCACGAATATTCCAAGTTAAGAATTTCAATTGCATGAACCTATAATGTATATTTCATAGTTACCTTGTATGAGTATAAGTCTGTGTGTATGGATGTGAATGTGGTTGTGTGTGTGTGTGTGTGTGTGTGTAAATCTATAACACCAAATGACAAATAAAACAGGGAAAACATAGATACCTATAACCAACAACAGAACATATAAACAGTGAGCAAGGCTATTTAGGTGCATTTAGAATACAATGTGAGTGCGTGGTGCAAGTGGTTTAATTAAAGAATATGAAGATTATGAATTGAATATAAATTGGGCATAAACGGATTGGAAATGTAACATTGCTAATTTCAATAATTAGTAAAGTCAGGGAGTAGTGTCTTTGTCTCTAAACAATTGTCCATCAATATATAATTTGTCCACTGTGATGATTGCTTTTTTACCTTGATTGATCATTGTCTTACGGATGGGGAAAAGTAGTTTACGTCTGCGGATGATTTATTGTGGATGTTGTTCGTTGAGTCCGTAATGGGTTCCTTTTAGCTGCCGTCCTTGTCGCTGAACCAGTACTTTTTGCTTGAAATGTTCAAATTTGGCGATGATGGGCCGGGAACGGGTAGAGTTGATGGGTTTCTGTCCTAAACGGTGAACACGATGGAAGGTGATGTGCTCCACAGCCTCTGGTGTAAGTTTGAGCTGGTTAACCATGAAGTCCTTAACAGATTTTTCGGGGTCTTCGGTGGATGATTCGGGAATGTCGGAAAAGATTAGATTGTCTCTCATACTTCGTGACTGTATATCCAGGATGGTTTCTTGCATGGTTTTGTTCTCAGCGATGACGGAGGTAAGTTGAGTGCTTACAGTGGAAAGTTTTGCAGTGAGTGTGTCCACGGAGCTTTTCAGTGATTTGTTTTCTTCTGTGAGCGAATCGACTTGTTGTTGACTGTATTCCAGGCTATGGCGGAGGTTTTGAAATTCTTTGTGTAGTACTTCGATTAGTGAGAGTCTAGAATCCAAGTTAGATAAGCGCTCGTTGATTGATAAAAGTATGTCGGAACAGCAGTTTGTTTTGGTAGGAGTGGATGCTGGTGATGTTGGTGACGGCGGTGAATCGGTTGATGAGGGAGAATCCGAGGTGCGTGTTTTTTTTGGCTTTGCGTGATCGGCCCATTGTACGGAGTCTGTTGAAGTGATGGTCAATGTAATCCTCCAGTTGGTCCAGGTCCGAGTTGAAATCCAGGTTTTGAATTAGGTTTAAAGCGGGTGATGTTGTTATGGAAAAAACGAGAGAGAGAGAAGAGGAACAAAAAAGTGTTATCTTTTTTCTAGCAGCGGCGCGCTGCCATGTTGAATTTTCGCACCCAACACGCACACACACACACACACACACACACACTGCGTCAATACGTCATCACGTCCCCATCGATTTAGTCTATTGTCTCTATTGTTTTGTGGTGCAAACGAGCCCCATTCAGTCTCAGTCTCCCCTGCACACATTCACACCTCTGGTTTGGTTATGGCTCTAAATATGTTTTTTTTTTTGTCTGCATTATAATTACTAAAGATTGGCTATTCACGCTGTTTCAATCCCTCGTTTCTTTTATCAAAGTTCAAACTTCACATTTGAGACTTTATCAAATGCCTTTCTTGAAAAAAATAAACATTTTAGTAAGCATTCCTATTTAGAAAAAAATCATAAAAAAACAGCTAACGTTTTGTGGCAGGTGCACCTAGAGCTAGCATGTTAGCTTAGCACACCATCAATAGATGACAATTTATGAGATTAACACCATGTTTGTGCTCCAAACCTACTTTATAGCACAAGTCGAGTGTTTTAAATAACCTTCTGTTATCTGATTTGGCTTTAGATTAAAAAATCAGACAGAAAATATATTATTTTATAGTATTCTGCACAATGATAAAGTCTATATCGATTAGCATTACATTATAAATATAATCTATTATTATGAAAATACCTGACATGGCTCAAAGAACACAGGTAAATCAAATATCATTGCAATGATGTTTATTGTCTTCAAAACGTCTTTATCTGCATGTTACAGCGATCTCTGGAAGCTTCGTTTTGTTTCGGGACTTCCTGAATGTCACATGATTATGGCTCTTCTTCGTGTGTTCCATATATGGACTGCATGTGCACACGGCGCCCTCAGGCTGCCAGTATGGATTGAAAACCCAGTACATCTGAGTATCCAGCGCTCATAATGATTACATCGGCCCATTTGGGTATAAATTCAATAAATATTATTCCTGTCTATATAAATCTGACGTAAACCTATGATAATCTATCAATATTTCTCCAAATCTGTACATTTTTTAGCTAAAAGCCCTGAGAGACGTTGTTTTGTCAAGCGCTGTCATGACGACCTCACAGGAGTTTTTTTTCTGCACACGGCGCCCTCAGGCTGCCAGTATGGATTGAAAACCCAGTACATCTGAGTATCCAGCGCTCATAATGATTACATCGGCCCATTTGGGTATAAATTCAATAAATATTATTCCTGTCTATATAAATCTGACGTAAACCTATGATAATCTATCAATATTTCTCCAAATCTGTACATTTTTTAGCTAAAAGCCCTGAGAGACGTTGTTTTGTCAAGCGCTGTCATGACGACCTCACAGGAGTTTTTTTTCTGATTGAGACCGGCTGACGCGCATAATTCATATTAAAGGTATCGACTCATTTTTTGATTACATAACTCCTGACACAAATTAAGACATAACTGTCACTATAAGTTTCTCAGAATACAATAGTGTTCAAATACTGAAACTTGAGTCTTATATCTTTTTAATGATGTATAGTTTGTCATGGTAATAACTTTAAATCTGATAGTAACTTTGAACTATTTAAACAAAAAAACGCTTCAGTGCGCCGGCGCTCTGGCAACGGTTAACAGGTTAAAAACTTTACCTACTTTGGCATGAACATTTCCCCTAGATGTCATGCCTGCCCTGTTATGGCCACGGAGGCCATTACTGAACTCTCTGCATGATCTGACACGGCAACAGAGTCCAACCCTAACCTTTCTGTGCTTTTTGTTCCAGTTTCATCTGCAAAGCCTTAGTGGGTTTCAGTCCTCCCTGTCTGCCAGGGTGGTCTACTGCTACGCCTTGGTTGACTTCAGCTCTACCTGATCCGCTGTTGTGGTCTTCAGCCCCGTCTGCTCCACCGTGGAGGTCATAAGTTTCATCAGCTCAGTTAAAGTGGTCTTCAGTCCCGTCTGCTCCGGCATGGGGGTCTCCAGTTCCGCCAGCTCCGCTGAAATGGTCTTCAGCTCCGTCTGCCCCACCATGGTGGTCATCGGCTCTGCCACGGGCTTGGCCCTCATTCCCTCGCCCTATTCCACCTCCACTCCACCTCCCTCCTGGACTGTTTTGGAGCGTCTGGAAGCCGCTTCTTTGAGGACGGGCTCTGTCACGATCCCGGTGTTGTGACTGTTTTGTATGGACTTTTATGTTGAATGTTTTTTACGTTCCTATTGCTTCACTCCTGTGTCTTGTTCCTGTGGCCATGTTTGTAGTTTTGAGATTTTCCCTGTTGATTATTCTTCCCCAGGTGTGTCTTGTTACTTGTTATCCTGTTAAGCTTGTTTGCCCCTCTGTAGCCCTTGTTTTACTTGTTCTCTGTCAGTTGTAGATGTATGATTACTGTTTATGCTCTCATTCCGTGTTTCCTAGTTTCTCTTTTTGATTATTAAACCCTGACTGCATGTGGATCATTTTCTCTGCCTGTTTCCTTTGCCTGCCTAAATGCCCAACTGTAACAAAGTGGAACCCATAATTTCAACTCTTAAAAACGTTCTTAACTGCTGTTGGCACGTTTTGTAGGCTTATTTAATTTTCTGCCTGTTACTCTAAATGGTTTATTCTTTATCTCATTACATAAACTTTATGACTGTTGATTCTGCTGTAAACGTCAAACTTTGACAGAAAATACTCCCTGCTATGACACTGAATCACCACAAGAGGGAAATGAGGCTCTATTTTCTATTGGGCCAGAACATCTGGTGGGCTCCACCCAAAGTACTGTGCCCTTAGCTTGGGAACAATTTCAAGTCTCACATTTTACTTATGTACCACAAGTGACATAACAGAGCATATAATGTGCTTTTATTGAGGTCAATGAAACTTTAATTTGATTTAATATGATCCTAATTCAGAAAAAGGGGTTCCCAAACAGGATTATTTGAGATTTGTTCTGGTACATGGTGTGAATGTGTCAAATAAAACAAAAGATTATTGAATCACAAGATAATACTATTTCAGACTTATTCAAAATTCCATGTTTCATTCAATGTGTTATTTGCAATTATGGTAAAACTTTATTTTACTGTGTCCTTGTTACATACAGCATGTTACATGTACTTGCTGTAGTAATAACAATAAAGTATGCATTGCAACCCTAAACTAAACCCTATTTCAAACCATACCATGTAGTAAGTACATGTTGTTAATTGATATTAGTCAGTACGTAAATGTATAATTATATTGTAACAAAGACACCATAAAATAAAGTGTAACGGGAGTGCAGGTTCTTTTCACTCATTTGTTTATGCAGTCAATGGATTTCTCTTCATCAAATGTGTTCTTTGCTTCCCCAAAACCAGTCTCAGATGGTGATACTATGGAACTTTATTAATCAGTATCACTGATATCACTGACGAGTCAAAAAAACTTGAATAAATTAATACAAATACCACGGTAAACGGATTTCATATGTGCCTGCCTAAGGTAAGCTGGTATGACCTGTTCAACCTGTAATTAAAGGGATAGTTCAGCCAAAAATTAAAATTATGTGACAAAACAATATATTTTGAAGAATGTCGGTAGCCAAACAGTTGATGGGCCCCATTGAATTCTATAATAATGTTTTCCATACTATAGAAGCCAATGCGGCCCATCAGCTGTTTGGTTACCCATTTTCTTTAAAATATCTTCTTTTGTGTTCAGCAGAAGAAAGAAATTCCTACAGGCTTGGAACAACTTGAGGGTGACTAAATGATGACAGAATTTCCATTTTTGGGTGAACCATCCCTTTAAGATAAGCACTAATAAAGATATAAGTGCTTATGTTTGAGGGGTTAATTCCATCTCTTCTCTCCCTGAAAACAGAAATAACACAATTCTCTTGCAGAAGTGTCCACCCCTGAAGTTTTCTGATGTATACATAACAAGATTTGGTAAAGTCAGACATGACAAGGTGCCACTCATTATACTAACACAAACAACACTGAGCAGTACCGTGTTTATCAGGTGAATAAATGCAACACAGGTGTGGAGAGCAGAGGACACTGCAGTATGCTACTCAAAAGTGTTAATGCATCAACCCTCATCTGAGGAGGCAAAACGCAACATACTCTGCACCGCTGCGTGTGACAAAAGTAATTAATGAAACAGCAAGATCAAAAGAACTAGTTGAAGCAGCCAGTGAACAATATAATTTTCATTCCTACTAAGATGACATGCTCCTCACAAAAGTGTCCAGAAATTTATTCGACACAATCTTTACAACTTTCATTTTGCAAGTGACAAAATCAGACCGGTTTGTTTCAGGTCGGCTCATGGATCCACAAGACTAATTTGGCTTAAAAAAATGTAAAGATTTTCTTACTTAATATTTTTGGCCTGTTTTTGATTACAAATATTTCAAAATTCTTAAATCAGCTTGCATTTACTTGCAGAAGGAAAATTAATTAAGATATTTCTGTCATGACAGATCTGTGTTTGGCATGGTAATGGATATGATAATGCTGATATGTTTGGTCTTGGTGGAATAGATCTGCTACGCTGCTGCTGCTGTTTTTATTGCTGCTGCTGCAGCAGAGCAAATACAGGACTTGTTACTACCAATACTTACACAACACGCTGCTGTGAGCAAGTAAGACATGCTGCTGCTGTACAATATAGCATACATTAATTACCGGTAGCAGATCTATACTGGCGGAGCTGGGGAACGTGGAGGATTTCTGAAAGCACACTGGAACTGCTACAGCAAATGCTGACCAGGTATTTGAAAGTTGAGCAGCGAGCTCATTGGTTTCTGATACAGCAGGAACCAATCAGCTGTGTCCTATAGAGAATAGTGTGATTGGTAAGTATATTGAGTTAAGAACCTAGAAGCCTGCACCATCTAGAGTTCCATGACAGAACTTTGTATTTAACTCTTCTTTTCTAAAAAAAAAACAAAAAACAAAGAATGAATGAAAAAAATTGAATTTATGCTTAAAACAAGAACAATCTGCTATTATGGATATTTTGATAATAGGAAAACAAGACAAAAATGCTAAGGGAGAAATCAATGTTTTGCAGTATATTTCTTTCAACTTGTCATATCATCATTGCACTGATTTTCCACCAGAGTCAG
Organism: Gila orcuttii; assembly: GCA_026230005.1. Classification (NCBI taxonomy): domain Eukaryota; kingdom Metazoa; phylum Chordata; class Actinopteri; order Cypriniformes; family Leuciscidae; genus Gila; species Gila orcuttii. The sequence goes on along the minus strand of JAPDVR010000005.1, from coordinate 24,168,221 downwards.
TGCAAATTCCATCTAGTCATTCTGAAGGCGACCTTGTGGACTTTGAAATCTTGGACCTTCCGGCTTGTGGAAACTATACGAGAGATATAATAGAGAGCTGCAGGGATAATGTATTTTTGTAAGCTATAGCATCAGCCTTGACAAAAAGCCATTAGGATCCTTGTATAACCAAAAGCCAATTGACTTCAGGACAATGGACCCGGGAGTGCAATTTCCAAGTTTTAGGACTCAATGCTGCAGCACTCTATTCTAGAACAGTTACATCTTTCTATCTTAGACATCACATACTCATTAATACACACTATTATTCTGAGGTAACCTGAAGTCAACAAAGTGAGTAAAACTTCATGAATAGGTCAACTTCTATTCTCATAAACATCATGAAGGCATCCTGATATGTGTAGTCCAGCTCATTGTTGCATCTCTACACGTCTGGTTTCAAACCCTCAGATATTGCAGAGTGTTTGATCTCATTTTGTTTGTAATTCTGCATAGAGTGAGAAAAAAATCAGGGACTGACTTGTGCTTTTTCCTTTGTATTTCTTCTTTTTTTCCCTTCCAGGTCCCACAGAGATACTGATGTGACTTTGAATGAAGAACCTGAGGGCTTAGCGTTGATGTTGGTAGGCCTCAAGAGATGCTACAATCTCGTATGACTTCTAAAAAGTCCTACAACAAGCCCAGAGAGCCTTGATTCTTTAGCAGTCGAACACCGCCAAGTTAAAACGGGACAGAGAGCAAGACAGACAGAGAGAGAGAGCAACAGTCTTGAGACGTACGTTTGGCAGGAACAAGGACAACACATGACAGCCATCAAGAAGACAAGAACATATTTCAGAGAGACTCTTGTCAGAAAATAGTTAAGTTGTCTGTTTGTTGTCAGAGCCGAGTTTAAGGTTCCAAATTGCACCATGGAGAGGTAACTCCGGTCAACGACTGTTTTGCCAAGGACAAGCAAACATTTACCATCTGAGTGTTTTGCATTAAATAAAGTATCCGAATGCCTTGAGGCAAAAATTTCGAACAGCTGAAAAAGTAAATGTCGTATTACTGCATCATTACTGATAGTGGTGAGTGTTTTAACTCGATGAGACCTGCTGTTACCCTCCAAAAAGAAGGTCACCAGCGAATTTTGAGCAAGACATAAACCAGCAAGACATCTTTGGTCAACCATCCTTACCAACTAAGGGCCAGATTTACTTACAGCTTTCACCGGAACAAACCCTCTTTTGGCATTCAGTTTACTAAAGGCAGTGAAATATTAGTACTGAAAAGGCACTGTTATTTTTGCTGACCTTATTGCATATGCATGTGTAGGAGTTTCCCTTTCAGATGCAAAATTTATTGGAGGAGAGTATTTAAACGAATCATGCAAGGTGATTTACTAAGGTATGTGCTGATAAATTTATTGGTATTTGCACCATTATTTACCCCCCCAAAAAAAGCATGTCTTAAACCAGATGCTAATTTGCGCTGCTATTGGTAGATTGCGTTGGTCATTATGGAAATTATCCGAAAATGATCTGTTGTTGAATGTAGATCACCAGCAGAACTTTCCACTCCCATCGGCTCTTTTATGGAATTGCGCTCACGCTAATTTGCTCTGTTTAGTAAATCTGGCTCTATGTTGGCTATGCAAACCAGCAAAAAACAGGAGACTATTTTAAAAAAGGTCAAGCAAATCTGGCAATAAAAACATGCAAATGAATTGCCAAATGCAGCGTGTGAATTATGCAGACACGCGATGACTGCCTTTGAACCAATTCGAATTTCTAAGACTTTTTCCACCACCTTTTAAGTCATTTAAATTGACCAAAATCATTCAAATTGAGACTGATTTGCTAATGAAACATTCAGGCCAACTTTTGAATCAGTTGACCAGTTAAAAGGAACCAACTAAAAAATACAATTTACTTACAAATTCGGCATCATTATGGCTTGTGAGCAAGTTTTACTCTAAACAGGAGCAATATCTATTAATTGAAATAGGTATTAGAACCAGCATTGTTAGTAAACTAGAACTAAATCTATTAAAAATAGTTTTGAAATAAAGCTGAAATAAATATTAGATTAAAAAAACTTAAAATTGTACTAGAACTTGAATCTGAAATGAATAAGTTTAAGTAATTAAATTAAATAGAAAAAAAATAATAAGTTAATTAAAATAACACAAAAAATCTATTATTTTAATATTTTATTAAAACATTAAAAAGTACTCCACTGTAGCGAATTAGCTCTATGAAATATTAATAACCAATCATAACTTGTTATAATTGATTATGAATATTTGGGTCAGTTAATCGGATTAACTTGATGTAGCTACATTAACATTACAACCAATATATATTGGTTATTAATTAATTAATAGAAATGTTAATTTCCGGGGCATGAGAAATGTTTTTCTTACTAAGTATTACTAAGAGCAAATAGTCAAGATCTTATATGATTAGTGACTCCAGATATGAGCTTGAGACAAGGACAACTTTACGTGTGATATGAATAAGACTTTATTAACTAGACTAAACATTTAAACTACTCTAACATACACATACATACATGCATACAGTTTACCAAGGGAAAGAGAGCTGAAGAATACAGGAAAGCAAGAAGTTATAGCATTGTTTGAAATTCAGCAGATCAACAGCCTTTAGCAAACCATCAGTTTAGTTCTAGCATGTCCTTTAAAAGGTGTAAGGATACTTAATGTATCAAATAATGAGACTAAGTTTGATACTTGCATGTCTCGCCCATTTGAATTAAACTGTCCTGATGCAATTTGTTGAGGCTCCAGTTGATCTTTCCTGATGTTGTTTTGATGAGAGAGAACCTGTTGGAGTTAGAGGATCTTTGGTGAATGGAAAGACAAGGCCGCAGCCTGGCACAAGCTTGCGGGTCCTTAGAAAACTTCTAGTTTAGCATCATCTTCACATCAGGACTTCTCAGGAAGAACCAAGAGAAAGAGAGCTAAGAGAAGCTAAGAGCGCGAAGAGCAAAGAGAGTCAAGTGGGTCAAGAGGATCAAGAGAGAGCTGATCTTGTGTTCAGTGAATTTAAAGTGTGAAGATGTCACACCCTCTGGAGGTGTGTGAGCCAATAAGAAGTTGACCTTTGGAGGGAGATTTTACGACCCTTTGTGTTCGAGCAAGGCGTTTGAATCTGTAATTTCATTGGGTGTTCAAGAAAAAGAATCTTCAAGATTCTTATAATACCAATGCGTCACAAAGTTAGCAAAATGTAATGTAAATTAACAAATGGAGAACGAAGATTGGAGTTTATAGAGACCAAACATGCAACACATGTGATTTTGGTGAACCATAGTATGCAAAGTCTGAAACATTAACCCATTAGAGTTTACAAGAAAACATAGGCCAAAACAACATCAGAAGGAAAATCATGAGATGTGAAAATGAGATACATGTTTATACATTTCTCAAGTAGTTATATATATATATATAGAATATGTAGGTTTAACAGGGTTTATTTCTCCTTCTCAGAAGAATTAAGCGAGTGTCACATCTCTCAGGAATTCCCTTTTAGGGGTCGTAAAATTTCTTATCAATGTAACAAGACACTGTGAGTGTCTGAGTTCTGCCAGTGGTGTTAGCTTTGGGGGAAGTTACACAGATCTTTGTTGGGAGAGTGAGTTTGCCAGACTATTCATTAAATATAATGAATAATTTGTGTGTGTGTGATTGGTCCAGATGCTACACCACTAATCTTTGTTTTATTTACTTAAAAGAAAGTGTATGTACAGTGTGTTTTTACAGTGCATGTCTTGCTGGTTTGTTGGGGCGTTTTTGCCTGACAAATGGTTGACTATAGTGATTTTTTCTGATGTTATACCCTTCCAAACATTGATAATGTGTATAGTCATATACCTGAGCATTACATTAAAATTTTACTTAATGCATTTTAATGTGAGAGTGACAATAAAACTTAGCTAAACGTTAGCTTCTTATCTTAATTTACCTTAACTATTAAAAAAAAAAAAAAAATAGTTTGAGATCAAACAAAATCAGCAGATCCCCTGCAGTACCGCCGCTGAACCTCCAGACGTCAGTCAGAGTGTATTGTCTGATCAAGACAGATCAGTTAAAGTAAAGTGAAGAGAGAGAGAAGATTCCATGAGAGATGGTCATTCTTGAGTTGAGCTCCAGTAAAATGACGAAACAACGTCTAGACAAAGTTTTTGTTGAATTGGGACAGGTTTTTTTTTTTTTTCACACCTGAATCTGAGGAAAGTTCAAGAGAAGATCATCACAGGATTAGCCTCTACAGAAGAGGATATTTATAATGAAAAGGATAACATCAAGCAACAAACAACTAAGAAGAAAACTTACAAGAAAAAGAGAGGTAAAGTCATTTTGAACAGACAGTGCCATTTCATATCTCTCTGAGTTTTTGCTTAGAAGAACAAATTGTTTACATTCTAAATCAACTATGGCCAGTGCATCATCCTGGCCCCACCGCCAGAAGAGTTCTGAACACTCCAGCCACAGCGTCAGGCCTAAGCAACCCCCATATGTGGATGCCATCCCACTACATTTTCCTAAAGATGTCACAAATGAATTGGCACGGAAAGTCTACAAAAACAAAAGACTGACAGACAACCCAGAAACACTTTTTGCAGACCTACATAAAGATGGCAGCATAAGTAACCTTATATTCCATACCAACAAGCCCTGTGCATGGCACAAGGCCATCATTGCACACTACCCCTCTGCTGAAAGAAAAGGCATCTGCGGGGGTTTCCAGCTAAAAATAAGAAACGAGGAAGACACAACAACCACCAATGTAAATATCTACAAAACAAAGGGTATAGTGGTGGTAAAAAGCATCAATGGGCTCTTCGAACAAGACTTCCTCTGCATCAAAGACAGAGCACAGAAAGAGACTACTACCAGCGACCAACTAATCACTCCTGAGGAGCCAGTCTCCCACACCAGCACAGAACAGACCGAAGACCCCCATCCACACTGCTATTGCACTGACATGAGGGAGAGATTCACAGAGCTAGAGGGAGAAATGGTCCAGCTCAAGGAGATGATCTTCTCCCTGCAAACAGTTCAGACAACAGACCAGACCAGCAACAGCCCCACAGCCAAGCACAGAGAAAGGGACAGCCTCAGGAGACAGCTGTCTACACTGCAGACTGAGGTGAAGGGACTCCAGCAGGAGAGAGAGGGGTTAAGAGCACAGCTAGAGACACTGGAAAAACAGTTCTTAAAACAGACTGAGATACACAAGGCACAACTAACAGCAATGAGGATGGAAATAAGAGATCTGAGGCAGGACAGAGGAGCACAGCACAGCGAGTTCAGCTCATCAGAGGAACCGGTGGAGCAGGACACTTTTCACCCTGATTACAACTCTCAAACAACAGAGATTCAGCACAGCCAGAATCCTACTCTCCCATCAGACCCTTCCCTCACCTCCCAACCAGCCTCACACTCAGACGACCCCTCCACACCAACAGAAGGAACACTACGACCGGAAGTTGCTCTTTTAATTGATTCAAATGGGAATTTTTTTGATGAAAATAAGCTTTTTCCAAACACAGAGTGGCCAAACTCTGGTGTCCGAACACTCAGAGCGCACTCAAATGGCTAAGTGTTGACAAACTGGGATCCCCAAGCCATGTAATAATCCACACCGGCACAAACGATCTGAGAGCCCAACAGGAGAGGGTGGCTACATCACTACAAACAGTGATTGAAAAGGCCTCAACCACCTTCCCAAATACCAAAATTACCATCTCTACTCTGCTGCCCCGAAAAGACTTCCACCCTGACACTATCCAGCGGGTGAATGCCCACCTCTCCTGCTCCTTTGCACTTAAACCCAATGTGCACCTGGCACACCACCTCACCCTGAACCCCTCATGCCTCTACGACCATGTCCATCTGTACAAGACAGCTGTTACTGTCTTCGCCAGGACCCTAAAAGATGTGGCCCTGAGTTGGTACCACAACAGCACCCCCAGGAGCAACAGAGCCCAACAACCTCCACCCAGACCTGTAAGAAAGCACAGTATACCCCCAGAGAGAACATCCAGAAGACAACAGCACTTTCACATGCTGAGACCATCCCAGCTAGCACCTGAGCATCTTCTCCCAGCACTCACATCCTCACATCCAGCACATCAGGCCAGGCCAAAGCCACTCCTGCCGACCCCCTGCCCTCCTCATACCCTGCAGGCCCCGGGCAGACACAGCTACGCTCAGATAGTGAGCAGAACATCCACAACAGCACCAGTGCAAGCCACATCAACAGAGCTAAGAGACATCCGTCAGATGCTCAACCTAATCTGCTCACACCTACTGTCATAGGTCAAAACTTATCTCCTAAACTAAGACCCCATAGACAACAAAGCATTTATCATATCCTGTTGGAACATTCAAGGCCTGAGATCATCTACCTTTGGCCTCAAAAGCAGAAACCCAGATTTCAACTCAGAAATTAAAAAATCAGACATCATTATCCTGCAGGAGACATGGAGCAAAGGAGATGCACCCACCGGCTGCTCCAAAGGCTACAGAGAACTCATCATCCCATCCATTAAACTGCCTGGAGTGACACAAGGAAGAGACTCAGGAGGCATGCTTATTTGGTACAGATCAAATCTTGCCCATGCCATCAAAGTTGTTAAAACTGGACAATTCTGCACATGGTTAGAAATTAATAAGACAATCACTGCAACAGAGAAAAACATCCTACTGTGTGCCACTTATATCTCTCCAGCAGAGTCTCCATATTTTAATGAAGACAGTTTCTCCATTCTTGAAGTAGACATTAATTACTTCCAGTCATAGGGAAGCGTGCTCCTCTGTGGAGACCTGAATGCCAGAACAGGTGAGGAACTGGACACACTTAACTCTCAGGGGGACAAACCCCGGCCTGGAGGAGACGTCCTCCCCAAACCTATACAAGCACAGAGACACAATTATGATAAAACAACAAACAAAAGCGGAACACATCTTCTTCATCTGTGTCGCACACTAGGTCTGTTCCTAGTCAACGGCGGGCTTCGAGGAGATTCCTACGGTAGATACACCTATAGCTCATCTTTCGGTAGCAGTACAGTCAACTATTTTCTAACAGACCTTAACCCAAACTCCCTCAGAGCGTTCACAGTCAGCCCACTAAACCCACTATAAGACCACAGTAAAATAACCCTCTACTTAAACAGAGCAATGCCCAACCAAGAAGCCTCTAAACAAACCCAGCTCCACTCATGTAGAAACATGTATAAATGGAAACAAAACAGTAAAGATACATATCTAAATACAATTAGTCAACCGAAAATTTTGGTTTTCGGTTGACTTTCCCACACAATAGTGAAGGTACAAACCTAGCAGTAGACAAGCTGAACAGAATATTTGAGGTATCAGCAACATTATCCAACTTAAAAACCACAAAAAGAAAACCAAAAAGACCACATGCATCTGAGAAATGGTTTGACAATGACTGCAAAAAACTTAGGAAAGAATTAAGAATCCTATCAAACCAGAAACACAGAGATGCTGACAATGAGAACATCCGTCATCTCTATCACAAAAAACGTAAACAATATAGGAATACTTTAAGAAAGAAAAAAGAACAAAACACAAAAAATCAACTCAGGGAAATTGAAGAATCCTTAGAAGAATCCAACCACTTCTGGAAACATTGGAACACACTAAACAAATCTTACCATCAAGAACTAGCTATCCAGAATGGAGATGTTTGGATTAACCACTTCTCCAACCTCTTTAGTAGTTTAAACAAAAATCAGGAACACAATGCTCTGTATGACAAACTAAGTGTTTTAGAATCAACCATCAAAGACTACCAGAACCCCTTAGACTCTCCAATTACACTAGCCGAACTATTAGGCAAAATACAAACCCTGAAATTGCAAAAAGCCTGTGGTGTCGATGGCATCCTAAATGAAATGATTAAATACACAGACCAAAATTTCAAATTAGCCATTCTCAAGCTCTTCAATATCATCCTGAGTTTAGGTATATTCCCCAACATTTGGAACAAAGGTCTTATTACCCCAATCCATAAAAACGGAGACAGATTTGACCCTAATAACTGTGTAAATGTGTAAACAGCAACCTAGACAAACTTTTCTGCAACATCCTAAACAGCAGACTAGCCCATTTTCTCAGAGACAGAAATGTCCTGAGCAAGTGTCAAATTGGCTTCCAACCAAAATATCGCACATCAGATCGTATATACACTCTCCATACCTTAATCGGTAAGCAAATCAACCAAAACAAAAGTAACATTTTCTCATGCTTTGTTGACTTCAAAAAAGCTTTTGACTCCATTTGGAATGAAGGTCTTTTTCTTCAATTAATCCAGTGCGGCATCGGAGGAAAAACATATGACATCATCAAATCAATGTACAAACAACAAATTTGCAGTTAAAATTGGTAACAGACACACAGAATTCCTCCCTCAGAGTCGTGGAGTGAGACAGGGCTACAGCTTAAGTCCAATGCTGTTCAATACATAAAGAGCTAGCGAGGGCTCTGGATCAGTCTGCAGCACCTGGCCTTACTCCACTGGACACTGAAGTCAGATACCTTCTGTTTGCTGATGATCAGGTGCTGCTGTCTCCCACTAACGAGGGTCTACAGCAGCATCTAGACCTTCTGCATAGCTTCTGTCAGTCATGGGCCCTATCAGTTAACCCCAAAAAGACAAAAATAATGATTTTCCGAAAAAGACCCTGCCGCCCAGACCAACATCATAGATTTAAATTGGACAACATGCTCCTCGAACATACGCAGGACTACACTTACCTTGGCATAAATATTAGCAACACAGGAAATTTTAAAAAAGCTGTTAACGACTTGTGAGACAAGGCACGGAGAGCTTTTTATGCTATTAAGAGAAATATACAAATTGACATCCCAATCAGAATCTGGCTAAAAATAATCAAAACTGTAATAGAGCCCATTGCGCTGTACAGGTGTGAAGTCTGGGGTCCACTCACAGACCAAGAGTTCACTAAATGGGACAAACACCTGATAGAGACTCTGCAAACCGAGCTGTGCAAAATCTTGCTACGAGTTCAGTGCAAAACCCCAAATAATGCCTGAATTAGGGCATTATACCCCCTTGTGATAACTATTCAAAAAAGAGCCATTAAATTCCATGCCCACTTAAAAAATAGCGATGAACAGACCATCCATCACAAAGCCCTGACCTACCAAGAGCTGAAGCCAGAGAAGAACGCCCTCGGACGATTGATCTTAGAGCTGACGTCACAAACTGACAATACAAACATAGCCAGACCAAACCAAATTATTAAAACACAAAAAGAAAAATAACTCAAACATTGGATAGACACAACAGCCAATCAGAGTAAATTGGAATGCTATTTGGCCCTAAACAGAACATATGAATTGGCAGGATACCTGAGTAAAGTGAGATACTCTAAATTTAGAAAAGTCCTGAGCATGTACAGACAGAGTCAGACCTGGCTGCCGAAGGAAGAGCGGCTGTGCCCTCACTGCACAGAGAACCTAGTGGAAACAAAGCTAAACCTTTTGTCATCCTGCCCCAATTATACAAACATTAGGGGCACATTCTATCCCCTTTTTACAACATACCAGAAAGACTTCCATCAGAAAACAAATATGGACAAACTCCCACTCCTGCTAGGAGAAAGCCCAGATAGTTCAAAACTGGTTGCCAGGTATGTGAGGTCCTGTCACGAAAAAAGAACCTCCGGTAGGACAGAGCTACCAACTATACACCTAGAGACACTGATATAAATATTGAGATTAAACATTTTAATTGCTATGTTTATTTTCATGTAAAAGTTTTTATTTTTTAATTTATTTATATTTTTAATTTTTTTATTATTATTTTTTTTATTGTATAGTGTTATGAATGCTTTGGCAATGTAAAGATTTCTTTCACCATGCCAATAAAGCTATTTGAATCTTGAATCTTGTAAATGCAGACGCTCTCTCATTATACCGCCACGGTGACCTCTGGGGTCTCACAAAAGCACCGGCGCTAAAGAGGCGGCAGCGATGAGGGCTTCCAGTTTGGCTTCATTAAAGATGAAACAGAAAACACAAACACCCGCTGATTGATACAAGGGGTTTTGAATGAAGCTGTTGTGCCGTGGACTTCTGAAGGTGCGTCCGTCTATCCATTAACAGCCCATTATGTTCAGCTCCAGAGCTCTTGAGCACATCTCTATGAACACCTCGCCACTGACCTCTCATCAAAGGGCCACAGAGAAGAGAAGAATGGAGGAAATTTAAAGAGGGAAAAAAATTTCAGAGCAAAAGTTCTTGACAAAGTAAAAAAATAACACTGAAACCAGCTGTTTATCTCACAGGGAGATTTATGGTTGGGGTGTCTAAAATAAGCATGGGTTGTGCACAATTCAGAATTGAATTGAGTTTCATTTTAGGCAGCAAACAGAATGTACAATTGCTAATTGAATTTAATGCATTCATATATACTCATTTTTAACTAGAAAAACAAAGGCTCATTAGAATGACGGCTTGACAAACATGTTTGACAGATTTGAAAAAAGCTTGAAGATTTGAAGGTTAATAGAAAAAAGTTTGGAGGTTAATAGACCTCACTGACAGACAGACAGAGATAGACACACACACACACACACACACACACACACACACACACACACACACACACACACACTTAGTTTGATGTGACTTTGAAGCAAAGCTCGGTGGAGATGTCTTCCCCTGAGCTTTCCAGCCGTTTCCATTTGTATTCAAAGCAGACAGCGACCACAGTCACATCTATAATACAGAGAACTTCCTACAGATTCATTTCACTTTCCTCAAATTTCTTCTCTTTCAATGTATCTTAAAATTTAGCATTTTTAATACACAGATTTCACCCTCTGCTTTCAGTGTGAATTTATATTATTTTATTAACAATGTTTACACTTCAAATTAAATTTCCATCTTTGATTTGAGAGCTACAGCAGAGGGATTTTCAGTGAATAAACACTACCAACATTTTTGGGGAATCTGTGTTGTACAATAAATGTCACTCCCGTAAATGACTGAACGCTGTGTGTATAGAATGAGATTAAGCTCTCAGAAGAGAAGCCAAATTTAGCTGCAGTATCATCATTGTCCTGAGAGAAGTCATTACACAGAGAGAAAACATGGATGTGATGGTCTCATAAGTACCTGGAAGAAAACACTGCAACTTTAGTTGCTCTTTTTTTGGAGATTGATGAGAAGGACCTTTCAGTTGATGTTCTAGTCATGATATCAAAGATTATTGTTCCTCTCAGTGTGCACTGCCATTTCTGTTACAAATGGGGAATTGGGTAAACCGAGTCTCAGCTTTCTGTTTATTAAGGAGAGAACTTTCAGATGGAGTGTCCTGCTAAGTCTGCACTTCTCTGCTGGAGTGAGGATGAATGGAGCCAGTGGGGGAGAGAGAGCGAGAGACCAATAGAATTCAGAAAACAGCAGTTTCATGCACTCACCACCTCGGAAAATTATGCTACACAAGCAAATGTCTTCATTGCACTAGTTCCATGTATGTCGTCTTTATCATATCCAAAGAGTAAATCTATCTAATTATGACACTCAGCAGTCAGCTGTTTTCTGCATTTAGAATGTAACACTAGCATAGGCTAGCTACTGTTTACTGCACAGGCCCCAATAATAAGATAATAACCTTTATTTATTTATTTATTTATTTTAATTTTCTATAGCGCCTTTCATCTCAAAGTGCTTTACAGAAACAAATAAAACGATAAGAATACATCATATAAAATAATCCACAATAAAAAATTAAAAGAACAAAATAACCATATAAAATAATGCACAATGAAAAATGTATACAAATTTTCAACTAAAAGCTACCCTAAAAATAAATTTTAAGGTAAGATTTAAAAATGCTAAGAGACTTTGCTTGTCTTATCTCGATTGGTAAAGAATTCCATTGTTTTGGAGCTATTGAAGAAAAAGCCCTTTCTCCCATCAATCGTAAGTGAGTTAAAGGAACAGTTTCAGATGAACGAAGGTCATGCGTTGGAGTATATGGAATTAAACGTTTGGTTAAGTATTGAGGTGCCAACCCATGTAAAGCCTTGTAAGTAAGCATTAGAATTTTAAAGTCTACCCTAAACCTAACGGGGACCCAATGCAAAGACTCTAAAATGGGAGTAATGTGATCTCTTATCCTAGTTCTAGTAAGGATTCTAGCAGCCGAGTTTTGCACTACCTGCAATTTGTTTAAGGTAGCTTTTGGCACTCCAGCTAACAAGGCATTACAATAATAAATATGGGAAAGCACAAAATAGTTAATCAACCTCTCAGCAACAAGGAAAGGCAGCATTGGACGTAATCTGGCAATATTTCTAAGATGGAAAAATAAGTTTTAACAGTATTTTGGACCTGAGGCTCAAATGTTAGATTTGCATTAAAAACAAATCACCCCCAAATTCTTCAATTTTGTTTGAAAGTCCACATTTAAACCATCGACGGTTAGTGAGACTGACCCAGCTTTACGAAGTTGGTGGCCAAATTGATTAAAATTGAAAAAGGTTGAAAAAGATGGCCAAATTGTCACCCCAATATTTGATATTATTGATGATGGTGTTCCACTACACTCCATTATGCACCTGTTTGTTGTTATAATGACAAAAAGTATTTTTTTAAAGGGGTCATATAATGCCATTTTTGTACAAGTTAATATGAATCTTTAGGGTCAAAATAAAAACTTTGTAATATACTTTTATTAAAAATTCTCATTAGTATTTTAAGAAAACACTCATTTTACCTGCTCAAAAACAGCTCTGTTTTCAGCACGCCGTTTCAGTGCATATGCCTTTAAATGATAATGAGCTTTGCTCACTCCGCCCCCTCTGTTCTGTGCGTACAGGATTATTAATTATATTGAGAACGTCGTAACATTACATAGAATACATGCCGTAATGCACCCTGAGTGTAAACATTAGCCACATTCATCGTGAAGCCTGCAAGCGGTTTGCAAAGATTAATATATTTAAAGGTTAATGAAACGTTACACTCACTTCTTCTGGAGGTGCAGCAGGAACACGTATAGTTGGTATCGATTCCTTTTTCAGGAGCAGCTTCTTAGCAAAACCATACTGACCCTCCTCGTTTATAAAGCAGTCTGATGTGAAATGATTCGCGCAAACATGAACGCATTGACGTTGATCGTGGGGAATATTCCCATCGTAAACAAACTCAGCCACTGCGTCTTCAGCGGTTCGGATTTAGGAACATCAAAATGACTGTTGTGTTCGTTATTACATCCAAGAACAGAACACCACAATCGCAAGACGCCATTCTGCTCCAGTGTAACCAATGACAGACTATGAGGACAGCTCGCTCAGGGCGGGGCTGTGTTGAAACGCTGCTGTCAATCAACAATTGTGGGAGGGGCGTCCGTTTTATCTACGTCACAAAAACGAACGGCTCAATTTGAGGCAGGGGAAAACATATAAGGAGATTAAAACAAAAACACTGGATGGATTTTTATCATTATATGATGGTTGTGTACAGGCACTGTCAACACACATTTCAGTACAATCAACTTGTAAAAGTGCATGTACCATTATATGACCCCTTTAAGGATTATCTGCTTCACTGCTCAATGTCAAAGTGAATGAAATGGTCAATAAAATCAAAGGAGGTAGGGTTTGCTGTTAGCAAAAGCAATTCCAGCACGATTGTTACAATGAGCTCTCGGAGACGAGTGAAGGCAGGATCCACATGCAGAAGAATTTATTAGGATATAAGCAAACAAACAAAATAAACCAAATACAAGAAAATCAGGAAAACCAGGGAGCAGGACGGAGACCAACAACATAATGTCTTAACGTTGGTCGTCATTATCAATACGCAGATGTAAACATTGGTACCTGTTTATTTATAAATCAATTTTGGGTCTATTTAAACTCCATATCTTTGCTCTCTAACCCAACTCAAACCTGTTGGAGTTTATTCTTTGCTCTCACAGGATTTGTATACCCTCTCAGTTACACTCGTCCGAACTGAATTTGGAAAACAAGCTTTTCGGTAGGTGGCACCCAGTGATTGGAACTTTTTACAAAATAACCTGAAATTGCGGACCCTGGTGTCAATGAATATTTTTTTAAAATCTTTGCTTAGTGAGCTGTTAAAGGGTTAGTTCACCCAAAAATGAAAATTCTGTCAGTATTTACTCACCCTCATGTTGTTCCAACCTCGTAAGACCTTCGTTCATCTTCGGAACATGAATTAAGATATTTTTGATGAAATCTGAGAGCTGGATTACTCCTCCATAGGCTGCTTAAGGGATTGAAACTTGCCAGCCCCGAAAAGTTATTAAAGATATCGTTAAAATAGTCCAAGTGAATACAGTGGCTTAATCTTAAAGGGTAACTGTAGTCAAACTCAGCGTGTGTGGGTGGAGGAAGAAGACAGGGTCGGCGGAATTGGGACTTGCACTTTATTCAGAAAATAAAAGAAACAAAAAGGGGCGCTCTTGCGCCTTCACCGTACAGCAACACTACAGCACACATATGAGAAACACTCTGCCCGCTGTACCAGCTCACAAGGTTCAGTCAAACGACCACTCTTCCCGTTTCATCAATAACTCAGTCCATTCGGTCAAAACTCTTTCCACTTCGTGGATAAACTCTGCCGGTGTCTGCTGCGGGTCGCGTGCGAGTCCCAAGCCCTTCCCTCTCTCGGCTCTCTCATTCCTGGCAGCTTATATGCGGTCTCCACGCCAATCACTGCAATCAGACGCAGGTGTTCATCATCTGCACTTGACCTACTTACTCACCGCACAGCTCGCTGACTCGTCTCTCGCTACAGACCTCGCGAGACCACGCCCCCCTCGCCACATACCCCCACCGCCCGACTCAGGCCGGGGAGCCGTCCGGCCTGTAGCCTCCCCCCCCCCTCCTGGAGAGGAAGTCGGCCACAGCCATCTGTGCACCCAGCCTGTGGATCACCTGGAATTTAAAAGGCTGTAGAGCAAGACACCAACGGGTGATCCGCGCGTTGGTATCCTTAATGCGGTGGAGCCACTGCAGGGGAGCGTGGTCCGAACAGAGGGTGAACTCCCGCCCCAGGAGGTAGTAGCGGAGGGTGAGAACAGCCCACCTGATGGCTAAACATTCTTTCTCAATGGTGCTGTACATCGTCTCTCTCTTAGAGAGCTTTCGACTGATGTACAGCACCGGCCGCTCTTCACCCTCCACCTCCTGGGACAGGACCGCGGCAATTATCAGCCGGCAATTTTATTTACAATACTTCACATTCGATATTTAAACAATATTCTCACAGTTTGACTCTTTGTCTGGTCTCCACTCAACTCTATGGACCAACAACAAAATGATTCATATCAAACCAGAAGTTGAATGTAAATACCAAAAATGAAATAAAATGAAACAAAAATGAAACAGTCTCAATAATTTCTTCTGGATCCTTTGTAGTATATGAAGTGCTAAAATGTCCATATGAAAAAAACTCAAATGTCCATGTGTTAAGCTCAAATGGTCATGTGTGTGTAAAGAGCTTCAATGTATTTGTCTGTAAAGGCCTTTTGTGTTGCTACCCGTGATGGTACCACGACGATTCTTTGAGTGGCAGATCAGGGTCTGGCTCGCCGTTCAAATGGTAGATCACTCAAATTAAATCAGCATTAAAAAAAAAAACAATCTGCATAAAACAATGCAGTCACATTAAACATTTTTCTCAATATAAACAATTTTTACACCGACATTTTCTATTAGCTGCACAAAATGTCCGTTATTACCAGTGTTAATTCAACACGTGACAATATAAGTGCAAATAAACAGCTTAAACACATAAAAGTATTTCTATATGCAATATATCTCTCTTATTTGAATATTTCGTTAGTTGTACAACATTTCTTTTATCATTTGCTGCATTTATAACACTTGTAGAAAATAAAATAATTTAACTAAACAGTTAAACTAGCATTATACATGAACAGCTTTGACTCTGTATTAAATTTACCATTATAAACATACAAAAAATACATTCTAAAACATAATATATAACTCTGATTGGCTTTAAGACACATATAAAGAAAAAGGAATATAAATTTGAAAGTTAAAGTAATGCATAAGCAAAACTCACCAGAGTTCGTGTAAGTTAAAAGAAAAACCAGTAACCAAAAGCTTTGACTGGTTGTTTTCCTCAGCAACTGGATAAATAAACAACCTCGATGACTAATATTTAAGGATGGCTGGCGCGAAACAGACGTTCCGAAGCTTTGCGAGATCCCGAAGCAAAGATGATTCGAAACACTGATCCGAAGCGTGATTCAAAACACCCACGTCACGTGACAACGGCTAAATGAAGCGTCTAATGCTGCGTCCCAATTCGCATACTATCCGTCCTAAATAGTATTCGAAAATAGAATTAGTACGTCCCAAATCAAAGTATGTTGAAATGAGTGTTCCAAAGATACCCGGATGGTCTACTATATCCGGTCAGAATCCGAAGTGCAGATCGATGCGCACTCTAACGGCTGATATTGCCCACAACCCATCGCGCGTTGGACGAGGATTCGGTTAGAACTACAAACACGAGTGAAAAGTGTTTAAAAACTACAGACATGGAGGACGCGCGAGTCCGGCGGTTATGTAGAGGTTTAGATAAAGGGGTTTGAGTGATTAATTATCAGTATCTAACCTGACGAAAATGTAGCCTATTTATTCAACGTTGTCTACATTATATTTAATCTGCAGCAGCATTTGAACTTTTGTAAAGATATGTTTAGCCATTACCTTTTAAATGCATCATTATATTCAAATTGCAAACACATGAGGAGAGTCTCCGCATGAAAGACCCACGACTGGCAGATGAACGTGCTCTCCGAAACGGTAGGAAATCAAATTAGATTGAATGGAGGATTTTAACTGTGACAGGAAGATTGACAGGGCAGTTTACGGTGACAGGATGCACGCGACAGATCTGTCCGTTAAAGATGACGTGATAGTATGTCCCAAAGCTTGCCTACTCTTTTGCTACACACTCAAAAGTATGTACTTTTTCTTCACAAAAAGAGTACATACTTTTAGGTCGTAGTATAAGTAGGCGAATTGGGACGCAGCATAAGTGTTTCATCAGGTGGAGTGCTCCGCCGAATCAGGGTTTCATTGATTGGTCGGTTCGGGAACAAATCACACAATCACACAGTATAAAAGTTTTGTCAACGCATTTTCATATCGTGGGTTTTTGTGAGAGGAGTTTGGTTTTGAGATAGCGGATTTTTGGTGATATAGTGACATTTATAGTGCGATTTGTTTAGTTATATTTAGGATTTAATTTACATTTACACATTGACTTAGAGACACACAGAGTACATATAGTGACACATTAATAGATGCATTGATAGAAATATATATATATATATATAGATAGATTAATAGATAGATACATATATTACAGATACATATAGATTATTAGATAGATAGGCTACATATAAAATAGATAGATAGATAGATAGATAGATAGATAGATAGATAGATAGATAGATAGAAATGGAGGCTCCACAGAAGAGATGCCGTACATCTGTGGTGTGGGAGCATTTCCATTTGGAAACCCCAAATAAAGTGAGATGTGTGTATTGTGATCGGCAGCTAGCCTACTGCAACAATACATCATCCATGATGCGCCATTTGAGGAGCATTCATCCTGCCATTCTGCAGGGTGCAGAGGATGGTAGTGTTCCCCCTGTACCAAGGCCTGCTACTGACACTGCTGGGCCATCTAAGCAAGGTATGCATTGTTTGAAATATAGGCTAATTATAAGTGAAATATAATAACTAAGTGTTGGGCCATTGTTTAGAAAGGCCATGGACTAAGACATGCCTAACATCCCAATCACAACTGCCAATCACTTTAAAAACAAATGTTGTCAATATAATATTATACTTTGTGAATATACATTTTATATGTCTACATACGAGTACTAGGGGTCGACCGATATGTGATTTTCAGGGCCGATGCCGATACCGATTATTACAGATCAAGTAGACCGATAACCGATATTTTGAACCGATATAGCCTATGTCTGGTGTAAAAATGTAAGTCAATGTCAAAATTAAGAATAACAAAGGGTTTTTACAAAAACTTTCTTTAAATGATTTTAAACATATCTTTAAATCTGAGAACTGTTAATAATAACATTATTAATAACATTATTAATAATAATAACTATAAAAAAAATTCAGGGAGCACCCAGCAGCATTCTGTAAACATTTTGTAAAACTTAAAGACTATTTTAATGGTAAAATTAAATTTTAGTAATAAAAACAGCATTTCTAATTAATTGAAATTATCAAACAATTCAATTTATTTACAGTTTAACACAAATTACATTTTTAGGGCCCTATGAAAAACCGAACTTTTATTTTGACGGGTTGCCGTTGAGATCTTTGAGTTTCTGTGTGTTTATGATATGACCCTATGGATATGACGATAACTTTTCTCAGTTGAAGCATTAAAAAGCTCATGAAGTGACTAAGCGGCTCTGGAGGTGATGTTTAATCATGTCCTCATATAATGAAGCGGCTGAGGCCGAAAACAGCGCAAGCGTCACGCGTGCTCCTGTGTGTGTGTGTGGTAATGATCACGCGTCTGCACCATTCATTTAGAGACACGCAGGATTCATATTTAAATAACGGTTTGCAGTTTGACATTCGATTTGATTTGTACTGACCTGTTCTTTTATTAATTCATCAAGAAGTTGACAAATTACGTGACGATCCGCTTTATACAGTAAATTCCGTTTTTATGACCGGATTCCGCAATTCCTTCCGTGTTTTCTGCATCGCGGAAATCACATGACCCTGTTATATTGAGGTGTTTTGCAACTTCAGTGTAGTAAAGTATTGCTACTTCAGCAAAGTCTGCTGCTGTCTTAACTTTGAGAGACTGATGCGTGATCAGTGAAGCAGCTCCAGTCAGCGAGTGCTCTCGGTGTGAGAGTGCAACACTTTCAGTGCCTCAGCTTTCGCACTGATTGGCCGGACTCGTGACTCCCAACAAATCAGATGTGCAGGACATTGGTCTAGTCTACAGAGTGGTGAGTTCCGACAGAGGTGCCTGCGTTAGAGCCAAATATAGCTCATTTCACAATAAAATTATTTTATCGGCAAATCGGTTTTGAAAATGGCCGATACCGATAACCATAAAAATGCTCAATATCGGCGCCGATAATCGGTCAGGCCGATAATCGGTCGACCCCTAATGAGTACCCAATCTACAGCCAAGACATCATTTTGTTTTTTTGTAATTGTTGTATTTCTATAATGCACTTTATCTTTCTCTGCACACTGAGCATAAATATTCATAACATAACTTTGTTGAGGAAGGTTTCCAAATGAACCAGTAGACTACTTTCACGGTAGGCTACTATTTTTCCAATATATTTGTCTGAAAGTATGTTTTATCTTCTCTTTTAAAAGGCAGACAGAGGGAATTGGATGAGGCTCTTCTGAACATGGTGGTGAAGGATCTGCAGCCCTTCACCATCGTGGAGGATGAGGGTTTCAGGGCCTTTGTGAAGAAGCTTGATCCAAGCTATGTCCTCCCATCCCGGAAGGTGCTTAAAACAATGGTCAGCGAAAGGTACAACACAACCAAGGAGAAGACAATGGAGGACCTACAAAAGGCGGAATTTGTTAGCCTTACGGCTGACATGTGGTCTTCCATTAATATGGATGGATATCTTGGTGTAACATGCCATTACATAACACCAGAGGCAACAATGGCAACTGTTTTACTGGGTGTAAGGAGGTTTTACCAAACCCACACAGCCCAGCATCTCATGGAGGCTAAAGCCTTGCTAATGGCTGAGTGGGGAATAACCTCCAAAGTTCACTGCATGGTGACTGACAATGCATCCAACATGATCCTAAGTGCCCAGCTACTCAACCTTCGCCATGTCCCATGTTTTGCTCATAATTTGAATTTGATAGTGAAAAAGGCCCTGGATCAAACCCCAGTCATCAATGAAATTCGCCAGAAAGCCAGAAAGATAGTGGGGTTGTTCAGATCCAGCTGGAAAGCAAAGGACAAGCTTGTGGAGATGCAGAGCTTGATGGGCAGACCAAGTCTGAAAATGATACAGGAGGTTGAAACGAGATGGAACAGCACATTCGACATGCTACAACGCTTGTATGAGCAACGTGAGCCAGTGGGTGCTGCACTTGCCAATTTAAACAGTGATACTGCTCCCCTGACAAGTCTTGAGTATGACATTATTAAACAGTCATTGACACTTCTTCAACCATTCAAACTAGCAACAACAGAGATGTCAGAGGAACAGAGAGTGTCTGCTTCAAAGCTCATACCATTGTACAGGATGTTGCAGCACAAGCTTGCACAGAAAAAAGGAAATGCAACGCAGGAATCAACTGTACAATTAGGTAGGACACTATGACCATACGTGTAATTGGCCATAACTCTCATATTGTTGTCATTATTTTAATTAATATGGTTTTCTCTTGTGTTGGCTCATAGGCTCACATCTACAAGAAGGTCTGCACTCCAGATGTGGAGGGTACGAGACTTTTAGAGCCTTGGCACTGGCTACACTGCTGGACCCAAGGTTTAAAAATGTGGCTTTTGGAAATCCTGCCAAAGCCCTGGATGCTGAAAAGCACATCACACTGGAGTGTGCTTCACTGATGCGTTCAAACACAACTCCTGGTGAGTTTCAGTCTATGTTATCTTATGTAATGTGATTCATGAAATTTATACTTCATATGTGTTGTCAGTTTATGATTTGTTACTAATTGCCGTTTTCTTTTAATTCAGAACCACAAATGTCAACATCAGGCCCATCATCATCAACACCAGTTGAAACACAAGACAGTTTATGGGAACATTTTGACAATCGTATCCGTGAGACCCAGATGATACACAATCCTACAGCTGATGCCACAGTGGAAGTGAAAAAATACCTCAGCGATGCGTTTTTGCCCAGAACTCATGATCCTCTAACTTACTGGAAAGAGAGAGCAGTAATCTTTCCTCATTTGTATGTCCTAGCTAAAAAATATCTTTGTATGCCAGCAACAAGTGTCCCTTGTGAGAGAATTTTTTCAAAGGCTGGAGAAATTATCTGTAAAAAAAGAAGTAGGCTGAGTCCTTCAACAGCAGAGAAATTAATATTTGTGAATAAAAATCTATAAGAAAGGGAGACATTGTGGCTTGATTTATTTTTATTATGACCAATAATAATTAATTTTTCATGACCAAAATCACATTATGCAATGTGAAGAGACTACAGGTTACAAGCTTCATATATTACAAAAATACAATAATAAAAAAAAAAAACAACACATTTTTTGATTAGCTCTTTGTAAAGGTTGTTTCAGATCAACACCTGCAAGTGACCACTAGGTGTCACCGTGGAGACGGGTTTCGGATTGATTCGAAGCCTCGAAACAAAATGGCACATTTGCTTCGACTGTTTCATTGCTTCACGAAGCCTCGCTCTGCCCATCACTACTAATATTACTCTTTATAAAAGAATATGCACATTGAACCGAAGAACAAATGAAAATTAGATCGTCTTTTTGCAGCTACACGCTAACCTCGTGCGTACATAGTCAGCAGGCTTCTTCATCTGATTTTCAACATACGCTGACTCTCAACATACCACAGCGTTAGTCGCCCTCTAGAGGTTAAGTATAGTACTGCACCTAAAATACATGCCACAGTACAAATTCTCCTTTGATAGCCGCCCCAAAGTGTGGAGTTTTGTTCTCAGGTCCAAGACATACTGAATTTTTTTCTTACTAGCGGACGGTCCGTCCTCCCAAGTTTCTCTAAGAACGTCTAACACCCCGCGGGGCTGACGCCCATAGAGAAGCTCGAAGGGGGAAAACCCCGTGGAGGCTTGGGGGACCTCGCGTACAGCGAACAAGAGGGGTTCTATCTACTTATCCCAATTTTTGGCGTCTTCGTGAACGAACTTCCGAATCATGGACTTCAAAGTGCGATTAAACCGTTCCACTAACCCGTCTGTCTGTGGGTGGTAGACGCAAGTGCGAATCGATTTAACGCTCAATAATTCATAAAGTTCGCGAATAGTTCGTGACATAAACGCCGTGCCCTGATCGGTGAGAATCTCTTTAAGGATTCCCACCCGGGAGATTAACGAGAAGAGCGCGTTCGCAACACTTTTGGCAGAAATGTCACGGAGCGGGACTGCTTCCGGGTACCGCGTTGCGTAATCCACCAGGACTAACGCAAAGCGGTGCCCACGTGCTGACCGTTCTAATGGCCCGATGAGGTCCATACCAATTCGTTCGAAGGGGACCTGCATTAATGGAAGGGGGCACAATGGTGCTTTTGGATTGGCCGGTGGATTCACCAACTGACATTCACGACAAGACGCACACCACCTGCGCACGTTCTCGTGAATGCCCGGCCAAAAGAATCGGGCCATGAGACAGTTTAGTGTCGCCGTTTGACCTAAATGCCAGGCCATTGGGTTACAGTGAGCTGGCTGGAAAAGCATTTCCCGGCGGCTTTATATAACAACTGTGTTGTATCTTCTTTTGACTGGGTGTCTTGGGTCACCCGATACAACTTATCTTTCAAAATAGCAAAGTAGGGATAAGAGAGCGGTTGGTCTGGGTGGAGTACCTGGCCGTCGAGAGAACGGACCTGGTCAAATGCACGTTTTAACGTCTCGTCCTGGGACTGCTCCAGGGGAAAATCATCGCGCTCTGTGAGGATAGTTCTCTCCAGAGCACTCCGTTCCCCTGCAGCAGAAGCCAGAGGTCCCGGCTCAGCATCTCCCACCTGAACAACCGCTGTCTTCCCCTTGTTTTTCTTTTTCCAAGAGGCATCCGCACACAAAGACCCCAATAATTTACTAAAAGCAGGCCAATTCGTCCCCAGAATTAGCGGATGCCGGAGGTGCGGGTTAACTGCTACCTCTACGCTATGCTTTTGTCCCCTAAATTGAATTACCACAGGCATTATAGGATAACTCACCACCACCCCGTGCACACACCGCACCCTAACCATGCGGCTGTTATCCAATGCCTCAGGTTGAATCAGGCTTTGATGAATGGAGGTTTGGTTGCAGCCTGAATCCACCAAAGCCTGATAAGTACCCCCCTTGATACTCACTGGTATCTGGTACAGGCCAGCTTGATCGGGGGCAGCCTGTGGCGCGTCGGGGACCCGGATCAGTGTCCCCACCTCCATCACCGGACACCGGTCTATAAAGTGTCCTGGGTCCCCGCAGCGCCAACAGGCCGGCCCAGGCCTCCCCGCCGCCCCAGTGGCGGGAAGCGGGTCAAGGGATTGGCGTGGAGAGCGCAAGGCTGCAGGAACCGGGGCGGAGTGGTCGACCGACGCCATCCCCCTGGGTGGCGCCCTGGATGCCGGGACAGGCTCCGCCAGAGGCCCCGTTCTCCACCTCGGCGCTGGCCGGGGCATAAGCCCCCCACGAGACCTGGGAAGGGGTACAGGTTTGGGGAGAGAAGGGGACGAGAGAGAGAGGGAGAGAGAGAGACAGATGGGAGGGGCTCGCCGACCCCTGGGCACGCCACCATGTGATCCTCCGCCAGGTGGATGGCCTGGTCCAGCGACGTCGGCCGGTGGTACTGGACCCACTGCGCGGTCTTCTTGGGCAGTTTGGCGATGAACTGTTCCAGTACCACCTTGCTGATAACATCCTCGACGTCGCCTCGCGCCGGCCATCAGCCATCTGCGGCAGGAGTCCCGGAGCTGCTGCGCCATGACGAAGGGCTGGCCAGACTCGTCCAGGCTCAGGGACCTGAACCGCTGGCGATGTTGTTCCGGGGTTTGGCCGACCCGCTGAAGAATGGCGCGCCTCAGGTCTTCATAGACCAGGAGATTCTGGACCGGCAGTTGGTGGGCGGCTATCTGCGACTCTCCTGACAGTAAAGGGATGAGCCGCATGGGCCAGTCCGCTCGGGGCCATCCCCGGGCCTCAGCCGACCTCTCAAAAAGGTCCAGGAATGCCTCCGGATCATCCTGGGGCCCCATTTTATTGAGAGGCAGGGGCGGGGCCGAGGCCACCTCCCGGTCGAGCCAGCTCCGGAACAGCTCGTGGTCTTCGTGCTGGCCTTGAATAAGCAGCTGGAACCGCTGATCTTGCTCCTCCTTCACGGCCAGCAGGGCGTGGTGTTGCTCCCTGTGAAGACCCGCGAGCGTTTGGATGAGGTCCGCAAATGGCGTTCCTGGCGGGTTCTGCATGGCGGCGGCCGTCTTCTCCTTCCCGGGTTTCGGCACCAGTGTAGTCAAACTCAGTGTGTGTGGGTGGAGGAAGAAGAAGACAGGGTCGGCGGAATTGGGACTCGCACTTTATTCAGAAAATAAAAGAAACAAAAAGGGGCGCTCTTGCGCCTTCACCATAGTGCAACACTACAGCACACATATAAGAAACACTCTGCCCGCTGTAGCGACAACGAGAATGAACCAAACACAATTGAAGCTTTTAGGTGACTGTTCATACATAATCCCACAAAGAGTCTTCACATTTCAGAATCAAATCACCAGACCCAGAGCCATAGGCTCCAGAGAATGTGCAACCGGAAGGACCTTTTACTGTTTAACTAAAGGAAGAACGTTGTCAATGTTTTATAATTTGGCAAAACAGATCTGTTCAGAAATGGTGAAACAAGAGGCCCTAACAAGAGGTCACCTGACCCCTGCGACTAACAGACTACGTCTTTCGTAAGGACCAAGGTCCCATGACAGAGATGTAAAACAGACTTCCCCCTTCTTGAAGACCTTTGAATGACCTCATTGTTGAGACCTCTTAAAAACCACAGAGACAAGAGACTTTTCATATAAAAATGCATACAATCATCACAAAACCATTCTTGACGAACTTATAATCAAACATCGTTCAACTACATAATTCTATATTATGTCTATGACCCCTGTATGTGTCTATTATGCTTAATCACATATAAGTCATCTAATTGTTGTAACTATTACCTGTGTGAATGAATGTGTATCGTGTCTCCTATCAATGCGACCACATATTCTTAATTCAGACGATGGCTTGATTTGAAATCTGTGTAAAAATGTTTGTTCTTAAAATGGAAATTATGTCTAAACTGAATCCTCTGTTCGAGCTGATGAGTAAGCAGACCACAGATAACACATGATTCACGATGAGAGAAGGGGAGGGGATAGAAAAGACCCCCTTCTCAAATAACCATATAGTATCTTATTGTCCGAATTCCAAATTCCTCCAGGAGGCAGGACAAAACATTGGAGTTTAAAACCTTAGACCCGAACAGGACTTTAGTAGAATAATGCGCTAGAAGAATAGAACAACAAGTCGGGTGGAGCAGACGATGGTTATAGTAACTATGTAGACGCGTAGAGACAAAGAACCCAAATTAAGATCAGAAGAACGGGTTCAACAACTTTAATCAAGCCATCATCATCTACTCTCGTCTCAATTTTCTTTCTTTCCTAAGTTTTTCTTTATTTTCTCGTTAAAAGTCTCGGTTCTAAGTTAAGTTTTGCTGCAAAGTTTCGTTTTAACGTTTCAACTGACCCGCTTCCAACTTCAAAGACTCTCATTCATCCGCCAACACATCACGTGATTGGCTGCCCACGATCTATCCAGGCACGAGAAGACCAGCCACACAACGGACCCGGGAAACCCCTCTGACGCCGAGGAAAGGGAACCCCATAAGAAACGATAGAAGGGTTAAATTAATGATTGATGGTTCGTTCAGGTCATGTCTTATAAGTGCATATAGAAACTTGGGATTTCACCATCTCACTCTTAAAACTCATTCTTTCCTCACTCTCTTCTTTCTGCAACTCGTATGAATGTTTGTGTGCGTGTGTTTGTGTTAGATATTAGTTTTATGTTCTAGGATAATCAATAAAGTCTTGTTTATATTTTAAAGATAATTGTCTTGTGTTATGTGCTTACAGATTTATTGTCTTGAACTGCGATCTAAAGCTACCTATGCTTTTACCCTTGAATTATTTCTAAATTTAGCTGTTAGCTGGGAAGAAGTCTTTCTTGGCCAGGATCCCAGGAAGATATTATATTTCCTAGAATTAATAATTGTTTATGCTTTCCATTCATTGGATGAACTGATAAAATTATCATACTATTGATTCTGCTACAGTAAATTCTGAAAATAATTAAACCATTAATTATTGATCATAATCCGTTATGAATAATAATTAGTTATATTTATACGGGCGTATAAACACTACATTATTATTGGTGGAGAATGCGGGCAGTTTAACCTAAATTGTAAGCATATACGAAGTAATTTATCTTTTCATTTTGTGCGGATGAGAGATCCGAAACTCCGAAAGTCTGTGTGTGACGTATGGAGAGCGCGCAGCGCGCGCCCTGTTTGAATGAATGCTGCTGCGTGAGTGGATGCACCCCAGAGAGAGCTGTTACTCTAGGTTGTCTGCCTCCATATATGTTGTTATTTTTCAACTGCAGTAAAATAACCCAAGATATAAAATATCACACAACAATAAGGTAAGGATTGAGCGTGTTCCTCAATTTCTGAAATACCTTGATTATAGCTTACTGACGTCTGCGTGTTCCAGTGTCTGTCAAAGCTATACATGTGTGTGTATCAGCCAGAGAGCTTAACAAAATTATACTGCAGTAATTAAAATAACCATATAAGAACGAATATTCTCCTCACAGAGCGACGAGCGGGTCCCTTATCTAATGTTATATATTTTTTTATCCGATTCACAGTGCGTGTTCCACTGCGATCCGTGATAAACATAGAAGCAGTTATATTTATCTGATTGTCAATGCGTGTTCCATTGCAATCCCAGTAATAAACAGCTGTTTGTCTATGTTTGCTTGTATGGTTGTCTGTTCAATGAATTATCGTGCAAACACCACGTGTGTCCGAGTGTAGTTGAATAAGAGTTATTTTTATTGTGTTCAAGTAAAGCTTGACGTTGAAACTAACCAACAGTGAAGAACCCTGTTGTTTTGTGTGCTCAGATAACATTGCACAGAGACGATCCGCCCGAGATCGCTATTTTCCCATCTTCAGCGCAAAGCTGTCCTTTAAAGTTAAACTCACTCTTAAAAAACTGAGTGAAGCCCCACGTCATAAGAACAGCTACGAGTGGTGTCCCTTATTTGTACAGTTTGAAATGCGCTGACATTTCACGTGATATGATCGACTGTAGGTGCATATTCTTTAAACATTGTTGAAATGCGCCGACATTTCATGTTATGCATAACTGTTTACAAACTGTTGCAATTCACATGTTTACCCACTAGCGTTTGTTTGGTCGCCATAGTTACGATCGTGACACGGAAGTCTTAACCAATGCTTCCGGGGGAACTCTGACCTCTCGCATGATCAGAGCTACAGTGTAAACAAACCCTTTGGTGGCTAAGCCAGCTAACCCTTTGCTAAGCTAACCAAAGCAGTTGTTACAGTGAGGCCTATATGCTAAAGCCTTAAGCATTATTTACAGTTATCAGCAGTACTAACCTCAGTGGTATACACAGTGTCTGTGTGAACAACGTTAAAGGGATTTAACCATTCAAAAACCTTGACTCTACACTTGTTGGTCTTTTCTTCTTTCTTATTTACCTTTCTCATATCTTAACCCATATTTTCCGTGAAAAGGAAGTCGTTTGCAATTATCAATTCCTTTACCTGCATTTTACATGAAAAAGAAAATACTGGTTTATGATTATTAATTTTCAAATTTGAATTTGATTTAAAAGAGGAAATATTAAATGAAAATGAAAATTTTATTTTCCTAAACAGGTAATTTATAATGATTTCTCGATTTATTTTTAATAAATCTAATTTCATAATTTCTAAATTTCTCTTTTAGATCTAATCACTTCAGGCGAATAAGTCTTAAACTTTGAAAGTTAAGAACTTATTCCCCCAACATTTTCCCTATGACAAAATATTGTTAGACTCATACTTGCTCCTTATTGTTATTGCGTTGTATCCTCCTTTTCTCATTTCTTTCAGTTGTGGTTATAAACTTAGCCATTCTATTTTACTTATTCATTTACCTCTTTATTTAATTTCCCTTTTCTTATTTTGTCCATTATCATTATTACTTTCTTTCATCTTTATTACCTCTTCGTACCTTTTTTTTTTTTGCTTGGGAGTGACACACCTGAGCCTCAATGGGAGACATTGGTATCTCACTACGAGCTTCAAATAAATCAGAGATAACCCTCTCTTACAAAGTTTTATTTGTGAATGTTTAGTTGTTTGGCAACTGTCAATTCTATACTCGTAGTTCGACAAAGGATCCAGCCATTTGTGGATCCAATCTCCTTCCCTCCTTCCCTTCTCACATCTTTCCTGTGCTGTCCTGCTTTATTCCATCCCATTCTTCGCACTTGTAGGGAACATACCTGGGAGAACCATCAATCGATTCAAAAGAAAGAGAAAGATAATCTTTCCAAATAAATCATTAGGTATTTGATTTTTAATCAAACCCTCTCTGTTCTCCATACTCTCCC
Organism: Gila orcuttii; assembly: GCA_026230005.1. Lineage (NCBI taxonomy): Eukaryota > Metazoa > Chordata > Actinopteri > Cypriniformes > Leuciscidae > Gila > Gila orcuttii. The sequence goes on along the minus strand of JAPDVR010000005.1, from coordinate 24,139,707 downwards.
TGCATCTGTTTACGCAATTTACAATTTGACATCTCATCCAAGATCAATTAACAGAGACAAGTGTTGAGCAACCGTCGCCTTCAAAGCATCCCTGCTGTAAGCGGTCCAACTGACGGTGTGTGGTGTCAATCCTGTCAAACTCAGAAAAGAGGTATCAGCATTATTATTGTATTATTTTTCGTTGTAAACATAAACAATAATATTGTTTACCTTTCTGGAAACAGATTCTCTTTGATAGGAAGCATTTACGAGAAAAATAATATTTCTCCTAGTTAAGAATTTTCTTTCTTGTTTTTTTTTTAAATTGGTTTTTAACCTCTCTCTCTCTTTTTCCCTTGCTCAGTTGAGTGACATAGTCCTCACATCACGAGTTGAAACCAGCTTTTCATTGATAGAAAATATTTATAAAAAAAATATTTCTCCCATTTGAAAAAAAAAAACCCTTACAATTGAGATTTGTTTTAACCTTTTTCTCTCTCTTTCCCTCACTCAGTTGAGTGACAAAGTTTCCCCATCACTAGCCTACCTGTCTAGACTGAGACCAACACGTAGACATTACAACATTTCACTATTGGTGTACCGTCACTGAAACGACACTTAGCTGTTCAACCACATATAGGCTTACATTCCACACAGGTCTGTGTAAGTCTCTTCACCCCAGCGTACCAACATGTCGTGGACGACGAACCCCACTGCCCAAAGGGACGACGTGGACGCCTGGCTCAGAGTCATTACAGACTGCCTCACACCAAAGACAATTGAACTGTTATCATTTTTAATAATAATCATAATTCTGAGAAGATTCCTGACACATGATTCAAGCCAGAACCACAACCATGTGGGACTAACCAAGATCACCTGTTCCTTAAGCAATGCCTTCACAGCCCAGCTGAAACTAAGTGACAAGCACATCACCCACCTTCAGGAGGAGCTGACATGTGCCCAGAGCCGCATATACAAGCTGGAAGTGAAAGTCCAGGACGACTTCAAGTGTCAGACCACTGAGTTCCTGAGAGAGCTGATGCACACTCAACACTGCACAGACCAGCTCAAACCAAAAGCTCAAGACAAACTCAAAGTGCCTGATGAAGTGGAGCAAGAAACAAAGAAACAACTCGATAAGCTCCAAGAAGCCCTTGCAGTCACTGAACGTGACAAACAAGAATTAAAGACTGTTCAGAAGCACCTGGTAAACCAACTCCAGTCTGCTGAACATCAGCTAGAGAAAGCCAAAGCTGACATTAAAGATAAGAACTCTGAAATTAATGCTCTGAAAGACCACCTGGAAAGGTGCAGCGCTGAAATGGACCATCTGACCCAACAGCGAGATGACGCCAACGACGAGCTCTACACGGTCAGAGATTAACTCCAGCACATTTTCCAACAGAAACCAGAGCCAAGAAGGGAGAGACCTCCCTCAGCATCACCCCTGCTGAACAGAACAGAGTCCTCCCTCCAAGAACTGGCATACAGTGAAAGAAGTGAATGGCCACAACCCAAAACGTCACAGGCCTTCACCACAGAACTGTTCACTGCCAAAAAGCAACGAGAGCTCACCCAGGCAGACTCCAAAGCTGCACAGGGGATGACCTTTAAGGATCTCAACCAGCTGGTTAAGAATATCATTCAGTTCAACCCGAACTCCACAGAGGGTCCCGACATCCAGAACTACATCCGAGATATCAACTTCCACCTAGAGGTGAGACCACATATGACTGACAGAGACAGGTTCTACCTCCTCAGATCCACATCCAGTCCAGAGGTACGAAGCTTCCTAGACCGACATCCTGCTCATGTCAAGTCAAACTAGCAGCTGCTATGTGCGACACTGATTAAAGAATTCACCGGCCCAGAGTCGGAACACGGTGTGTTAGTCGCCTTGGAAACCAAACAAGGTCGACAAGAGACTCCCAAGCCTACTACCACCGCTTTCGACAAGCTTACTTTGGTGCACATAACAAACCTGAACATGAAGAGGATGTGAACTTCAAAACCCTCTTCCTGAGAAACCTGCACCCGGGATTGAGTTATCATCTTGGTGTCATGGCCAGCGCAGACACAATGACAATCCAACAGCTACGTGACCTGACACACAAGGCCTACATCAAACAAAAGATGTCCTCAAAGAAAGGTTTGAAAACATCCACAGTTTCAAACTCCTTCAGCCAAGACACAAGTCTTGCACTGGAAGACAACCAGTGGCATGACAACACAGTTCTTCGTAAGAAGCACAGAGAACGTGACTCCCATGCCGCTGACAGATACCACACCAACCGAGTGGAAAAGTCATGGGACCACCCACGCTTCTCAAGTAACCCACAAGAAGGAAACCACTGGAAACCTAACTGGACATCCAAAGGCCATCGACCAACGCATCCAGAAGCACTCCATGTGAGTACTCAACAACGAAACCCACCTTGGCACCACTCAGTTAAACACAGCACCGAGTATGCCCAAGAACCAGGCAGTTTAACCTCAGAAGACATGGAGCAACTAATGAGGCAACTGAAAGTTCTCATCGGAAATGAGGTAAACATGGATGACGAACAGGATGACGATGGAATGGAAGACCACCGATTCATCTGATACACCTTCATAATGAAGATGACGACCACTTGTTCTTCAACAACACAGAACAAAGTGGTCTCTCACAGTCAACCACTGACAAACACCCAGAGGTACCAGAAAACACCATCCTGGCTACCCATCACTCATAAAGAAACCACCAAACGAGCTCCATACTCAAGAACCATGTGTGTGCTACAGCAACAACAGTAAGCACAGAAGGTCAGAAAGTCTGTCACAACCAGAAGGCATCATCGGAGGAATGCAACAACGGAGACCAAGTTTCGCACTACATCTTCACACATCCTTGCCAAACTACCTCCCAATGTCTGCCAGAGAACTTCCTGCCTTACTGGATTTACCCCCAGCAGATCACAGAAGATCCCTTTTCCAAGGCAAAGATGCAACAAGCTCATCAGAGCTAAGCCATCAAGCAAAGGGGGGAACAAAACAGACTGAAACAGATCTGATACATGCATACATGCACTACACAACACCCCTAACATACTCACTAACATACAGAAGTTATCCACCTCAGTAGTATTAACATATACGTTGTGTCAAAATGGTGATTTATGACATGATTTATGGTTCTGAGTTGTGCTGCGCTTCTGATTTATGATGGGCCGCTGACAGGCTCCGGTATGTCTAGGCTGAGCGACGCCGTGTGACATCCTCCAGCGGTGACATCCTGGTTGGAGGTGTAAAAGAAAGGTGTCTGGCCCATGGCCTTCCGGGTTTATTGGCCGTCTACCTGCGCGATAGTTGTTATGACTGTGTGTATTCTGTCTGCTAGGGAGCCCCGGCGTTCACACTTCGTCAAAGCTGCGGGTATAAAGGTATGTTGAATGCGAACACAGTCACTGAAGCGCCGTGTCACGCGTCACGGTCCTCTGCAGTATTTTCCAAGCCAGATTGTGTTGTTGGAAAACGTGAGTGCAAGAAGATGGAAGCCAGTCTTAACAGTAAGTGTTTTTTATTATTTAGTAACATTGTTAAGGAAGATTATTTATTTATATGAGTGTCGGTGTTCTATTGCGTTACTTAAGGTTTTATCTGCCCGCTTCAGATGGTGATAGTTTGAGTCTCTTCGATCTTGTTGAGGAGATTAATTTCCTGAATCAAGCCAGCGGTATGTATAATTATGTTTAAATGTTGCATACGTTGTGTGTGTGTGCGTGTGTGTGTGTGTGTGTGTGTGTTGGATAATGTTTTGTTTTGTTTTCGCCAGGAGGTGTGGCTGCACATAGGCAACACAACGTAGGTGCCTCTTCACGAGAGAGCTCGGAAGCACTTGCGGACGGTAATGTTAAATGTTGTTACGCCCGTGTGTTTAAACAGTGTTGTGGATGTGTAAAAAATACCTTATCTTCTATGGGTTTTTGTTTTTACCAGGGGTGAAGCGGGTAACGATCAAGGCCTTAGTACATGCACCTCAGCGATGTCGCGAGTCTGGTAACGTGGATGTTATGTCCCTCGGTAAGTGCTTTGTAATTCGGCTTTATCAAACATTATTATATACTGCTATGGTTTGTTGAATTTATTTTAAAACTTTAACATATATATATATATATATATATATATATATATATATATATATATATATATATATTTCCAGATGGTTTATCAAACGTTGTGAACAGTGTTGGTGCGTCTGAATGTGCGAATGATCCGGATAAAGGCTTAGCGGCAAAACCGAAAAATAGACTGAAACGTAAAGCGGCCGTATTGTTCCATGCGGACGCAAAAGCTTCTGCTGGTGGGTCTTCGAGAGACGTGCCACAGACATCTGTACCGAAAAAGCCAAGACGATCAGCTGTTAAAAGTAAGTAACGAACAAAAGCTGTTGGATTGTTTTCTGTTCACACTAAATCAGAAAGATAAATGTTTTTATTTGGATGTGATAGTGTGAGGTCGAATGTGTTTGGGGGTGTATAATGTGTCAATACGTTAGTTTAGAACTGTTGTTAACATACATCTGCATTAATTGTTGAAAAAACATAAAACACAAACCCTAATATCTCTTAGAGTAGGCGTTTTATTTATAATTTTAGATGACGACAATGGAGAACTGTGTGTAAAAAGTGTAGACATGTTGATTTTTTAGCCTGCTGCGCCATCTATAGGGGTGCACTAGTATTACAATGTCTGTTCCATAAATGTTAGCCTGGTCTTATTTGATTGTTTGTTTATATATATATATATATAACACTACGTATTGTTTTTAAGGTTACAATAGTACCAGTCTGATTTTTATTTTATTTTTAGTCTTAGAAAATATAGTTATTATTAATATTACTGTTAGTATTATAATATTAATACACATTTGTACTAACTTTTTGTTTTGCACCACTTTTCTACTTCTTAACAGAGGTGGTCATAGTTCCCGATATAAATGATGTTCAGAGCTGGAGTGATGGTCTGATACAATCGTGGGACGACTGTGTATTTACAAACGACCCTAAAGAAACACTGCAGTCTGTACCATCCAGCGATCGTGTGGTGTCCGTGGAAGAATCCGACCCTGAACAGCTGCCTTCAAATCAGGAGGCTTACAAACGGGAATCACAACCCAATATAGACAATCAGCACATAGCCGGACTGATACAGGACTCTGTCAAGACCGCATTGAATGCCTTCGAGGTACGTTTTGACAAACGCCTTAATGCCATTGAGAGACGTTTAGATGCTTATGAGTCAACACAACAACAACAGGGAATTTGGATTAAACAAGGCATAGCGGCGCAACGGTTGCATAGTGGCACTATTCAAAAAGTAGCCAGAGAACAAGGCCTGACTACAGAATTGTTAAAGCAACTTGTGCTCATGCTTAAAAAGAAACTTGGGTGAGTTGACAACGTTTTATATATATATATATATATATATATATTTTTTTTTTTTTTTTTTGGAATACTATGTTTTTTTTTCTTTTTTTTTTCTTGTTTTTTTTTTTTCAACATTTGTCAGACGCTGAGTGTAATTTTAGTCTGACTGTATGGTTGTTTGTTAGGTAGTTTTTCATTCTATCTTTTTCACTGTATGGACACAGGGTTTATTATCCATAGTTTTTAAGGTATGGCCACATGTGATTTAAATAAATAAAATAAAAAGATCTGTTTTAAAAATGCCTAAACGTTGTCGGGAGCCAGATGGTTTTGATTCGGGTCCGGTAGCTAGGTTTAGACGAAACGATGGTAGTGTGGTGCCCCTTGAACAGTGCAGTAACACAGAAACATTGCTCTATTTAATACAGACTGTGGAGGATATGAATAGGTCTGAGTCTTCAACTGGTACGTTGGTAGAATTATTAAACATCGTGAGATCAATGTCTGATGAGGATCCTGAACCAAATAATGATTTTGAACACATTGTAAATACCCAACAAGCAGGAGAGGTGTTAGAACCACCTCCAGAACCAAATTCTGCATTTGATCATCTTGTGTCTTTTCACCAGTCAGGAGAGGGTCCAGGTACCCAGACACAACGCACACTCAACCCTGATGCGCCCAATATGGGTCTCACAGATAGAGATATAGAATCACTTGTAACAGTGGGTGGTGATGTTAGCGGGTACACTGTACTGCCACGAGCTCGGTTCAATGGTCGGGAAATCCACAGGCTTATAAATTTGCGAGAGATATCTTCGACAGATTTAGCAGCCTACACAGCGTTTTTACATGACACACTTTCTGAAATTGTGGAGTTTTCCAGACTGTTAGGCGGAGACGGCTGTTTAATCAGCATCACGTTGAGGGGGTCGAGTTTGACATCAGATGTTAGTACACTTTTGACGGGTAGCAATGGTTATAGTGTAGATCTATTTATAAACGATCTTGAAAAAATAATGCAGAGCAACTCTGACGTCCAGTTTGATGAGAGATTGAATTTAAGACTGTCGATAGCGAGAAGTAAACACGGTGGTGTTTATCGAAAGATCCGTGATCTTGCCCACAATGAAGTGATTACCAAAAACAGACTTAATCTGTTCTGTCCCACGAATATTTCAAACAATCTTTGTTTTGCAATCTGTCTGGCACATTTCCTAAATCCTCAGAAACCACACGTAGAGCTAGAGTCTGTAGCATCTTCAATACAGAAGTCAGCTGGCTATGGTGATCAATACAAGATAGCGTTTAATGACATCAGATGGTTTGAACAGATGCTGAACGTTAAAATAGTTGTCTTCTATCGGTCTGATACGGGTGTTTTGGAGAAGTATACAAACACAGACGATCCGCATCCTAAAACAGTATTTTTGTACCTGCATGACAATCATTATTTTATGATTAAAAATCTACGTGCATTTATTGGCACCCCATACGTGTGTGAGTTCTGCCACCGAGGATTCACCTGTAGGAGAGATCACAGATGTCGGGACATCTGCGACGTCTGTAATGACCCGGAATGTCATAAACAACCCAAAAAGCCAAAACATTGCGGTGACTGCCTGCGCTACTGTAAGTCTGACTATTGTTTTGAGATGCATAAAAAACCAGTTCGAGGTATGCAATACGCGCAGTGCGATGTGACTAAATATTGTGGTAAATGTAATAGACGTTACCATGTCAGCGGTACTAAACCCAAACCCCATAAATGCCCTGCAGATCGTTGTGTGCACTGTGGTGAGAGTTTGGTTACCAATGGTGTGCATCAGTGTTTTATCCAACCAGTTAAGCCGGAGATTCCGAACGATCGTTACATTTTCTACGATTTTGAGACCCGTTATGAAAATGGTAAACACGTAGCCAATTTTGTATGTGCTATCACGTTTAATGGCGAGGAATTCGTGGCTGAAGGGACCGATTGTGTGGATCGTCTCGTAAAAAAATTCAGACAACCATGTTACCTTAATTATACATGGATTGCGCACAACGCAGCCGGATTTGATAATTTCATACTTTTGGAATACTTTACTAAGATGGGGATTGCTCCTAAAATCACAATGCAAGGCTGCAGGCTAATCTTAATGTATGACACAGCTTTCAAGCAACGTTTTATTGATTCGTACTCATTCATCCCCATGCGTCTGGCCAAGACACCCGTTGCGTTTAATTTGACTAATGTTGAGAAGGGTTATTTTCCACACCACTTTAACCGCATTGAAAATGACAACTACATAGGCCCGTACCCTGACAAGAAATTTTACGGGTATGCGACAATGTCGAACCAAGACAGGGCATCGTTTAATGATTGGTACAATACCATATCTGACAAAGTGTTCGATTTTAAAAAAGAACTCGCGCTTTATGGTAAAAACGATGTCGTTTTGCTGAGGGAAGCTTGCATGAAGTACCGCGACGAATTCATTTTGTGTACAGGCCTTGATCCATTTAATTACACCACTTTGGCAGCAACATGTATGGCCACGTATAAAACACACTACATCCCAAAAGACACAATAGCTCTGACACGTAACAATGCGTACACCAACCAGAACAAGACTTATTCAAACATCTCAATTGAATGGCTTGAGTTTGTCCGAAAATCGCGGTCCATAGATGTTCAACATGCCCTTAACAGCGGTGAGGCGTCATTTGGGAAATACTATGTGGACGGTTTCTATGACGACGGTGTTGTGAAAAAAGCATTCGAATTTCTCGGGTGTTTTTTTCATGGGTGCGAGCGCTGTTATAACTCCAATGATATAAACCCGTTATCAAAAGTGCCTTATGGTGTTCTGAGAAGACAATGTGATGACAAGATTGAAATTTTGGAGCGCGCGTACGGTCTTCAGGTCGAGGTGATTTGGGAATGTGATTGGCTCCGCGCCAAGCAGACTGATGCAGCAGTGATGGATTTCATGTCCACTTACAAACACACTGAAAGATTGAAACCACGTGAAGCTCTATTTGGCGGCCGCACTAACGCGTTAAAACTGTACCACAAAGTTGCGGAGGGTGAGCGGATTAGGTATGTTGACTTTACATCACTATATCCCTACTGCCAGGCTCGAAAATGCTACCCCATCGGGCATCCTGAAATAATACACAAGGATTTTCAAAACCTTGAAGATTATTACGGGCTCGTCAAGGCAACAGTCCTTCCACCACGGAAGTTGCTTCACCCCGTACTACCTTATAGGACCGGGGGCAAGTTAATGTTTCCGCTTTGTAGGACATGTGCTGAACATCAGAACCAGACACACCCTTGTGTGCATACTAATGAGGAAAGATCAATTCATGGGACCTGGGTTAGCATTGAATTGTTAAAAGCCGTTGAGAAGGGTTATGTAGTGACAAAAATCGATGAGGTCTGGCATTTTCCCCAAAGCTCTGAAACATTGTTTTGTGATTATGTTAAAACATTTTTACAGTTCAAACAGGAAAGTTCAGGTTTTCCAAAAGACGTTGTGACCGACGCCGACAAAGAATCTTATGTTAGAGATTACTTTGAGAAAGAAGGGATTAAGCTGAATCTGGACAAGATTGAGTTTAATGCTGCACGCAGATCCATCATGAAACTACTTCTTAACTCTTTGTGGGGGAGGTTCAGTATGCGCGAACAGCTGCCGACAACCGAAATACTAACAGACCCTGAACAGTTTGTCCGATACATTTTTGGCACTGAGTATGACCTCAAGCATTTCTCATTTGTGTCAGACACTGTTGCGATCGTTCAGTGGTCTTACGCAGATGGGAAAGGCACCCAGCCTCGTGACATTAACGTATTTCTCGGGGCTTTTACAACAGCCCACGCACGGTTAGAGCTTTATGATCTTATGGATAGGTTGGGTGATAGACTGCTTTATTGCGATACAGATAGTGTTGTGTTCACGTCTAAAGAGGGTGAATATGAGCCCCCACTGGGGCCATATCTTGGCGACCTTACTGATGAAGTTGGGGATGGAGACCACATAGTGGAATTTTCTTCAACTGGACCGAAAAGTTACGGGTACCGAACTGCTATGGGTAAGGTCTTTATGAAGGCCAAAGGCATCACACTGAACGCTGTAAACTCTGAGACCATTAGGTTAGACACAGTAATTGGTCTTGTCGATCAATATGTGAGGGGGCGGGGTGACAGTAATCACATTCTCGCATACACCGACAGTATAGTGAGGAACAAAAAGCAGTTCACATTGCACAACAAGTCAGTTGTGAAAAAATTTAAAGTTGTATACAACAAGCGTGTACTGCTGCCCGACCTAACTACACTACCATATGGCTACTGACAACGTTTTTGGGCACTGGGGTGCGCTAGACCCTGATGGTTTTGATTTCAGATTACAACATCCATTTTCATGTGTGTTAAGTGGTCCCTCTAGCTCAGGAAAAACATTTTTTGTAAAAAAGTTGTTGGAAAATGCTAAAAGTGTAATTTCTAAAAAAATTGAAAACATTGTGTACATTTATGACTGCTGGCAACCTATGTATGATGAACTGTTGAAACTGTATGATATTAAATTTATTGATGGTATCCCGCAGACTCTGAATGATGATCACTTGTTTCCCACCAACAAGACAAATTTTGTGATATTGGATGATGTTATGAAAGATGCTAGCAGCAATTCAGAAGTTGAACGTTTGTTTACCAACTATGTGCACCACAGAAGCTTGAGTGCCATATATATTGTACAAAACTTATTTTTTCAAGGTAAATCCAGCAGGACTATCAGTTTGAACACTAATTATTTGGTATTGTTTAAAAACCCTAGAGACAATACCCAAATTAATGTGTTAGCGCGTCAGATGTACCCCAGGAACACAAAATACTTTATGGAGTGTTATGAAAATGCGACCGGCATCCCTTTCGGGTATCTATTAATTGACTTTAAAGCGAAAACGCCAGAACAGTACCGTCTCAGAACAGATATTCTGTCACAACATCCAGTTGTGTACATTCAGAAAAGAAAACATTGACAGAGAGATTTGAAAAAAAAAAAATGTCTGCAAGACTTTTAAGAAACCTGCCTCTTTTAAAATTGTTATCAAAAGCCACGCCTAAACAAAGACGCGTTATTTTAGAGGCGGCCGCAGACGAGCTCATTGTGACATTGTGTGAAGTAGCTCTTAACGTAGTCCATGGTAATATTCCGCTAACACCACAACAATATCAGAAACTGAAGAGAAGAAGAAGTGAGATCAAAATTGTCGCAGATAAAAAGGTTGGAGTTAGACGCAAAAGACGGTTAATCAACCAACAAGGAGGATTTCTACTACCTTTGTTAAGTGTCGCAATCCCGTTTATAACCAGTTTGGTTACATCTAAATAAGTTTGGTGATGGAGTATGCTGAGAAGATGTTTTTAGTCCCGCAACACCAGTTGGATAAGCTGAAATCCTCTAACACCCGTGAGTCTATACAACAGGTTGTGGAGAATGACCTGGACATGACTATAAGAAATATTTTGCACAGGTCTGATCTGGATCACCATGAAAAAGCTAAGATGTACACTGGTGTTTTGCAGAGGTTTTTAACACTCACTAGACAAGGGGATAGGGAATCCGCCACATTAACATTAAGTCTACCACAGCCTAGTAATGTTGAAAAAGAAGACCCACCCACAACAGGCCATGTGAGTGCCCATGACGATTTGGGTGATTTTGCAGGCGAGATTTTAAAGAATATTCCGCAGAGGAGTGTGAAAAATGTTCGTTACATTTTAGATAAAATGGCTAAAACTAAAGATGTTACTTCATGGACTGAGTCGGGAGAGTTTGTGTTTAAAGGCAGAACAATCCCTGGTTCACACATGCTTGACTTAGTTAAAAGCGTCACGGCTCCACAAAAGATTGCTGACGAGCGGAGACCTGGCGGGTGGCGCGAGTTTCCGGAGGCTTATGCTAGTTTAAATCTGCCATACTCTGTGGTACCAAACCACAATGTCAGACATGCAATTAACTCTTTCAAAACCAAATCGACCACGACTATATCAGGATCGTCTAAGAGGAGTAAGAAACAGAAAGCGCTTCCAGGCACCCCGATACATTCAAAATATCCAGAAGACCTCGTATCCATTTCGCCCAATCTCGAGCAGAGTCAGTGGTTAAGTTTTTAATCTCACAGTTTGTATGTGTTGTGTTCTCATTTTTTCTCTTCTTTTTTTTTGAGAACTTATGATGTGATGTATATGTAATAAAAGAGGTATTAAAGAAACAAATTTATGTTCTTTAGTTGTTTTTTATTAAAAATATTAAGCATGAGACATGAACATTTCACCCATTTGTACACACTGAACACATTTGAAAACATTTTCACTACATGGAGCTTGTTTTAGTTTTCTCACAAATGCTGACACCTTTTTGTCATTTTTAATAAAATCATTGGTATACAATTTCAGCACATAATCATAATCAAATCCCTTTGCCATGTGGTAGAGAAAGAACACACAATGCTGTCCACAGGTGTCTGATGAAAAATCTTGGACTTGCACAGTCGAATGTAGTACTTGACTAGAGTTGAGCTTTAAAAAGTTTTTGATAATCGGCGGAAAACCATGATAATCTGGCTTATTACCGAAGCTGTCGAAAAAACATCCTACACCATCCTCGTTTATGTAGATAGCCAACCAGTGTTCCCCTGGGAGTCCTGAAGGATGTGTATTGATCAAAACCATTGCTGGTAGTTTTCTTAAAGGGGTTTTTGGTAGATAGTCACATGGTAGAACTCCAAGAAAATAAGTATCGCATGAAACCTTATCCATGACAGCCGTAAGCTGTACAGTGTTCATTTGAGTGTATTAGTAGTAATCAACCAGGACCTGTCGGCGATTTGACACCTCAATCAAACTATCAAACAACGCATAAACAATTAAGTTAACCATGCGTGGTAGTGGCTGTCTAAAACGTGCTTCTAGTCTAATATTGCCACTTTTGATAAGCGATACGTGCTGGCTACACTCCTCATCTGGTGCGAAATTGAACGCATAGAGTGTATAGCCGTGCAGAAAATCCTCTCTATCGATACATAGAGGCTGGTTTTTAAGATGCCTTCCAGAAGCCAGCGCTAACTGGTAAAACTCCCGCACTGCAGAACCATTTTCATATTCAGGTTGCAGGGGCTTCGCTGGGTACTGTTGCCCATCCAGATAAATGGCCAAAAATTCTAAATCATAGTTTTTAAACGCAAATGGGTTTTTATTATAGGCCCCCACAAATGCGTCATTATCAACCATAGCTAGAACCAGAGATTTCGGTAGAGTTCCTAAGAATAAGTTTTCTTGATTGCAGACACGTGAGCCTGCAGGTATTGAGAAGTTTTTCAGACACACTCTGTCGATGGGGTATTTGGCTGTGGTTGAGAGTAGGGCTTGTGCATGACCCAGTCTCACAGCTGGTGACACAGACACTTTTTTCACAAATAGCGATGCAGACAGGATGTTTAGTTTATAGGCTGTAGCGTTGCTCCTCATCAGGCAGAATTCATCTTTACCTCTTGTCATTCTAATTTTAAGATCTAATCCATTAAGTAATAGTTTTTCCTGAAAGAAGATATCACTGTGAACAGGTGCGAGTAGTTCGACCACATTACTAGCATTGGTGAATGCTGCTCTCTTTGTCAGACCTTGATTTTCCCCAGCAGGGTCAGCCACATCCATCTGACCCGCCGTGTCCTTGTAAAAGAGCCCTGCTGAGAAAAGCGTTTCAAGGGCATCTTTACCATAATTGGTGAGACATTCTATCATACAGCGGTATGGATATGTGCTAGAACTCTGTGATATAAGCCGATCTCCAAGCGATACATCCACTTGTGAAAAAATCGTAGCTCCAGGATAGTTAACAAGACCTACGGGATCTCCGTCTGCAATATCCGTCCCGTCAGCATTAGTGATTTTGAGGCGCAAAAAAACGAATGTGTTGTTTAGATCTATGTAATCCTCTCCATTCCCCGCAATAAAAAATTCCAGCGGAGATGTGTCAGAAATCGCTGATAATGGCGGAACTTCTATATAAGTGTTTTTTTCAATTGCTGTTTGAGTTAGTGGTACAGTAAACAGATCCAGTTCAGTCTTTAAACACTCTTCTGACATGTTGTGTAGTAATGCCATGATTTAAAATATTGTTTTAACAGAGCTCCTTGATCTTTTTGATGCAGTACGCTTAGTTGTCTCCTTGCGCTTGCTTTTTACAACTGATGTTTTCTTGGGAGGTGGTTTTGTTTTCTTCAGCCTCTGGCCACTCCTCCGTACCCCCGGTGGCCTAGATGCTCTTTTGCGAGCCATTACCATTAGTCCGGAACCATCTTGAGCATCATAGGTGTTGTTAAAAGATCTTGATAACGTATTACTAACAATGTCACTTAGTATGTTTTTTGCAGCTGATTTAAGATGCGGCTTGGCTATGCTAAATCCTCGTTTTAGTAGGGGTATAGCCATTCTAAAGAGGCCTCTAAAAAGGCCACCCAAACCGGCCCCATACATAACTCCGCCTCCTGCATACCCGGGGAGTCCGCTGCCTGCCTGATTCTGGTAATAGGCAACGTAACGCATAGGGTCAACATTGTGATTGTTGAAATATGCCATTTTAAACAAAGTGTTTTACAGGCCTGAAGTGAAGTTTAATGCACACTTTCCCGTAAGAAAATGGGACGTGTCGATTTTGATCGTCCTTCACTTCTATAACAATATCTGTGATGACTGATTTGTTGATAGACGCGTAGTGGGGTTTGTCGTATCGAACACTGACTGTGCTATTGTTGTCCCCGGTTATTTGTACACACTCCAGGAGCGGCACAAAAGCATCACCCACGGATTGGTAGCGGATAATGTCCGTGTAGATATAAAGAGTATAGAAACCACCGTGTATGTCCGCCTGATGCATTGCATATGTTACAATGTCCTTTTCAAAATTAGTTTTTTCAGGATTTGTTTTTTGCAGTATAGAATCTCCTATAGGGACGCCTGGTTTCAATCCTAAAATAATGGCTAGTTTTCCATGGAAGGTCATTGAAATGTTAGGTTTTGCTTTCAGAAATACTTTGTTTTTTACACGGTCATAACCGAATACCCCCTGAGGCGCTACTAAATCATTTATCACACTAACTAGAGATGGGACATTGTCGTAATACCCTGTTTTTATTGGTATGCGTAGTTTCGATAAGCTGATCTTCTTCGCATCTACACCATGGCGTATGCTATTAGTGTACTTTCCACCATCGGTCGTGGTGGGTCCGATGTTTATCTCGAAAACGGCGTCGTTGCTGTTAAGGGTGTACCAGCTTCTAGGATATTCAATTTGAACAAGCCCCACCTCCCATTCTCCTTTTATATTTATAGGGGTAGCCAGTCTTGTTCTATAATTAGAGATTTTATTATCAGGGTATACAGACAGCGATGCGTTGCAGGGTAGTGTGATATAAAATCCACCCTCAGCCATGTCTGGTTTTTATACAACTGTATGCCTCCTGTGTACGTGCATTGTTTTTATGGCTTCTGTACATCAACTAATTCTTTCTGGTCGATCCATGACGCAAACTTCACTGGCCATCCGAGCCACTGTACCAGCACTAATGTTTTGCGACCCTTCGTCTTCTTATCTAAAATTTTTTCAACTTTAAATGTCTTGTTTTTACTGACAAATATTTTTTGCAATTCTTCCGCATAAAAAACACCGTTGATAACATCCCCGTCGTAATCACTCAATCTGTAAACAGGGGGTTCTCGTGGGATACACTGTGATATAGTAAAATACTCTTGTGTGTAGTTTTCCTCATACCCTTTTGCAAACGGTCCTCTGACTTTAGAAATTCTAACCACGTCACCAATCTTGTATTTAAATACGGGCTTAACACTATGTGGTCTGGTATCACCATATAGGTTATGTAGCACCACAGACTCATTTTCTTTCCCCACATCAATCGGCCTCATCTTGATGCTTCTGTGATGGCTCGCAATGTATCCTTGTGTAATGTCTTGAAGTATGTCGATGTAACGTTTGGAGTTTGTGGCCGTTAAATATCTCCACATTCTACCTTTTAAGGTTCTATTAAACCGCTCGACAACACATGCCTTTAATTCTGTGGCTTTTGCGAAATGGGCTATATTGTATTTTTTTGTTACGTTTTGAAAATGTTTGTTAAAAAACTCCTTTCCTTTATCTGTCTGTAATTTCTGTGGTACACGTCCCTCTTTCAGTATGGATTCAAAAGCTTTAGAGACCTCTACACCACTCTTGTTTTTTAAAGCCCTTGTCCAGGCATATTTACTAAACAGATCGATGCATGTCAGCAAAAAATGGTTGTTGTCATTTACCGAGGCATATGCAGACAAATCGACTAGATCGGCCTGGAACTGCATGTCGATACCGTAGACAAAAACACGATTCCTTTTGTATTTTAGTGGGGCAGTTCTGTGTAGTGTATATGCATCCTCGCCTGCGAGCCATTCTGAAACCTCTTTATCGGTTAAACGAACACCCGTTTCTTTTAAAACAGCATCTTTTAAGCGTTTTTTTCCCCCCTAAAGAACCGGGGTTAGAAGGCGTGTAATAAGTCTTTTTCATTTCTTCCGACATGTTTCCACTTCACGCTACACAAAAGAATAACACAGATGGTTTAAGTAATTCGGGTTTTTATTTCTTAAAACAGTAAAAGGAAACAAAAGGTATCATACAGCATCAATGTAGTGTAAAAATTTTATACACATCACAATGTTTTTTTCAAGAATGTAATCAACCAGTGTTTCTATAATTTCACAAACATCAGTCTGATTGTTTCTTGTCAACATGTCTACACATAGATCAGTCACATATGTACACAGGCACAATATATCAGCTATTCTAATACAGCTGCCGCATTCAGTCATCAGGTCTAACATTTTTCTGATAGTCACACAAATTGGTTCACCAGCATTAAAGCATAAACGCATCATATCTGTCCATTCATTTGACACAGTTCTTACAACAGACATTTGTTTCTTGAGGTTTGTAAAACGATTGGTATCAACAGCACATCTGTTTACAGTAACAGATACATTGGCACATTCATTAATAATCTTGTACAACAAGCCGGTCATCTCGCATCTAATACGTTGTTTAAGTAGACACTTTGCCAGACCAGTTGCAAAACACGTATTCCCCATGGCTGTGTTGCTGTCAGGCAACTTGGACAATACCTTTCCAGCTGTCCACAGCGTCATAGACAATTTGTTCGCTGCTGACGTCCACAACTTTCTCTCTGACTTCACGAAGCTTTTCCACAATGAATACTTCGTCACGCAGTTCATGTAAAATAGCCTCCACTGAACCTTGAATCCTCTGGGGGTGAACCCTCAAACCACAACGGCTCAATGCTTGAGCAACTATGTGCTTAAGGTCCGGTTTCACCAGATTACGTGTCAGTTCCTCAAAGTAGGCATCAAAGAAATAGGGACCCGGTTCAAACAAGCAGGAGTGTCTAATCTGACTGGGGTGATCCACTTCACAACCCAAACACATTTCTTTCAGCTTTTTGTTGATGACATGTTCCAGAAGAACCACAACAGTCGCTTTTATGATTTTGAATCCGTCAGAGCGGATACAACTGTCTGTGTCGTCGATTCCAGCAAAGGCCGCTGCTCCAGCTATTGCACCAGTGTTGCCGTATGGTGTTGTAAGGAAGGTCATGTTGTGATATCCAAGATCCATGCAGAATTTATCCAACCAACTGTTGTCGCAAGTTTGTGGGTGGGGCTCCAGCGGCGTAGCATTGTCATCAGGCATCGCCGGGGCTGCCTCAGGGTTGTTGGTGTAGCAGTAGACTGTTGTAGATTCTTGAGACATGTAGCAGTTGTACCGACCTGCAGGCGTTTTTAATGGCTGTAATATGTGGGTGGGTTTAAGAGGCGGTCTTCAGCGCTGGTAACGCCCTGCTCAGGGTGAAACAATTTAATCTTTACAGAACTGTAACGGTCATACATGTCACACCATCTAAACATCTTGTCAATGCATGTAAATACGTTGTCAAGCATACGAACATCTTTCCACTGAAACAAAAATTTCATGTCGTAGCACGAGTGATGCTCAGATTCACGAATAGGCCACGCACGTTCGCAGAGCTTTGTCTTGTCGTAGCAGCAAAAAATATAAACACAATCGTCTGGTAACTTTTTACTATGGTCTCCGACCACACGAAATCTTGTGTCAGGAATTGAGCCATCCCACTCAGCAACGTACAACGGATCATCACCACAGTCGTTCAAATCTCTCCAAACGTAGTTGAAAAACAGAAACCAGTCTTTGTTGTGGAAAATCACACATGGGGTCTGCGATGTAAAATCGTCTCCAACATCTGCTGTGTAGAGTTTCACAGTACGCATCACCTTGTCAAACGCATATCTCACCACACGACCACCACACATTGAGAAATCCCGTTTCACTAGAGCAGTGTCCTCATGAAGAAACTTTGTCAAGCTAACATTTGGCTTTTTCCTTGGCGCAAAAGTTAGATCTTCTCTAATTTCAACAGGTCCTCTTGTTGGCGAAATACACATAACCTTTCTAGGGGTTTTAGGAGTTCTCGGAGCAGCCATTGTATCTGGAAAGTTGTAGAATGTCTTCTGTGTTCAACAGTGTATCCCCTAACCTTATTTAAAACATCATATTCAAGATGTAGTGACGCAGGTGTGAAAAGGCAGACCCCTTAAGGAACACACCATAAAAAACTTCAATGGCAATTTCTGAGGTGTGAGTTCATTAAATTAGTCGTAAAAGCCAGTCAAAAGTCTAATTTAACATCTGTTTGATCTGTTTTTGTCTTTTTAAAGTTCGCGGATGTCACCGCTGGAGGATGTCACACGGCGTCGCTCAGCCTAGACATACCGGAGCCTGTCAGCGGCCCATCATAAATCAGAAGTGCAGCACAACTCAGAACCATAAATCATGTCATAAATCACCATTTTGACACAACGTATATGTTAATACTACTCACCTCTACCGTGCAAAACATTCAACAAATATGTTTTCCCCCACAGGTAGAAACTAACTTCAGAAACTAGCTTGACAACTTAGCTACACTTACCATAGGAAACATGGTAACTACCCATCCAACAAGTACACCTGAGAACACCTCTCATTACATCATGATACCTGACACCTTAGCTGCGCAACCGTAGTTATAAGTCCTATCAGGAACACTCAACTGCTTTGTTTTGTTTTACTTCTTCCTTCCTTTCCTTCTTCTTTTATTAGGTAAAATGCCGGTCCACCCCATAAGGGTCAAGGTCACAATAATAGGATTGACACACCACTCCTATATTTGTAAGTCACCTTAAAACGAATGTGAGCCAGATAACTCCCTGTATCATTCGTATCACAAATTGAAAGGTAAATTGGTCTAAACCTAGAACAATTTAGAAGAGAATAAAACAAACAAATCAAATTTAGTCACAAAGTTGATCAATCACCGTACCAGAACAAACTAGAATAACAGTCCTAAAATTGAACTAAACTTTATTCAACGTGATTGACTATATTGTGAGAGTGAACCTGTTTAGGCCTAGATAATCTAATGCCCTGCACCAGTAAAGTGACCAGTCATGGAGGTGTTGTCTTGTTGTTTGCTGTGTGTGTTTGCTTCCTCTAACCGTTTCTCCAGCGTTCACCGATGTCTTCTTCTCAACACATCGTCGAACGAAGGGGGGATATGTAGCGACAACGAGAATGAACCAAACACAATTGAAGCTTTTAGGTGACTGTTCATACATAATCCCACAAAGAGTCTTCACATTTCAGAATCAAATCACCAGACCCAGAGCCATAGGCTCCAGAGAATCTGCAACCGGAAGGACCTTTTACTGTTTAACTAAAGGAAGAACGTTGTCAATGTTTTATAATTTGGCAAAACAGATCTGTTCAGAAATGGTGAAACAAGAGGCCCTAACAAGAGGTCACCTGACCCCTGCGACTAACAGACTACGTCTTTCGTAAGGACCAAGATCCCATGACAGAGATGTAAAACAGACTTCCCCCTTCTTGAAGACCTTTGAATGACCTCATTGTTGAGACCTCTTAAAAACCACAGAGACAAGAGACTTTTCATATAAAAATGCATACAATCATCACAAAACCATTCTTGACGAACTTATAATCAAACATCGTTCAACTACATAATTCTATATTGTGTCTATGACCCCTGTATGTGTCTATTATGCTTAATCACATATAAGTCATCTAATTGTTGTAACTATTACCTGTGTGAATGAATGTGTATCGTGTCTCCTATCAATGCGACCACATATTCTTAATTCAGACGATGGCTTGATTTGAAATCTGTGTAAAAATGTTATGTTCTTAAAATGGAAATTATGTCTAAACTGAATCCTCTGTTCGAGCTGATGAGTAAGCAGACCACAGATAACACATGATTCACGATGAGAGAAGGGGAGGGGATAGAAAAGACCCCTTCTCAAATAACCATATAGTATCTTATTGTCAGAATTCCAAATTCCTCCAGGAGGCGGGACAAAACATTGGAGTTTAAAACCTTAGACCCGAACAGGACTTTAGTAGAATAATGCGCTAGAAGAATAGAACAACAAGTCGGGTGGAGCAGACGATGGTTATAGTAACTATGTAGACGCGTAGAGACAAAGAACCCAAATTAAGATCAGAAGAACGGGTTCAACAGCTTTAATCAAGCCATCATCATCTACTCTCGTCTCAATTTTCTTTCTTTCCTAAGTTTTTCTTTATTTTCTCGTTAAAAGTCTCGGTTCTAAGTTAAGTTTTGCTGCAAAGTTTCGTTTTAACGTTTCAACTGCAAAACCCGCTTCCAACTTCAAAGACTCTCATTCATCCGCCAACACATCATGTGATTGGCTGCCCACGATCTATCCAGGCACGAGAAGACCAGCCACGCAACGGACCCGGGAAACCCCTCTGACACCGAGGAAAGGCAACCCCAAAAGCAACGCAAGGAAGCAAGTAGCCTCCAGACTCTTTGCTGAACTGGTGTATATTGATAAAATTGCATAACCCGCCTAAGAAACGATAGAAGGGTTAAATTAATGATTGATGGTTCGTTCAGGTCATGTCTTATAAGTGCATATAGAAACTTGGGATTTCACCATCTCACTCTTAAAACTCATTCTTTCCTCACTCTCTTCTTTCTGCAACTCGTATGAATGTTTGTGTGCGTGTGTTTGTGTTAGATATTAGTTTTATGTTCTAGGATAACCAGGGATTATGTTCTGACTCGTCTCTCGCTACAGACCTCGCGAGACCACGCCCCCCTCGCCACAGTAACTAAACACTAAAACAACTTTTTTTAGTTAATGATCTGTAAGAATGGAGCTTCATAAATGCTGTTCATTGATTCGAGTACATTTTTTTGACATTTGGGTATAAAGTGTTTTGATTTTCAAATATATGGTGTAAAAACGTATGAGTGCTGCCCTCTTCAGGTTAAACGGAAAGCTCCTGAAGTAGGGGTACTCTGTGACGTAGGGTACTCTATGACGATACTCTGTCCTTGGTGCGAGCTCACCACGCCCTTGGCAGCCCCTGGTATAAAAGCATCTGGTTCCGATCAGGAAAGTTTTATATTTGAAAATCAACAAATAAAACAAGCAGCTCTATGCACTTTTTAAGGCAAGATTCTATTCTGTGGCATTTCCTTCTGACCGTCGTCAATAGCAACGCATAACACAGCGCAAATCCATGCATCACAACGGACGCACTCTCTCGTTTCATTCAAATACAACTTGCCGTCTTGCGTCTCCGTTTTTGATTGTATTGAAAATGAAATCAGAGTTAATTTATTGTTTACAGAGTTTGATAATATTGTTGTGATCATTTTGTCTGGACGATTGTTTTCTACACTACAAAATGGATTTATAAACAGGTAAGATTTAAAACATTAATGCGAAATTTTCTTCGTGGAAGCTTCACGTTTATTTCAAGTGAGTGAGATAAAATATTTCAACTCAAAACAACATTTTGAAGTGTATTGCAGCGACTTTGTGCATGTTCTGCAGACAGGGTGACCATCATCGATTAAGTTTCCCTCAGGACTTTTGTAAAAGCCAAAATATGACCACACCTCAGATTTGGTCCTCTTAAAAGGCAGAAAAATCCAGGAAAAATCAGGTGAAGGTGGGGAAGAATAGACTTCAAATGACCGCTATGTTGCAAAGCTACTTGCGTCACTCCAGTTGCTCTCCATTTTAGCGAGTTTGACAGCAGCTGTCAATTAATCCCTCTCAGGTGCACGCCCCCCCCCGCTCAGCCCCGCCCTCAGTTAGTTCCCTCTATCTCCGCTGGGGTCTGCCCACTTTTCCAGCATTTTTCAAATATTGCCAGTGAGTGGAGTCAGGCTCTGACCAGGGGTTTAGTTACCCTTTAAGTTTATCAAGCGACGAGAATACTTTTTGTGCAAAAAACAAAAATAACGACTTTATTTCAACTATTCATTTCCTTCTCTATGGGCCTCTAGTCAGTTAACTTAGTGTGATAGCGTAGAACTACGTCACACGTAGGCTCACTATTGGCCGACACTGGTCATGTGTGTGATGCGTGTGACGTACAACAACAGAAGAACTGCGCTATATCACTAGTGAACTGACTCGAGCCCTACAGAAAAGGAAACGAATAGTTGAAATAAAGTCGTTATTTATTTATTTTTTGCACACAAAAAGTATTCTCGTCGTTTGATAAACTTAAGATTGAGTCACTGTAGTCACTTGGAGTATTTTAACGATATCTTTAATAACTTTTAGGGGCTGGAAAGCTTCAATCCCTTAAACCGCCTATGGAGGAGTGATCCAGCTCTCAGATTTAATGAAAAATATCATAATTCGTGTTCCGAAGATGAACGAAGGACTTAAGAGCTTGAAACAACATGAGGGTGAGTAAATACTGACAGAATTTTCATTTTTGGGTGAACTATCCCTTTAAAGGAAGGAAAAAATGTGTACATGTTTTTAATTGTTTTGATGATATGTTTTAATGTCATGGTGATTTTCTTTCTTTTTTTTATTTATTTCTTTTTTCTTTTCTTTTTTTGCTAATGTTGTGCTGTTCGTCTTGGCCATGTCACTTCTGTAAAAGAGATTTTTAATCTCAGAAAGTTTTATCTGGTTAAATAAAGGGCAAAAGAAATAAAATAACATCCACCAAAGGAAAAGACCAGACATTGAACAAAGGAACACACAGGGTAATAGAATAACAAGACCAGGGAACTAATCAAATAATAAAACTACAAAGTGCTACAAAATTGGCACACAGGACCAGAAACAGGTACAGAACCCGGGCAAAATGCAAACTAAGAGACCACATAACAAAAACACAAGAAACACAAAACCAGGGAATACATAACACTTCTGAGGGGCTGTATACACGTCACCGTTTTCAACTAAAAACATTTTTTTATGCGTTTTGGCCGTTTGAAGTCTTGCAATAACTTGCCCAATACTCAGGGGAGGTATTCTACTATTTGTCAGCTTTTGAATAATATCATCTTCAGAGAGAGAAGTGTGGATCACTTGATCCCACACGCAGGGGCGTCATGCAAGCCAAAATTCTGGGGGGGCACAATCTGAGACGTTGCAATTGTTTTCTGACGGGTGATATGGATCATGTTAGGAGGGGTCAGGGGGTTTCTCCCCTTGAAAATTTTTAAATTCTGGCTGCTAAACATACCATTTCAATGCAGTTTGGGAGGGACAGAAATACCTTAACGGAGCTAGCAGCAACCCTCCTCTATCTGAGGACTAAGTTAAAGTATCTATTTTGTAAGTTTATGTAAAAGACAGGTTGATGAAAGAACTGTAAGCTCAAATTCAAAAGCTCTTGAAGTCTACTTCATTAAAGCATGTTTACACACACACACTTACTGTACACTTAGGCCTACTACACATGATTTTAAAAACAGTACCATAGCAGTTTTATGTTATGATTTTAAATTGGTATGTGACCTAATAACGATCTTACATTAAAGGTACATAAAGGTGCTGAGGTCTGACTTTGTGGTGCTCTGAAATTAAGTTATTTTAATAGTAATATGTGATAAAGGCTAACTTTACTAACTTTACAGCTAACTTTACAGCAAGCGTTACAATTGCTACAATTGCTCGTTTGTGATGTCGCAATACATCATACTTTCATAAAATCATGCATCATACTCAACCTTGTCTGTGGCCATTGTTGATTCCAAAGCCGGTGCTGGATAAACAGAGAGCATGTGCGTGCGCGTGCGACAGTAGGCTGCGGTAGGCTAAATTATTTACGACAGCGGTAATGGACAATTCCACTTCCAACCTGTAGGGCAACCGCAGAGGAAAAGTTACTTGGTGCTGCTTTAACAAATTGTTACGACCTGGCTCAAAGTCATAACATAAAGAGGACAATTCACAAAATAGGTTTCAATATAGAAAATATAATTTTATTTAAAGTTAAACAAATAATGTCTAGGGTCAAAACATAAGGTAATAATAATAAATATCATCACAACATCAAATCAATAAACAGTTGGAAATGAAGTTTGTGGAGTTGTGGAAATCATATGGGAACACAAACTCAAGAACCCACTCTTCAAACAAAGTCACAAAACAAAAATGAGAGAGGGCTAGACAAAATCCTGGAGCTCCTTAAATAGGTTGCCACAGGTGCAGTTGATCTTCATTAGGGCAATCCCACCCTCCAAGGAGAAGTTAGTCCTAGAATTCTCACCAAGAAAAAGAAATTAAGAAAAACAGGGGCAGGGCTGTAACAATCCAGATTATTTAATATCTTGTGGGTGGAGGTATTTCATATACCTTCTGGGGCACAATTCTTAAACTCCTCTAAAAGAACCAAGTCCCTAAGCTGTTCTTTAGTCTCAACCTGCTTAGAAGAACACCACCTATCAAACATGTTCTCTTTTTCCCGCGCAAACTCTACAAACGTCTGCTTTTCACTTTTAAAGTAATTTCGGAAACGTTGACGATATGCTTCGGGCACTAACTCATAAGCATGAAGAATGGAGGTTTTAACAGTATCATATACAGCACTCTGTTCTAGACTAAGTGATGAATAAACTTCTTGAGCCTTACCCGTAAGCACACATTGAAGAAGAAGCGTCCAAACCTCCTTTGGCCACTTCAATGACGTAGCAACTCTCTCAAAGTGGGAGAAATACTTCTCTACTTTTTCAAAAAAAGGAGGAACCATTTTAATATGCTTCCAAATATCAAAAACTTGCTCTACCCTTGGAGAAGACTCGGAGGAAACCACAAGAGGCGAAACAGGTGGTTGACCCTCAGGTCTCCTACCTGCCAACTCCAACTCCATTTTTTTAAGGACAAAGGCATGCTCGCGCTCCCTTTCCTGTCCGTCCAATTTCCTCAACTCAAGTTATCCCTGTAGCTCTTTCCCTTTCAAAGCTATTTGATCTTGTTCTAGACGACACCACACCAACTCCAAATCTAACACAGTAAATAGAGTGGGCCCCCATGGGGCCAGTTGTGGGCCCACAGCAAACCCTTATAGGGGCCCATGTGGGGCCATTGCGGGCAGCCCACCGTGGGCCCAGATACCAGCGTGAAATGCGGGGCACATGTGGGCCCCACACTATGGGACCGAGTGGGTCCCCATGCGGTGGGCAAAGTGTGGGTATACTGTGGGTACAGTGGGTTAAGTGTGGGCATACTGTGGGTACATTGGGTTAAGTGTGGGCATACTGTGGGTACATTGGGTTAAGTGTGGGTATACTGTGGGTACATTGGGTTAAGTGTGGGCATACTGTGGGTACATTGGGTTAAGTGTGGGTATACTGTGGGTACATTGGGTTAAGTGTGGGCATACTGTGGGTACATTGGGTTAAGTCTGGGTATACTGTGGGTACATTGGGTTAAGTGTGGGCATACTGTGGGTAAATTGGGTTAAGTGTGGGCATACTGTGGGTGCACTGGGAAAAGTGTGGGCATACTGCGGACAATACAAAGATGTGTTGTAGTATACCTGTGGCCTTAAAGGGTTAGTTCGCCCATTTAAGACATGAAGTTGTATGGAATCCATACCAGCACTATAGTGCATACACTGACCCACTCTGTAGTCACCTCCCTGGTCAGAGTTCTCGCCGCTGGAAGTTTTTTAAGAAAGTACTCCCGGTTAGTTTCCGGGGCCTCAAAACTGCGTTTTTACGTGAAAAAATTATTTGCGTTTCAAAGCTTGATTAATTTAACACACAAAAAACACGCCGGTCAAAATTCATACCTCAGTTTTAATTGGCACTATTTTCTTTCCATTTCTATCAATCCGCACTGCTGTCAACGTCAACAGTGCGCACGTTCCGATCAGCTGTTCCATAGTGTTTACACAATCGATTACGAAACGACGTAAAAAGTAGAAAATGAACGATGGTGCGAACTTGTAAATTTCCAGGCTGTGACCACAAGAATGTGCCTGGATCACCGTTCAGATTCCATTGTTTTCCTGTTTCGGATATAGCTACGAGACAGCTTTGGCTGGTTGCCATCGGCTACTCTGCCGGAGCTAAAATATCCAGAATCAAGGATTATCGTGTGTGCAGTGCTCACTTCAGCGAAGACGATTACATCCCCAACCTAGGAGGAAAACGAAAAAAACTGATTTTAAAGAGTTTTGCTGTACCAGTACCACGGGTAAGCTCTATTTACTAACTTTATGATCCTATGTCTAAACTTGGGTCTAGACATGTTGTCAGCGAGTCGCGCTATCAACAGCTGATCGGAACATGCGCACTGTTGACGTTGACAGTAGCGCGGATTGATAGAAATGGAAAGAAAATAGTGCCGATTAAAACTGAGGTATGAATTTTGACCGGCGTGTTTTTTGTGTGTTACATTAATCAAGCTTTGAAACGCAAATAATTTTTTCACGTAAAAACGCACAGTTTTGAGGCCCCGGAAACTAACCGGGAGTACTTTCTTGAAAAACTTCCAGCGGCCAGAACTCTGACCAGGGAGGTGACTACAGAGTGGGTCAGTGTGTATGCACTATAGTGCTGGTAAGGATTCCATACAACTTCATGTCTTAAATGGGCGAACTAACCCTTTAACAAACAAGATTAGTTTGGTTCTACTTTGCATTTGCCAAAATACATGCAAAATAATTGCACTTGTTGAAAGTAGTACATTACAAGTCATATGTTTCAAATCATTTAATTTATTCACAGTCATGTAAAAAATATACAGGTCCTTCTCAAAAAATTAGCATATTGTGATAAAGTTAATTATTTTCCATAATGTAATGATAAAAATTAAACTTTCATATATTTTAGATTCATTGCACACCAACTGAAATATTTCAGGTCTTTTATTGTTTTAATACTGATGATTTTGGCATACAGCTCATGAAAACCCAAAATTCCTATCTCAAAAAATTAGCATATCATGAAAAGGTTCTCTAAACGAGCTATTAACCTAATCATCTGAATCAACTAATTAACTCTAAACACCTGCAAAAGATTCCTGAGGCTTTTAAAAACTCCCAGCCTGTTTCATTACTCAAAACCGCAATCATGGGTAAGACTGCCGACCTGACTGCTGTCCAGAAGGCCATCATTGACACCCTCAAGCAAGAGGGTAAGACACAGAAATAAATTTATAAACAAATAGGCTGTTCCCAGAGTGCTGTATCAAGGCACCTCAGTGGGAAGTCTGTGGGAAGGAAAAAGTGTGGCAAAAAATGCTGCACAACGAGAAGAGGTGACCGGACCCTGAGGAAGATTGTGGAGAAGGACCGATTCCAGACCTTGGGGGACCTGCGGAAGCAGTGGACTGAGTCTGGAGTAGAAACATCCAGAGCCACCGTGCACAGGCGTGTGCAGGAAATGGGCTACAGGTGCCACATTCCCCAGGTCAAGCCACTTTTGAACCAGAAACAGCGGCAGAAGCGCCTGACCTGGGCTACAGAGAAGCAGCACTGGACTGTTGCTCAGTGGTCCAAAGTAGTTTTTTCGGATGAAAGCAAATTTTGCATGTCATTCGTAAATCAAGGTGCCAGAGTCTGGAGGAAGACTGGGGAGAAGGAAATGCCAAAATGCCTGAAGTCCAGTGTCAAGTACCCACAGTCAGTGATGGTCTGGGGTGCCATGTCAGCTGCTGGTGTTGGTTCACTGTGTTTTATCAAGGGCAGGGTCAATGCAGCTAGCTATCAGGAGATTTTGGAGCACTTCATGCTTCCATCTGATTTCATTTTTCAGCACGACCTGGCACCTGCTCACAGTGCCAAAACCACTGGTAAATGGTTTACTGACTATGGTATTACTGTGCTCAATTGGCCTGCCAACTCTCCTGACCTGAACCCCATAAAGAATCTGTGGGATATTGTGAAGAGAAAGTTGAGAGACGCAAGACCCAACACTCTGGATGAGTTTAAGGCCGCTATCGAAGCATCCTGGGCCTCCATAACACCTCAGCAGTGCCACAGGCTGATTGCCTCCATACCACGCCATTGAAGCAGTCATTTCTGCAAAAGGATTCCCGACCAAGTATTGAGTGCATAACTGAACATAATTATTTGAAGGTTGACTTTTTTTGTATTAAAAACACTTCTTTTATTGGAAGGATGAAATATGCTAATTTTTTGAGATAGGAATTTGGGGTTTTCATGAGCTGTATGGCAAAATCATCCGTATTAAAACAATAAAAGACCTGAAATATTTCAGTTGGTGTGCAATGAATCTAAAATATATGAAAGTTTATTTTTTATCATTACATTATGGAAAATAATGAACTTTATCACAATATGCTAATTTTTTTAGAAGGACCTGTATACAATACATTACCGTTCAAAACTTTGGGGTCAGTACGATTTTTGAAATAGCCCTACTTTTGAACAAAGTAATCCAGTCGTCAGCATGTAAATCGTGAAAAAAATTCAGGAATGTTTGAACAGAACTGTCAAAAGCAGCATCCAAAGGGGTTGATGCTGATCCTGATGCAAGAGACTGGGATGGTGGAAGGAGCAAGTCACTCCGGTGCAAGTCACTCACAGCTGTGTCAGCATCTAAAGTGAGAAAAAAAACAACAACAACAATTGAAATGTTAACATAAAAAAATGTATTAAAAAAAACGGGGGTTGTTCCAAGTCTAATTTATACACTTGTGTTTTCCCAATGGTTAGGCCATTTCCACCTCAGAGAACAAATAATCTTCTGCACTTTGACTGGAGGATAATTTGAGTTCCGGAAAAATAGTTAGAGGTTTTTTATTAATATTAAAAACAAATGTAGGTGGTGTTGTTGAGAGAGAAACATACAGAGAGTGAACCAATTGAGGGCATGATGAAATGAGAGAATGAGAAAAATTTACCAAAATTATCAACACAATATATAATTATGTCAACTTGTACTCACACTCATGTCATGTAAAGAAAGTTTTTGTAAATGTCTATGACAAATCTACAATGCAAAAACTGAGAATGTGTCAGACAGTGATTCCAACAGAATCCTTACACAGAGCAGTACCGATTATCTGATTACACACAAGGAAAAGGGAGAAAAATAAACAAATATTAATATTTCAGTGAAATATTTACAGTATCTGTATGGATAAAAGTTGATGAAATGTATAAATTCAAAAGAAATTATTACATTCATATTTAATGTTATTAAATGAATGAATATTATTTCATGGCCTAAATGTTTTACTTCCATTATATTTTTTTCATAATTAAGTTAATTAAATATTACAGATGGTTGATTTAATTTCAGTTATCAATTAAAGTTAAAATTGTAAAATCTGTTATTTTTAGCTCACGTTAACATTACAGTTATGACGTTATGTAAATAGCCTATATGATTTGCTGTCTGTCAGCGCGCAGTGTTTACAGGTGTCTATCAATTATGAACGGTCATGATCATATTTAACGAGATGTAGTTAGAGTGTGTAGCTTATGTATTGTATTTACACTACATAAATACTCGTTTACATCGCTATTTTAAACTTTAAAACAAAGACATCACTGATTCAGCCGGGCCATTGTGTTTAGCTCGGCCGTAGTTCATCGCGTAAACGGTAAAACAATAATGAACCAAATTATAATAGCACCAAAAGGTATGTAAAACACTTACATTACACTTACACTTACACAAACTTGAATTCATTTAGTTTTAAAGTATATATTACCTCGGAGATTACCAAAAAACGGACTGTCTGAGCAGCTAGTAACGTTAGACCGTTAAAACCGTTTCATTTAAACAGCAGTAGAGTAACGTTAGCTATAATCAGATAACAATAAAATTAGTGTAATTTAATACCAATTAATTAATTCATTACCATTTTGACCCGTTTCACTAATTTTAATAGAAAACTCAAATTACTATAAAAATTTTAAAAGCTTAACGTTACCTGTTTGGTGCAAAGCTGGGCTGTCCAGTCGAATCCAGAAAGACAGCTCCTTAGCGATGGAAAGTTCCAGCAATCTCATTGGTTAGAATTAATCACGTGATGACGCCATCTACTGTATTACTTATAATTTTTCTTTTTTCTTTTGCAGTTTCAGAAATATAATATATATATATATATATATATATATATATATATATATATATATAATTAATCAGTGATGTATTTATTAGTATAAAAATATATAATTTATATATTTATAATAAAAAATTATATTAAATTATAATTATATTATATTATATATATATATATATATATATATATATATATATATATATATATATAATTTTATAATAATAAATACATCACTGATGAATACCAAAACAAATCAGTCAACCATTTGCATTGTTTTATTGTGACAAATAAGTTAATTTTATTTAATAAATATGGTAACACTTTCTATGCAGACCATGCTTATGATTACAAAAAACTGCTCAAAACCCACCTGTTTCAGCTCGCCTACAATCTGTAGGGTGCTGCCCCTTTAAGGACGTTGATTCGGTGGGCTCATGTGATCGCCTAGGAAGGCAGAAGAAAAAAAAAACTGAACTGAACCGAACTGAGTGAGAAAGCAATGTTGATGCTCATATGCAGACTTTCTAATGTTCTATAACAATTACAGATAAAACCTTAGTCTAAACTATATATTCCCAGCGTGGTAAGTAGCATGTTGTTGTTATAAGTATATTAATAAAAGCACTATGTAGATCGCTATTTGCGATTAGCGCCTAAACGCCTAATGCTATTAGTTTATTATGTTTGGTTAGACATTTACAGTTTAAATTGCCTATTTAAATATATATGCAATATGTGTAGCATTTATTTGTTAAACAAAGTTTGATAATACAGCTATTGGTTTAGAAATCTGAATTGACAGTTTTATTACACAATGTTTCATGCTAATATAATAATATGTTGCTTGTATGAGATATCTTTGCTTTATAAGCATATGCATATTATCTAAAGCTGATATTATAATGTTTGGAGTAAGGTATTAAGTGATGTAAACATTACTGGATACTAATTGTAAATTGTTTTTGTGTTTACAGTTTGACCGCACACAAATGTGCACATAAATATTCCTTACTACAACTAAATTGCAACAAACCTTAATGTGTACATTGTGAGTTCTGCACAAGAGGAATAAAAGAAAAAACAAACAAGATCCAAGTTAATGTTATCATTTTATGGGTAACATTAAAGTCAAACACGGGGAGTTAAGAAGATTAATGACAACATGGACCAAGATTCAGAAACAAGTGTTACTCCTGATCAACAACAAAAATGTCTCAAGCGTCAACGTGGAAGTGCAAAGGCTGCAGTGACACGCTTGATGACACAGATTACAACTTCTATGAACTGTAATCAGCCCAAAGAAGTGGAGATGAAACTTCCTGCTTTGGATGAGGCAGTTATGCGGTTTAATGAGATTCATGACATGTACCATAAAACATTAGAAGATGATGATGACGTCGATGCTTCTAAGGGCTAGTTAACATCGGTCCTGCGTGATGTTCAAGACTTCCAGCACACAGTCTTGAGCTGGTTTGACGACTTTAAGCCATCAATGGAAGATCCAAACATAGAATCTTCAGATGCACTTCATTTCCAAAAGGAAGAGTCAATGGTTGATGAAGGCGTTAAACCTCCAATGTCTTCTGTAGACCAGCTGTCTACCCAGCTTCAAGGGCTACAAAATCTAAGACAGAAAGAAAAGGAAGAGTTTTCCATGCTTATTGCTCGACAGGAAGAACGCCTGCGTGCAGAGTTTAAATTACAACTTCAGCATGCAGAATTTGAAATGGATGGACTGAAAGGCTTACTGAAACTCAAAGACGCTGAGATGGAGGAAAATCGTCGAAAGGCTGAGTTAACAACAATAAATAAAGACTTTTCCACTCCTGTCTCAGGTAACCCATCCCTTAACTTTCGTTCCTCACTTTCAGCAGTGAACGAGAATTCTTTATGCCAACTACTAGACCTGTCAAGGCAACAATATCAATCACACATCGATTCCATGCATCTACCACCAGTTGACATCATCAAGTTCGATGGAGAACCCTTAAAGTACTGGCAGTTCATGAGATTGTTCTCCTCTGTGATTGATAAAGAGACCGTGCCAGATCAAGAGAAACTCACTCGACTGCATCAGTACACTGTCGGCCAAGCTAGAGATGCTATCTCACATTGCTTGTACAACCCCAACTCTAGCCTGGGCTATGCTGAAGCCATGGCTATTCTGAAGAGACGTTTTGGCAATCCATATGCAATATCACAAGCATGGGTTGACAAGGTGCTTAATCACAAAGATATTAAAGACAACAAGCAGTTGCAAAGCTTTGCTGACATTCTGTGCAGCTGCCGAGACACTTTAAAGGCAATGAAGTGTGAGGAAGAACTGAATGGTGGACGTACTTTGCTACAAATTGTGGAAAAGCTGCCTGAAGACATAAAGAAAAGATGGCTCACAATAAACTATGAGATCATCAAGTCTGGTCGTTTGCCAAAGTTAGATGACATAGTCAGTCTTGTTCAATCAGAAGCTGCTAAGAGAGCAGATCCTATCTTTGGGAATCTTCTTAGCCCTGTCAGTCGAAATTCTCCAGCAAATTCTAAACCAAGTACTAAGCCAACTTTCAATAAGAAAAAGCAGACATTTGCAACAGTGTCAGTTACCAATGAATGCACCACATCATCCACACCAAAGACAACATCAAGATTTAAGTGTCCAAAGTGCACTGACGGACACTTTCTGAACCAGTGTCAAGCCTTTAGAGCTCTGTCTGTTCAAGAGCGTTTGGCCTTTGTTCAACAAAAGCAACTCTGTCTGAACTGTTTCATGAAAGGTCATCGCAGCGCTGTCTGTACTCGTAGCTGGGTATGCAAAGTGCCTGGATGTGGGAAAAAACACAACAGTTGGCTGCACTCCGCCATCGTAGCTTCTAACAACGACGACAAAAGCCAATCTACTAATCAAGCTACTGGAGGTGAGCCAGCTGCTGACCCGCCTCAAGCCATTCAAGCACATGCCACTAGAAGGTGCATTGAAGCCAGTCGAAAGAAGATTGCACTTCCCATCTTGCCAGTAGTGGTTTCAGACAGACACAACCGATTCTCTATGAATGTCTTTGCTTTGCTTGACAGTGGCTCAAATGGGACCTTTGCTTCTAAGAAGTTAGAAGTCTAAGAAGTTAGTCACGAAAAATGAACATTAAACTGAATACCATGGAGACCAAAAATCTTAACGTAGTCACCTTAGCAGTAGACCTACGAGTTGAAGATGCTCAACAAAGGAACTCTTACCTAATGAAAGGAGTGCTCTGTCGGGATCACCTGAACATAAGTCTAGACAACTTTGTCACACAGCATGAGGTGTTCCAGTGGCCACACCTGAAGGAAATTGCGGATGAAATCAGTTTACCTGACGTTGATCTAGCTGATGAGGTTCACCTGCTGATAGGTCTAGACCAACCAGACATACTTGCTCCTCGTGAGACACGCTGCGGTGAGTCAGGCGAACCTTATGCGATTCTAACTGGCCTGGGGTGGACACTTCATGGGCCAGTAGCTGATGGTTCAACATCGATTTCTGCCAATTTCATTCAAGCTGACAACTCTCTACAACAGGCTGTTGAAAGATTTTGGAAACTGGATGATCCAGTGCACGTGAACAATGACTCCCTGTCAGTAGTCGATGAGCAAGTTGTGGATCTATGGAAAAAGCAAGCTGTCAAAGAGGAAGGTCATTATACACTACCAATCCCTTTCAAAGAACATCCACCACGACTGCCCAATAACTATGGAATGGCCAAACATCGATTAGACCTTCTAGGAAAGAGGTTAAAGAAGGACCCGATTTTGCATCAAAAGTATACAGAAGGTATCAGAGACTCTTTGCTGAAAGGATATGCAGAAGAGGTCATTGACATTAAAAGAGACGATGGTTGCGTGTGGTACCTGCCACATCATCCGGTGCTACATCCGCGCAAGCTGGAGAAGATTCGTATTGTCTACGATTGTGCGGCACGGTACCAAGGTACTTCATTGAATGATCATGTTTTCCAAGGCCCAGACCTTACCAATAAGCTACTTGGAGTTCTTCTCAAGTTTAGGCAAGAACCCGTTGCTCTGAATGCAGACATCGAGAGCATGTTTTATCAAGTCCGAGTGCCATTTGATGAAAGAGATGTGCTTCGCTTCCTGTGGTGGGAGGATAACGACCCGGACAAACCACCTAAGCATTACCGTATGATGGTTCACCTTTTTGGAGGTGTCTGGAGTCCTAGTGCTGCCAATTTTGCCTTGCAACGAGTTGCTGAAGACAACCGTGGAAGCTTCTCTAATGACACCGTGGAAACATTGAAACGAAATTTCTACGTCGACGATTGTCTTAAGTCGGTACCAACAGTGGAGGTCGCCATTAAACTTGCTTCCGAACTCCGTGAACTACTCACCTGTGGAGGCTTTAGATTAACCAAATGGTTAAGCAATTCTAAGGAAGTGATGAAATCAATACCAGCTGATGATTGGGCAAAGTCATTACATGAGGTCAACCTTGACCAGGAGGATTTGCCATTTGAACGAACACTGGGTGTCCTTTGGGATGTTGAAAGAGATTGCTTCACATTCGATGTCAAGGCAGTGGACAAACCTGCAGCAAAGAGAGGAGTATTGAGCACTACCAGTTCCATCTATGATCCTTTAGGATTTGCAAGTCCATTTGTGCTCAAGGCAAAGGCAATCTTTCAAGAGTTGTGCCGTGCACATTCCATGAAAGTCGATTGGGATGAGGACGTACCGGTGGACATAGCAGCACAGTGGCACAGATGGTTAAATGACTTGCCTTTGCTGTCTGCGCTGAAAATTCCGAGATGTCTTAGACCAACATCCACTAGTTGCTCATTAGCAACCCAGCTCCATCACTTTTCAGATGCTTCGGAACTGGCTTACGGCGCTGTTTCATACATCAGGATTGGCGACACCTGCAGGCTGGTGATGTCAAAAGCCAGACTTGCGCCAATCAAGCCAATTAGCATACCGCGTCTGGAGCTACTTGCAGCTGTAGTTGCTACGGAGCTGGACCAGCATATCAAGCGCCACTTGGGAGTTTCCAATCGAAAGGACTTTCTTTTGGACAGATAGTACCATCGTACTTCAGTACATCAACAACAAGGATTGTCGTTTCCAGACGTTCGTAGCCAACCGTATTTCAAAAATACATGAGCGTTCAGAACCATGCCAGTGGAGACACATTGACTCTGCTTCTAACCCTGCGGATGATGTCTCTCGAGGAATGACTATGGGAGAGATTTTGTCGAGTGAACGATGGGTATCTGGTCCGCACTTCCTTCAACTTGAGGAGGAACATTGGCCTGCTCAACCATTCATAAATGATTTGCCAGAGGAAGCAGAAATTAAAAGAGCCAAAGAGGTCTATGCAGCTAGCATAAAAACAAACCAAGTGACAAAAAATGCAGTGGACAGACTACTGGAACGATACTCCAGTTGGCATCGATTGAAAAGGGCTACTGCTATTCTGTTGCGTGTCAAGGCTTTGTTACGCAAGAAAACAAGTGTGCATCTATCCGACTCTCTTACTGTAAGTGAGCTTCAACAAGCAGAATTAGCCATTCTCAATTACATTCAAACTGCATCTTTCGGATCATCTCAAGCAAAACCCAGTTCTCTTTTAAAGCTTAAACCCTTTGAGGATGAAAACGACCAACTCCTTCGTGTGGGAGGCAGACTAACAAATGCCCCAATTCCCTTTGAGGCAAAACATCAAGTGATCCTACCTAACAATCATCACGTCACCCATCTGATTATCAGTCACTACCATCTCCGCCTGGGTCATGCAGGTCCAGAGCGAGTACTTGCAGAAATTCGTCAACGATTCTGGATTCTAAAGGGACGTACTGTCATTAACCGAACTCTTAAGTCATGTCTACAGTGTCGCAAGTTAAGAGCTAAGCCACAAACTCAGCAAATGGCGGACTTACCTGATTCTAGAGTGACACCAGGTGAGCCTCCATTCACTCGTGTGGGTACAGACTACTTCGGGCCATTCTTGGTTAAGAAGGCACGCAGTGAGCTCAAGAGGTACGGATGTTTGTTTACATATCTCACTACAAGAGCTATCCACTTGGAAGTTGCGCACTCCCTCGATACTGACTCGTTTATCAACGCCTTAATCTCCAGGAGAGGCCCACCCATGGAAATACGATCGGATAACGGGACTAATTTCGTCGGTGGATTACGAGAGTTGCGGAAAGCCATCAGTGAGTGGAATCAACAAAGGATTTCAGATTACCTGCTGCAGCACAATGTAAAGTGGATTTTCAATCCACCTGCCGCCTCACACATGGGTGGTGTTTGGGAGAGGCAAATTCGCACTGTTAGTTCCATTCTTAACACTGTCCTCTCACAGCAGGCACCAGATGACGAAGGTTTGGCAACACTGTTTTGCTGTGTTGAGTCTATTGTCAATGGTAGACCAATCACTAAACTATCAGACAACCCATCGGATCCTCTACCACTCACACCAAATCATCTGTTGTTGCTTCGTTCAGGTCCAACTTTACCTCCGGGAGCCTTCGTAAAACAAGACCTTTACCGACGCAGATGGCGCCAGGTGCAATATCTGGCTGATGTCTTCTGGTGCAGATGGCTCAAGGAATACTTGCCTGCACTGCAACAACGCCAAAAATGGCTGCAACCAAAGAAAAATCTTCAAGTAGGAGATCTTGTGCTTATTCTGAATGAGAACACACCACGCAATCACTGGCCTCTAGGTCTGCTCACTCAAGTCTATCCAGGTGCAGATGCACTTGTGCGTACTGTGGAAGTGAAAACACAGGCAGGTGTCTTCATCCGTCCTGCAGACAAAATCTGCCTGCTAGAAGCCAGTCTTCTTAGTTGAATTAGTTAAATTGACACATCACCCTTACTTTGTTTGAATGACCTGTTAGGGTCATTGGGGCCGGGATGTAGGGTGCTGACCCTTTAAGGACGTTGATTCGGTGGGCTCATGTGATCGCCTAGGAAGGCAGAAGAAAAAAAAACTGAACTGAACCGAACTGAGTGAGAAAGCAATGTTGATGCTCATATGCAGACTTTCTAATGTTCTATAACAATTACAGATAAAACCTTAGTCTAAACTATATATTCCCAGCGTGGTAAGTAGCATGTTGTTGTTATAAGTATATTAATAAAAGCACTATGTAGATCGCTATTTGCGATTAGCGCCTAAACGCCTAATGCTATTAGTTTATTATGTTTGGTTAGACATTTACAGTTTAAATTGCCTATTTAAATATATATGCAATATGTGTAGCATTTATTTGTTAAACAAAGTTTGATAATACAGCTATTGGTTTAGAAATCTGAATTGACAGTTGTATTACACAATGTTTCATGCTAATATAATAATATGTTGCTTGTATGAGATATCTTTGCTTTATAAGCATATGCATATTATCTAAAGCTGATATTATAATGTTTGGAGTAAGGTATTAGGTGATGTAAACATTACTGGATACTAATTGTAAATTGTTTTTGTGTTTACAGTTTGACCGCATACAAATGTGCACATAAATATTCCTTACTACAACTAAATTGCAACAAACCTTAATGTGTACATTGTGAGTTCTGCACAAGAGGAATAAAAGAAAAAACAAACAAGATCCAAGTTAATGTTATCGTTTTATGGGTAACACAATCTATAATAGCACTCTCATCATTGTTTGTTTGTTTCATTTGTAAAGCGTCTTTGAGTTCCTTGGAAAGCGCTATAAGACTGATGTATTATTATTATTATTATTATTATGAATTATAGCTCCCTTTATACTTTTTTAGGAGCAATATTACTATTCTATAAGTATATTTATAAAGACTCATTGAGACCTGCATTATAAGATATACCTAGTTAAATTTATATTATTTTTTATAATTCCTTATAAGTCACTCATTTGCTCTTTCAATGCGCATGCTCATAATCCACACTGATTCATAAGTATTAATTAGTCAGTTTTATGGTTCTATGAATGTATTTATAAAGATGCAACCTGCATTGCTATAATGTTATTATGTTATTTATGAATGTATTAATATATAAGTGCTGTGATTTATTGAGGTCTAATAGTCTAATGGTGTTTAAACTATACTGTAATGTACTGGTCTGTCTGACTTTATCAGTCTGTCTGGGAACAGCTACTACAAGCAAACAGGTAAAGATAGTACTTGTCTTGCTATCTTGTTGACTGTCTGTGTGCAAGAATGGGATGACTGTTGAATGAAATAGCATTTATGACATTTAACGGAATCGTTAAAATAGGTTGATTAACCCTGAGCTTCTAATCTTAAAACAATGATGTAACTGTACTGCTATGGAGGGTTGCCCACAGTAAACCCTCATGGTGGCCCCACAGTGAAAAACTAAAAATAGGTAAATCCTAATGGGGGCCCAAATGGGCAAAACTGCTATGGGGCCCGCATGGGCTAACCCACTGGGGGCCCATGTGGGTTTTATTTGGGCAAACCCACAATGGGTTGCCCACAGTAAATCCTAATGGGGGCCCAAATGGTCAAAACTGCAATGGGCCCCGCATGGGCTAACCCACTGGGGGCCCGTGTGGGTTTTATTTGGGCAAACCCACAGTGGGTTGCCCACAGTAAATCCTAACGGGGGCCCAAATGGGGAATTAATTCGACACACACTCGGCGGCGCTCGTTGTTGTGCGAGCTTCCGGTAAAGCGGATGAGATTCGCGGTGCTTGCTGTTTCAGGTGTGTTTCCTGTGTGTTTCCTATGTCTGTGTAAAGTTATGGTGGGTTGTCCGTCATGATTGTCGTTAATGGACGACGGAGGTCCAGTTCAACATAAGCTGCTGAGCAACCAAAACCTACTACGTGACTGCTATTTAAATTGCTTTCACATACGACTGCGAGTGTACTGTGTGCTGCGGTGCTGTTGGGCTATGTAGCCTTAAAAGACTAACGTTCATACGACGTCTGGTCTCAACGGCACCATTTAGCGCTAACTTGTGGTGTTTTTATCCGATGAGAACTGGTGGGGATGCATTCATTGCCCGGGATCTGATATTGGTTACCCAGAATGTAATAAGCTGGGTTTAGTGTGGCTTTTGATGTGTGGCCTCACTCTGTCACCACTGTTCATTTTAGCTTTAATTTGATTTAAGTTTTCATTCTTTGTTTTTTGTTCATGTACGTGTCATGTCAATTTTGTTTTGTTAATTTTTCTTTTTGGACTCAAGCGCGCTCTTCGTGGCCCCTGTACGATGTACACAAACACCTGGTCTGTATTTTCTGATTCTGTCCAGGATATGTTTATCCAACTGTTTCTCTAAGAGTACCCTGAATATAAGTGGTGCATGTGTGGTATAGAACAATGCTGTGAGGTGATCACCTGGAATGTATCCTTCTACATGTGATGAGAGTATGTTTGTTATCGTACTGTTCTGAGATGAACACTGTGCATTTGGGCCTAACAATTGTGTTTGTGTAGTTTTCTTTCTCTTTCTTTTCTTTTTTTTTTTTGAGGGTTTCCTCTTTGTATACATTGTTTAAGTTTTTTTTTATTGTGGTGTATGAGTCTTATGTGTATGTGTTCTTTATTGTAGGCCTGGGCGGCAAAGAAAATAAGGACGGCAGCCCTCCTCATCTTGGTGGTGGTATTTTGGAGTGTTTGCTGTGCCACACGGAGGT
Source organism: Gila orcuttii (assembly GCA_026230005.1). NCBI lineage: Eukaryota > Metazoa > Chordata > Actinopteri > Cypriniformes > Leuciscidae > Gila > Gila orcuttii. Next base: position 24,100,141 of record JAPDVR010000005.1, on the reverse strand, counting down.
GTTCGACCGAGTGCGGTGTGAGTGCACGTGTGTGTGTGTGTGTGTGTGTGTGTGTGTGGTTTTCTTTTTTTCTTTTTTTTTTCTTTAGGAGAATAGAGAAGCCCTTCTGGGTTGAGTGACTTCGGCTGCCGACCCCAGTTTCCGCCGCCAGGGGTGTCTAATTCGAATATCCTTGTTGAATGTGGTGTTGTTTTTCGTGATTGATTGAATAATGTTAATCAATAAAAGTGATTTTATTGTTGTATACCTCACCCATGTCTCATTCCTGACTCCAACCGACACGAGCCTGTGAGCCTTGTGTGCTCCTAGTTTGTCTAGGGCGATTCCCTGGTAGTAAGCCCCCAGGGTGGCGTAGTTGGTTTATTTCGTGACCGCCCGATCGCCACACTAGCAATGTGCTAATTCATGGTAGCAAAATGATAAAAACATGTTAAAAATGTATTGACACCATCCACCACAATAGCTGCAAGGCACTTTCCATGAACATGGAAACAAATGTTTTTTATTCTGATCCTAAAATACACAGCAAAAAAATCTTACTTTTTTCTTGTTTTCCAGTAAAAATATACATTTTTATTTTAAGTTAAATTTATTTATTTTTTTTTATCAAAATTAAGTGAGTCTGATTAAAACAAAAATAGGTAACGCTTTAGAATATACAGCCCGGAAAGTACTGCGTAATTAAGACGAATTTACAGCGTAACTTTCTGTATTTTATAGTGTACCTATGAAGTACTTGCATGTAAGTATAAGGGAACAACATGTAAAGTTTGGGGAATAAAGGGGTAACAACCAGGAGAATTAAAACAATATTTGTACTGTAAGTATTATAGAACTAAGGGGTACTTATTCTACTATTATGAAACAATCACATTTGGGAGCAATTTAGCAAGAGCATACACTTTGTATCTTTTTGTAATAATTGTGTACCAATACAAACTGTATAGGCTTTTTAAAAATTACAGGGTACATATCTATGCATTGATACAGTTTTGTATAATGCATGTTTCAAGGCAAGTAAAGCTAAAACTATTGCATTTTTTTTTAAATACTGGGAAATATACTCCTGTTCCATGTAGGGTAAGTGTGACATTGCAGGTCGTAAATTAATGTGGTGCTTGTTACCCTCTTGTTCCATGTAGTTACAGGGCAAGTACAATAAAAACACACAATCTAACATCACTGACTGGGAAAACTTTATTTGAAAAACAACTTATTACAGTTGGTCTGAAGCGATAGTCTACGGTTTAAAAAGTTTAAAATATTGTAATTTTTCTTACAAACACTTATCGTTTCACTTCAGAAGACATTGATCCATCCACTTGGGGCGTATGGATTACTACAGTTATTGCAGTATGTGCTGTTTGATGCTCCAACTTTTAGGAACACATGAGCTTGCATTATATGTATTCCCAGAGATGTCTTTTTTTTTTCTACAAACCTTCATTTGTGTTAATCTGAAGTAGGAAAGTCGTATACATCTTGGATGGCATGAGGGTAAAAGAGGAGTAAATGGTTAGGACGTATTTCTGGGTGCACTGCATTTTCTTTTAATACATAACACAGAATAGCAAGAGACATGATTTCCTCTTCAGATTCATCAGAGGAAAGAAAGATAAAGAAGAGGAGGAAAAGGAAGAAACCAAGCAAGAGAAAAGTGGGGGGACAAAACGTGCTACTTTCTGTCAAGACTTAAGCATTTGAAATGAATTGTTGATTTAAAAAAGCAGTTTTAAATGAAAAAGAAGTGTTGTAAATCTGTTTTGAATTAAGTTGTTTTTCAAATAAAGGTTTCCGAGTCAGTTATATTAGATCGTGTGTATGTATTTTTATTGTACTTACCCTATAAACTAAAAGTGCCTCAAATATCCTGTCAGATATTCAAGGAACTTCAAAATGTAATTTAAGTGCCTCAAAGCTCTTTCTCCTATAGCAGGGTTACTGGTGGAGCATTGACAATCTTTGCGGTTCTTGCTGGAATTTATGGGATCCTTTAAGCACTTTGTATTCAGTTCAGAGGTTCTTGAGTCACCTTTTCATTACCATGAGACCTTGAAGTGCTTTGGGGGAAATAAGAGGAACTTGAATGCTATAAAAGGGTTATTGTAAGATCTTTTAACATTTAAGTGGCTCCTGGAAGATCTCTTATGTTAAAGCCAGCATCTGGAGCAACCCAATGTTTCTTTGAGTGCCAAAGGCAAAGCCCCAACTATAACTATTCCTTTTTATTATTCCGCCAAAAGTTTGACGTGCAACTCCTCTCGCCGCTTTTGTCGCAGACCCACGAATGAGGCATCAAATCGTGCGGATTATTCGGAAATGGTGGGCTATGACTTTTATAAGCGATCGGGGGTACGATGTTCGCCCCAGGGGCGAAAAAGTGGCCGAAAAATCCCATAGACTTAACATTGCGACAAAGTTTGACGATTCATAGCTCCGAGCGAGGATTTCGCATAAACATGCGGTTTACCACATTTGAAGGGACTGGCAGGCTCTGTAAGAAAATACCTCACAATGGGGTAAAAGTTTCACCCCTGGAGGGCAGGAGCTGCCCAAATTTTCCCCATTGCTCACTATTGCGGTTTATTATTATTATTCCGCCTACTTCTTTTTATTCCGCCAAAAGTTTGGCGCGCTAATCCTCCGGCAGCTTTTGTCACAGACCCACGAATGAGACATCAAATCGTGCGGATTATTCGGGAATGGTGTGCTCTGACTTTTATAAGCGATCGGAGGTACGATGTTCGCCCCAGGGGTGAAAAAGGAGGCTGAAAAATCCCATAGACTTAACATTGCGACAAAGTTTGACGATTCATAGCTCCGAGCGAGGATTTCGCATAAACATGCGGTTTACCACATTTGAAGGGACTGGCAGGCTCTGTAAGAAAATACCTCACAAAAGGGGGAAAAGTTTCACCCCTGGAGGGCAGGAGCTGCCCAAATTTTCCCCATTGCTCACTATTGCGGTTTATTATTATTATTCCGCCTACTTCTTTTTATTCTGCCAAAAGTTTGGCGCCCTAATCCTCCGGCAGCTTTTGTCACAGACCCACGAATGAGACATCAAATCGTGCGGATTATTCGGGAATGGTGTGCTCTGACTTTTATAAGCGATCGGAGGTACAATGTTCGCCCCAGGGGCGAAAAAGGAGACTGAAAAATCCCATAGACTTAACATTGCGACAAACTTTGACGAGTCATAGCTCCGAGCGAGGATTTCGCAGAAACGTGCGGTTTACCACATTTGAAGAAGCTGACAGGCTCTGTAAGAACATGCCTCACAATGGGGTAAAAGTTGCACCCCTGGGGGGCAAAAGCTGCCCAAATTTTCCCCACTGAAAATTTTCTAGTATTACATTCTTACCATTCCAGGAAAAAGTTTGGTGCACTCCTCCTCCCGCAGCTTTTGTCACAGACCCATGAATGAGGCGTCAAATCGTGCGGCCTATTGAGTAGAAGTGTCCTATGAGTTTTATAAGAGATCAGGGGTACGGAGTTCGCCCCAGGGGTGAACGAACTTCCGAAAAATCCCATAGACTTAACATTGCGACAAACTTTGACAACTCATATCTCTGAGCGAGGATTTCGCAGAAATGTGTGATTTGCCACATTTGAAGAGGCTGACAGGCTCTGTAAGAACATACCTCACAATGGGGTAAAAGTTGCACCCCTGGGGGGCAGGAGCTGCCAAAAGTTTCCCCATTGACTTACTATGGGGAAGGAACGTCCCGTGAAACACACATGCTTTTCCTACTATGGTAAATTGCATAGGGATTTTGTATTGAGCATAGCTCTGGATCACAGTGTCATAGAGACAAGGGGGTGGGCTCATTTTACTCAGACGACCAATCAGTCTCTCAGGATCATTGTGAAGCTATCAAGCCACGCCCTAGCAACCATTTAGAGCACCTTAGCAACATGTTCCATAGACTTCCATTGAAACAGATCAAAGGGATATCTCCAGACTGAATTGTCATAGAAACACGAGGGTGGTCTTGTTTGACTCGGGGCAGCAAACAGCCAATCATGAACCACCTCAACACTTCCTAGCCCCTCCCTAGCAACCATTGTCGGGCCCCTTAGCAACCAAAATCCATAGAGGCATATCTTCCATTCTGAATGTCACAGAGGCATATGAGTTGGTTTATATCATTCATACTGACAAGCAGCCTTTGGAGTTTCATGATTGGCAGCTGCCAAGCCACTCTCTAGCAACAAAAGAGAGTACCCTAGCAACCATTTTGCAAGACCTATACCTCTGCATCAGAACATCATATAGAGATGGGGGTTGGCTCGTTTGTTTCGGTTGGGAAACTGTCTGTCAATATCACCATGTTAACTGTGTAAACACACCCTGGCAACCATTTAGAGCTACCTAGCAACCATATTGTAACATATAGAAGCCATATTTCAGCTCCACAACATCGTACGGACATGTTTGTTGGCTCGTATGCAATCATGTACAACATCCTAGCAACCGAGTGGTGAGTTTTGCCACTGCAAGCACCCACTCACATTTTCTTCAGGAAATGTACATTATAGTTATTATTTTTCTTCTTAGACTAAATTTTACAACGCTACTCCTCCTAAACTGTTCAGGCTACAGCCACCAAACTCAGACTAGACCTTCAAACTGTTCTGACTTGAGTTGCTTGCTCTTTTCAGACTGATCAGATTTACAGTTTTCCTAAAATTGCTAATAAAAACTCGGAAAAATCCCATAGACTTTCATTGTGGAATGTTCAGATTGAGCCAAGACTATTCAAACTTCAACTGTCTAAATTCAAATTTTGACAGTTAGAGAGGCTCATTAGACTCCATTAGTACTATTTCCAAAGAGTATAGAAGAACAAGAGGCGAAACTCAATAGAACGTTCCATTGCAACACCAGCGCCCAGCAGCAGTGCTACGCTTCCGCCATTTTGGGGTGAAAGCGACTCGGGCAGTCCACTAGTGTTGATGTGTTGTTCGCGAATGAGCCGCTCTAAAAGCCGATTCTTTGAAAAGAGCCGGACTTCCCATCACTATCCACTTGCTTTTTGCTGTCGCTATGGCAATATCAGCTGCTTTGTAATTTTTTTTTTTTTAAAGTAACGTTACATGAAAGATCAAATCCAAACTGAATGATGACAACAGAATACAATCACTAGGCTAGTGATCATCAAATCCCTTTTAACAGTTTATTTCACAGACTTAGACATGTTTTCTACTTTTTTCCCACAAAACCTTTAGTATTAGCATTACAAACACTAAATGGATACCAACATTTAAAAAGTAAAGGACATGCTATATCAGATAATTGGGAATGTTGGACAATATTTATATATAACAGCAATATAATAGCTTTACAGTTAACTTTTTTTTGTTTGTTTTTTTGCAGTAGCTACTATCTCATATTAATGACCACTATGTAAACAAAAAAAAAAAAAAACACAGCCACTGTCCATCATGTTCTATAAGATCATCATGTTTGTAGCATGATCCAGGGGATTACCCATACAGAAATGTAATATATGTCAATATAAGTAAATTACATATATAATGTCAGTGCCCATGTATGTCTGCTGCCTATATGAGAATATATGCAAATTTCATATATATAAAACACATAGACATATATGAAACAATATAGCAAAAATGTCCGTTTTCATGTAAGTGCCATATATTTTCCCATATATGCACATAAATGTTAAATATATGTAAGATGCATATGTGCATGTACTTATTTCAATGCATCAGTATCACATGCATGTATGTTTACATACATTTATTAAATATGTGGGAAACAAATATGTGTCACATATTTATACTTAATGTTGTCCATATATGTGAGGAACCAATACTATACTGTAATATATGCAGATATATGGTATCATATGGATGAACTCAAATATTTTCTTCACATGTTTGGACACATAAATGTTCATATATGTTGCAGGCATATATTGTGTTCTCCGATAAGTCAAATATATAGATATATGTCATGCTATTTAAAATATAAGTACATATATGGCCATATATTACATTTTTGTATGGGTAAAACGTACAAAATATATTTCAGGCCTAGTGGAGTTGGTAACTAATAATAGTAGTAAATGTGTAAAGTTGCATAAAATGTAAATACTCAATAAAGCAACTGTTATCTGTGCTGTTGTCCAGTGATCCAGTTGGAATTTTCACCCCAAAATGGCGGCCGCTCTACCGAAGCGCCACCTAGTGGCCGTTACCAAAAAAGCATCAGAGTTTCGCCTCTTGTTCTTCTATACTCTTTGCTATTTCTAACCCACTGAGACTCATTTAAAGGGGAAATGAAGCAGTCAGTCAAGTTTACATGATTTACAAGATGGATTTCCACTATAATCAAAAATTATATAAGAAACATGACAAATGTTAACATATAAAAGAAAAAAGAAACACCGTTATATCTTTCGCGGCAAGGGCGCCGCCATTGTGCAGTATTATAACCTGTGACGTCACAGGGTTGGTTGGTTCTGGGCTGAGTTCAGTAAAACACAGTGAAAGATGCATGTAAGCTGGTCGAAATTAGCGAACAACTAACGTTAGTCATTGTTAGCTAACAGCTAATGCTAACTTAGTGTTTAGCTAGTGAAGTGTATTAGTACCAGCAAAAAACGACGTCTAACGTTATATGTTAACAAACTGCACATGGAAACATTGTTCGCGATGTCTGCCATCATATTCCTGTCTCTTGTCAACACCATAGTTGCAATACATGGTCAAGATCAGCCTCTTGACAGCAGATGGACTCTGACACAGTGGGCATCGCAGGACAACACCCACACTGACACCAGGTAGCGTTGCCAACCTGCTCTTTGCCCAAAACCACCACCGGCTGTTCGACATAGCGACTTACCGCTGCTCGGTAGTCCCGAAATTTGAAGCTTTGTCCCGCGTCCCGCAAGTTATAAGCAGTTATAAACACTGAGAAAAAAATACCTCACACACAGACAAAAGAAAACTGCAACAGAAAAATGGATCTATCCGGAGCTCCCGAGAAGAAAAAACGTCTTTGTTCGTATAATATGGAATGGGAGAAAAATATCTCTGCATACGCGGCTGATAACGCCAGCGTCAATTATGGTGTGCATAAGTCTCTGTATAAAAAACTGACGGACAAGAAGGCATGCAGACAATAAGCTGAGAATTGGCATAGTCGCAAAAGTTTACAACCACTTTTCGTCTTCAGCTAAACGTGTGCAGGAATTATCGCAACAACAACAAATCCTGTTGCATCTAAGTGGACAGCTCTGTTGAAGCACGTCCGTGCCACAAACATAACAGCTCTGGTATCCGGTCACCAACGCGTTCGCGGAGAGGGTGTTTTCTCGCTGCGTGGACAGAGACAAGGAAACGCACAACTGTGGACCTCATAAAAAGTGAACTCTTGGTGAAAGTGAACTACAGCTACACCTGACAGGAGTTCTAGACACATAATGAATGAGAAGGCCCTACTCGAAGCTGCCAGATCAGACAAAAAATATAAATTCAAGATGCACTGAATCAGGTAAGAACGCATTTAGTCTTTCCTAATGGAATTTATGTGCTTATTTGGAAATGTGCTTTTTAGCGATTGGATTATTATTTTCACTTAATTATTTAGATTGAATAGACCCGTGCTGTTAAAATGAGTTTTATATTATTAGTGACGTTCACAGCGCCGGTCAGCGGCGTCATTAACATTTTTATAAAGCCTATTAGCAATTTAAAGCATGTTAACATCACTGCAAAAAGACATCTAATATAAAATCAATATTTATTCACCTAGCATAATAATAGTAAGTTCTCTCCCTCGTGTCCCGCAAAATCAGGTCTGCTGACCTGCAACAGAACAATACCCAGGTGGTCACCCTAGTTCGGTTCCCACGCCATATCGGCTCAAATGCATAAGCAATGGGACACACGGGCTCAACAGGTCTTTCAAGTTCGTCTTCCTCCATTTCAAATCAAGTGCGTATTCAGTCCGGTCCAGGAACGCTTCACTCTCTTCACTCACCAACGGAACCAACCAACCCCATTACGTAGGCTGTGACGTCATTCCAAAATGGCGACTCGCTAGATAGCTAGCTAGCTAACTAGCTAGAAATTACGCAAATAATTTTGTCATATCTGTGGTTTTAACAACTTTTTAAAATAAAACTTTAGGCAAGGTGATTTTTATAATATATGTAGCTACTACCAGTGCCAAAACATGGACGTTTCATTTCCCCTTTAAGCTATCTATCTATCTATCTATCTATCTATCTATCTATCTATCTATCTATCTATCTATCTATCTATCTATCTATCTATCTATCATCTGACTATTTTATCTATCTATCATCTGACTATTTTTTTTAACTAACCATTCTTTCTTTCTAATTAATCTTTCCTTCTTTCTTTCTTTCTTTCTTTCTTTCTTTCTTTCTTTCTCTCTCTCTTTGTAACTAATCTTTCTTTCTAACTTATCTATCAATCTATCAATCTTTTTAACTAACAATTTCTTTGACCATACCACCTATCAACCCACCAGAATACCAAATGGAGGTCTGTGCACCTAAGTGGAAAGAGGTAGAGCAGGCTGTGAGAAAGGCAAGGGCTTCATCATCTCCAGGGCCTAATGGAGTTCCGTACAGAGTGTACAAGAGTGCTTCAGGAGTTCTGGCGCAGCATGGCGCAGAGCAAGTGGAGTCTTTACACCTAAAGAAAAAGATGCTACAAGCATCAGTCAGTTTCGTCCTATTTCACTATTAAACGTTGAAGGTAAGATTTTCTTCAGCATTATTGCCCAGAGATTGTCCACCTACCTATTAAAGAATGGCTTCATTGACACTTCAGTTCAAAAAGCGGGCATTCCAGGGTTCTCAGGATGCTTAGAACACATCAATGTTATCTGGCAATGAATTCAGTCAGCTAAAAAGGAGAGGAAGGAGCTCCATGTGACATTCCTGGATTTGGCTAATGCATATGGTTCAGTGCCACATGAGCTTCTTTGGGCAGCATTTTTTTCAGAGTACCAATGTCAATAACAAATTTAGTGAAAGCCTATTTTGGAAATTTGCAATTTAGTTTCTCAACTCCAAAATTCAGCACTGCGCTTGGCTTCTGGGATGCGACTACCACCAATCAGAGCATACATGGATGACATGACAACCATGACTACAACAGTAGCCTGCACTAATCGGTTATTGGGGAAGTTAACAGATAATATTGAATGGGCACGAATGCAATTTAAGCCCTCTAAATCAAGGAGCATCTCGATAGTTAAAAGAAAGGTAGTAGATAAAACATTCTTCATTAATGGTGAGGCAATACCAACAGTTTCTGAGAAGCCAGTGAAGAGTCTTGGGAGATGGTACGATGGGGATCTAAAGGACACAGTTCGAGTGGGAGAAGTTAGACGACAAGCAGTGGAAGGGTTGAAGAGCATAAACAGCTGTGCTCTACCAGGCAAACTAAAACTCTGGTGCTTTCAGTTTGGTCTACTGCCGAGGTTGCTGTGGCCACTAACTGTGTACGAGGTTTCTTTGACAACAGTGGATAAGCTGGAAGCGTTAATAAGTTCATACATTAGGAAATGGTTGGGAGTTCCACGCTGCCTCAGCAGAGTGGGACTTTATAGTAAAGGAATATTGCAGCTGCCAGTCTCTGCTTTAACCGAGGAGTTTAAATGTGCCAAGGTCAGACTGGAAATGACCTTAGTAGAGTCACGCAACAAATGTGTAAGGGAGGCAGCCCCTGTGTTAAAACCTGGTAGAAAGTGGTCAGCAAAGAAAGCTGTAGTAGAGGCAAAGGCTGACCTTCAAATTGGGGATATCGTGGGACAGGTACAGCATGGAAGAGGGGGTTTTGGGCTCAGTTCATCTCCTCCTAAATGGCACAAGGCAGCCCCAGCTCAAAGGAGGAAGCTGGTAGTCAATGAAGTGCGAAAGCAGGAGGAGAGGATGAGGTGTATAAAGGCCATTTCCCAGGCCAAGCAGGGAGAGTGGATGAGATGGGAGAGTGTGGAACAACGCAAGATGGGCTGGCAAGACCTTTGGTCAATGGAAGAGAGTAGGATCAGTTTCCTTATTAGGTCAACATATGATGTTCTCCCATCACCGCAGAACCTAAACCTCTGGGTATGAGAGGATCCCTCTTGTCCTTTGTGATCATCACCTGCCACATTAAGGCACATTTTGACAGGATGTAAGGTGGCTCTTAGCCAAGGTCGGTTTACTTGGCGCCATGACCAAGTACTGCGATGTTTGGCTTTAGCATTGGAAGGCAAGCGTAGTATGACCAATAAGTTGCCGCCTGTTCTAGCAAAACATTACACGCAGAAGACAATATTCCTCCGCCCAGGCGAGCAACCACCAAGAAAAGGTGTTAACACCAATTCTCGCCCAGGACAACTGGAAGCTGCTAGGGACTGGAAGATGCTGGCTGATCTTGATCAACGGCTTATTTTTCCACCTGAGATTGCCACCACTAACCTACGACCAGATATTGTTTTGTGGGCTGGATCAGCACGCATTGTTCAACTGATAGAGTTAACAGTGCCATGGGAGGATGCGGTAGATGAGGCATATGAGAGGAAGAAACTGCGGTATGCTCATCTGGCCACTGAAGCAGAACAGCGAGGATGGAGAGTCCAGGTTTATCCAGTGGAAGTGGGTTGTCGAGGTTTTGTGGCACACTCTACAACCCGGTTCCTCAGAGACGTCGGATTCAGTGGCCAAGAGTTGCGTCGCACAGTAAAGAACTTATCTGAAGCAGCAGGAAGGAGCAGCAACTGGCTGTGGTTGAGACGGAAAGATTCTAGCTGGCTGTAAACAGGCCGCCACGCTACGGTTTCGTAGAATTTTTGAAAAACTTGAAGAGTCTGTTGGTTTATTTGTATAGGTTGTATAGTATTTACAGTCATTACGTTCCTGTGTATATTGCGTGAATGACGGGTGGTTGGGCAGATATTGTGTTTTTGCGGTAGATGGTATGCCATACGGAACCGTTTTCACTGACACTGCATATTAATGCACCAGTGGGGCTCGACAGCCTTAGTCAAACGGGTTGGCGCGTATGGTTGGGTTGCGGAGAGATTGTGAGATTGTGGTTAGGTCTCAGCAGCAGGAGGGATGTAGAGGTCAGTAAGCTGGGCTGAGTTGAGTGGGGGACGGAGGGGGGTGACTCTGGGACGCCAGAGTCACTGTCGAGCCCTCTTGAGGTGTCGTGGGCTAGTCGACGAAACACTGAGGACGGAAGGTGCCCACTTGAAGACCCTAGAGATGTCCCCTACTCGGCTCAATCCAGACGGTTGTCGTGCTGGTCGACTAGGGAGACCACACTGTAGTTGCAGCCGTCGTGTGTGCTGACGCGCCAAGTACACTGCAGCCGTTAACGCCGGACAGAAGGGGAGTCACACCACCATATGGAAAGAAGCGTAAATGGATGGAGAAGCATAGTTTACTGTAAAGCTACGTCTTAGTGTTGCTTATCTTGGCGAAAGCCGAGTACAAATCAGCATGAAGTTTTAACATCTATTCTCGTGTAATGGAAATCTTTCTAATCTTTCTTTCTTTCTCTCTCTCTTTTTCTTTCTCTCTTTCTTTCTTACTAATCTTTTTTTCTTTCTAACTTATCGATCTATCATCTGACTATTTTATCTATCTATCTATCGATCTATCTATCTATCTTTCTTTCTTTTACTTTCTTTCTTTCTAACTAATCTTTTTTCTTTCTAACTAATCTTTCTTTCTTTCTAACTAATCTATCTTTCTTTCTTTCTTTTCTAACTAATCTTTCTTTCTTTCTTTCTAACTAGTCTTTCTTTCTTACTAATCTTTCTTTCTAACTAATCTTTCTTTCTTTCTTACTAATCTTTCTTTCTAACTAATCTTTCTTTCTTTTTAACTAATCTTTCTATCTTTCTTTATTTCTCTCTTTCTTTCTAATCTTTCTTTCTTTCTAACTTATCTATCTATCATCTAACTATTTCTATCTATCTATCTATCTATCTATCTATCTATAAAGTACTTTAAACTTCAAGCTTTTAAAACTTTCTTTCTATATTTCTAACTAATCTTTCTTTCTTTCATTCTAACTACAAACTAAATTCAAATTTTGACAGTTGGAGAGGCCCATTACACCCCATTAGCTGCAATTATATGTACTATTTCTAACCCATTGAGACTCATTTTCCATTCTATCTAATATTTCTAAACTGAAAACCTTCAAACTTCAAACTTTTAAAACTAAAACTTAAACTATTTCAAACTGAAAACATTCAAACTTTTAAAACTACTAAACTAAAACTTAAACTATTTCAAATGGAAAACATTCAAACTTTTAAATCGACTAAACTAAAACTTAAACTAATTAAAACAAAAAACCTTCAAACTTAAAGCTTTTAAAATTATTATTATTATTATATAATAATATACTATTATTATTATACTTAAGTTTGATTCAGTGTAGATAGGCTTACATTTGTTTAGTATAGGCCTATTTTATTGATTAATTTAAACCTTAAACAACAACAATAAATCATAATAATAAAAATAATATGAAGAAGATGAAGCAGGAGGAGAAAAGTTGTATTCTGTCACGAAACTGCTGCTATTCCTCTGCTGTCATCGCTTCATTGATCCTCGCGCTGCTCGCGCGCAACAAAGCTCTGCTGATCATCATCGGATTTGAAAGTAATGGCTCCTCTCATCAAAGCTTCAGCCGTTTGTTTGGCTCTCTGTTACAAGGTTTTTAAACTCGCCAAATAAATATAAATACAGAGTCTGCTCACTATATATTCAAACACATACATATATAAACTAAATTTATTATACATTACTACATGTTTATAGTGTTTCCCACTCTTTATTGTACAGTATGGTATGAAGGTTTTAGCCGCGATGCTAACTGATTAGTAAGTTTATTTCGAATTTATGTAAAAAAGAACATCCGACAAGAAAATTAAGATCAAGTAGACAAATCAAAGTGATAAGAATAACACAAAAAATTAATTAACAATAGTTACAGCCAAAGACTTTTTAACTCTTGTCAATGTCCATTACATATTTGAAAAGGAGTGGAAAAAAAACAAAAAAAACGCATTTAATCATATCCACAAGTCAAAAGCTTACACATTATCAACCCGCGTTCCAAATATTTACACATCTACTTTGTTTTACCCCAAAGCAATTCAAAATGTACATCAATTATTTAAACAAGGGAAAAAAAAATAATAGGAAAGAAGAAATTATAAATTTCAGAAGTACAGAAAAAAATGAAGTAATGATAACAACACAATGAAACTGAAGATAATTACTAGCCCCAAAAACACTCGGTGATTATTCACCCCCTACTTCATCCCTGTATCCCTTGAAAACCATATCTTTATACCTGATTTTAAATTGATTTATGTTTGGACATTGCTTTAGTTCCTCATTGAGACTGTTCCATAGCTTTACTCCAGAGCTTGAAATGCAAAACCCTTTCCTGGTTGTCCGTATCCTGTTTGTTTTGAAGTGTCCCCCTTAAATGATAACCTCCCTCTCTCTTCCTGAATAATATTTGAGTATTTCTCGGCAATAGATTATTTTTGGCTTTAAACATTATTTGGGCTGATTGATACTTCACAAGATCTGTGAATTTTAATAATTTTGACTGAAAGAATAATGAATGAGTGTGATCCCTATACCCAGCTTTGTGTATTATTCTTATTGCTCTTTTTTGGAGCACAGATAGTGGATTTTTGATCCAGAAACTTCTTTGCTTTGTTTAATACTGCAATTGATCTTGATAGTTTGGATTGTACGTAATTAATGTGTGATTTCCAACTGATTCTGTCATCTATAATTACCCCAAGAAATTTATTTTCATGAACTCTATCAATTATCTAACTCTATCTATTTGCATGTTCACCTGAATATTTATATTACAATTCCCAAATAACATTATTTTAGTTTTATTTAAATTTAATGATAATTTATTTCTATCAAACCATATTTTTGTAATGAGTATGCAGAGGCAGAGTGAGAATCCATTTGCGGAAGTTTATTAGAGATAGTAACCATAAACAAATGTGAGAAGGCAGGCAGCGTGTCTAAACCAAAGTAGCAGTCAGATCACAGGCAGGCAGGCAGGCAGGCAGGCAAGCAAGCAGTAGAAAGTAAACAAAACGCTTGGTAAGGCAGGATAAATAAACTGTCAATACTTTGCAATGATGGTCTCTGAATAAAAAGGCAGGAAAACAGGAAATGAGTGTAGAGGAAGCAGAGGGCGTGGATCACAGTCAGTACCCTGGTGTGAGCTCCCTCTGGTGGTTAGGCATTACAATTTTTAATTTGTTAATTTCTTTAGTGACATCCTTCACTAGTTGCTGTAAGTTTTCACCTGAACAGAATATATTTGTATCATCTGTAAATAACACCATCTTCAACAACTTAGATACTGAACATATGTCATTAATATACAAAATAAACAGTTTTAGTCCCAACACTGACCCCTGGGGGACACCACAAGCAATGTCCAAACACACTGACCTGGAGCTTCCTAACTTCACAAACTGCTGTCTCTTACTTAGATAACTCCTCACCCAGTCTAATACTATCCCCCTGATACCATACCTTTCCAGTTTATTTACAAGTATGTCATGGTCGATTGTATCAAAAGCTTTTTTAAGATCAACAAATACCCCTATTACATAATTTTTATGATCTATGGCACTTGTGATTTCCTCAATTGATTCTATTATTGCCATCGATGTAGATATGTTTAATCTGAATCTATATTGACTGTCGGTGAGTAATTTATGTTTATCCAAGAATGTATCTAATCTGTTGTTAAAGACTTTTTCAAGAATTTTGGAGAATTGTGGAAGTAAGGAGACAGGTCTGTAGTTTGTGAAGTGGTTTTTGCTCCCATTTTTATACATAGGTATGACTTTGGCTGTTTTCATTTTGTTTGGAAATGAACCTGTTTGAAATGATAAATTACGTATGTTAATGGTTTTGAGATCTCCTCAATCTCACTATAGTCATGTCAATGTCATTGTAATCGGTAGACTTTTTGTTCTTACATTTGCTCACAATTTCCAATATTTCTTTCTCATCCACTGGCCTGAGAAACATTGAGCTCTGATTTCTCTCTATTAATTTATTACATTGATCTTCCGATGACCCAGGATCAGGGATTTTTCCAGCTAGGTCAGGTCATGTTTCCAAATTAAAGCCCGTATTTCGTTCTCCCCTTAACCCGCCGGTCCCGGTTCCCCCACCGGCGCGACTCGTAGATGGGGAACCAACTTATTCAGTCAATCGTATTCTGGACTCGAGACGGAGGGGACGCGGATTACAGTATTTGGTGGACTGGGAGGGTTACGGTCCGGAGGAGAGAAGTTCGGTTCCTGCTAGGGACATTCTGGATTAATCCCTTATTGATGATTACAATCGACAGGTAGGTTCCTCTGGGAGCGCCAGGAGGCGCTCTTAGGGGGAGGGGTACTGTCACGGTTCATGAATTCACTAACTCGTTCTGACACTGTGTTTTGTGTGTGTGTGTGGGCGGAGCCGCTGATCAGTCGCTGATTATCATCAGCGCCAGCTGTTACTGATCAGCGGCTTCTATTTAAGCTCATGGTCTTTCGTCTTGTGTTTGTCAGATCGCTGTTGGATGTTCCCTTCCGTGGTGTCTGATCCCTCTCGTGTCTCCGTGATCCTGCCTGTTCGTCGTGTGTGGAGTTTCCCGCTGGATGTCTTCTGTCTGCCCTCGTGAGTTCCTGTCTGCACGATCGCCCTTTACGTCCCTAGACTTCCATATACTCACCAGCGGCTTCGAGGATCGGTTTGCCCACCTGCTTGCCTGCGTCACTGTGGAGTCCATCCGTTTGTCTCGCCAGAGATCTCCAAGACCGTTCCAGTGTACATCCATCTACACCACAGCTCTCTCTGAGACCGTTCCTGTGTTCATCCATCTGCCATACTGTTTATTGACTCAATAAACCCATTCTTATTTGCTATTGTCTCTGCTGTTCTCTGTGACATAACAGAACGATCTGACCTCTATGGAGACAGCAAGTACACCAGAACTTTCGGAGTTTCTCGCTCACAACATGTCTCGTATGGATCAACAGAAGGAGAATCTCACACCATAACCGGTCGGGCGGTTCAAGCATTGGTGGCGTATCCGAGCTCACCCAGCAGATTCAACACCTTGCAACACCCACTGCGCCAACCCCACCGCCGGTTCCCCCCACCCCTCCCGCAGCCAGTCGTCAACATGAGCCTCGGTTACCTACCCCTGAGTGCTATTCAGGTGAGCCCAATTACTGTAGAGCCTTCCTAACTAAATGCTCGATGTTTTTTGCTCTACAGCCTCAGACTTTCTACACCGAGGATTCGAAGGTGGCTCTGGTGCTCACGTTATTGTCTGGATGTGCAGCTCTGTGGGGGACGGCGATGTGGGAGAACCAACGACCATGCTGTTCCTCATTCCAGGCACTCTCACAGGAGATGAGGAGGGTGTTTGATCAGGCGGTCGCAGGTAAAGAGGCGGCACGACAACTCGCGGACCTTCACCAGGGAGACCGACCCGTTGCCGATTACTCTATTGAGTTCCGCACCCTCACCGCAGAGTGCCGCTGGAACGAGGAGGCGCAGTGGGACATGTTCCTGCATG
The DNA here is from genome assembly GCA_026230005.1 of Gila orcuttii. NCBI lineage: Eukaryota > Metazoa > Chordata > Actinopteri > Cypriniformes > Leuciscidae > Gila > Gila orcuttii. The sequence goes on along the minus strand of JAPDVR010000005.1, from coordinate 24,083,494 downwards.
GGCTGGCTGACCGTATCCACAGGGAGATCTATACCCTGGACCTGCCGACGGATCTTGATGGACTCATTGAGCTGGCCCTGCGAGTGGACGCTCGCCTACATCGCCTGGAGCAACGCACCCGTGAAGTCTTGGTTCCGAGGACTTTCGGACCTCCCCAGGCCAGCGGTAATGATACGGTCAGCCCTGTCGACGATCACGAGCCCATGCAGGTGGGTCGAGCTCGGCTCTCCCGGGAGGAGAGGGAGAGAAGGAGGTCCCATGGATTATGCCTCTACTGCGGTGGAGCGGGCCACTTTCTCAACCAGTGTCCCGTAAAAGATAGGGCTCGGCAGTAGAGAAGAGGATACTGTCGGGCAGGATCTCCACATCCATTGCCTCTTCCACTCTCCTCCTGGTGAGATTGCAGTGGGCAACCCGGTCTCATCATTGCCAGGCACTTTTGGACTCTGGAGCTGAAAGGAATTTTATGGACTGGACATTGGCACGTAAGCTTCAAATACCCATCACACAACTCACTAACAAGATTTCTGTCAATGCACTGAATGGTCAAGAACTTCCAGCCATATCATTCACCACCACTCAGTTGACACATATCACTTCAGGCAATCATTCCGAGGAACTATCTTTACTACTACTGGACTCCCCTCATATCCCCATTGTCCTCGGTCATCCCTGGCTAGTTCAGCACAACCCCAGGATTGACTGGGGACATAACTCAGTTTCCACCTGGAGCACTCAATGTTATGCGTCTTTTTTGGTGTCTGCTTGTTCATCTGTGTCCAGTTCTGTTTATCAGGAGGAGTCGGTGAATTTGTCAAATGTGCCCGCTGAGTACCTCGACCTGAAGGAAGTGTTCAGTAAGTCCCGGGCTGCTTATCTTTCTCCGGTCTTCTGCCAGGTACGTCTCATCCTAAGGGCAAGTTATACTCTCTTTCGGTTCCTGAGAGGGAGGCCATGGAGAAATACATTTCTGATTCTCTGGCATCCGAGTTCATCTGTCCTTCCTCTTCTCCAGCGGGGGCGGTGTTCTTTTTGTGGGGAAGAAGGATGGTTCTCTGCGACCGTGTATTGATTACCGAGGGCTGAATAACATCACGGTAAAGAATACTTACCCTTTACCGTTGATGTCTTCAGCTTTCGAGCGGTTGCAGGGAGCCTCGGTCTTCACAAAACTGGATTCACGAAATGCTTATCATTCGTTCCGCATTAGGAAGAGGGATGAATGGAAAACCGCGTTTAACACCCCCAGGGGTCATTTTGAATATTTGGTCATACCATTCGTGCTGTCCAACTCCCCAGCGGTTTTCCAGGCACTCGTCAATGACACGCTGAGAGACATGGTCGACCAATTCATATATGTCTACCTGGATGACATTTTGATTTTTTCTTCGTCTCTCCAGGAACACGTTCAGCACGTCAGACGAGTGCTTCAGAGGTTGCTAGAGAATGGGCTTTTTGTCAAGGCGGAGAAATGTGCTTTTCATGCACAGTCTGTTCCTTTCTTAGGTTACATCATCTCGTCTGAGGGAGTGCGTATGGATCCTGACAAGGTTAAGGCTGTGATGGATTGGCCAAGCCCAGATTCCCGTAAGGCCCTACAGAGGTTTCTGGGGTTTGCCAATTTCTATCGGCGTTTTATTCGCAACTTCAGCCAAGTAGCCGCTACTCTGACTGCCTTGACCTCCCCCAGAACGACGTTCAGGTGGTCCGATAAAGCTGAGGCTGTATTCACTAACCTCAAGAGCCGCTTCAGTTCAGCTCCCATCCTTATCGCCCCTGATCCATCACGTCAGTTCGTGGTGGAGGTCGACGCATCAGAGGTGGGGGTAGGTGCAGTTCTATCTCAACGCTCTTCCACAGATGACAAGATGCACCCTTGCGTGTTTTTGTCCCATCGTTTAATGCCTGCCGAACGTAACTATGACATTGGTAACAGAGTGTTGTTGGCAGTCAAGGTAGCGCTGGAGGAATGGCGTCATTGGTTAGAAGGGTCGGGGGTACCTTTTATCGTTTGGACCGATCATAAGAACCTGGAATACATTAGATCTGCTAAAAGACTCAACTCCAGGCTCGGTGGGCACTTTTTTTCGGACGTTTTGATTTCTCTCTCTCGTACCGCCCGGGTTCCAAGAACATCAAACCCGATTCTTTATCACGTATTTTTGACCAAACCGAACGCCCGGTTACTCCCGAGTGTATTTTACCCGAGACGTATATCTTTTTATATTTTATATCTCCACACTCACATGGGAGGTCGAATCGAAGGTCAAGATGGCATTAGAAGGGGCAACGCCTCCGCCCGGTTGTCCACCGAGTCGATTATTTGTGCCGGAGGGGTTACGGTCCGACGTTATTCGATAGGGTCATTGTTCCAGCGTGGCTTGTCATCCAGGAGTTAACCACACCAGTTCTTTGGTCAATCAATGATTCTGGTGGCCATTAATGGCTCGCGACATTTGGAATTTTGTTTTGGCTTGTTCGAATTGTGCCACTGGTAAGACTTCCAATCGACCCCCAGATGGGTTACTCCAACCGCTGTCTGTCCCTTCGAGACCCTGGTCCCACATTGTGCTAGATTTTATCACCGCCCTCCCACCCTCCCAGGGTAAGACGGTCGTTTTGACCGTAGTGGACCGGTTCTCGAAGGCGGCTCATTTCATTCCCTTACCCAAATTACCCTCTGCCAAGGAGACAGCGGTGGCTGTCATAGATCACGTCTTTCGCTTACATGGCCTCCCGATTGACGTGGTCTCTGACAGGGGGCCCCAATTTGTGTCCAAATTTTGGCAGGAGTTTTGTAGATTACTGGGAGCGACTGTAAGTCTGTCTTCGGGCTATCATCCCCAGAGCAATGGACAAACCGAGAGAGCCAACCAAGATTTGGAGAGAGTGTTGAGATGTTTGGTGTCTAAGAATCCTTCCACCTGGAGCCAACAACTTTCAATGGATGAGTACGCACATAACTCATAACATAACCAGTGTCATCCACGGGCCTATCTCCGTTTGAGTGTAGCTTAGGGTACCAGCCACCAATTTTTTCTAACCTGGAATCCAAAGTCGCGGTCCCCTCCGCTCACGCGTTTATCCAAAGGTGTCACCGCACATGGACCAGAGCCCGTGAGACTCTGCTCCAGGTGAGGGCGCACACCAAGGTCAAAGCCGATCGCCACCGGTCAAGACCTCCCGTATCCGTCGTCGGTCAAAAAGTGTGGCTTTCAACTAAGAACATTCTGCTCCGCTCCGTGTCCAGCAAATTAGCTCCCAAATTCATTGGCCCGTTTACTGTCACCAAGATCCTTAGTCCGGTGACAGCCCGACTCAAACTTCCTCCTGCGTACAGGAGAATTCATCCCGTGTTTCATGTTTCCAAATTAAAGCCTGTATTTCGTTCTCCCCTTAACCCGCCGGTCCCGGTTCCCCCACCGCCGCGACTCGTAGATGGGGAACCAACTTATTCAGTCAATCGTATTCTGGACTCGAGACGGAGGGGACGCGGATTACAGTATTTGGTGGACTGAGAGGGTTACGGTCCGGAGGAGAGAAGTTCGGTTCCTGCTAGGGACATTCTGGATCAATCCCTTATTGATGATTACAATCGACAGGTAGGTTCCTCTGGGAGCGCCAGGAGGCGCTCTTAGGGGGAGGGTTACTGTCACGGTTCATGAATTCACTAACTCGTTCTGACACTGTGTTGTGTGTGTGTGTGTGGGGGCGGAGCCGCTGATCAGTCGCTGATTATCATCAGCGCCAGCTGTTACTGATCAGCGGCTTCTATTTAAGCTCATGGTCTTTCGTCTTGTGTTTGTCAGATCGTTGTTGGATGTTCCCTTGCGTGGTGTCTGATCCCTCTCGTGTCTCCGTGATCCTGCCTGTTTGTCGTGTGTGGAGTTTCCCGCTGGATGTCTTCTGTCTGCCCTCGTGAGTTCCTGTCTGCACGATCGCCCTTTACGTCCCTGGACTTCCATATATTCACCACCGGCTTCGAGTATCGGGTTGCCCACCTGCTTGCCTGCGTCACTGTGGAGTCCATCCATTTGTCTCGCCAGAGATCTCCAAGACCGTTCCAATGTTCATCCATCTACATCACAGTTCTCTCTGAGACCACTCCTGTGTTCATCCATCTGCCATACTGTTTATTGACTCAATAAACCCATTCTTACTTGCTATTGTCTCTGCTGTTCTCTGTGACATAACACTTCCTGCAGGCCCTTATAATTTGAGTTAACTTATTTTTATATTTTTTGTATTTGTTTTCTGTCTCTATGGTTCCCCGTCTTATGAATTCCCTATACAGTGTGTTTTTCTTTTTACATGCGTTCTTTATTCCCTTTGTGATCCATGGGCAATTTGTATATCTACATTTTCTGCTATATTCTTTTATTGGACAATATTTGTCATATAGATAGTTAAAAAGTTCTAAGAATATCTCATATGCATTGTTAATGTCTTTTTCCTGATATATTATATCCCAGTTCTGTGCCAGCAGATCTTTTTTCAGTTTGTTAATAGATTCCTCCGACCTCACTCTTCTAAATTTGGTTTGCTTGTCGGGCTTATTAATCCTAAATTTGCAATCATAAACTGTAAAAACTGGCAGGTGGTCACTGATATCATTAATTAATAAACCATTCACTGTGTTGTTCTCAATATTATTAGTAAAAATATTGTCAATTAGGGTGGCACAATAAGATGTAATTCTACTGTGTCTGGTTATTATCGGAAATAGACTCATGCTATGCATTGTATTAATAAATTAAGTAATTATATGTTTATTAGGATTCAACAGGTCAATATTGAAATCCCCACATATAAAGATGTTTTTATAGCTTTTTTTTGTAAACATACACTCCATCCAGTCCTTGAATTGTTCTATGTTCGAGCCTGGTGCTCTATATATACAACTTATGATGACATTTTTAGATTTTTCCACATATTTTTCTATTGTTATACATTCTAATAGGTTATCAACCACAGCTGTCATATTTTTAAAGTTCAGAGTTTTATCTACATATATTGCTACTCCTCCTCCACCATTGTTTAGTCTATTGTTATATCTAAGTTCATAACCATCCAGCTCAAAGTCCATCACTTTTTCTGAGTTGAACCATATTTCAGATATAGCTATGATTTTAAATGGTTGTGAAAATCTGTGTAAATAATCTTTAATGTTAATAAAGTTGGCATACAGGCTTCTGCTATTGAAGTGGATAATTGATTATTTACCATTTGATTTAATAATTTTGTTGTACTGATCATCAGTGTAGTAGCTGCAGTTATTGTTGATGGTGGAGAAGAAGTTATTGTCCGGGTCTATATCTTTATCCAAATCATGTTAGTTGTAGTCAATGTATTCAAATGCTTTCAGATCCTGCAAGTCTTGATCATTGTTCATCATAGTTCTTAGGTTATCGTCTTCAGATATAAATGAATAAGTTCTTTCAGCGTGTGTCATATGGTTGTGTGTAGCTGTTTGTTACCTTACAGTCCAGATCTTGTTCATCACTGATACTTATCCAGTTCCTCCATATTCCTGATGACTAGTACTTTTGCTTCCTCTGGTGATCCATTTAGTTTAATAAATATTTTGCAGTTTGTAGTCCAAGTGTTTTGAATTTTCCTCTGTATCTTCAAGTAGCGTGCTTTTCTGGCTATGTCGGCGTTATGTTTTGTGAGGTTCTCGTTGATGAAGACATTTGAGCCTTTATGTTTTCTACCCTGTTTTAACATCCAGGATCCAGGATACTATGCATCCTGATAAAGTTCCCTTGGCCTATGGAATAAAATAGCCCAACATCATCACATACCCTTCACCATACCTAGAGATTGGCATGGGGTACTTTCCATAAGATCATCTCTTAATGCAAATCAAACCAGCTATTAGGCTAACTGAAATAAAACCATGCCAATCTCTAGTTATGGTGAAGGGTATGTGATGATGTGGGGCTATTTTATTTCCAAAGGCCAAGGGAACTTTATCAGGATGCATAGTATCCTGGATCCATGAAATAACTCCCTTTAAAAATAAAAATATTCCTGCCTCTATGGGAATTTAACATAGGGGTGTCCTAACTTATGCAACCTGTATTTTAAGGAAGAACGTTTATTTATTTACAATACATTATTCATTCACAAAGAAAATTGGTGTTCTTAAAGGTTGGATTTTTCCTCATTCTTTAATTAAGGCATTAAAGATCAATTTCCAAAAGATGATTTTTTATTCCTCTTTTTAGTCAACTTTAGCATGGGTGTGTTCACTTATGCTAAGCACTGTATCACTTTAATAACATTACTAACAGTAATTTTTGTTCTTTGCAGGGACCTCGGTAAGCTGAAATACAAGTTTGAACTAGAATACAAATCCTCCTGTAGACCTGAAAATCATTGAAGTGCCTGGACCATCCACCAGAAAAGAGGAAAAACAAACGTAAAACGAAGCTGCTGCACCTTTTCACTTTTCTAACTCGTTAAGTACCTCAAATGTCCCTTATGAATATTTTATTACTGATTGCATTTTATGTTGCAGCGTGTAAAGGTGCGGTCACATTTATGAATTTCGTAAAATTAAACAGGGAAAGAAGTCCACTGACCATTGTCAGCAGTGTAGCGACGTAATGTATGAAGCACAGCTCACACTGGAGTTACTTTCAATCAGCTTTTTGTTGGTCAAATCCTGCAAATTCCAGTGACCAACTTGGTCCCATAGTGAATTTTTTGACCACACACGAAATTGCTGACCATGTGGATTCTTATTGAAATGACTGGAATTCACCAGTGAAAATTCACAGAAGAACAGATAATTTTAATGCACCATAACTCTGTTAAAATGGAAAATGTTTTCTGCTTGTTGTGACATAAGGAATACTGTTTCCGGGTCAAAGTCTCTACTTCTACTTCCTCTATCTTGTTTCTAATGAGAATACTCAACAACCATTAACACTGTTGATTCAAGTCACACATTTAAGCTTTTCAAAAGCCATAGTGTACATTTCATTCTCCAGTCTCACGGCATCCCAGACTTCAACATTTTATAATTCAAAATATCTGAATAACTAACAATCTGAGATTTCGGTATAGAGATAAAGGTTAGGATCATCATTTTCAGGAATATTACAGCACAATGAGTGTATATTAGCACCGTTTGTTGTTTGTTTTTGGCATCTGATAGAGCTTTTGGACTTGGAAACAGTGACGTCAGACATAACAAGTGGACTGAAACACGAATGTTTTTAAGTTAAGTGAAGATGACATTTTTAATTAGTCAAAATTAGATTAGAAAAAATAGATTTATTACATGGAACATATGTGTTTCCATGCATTTTGTTGAGATGTCTTTTCTTGTATAGCCTATTGTATATACAGTACATGGTTGATTATTCATGTTGGTTATGTATTATACTGTTTTTGTTTTGTGTATTCACTGATATTAATCTATTAACTTTTTTCCTCAAGTGCATGGAAGTGTATGTATTAAAATGGATCTAAAATATGTTATGATGTGATCTTCTTTTTCTGTAATAAACACCCCTTTTTAAAGGGTGCCTAGAGAATCTACAGACGGTTCCGCCGGTGTGGCAAAGTGAAGAACCCCAAAAGGTTCCTCCAGGCACCTTTTATTTTTACAGTGTACATGGAATAAGAGGGTAACAAGCACCACTACATGAAACAAGAGTATCTTTCCCCAATATTTAAGCAAAAGTTGCAATTGTTTTAGTTTTCAGTGCACTTTTGTTAAAAAGATTACTGTATAAATGCATAGATATGTACCCTGTAATTTTTAAAAAGCCTATACAGTATGTATTGGTACACCATTATTTCAAAAAGGTACGCAGTGTATGTTCTTGCTAAACTGCTCCAAATGTGATTGTTAAATCATAATAGTAGAATAAGTACCCCTTAGTTCTATAATACTTACAGTATAAATATCATTTTTTTTTATTCTCCTGGTTGTTACCCCTTTATTCCCCAAACTTTTCATGTTATTCCCTTATACTTACATATAAGTACTTTATAGGTACACTATATGTCACAGTGTCTGGTTGTGTTTCCCTGGGTTATCACTAGAGGTTCTCACGGTGTCATTCACATTTACTACATTTCCCAGCATTCTAGTCTGTCACTCATCTAATTATCACACTCAGCTGTATCCCGTCACCTTGTTAGTTCTGAGTGTATATATTCCCTGTCTGTGTCAGTGTTTGTTACGGAGTCCTTGTTTAATGTCCCCACACTTCCGTTCCTGTTGTTGCTTCCTCGTGGTTTGTCGTTTATGTTCTTGGACTGTCTTTGTTGGAATTTGACCCTTGCCTGGACTGGATGTGAGTACGGATTACCCCTAATAAATAATACCTGCTATTGGATCTACGTTGTCTGTGTGTGTGATCGTGACAGAAGGACTCCGTCACAAACGATCCAGCGGTATGGAGACTGAGAAGAGGAGGAAACAACAGAGAGGGAAGTCTCAACCTAAGGAGATTCCTCCTCGTATGAACATTTTTGATTGCTTTGCTTTGTGGGCCCGATTGACAGAGGAAGCTGATGTCAAGAAAGCTTCCTCAATCCATTTTGACCATCCCAGGGAATCATTCGAGGGAACCCGGCTGGCAAAATTTTCAGGGACCCGAGGAGGTCATAGGAGAGGAGGTACTGGAGGGGAGTCCAGGTGTCACTCTCCACCTCGAGTCTTCATGGAACCAGAGGAGGTGAGGTCTACTCCAGACTTAAGTTCACCACTCATTCAGTCCAGTCCAGAGCCTGCCCGTCGCCATCAGAGACGGCGGAGGAAGAGGAAGACCTCCAGTATCCCTAAGGACCCGGAGGCCATGCCTGAGCGAGAGACTGTTCACGTCCCGTCTGCCCAGCGAGAGACTGTTCACGTCCCGTCTGCCCAGCGAGAGACTGTTCACGTCCCGTCTGCCCAGCGAGAGACTGTTCACGTCCCGTCTGCCCAGCGAGAGACTGTTCACGTCCCGTCTGCCCAGCGAGAGACTGTTCACGTCCCGTCTGCCCAGCGAGAGACTGTTCACGTCCCGTCTGCCCAGCGAGAGACTGTTCACGTCCCGTCTGCCCAGCGAGAGACTGTTCACGTCCCGTCTGCCCAGCGAGAGACTGTTCACGTCCCGTCTGCCCAGCGAGAGACTGTTCACGTCCCGTCTACCCAGTCAGAGACTGTTCACGTCACGTCTGCCCAGCGAGAGACTGTTCACGTCACGTCTGCCCAGCGAGAGACTGTTCACGTCACGTCTGCCCAGCGAGAGACTGTTCACGTCACGTCTGCCCAGCGAGAGACTGTTCACGTCACGTCTGCCCAGCGAGAGACTGTTCACGTCACGTCTGCCCAGCGAGAGACTGTTCACGTCACGTCTGCCCAGCGAGAGACTGTTCACGTCACGTCTGCCCAGCGAGAGACTGTTCACGTCACGTCTGCCCAGCGAGAGACTGTTCACGTCACGTCTGCCCAGCGAGAGACGGTTCACGTCACGTCTGCCCAGCGAGAGACGGTTCACGTCACGTCTGCCCAGTGAGAGACTGTTCACGTCCCGTCTGCCCAGTCAGAGACAGTTCACGTTCCGTCTGCCTTCATGGACCTAGACTATCTGGAGCGTCTGGCTCGGATCCTGGACATGCCAGTGTCTCCTGTCCCAGAGCCGGAGCCAGTGTCTCCTGTTCCAGAGCCGGAGGCAGAGCCAGTGCCCGTTCCAGAGCCGGAGGCAGAGCCAGTGCCCGTTCCAGAGCCGGAGGCAGAGCCAATGCCTGTTCCAGAGCCGGAGGCAGAGCCAATGCCTGTTCCAGAGCCGGAGGCAGAGCCAGTACCCGTTCCAGAGCCGGAGGCAGAGCCAGTGCCGTCTGCCTTCATGGACCTGGACTATCTGGAGCGTCTGGCTCGGATCCTGGACATACCCGTGTCTCCTGTTCCAGAGCCGGAGCCAGTGTCTGCTGTTCCAGAGCCGGAGGCAGAGCCAATGCCTGTTCCAGAGCCGGAGGCAGAGCCAATGCCTGTTCCAGAGCCGGAGGCAGAGCCAATGCCTGTTCCAGAGCCGGAGGCAGAGCCAATGCCTGTTCCAGAGCCGGAGGCAGAGCCAATGCCTGTTCCAGAGCCAGTGCCTGTTCCAGCGCCAGAGCCAGTGTTTGTTTCTGTGTTTGTGTCTGTTCTTGTGACTGTTACAGTTTTGGTGTCTGTTCCTGAGCCGGTGTCTGTTCCTGAGCCGGTGTCTGTTCCTGAGCCGGAGCCAGTGTCTGTTCCTGAATCGGAGCCAGTGTCTGTTGCTGAGCCGGAGCCAGTGTCTGTTGCTGAGCCGGAGCCAGTGTCTGTTGCTGAGCCGGAGCCAGTGTCTGTTGCTGAGCCGGAGCCAGTGTCTGTTGCTGAGCCGGAGCCAGTGTCTGTTGCTGAGCCGGAGCCAGTGTCTGTTGCTGAGCCGGAGCCAGTGTCTGTTGCTGAGCCGGAGCCAGTGTCTGTTGCTGAGCCGGAGCCAGTGTCTGTTGCGGAGCCGGAGCCAGTGTCTGTTGCGGAGCCGGAGCCAGTGTCTGTTGCTGAGCCGGAGCCAGTGTCTGTTGCTGTTCCTGAGCCGGGTTCTGTTCCTGTGCCGTGGTCGCCCGAGTGGTCGTCTTCGCCCTGGTCGTCACCGCCATGGCCACCCGAAGGGTCTTCACCGCCCTGGCCGCCTGAGGGGTCTTCACCGCCCTGGCTGCCCGAGGGGTCTTCACCGCCCTGGCTGCCCGAGGGGTCTTCACCGCCCTGGCCGCCCGAGGGGTCTTCACCGCCCTGGCCGCCCGAGGGGTCTTCACCGCCCTGGCCGCCCGAGGGGTCTTCACCGCCCTGGCCGCCCGAGGGGTCTTCACCGCCCTGGCCGCCCGAGGGGTCTTCACCGTCCTGGCCGCCCGAGGGGTCTTCACCGCCCTGGCCGCCCGAGGGGTCTTCACCGTCCTGGCCGCCCGAGGGGTCTTCACCGCCCTGGCCGCCCGAGGGGTCTTCACCATCCTGGCCGCCCGAGGGGTCTTCACCGCCCTGGCCGCCCGAGGGGTCTTCACCGCCCTGGCCGCCCGAGGGGTCTTCACCGTCCTGGCCGCCCGAGGGGTCTTCACCGCCCTGGCCGCCCGAGGGGTCTTCACCGCCCTGGCCGCCCGAGGGGTCTTCACCGCCCTGGCCGCCCGAGGGGTCTTCACCGCCCTGGCCGCCCGAGGGGTCTTCACCGCCCTGGCCGCCCGATGGGTCGTCTGCTTCGCCCTGGTCGCCCGATGGGTCGTCTGCTTCGCCCTGGCCGCCCGATGGGTCGTCTGCTTCGCCCTGGCCGCCCGATGGGTCGTCTGCTTCGCCCTGGCCGCCCGATGGACTGTCTGCTTCGCCCTGGCCGCCGGCTAAACCATCACCCCCTGTTTCTGTTCCCTTCCATGGACCTGGCCCCCCATCCCTCCCCCTGATCCTCCACCGTTCCACCTCCCTCCTGGATTCTTGTTTTGTCTTGTTTTCTGTCTTTGAGCGTCTGGTAGCCGCTCTGTAGAGGGGAGGTTCTGTCACAGTGTCTGGTTGTGTTTCCCTGGGTTATCACTAGAGGTCCTCGTTCTCACGGTGTCATTCACATTTACTACATTTCCCAGCATTCTAGTCTGTCACTCATCTAATTATCACACTCAGCTGTATCCCGTCACTTTGTTAGTTCTGAGTGTATATATTCCCTGTCTGTGTCAGTGTTTGTTACGGAGTCCTTGTTTAATGTCCCCACACTTCCGTTCCTGTTGTTGCTTCCTCGTGGTTTGTCGTTTATGTTCTTGGACTGTCTTTGTTGGAATTTGACCCTTGCCTGGACTGGATGTGAGTACGGATTACCCCTAATAAATAATACCTGCTATTGGATCTACGTTGTCTGTGTGTGTGATCGTGACACTATAATTACAGAAAGTTACACTGTAAAATCGCTTTAATTACGCAGTACTTTCCGGGCTGTAATCTAAAGTGTTACCCAAGAATATTATCAGCCAATGGGAACAGAAAAAATTAAATTAAATTATTTTTTTTCAGAAAACAAGATTTAATATGCCATTTTGCTTCTGTATCTTGATTTAGGAATGCTATATTTGTATTGGAAAACAAGACAATAATACTAAGGAAGAAAATCATTTTTGCAGTGTAATTTGTGTTAAGGATTTTTTATTTCTTAAATTAACTTGAATAAAAGTGTTGAATGGTTTGAGCTTGACAAATTTGTGTAAAAACTGGGGAAATTGAGTGAGGTTTCAATGCAATTCATTGAATTTTAATTGTTTTAAACTCAACTGATGAAATTGAAACCATCTACTTTCCATGGTAGGTTAACTTCAAATTATAATCATATCGAATAGTTATCACAACAACAACAACACATGGGATTTGTCTCTCTAATGCTTAAAAGTCATAGGACACCAAACAGCTGCAAGCAAATCTACACCACTTGGCCACACACTCACAAACACACACGCTCATGCACAACTGCCTAGTTTAGAGCTGTAATGTCTTTCCACTGTCAGAACATCTGCTTTGGAACCGTCTTCAGGCTTTCCCTCAGATAGCTGACTGTTCTGTGTGATGGTTGCCCAAAGGCATCGTACAAAGCACACAAAGGCAAGCAGGCTGCTGAAACCATAGCAAATCAAGGTCTGAGAAGTTAAATTTGCCCAGTGATGCTGGGTTTCGTATGAGCCTTTTATTCTAACATTCAGTTCAAGTTAGGGTCACACCACTTTAACATATTTATTAATAATGTAGGTTTCAATTTTCATTTGGTTCTATAGTCTGGCATCTTTAGTATGGCTTGAAATTCAAGTTGACAGAAATTCACTTCACTAATGCCAATGGCACTTACAGTTATAATGACTTCAGAGTTTCAATAGAAAGTCTTTGTAGTCTTTTAGTCACTTTTACTTTTAAGTGCTGGTACAGGTTACTGAATCTGTCCTGATTTTTTTGCCCCGTTTAGAGCTATGTAAGATGAAAATGGGGAGGGAAAAAAAAACTATCAAGGAGAATTGTCTTTGTAATTTTCTCTAAAAAGAGCATTATGCAAATTAAATTCTGCATTCTTCAAATTCAGCTTTGCCATCTGCCTCGTAATTTTCTCAAACATTTTATCTGATGCGAGACAGCTGGAGTAGCTTATTATGGGGACGTTCAAATTACATTTTTACCATTTTCTGTCTACCAGCAATGCTGTTGATCCTCGCAGGTCTTTTAAAAACATAAATGTACAATAATTGCAGATTTTGGAATGCGTCTGGTAAACTAGCATATTCTTTCTCGATGCATTATCTCCTTATTACAGTTTCAATATCACTGTCATGATTCATGTCTTGTGTTCCCCTTGTCTTGTATGGACTTTTGTTATTTCTTGTTCTGTGCCATGTTTTGTAGTCCTTTGTAGTTTTTCTTGTTTATTAGTCTCCCCAGGTGTTTCTGATTAGCCACGCCCGCTTGTTATCTTGTTTAGCTTGTTTGCCTTTGTATTTAAGCCCTGTGTCTAGTTCAGTCTTGTGTGTGAGTTCTTGATGTTGTATGTTGGTTGTCCTGTTCCCGAGTCCTGTTCCCGAGTCCTGTTCCCGAGTCCTGTTCCCGAGTCCTGTTCCCGAGTCCTGTTCCCGAGTCCTGTTCCCGAGTCCTGTTCCCGAGTCCTGTTCCCGAGTCCTGTTCCCGAGTCCTGTTCCCGAATCCTGTTCCCGAGTCCTGTTCCCGTCTTTGTCAAGTTTTGAGTTTATTTAAATAAATACTACTACTACTGCTGCATGTGGATCCTGCTTCCTCCCATGTTTCAACCGCATCGTTACAGAAGAACTCACCCACAGATGGATCCAGCAGTCACCCTGGTCCGACTACGCCAAGGGACTCACTCACTCGAGGACCACATCCAAGACTTTTTGAACATTGCAAACATCACTGACCTCCCGGACTTTGCTTTGATTGTTTTTTTTTTTTGCTATGGACTCAACAACCATGTACAATCCAAACTCATCCGTGATGGTTCTCAAGGGTCACTGAGTGAGTTCCTGGATTATGCCCTTCGGGTAAGCAGCTCAACTTTTACTGTTGGTATTTGCGAACGAGGAGCCCCGCAACCCCACAGTACCCGCCAAGCCTGATTCTCTTCACGTCAGGCCTGCCGCGCCTGAGCTTCACGTCAGTCCTGCCAAGCCTGAGCTTCACATCAGTCCTGCCGAGCCTGAGCTTCACGTCAGTCCTGCCGAGCCTAAGCTTCACGCCGCGTCTGCCGAGCCAGAGACTGTTCACGTCACATCTACTGAGCCAGAGACTGCTCACGTCACGTCCGCTGAGGCAGAGACTGTTCACGCCATGTCTGCCCAGCCAGAGACTGTTTTCGTCATGCCTGCCCAGCCAGAGACCGTTCACGCTATGTCTGCGGTGCCTGTGTCTTCGGTCGAGTTGGCCGCCACCACGCCAGAGTCTCTTCCCAAGATGGCCGTCGCCGCACCGTCTGAGCCCTCAGTGACTGCAACACTGGCCATTATGGCCACAGCCATATGGTGTGTGTGGGCAGCATACACACCTGAGCCGGTGTGTGTTCCTGAGCCGGTGTGTGTTCCTGATCCTGAGCCGGTGTGTGTTCCTGAGTCGGTGTCTGTTCCAGCCCATAATCCCATAGCTGCACCCAAGAAAATGTTGAGGGGAGGCCATACATTTCGCCGTGGCTGCCTGAAGGGTCCTCTCCGCCATGGCCGCCCGAAGGGTCCTCTCCGCCATGGCCACCCGAAGGGTCATCTCCGCTATGACCACCCGAAGGGTCCTCTCCTCCATGGCCGCCTGAAGGGTCCTCTCCGCCATGGCCGCCCGAAGGGTCGTCTCCACCACTGCCGCCCAAAGGGTCGTCTTCACCACGGCCGCCCGAAGGGTCTTCTCCGCCCTGGCCACCTGCACAGCCAGCTCCATCCTGGTCCCCTGAACTGCCAGCTCCGCCCTGGCAGCCTGCTCCGCCCTGGCCCCCTGAACTGTCTGGTCCGCCCTGGCCCCCTGAACTTTCTGGTCCATCCTGGTTCCCTGAACTGCCAGCTCCACCCTGGCAGCCTGCTCTGCCCTGGCCCCCTGAACTGTCTGGTCCACCCTGGGCCCCTGAACTGTCTGGTCCGCCCTGGCCCCCTGAACTACCTGGTCTGCCCTGGCCCCCTGAACTGCCGGCGCTGCCCATACTCCACCGCCCAGGTCCGCCCATGCTCTACTGCCCAGGTCCGCCCACGCTCCATGGCCCAGGTTCACCGTTGCCATGTCCTGGTCCCATTCCCCTCCATGGACCTGGCCCTCCATACCTCCCACGTTCCACCTCTGCTCCACCACCCTCCTGGACTTTTTTTTTCATGTGGAGTGTCTGGGATCCACTCCTTAAAGGAGGGGCTATGTCATGATTCCTGTCTTGTGTTCCCCTTGTCTTGTGTGGACTTTTTTTATTTCCTGTTCTGTGCCATGTTTTGTAGTCCTTTGTAGTTTTTCTTGTTTATTAGTCTCCCCAGGTGTTTCTGGTTAGCCACGCCCCCTTGTTATCTTGTTTAGCTTGTTTGCCTTTGTATTGAAGCCTTGTGTCTAGTTCAGTCTTTGTGAGTTCTTGATGTTGTATGTTGGTTGTTCTGTTCCCGAGTCCTCTTCCCTAGTCTGAGTCTGTCTTTGTTAAGTTTTGAGTTTATTTAAATAAATACAACTACTGCTGCACGTGGATCCTGCTTCCTCCCAGGTTTCATCAGCATCTCTAAAATCACGTTATGTCTGCTCTGATTGCTTGTTCTACATTTGAGGAATGTTGTAGATACTTTATTGCATTGAAGTAGCATTTATGTTTTAGAGGATTTCAACAAAAATATTGCAAGACATAGCAGTCTGCATTTCCCTGTCATACGAAAAGTGTCTGCCCCAAATTCATAAAAAATTTGTAGTTGATTATTTAAATTTTTTCATGAAATTGTGTAAATATTTCTAGAATAAGAATGCTCTAACAAATTACCATTTGGTCATGTTGTTGTCTTTGGTGTTACTGTTAGTGGGTTTACTAGTCACATCACATAAATAATTTTTTTGGTTATTCAAAATAAAGATGCATTTTTAATGATTTGAAAATCTGAAATGTAATGAAGAATAAATGCTAAAATGTTGCCAAATAAAGGATGCATTTTTTCATTATTTAAAACTCTGAAATTTAAGGAAGAATAAATGCTAAAATGTTGCCAAAGTGGTAGAAGTCTAGACGTTTTCTCATTTGAGTTAGTGTAGAATCATTCATATATATGTTTGTAAACTTGAAGGTTAAAAGGGAAAAAGGACATGAAACATCTCACATGTGCATTCTGAATGCATATTCTAAATTTCCAGAAATTACAAATTCAGCCAATCAGACTCAAGCTTTTTTAGTCCAATTTTGTGTATAAACATTTGTGTGAAACTTTTGTTAGTCACTGCTGATAATACAGTGCTTCTGGTTTGTTTGTTACACTATAAATGAAAGGTCAAGTTATGAAGGCATGCATTCAAATCTCCCACACGATTAACGTGGTTCAAAGTGTCTGGATAGGATTTTAGGATGCGGTTTGGGCATCCACGCTCAAAATGATTGCTAATAGAGGATAGTCAGAAAATAGAACAAACAGAACATTTGTGATGGAGAAAAGTGCTCCATTTGAAGCTGCATGAGCTCTCCTGTCATGCTGATTTTAAAACATCAAACTGATGTGGGGGGTAAAAAAGAACATAATATAGTATCTTTTCATTCCTCATTACTTCTGCTTCAGAGGTGAGTTTTCTCTGCTGTAATGAGTGAGATTTTAATTGCCCACTGATCCTGTGTATCTACTGTGACATCATTAGAGATTAGAGATGTGATCATTAGAGATGTGATTTCTGAATTATTAAAGATGGATGGGAAATGTTTGTTTGGTTACTTCAAACAGTAGCTACAATAATATTAGTGCATGGATATTAAGGGAACTTTGAAAAGAAATTACATATAACACGAGTTATACAATCTTAATTTTAATTTCTCCCTGAAGTGAAAGTCAAGTTTTTAATGTTGTTTATATGTCTATCTATATATATATATATATATATATATATATATATATATATATATATATATATATATATATATAGCATATCATTACTATACCGTGAAGCAAGGGAGTCTCAAGAGAAAACAGATTGTCCCACTATTTTTCTGTTGATATGAAAAATCGGTAGATTTAGGGTGAATTATACGATGTTATGATGAACTATATGCCTTTCTCCACTGATGTTCTGAGTTGTTCAAAGTGTTTCTAAGGATAGGCTAATGATTTTTAGACGGCAGCTGTCTGACAAAAACATGGTCTGTGTAATATTAGCAACACATTATTAGCTGTTTAATAACATCGTCTTTTAAGTAATTTAACCCTTTGATGCGCAACATGGGTCTAAAGTGACCCGACTGAGTTTTTATTTTCTATATCTTTGCAAGAAATTAATTTAATCATTCAGTATTCCAGGTATTCTTCAGTTAATTTGTTTTTGATCATCACAAATCCTTTTTTTTTATTTTTCCTTTCTTACTTTTTGAATAAAAATTGTTTTTGTATCGCAACCCTTCTAATGCACAACATTTCCTATGTTATTTCAGTCATGGCTGAGTGTTTCTTTTCTGAATCTTTAAAATATATGCATTTTATCATTTGTTATTCCAGGTATTCATTAAATATCTTGTTTTTGATTTCCACAAATCATTATATTTATGTTTCCTTTCTTACTTTATAAACAAAGACAGTTTCTTCTACATCAATTTTACATACACGGGTCTAAAATGTCCCGTATTCATTTCCTATGTTATTTCAGTCATGGCTGAGTGTTTCTTTGCTGAATCTTTAAAAATTTATGCATTTTATCATTTGTTATTCCAGATATTCATTAAATATTTATATTTATGTTTCCTTTCTTACTTTATAAACAAACACAGTTTTTGTATTTCTACATCAATTTTACATACATGGGTCAAAAATGACCCATATGGAAACCTTTGATATTTGCACATTTTTGCAAGTAGGAACATATTTACTGCATAAATACTATTACTATAGTATTACATAATATTATTCACCTGCCACACATTTCACAACTCAACACAGCTGCTTTTGTATATTTGATGCAAGTCTTATTTTATTATAACCACAGAAAATATTTGATATTTTGTAAAACATAACTGGACATAATATTTGAATATTAGGCTATGGTTACCTTGACCATGAAATCCTAGTTAGAAATTACTTGTGAGAAAGAGAAACATGTCCAATACTATTAGCTAGCTAGCTGTTGACATATTCTATTCTAGCTAGCTAATGTCAGCTACACTAAAAAAAGATGGGTTTTTAAAGCTTATTTACATGTAATAGGCCTAAAAGTTCTATTAAAGGATTAGTTCACCTCAAAATGAAAATTTCCTAATAATTTACTCACCCCAATGCCATCCAAGATATCCATGTCTTTCTTTCCTCAGTGGAAGAGAAAATAAGTTTTTTGAGGAAAACATTTCTGGATTTTTCTTCGAATAATGGACTTCAATGGCAACCAACGTTTTGAAGTTCAAATCAATGCAGTTTCAAAGATCTTTGAAGTGCTTAAATGGGCTGTGCACGATCGCAGCTGAGGAAGAGGGTCTTATCTAGCAAAACGATCGGTCATTTTCAAAAGAAAAAATTTATATACACTTTTTAACTACAATTGTTCGGATTGAGCTGATCTGCAACGCGCCGGGAACTACGTAATCACGTTGAAAGGTCACGTTCGATGTCGCCGGCGCGGCGGAAGTACCGCCCCCACTGAAGGAGGATAGTTCAAATTGTATTGGTCGCTTTGTAAACAGTGGGGCGGTACTTCAGCCAGCGCCGGCGACATCGAACGTGACCTTTCAACGTGATGATGTAGTTCCCAGAAAAAATCCAGAAATGGTTTCCTCAAAAAACTTATTTTCTCTTCCACTGAGGAAAGAAAGACATGGATATCTTGGATAGCATTGGGGTGAGTAAATTATTAAGAAATTTTCATTTTGAGGTGAACTAATCGTCTTGAATAAGCCTTCATATGCTGAAAATGGTTCCTTATAGTTTAGGGTCCTTTTTTTCCCGCCTTTTTGATTTTAAAATCTGTAACTGTCAAAGCCACCTGAAATAACATAGGAAATGAATACGGGTCATTTTAGACCCGTGTATGTAAAATTGATGTAGAAATACAAAAACTGTGTTTGTTTACAAAGTAAGAAAGGAAACATAAACATAATGATTTGTGGACATCAAAAACAAGATATTTAATGAATACCTGGAATAACAAATGATAAAATAGATATATTTTAAAGATTCAGCAAAGAAACATTCAGCCATGACTGAAATAACATAGGAAATGAATACGGGTCTTTTTAGACCCATGTTGTGCATTAGAAGGGGTGTGCATAGCTTGTGCATCAAAGGGTTAAGAACCTTTAAGAATCTTTTTCCTCTTTGCAAACATTGGTACAACTTGGATTTATGAGTCAATTTCATTTTCCATTTTCAAGGTTGGGAAAATTGCGTCAACTTTGCCCTCGGAAGTCAAGTCCATACTACAGCTCAATGAAATTTTACGACTCAGATCCTGCCCTAGGGGTAAGAAAGCTGGAAAGAACTTTATTTGTCCAATATGAGCAATTGTTGGTAATCGCTTCACTTGTTATGTGGAACTATATCAGAAAATGAAACACAACTGACTGAGCGAAGACTGCTTATATCTGCATGTTGCTACCTTTCTGAAAACTTAATTCACATAAGTATAAACCAATGCAAATCAAAGCCATCTATGCTTGGGTTTCTCCTTTCAAATATGCATTCCCTATGCCACAAATGTGATGAGTTGCACAGAATAGCAGTGAACAATAATTTAGCTGTTATTGCCGTGTCAGAGATCTGGCTAAGTATAGATATTCCAGATTCAACTGTAATTTTTTCCAGGATATACACTGTATCGGTGTGATCTCAAGGGCAGCGGGGGAGGAGGAGTTGCACTGTATGTCTGTAACAACATCACACAAAAGCGACAGACTCACTTAAGGGCTTTTCACACTTAATAGCTTCAATAGTTAACCCTGGGTCATTTTAAACCCCCGGGTTAAACGGAATCCTAGGCAGTGTTGCCAGATTGGGCGGGTTCGAGCCCAATTGGGCTCCTTTTGGTCACGTCTGACCGGAAAAAAATGCATTGGGCGGGTCTTTAAAATTTGGGCTGTTTTTTGATGCAATGGGCGGGTTTTTATTTTTAACTATAAACAGTATTTTTTTACATTTTTCATGAAAACGAACTATAAAATAAATTATATAATGTAGAATGACGTTTAAATTAGGTATGGTTCAGGTTAGCCAATAAGGTTCAGGGGAATCCTGTCCAATCGGACTTCAAGCTTGATTGGCGGGTTTTTGAAGGCTAATATCGTTCTATTCGTTATATCGTCATAACTGCATTTATCATCATCATTCATTATTAACATCCCAAAGTGGGGTAAATATAAAAAGTCCTACAGAAAGGAATGGGAGAGCGACCCGTCTCTGAAAACATGGATTGCACCCGTGGTAGGCGATGAGTCAAAGGCATTTTGTAAATACTGTCAATCAGAAATCAGAGCACAGTTCAACGATTTGAAAGAGCATTCTAGCACAAAAAAACACAAATCGCGCTGTGTACCAAGTGTAAAATCTTTTACTGTGCCAGCGGGAGCAGCAGGGCAGTGTCCGATCAAAGATGACCAAAAGCGCGGGGAAATTAGAATCGCTGCCTACATTGCTTGTCACAGTTCAATAAATGCGGTGGACAATTTGTCAGACATTTTGAAAGATGAGATGGGAACATTCCAAATGCACCGGACAAAGTGCACAGCTATTATCAAATCTGTCCTCGCGCCACACTTCAGAGAAGAACTTGTGGATGATATTGGTGAGTCTCCATATTCCCTGTATCTTGATGAAAGCACTGACATATCCGTGAACAAAATTCTTTGCATTTGTGTGAAATACCACTCAAAAAAACACAGCAAGTTTGTCAGTACATATCTTGGACTTGTGGAGCTGACAGATGCTGATGCTAAAGACATATCAGACACTGTTGTTGCTTTTCTATTAAAGAACGGCCTGCAGATTAAAAACATGATGGGCATTGCCACAGATGGTGCCAGCGTAATGGTTGGAAAAAAACACTCGGTTTTCACCCTACTTAAACAAATACAGCCAAACCTGCAGCTTATTCGCTGTGTTTGCCATTCACTTGACATTGTTGCAAATAAAGAAATGAAGCTTCTTCCCAGCAACATAGAATACATGGTTAGAGAAACCTACAACTGGTTCGCTCATTCAGCAAAGCGGCAGTATGAATACAAGAACATATACGAGACTATTAATAACGGGGGCTGCCCCTTGAAATTAATAAGTCCAAGCTGTACCCGTTGGGCTTGTGATGGCTGACTGCATTAACCGCATTGTGGATCAAAAAGATGCCCTCACATTGCACTTTAACATGGCTTCAAGTACAGAACACTGTTATACTGCCCGGCTTTTAAAGGAAATGTACAATGACAAAAGTAATCTCCTTTACATGTACTTTCTTCAACCTGTTCTGATGGAAATCAAAGCTGTAAATAAATGCTTTCAATTAGAAACAGGAAACACTCTCGGTGTGTTTAGAGACTTGGAAAGGCTGTACATGACAACTGTTAGACGCATTCTCAAACCGAGCGTCTTGCGTAATCACAAGCAGCTCCATGAACTTGACCTCACACAGTCTGGCATATTCCTATCCCCTCTGGATGCGGACCTGGGTACCACATTTAAGGACAAACTGGAGGAAAGTAGGTTAGCCCCAGACATGAAGGAGAGAATTGCTTTGCGTTGTATGGATTTTCTGAAAGAACTTGTAAAGCAGTACCAATTGCGTTTACCTGCTTGAATGGAATTCCTGCGCAAACTGGAGCTCATCTGCCCGAAATCTGTTATGTCCACTATAAATAGGCCTGGAGTAAAGGACTTGCCAGGTGATCTTTTTTCATGCCCCATTGGTACATTAGAATCGCAGTGGAGGAATGTGACAGCCGCAAGCTTCTCTGATGATCAGGACATTGACAAGTTTTGGCTCGAAGTCGAAGTGTTTAAAGATGCAGGGGGGCACAAGTGTTTCCAGGAATTGGCACAAGGTGCCATAAGACTTCTTGTTCTGCCAGTTTCCAATGCCCATGTTGAGCGAGCATTTTCCCTCGTCTCGCTTTTAAAAGATGACGCTAGGAATCGTATGGGACTACCGCTACTCTCCAGCATCATGGATGTGCGCACTGGCCTGGTCAGAAATGGCTTTACCTCGGCAACGTTCAAACCTCCCAGGCAGTTGCTGGAGAGATTTGACTCAATGATCTATTAATCTATCTGGTTGTGACTGTACAAAGTTGGTTCTATAATTTCATAGTTCTATAATTGTTCTACAATAGAGACGTTTTCATCAGTTCTGCGGAGATTCTCTACGTTAACTCCACATTAAAAGGTAAGCTTGTTTATGCTATTATAGCACACTTTTATTTTGCTGTACAATTCTGATGTCATGTTTGATCATTTCTTAAACCTAATAACATATAGGCTACAGGTAGTTGATGTAGTGTCTAGTGACGATTCAGTGTATCATTCAGTCGTTATTTTATTTAAAATTAAAAGAAGGAAAAAAACGAGAATTCATCTTGATTCGCCCAGTGGTCTATAAGTTAAATAATAATAATTTTAATAATAATATAAAAAATGTAATTAGTTGCAAATGAAGCACACATTTTTAAGCACTAATGCAAAAAGTAACGTGTAATGAAATTATTTGAGAATTGGCCTATTAGAGAAGAACTGTAGTTCTGACAATAGTAGCACAAGAACAATATAAAAATGTTGTCCCCTTCTGAGGTTTGCTTTGTTTTATTAAAATGATTATTTATATTTTAAAAAAAGATGCACTGGAAATATGCCGCGAGCATGGTGCTCTGCGATTTGTTAGTCTGGTTGTTTAATAAGAAAATAAATTCTGTGTTTTATTGCATAATAGTTTTAATAACAGTATGTATTTTGGGCTGGTATTTTTTTTAAATGGGCGGGTTTTAAGCTGTAGTTGGGCTGGAAATCTTTAGTCCAATCTGGCAACACTGATCCTAGGTTATCTTTATCCACGTTTCACACTTCTCATACCATAACCGGGGTTAACAGTTAATCCTGGGTATTCGTAAATTTCACTGCACATTTCTAAACCCCGGGTTACATTCCTTATATGCATATTTGCGGTGTCAGTGTTACTGACTGGACAAACGCTGCACGTAACCTGTTTACATGAAGGGTCTCCCATACGGAAATGTAATATATGTACACATTTGAAATATACATTAAATATATCCACATAGAAAGTGAAAACATATATGTACATATCCACCTTATTCTGCTCTAAACAATGCGCGCCGCCATGACGACGACTCCGGTTGCCTACTTCCGGTTCGTACTGTATTAGCAGTGAGAGAATGACTTCAGGCTCTACATGTGCTGTTGTTGGTTGTTTTAACAATTCAAAGAAGATACAAATCTTTTTAGAAACTGCGGGTGCTTTGAGCATAAGATAAAAAGGAGAGAATGCCTATGTCCGGTTCGTATCAGCTACATTCAATGCCAGAGAGTAGACGTTTTTGGTTGCGCTAAAACTGAAGCATCCAACGAAAAAGGTGTAATACGTTACCAGTAGGGATGGGCATTTCAAGCATAGTTCGAATTGCAGTCCCCCAAAGGGACAGAAATATCTGTTTTGGGGGGGTCAGATAATTTTTCTGATATTGTGAAAAAATATAATTACAGTTACAATACAAGTCAACTCCTATTTTCACTGTAGGAACATTTTAATGTAAAGCGATTTCAGACACCCCTATTGTGGACCGTACCATTTTTAACCACCGTGGCTAGAAGCAACAGAGATATGGCGCTTTTCCTCTGCATGGTACGGCTCGGTTCGGCTCGGTACGGTTCGACTCGGCGTGGAACGGTTCGGTTCGGTTCGCTTTAGCTCGGTTGCTTTTCCACCGCAGTTGGGAATATCAACAATTATTGTTGGGTTTGAAAGCAAAAGACTTTTAAGTTTTTGTATTTAAAGAGAGGTAGAGAGACTGGTACTGTTCACCGCAGATGGGACTGATCGTTATTTGCGCCGCCTCTACTGCCATGACATCATCGGAAACGCGCCACATTTCAAACGCACAACACAGGAACAATGGAGCCTATCGAGGGGATGGTGTTCCTGATTCTCGGCATGTGGATGTTTTTAACTGCAAGACGGAGAAATGTGTTTAAAATGAGGCTGATGGCAGCAAAACAAAATACTGCTGGTTATTTAAATCTAGCGGGTTTAGTGTCTCGTGTCGCAAATCCAATGACGCTGGTAGTGACGATTCTGTCTGACCAATCAGTGATCTACAGTGTTTTTACGTCACATTTAGTACCGGTACGGTACGCTTGGAACCTCAACAGACCAGGTACCATTTAAAGTGAGCCGAAGCGAGCCGTACTGTACCGTACCATGCAGTGGAAAAGCACCACAAGTGAGCCGTACCGAACCGTACCGTACCATGCAGTGGAAAAGAGCCAAAGCGTGCCGTACCGAACCGAACCGTACCGTACCATGCAGTGGAAAACGCCAATAGAGAACGGTTTGCTGCTGACGTGCATGCATAAATGTAAGTTGCAAGCTGATGTCTAGCTTGTTGATTTTACAACCTTCATTTATTAACGTGTTTTGTTCTTTCATCATGTCACGTCTTCATACATTGAATTACCGGCTACTTACCTGCTACTTACCCACTGAGGCTAGTAAAGTGGACCTTGGTTAGTTAGCAAGGTAGCAAGATAATTCTCTATTTAAATCAAGCTTTACATTGTGGTGAGGTGAAATCAGGAGCGGATCTACAAACAACATTGTTAGTGTATTAGAGGCGTGGGCGCGATCAAACTGTGTGTGTGTGTGAGAGAGAGAGAGAGGCGCGGGTGCGATCGAACTGTGTGTGTGTGTGTGTGAGAGAGAGAGAGAGAGAGAGAGAGAGAGAGAGAGAGAGAGAGAGGCGCGGGCGCGATCGAACTGTGTGTGTGTGTGTGTGTGTGTCGTATGACTAAATATGTCCATATTTCCTCAAAACTCACTAGAAGACATCATTTGAGGGGTCTTTTTTTTAAATCTCATGGGGAGCACACCCCCAAACCCCACAAGAATAGCTTTTTCACAAAGTACAATTTAAGTATAGACTACACAGACTGTTGATAGTGATTACACAGAGAAAGGGTCCACAATTCACAAATTAAGACCCACACCATCCAAAAACCCAGCTACATCTCTGATTTGACTCCCACTCCGTGTAATGTAGTGTAGAGAACAAAACAAATTCAATGAAAACGGTAGCATTTCAAATTATGAATAATGTCCATGGCCCCCCTCCTGAAACCTCATGACACCTCTTTGCCACCCCAGGAAAAAATCTCTAGATCCGCCACTGGGTAAAATCGATTGTCATTTCCAAGGAGATGAACTCAATAGCCTAAGTTAGGTGTCCATTCTCATTTTATCTTGAATAAATGATTGTGCCCTTTTGAAATTAGTTTGGCACAGATCCGTGTTGTTTTTATAATATGCACAAGAGGGTCTGATGTAGCTAAGCCTACATAACATCAGTGAAACCTGTGGAAACATAAAAAGAGCCAAGTAGCCTAGGCTAAATAAATACATGCTAGTATTTGAATTTGTTTTTAATTGGTTAGTATTGTTTTTATATTCAATTATTTCATATTTTTAGTTTGATAAATGTAGTTTTATCTGAGAACCCTAATCTATCTTAACCGTGGCGATTGATATGGTAGTGGACCATGATGGTCATAAAAGAAGTGAAGGAGCAGTACCCCCCAATTATGGTGGGGTAATTCGCACTCTGATCTCAAGCAATAATAATATTCAAAGATCCCTGGGTATTATTCAATTATTATTCGAAAATCGCACCCCTCCATCACATCACGCACACATGCATGTATATGCTATAGGCTACACACCAGAGCACGTGAGCAAAGCGGAGCA
Source organism: Gila orcuttii (assembly GCA_026230005.1). Classification (NCBI taxonomy): domain Eukaryota; kingdom Metazoa; phylum Chordata; class Actinopteri; order Cypriniformes; family Leuciscidae; genus Gila; species Gila orcuttii. Next base: position 24,057,384 of record JAPDVR010000005.1, on the reverse strand, counting down.
GTGTGACGCTTAAATATAAGTAAAAACAAAAACTAAACATACGTTTTACATTTAAGTTTCACAATATAATGTTTTTTTTTTTAAATTTCATCTATGTTGATTATATGAAAAGGGAACCGCATGAGATGAGTCAGATATGATCATAAGTAGGGCTGTCACTTTACGTTCGAAAATCGATTGCACAATCGATCGGACCAACCAACACAAGTTTCGAAAACGAAAATAGGGAATCAATTTTAACTGCCTTTTTTTTTTAACCAAAAATGTGTTTTAGGTAGACAGATCAATACAGTACACAGAACATGTAGGATGTTGGAAAATAACAATGTCTTTTCTGTTAACCAAATGCTTTTTAATATTCGCTATTACTTCAGTGCAAGTGAACAAGCGCGCCGTTATTTGTTGCTTAGTGACGTGCGTGTTCAAGCAAGCCAGAAATGTGCAGATTCTGTGCAATACGCTGTATTTAATATATCACATAGGACTCACGAGTTGCGTATCTGCGTTAAATCCACGCAGATTTGGCTTACACGAACTTTCCCAGCAAAGTGAGTAAACATAGAAACACGCCAAATTGGCTCGTGATATGACAGCGTTACCCGCCAAAGTTCATTTTTATCCGAATTTGGCGGGTGTTAATTTCAATCCTTGAATGTTGCACTCCTGTTTGTCATTGTGCACAAAACTTCACGCCAATAAATCATCAGAAATATTGCTGACTTGTGCGCGTCTCAAGCGCCCTCTTTACGTTCGTCCTAATTCCTGTTAGTTGTCCGTGGATTTGCCAATATTTGGTGTTGAAAATGGAAACGTCTTTAGACATGGAAAAATCGATTTTACAATCGATTCAATGAACACATATATCTCAAAAATCGAACAGGATTTTTTCACAAAAGTGACAGCCCTAATCATAAGATGCCCAATATATCGGAAAACATTTGGAATGGCTCAGACATGATTTTGACCACTTGTTAAGTTTTGTTTTGTAGAAAGTCTTTCTTTAAAGTGAATTTAGTTTAGTATAAATTGTATCTTCATTTTTATCAATGTTTTATCAACAAATTGCCTGGAATAATAAATAAGAAGCAAATAGTAGATATACAGGACACAGAGGCGCGGGCGCGTGAACTGGAGCGCGTCTTATTAATCAACGAAACTCTGCGTATAAGTTACTTGCCTCACATACATGAGAAGTATATATATAAAGCTTGAAATGTGTACTTTTAAACAAAATAATTAAAAACGAGCAGAAATAGGCTGCTCTGTGCTTATGTATAGGTTAATTCGTATGAAGTGTGCATTTCTCTCTATAGGCGCGTTCACTACTGCGAAGATGGCGAGTCAGCATCATCAAATTTATCTTTGCAGTCGAAACTTACAGAAAACACTAGTTATTAATAAACAATTAAAATGTTTAATGCATAATCATTACTTTTGCCGTTTTTTTTTTGTGCCAAGCTTATTCGTGCGTTGAGATGCAGAATAGGCAATATATTACGAAAACGCTCATTATGGTTTAGCATTCTCTCCCATATAGTATACATAACTTCCAACCCAACTTCAGTCGTGAACGGGCAGCCCTACTTATTTCACATATTTTCTAACCAGCACATCACTGCGGCGCTCTGAGCAAGCAGGCGCTTAATCTTCATAAAGCTTCGAACCGGAAAAGGACAACCGGCTTCCGGTTCAAACCCGCTATGAATCATGGGTAAATTCGCTAACCAGGAAAAAGGTGGATATATCTGCCCATATATAAAACCTGTTAGAAAATGGAACAATTTCATATATTGACATATAAAATTAGCCCATATATTTTATGTATGTATAATAGTATTTTATATACATATATGTCACATATATAATTATCAATATACATGACATATATGTATTTGTATAAATGTTCAATATACAAACTACACATATATGCATAGCATATTGCTTACATACATGTGACATATATATGTCCCTAATATGTTTTTTATATCGTCTTAATATATATTATATATTTAAAATGATATATATATATATTTATTTATTTTTTTGATACATGTATATGGAATATATAAATGGCATGTATAAAAACATTATGTTCACATATTTTGAATATGTTATGTTCTTATATTATGTATATTAATTGCAAAATGTTTTGCATTAATGTATGGTGTAAACTAAACAAATGTGAAAAACATGCTTTCATTCATTTCTTACATAGTTTTAAATATAAGTTATGGACGTGTACTTACACAATTGCAATGCACTGCGCATGACATGCCTAAACCTTAAATGTTAAACGGTGCAGTTAGCAAAAAAGAATACAGTAAAACAGTTAAAACATTAAAACTTTATTAAAACAGTTTTAATTTAAAAAGAAAAATTGTTAAGCTGAGCAAAATTAGAAAACTACACACAACTTTATTATATACTAGTGATGTTCGGTTCTGGAACGAATCGTTCTTTTGAATCGGTTCTTTTTAGTGAACCGGTACACCAAATCGGACTGAATCGTGCGAAACAGTTTCAGCGCATCCACAACTACTCACTTTCAGACACCTCTGACTCGAAATAAACCAATATCCTTGAGTATATGTTACTCCAGTAACTCTAACAGTTCACTGAACTGAGACATGTGCTGAGAGAAGTAATGAGCACGAGCAGCTGATACTGAGCATACGGATACTACCGAACGTACATTGGCACATTGTCGGACACATTCGACATACTGAGAACCGAATGGATTGTAAAACTAAACAATTATTATTATACTAAAACATTATTTTCAGGAACAGCTCATTTAATTTAAGCTGTTAAGTTGATATTTGTAACACAGTCTCATCCCAAGACGTCATATGACTGACGCTTTTGACCATAAGTCAACATCCGACGTTTTAGGGTACCCTTTAACGTCAGTTAGATGACGATCCTAGGGCGTCATCTACTGACGCTTTACCTTTAGCGTCAGTTAGATGACGCGGGTAGGTTTAGGTCTGGGGTAGGGTTAGGATTAGATAGCGTCATCTAACTGACGTTAAAGGGTACCCTAAAACGTCGGATGTTGACGTATGGTCAAAAGCGTCAGTCATATGATGTCTTGGGATGAGACTGGGCTGATATTTGACGTAAACTCTTAATAATGTGTTAATCAAAACATAACGTATTAAACATACTGGAGACATGCATCGACTTTTTAGTTTTGTCAACTGTACGTACTGTACGCCGCACGTACTCCTACAGCAGTTCTGTGATCACCAGTACAGAACCGAGAACTGTTTCTTTTGGACACGTTTGATACAGAGAACTGATGAGCTGGAGATACTGAGCATGCGTGATAGCACCGTCTCTGAACCGAACGCGGAGGCGGAACCATTGCAACTCTGCCATCATTATTTTAAGCCCGCCCACCGACTCTATACACTATGTGATTGGCCTGACTAGATTTTGATTTCTAGGCTAATTAATGCCTTTGTCTGAATTTATTTTTATCCGCCGGGATGATAGAATTGACGTCATTACTTGAGGACATAAAAGAACTGGTGGTGAACCGTTTTTTTTAACCGGTTCATTGAAACAAACTGTCCGAAAGAACAGATTCGCGGAAAATAACCGGACTTCCCATCACTATTATATACAAATACAATATTACAACAAAACATAAAACAAACCCAGAAAAGGAAAATCCACCAAACAGGTATATGATACCGCCTGTTCATTTTTTAAGTTTGTTGAGACTTTTTGGATGTCCGCAGCTCAGTGACCTTTTGAATAATAGCTACCCCTAGTTGGCCCCTGGTGGTTCCAGGAAATTTCTGGATCACTGCATCTGTAAAAAGACAAATTGTTTTATTGGCATTTTAATTTGTTTTTAGTGTTTACTGTCGTAACTTGCTGTACTACAGTAGTGGTTTGGAAAAACAGCATACTCAGTTTCCTGTAGGCTGGAAGGTGATGCCAGTTGTTCCTGTGTGCTCTGCTCCTTCAAGACATTTTCCCATCTTGCCCATATTGTACTAAGGAGTTTTGGCATTTCTAGGAAGCAAAACAGTAAAAAAAAGAAATAGATTTTCAGTATCAGTATTTTCAATTTCTTTTGCAGAAAATGAAGATCAGCTTGCCCAAAACAGTAAGCTTGGAAATAATAGCAGAATGGATTAGCTGATGGTATTAAAACAGATAAACAGATATAGACTTGTATATAAGCTTTACCATAAGTAAAAACAGGCAAAGCAACATAAACAACCCTGACAGACTGCGTGTACTTGGCTGTGAAAAATGACTCATCCTGTCAAGATCTAGTGAAAGTTGTAGATTATTAGGTACTCCTAACTTTGGATGATTCATTTTAAGTATTTAAAGTATTTAATTTCTAAATGTAGTAATTAATTTGCAAAGTTATAAATAATAATGATTTTGTTTTATTTTATCCTGAAGCAACAACTTTATAGTGGGCAGCCAATATTTTTTTTTACATTTGCAATGCAGATGCTAGTTTTAGGTCTCAGTAAAAAAAGAATCTTGTGACCTTTTGGGGCTAGATGGTCCGTCATTACTGGTCTCCACTTCAACAAGCCTAGGGTTTGGCCTGCATTTTCTTTTGCTCAGAAATTTTGGACTGGACTGATGTTGTGTCCTCATTAGTTCCCTTTCAAGGGAACTCGCGTTGCGTCGATTGACGCTAAGGGAACGCTTTGCGTGATGATGTATTGAAGCACATGTAAAATCAGTCCAATGACGTGACGGGACGTCAGAAGCGGGTGACGTCATGAACCAGGAAGTATAAAAGCCGGTTCAAACCCAGCTGCGACAGCTTTTGTGTCTTCACAAGCGCTATATGTGAAACTGTCCCTGTTATTTGGTGTTGTCTGTATATATATATATATATATTTATATCAGTATGGCGAGCAAGCAGCAGTTCAGAATGTGTGTGCACCCCTGCCCGCGTTATTTAACGGGTGGGGACACACACACTCTTTGCGTTGTTTGTTTGGGAGAGGAGCATGCACGGTCAGCGCTCGAGGGCGCTGGCTGTGATAACTGTGATGTGCTTCCATTGCGGACACTCCGATCCCGCCTGGCGTTCTTTCGTGAGGGCGCTCAGGCTCGCGTTCCCCAGGGCTCAGGTCCCGCTGCTGCTGAGGCGCAGCGAAGGCTTCAGTCTTGGGGGATCGCAAATGGATCTGTCAGCGGGGTTAGAGACGGGCTCTGCCTTATCTCTAACTTCACCTGACAGATCCAGTGTGTTGTATCAGGGTTCGGAAGCACGCGCTGCGGTTTCTTCCACCCTGATACACGCACCAACACTTCAACTATCCAGTTCCGAGGAATTGGATGTTTTAAGTGTTGATACACGTGTGTCTGAGGATTCGCCACCTCAGTCTCACGCGTATGAGGAGCTGGTTGAGGTTGTGACGAGAGCGGTCGAGAGATTAAATATAGATTGGCCGTCAGATAAGCAGGACGTTCGCTCGAAAAGCAAGCTCGACGAAAGCTTCCTGCCCTCTCGCGCACAACCTCATCACCGGGGTCTCCCGTTTTTCCCCGATCTTCACACTGAGGTGTCGAGATCGTGGGAGAAGCCAGTGTCATATAGAGTGTACAGTGCACAAACATCACACTACTCCAATATAACACAATATAAAGAGCACGGTTATGGGGAGATGCCAAAGGTAGAAGAGACATTAGCCAGCTATCTTTCCCCTGAAGCGGCATCTTCCCTAAAGACCCCGGTATTACCCACCAAGCCAGTTAGAGTTACATCTGCTTTGGTGGGTAAGGCTTACTCTGCTGCTGGGCAGGCTGCAGCGTGTTTACACACCATGTCATTGCTGCAGGCTTACCAGGCAGAGGTGTTAGGAGACCTTGATGAGGGAGGGGCTATTAGCCCGAACGCAGTTTGCGAACTGCGTCGGGCTACAGATTTGTCTCTCAGGGCCGCCAAGGAGACGGCTAAATCTATCGGCTGGTCTATGGCAGCCCTGGTGGCCACTGAGAGACATCTTTGGCTCAATTTGAGCAGTATAAAAGAGAGGGATAAGCACTTTCTTTTGGATGCACCGGTCTCGACGACTGGCCTCTTCGGCGATTCAGTTAATTTGGTCGTCGAGAGGTTTCAGGAGTCCACTAAACAGGCGGCTGCATTCCAAAAACTCCTCCCCCGTCGGATTCATGTCTCTGGGGCTGCTGAGCGGGAGCAGCCCCAAACATCAAAAGCCAGCTCCTCACACCGTGCCACTCAGAAACAGAGCGTGGCCTCCCGTGCTCCCCCACAGAAAAACTGGGGACGGGGAAAGCCCGCTCAACAGCAGCCTTCAAGGCAAAAACCGGATCTGAGGACCGTTATTTTGTCCAAGAAGGCTGCGAACAAAAGGTCCTGACGTCCGAGGGCGCAGGCCATCGAGGGCAGTTCCCCCGAAAGGAGAGCGGTTAACACCTCATTATACGGTGCCTGCCTCCCTTCGGTGCCCTCAGGGGACCGTTATGCCAACCCTGCCACCTCGTGTGTTACAGGGCGCAGCGGTCTCTGGCGAGCACATATCTCAGGGTCCACCCGGAAACGTAGTGGTCTTGGGATGCCCGCCCCCTCCGAGGAGGGTTCTAGACCAATCAGTTCAGTCGTTCCCTGCCGGTTCGGCGTTACAGGGTGACGAGCTGGTTGCTCAACAACAACTAAATCCAGAAACCAGTCTCGAGAGGCTGGTACCTTTAGTAGAATTATTGACAGCGTGGAAGCTACTGCCGAATATTTCTCGTTGGGTCCTGCAGACCGTAGAAAAGGGTTATCAGATTCAGTTTGGGTCTCGCCCACCCAGGTTTATGGGGGTCCTACCCACTGTGGTGGACCCCGAGCAGGTTCTGGTAATGGAACAAGAAGTGAAAAGTCTGTTGGACAAGGGGGCCATAGAATATGTACCTCCCTCCAGCAGGGACTCCGGGCTTTACAGCCGATACTCCATCGTTCCGAAGAAGGATGGGGGGTTGCGTCCCATTTTGGATCTGAGAGTTCTGAACGAATCAGTCATGCAGCTTAAGTTCAAAATGTTAACGTTGAGACAAATCGTGCCTCAGATCAGATCCGAGGACTGGTTTGTCACGATAGACCTCAAGGACGCATACTTCCATCTTTCCATCCTTCCATATCACAGGAAGTTCCTGAGGTTTGCTTTCGGGGGTGGAGCATACCGATATCGAGTTCTTCCATTCGGTCTAGCACTATCACCCCGCACTTTCACGAAATGCGTGGATGCAGTTCTGGCGCCACTACGTGTACAGGGTATTCGCATCATGAACTACATCTACGATTGGTTGATTTTAGCTCAGTCACATCAGTTGGCGGTTCGGCATCGAGATGTCGTCCTCGCCCACATGAAAGAGCTGGGGTTACGGCTAAACGCCAAGAAGAGTGTACTTTCTCCACTACAGAGAACCACTTATCTAGGGGTAGTTTGGGATTCTGTGTCGATGCGGGCGCGCCTGTCTCTGGCACGCATAGAGTCCATTCTGTCAGCCGTAAAAAGAATAAAGCTAGGCCAGTCGCTCACTGTTAAACAGTTTCAGAGACTGTTGGGTTTGATGGCAGCAGCGTCCAACGTTATCACTTTTGGCCTGCTGCACATGAGACCCTTGCAGTGGTGGCTCAGGACCAAAGGGTTTTCCCCAAGGGGCAACCCCTTTCGCATGATCAAGGTTACGCGGCGATGCTTACGTGCCCTGGTTATGTGGAAGAAACCTTGGTTCCTGTCCCAGGGACCCGTGCTGGGAGCTTCTTGTCGTCGCAGGATGCTAACGACAGATGCTTCCCTCACGGGCTGGGGAGCGATCCAGGAGGGACGCTCGGCTCAGGGTCTATGGGGGGACCATCATCTTTCCTGGCATATCAATCGCCTGGAGATGATGGCTGTTTTTCGTGCTCTCAAGTATTTCCTCCCAGACCTCAGGGGCAACCATGTGTTGGTCCACACGGACAATACATCGGTGGTCGCCTATATAAATCATCAGGGGGGTTTGCGTTCGCGTCCACTGTGCAAACTGGTGCACCATATCCTCTTGTGGTCCCAGGGCAAGCTGCTTTCACTCAGAGCAGCTTATATTCCGGGGGCCCAGAACTTAGGAGCAGACATCCTGTCGAGACAGGGGCCGAGGTGGTGGAGCTGATATGGAGGGAGTTCGGCCAGGCTCAAGTGAATCTGTTTGCTTCTCGAGAGACGTCTCACTGTCCACTCTGGTTCTCCCTCACGCATCCAGCTCCTCTCGGACTGGATGCGATGGTACAGACGTGGCCGAGGCTGCGTTTGTATGCTTTTCCCCCGATTGCTCTGCTTCCGGGAGTTCTGGAGAGAGTTCGCAGGGACCATCTGCGCCTGCTTCTTATAGCCCCGCGGTGGCCGGGCAGAGTGTGGTTTGCAGATCTAGTGTCTCTCCTCAACAGGCCTCCTTTGGAGCTTCCCGTCAGGAGGGACCTACTGTCTCAAGCAAAGGGCTCAATATTTCACCCTCGTCACGAATTGTGGAACCTGTGGGCTTGGCCTCTGAGGGGGCCCAGCTCATAGGATCAGGTCTCTCAACCGAGGTTGTGGAGACCATTCTACAATCCAGAGCTCCCTCCACGAGGAGACGGCCATAGGTGCTTACCACATCCCTTTGGGTGGAATGTCTGTGGGTAAAGACCCTCTGGTATCTCGTTTCCTACGTGGAACTCTGAGGCTGAGGCCTGCTGTACGCACTAGGGTACCGACTTGGGACCTGGCTATTGTCCTCCAAGGCCTTTCCCAGGCTCCCTTTGAGCCCCTCAAGGAGGTTCCAGTCAGTTTTCTTACTTTAAAAACTCTGTTCCTCCTCGCTATTTCTTCCCTTAAAAGAATAGGAGATCTTCAGGCTCTGTCGGTTGCACCCTCATGCTTGGAATTTGCACCTGGCATGGTTAAAGCGTTCCTTCATCCTAGACCAGGTTATGTTCCCAAGGTCCCCACTAATGTGGCCCGATCTATAGTGCTGCAGGCCTTCTGTCCTCCTCCGTTCCAGGATGCAGACCAGGAAAGGCACAATTTGCTATGCCCTGTGAGGGCTCTGGATGCTTACGTCCACAGAGCTTCCCTGTGGCGTAAATCTGAACAGCTATTTGTCTGCTTTGGACCCCCTAACAAGGGGTCCCCTGCATCTAAGCAAAGGATGAGCAAGTGGGTGGTCGAGGCCATCTCACTTGCTTACGAGTCGACCGGACAGCCTTCACCTATGGCCGTTCGGTCTCACTCGACTAGGGGTATGGCGGCCTCTAAGGCCTTATTGTCAGGAGTTCCTCTTCAGGACGTTTGTGATGCGGCAGGCTGGTCCTCACCTCACACATTCGTTAGATTCTATGCTCTGGATGTGGACTCTACTCCAGGGTCCCGAGTGCTCTCGTCTTAGTGCTGCTCGCCTGATTTCACACTGGACAGGCACTTCTCGCTATGGTGGCGTTGGTATAGACGTTCCCTTAGCCTCAATCGACGCAACGCGAGTTCCCTTGAAAGGGAACGCCTCGGTTACGACTGTAACCTCGGTTCCCTGAAGAGGGAACGAGATGTTGCGTCACCTGCCATATCTCCTGCGTGCCTGTAAGCGACTTGTTCAGACCCTGCGAAGCTGTCGCGGCTGGGTTTGAACCGGCTTTTATACTTCCTGGTTCATGACGTCACCCGCTTCTGACGTCCCGTCACGCCATTGGACTGATTTTACATGTGCTTCAATACATCATCACGCAAAGCGTTCCCTTAGCGTCAATCGACGCAACGTCTCGTTCCCTCTTCAGGGAACCGAGGTTACAGTCGTAACCGAGGCGTTTTTCTAGGGTGGACTGTCTCTCTGTGGGGGAAAAAGGGGAATACAAAATGTAGAATCTAAAACAAAAGATACAACTAGGGCTATGACAATGACAACAACATAGGCTGACCACATGTAAGCGCTTATGCACCCACAAAATTATTGATGTCATGATGGGGGACAGTGTTCAAAATATTAGCACACATACTGACAGGGATTTAATATCCTGCAAGTTTACATTGGCATACATTTGGGATATTTTTACTGAGATATTTTTTTCTCCACTACATGTGTCTGACAGCTGAAATCTTACTTTTTTAAGACATTATTCTCATATAAAAAACATTTAAATATTAGAATGATGCACTGCAGTGTAACATTGACGTTAATCTGGGCCTACTCCTAGCTCGTAAACATGACCATGAAAATGAGAACATGAAAATGCAACGCACACAATAAAGCAGTATTAATAGTAACGATCAAAAAAAAAAAACCTTAACAGTTAAACACTGAATATCTCCTCAATTATCCAATCTGTTAGCTTTGATATGATCAGTAGCTTATAAATAGCTCATGCAATTCAGCAATTATTTTAATTATTTATTCTCTGTGCAATATCAATGTGTGAATTATAATAAAAGTAACTTACCTGCAACTTATGCACAGTTGCCTCGTACGGCTAGTTTGGGTTTCCCCATGCTGCCTTCCCGCAGCGCGATTTTATTCACGCTGAAAGGCAGTATGGATACCATGGTCCAGATTTTCGCCTCATTTAGGGAACCAATCACAGAACGGGGAGGGAGCAGCAAGACGATGACGACATATGCGACACACCGAAGCAGTTTGTTTATTTCTATGGATTCAACATGGTAGCAGACGCGAAGCTACCTTTTGATGCAGCCTTAGAGAATGTTCTAAGTAATTTAGAACGCAAGTTTATTTCGTCTTCTTCCTCGTCAAATTTCTGTCGCTCTACAGACGTCATCTGGTATAATTGAAACGATTGGCTATGAGCAAAGTCCTTTTAGGCAAGTCATGCCACTCGGCCGCCATCTTGGCAACGCCTCCGGGCAGCTATTTCGGACCAACAAGACCAGGCTCCTATCTAAATGAATGGGCAGAGAGTCAGAACTGCACTTTCACTGGTCACCGGGACATAAAAACTGCATGTATAGAAACAGCAGTAAAATATGATAAAAATCGCTGAAAAAGTTTGATGACTTTGCCCCAAAATGAGGTTTAAAACGCCTTTTCCCCCACAGGTTATACTTTACTACGCATGCGCAAGGGTTCTCTCCCTCTCTGATGTGCGCGCGCTGCACGGTTTGAAGCATAGTATGTGTGAGCTCTCGCTCCCTCGCTCTAGATTCTGGGAGATTTGAACTAATTTGCGGGCATCAGGGAGCCGCTATAAATATGCGGTAGACACTTGGGATGTCTGATATTTACACAACGCACACATACACTGCATATCAAATCTGCCGCCTTTTCAAACAGTAACGTATTTTCCACTGTCGCAAACCTCAACTGTGCGCATGCGTCAGTGGAACCAGACGATAGGCTTAAATGTTTCCGGTCTTGACTGTTAAAAGCAGACGATTGGCTTTCCAGTGGGAGGGGCGGGACATGTGCATACAACCGCCATCTTTGGCGTTACGGGTTTTCCCTATATAGTTGTATTGAGGATTGAGTAAGTGGCATGTCTCTATAAGGCGCATTTGATAGACATTCTTAGCACCCAATAAACGGTGCCGGGCATTCATAAACCACGCCTCAAATACGAGAAAATGTACATGTGGTTCCCAGACCCAAGTCTCAACGAGAATTGGGTCTGGCGTTAGCCAGGCTATCGTACGGCATCCGCCTTTAGATTTTTTCTTCAGTCCACCTCTCCACTCAATTAAAAATAGCCTACAGATCTGTCATCACGTCTAAGAAATCATTAATATTGAAGTTTTTATGTGTGATATTTGAACAATGCTCCAACTTGAATTATCAGTTTCTTCTTTCCACTCGACAAGGGCGAACATTCTTCATCTGTTGGTCTCTGAATGCGCGTAATTTGGCGGTCTTTTGATTGCGTTTGAATTTTGGTGCGCCTAATAAGGCATTAGGCAATGACGTATGGTATTGGGGTGGAACGCATGCTAAATGCATGGTCTGAAATGGAGACAGAAAGTGTTTCTACATGCCTTTGGAAAAGCACAGATGTGATTATACCAGTGACTTTTCTTAATTATTATGAAGGAACGTTTGAATTTTTTTCATATCTGACATATCAGTGACATCAGTTTTTGCAGCTCTGCCATGCTTTGTTGGAGACATATTAACTGTGTATTATTCTGTATGCATGTGCATATGTAGTGTAATGTATGTATTTTCTTACATATAGAAATGGATTATATTGATATATGGTTATTGATGATATGAAAAAGAAATTAAGTTTGCAAATATAATTTGAGTATTTGTTTTGTTTTTATGAGCCAGTTTAAGATAAATAAAAAAATCAATTTTATTTATAAAAAATTGTGCTAATTCTAAAATGAGATGGAAATTGAAAAGAAATGTGGATTGTGTAGACTTGTTAAAAGTTCAAGATGTTAGAATAAGGAAAAGAAGGAATGAATTAATAAGGAAACCATGAGCATATAAAATGTATGTATGTTGTCATAATATATTGGCATATATAAATTAAACATATCGGTGAAATATATGGTTATAACATACAATATTATATAAACAATAATCATATACTATGTATTAATATATGTCAATATACTCATTTAATATGGACAATTTATATATGTTATAAACCTATATCAACATAATCTAGAGATATGTATATATGTGATAGCAATATATTGTCCTATATTAGCATATATGACAGCGTCACTTGTGATATAGGGACATATATGTCATATATTACATTTCCGTATGGGCTAGCATTGCGTGTCCTCATTGACTGTAATATCAAGTTTTTTCTGAGTTAACTTTTCGAACTATAAAGGTAAGAATGACGGTCCCTTCTTTACTCCAATTGTCATGTTTTTCCATCGCTGTTTGATATTTTTCCTATCACACGCAGAAACGTCTGTTAATACGCATCGCGCGATGTTTCCGTGACTGCCCAAAGCACATGAATGTAAGGCAAACATTTGGTTGTCGGTTGCTAAGCATGTAGTAACAATCTAATACTGCATCGTTTCACACTGTACAAGCAAAAGTGCTACTAACCCTGCTCCAGAGTGTTCCTTTACCCAGGTTTAAAAGCTGTGTTTAGAACGAAAATAACCCAGGGATAAGTGGAGTGTGAAAAGCCCTTTAGAAGAAGATTAACATGAAGATATATGGGTCTTGTAATGATCCAATCGTCTTCCTCGAGGGTTAAAATGTATTAGTGTTGCTTTGCTGTACATTCCACCATGTTCTTCAGCAGCATCCCAACCTGATAAGCTAACTACACAATACTTGGATCACGGCCTTGGTAACATCGAATGCATCTACCAGCAAGTTGCAATTGTCATAATTGGAGACACAAAGAGTCTGAATATAAGTCTGAAACCCTCTGTAGCAGACATGGATTGAAACAAGTAGTGTCTCTGGAGCAACAAGAAAGGCCACCTGATTCAATCTTTACCAACATTGCTCCCATGAATGAGTCACCTGAGCATGTGCCCCTTGTTGGCTCCACTGACCATCAGACATGTTGAATGCTGGAAAATTGGCCAAGACAAATAGGCAATTGGGCCATCTCATGAATACTACTTTTTTCTCACATTCATGAGGTTACTGACCCTGAGACTAAGTTTGGTGCTTTTACTTCCACTATCAGGTCTATCTTGGACAAAATTGTTCCAATATAGACAGTTTCTATTACAAATAATGACATCTTGTTTGTCATCTCATGTCATCTCATCTTGCTACATGAGTGTGCAGCAAAGTAGTCCATATTGTGATATGTTATCTGCCTGATTTATGTTGGCTTAGCTGGCTGATTGCATGCTGACTGTAAGCAAAACAAATAAGCCAAAATCTTTAATACACCTAGAGAGAGAGGCATCCATTAACATCACCATTCATCTCTATGGCAATTAGTTGGCTGGCACAGGATTCCTTGGAAGAACATCACAGGTTTGCAGCCATCTTTCAGTTCTAGGAAAACATTTTTTTTTTTCAGCCAATCACTTGAGCTGTAAATGTCATATGATGGATCACTCTGGAAACATGAAAAAAAGGCCCCTTGACAACACTGATTAGCTCATGGCAGCACAAGAACACGAACAGTCCCATAACTTTCACTACTAGTGACTATCCAGGTTGGTATTCCAGAACGCAGGTTGTGAGACATACCCGGGTAAGTTTACTCAGAGTAAACAGATAACCTCTAAGTTTAACAGATAACCTTTAAGTTTAACTGTAAAAAAAACTGGCACTGCACAATAATCAACACTAGTGTTTGATTTTATATGTCTATACATAATATATATAATAAGGGCTGTTTGTGTGTCATAGAAATGACTAGAACTGACCACTGACTTCAGGACGTGCTCTTTAAAAGCGAACTCCCCTATGGTCACCTTCTTCACATAATTGAAAATTCTGCAGATGTTGTCACAGTGTTGTGTTATGTTCCCTGGTGTCCACTAGAGGTCCCCTTCCCCCACGGTGTCATTCTCATTTTGAACAGCATTCCCCATAATCCCCGTCTCCACTTATCACGGTTCACTGCACTCAGCTGTTCCCTGTCATCATTTGTCCCAGCTGTTCCTTGTCTAGATCATTTGTGTCTGTGTTTTTATACCCTGTCTGACTTATTGTTTGGCACGGAGTCCTTGTTTATAGTCACCGCACTTCGGTTGTTCTCGTTCTGTCTACCTTGTGTTTTGTTTCTTGTTTTGGACCGTTTACCTGGATTTTGACCTCTGCCTGAACTAGTTAATGAGTACGGATTACCTAATAAAGTCATTGCAATTGGATCTCTCTCTCCAGTGTGTGTTCCGTGACAGATGTTTTTTCTCTAAAAAGCTCAAAAAAGCCAAAAACTTAGGCAGCTGACTTGTTGCATCACTGCCCTATCAGGCAATGGCTTTGCAGACAGCATTTGCGCACGAAGGTACCTCACAAAACGGATTTCTGACATACTTCTGAGGCCGCATTAACGGTTTATTGATCTACAGCAAAATAGAGTGAACTTTGGTGAAAACTAAGTGAATATTTAATGACTACAATAGTAATTTCTCGCTAGAAATGACAACATAAGCGGAACAAGTTGATAAAAAATGAACATTTACACAAAACGACGACCGGCCGCAACTCAGACGCAATCTTTATTTTCTAGCTCAACTATCATAGAATGTTGAACACAGGATTGTGAGATATTAATGGAGACATCTATGCTGCCTTCAAAAATCGATCAGATGAAGGCATCTCAGGAGGCAGGAAATTGCTCTGACACAGGGTTGAGAATCCAGACAGTCTATATTAAGGGGTTATCCATAATCGTAGTATAAAAACATGCAGAGGGTCAAGACTAAGGCAAGCAGTACAAATAAACTGAGCAGGAAACAAAGGCAAAACAGGGTAATCCAATAAACCAGGCAAATATCCAGACCATGAGATGGGGAAAACCAGAGATAAGTCTCAGAGATACTGTGTAGACACATACAATTCTTCGCAAAGAGTGACTGAATTAACCAGGGTTATAAAAGGCAGTGAGTGACAATGTAATGAGAAACAGCTGAGAACAGAGATTGTGAGACCGGGCAGTGAGTTCTGGGAAATGTAGTCCATGTTAGAATGACAACAATCCAGGGAGGCACTCCGGTTGGTAATTGTGACATAGCATAACATCAAGGCAGACATGAAACTCAGGGATGACTCCATGGTCATGTTAGGACAGACAGGAACCTCTGTGATGACCTCTGTGGTCACATCAGGGCATACAGGAAGTTCACAGGCTGGAACCGACACATGGCTGAGCTCTGGGGCAGGAGTGGGCTCTGAAGTGGACTCATGGGCTGGAGAAGGTTCTGGAGCAGACTCTTGGGCTGAAGACTCTGGCGTGGTGTCCATGACGTCTGGAGACTCTGGTGTGGTGCCCATGACAGCTTGGGCGAATGTGCTCAGAGATGCAGTGTAGACACAGACAAGACTTCACAAAGAGTGACGGAATGGACCAGTCTTATATATGCAGGACCTGACAATCTAATGAGAAATAGCTGAGAACAATCAGGGATGATGAGACCGGGTAGTGAGTTCTGGGAAATGTAGTCCATGTTAGAATGACAATGATCCGGAGAGGAGTGCCCTCTAGTGGAGATCACGTTATATTTAGCTGTGTGCCTAAGACCACGTCATGATAAAATTGAGTATGTAGTATAGCGAGATGTGTATTCTGTTGTAGGCAACTTTGCTTCATGCTTTTAAATAAATAAAGGGCTGCGCTCTCATTTACAGAGCTATAGCAAGTAACGACTACGCCACCCCAGCATTGAACTAGCTGGGGAAACACCAATTAAGGGCACACAAGTTCGATCTCCTTCCCACAATCACAAAACAATGAGGCGTGGATACGTACAAAATAGATCTTTATTAATTGATCATAAATAGTTTAAAAGACCACTGGTAACAATAAAACACTAGTGGTGGCAAACAAGGCCACTGATTTATATATGAGCAAATTGGTCAAACAAAGAAACAGAAAAGCAGGCACTCGTCACTGAGCTGGGGTGCACCACTTGGTAGGGGAGGCTAAGCAGTGGGCTTCAAATCAGCCCGCAATGAGTAACTCGTGCACCAAATCTCAAAAGCACACACACTCCAGTGAAATCCACTGCAAGAAAACCTACCCCGCACACTCTTGGAAAAGGAGAGTTTCCATATACCCTCCAAGGATAGCTAGCCTGCCCGCTCTGGGTCACCCCAACAAGTGAGACTTCCCATCAGACATCCGGCAAACCAACCCCTCATACAATTCACAAGCTGAAGAGCAGCAGTCACTCACAGCACTCCGTGCTGTACATGCAATCGTTTTCTTCCCAAACTGGAACTATAACAGCAAAGCAGGAGAACCAACCTTTTAAGCAGTACAATAAGTACCCACGAACAGACACCAGCTCAAACACAGAGCAGTGGAGTACCGGCAACCATGACACCCAAATGACGCAATAATGACGTGATATCCCGCTAATCTGGGGATGCCCTTTATATACTCTAAATACTGCTCGGTTAATAATCATGGGGCGGAGCTATCCGTAAATGGCACTTCACTACAATCTACCCCCGCTTTTGTATCGCCAACCCGACGATGAACACCCACATGGCAACCATACCACCTCAATTCCAAGGCCTAAAAATAGCAACTACAGAATTAGATGTGGAGGGTACAACACTCACGGTACGAGGAAGATGATAAGGATTGGAATGGTGACCAGCCGTTACTCGTCCTGTCCGTCGTACCAGAGTCTTCAGAGAATGATGGATGCGCTTCACCGTACACAAATCTACAGAGAACGATGGATATGCTTCACCATACTCAAATCTACAGAGAACAATGGATATACTTTACCGTACTCAAATCATCTACAGAGAACGATGGATATGCTTCACCGTACTCAAATCATCTACAGAGAACGATGGATATACTTCACCGTACTCAAATCATCTACAGAGAACAATGGATATGCTCCACTGTAATCAAATCATCTGCAGAGAACGATGGATATGCTTCACCGAATCGTTACTATCACACCCATTCAAGCCTGTGTTTTCCCCAACCGAGCTGTGACTCAACGACTCGGCGAGAACTAGTTTCCAGATGTCGCGCCTGAATGAGGCTGCCTGTCTTCCAATGCCCTGGTGTCTGTTTGATCGATCAAGGGTGAACGAGGAGGAATACGTTCCCCATTGCAATCTCTTGCGAAATGGTCAGGTTTTTGACATCTCCTACATATAACGAAGCCGCCACGAGCCTGCCGAACGTTACGAGGTGGATTCTGTAATTGGGCGAAGCTCTGGGCAACCTGAGTTAACTGTTCTTGCTGCAGCTTTAACATTTCCCTAAGCTCACTCATCTCGGAGGGCTGAGAAAGCCGGTCTACTTGCAGGCGTGCGCCACCTTGCACCCCATATTGAAAACCATGAGCTGATGGAACAGAATGTCTGTGGTTTCTTGCCCCTCCAGGCATGTCCTCATGTTCCCACCTAATAGCATCTCATTTACAGAGCTATAGCAAGTAACGACTACGCCACCCCAGCATTGAACTAGCTGGGGAAACACCAATTAAGGGTACACAAGTCCGATCTCCTTCCCACATTCACAAAACAATGACACGTGGATACGTACGTATACTTCCTGTCAGACATCCGGCAAACCAACCCCTCATACAATTCACGAGCCGAAGAGCAGCAGTCACTCACAGCATTCCGCACTGTGCATGCATCCAAACTGGAACTACAACAGCAACGCAGGAGAACCAACCTCTTATGCAGTACAATAAGTACCCACAAACAGATAACAGCTCAATCACTGAGCAGTGGAGTACCGGCAACCATGATGCCCAAATGACGCAATAAGTGATATCCCGCTATCCCCCCATATTGCTCGGTTAATAATCATGGGGTGGAGCTATCCGTAAATGGCACTTCACTACACTAATTTGCACACAGCTCCTGTTTTGCTATACTTGAAAGTAACTTCATTAAACCCTCACTGGAATACATAATAACTTTCTCTCTCTCTCCCTCTCATGATGAAAATGTGGTTGTTTGTAAGTTGGCCCCAACACACAGATCAAATGATTAAGAAATAATACTCTATACTAACTTGTTTTCCAGCTTCACTGTAAAGTATACTTATTTAATTATTTAAATAATGAAATAAGCTATGCTGCTGCTTGGTCATGTTACTGCAAAGACCATAAAATGCGCAGCAGTGATTCATCTGTTTCAAAAAGTCATGTTTGTACCCTTGCAGGTTGTTTGTCATATGGTTGAGTGGTTGTCTCAATTCTCATGAGACAAGGGTAGCTGCAGCTTGGAGTAATGTCGTAAGGTAAGGGCATGTCAAAAGGTAGGGGGCATGTCGAAAGGTTTCTCATTGGTGAATGGAGTTTCCTCCTGGAAACTGCGTTGGCCAATCAGCAGTAACCATACTTCTACGTCATTTCCTTTAGCTAAAAAAAAATATGTAATTTCCTTTAGACTGAAAGAAGATGGCGGTGGTAATGCATGTATACGATATCATAATTTGTTGTTTCCTTTGCGTTACATCTTAGAGCATTGGTAATTATTTATCTGTTGTTGACAGACACGTTTACAGTGAGACGAAGCAATGACTGTGGCGAGCAGGACGAGGTCGAAGGTCTTGGGAGGACGGCGCGAGTCTCGTATCATCTCACGGATTATCGACGACAGTGGAGATCGAGAGAGGCCAAGCCTGGATTTATGTTGTGTTTTGCTATATGTGACAGCAGCCCCTCACGGAACGGTGCGTCGCGCAGGTGTCGCTCATCAGTAATGATGGCAACGGCCTCACGCTGTCCTCCCACGGCCCTCAACCTCGTCCTGCTCGCCACAACTGCGTTTTCTAGAAGACTTCAGAGTCAGCGATTTGTATTGATGTCCGTTTTGTCCAACCAGTGTTTTTAGACACAAGATACATAGTCATTTGCAAAGCCACAGACTTTGCGCAGTTCATCATGAACGCAAGTATAAGTTCAGTTGTGATATGCATGCCTGTTACCTTACAGATCACTTGTTAAGGTTATAGATGATAATGTGAACAGTGATGTTACGTATCATAATTGGAAACTTATGTCAAACATGTTTTGCTTTATATATGAATTTTCCTATTTTAAATTTTTCCTATCATAAACATAATAGTTTATGATTCTTATATCATCTTTGACTGCCACTTGGAATGCAGAAAAAACAAGCACTTTCACTGCTGCCACTGCTCAAAAACAATAATAAATAAGTCTGATTTTCTCTCTCTCTCTCTCTCTCTCTCTCTCTCTCTCTCTCTCTCTCTCTCTCTCTCTCATTTTTAAGGTCTCCTACAGATCGGAAAAAGTTTATGGCTCGCTTTAACGTGGAACAGGAAGCTTTCGCATCCAATTGTAAAGACCTTATGGCACACCCCATCCCTTTCCTACCTTTTGGCACGCCCATTGCTCCAGCCTGCAATTATACCTACTAGTTTCTTATTGGCATTTCTAATATCACATTTATACTCTGTGCATAATCATTATGCAATTAATGTTTTTAATGATTCATTTTACTGTTGAATAGATACAATGCTACGAGTAAGTCCCAAACTTTATTTTGTTTTTAAAAATGTCATGTTTAAAACAAAAAGTTAGATTTATCTCTCTCAGGGGAATAACAACAACTTTCTCAAATATTTGTGTGTACAATTATTAGGCAATTAGATTCTAAAAGTATTTCCTCATTTATCTCAGTGTGAAACAATTAGTAAACAAGAACGTTTAAACAAATAAAATATATTTATGTTCTTTCAAAGTATTCAGTGGCCAGTTGTTGTGATGCAAGTCTGTGTTCCCCTGTCTTTTCATGTTCTGCAGTTCCCTGTTGTGTCTATTAGTCTCCCCAGGTGTTTCGGATTAACCACGCCCCCTTGTTATCTTGTTTAGCTAGTTTGCCCTTGTATTTAAGCCCTGTATTTTAGTTCAGGCACCATTTACACGAAGGGAAAATGCAGATATTTCCCTGCGGTTTGGTCTCTCATTTACACGAAAACCCAGTTTTTATCACAGAAAACGATTATTTCTAAAAACTCCGGCCAAAGTGGAGATTTCTGAAAACACCGGTTATGTGTTGCTGTGTCAACTGGGAGAAACAGGGTTTTAGGTTCTCTCTTGTCCATTCTGAGGATTCTGATTGGCTTGCATGGCTTTATCCTTCTCCCTACACTGCCGCCCATAGGTTTGGCATAGTTATGATGGCGCTCGCGGCGTATTTATGTGGGTTGTGTGCACGATGTTATTATTGAAAACGGAGGGGGGGGGGGAATATTTGTTTCTCTAAATACCCGGCTATGTCAAGTCAAGTCAAATATATTTATATAGCGCTTTTCACAATACAGATTGTATCAAAGCTGCTTCACAGTATCAATCAAAACAACTTAACAATGTTTGTTTATTACTGGAAAAAAGACATCCAAGTTTGGTAGAGCTGATCAATGGTATGATTGGTTAATTAATTTGAATATCCCCAACTGAGCAAGCCAAAGGCAACAGTGGCAAGGAACCGAAAAACTCCATCCAGTGACCTAATGGTGTCCTAACACCCCATCAGATGACCCAATGGAGAAAAAAAACCTTGGGAGAACCCAGGCTCAGTCGGGGGCCAGTTCTCCTCTGGCGTTTATGAACTAGAGGCCGAATTTACAGTAACTGTAAGATAAATTATATGAATGCCTGGCTAAATAGATGCGTCTTCAGTCTAGTTTTAAACTGGGAGAGCGAGTCTGAGCTACGAACAATATCAGGAAGGCTATTCCAGAGCTTCGGAGCTAAATGTGAAAATGCTCTGCCTCCTTTGGTGGATCTGGACATCCTAGGAATGACCAGAAGCCTCGAATTTAGTGATCTTAAAGAGCGCGATGGATTGTAAGGCGATAGAAGATCCGTTAAATAGACTGGAGCTAAACCATTTAGAGCTTTATAAGTCAAAAGCAATAGCTTGTATTTAATACGGAACTTTATAGATAACCAATGAAGTGATGATAAAATTGGTGTTATATGATCATATTTTCTTGATCTAGTAAGAACTCTAGCGGCTGCATTTTGGACTAACTGTAGCTTGTTTATTGAAGATGCAGGACAACCAGCGAATAAAGCATTACAGTAATCTAGTCTCGAGGTCATGAATGCATGAACTAACTTTTCTGCATCAGAGACTGATAGCATATTACGTAGCTTAGCAATGTTTCTAAGGTGGAAAAAGGCAGTTTTTGTAACATATGAAATATGGTTTTCAAAAGACAGGTTGCAGTCTAATGTAACACCCAGGTCTTTTACTGTAGCGGATAAAGTAACAGGGCATCCTACTATGTTAAAGTCGTGCTGTGAAAGGTTTTGTGGACGGTTTTTAGAACCGATAAGTATTACCTCTGTCTTGTCTGGATTTAATAAAAGAAAATTACGCGTCATCCAATCTTTTATATCTTTAACACAATCTGTCAATTTGGATAATTTAGCGTATTCATCTGGCCGTGATGAAATATATATTTGAGTGTCATCAGCATAACAATGGAAACTACTTCCATGTTTCCTTAGAATATTACCAAGTGGCAGCATATATATTGAGAATAATAAAGGGCCTAACACAGATCCCTGCGGCACTCCATAGTTTGCCGAAGTTATAATCGATTTTTCTCCATTTAAGTAGACGAAATGGTAGCGGTCAGATAAGTATGACCTGAACCAGCTTAATGCTTGTCCTTGAACACCAGTGTAATTTTGTAGTCGATCTAAAAGTATTGTGTGATCTATAGTATCGAACGCAGCACTAAGATCAAGTAAAACTAGTACTGAGATACAGCCTTGGTCCGAAGCTAAAAGTAAATCATTTGTGATTCTAACAAGCGCAGTTTCAGTGC
Organism: Gila orcuttii; assembly: GCA_026230005.1. Lineage (NCBI taxonomy): Eukaryota > Metazoa > Chordata > Actinopteri > Cypriniformes > Leuciscidae > Gila > Gila orcuttii. The sequence continues at coordinate 24,034,970 of JAPDVR010000005.1, read as the reverse complement.
TATGATGTGGCCTGAATCCAGACTGAAACTTTTCATAGATGTCGTTTTCTTGCAAGAAAGAGCCGAGTTGAGCGGACACAACTTTTTCTAATATTTTTTACATAAATGGAAGATTCGAAATGGGTCTGTAATTTGCTAGGTTATTTGGATCTAATTGTGGTTTCTTAATAAGAGGTTTTATAACTGCCAGCTTGAACGTTCTTGGAACATGACCTAAAGATAAAGATAAGTTAATAATATTGAGAAGAGGCTCTTCCACTATAGGTAACACTTCTTTCAGTAGTTCAGTTGGTATAGGATCTAATAAACATGTTGCTGTTTTAGATGAAGTGATAAGTTTATTTAACTCTTTTTGTTCTATGGTTGTAAAGCATTGTAATTGTTCTTGCGGGGTCATAATTGCGGCCGAATTATAAGGCGTGAGCAAAGATCGAACGTTTACGATTTTGATTCTGATGCTTTCAATTTTCTCGGTGAAGAAGTTCATGAAATCATTACTACTAAACTGTAACGAGGTATTTTGTTCAGACGACGTCTGTTTATTTGTTAGTCTAGCCACGGTATTAAATAAAAACCTTGGATTATTTCGTTGTTTTCTATTAATTTGCTGAGGTGCTCAGCCCTGGCCGTTTTATGTGTAAACGTAGCCTCAGTCTTTGTGAGTTCTTGGTTTTGTTTGAAGCGTGTTGTAAAGTCGACGTTGGTTGTTCTGTTCACAATTCATGTTTCCTAGTCTGAGACCTTGTCTAGTTTTGAGTTTATTTAATAAAGTGTGCTGCACTTGGATCCTGCTTCCTCCTTGCTTCAACCGCTTCGTAACACCAGTATAGCCACCCTTCTTTTCAATGACTTTCACAAGCCGCCCATCCATAGAATTAGTCAATGTCTTGATTTGTTCTTGAACAATTGTTGCTGATGCAACCACCACCACAAAATGTATTTCTTGACTTGACCCAATCTTGATGCTTCAGCTTGTGATTTTTGTTAAGTGGGGGTCGTGTTTCAGCTTTCTTTACCTTAGCAAATTCTCTGAGAACCTGGCATCTGGTACTTGCAGTTGAGGTAGCAGTTCTGGAGAATGGTGGCACTGGAGGCTAAAGGGTTTCCGGTGCTTTCATGCTTAATTCTTCGCTGATATTTTGCTGTTAATTTGTGCCTTTTCTTTTCAACATGTTTTTTGCGACCCTGCTCACTATTAGTTGGCGTGCACCTGAGACCCGCCACTCTCTGTAGGCAAGGGTGTGGTGAGCTGGTGCCTGCTCACGTCACGCAGTACCACAACATCCAATTGGAAAATTCAACTGCAGCAGCCACCGTTCAACCTGAAGAGGGCAACACTCAGATGCTTTTACACCATATATTGTAGAATTAAAACACTTTATACCCAAATGTCAAAAAATGTACTCAAATCAATGAACAGCATTAAAGCCCCAGTCTTACAGATCATTAACTAAAAAAAGTTATTTTAGGGTTTAGTTACCCTTTAATGTGGTTTGGAACTGGAAACGTGTTTGGAAAAAATATATGATCAAAATATCCACTTGCCTAATAATTATGCATGCACGCACTTTAACCCTCTGAGGCCCGCGCGATAGTCTCGCTTTTTTTCTTATCAGTGCAAAAGAAACTCAAAATACTCTGTTGATTTTGATCTTACATATTAAGTGTTGTACATCATTAGATCCTGATAAGTGTCTATTTTTTTCTGGATACTCACAATAAAAACAAAGTGTTGTGCTTTTCGCCAAATAAAGAAAAACAAACATGATGCGCGTTCTGCCTTCGCTCTGTCAGTTAAGTCCATTCTGAAACGCGTCCGAAAATTAACTGTAATTTCGCGAATACTTGTCATACAGGCACGAGTGTTTTTCCATAATGAAGCTTGAACTCTCTTCTTTTAAATGAATTAATTTATATAAAAAACAAATATTCTCAGTTTATGTAATCTGTATGAAAAGAGAGAGATGTCAGTATTTTTCTTTTCAGCTCATTATACCTCATTACGCGTTAATGTGCCACGCCCACGGAGAGCGCGCCGGTATTCAAACGCAAATGATCTAAGGCAAGCCATTCAAACATGCCAACGCCCACCAGCTGGATTATAAAACACATCGTGTTTAGTAAGTATCTTGTACAGCTGTGTACACAGCGTATGCGTATCCTTTCGCTGTGGGGAATAATACTATCTAATAACCCTGGAATAGAAGTGCTGGTAGTTTCATTTGGAGGAGCAACGTATCCAGCTGATGTAGTAAGTCATTTATTCTTAAGTGCTTTGTTCTAATCGCGATATTGAATAGTGTCTGACTGTAAAACGCAAAAAGACTGTTTAAATATGAATTGCGTGTCTGTGTGTAGGCTAAATGATGAATGAACGGCATGCAGGCGCGCGCGCTTTGTTTACTACAGTTATACAGCGCGTGTCTGTGCCGTTCATTCACTACCGCACTCTCACTATAAGCAACAAGCTGCTAATTCAAATATACTAATATATCATACACAATATGTTACAGACTAAATATGAATGTTTAGACAAGATTTTGTGATTAGTTTTGGATAGATTATAAAGTTTTGACTGTAAAAAAGACTACTGTCACATTAAATAGTTAAGGTTTTGTTCACCAATTTCTGCTCATAGTTAAATATACTATAGTATGATGTTTTGTCAAAAATAAAGTAGGTATATTGAATTATCAACTAAGATGTTATTATAGTGTGTAGGCTAAATGATGAATGAACGGCATGCAGGCGCGCGCGCTTTGTTTACTACAGTTATACAGCGCGTGTCTGTGCCGTTCATTCACTCTCGCACCTACATTAGTAAACGTTATGTTTACATGAACACATCCAATCTATATTGCTATAGCCTACTAAGATGAGTAAAAATAGACTGAAATATGTTGAAATAAAATGTCTGTATAAGCAACAAGCTGCAAATTCACATGTATATACTAATATATCATACACAATATGTTACAGACTAAATATGAATGTTTAGACAAGATTTTGTGATTAGTTTTGGATAGATGATAAAGTTTTGACTGTAAAAAAAGACTACTGTCACATTAAATAGTTAAGCTTTTGTTCACCAATTTCTGCTCATGTTAAATATACTATAGTATGATGTTTTGTCAAAAATAAAGTAGGTATATTGAATTATCAACTAAGATGTTATTATAGTGTTTGTTCCAATATTCAAACTAATGAATCCTTACCTTTTTTTAATACGTATGATAAAATGTATACTTTTTACAAAGAAATACACTTGAAATATTGTTAAAATTGTAATTGTTGTTGTAATTGTAACCTATTTGTAATTGGTTACAATTTCTAATTGTAAAATATGTATATATAGATCATTTCTTTTGTCCTTGCATTCTTTGGGATCATGTGACACACCTGTGTGAAAGGGCTAATTAATATGCAGCTCATTATAGGGCTCATTATCCGGCCTTTGTCTTCTCAGGTGTGAACACGCCTCCACGCATATTGCCTTTCCAAACAAAAGGTGTCTTATAAAATTTAAATCAATGTATTGTTTTGTGTAAATGATTAGGCAGGATGATTTTCAGATCATTTTGAAGCAAAAATTCCAGGCAACAACACTCATTAGTCAAAAGTCTTGTGGACACATATTTAGTATGTGTTTTGTGGCCTTATTTCAGACACTTTAAGTTTTAGTTTTTTCAATAACCATGCATAAGCAATATTCTCTCAGAAAATACAAACATGTACATACATGTTGCTCGCATATTACGGTAGCCCTGTTTGTGCTATATAGAGTGAATTTACACCTTTGCCATTAACATGTTTATAAATAACTGAAAAAAGCACAAATGTCAGAGCATGTCAGAACACCTCAAGGACCCCAAAAAACCCTTAGACCTCAGAGGGTTAAAAGTAACATTCTACTAAATAGAGTCCTTTTAAAATCTCTTATTAACAGAAAAAAATAATGTAGCCTTCAAACACTCTTCAGTAAATGGACTTTTAATTGCTTCAAGTTCTCAAGTAATTATTCCAGTCTGTAACAAAATCACCTTCTGAAGATTGAATGCATCTTGGAAGGCTTTTTTTTATCATTATGGAGATGCTTTCATTTTGGTACCAACTTACCAAAAATTTTGACATCCCTAGTAGAGTGTAGTAATACAATATTACCTCATTAAAAACTTTGGGCAATTTGTTATGTGACAAAGGTTAAACAAAGTACCAAACCAAGATCACAATCTAAAAGTTGAGGACAACTGATTTTGGTAATAAATTTGTTTAGATTAAATATCTCTATTTACTTTTTTTTTCTTTTTTGCCATCTTGACTCCGTCTGGAGATTAAAACTCTTTGCTGTCATATGTTCTTAAACTGTACCTCTCACAGTGAACTTCAAAAAATAAATAAAAATAAAAACATCCATTTCACACATACTGTTAATCAAAAGCTGCTTGTGATACAACAGTGATTCTTATGACAGTGCATGTAAAGCCATAAAAGATAGAGAAAAAGACACATAATATTTTTTTGTTGTTGGCAGACGAGCATACAGGGAACAGTCTGAACACTCAAGTACACTATCTGTTTTGACATGAGAAAGTAATGTTGAGGATGGTTTTATGATGGCTTTATCAACAGATATAAAAGGCAGAATGTTTCTTTATGTTTGCTCTTCAATCAAATCCATTCACGTTCGAGAGTTTGTTTAAATATGGTCTGTGAAGGTACACTCCTGGGCAAAAAAAAAAGGAAAAAAAGGGCCAAGCCAAAATTGGCTAAACACTAAGCTTTTAATTGTCTTAACCACAAATTATTGGTCAGGAAATTAGCAAGATTTAAGCAAATACACTACTTAAAAAGCCATTGCTGTCTGAGAAGAACAAAGACAAAATTAGATTTTTGGCAGAATATGGGAAGTTGTGTGTGGAGTGATAAATCACAATGAAATATGAGTTGCATGGTGATGCTCCAGACTGGTGTCTACGAAAATCTGGCAAGAAATATAATAAAATGCATCTCTACCACAGTAAAGCATGGAGAAAGAGACTGTGTCATTGTTACGAAACAGAGGACCCGGAGACAGAGAAACAGGTGATAAAGTTTATTTGCAGCAAATGGGTAAACAGGTAAATGGTCAACACTAGGCAGAGGAGAGCACAGGACACAGACGCTGGAGAGGATCGCTGAAGAAGAACGTAGGGGATGATCGCTGGAGATGAACGTAGGAGTAGACATGGGAGATAAAGGTCCTCAGGTTTCACACACTAGGGTAAAAGGAGACTAGACCATCAGGGAACACAAGGTGAGTGGTTTTATGGTGAAGATAACGAGGGAGATTGCTGACAGGTGCAGGTGATTGTGAAGGAGGTGCAGGTGTGGGCCAAGGAGGATGCTGGGAAATTTAGTGAAGGAGGTGTTGACCGTGACAGTACAGGACTTGGAGCTGGTTGAGGAACTGTTGCTGCTTGACAGTCAGGCACCTGATCATCCTCACATAAGTCTGGTAAATCAACTGTCTGTTATTTTTCTTTTTCAGGGTGGTGGAGTCGCACCAAGACCCGTCTGTTGCGTCGAATATTTCCATGTGAGGTTTTCAAAACAAACAACCTCAGGGCCTGCTGTCAGATCACTTTTGCCGTGATGGCTTGGTCCTTAATCCAAACCGTCTGTCCAGGCTTCAGTGGTGGCAAAGATCTTGCCCCATGTCTCTTATTGTACGAATTTCTTGTTCGAGCACGTAAGCTGGATTCAAACTGTTTCAATTTTTCTGCATCTGGAAGTTTAGGTGTGAGAAGAGACGGCAGAGTTGGTAAGCCTGTTCTCAGTCTTGCCCATTGACAATTCCGCTGGACTATAGCCGTTTGCTTGAGGTGTAGAGCGGTATGCAAGCAAGGCTTTGAGCGGATCTGATGTTTTCCCCAGGAGTTTTTTGACAGTTTGCACCGCTCGTTCGGCTTCACCATTCCCTTGTGGATACTGTGGGCTGCTTGTTATGTGCTTAAAGTCATATTCCCTCGAAAACTCCCCGAAGTCAATGCTGCTATACTGTGGCCCATTGTCAGATATTAGCATCTCAGGCACCCCATTCCGTGCAAACACTGCTTTAAGATGTTCTATTATGATTGCAGAAGAAGTTGATGCCAATTTGACTACATCGACATCTCTTGAATAGTAATCGACAGTTAAAAGGTACTTTTGTCCCTTTAGTTCGAACAGGTCTGTAGCTGCTCTCTGCCATGGATATGGTGGAAAGTCTGTAGGTTGTAGCAGCTCTACAACTGTCATGGAAGCCTTTCTACACTCATCACAATGTTGCACCATAGTTCGCAATTGTGAACTCAGACCGGGCCATCACACAGACTGTCTTGACCATTGGCGACATTTTTCTATTCCTTGATGTGCCTGATGAATGTGGAGGAGAACTGAACTTTGGAGTGAGGCAGGGATTATCAACCTTGTCCCATGTAGGAGCAGTCCGTCGAGGATGGAAAACATGTCTCTTTCCAGCCAGTAAGGTCTGAATTTGTTACTGGCCTGCACAGTTCTCAGCCATCCATGCTCATGGAACTTCATTACTTGGCTGCATACAGGGTCGTTCTTTAACTCCTGTTGAATGTTATCTAGGCAGCTCTTTGAGGCAGGGAAACTCTTCCCAATTTGGGCGATGTAAATATTTGTGTCTTCCATGAGAGTTGAGTCATCAACCGCTATATCGCTCATACTGGGCATTCTTGACAGTGTGTCTGGAGTAGGGTGACCACCTCCAGTCAGACAAAATGTGGGACAAGTAGCATGGTAAAGTGGGACAGACGTAATAACTTTAAACTTAAGATATATTGTCTATCTAATTTACCAAGAAACATTTTTTAAACCCACCAACTAAAAGATTAAGACACTACCTGACCCAAAATATCACCCAAAGTTTCAACAGCTTAAGGCATAGGCCTATAAAAGACAAAACACTAATTTTGCAACATCTCTCTTTATTGGGACAATCAAATTAGTCAACTGTCCAAAGGACCAGGCAGTGCGAAACTAAAAAAAATGCTCTCCGTGAATCAAATTCACCTTAAAATACAAGACACAAAAAATATTAGGCCTAGCCTATTTAAGTTCAACAAAATATAAAGGCCTAGCCTAAACAGTGCAAAATATTTAGGGCTTGCCTATAGAAAGTTTAACTATTTCTTTGCAAATAAGGTAAACCAAAATCTTTTTTGATAAGAATGGCTATATGGGATAAAAAAAGAAAAAATTCTCCCATCAAGCAGACACATATTTTGCCTATGTGTCAACACAATCCAGATGGTAGCAGGCCAACAGCATTCCCCAGCACCATGGATAGCACTTTTCTGAAACACATGGGTAGCAGCAAACCAACCAAATAAAAACCAACAAGAGGACCACAAATATATATTCTAAATTTTACACAACGAATGTTCATTTTACCTTAATTGTTCTTCTTGAATTTATACTTTTTGTCTGTCCGTACTGCATCCAGGAGAGTTTTCTCTTTCAATGCATAGCTGTAGAACTCTGTGCAGCTATATCCAAAGTTGCTTTTGACTTGAATCTCACTCTTGATAAGATCACAGAGCACCGGTTTCGTTGGTCAGTCCATGCTGCAGTCATCAGTGAAAACACTCTTTCCACATGTGCATTTGTCACAGGGATGCTAAAGAGAAAGGATCCAAGTACAGTCAAATTTGGTGTGTTTGTGCCTTGGAGCAAAGTTGACCACTTCTCCACAACAGGAACTGTTCTCTTTACAACCTCCTGCTGGCGTGGCAAAATCACACAGTATTCTTCATAGAGTTCATCCATGTTTAGTTTATCTCTCATCTGGAGGATCTGCACCACATCACAGAGATGAGAGAATGTGAATTCACTCTTAAGTCCTAACAATACCACATGCTTGTGAAAGTTGCTGTCTGAGAAAGTCATACCATTTGTCAAGGTAGCTGAGTGAAGTACTGTAGAAATTAGAGAAGTCCTGCTTGATTGCTGTTGCTTCACAGTCTGGAAACTTTTGGAGAAGTGCACTGGTTTCAATCAAAAGGAGTCTGCCTGCCGCTGCTGGAGCTTTCTCTGAAGAGTGGAGAGAATGTCATATAACTCACAGACAGTTATATTGTCTCCCTCCAACAGCAGTATAACATCATGGAATATCTTCAGTGCATTATGGAGGAAGGACAGATAGGCCTGTAACTGAAGAGGGAGCACATCACCGTGTTGATCCTTTTTAAAAAGCTTCCATAGCACCTTTGGACAGTGTTCCTCTCCTAATGACAGAAAGTAGGCCTTCACTGAAGGCCAGCTGACATTAACCCTTGAGACAGCAGGCCATATACTTAGCCATCTTGTTGGTACATGCCTCAGTACAGCATGATAGTCTTGATCCACAAATTCAAACAATGATTTCAGTTCTTCAGTGCGCTTTGCAGATGATGAGAAGTGACTGTAAATCTTGTTAGTTGTACATTCGATGTCTATGTCTAGTTTGTCTCCAGCATATTTTGCACAATTATGCACGACATGAGCCATACAATTAGCCTTGATAATGTCAGCATTATCTGCTTTCAGCTTCTGATAAACAGATTTGAACTTTCCATAATTCACACTAGCGTTATCAGCAGTGTAAGCAGAGATCATTTCCAGTCTTAGGCCATTCTCTTTCAGTTTGTTAGTAATCTGGCGGTGAATTGATTCTGACGTCTCTGCGCTATCCTCGTAAAAATCAACAACTCTATTCTTTAACCCAAGCTCTGGGGTCCAGTATCTCACTGCCAGGGGGAAAAGCTTGGTGCTGCCGTGGTTAGAAGCATCTGACACCACTGAAAAAAACGGTGTGTGCGTTCCACCCGCAAGCATAGGTGATGTCAGTTCTTGAATACATTTTTCCACTGAGACCGGAGCGAGGACATCTGTTACAATAGATGTTGCTTTGGTGCGGCCACACGACATTTTCTTAGCATTTCAGAATCTGGAAAAATGACTGGGGCTAACTTGTTACTGCAGTCGGTAGAGCGATATGAATGTGTGTGATGTACGGCATGATAAATGCTCGTCACTTCTACTGCCGAAACTTTGTCAGCCTGTGGGTCATTTGGTTTATTGAAAAATGACTGCACTGATTTGCATGTTTCTTGATGATGTGCTTTTTTTCTGTGGTACTCGCATGCACCATGTCGCTTCACATCGTATTCTCCACCATGTCCCACAGAAAAACTGCTTTTGCATAAAATGCAAAAAACTCTCTCTGCTTTGCCATCTACAGGTCTTAACCAAGAGTATCTTGCAGTCCATTCGCTATAAAAAGTGCATCTTCTCTTTTTCGTGGCCGCACTGGCCATGGCTGCTTAACCTGGCCGAACAGCGCGCTCTCCAATTTGAGATTGTTAACAATGTTGAGGAGGCGTTCGTGCACCAGTCAACAGTTTGATTGACGTACGACGACTCAGCCTATCGACTACCGCTTTTATTGCTCTCCTCTGAACTATTGGACATAAGTTAACAGTACGCCTATGGACGCATCCGTGTATTTAGGCGGGGTCGAATGAAAAAGCGGGACAGATGCTCAATTTGCGTGAGGCGGGACAAAGGGTAAAATTGCTGTACAGTACAACGTAAAGCGGGACAGGTGGTCACCCTAGTCTGGAGTTGTGAACTGTGACCCTGGAACATGGCTGATCTCGTAGGAATATCTCATAAGTCTCATTCTGAACCTTTTCAGCCTTGGTGGTAGGTCATCCAGATGTTTTGTGCTCCGTAAGCTCAAAAGTGGCTTATGGTCTGTCTCGAAAATGAAAGGCTTTCCAATGAGATAGCAGCTGAAACGCTCGCATGCCCAAACAAGAGCTAGAGTCTCTTTCTCTATCTGAGCAAATCTCTGCTCAGTTGGAGTTAATGCTCTAGAAGCGTATGCAATGGGTTTCCATGCATCACTGGACTTTAAAATCATTCCTCCCAGACTTCTTCTTGCTTGGATCAAAGAGTGCTAAAGTTGGTATTGTGATCAGCTCTTTTTTCAGCAATGTGAATGACTCCAGCTGTGGTGTGTCCCAGGACCACAGACTTCTTTGTGAGAGGAGGTCTCGCAAGGGCTTTGTTTTCTCAGCCAGGTCTGGAATGAACTTCCCCAATTGGTTCATCATTCCAAGAATGCTGCGTACCTCAGACACATTGTTAGGCTCATGCATATTTTTAACCGCAGCTAGTTTGTCTGGGTCGGGCTCTAATCCAGCTGAGGACAGCTTGTGGCCTAGGAACTTGACTTCAGTCTTTGCAAATTCACACTTATTTCTGTTAAGCGTCAGGCCAGCTCTCTGCACCCTCTTTAATGCTGCGTTGAGTCTGTTGTCATGTTCCTCTGGAGACCTTCCATATATGAGGTTGTCATCCATGTGGCATGTGACTGCGTCCCGTCCCTCCAAAATCTGAAACATTCTCATCTGAAATAGCTCTGGAGTACTGGAAATCCCAAATGGAAGTCTCTTAAAAGAATAGCGCCCAAAATGGCATAATGAAGGTAGTCAATTCTTGAGAGTCTTCAGCCAAACGGATCTGCCAAAATCCAGAATTGGTATCTAACATGGTGAAGATTTTTGCTGGCCTAGTGTGTGGTCTACTGAGGGCAAAATAAATTTCTCTCGTCTAACAGCACTGTTTAATTTAGTCAGGTCAACACAAATTCTCACTGTGTCATCAGGCTTAAGAACCGGAACAATACCAGAACACCAGTCACTAGGTCATTCGAATTTCTTGATGATGTCCTGCTTCACCATCCTGGATAAATCTTCTTTGACTTTCTCCATTAAGGGCGCTGGGATCCGTTTGGCTACATTTACAGAATAAGGTGTTGCATTGGGCGGTAACTTAATACAGTATTTCTCTTTCAGCTCACCTAAGCCTGTGAAAAGTTCTGAATATTTCTCTTGCCACTGGCATTCTGTGATGTTATTCAGTCTTGTGATAAGGTTAAGCTTTTCAATGGCATGTCTGCCCAGAAGTGGTGTGAAGAGATTTTTGACCACATAGATGTCTTCCTCTATATTATTCTCATTTTTTGAGATGGTGGTAGAAAATACTCCTTTCACATCCAAGACATTCTTTCCTGGTCCCATCAGTACTTTGCGCGTTTTCTTAAGGTCTGCACGTTTTCTTAAGGCCTGCACATTTTTTTAAGGCCTGTGTTTTTATTTGAGGCCAGCAGCACAAAGATGGATTCAGGTATTGCTGTAACGTCTGCCCCAGTGTCCATTTTCATTTTCACCGGTTGCTCCAAGATCTGAATGGTTGTGCACCAGCCTTGAGTATTTGAATCTACAGCTCCGAGGAATGCTTGCCCTTCATCTGAATCACAGTCATCTTTAACCTCATAAAGCACAGTCTTTGAATGACATTGGCTCATATAGTGCCCTGTCCTATTGCACTGATGACAGGCAGCTTCTTTGGCTGGGCAGAGATCCTTTACATGTGTAACCGGCAGAGTAGTCACTGTCTGGGTGAAGTTTGTCCCTCTACAGCTACGGTAGCCCCCTGACGTCATGGTGCCCAGCTAGCCGCTGAGTGGCTAACAATTCATTGGTGGCCAGGCAGTCTCTATAAAACAGTTTTCACTGTCGGGCTAAGAGAGATTCCCTGGTGTTTAAATAAGTCTACAGTCTTGTTACTGTTTGTATACGTGGTTCCCTCGTGCAACCAAGGTATGTGTAAATGTTCATATGATGTAGCAAGCTGAGCATTTAGTATTGTTTATCTAATACTGAGTCATTGGAAAATAGGTGTCATACTGATTGCCAGACGCTTCCGGGTAGTCGTGTGGTGTACTACCGAAGGTATTTTTGTGCATTTTATTTTGAGTTTTAACGTGGATGTCATTTTTGGGATGTGATATGCATTTTAATGAGCATATTTGCACATAGGTCTTTCGCAAGGCACCCGCCGGGTAGCTGTACCGCAATTAAGACGCAACATCTAAAAGGTAAATGGTCATTGTGTTACGGGTAGAACCAGTGTGTTAGGACCAATAGCCTTCAACACATGCAAAATGAGTCTGATTGTGTGTCCTGACGTAATGCATGGCTGTGTTAATCATTAACCCTTAATAGAAATGTATTTAATGAATATGCTGTGTGTAATGACTGTTATGTATGATTGTGAAGACTGACGCAAGGGCTATTTTTCTATGGTGTCATTTCGTATGTTGCATTGAGGTAAAAAAAAAAGAGAATAGAATGTTTGTTATGAAATGTTTGTTATCCTACGTGACTATGATCTGTGCATGTGTATATCAAGCACTAATTTTAAATGATTTTGTGTCTGCAGGTAGATTGCTCCTGCTGCTTTGCCTTGCCTAAATTAAGTGTATTGATAGTTTTGCCTTTCTTTATATTTTCTTTTTTTTCTTTTGTTTGGTTATGTTGCCGTGGCTTCCGCCTAGTGCCCCGTCCGACTGAAGTGGTATTGGCTGTTCCAGTAGTTTACATAGCCCCGTTAAGATTTTGCCCAGCTCTATATTCTATCCATCTTCCTAGTGATAACAACCTTTTCGTCCCTGTCCCCCTCCTCCAGAGTACTAGGGTAGCTGCTCACTGGAGAGGTTCCTGAGTCCGTCTTTGCGCACTGCACCGCGTGCGCAACCTTTAAGCCTAGATCTTGTATTGGTAAACTGCACCTCACAATATTGATTGAATCACTTGTTTGTGGTGGCTGTGTCTATGTGTGTGTGTGGTGTGTGTGTGGTGTGTGTGTGTGTGTGTGTGTGTGTGTGTGTGTGTATGCATTTGACAGTAGGCACCAGAGTTCAGAGCACGGTTGGTGAACTTAACGCTTATCTCGGACAGGTAACCTACCCCGACAGCGAATCAGTATTTTCTTATCTTGCTAATTTTATTGTCCCTTGTAGCAGCCAATACCAGCCCTGGTCTTTCCCTTTAGGCCAAGCCTTTTCGTTTGTATCTACTGTGCCTCTGTTTTGACGGGGTGGCTCTTTTAATTATATTATTGATTAATAAAGTATTGCTATTTTTTTTACTGAAAGCACGCCTCTGTCTAATTCATCTTGGGTGTATTTCTATGAACCTGCTTGCCTTAGATTAGGTATTCAGCAGTTAACGTGTAAAGTATATCTTGGTGTGAGAGGCACCAGGTGGCGTAGTCCCGAACCTTTAAGCCTAGATCTGGTCAAAGTTTCATAGGTCACACATGGTATGGTGATTTTCCACATCTCATGCAGCTTGATTTCGATGGTTTCTCTTTACTGTCTTTCTGGACATTTGGCCAATTCCCACCCTTTCCTGACTTTGGCTTTTTGGTTGAATCCTGCCTGTACATCTCTTTGTGTGCAGAGTCTAGCTTTAGGTCTTTGTCTTCTTCCTGCCTCAGTTCTGCCTGCTGTTTTCTCACTGCTTTGCTTTGCCTGGCCATAGTTATGGCTTTCTCCAAAGTTAGGTTTGCATGTAATTGAAGGCGCTCTGACAGTTTGATGTCTTTTAATCCGACGACAATTCGGTCTCTAATAGTTCCAAAAGCACAGTGTTACGACAATGAATACAGTTCAGCGATAAAATCATTAACTGGTTCATCTGGCTCTTGTTTCCTGGAGTTAAACTTTGCTCTCTCATAGATCACATTTATTTTGCCAGTGAAGTATTCCTTGAATTTATTCTGCACAGTTTCATAATATCCACGCTCTTCTGTAGTCATGGCTAATCCACACAAAATGTCATCAGCTTTGTCTCCCATGCAATAAATCAGTGTGTTAACTTGGTGTAAATCTGATGCTTGTGCAAGGTTACTTGTGAAGGGGGTGGCTTGGAATCCACTGCTGCTTCAATGTATATGTAATGAGTGATTATAATCAAGGTATTAATCGATATGTTTCCTTCTAAATATAAAATGAGTTGAATGACTTCTCTGGAGATTTTACTTTGTTATAGAAGTTACCAGTGTGATTACTGAAATGTTCTTTTCATGTATTCTTTAATGTCTGTATTTGATATCTGAATGCAGTAACAGTGCTTGCTTATTTAGCCCAGCTTCCAGAAATAAAATATGGACTTGTTTTGTGTTTGAGAAAGGTCTTCAACGTGTTAAAACATAGGGGTCATTGAAGCCAATAGTTTAAGGGACCATTTCTTTGTTTAAGCCTTACTTTCATTACATTAGACTAAAGTTTAGCTATCCTTGAGAGAAAGAATGCATTATCTTGATGTTTTGAGAGAACTCTCCTGTTTATAGTTAGAGCCTGGCCAAATCCAACCTTGGAAAAGCTGTGTGTCGGTGTGGGTGTGTTAGCCTTTTTGGTTACAGGTTAAGGAACCACTGGCATTATTGGAGATTGACTGAGCTGTTGTTCTGGACATGCTGGCACCCAGTAACCCAAATCTGCGACCTGGAAGGTCATGACTAGCCTAACTTCAGGGACATAATCAATGGACATATGCTTCAGTCTATCTGTATATGTGTGGAAAATTACTGTGTTTATCTATTTCTTAGCCAATGAGAATCATTCAACCTGTAAGCAATGACGTAGCTAAGACCTTGGAAATGGTATAACTGCTGTGATCTTTGTAACTTTAAGCGGGGCGGCCTACGAACTCCTGTGTGAGTCTTGAAGCTGACTTCTGCTGATGAAACTGCAAACTATCTTCAGTAAATATTTTCTTTAATTTATTATAATTCTGACTCCGGGTCTTCATTCAAACATCTGGTCCTTGGGTCCTAACTGTAAATCCCTTTACACTTGCAACTCTGAACCTTTCAAATCGTCTGAGCCATCTTTCAAAGTCGTTTGGCTTTGTAAAATCGAATGGATTTGAAATGAAGTTGTTGCTGGTGCTGGTGCTGGTGATTCCTCCATTGCTTTGTAGATTTTTATTATTAGTTTTTAATTTATTTTTATGTTTCTTCTTAAAGCTCTTTTCAAACTTGAGCACTTTATTCAACTTTTATGAATCATAATACGCTTCTGTGGGCCTCTCTGCCTGCACCCCGGTTGCCTGGCAACCGTACCCCTCCCCCGCTCTTAACTTATGATGCGGTGGTTAAGTGTGTGCTGATCTGCTTGCAGTCTTTCCTTATTTATTTTTTTTCATTGGAAACGGCATACACTACGGTCCTACTGCAGCGTTTCTCCTCCAGCGGTGCTTATGGGCTTATTCAACAGTTTATCGTTCGTTAGAGATTGTTCTTGCCGCTTCTGACACCATGTTGTGTTCGTGAATGAGCCGAGACAGCGATCACACAGCCTAGCATAACTTTACTTTATTGAACACTTGCAGAGTACAAACCCCCTGCTTAGGGCGTGGCTCACTCAGCTATCTCACCCAGTAGCGATCTCACCCATCAGATATCACTATTTGTCCAGATTTGAAGTCCCTATAGTGAATATTTGGTCTCACATTAAACCTAAACTAACAGGGTGACATTTTTTCAACTACGCATGAACTGTTTGAAGCCATTAACATTGAGTGGAACAACACTAACTCTTAAAGCTGTCTGCAAGTTTACTCACACAGGTTAAACATTTAAAGAAAACAAAGGGAAAGCTATTCAATGCCATCTACAGTATTTTTGCGATTCTTGCTAATTTCCTGGCAGGTCTGTCAACACTCACGCAATTGACACTTCTCACACGCTCTCACGCACACATCCATTTTCTCAAGCAGAGAAAGACTGCGACGCAAAGAGGACATTGACACCGACAGCGAAGGTTACTTTCGACAAATTCTCAGCTCTCAGATTCTGTCAATTTTATTTCGAAATTCAAACTATAAATACCGTTTTGGTGCTTGTAAATGTGACATGACATGTCATTGTAGCGCCTCAGTTCAAGTGGCACGAGAACCGATCATCTAGTAAATAAACACGATTAAACAATAGGTATGTTGAAGATACCGTACAACTTACCGAAATGTATCCCTATATACATTATATTGATCAATCAGTGTTTTTCAACTGCGGAAAGGTCAATAAAACAGCTGGAGAACAATGTTACATAACGTTACATTTACCCCAGGAAAGCCATTAAATGACCATATAGCATGTTAGTTGGCCAGAAAAATTAGCCGAGGAGTATTTTACTAAATATGTGTACTGTTACATATTTATTGTATTTTTACTTATTTCATTAAAATATTATAACGTTGTTATTATAATAAAAACCGCATTATATTTAATTGAGTTGTAATTTTTAATCTTTAATAAGAATACCAGCTGACAGTGCTCTCTGTATAGCATTAGGTGAGATTTTTTTCTTGGAAAAATGTACATGTATCTACTGTACCTAATATGCATCCAAATGAATCGATATTTAATCAAGATCGGAATCAAATCACAAGAATTTAATTGAAATTGTGAAATTTGTGTCAAGCAATAATAAAAAAAAGTAGCATACCAGTCATTGTACCGTGTAAACATTGTAACATGTCACTAAACCCAGTAATATTATGTTTAGTAACCAAATGTTTTGACAATCACAATACATTTATTGTGATAAAAAACAAAAAAACCTTGCATACCCCCAATCTGATAAATACTATTGTATAATTTTGTTTAATGAGCTGCTGTTTACTCACTGCATTAATATAGACCCAACATGCGGTCACAGATACAGTTTCTTAGAACAGCACCTTTGAAGAGAGTTGTTGAGGGGAAACTCACGCTCCAGTGGACATTTGGACTGTGGAAATCAAAATTGGCTGCTCTATAAAAGATGAAATTTAGCAGTGACCACTGTGATTCTGCAAAAGACAACAAAAGGACATATGATATTTTCTCTCTCGAGGTGTTATGGGAAGGGGAATGAAAATCAATCACTGATTGTCGACCAAACACGACTCTTAATCCACAGTTCCTCAAAGGCTGTGGTGTTGGATCAATAGATGTCTGCTGTGAACAATGTCTTATAAACTCACTATTTGTTACTGTGACGGTAACAGAGATGGCAGGTCATCACGTCTTATCTTTAAGGCGGCACTTTGATAATCATGAAGAATGGAGAAAGCTGTTGCCCTAAATGTATAGCGGCCACCAAAACATTTTTTGGTAACGCTTTAGAATACAGTTCTGTCATTAATGAATAACTACTCAAGAAAAAAATTAACGCAATATTGAGTCAGGACCTCGGTTTAATGTCTCATCTGAAAGATGGTGAAGTGCTAAAAAGTCCCAGTTAGTCTAGCACAGTACACTTAGCAAGGTTTTTTTTTAACAAATAAAAAAAATAGAATAGAAATAGAATGGAAAAACTAGTATAAATGATTCATGTTGACAAAAAAAGATGCATATTTAGCAGTTTCTTGAAAATGGCTAAAGACTCAGCTGCTCGGGTTGAGTTAGGCAGGTCATTTTTGTGCGTCTTTGGGATGGCACCTCAAGGCGTCATTGAACAGAAGATTGCAAACACATAGTGATGGCAATTTCAAAACATTGCTTCATGAAGCTTCGAAACCTTTACAAATCTTTTGTTCTGAATCAGTGGTTCAGAGCGTGTATCAAACTGGCAGAGTCACGTGATTTTCAGTAAATTCGAAATTTCAATAGTTCACCGCTGTGGGCGATGATCTGTCAACCCATGAATCATGAGTCACTGAGAACCAATGAACAAGTGTCTGTGGGTTTTACCTGATTTCTGATCAGTTTTATAGTTTTAATTAGACATATAAGTAAAATGAATAAAGGTAGTTAGTCTCTTATTGGCCTGTTTAGCTGATCGATTCATATAACAAACCCCGACAATTAATAAAAGAACATATAGACACTTGATAATCTTATTAGTTGATTAGATAATTGTATTTGAAAGATTTCACTTACAATAACAATTTGCAATAGATTTGTAGAAGATGTTTTGCATGTTTGGCCCAGGTTTTTGTTGCATTTACACTGTTCTGACCACTAGGGTCACCATGGAGACGGGTGTCAGATTGTTTTTAAGTATCGACACAATACGGCACATTTGATTCAACTGTTTCAGTGTTTCACGAAGCCTCGATCTGCCCACCACTACAAACATGAATGGAGTTTATTGAATGCCACAGGTGATTAGCAGGTGAGTCTCTTGATTGCAGATAGTTCTGGTGATACTGGCATGTGAATGAAAGTCTTATCTTGTTGCAGGTAGTGAAGAGAAGTGGCTGGAGACAGAGATGAGTTTCACACAGGTAGGTAGTGTGGTACAGGTTCAGTGTAGGATGATGAGATCAGACCAAGATGTGTGTTTGGTACTTGCTTTTATGGAGGAACTGAAGAGGCTGACAGCAGACAGGTGTGGTGATTGTTGAGTGTGAACAGGTGGTAGCCCGAGAGGATGATGGGAAATGTAGTGTGCTGAGGTGACTGGTCTAGTGACTGAGGATGTGTAAGTAAGCTTATAGAGGGCACATAGGCCTAAGTATTATAGATAACATAAAATAAGGAAATATGAAAATGTAAAATAAGAACATTATTTTAAATGTTAAAAAAATTACTAATAGATAACACCATACATCCCCAGATGATTGATTAGATTAAAGGTGACATATTTCCCCCCTTTTCACAAGATGTAATATAAATCTAAGGTATCCCCAGAATGTGTCTGTGAAATTTCAGCTCAAAATACTCCCCAGATAATTTATTATAGCTTGTCAAATTTGCCCCTTTTTGGGTGTGAGCAAAAAACGCGCCAGTTTTGGTGCGTGTCCCTTTAAATGCAAATGAGCTGCTGCGCCCCGCCCCCGTTCAGAAGTCGCAAGACGGCCCTGCTTTACACAAGCTTCGGATAAAGGCAATAACAAAACACACGAATCTCATCCAAAATCTCAGAAATAACCAGTAGCGGAGTGCACCGGAGAGACTCACGGAGAGGTTGCAACTTTTAGATGCACCTGGACGTTTCTGAATGGTTAGTGAATATAGTTTTTGTGTAGTTGATTCATTGATCTCATCAACTTGCATTTACTGTCGTGTTTAACTTTTACACATTTTGACACAGTTCCCTGAAGTCATTTCAAAAGACAGCTGTGACATTTTTGGGTCAAATAGTGTTCTGTGCTCGTCTGTGCAGCCAACGACAGAACAGTTTGCATGTTTTGCTCGAACTTTTGCCATTGCGTTAGAACTGGTTAGGCCCTACATACACTGTTGTCGCTTGCGAAAAACCTTCAGAATATAGATAGGAATACAACTGTAAAGTTTGGAGTATGTGGATGCTGAAGTCCCAGCTAACAATTTTAGGTTATAAGAACGTTTCCATAACGTTCCCATTAAGTTATGAAAACGTTATTTCTGAATGTTCTAGGAACGTTAAAAACGTCCAGTATTAAAAACGTTATTAGAACGCTCAATTATTTCGTTATATAAACGTTGTATTAACATTATTGCTTTGTTATAAGAACGTTATTCAAAACGTTATTAGAACGTTCAATTATCTCGTTATATAAACGTTGCATTAACGTTATTGCTTGGTTAAAGAAAATTATTCAAAACGTTATTAGAACGTTCAATTATCTTGTTATATAAACGTTGTATTAACGTTCTTGCTTGGTTATAATAACGTTATTCAAACGTTATTAGAACGTTCAATTATCCCGTTATATAAACGTTCTCTTAATGTTTTTCTAAGATTATGAAAAACGTTCTTAAAACGTTCCATTCACTTATTTAAACATTCTCAGTGTTTTTGCATATAATGTATATAATACATGACAATCATTTTTCGAAAGCACCTCAAACGTAAGAACCATTCAGATTTTAAAATTAAGACAAAAAGATAATTAAAAACAAAAAGACCTATGAATCATGTTTATAATATGTGTAATGTAGTCCACTGAAGGCGAGATTGTTATGACTGTGGAAGGTGAACCCAGGCGCAGACAGGATGCAGTGACACCAAGTTTTTTATAGACAGAAAACAGAGAAAACCAAACCCACGAGGGGGCAAAACATGAACAGCAAAATAAATGACAAAACTAACCAGACTAGGACTGACAAACTAGACCATACACTAACTACAGAAACAGGGTCAGTAATTTTCCAGACAAAACTCACAAGGTACTCACAGGTAAGTTAACACAGGTAGAAATCACAGATATGATAAGCAATGAACCGACACAGGACAGCAAACACAAGGGGATTAAATAGGGAGACTAATGATAACAAAACAGGTGACACAGATTAATTAATGATGACTAAACAAGGGTAACAAGGGGGCGGGGTTAGGTGACGAGACAACGCAAGCACATGGCCCAAACACAAGGCCATGTGCTTGCACACAAAACATGGGTCTGCCATGATCCTGCCACAAGACTAGAGAAAATCAAAGACATGATGGCAGAATCATGACAGAACCCCCACCTTAAGGAGCGGCTTCCAAACGCTCTTCAAAGGGAAACTAAACACAAGACAGACCGTGACATAGATAAAACCAACAAAACATGGAAAACACTAATAATGGCATACATGAAAAAACAATGACAGGGTTGGGATGAAACATCAAAAACAACATACAAGGCAGAGGGGGTGGAGGAAACACAAAGTCCTTAGGGGGCAGTCCAGGGTGGATGGGAGGACTGGGGGTCTTGGGTCTTCGGGACGAGGGCTGGGGACAAGGAATCCGGGCAGGCTTGGACGAGGACACACGAGGAAAAGTCTTGGGGGAAACAGTCCGGGGTTTAGTGGTGACAGGGGTGACCGGGGAAAGATTCAGAGGTTGGGTGACAGTGGGAACCGCTGCAGCCGGCTGAGGAGCGAAGACAAGGGGTGTGGCAGGTGGTGAAGGATCGGGAAAGGAAGGCGCTGCGGCTGTCTGTAAAGCTGGGACAGGATCCGCGTTCTCAAAAACAGAACCGGAACCTTCGCACTCCGAAGCAGACTCGGAACCAGCACTCTCCAGCACTGACTCAGAAACAAAGTTCTCTGCAGTAGTCCCGGAGACAGCCTTCTTTGCAGCAGGCCTCGAAACAGTGCTCTCTGCAGCAGACTTGGAAACAGTGCTCTCCGTGGGACACTTGGAAACAGCTTTCACCATGGGACACTTGGAAACAGCGCTCTCTGTGGAAACAGCGCTCTCTGTGGGAGACTTGGAAACAGCGCTCTCTGTGGGAGACCTGGAAACCGCACTCTCCTCAGCTGTGGGCACAGGACTTGAGGACATGACAGGAATCTCAAGGATTTTGATTAGACAAGACAGATAGTCAGACAAAGCTTTGGCAGCAACGACGACAGGCATCTCTTGATGAGCTGACATTGACTGCAGAACTGCTTCCGCAGCTAAATCGGCCGCAGCTTTCTCCGCAGCTAACTCAGGAACAGTACTAACAGCAGCAGGCTCGGGATCAGCGCTCTCAACAGCTGGTTTGGGGTCAGCGCTTGCAGTAGCGGGCTCTGGAACAGCGCTTGCAGTAGCTGGCTCTGGAACAGCGCTTGCAGAAGGACGGGAGGCTCCCCTCCTCCTCATCCTCCTCCTCCTCCTCCTCCTAGGTCGGGAAGCAGAGACAGTAGCCGGAGCTGAGACGGGTTGGGGAAGCTCAGCGGGAACCACCGCAGGTACAGCAGACTCTGTGGAAGAGGACTCTGACGCCGACTCCCACGACAGCCGTCTTCGTCGCTTTCCATGAAGACTCGTAGCTGTGGATGGCGCCTCGGGAGTCAAGGTGGAATGAGTCTGGTCCCCCAGCGTAGCCACGGCGAGGAAGCTACCCTCCGGGATCACGGGCAGCATGGCCAGCGATGACGACATGGAGGGAGTCTGCGGCTCCTCTCGACACAAACGATCCACCAACTCTCGGAAAGGACGGTGGACCAGTCTCTCCCGTTCAGCCAGAGGGGGAGGGGTATTGAGACCCGCGACGAATTAACGGTTGTCCAGGATCTCCGGCAAGAAAAATCTCTTCCACGACCTGGGCGTACCGTCTCAAGGTCGACTCACCCTGGGGGGGAAACGGAAGTTTTCCCCTCTTACTGTCGGCGATAGCAGACTGCCACCATAGTTCCTGGTCATCCGAATGTTGCTTGACGGAATAAGACATACTGTCTACTGGGTTCTGTTGTGGTCGGTTCATTCTGTTATGATGGTGGAAGGTGAACCCAGGCGGAGACAGGATGCAGTGACACCAAGTTTATTATAGACAGAAAACAAAACCCACGAGGGGGCAAAACATGAACAGCAAAAGCAATGACAAGACTAACCAGACTAGACTAGGACTGACAAACTACACCATACACTAACTACAGAAACAGGGTAAGTAATTCTCCAGACAAAACTCTCACAAGGTACTCACAGGTAAATTAACACACAGGTAGAAATCACAGATATGATAAGCAATGAACCAACACAGGACAGCAAACACAAGGGGATTAAATAGGGAGACTAATGATAACAAAACAGGTGACACAGATTAATTAATGATGACTAAACATGGGGTAACAAGGGGGCAGGGTTAGGTGACCAGACAACGCAAGCACATGGCCCAAACACAAGGCCATGTGCTTGCACACAAAACATGGGTCTGCCATGATCCTGCCACAAGACTAGAGAAAATCAAAGACATGATGGCAGAATCATGACAGAGATGAAGTGAACCAAAGTGTAGTTTATTCCAAGAGACAGACACAAATGAAACAGACTTGGGTTGAATTGAAATATGAAATTAACATGAAAATAAACCTGAACTAAACATAGAACAAACTGTGATTAAACTTCAAAATAATGAAACATGAAACAAAACCTAAAACTAGACATGACAATAAAAAAATGAAAACTATTTAAATGGCATTTTCCACGTCAGCTCTACTTCCAGCGCATCGGGCTGGACTGGACTGAACCCTGAGAGGATCTCTGAAGAGACTGCCGGGAGAAAAGAAAACAGTGTTGTATTAAAATGTGGTGAGATTTAAGCACTGGGATGCTGTACTTGCTCATGCAGAAGATCTCATTTGATTTTCTGACCATTTACAAACAGTTTAATTTGCTTTGGAATATTGGGAGAAAACATGAAGATATGAGACCAGCTCTCTGCTCTTGTCCCAAAGCCCTCTCAAAGCTCAGAGCCAGATGCTACTAAATTTCTATTGCGTTCCATGGACTCAAGGACTTTTTATTGTTTCTATTTTAATGCACTCTTAAAGTTTGAATTACAATAATGAGCCATGCCACAGCCCAAAACTTCAATCTAATGATAACCTTGCTTAAATCAACCATTTATAAGTTTTATTGTTTAAATTTAAGGCTGGTTTCTGCTGTAAAACATGGACTCACGATGCCTTGACAGTGAACAATACCGGCCTTTGTGACAAAACGTGTTTAGGGTTCAGAACGTGCAATATGTGGAGAATAATGCACAGTTCAGTTCATTTTTTTTTTTTTAAACATGGCATTTATCAGTTTTTGCAAATGAACTCTTCAAATAAACTAGTGTTTTCTGAGTTTTGGCTGTAAAGATGAAGCTGATCTCCGCAGTATAGTGGATGCGCCTTTAGAGAGAAATGTACCCTTCATACAGATTACATGATCAGAGATTATTTGTTTTCAATTCAAATTGGTTCATTTAAAAGTAGACATTTCAAGATTTCTATAGATATATTTCTCGTGTCTGTGAGGCAAGCAGCCTATACGCTGAGTTTTGGTTAATTTATGTGACGCACTGCAGTTCAGAGACCAAGACGACAGAGATCGCATCCTGTTTGTTTACTTTATATTAGAAAAGCACAACGTTTTGTTATTGTCAATTTGCACAAATAAAAGTACTGTAACTGTTTTGAATGATGTCTTGCTCTTATCTATACGACCAAAAATGAGTATTTTAAGTTCTTGCCAATGTTATCAGGAAAAAATGCAAGTGATCTGCATGAACACGTGGATATGCACTAATAATAGTGCACATTTATCAAGGTTAACATTAGACCGAATAGCCATGTAAAGTTGCTAACTACAGGCTACTAGTTTCAAATAAGCCAAATTTGAGGTTGGTGAATGATAGGTGAAGGTTTGGATTTTCTGGATTTGACTTTGCCACTTCCTGTGGACTTTTTTTCAGTGACTAACAGACTAATTAAAGTTTAGTCGACTATTAGGGGCATGAGTTACATGCAACTTGTTTATCCATAAGCATGAGTCTACAGGTTTTTCCCACCTTGCCTTTACATGTATTAACATAATTCTCCCAACAATTTTGCACATTTGCATTTTATAAACTATACATTAATTGAAAACAGAAAGACACCAACCTGTGATAAGACTGATCACTGACCGGATCACGTTGATGTGGTGCAAATTTAAGCGTCTCCGATATCAGCTCCTCAAATAGCCTATCTTCTCCAACCTTAGAATGTGTGTGATGACAGGCATCTAACAAAGTCACACATACATACAAGGTCAATTTAAGATACACTGGTTAACAGACATACATTGTTCCAATTGAATCTATTAAAAATTAATCACATTACAATTGTCAGGATGTGGGTGTTTTGTTTTGTTCCTTGTTCTTGTCTGTCATGTGTTTCTCTGTCTTTACATGTTTTGCTGTTCCTCGTTCTGTTGATTAGTCTCCCCAGGTGTTTCTGATTAGCCACGCCCCCTTGTCATCTTGTTAAGCTTGTTTGTCTGTGTATTTATACCCCTTGTTCTTCAGTTGGTGTTTGTCGGTCGTTGCTTGATGTTAGTTTTACCAGTTCCTTGTTCTGTGTGCCTTGTACCTTATCCTGTGTTTTTGCCTGGTTTCTTATTCCGTGTTATCCCTGGTTTCTTATAGTGATGGGCAGATCGAGGCTTCGTGAAGCAATGAAACAGTCGAAGCAAATGTGCCATTTTGTTTCGAGGCTTCGAATCAATCCGAAACACGTCTCCACGGTGACACCTAGTGGTCACTTGCAGGTGTTGATCTGAAACAACCTTTACAAAGAGCTAATAAAAAAATGTGGTGGTTTTTTTTTATTTTTATTATTGTATTTTTGTAATATATGAAGCTTGTAACCTGTAGTCTCTTCACATTGCATAATGTGATTTTGGTCATGAAAAATGAATATTAATAAAAATAAATCAAGCCACAATGTCTCCCTTTCTTATAGATTTTTATTCAAAAATATTAATTTCTCTGCTGTTGAAGGACTCAGCCTACTTCTTTTTTTACAGATAATTTCTCCAGCCTTTAAAAAAATTCTCTCACAAGGGACACTTGTTGCTGGCATACAAAGATATTTTTTAGCTAGGACATACAAATGAGGAAAGATTACTGCTCTCTCTTTCCAGTAAGTTAGAGGATCATGAGTTCTGGGCAAAAACGCATCGCTGAGGTATTTTTTCACTTCCACTGTGGCATCAGCTGTAGGATTGTGTATCATCTGGGTCTCACGGATACGATTGTCAAAATGTTCCCATAAACTGTATTGTGTTTCAACTGGTGTTGATGATGATGAGCCTGATGTTGACATTTGTGGTTCTGAATTAAAAGAAAACGGCAATTAGTAACAAATCATAAACTGACAACACATATGAAGTATAAATTTCATGAATCACATTACATAAGATAACATAGACTGAAACTCACCAGGAGCTGTGTTTGAACGCATCAGTGAAGCACACTCCAGTGTGATGTGCTTTTCAGCATCCAGGGCTTTGGCAGGATTTCCAAAAGCCACATTTTTAAACCTTGGGTCCAGCAGTGTAGCCAGTGCCAAGGCTCTAAAAGTCTCGTACCCTCCACATCTGGAGTGCAGACCTTCTTGTAGATGTGAGCCTATGAGCCAACACAAGAGAAAACCATATTAATTAAAATAATGACAACAATATGAGAGTTATGGACAATTACACGTATGGTCATAGTGTCCTACCTAATTGTACAGTTGATTCCTGCGTTGCATTTCCTTTTTTCTGTGCAAGCTTGTGCTGCAACATCCTGTACAATGGTATTGAGCTCTGTTCCTCTGACATCTCTGTTGTTGCTAGTTTGAATGGTTGAAGAAGTGTCAATGACTGTTGAATAATGTCATACTCAAGACTTGTCAGGGGAGCAGTATCACTGTTTAAATTGGCAAGTGCAGCACCCACTGGCTCACGTTGCTCATGCAAGCGTTGTAGCATGTCGAATGTGCTGTTCCATCTCGTTTCAACCTCCTGTATCATTTTCAGACTTGGTCTGCCCATCAAGCTCTGCATCTCCACAAGCTTGTCCTTTGCTTTGCAGCTGGATCTGAACAACCCCACTATCTTTCTGGCTTTCTGGCGAATTTCATTGATGACTGGGGTTTGATCCAGGGCCTTTTTCACTATCAAATTCAAATTATGAGCAAAACATGGGACATGGCGAAGGTTGAGTAGCTGGGCACTTAGGATCATGTTGGATGCATTGTCAGTCACCATGCAGTGAACTTTGGAGGTTATTGCCCACTCAGCCATTAGCAAGGCTTTAGCCTCCATGAGATGCTGGGCTGTGTGGGTTTGGTAAAACCTCCTTACACCCAGTAAAACAGTTGCCATTGTTGCCTTTGGTGTTATGTAATGGCATGTTACACCAAGATATCCATCCATATTAATGGAAGACCACATGTCAGCCGTAAGGCTAACAAATTCCGCCTTTTGTAGGTCCTCCATTGTCTTCTCCTTGGTTGTGTTGTACCTTTCGCTGACCATTGTTTTAAGCACCTTCCGGGATGGGAGGACATAGCTTGGATCAAGCTTGTTCACAAAGGCCCTGAAACCCTCATCCTCCACGATGGTGAAGGGCTGCAGATCCTTCACCACCATGTTCAGAAGAGCCTCATCCAATTCCCTCTGTCTGCCTTTTAAAAGAGAAGATAAAACATACTTTCAGACAAATATATTGGAAAAATAGTAGCCTACCGTGAAAGTAGTCTACTGGTTCATTTGGAAACCTTCCTAAACAAAGTTATGTTATGAATATTTATGCTCAGTGTGCAGAGAAAGATAAAGTGCATTATAGAAATACAACAATTACAAAAAAACAAAATGATGTCTTGGCTGTAGATTGGGTACTCATATGTAGACATATAAAATGTATATTCACCAATTATAATATTATATTGACAACATTTGTTTTTAAAGTGATTGGCAGTTGTGATTGGGATGTTAGGCATGTCTTAGTCCATGGCCTTTCTAAACAATGGCCCAACACTTAGTTATTATATTTCACTTATAATTAGCCTATATTTCAAACAATGCATACCTTGCTTAGATGGCCCAGCAGTGTCAGTAGCAGGCCTTGGTACAGGGGGAACACTACCATCCTCTGCACCCTGCAGAATGGCAGGATGAATGCTCCTCAAATGGCGCATCATGGATGATGTATTGTTGCAGTAGGCTAGCTGCCGATCACAATACACACATCTCACTTTATTTGGGGTTTCCAAATGGAAATGCTCCCACACCACAGATGTACGGCATCTCTTCTGTGGAGCCTCCATTTCTATCTATCTATCTATCTATCTATCTATCTATCTATCTATCTATCTATCTATCTATCTATTTTATATGTAGCCTATCTATCTAATAATCTATATGTATCTGTAATATATGTATCTATGTATTAATCTATATATATATATATATATATTTCTATCAATGCATCTATTAATGTGTCACTATATGTACTCTGTGTGTCTCTAAGTCAATGTGTAAATGTAAATTAAATCCTAAATATAACTAAACAAATCGCACTATAAATGTCACTATATCACCAAAAATCCGCTATCTCAAAACCAAACTCCTCTCACAAAAACCCACGATATGAAAATGCGTTGACAAAACTTTTATACTGTGTGATTGTGTGATTTGTTCCTGAACCGACCAATCAATGAAACCCTGATTCGGCGGACCACTCCACCTGATGAAACACTTAGACGCTTCATTTAGCCGTTGTCACGTGACGTGGGTGTTTTGAATCACGCTTCGGATCAGTGTTTCGAATCATCTTTGCTTCGGGATCTCGCAAAGCTTCGGAACGTCTGTTTCGCGCCAGCCATCCTTAGTTTCTTATTCCGTGTTATCCCTGGTTTCTTATTCCGTGTTATCCCTGGTTTCTTATTCCGTGTTATCCCTGGATATTCTGTTATTAAAGTGCTTTGCAATTGGATTCACTCTCCGCTTCATCCCTGCTGCTACGTTACAGAACGACCAACCCAAAACGATGTGTCTTCGTCAGGGAGACCGGCCAATAGAGGCGTATGTAAGTGACTTTATTGAGCTGGCTAATGAAACTTCCATGGACCCTGTGTGCCTTATGATATTCTTCAGAGGTGGACTATCTGAGCCATTCAGGTCAGTTATGCCAATGCACGATCCTCAATGGACCTTGGAGTTTTATATTGATCTGGCCTTATTACTGTGTGGCTCTACCTTTACTGTGGGTTTGGCAGACACGGAGCCCTGCAACCCCACAGTACCCATCCAGCCAGAGCTTCACGTCAGCCACGTCCAGCCAGAGCTTCACGTCAGCCACGTCCAGCCAGAGCTTCACGTCAGCCACGTCCAGCCAGAGCTTCACGTCAGCCACGTCCAGCCAGAGCTTCACGTCAGCCACGTCCAGCCAGAGCTTCACGACAGCCACGTCCAGCCAGAGCTTCTAGAGCATCACCACGTCTCAGCCGAGCTTCCAGAGCCCTCATCGCTGGTCCCGTCCAGCACAGCGCCCTCACCGCTGGTCCCGTCCAGCACAGCGCCCTCACCGTTGGTCCCGTCCAGCACAGCTCCCTCACCGCTGGTCCCGTCCAGCACAGCTCCCTCACCGCTGGTCCCGTCCAGCACAGCGCCCTCACCGCTGGTCCCGTCCAGCACAGCGCCCTCACCGCTGGTCCCGTCCAGCACAGCGCCCTCACCGCTGGTCCCGTCCAGCACAGCGCCCTCACCGCTGGTCCCGTCCAGCACAGCGCCCTCACCGCTGGTCCCGTCCAGCACAGCGCCCTCACCGCTGGTCCCGTCCAGCACAGCGCCCTCACCGCTGGTCCCGTCCAGCACAGCGCCCTCACCGCTGGTCCCGTCCAGCACAGCGCCCTCTCGCTCTCGGAGACGGAGGAGGAAGAGGACTTCTCGCGTCCTGCAATACCTGGAAGTCCTCCCTGTACTTCCCGTCAGCCCAGAGTCCCCGCCGCTGGTCCCGGCCGATCCAGAGACTGTTCAAGTCACGTCTGCCGATCCAGAGACTGTTCAAGTCACGTCTGCCGATCCAGAGTCTGTTCAAGTCACGTCTGCCGATCCAGAGTCTGTTCAAGTCACGTCTGCCGATCCAGAGACCGTTCACGTCACGTCTGCCCAGCGAGAGATTGTTCACGTCACGTCTGCCCAGTCAGAACCTGTTCACGTCATTTCCTCCGAGCCAGTGTCTACGGACAAGATGGCCACCTTCGAGCCAGTGTCTACGGACAAGATGGCCGATCCAGAGACTATTCACGTCGTTTCCTCCGAGCCAGTGTCTACGGACAAGATGGCCGAACCAGAGACTGTTCACGTCACTTCTGCTGATCCAGAGACTGTTCACGTCACTTCCTCCGAGCCAGTGTCTACGGACAAGATGGCCGAACCAGAGACTGTTCACGTCACTTCTGCTGATCCAGAGACTGTTCACGTCACTTCCTCCGAGCCAGTGTCTACGGACAAGATGGCTGCCTCCGAGCCAGTGTCTACGGACAAGATGGCCGCCTCCGAGCCAGTGTCTACGGACAAGATGGCCGCTTCCGAGCCAGTGTCTAAGGACAAGATGGCCGGCCCAGAGTCTGTTCCTGTTCCCGAGCCAGAGTCTATTCCTGTTCCCGAGCCAGAGTCTGTTCCTGTTCCTGAGCCAGAGTCTGTTCCTGTTCCCGAGCCAGAGTCTGTTCCTGTTCCCGAGCCAGAGTCTGTTCCTGTTCCCGAGCCAGAGTCTGTTCCTGTTCCCGAGCCAGAGTCTGTTCCTGTTCCCGAGCCAGAGTCTGTTCCTGTTCCCGAGCCAGAGTCTGTGTGGTCTGTCCCCGAGCCAGAGTCTGTTCGGTCTGT
This sequence comes from Gila orcuttii, assembly GCA_026230005.1. Lineage (NCBI taxonomy): Eukaryota > Metazoa > Chordata > Actinopteri > Cypriniformes > Leuciscidae > Gila > Gila orcuttii. The sequence goes on along the minus strand of JAPDVR010000005.1, from coordinate 24,005,023 downwards.
TCCCGAGCCAGAGTCTGTGTGGTCTGTCCCCGAGCCAGAGTCTGTGTGGTCTGTCCCCGAGCCAGAGTCTGTGTGGTCTGTCCCCGAGCCGGAGCCAGTGTGTGTGTTGCCTGTTCCCGAGCCCGAGTCTGTTCCAGTTCCTGAGCCAGAGTCTGTGTGGTCTGTCCCCGAGCCAGAGTCTGTGTGGTCTGTCCCCGAGCCGGAGCCAGTGTGTGTGTTGCCTGTTCCCGAGCCCGAGTCTGTTCCAGTTCCTGAGCCAGTGTGTGTGTTGTCTGTTCCCGAGCCGGAACCAGTGTGTGTGTTGCCTGTTCCCGAGCCAGTGAGTGTGTCGTCTGTTCCCGAGCCAGTGTGTGTGATGTCTGTTCCCGAGCCAGTGTGTGTGATGTCTGTTCCCGAGCAAGTGTGTGTGATGTCTGTCCCCGAGCCAGTGGGTGTGTTGTCTGTTCCCCAACCAGTGAGTGTGTTGTCTGTTCCCGAGCCGGAACCAGTGTGTGTGTTGCCTGTTCCCGAGCCAGTGAGTGTGTCGCCTGTTCCCCACCCAGTGAGTGTGTTGTCTGTGCCGGAGCCAGTGTGTGTGTCGCTTGTTCCCGAGCCAGTGTGTGTGATGTCTGTTCCCGAGCAAGTGTGTGTGATGTCTGTTCCCGAGCCAGTGTGTGTGATGTCTGTTCCCCAACCAGTGAGTGTGTTGTCTGTCCCCGAGCCTGAGTCTGTGTGGTCTGTCCCCGAGCCGGAGCCAGTGTGTGTGTCGCCTGTTCCCGAGCCAGTGTGCGTGTCTGCTGTTCCCGAGCCAGTGTGCGTGCCTGCTGTTCCCGAGCCGGTGTCTGCTGTTTCCGAGCCGGTGTCTGCAGTTCCCGAGCCGGGGTCATCTCCGAGGGGTCCCGAGGGGCCGTCTCCGCCCTGGCCGCCCGAGGGGCCATCTCCGCCCTGGCCGCCCGAGGGGCCGTCTCCGCCCTGGCCGCCCGAGGGGTCGTCTCCGCCCTGGTCGCCCGTGTGGTCGTCTCCGTTCTGGTCGCCTGCTCCTTCCTGGCCGCCTGCACGAACCTGACCCTCCGTCCCTCCCCCAAGACCGCCTCCACTTCACCACCCTCCTGAACTTTAGTGTTTTTTTGTTTTGTTTTTTGTCTTAAGGGGCGTCGGGAGCCGCCCATAGGAGGGGGGCTATGTCACGATGTGGGTGTTTTGTTTTGTTCCTTGTTCTTGTCTGTCATGTGTTTCTCTGTCTTTACATGTTTTGCTGTTCCCCGTCTGTTGATTAGTCTCCCCAGGTGTTTCTGATTAGCCACGCCCCCTTGTCATCTTGTTAAGCTTGTTTGTCTGTGTATTTATACCCCTTGTTCTTCAGTTGGTGTTTGTCGGTCGTTGCTTGATGTTAGTTTTCCCAGTTCCTTGTTCCGTGTGCCTTGTACCTTATCCCATGTTTTTGCCTGGTTTCTTATTCCGTGTTATCCCTGGATATTCTGTTATTAAAGTGCTTTGCAATTGGATTCACTCTCCGCTTCATCCCTGCTGCTACGTTACAACAATAACTTAACCTAATTCTCCCTCTGAGAGCTGTTTAATAAGTCAGGGCTCTTACATTTTAGGTGATTTATAACGCCTCTGAAGTGGACTTATTTTTTTCTTTATGAAAATGCTCATAAAACTCCAAAAGACAACACAAAGTCAGTAAAAATATTCAATTAGCCATCATATACTACACAAATTGTAATATAATTAATAAACATTAGAAAAAATATTTTAAATGGTCATTAATGGATCAGAATTATCACACAAATATTATTAAGTAACAAAAAGCTAAAAAAATATATTTAAAAAATATTGAACTAAAACACAGTAACTTACATTTATTGAATTGATGAAAAGGAACACTTAAGGTGTTTTCACTTGACCACCAAGGAGTATGACTGTGTGACCCAATTATCGTATAGGGAAACAAGAGGGTTAAACTCAAGAAAAACATTAATGTTGTCTCTACATCACTCCCCAGAATAAAATGCACCAGTAAATGTCGTCTTTGCACATTATGCGTTAATATTTAGCAGAAATTGTTGCGAATATAATGAAACTGTCCTGCCTAAGCTGTCTGAGCGCAGAGTTGTTTCGAAATATTGAGAGCAACATGAACCACGTGATCAAAGGTCGTCGCAACTCTCGCTTTCAACGGCTCTGTTAACCACAGAAACACGCGCCTAGAACTGCACCAAGCCACACAAATACAAATTATAACGCAATTTGAGCAAGTGAGACAACAGTGTTGTTTGAAATATGCTATTTAACTGAGTTTGTTAAGCAGTTTTTGAGATTTCAGTATTTCCCAATTCAAATAGATAGTACTTAGTCTTCGATGCGAAATACTGACGATTGCCGATTTAGTTACTGTTGTCAAGTGCTGATCCAAAGACCAAGCTTGGAGATATCCTTCCGTTTTTAAAAGGTCACATAGGAGCTTGCAAACACTACGGCCAACTTACACGATAAAATTACAAAAACGTTACAGATTTCAATATGACGAACTTGACACATGAAACCGAAAACGGGAGGGGAAAATGCTTGGCCATAGCTAAGCTAACTTAATCGAGCTAACATTAGCTGATTTACTTTTGAATCTCAAGAATGCGTTCTAATGAAAATCAGTTTTGCTAACTTATATTGAAAAAGTGAACTAAAGGACACTGCGAAAAAGTTAATCTAAATAAATAACGTTACATCAAATGTAATTTTTAATATTGATCTAGTTAACTTTATTAACACAGTAGCAACTGTAGCAACACTAATAAAAGTATTTTATTCATACAACCCGCGAAATTCATCCAACTTACCTAAAAGCTGCCGTGTGCCGTCTCCGTCTCTCTGAGAGAGTTCCAACGTCTGTCCTGTCCAGCTGTGATTGATTGACGGGCCATGCATTTCAAAACCACGCCCATCCTATCACGCTAAACGTACGAATGTGAGGAATGATCAGATATAACCATATCTATACTATGGGTATAACACATTCCGTGTTTTCTCCTTTACTGTAATTGCAAAAGTTATTAAAAACGCTGTTTTTAATATTTTTAAAGCCCCTAAGTTCATTTTCCTATAGTATTTTCTACTTTATAAGTATTGCACAATTAATTATACTATATAGGGTAGTTGTGATTTTTTTGGCATCTTATTACTTTTTTAAAAGGCAAAACCACATTTATAATTGACTGTAGTTTTTTATTTATTTCCTTTTGAATACATAATTATTTTATACCTGGGATTTTTTTTCTGCCCATAAACTAATATTTTAACAACAAAAAAAAGTTTTTCAGTGCATTGTGTCACTGATACAAATGATGTTTCTTAAGTTGTTTTGCAGAAGAAAAAAAGCTGTATGACTAATTTGTAATTACTAATATTTTTTTTTTATTTAGTAACGTTTTTAAAACGTTCCACTAACAAGTAAGAATAACGTTTTAATGCTAACGTTTTTAGAACGTTTATCAATGACATATAACGTTGGCACAACGTTCTACTAACGTTTTAGGTAACTTTGAGAGAATGTTAGCCAATTCTGAGAACGTTCCCTGTATAACTATATTAAAACAGTAGAAACATGCAAGTAAGTTAATCAACATTGTGATAAAAGTGTTTAATTCATACAACAAGCAAAATGCACTCAACTTGCATGTAAGCTGCCGTCTAAGTAAATTGTCCGTCTGTCCAGCTGTGATTGGGTGATTGATGGATGGGCCATGCACTCCAAAACCACGCCCATCCTATCACGCTAAAGGTACGGATGGGGAATGATCAGATAAAACATTCCGTGTTTTTTCCTTTACTGTAATCCCAAAAGTTATTAAACACACTGTTTTTTGTATGTTTTTAAAGCCCTAAGTTTTTCCTAATAGCCTTATCTACTTTTTAAATATTGCACAATTAAGTAAAATATATAATAAATAATGGTGATTTTGTTTTGTTTTTTGACATCTTATTATTTAGTTTTTTAAGGTAAAACCACATTTATAATTGACTGTAGGCATTTTTCCTGCCGACCAAAATTTCGTTATTTCAAATGTAGGCGCGCTGCGAGTGGTAAGCGCGCTCATAAACCGCCGGAGCCACCACAACATTGCCCAACATCAAATGGCAAACGTAATGCAAGCGGAACGAAACTGCTCGTTATTGTGTGGTTGACGGACCGTTTATCAGTTTGGACCAAAGCAGCGCGAGCCGATCTTGATCAAGCGACACTGTTACTACACAGCGCTAATAAGAGATCCAGTAAAGGAAGCATTTTAATTTGCCACAGAAGTAATAACATCGCTGCGACTCCTGCGAGATCTAGTGAGAAACATTCACATTTCTCCGTTATTAACGGATCAAACAGCACTGACGTGGAAACCAGGAAGAAACATTGTGCCATGAATTAACTATCCAGTGTCCACAGATCAGCAACATTCACCATGGATTTACTGTAGTAACACTAACTGCAACCATGGAAGTTTGGCAGGAATAGTAGGCTATAATGCCTTAGAGTAACATTACGTCGGTTTTATTTTGACATTATGAATACAATTGCTGCCCTCAAACTAATCTGAACTAAAATAAACCTTTGTTTATAACTACTTCAATATTACATGTCATTTTTTCCAAGGAGCTGTTTTGTTTTATATAAGTATACAAAAAATGCCCTAAGCTCCTCCGAAGGCTATGGAAGCTTATGCGGGTAATTTGGTCTAAGGGAACCATTCCAACAAGCTGGAGAAGGGCAGAAGGGTGCTTTGTGCCCAAAGAACAGGGATCCACACAGATCAGTGAGTTCCGAACTATCTCCCTACTTAGTGTGGAGGGGAAGATTTTCTTTGCTGTGCTTGCGAAGAGAATGAGCGCTTACATGACCCAGAATGGATATATTAACACCTCTATCCAGAAGGGTGGCGTTGAAGGGTTTTCCGGGTGCTTGGAGCATATAGGGGTCCTCAGCCAACTCATCCAAGAAGCAAAGGAGAAAAAAGGCAGCCTAGCAGTTGTCTGGCTTGACTTTGCAAATGCATATGGGTCTGTTCCCCATAATTTGATCCAAGTTGCTTTGGACTACTACCACATCCCACATAGCATCCAGGGCATGATCACCAGTTACCTGAAAGACATCAAGCGGCGATTCCAGTCCGCCAAGTTTACAACAAAGTGGCAGCCAGTGGAGAAGGGGATAGTGACTGGATGCACAATCTCTCCCATCTTGTTCATCATGGGAATGAACCTGATCATCTCTGCAGCAAGCACAAAGTCAAGAGGGCCGAAGACCGCAGCAGGATGTCAACAGCAAGCAATCAGGGCATTCATGGATGACCTTACCGTGATAACACCAACTCACGTGCAGGCAAGATGGGTCCTGGCAGAATTGGATCGCATGGCCACTTGGGCAAAGATGGTCTTCAAGCCAAAAAAATCAAGGAGCCTGGTGATCCAAAAGGGCAAAACAACTGGAAAGTTCAAGCTACTTGTTCAAGGGAAAGTGATCCCGAACATCCAGGGGAACCCAATTAGATGCCTTGGAAAGTGGTATGATGATTCCCTATCAGACAGGAACAGCATCTCCAGCACCGGAAAACAAGAATGGCTGGAAAAGATTGACAAGTCGGGCCTGCCTGGGAAATATAAGTGCTGGATCTACCAACATGGCCTGCTCCCGAGACTCATGTGGCTTCTCACGGTATATGAGGTACTTCTATCAACTGTTGAAGAAATGGAGAGGAAGTTCAACAAGCACCTTAGAAAATGGTTGGGAATACCCCCGAGCTTTACAACCTTGGGGCTCTACATGAGGTCGGGCCAGCTCCAGCTTCCCCTGTCTTCAGTGGTGGAGGAGTTTAAAGTCGCCAAATGCAGACAGTCCCTGACATATAGGGACTCTCAAGACCAACTCACCAGGGAAGCAGGAGTAAGGACAAGATCTGGCCGTAAGTGGGCCGCCAGCACGGCAATTAACCAGGCAGAATGTTTTCTCATGACCAAAGATATCATCGGAAACCCTTGCATTGGAAGACGGGGTCTAGGAACAGCACATTTTCAGCAGTGGTCAAAGTCCACCCCGAGGGAGAAGAGAACCATGATCCAGGATGAAGTCCGAAACCTTGAGGAAGAAGGGAGAAGAGCAAAATCCATTGAGCTCGCAACCCAAGGCGCCTGGACGAGGTGGAACCTCCCCAAGAGGACAATCACATGGAGTGAATTGTGGCGGCTGGAGCCCTTCCGTATATCCTTTCTACTCCGAGCAGTGTACGACACCTTACCAACCCCAGTCAATTTGCACAGGTGGGGGATGAGGGAGGACCCACTGTGCAGGTTGTGTGGTGGAAAAGGAACTATGGCGCACATTCTGGCCGGGTGTAAGACCGCATTGACACAGGGGAGATACAGGTGGCGCCATGATAAGGTGTTGGCAGTGCTCGCAGACATCCTGGAGCAAGAAAGGAGGAAGAAGCAACCAGCCAAAGCAAGACCACTGCTGACCACCATCGCATTTGTGAAAGAGGGCCAAAGACCGGTAATCCACAGCCAAGCCAGGCAGAATCTCCTGCAGTCAGCCCAGGGATGGGAGATGGAGGTTGATCTTGGGAGGAGACTCCACTTCCCCGAGGCGGTATTGTCCATAACTCTAAGGCCTGACATCATCATGTGGTCTCCAGAGGGAAGGAAGATCATTCTGGTGGAGTTGACGGTGCCGTGGGAGGAGGGCTGCGAGGAAGCTGCAGAGAGGAAAAAAGCCAAATACCAGCAACTTGTCCAAGATTGCCGGGATAAGGGGTGGATGGCGTGGCTGATGACGGTGGAAGTCGGATTTCGGGGATTCCCGGCTCAATCTGCGTGGAATATATTAACAAAGGTTGGGTTGAGGGGCCACTTAAGGAAAGCTGCCATTCGTAGGCTGGGAGAAGCGTCAGAGAGAGCCTCCTGTTGGCTCTGGCACAAGAGAGAGGACACAAGCTGGAAGCCTGGAGGAGAGGGGCAGTGACCTGGCCAGTCACTGATGACCCGCCAACTGGAGGGTGTTGTGGTCAAGGGTCGAAACACCCAGTGAAGGTTGAGGACCACCTGATGACCTCTCTCCCAGGCCAAGGCTTCATCCATTAGAAATGGGTGTATGGTAGCATCGCAGATGTATTATACAACTGCTCCTAAGAAGAGTCAATTATAGCTCCAGAATTGCTCAAAGTAAAAAAAATATCATACTGTCACGTTTCAGTATGTTTTAGTTCTGTTCTGTGATCTTGGTTTCCCCTGTCTTTGTGATTTTGGTTTAGTCCTGTTAGTTTTCCCGCTCTTGTCTAATTAGTTATTCCCGTCACCTGTGTTCAGTTAATTATCCTGTTAGTCCCTGTTCATTTAAGCCCTGTGTTTTCCCTCAGTGTTTGTTGATCGTCGTCAATGTATGGTTGTGTGTTATTCCTGAAGTCCTGGAGTCTGTTCTTTTGTTCCTGTTTGTTTTTGGAAGTTTAAGTTAGTAAAATAAATCTCCTAAACTGCAGCTATCGTGTCCTCGTCTTCGGCTACCTGCACCGCAACCTGACAGAACGATCAACCGTTTACAAAATACGAAGATGAGTAGAAGGAGAAAGAACAAGAAGGTGAGCCCCATTGAAACCCCTATCCTCTTCCAAGAGGAGCGCTCTCTAGAAGAGTATGCGGGCCTGTACCTAGAGTTGTATGATGATGTGACGTTGGATGAAGAGGAACTGAAGCAGAGTTTCTGGGGTGGTCTGAAGGACCCGCTAGCCCAAATAATTCTGGTGAAGGACCTCAATATGTCCTTTTATGAGTTTGTGGATCACACGCTATGGGCGTGTGGATCCGAATACGTCATAGAAGATCTCCCACTCCAACCAGTTCCAAGCCAGCCAGCGCCTGAGCCAGTGTCTGCTGTTCCAGAGCCAGTCTTCGAGCAAGAGCCAGAGCCAGTCTTCGAGCAAGAGCCAGAGCCAGAGCCAGTCTTCGAGCAAGAGCCAGAGCCCATCGCCTGTTCACCAGAACCGGAGCCAATCACCTGCCCGCCAGAGACTGAGCACACCACACGTGAGTCCACACGGGAAAACCCAGCGCTGATTGTGATGTCTGCGGCGATTCTGTGTGTGTGGGCTACACGCACATCAGCTCTGGCCCATGAGTCCAGTTCCGAGTCCCATGATGTGCTGGCCCCGTCCAGTTCCGAGTCCCATGATATGCTGGCCCCGTCCAGTTCCGAGTCCCATGATGTGCTGGCCCCGTCCAGTTCCGAGTCCCATGATGTGCTGGTCCCGTCCAGTTCCGAGTCCCCTGATGTGCTGGTCCCGTCCAGTTACGCGCCAGAGCCCGTTGATCCTGCGCCAGAGCCCGTTGATCCTGCGCCAGAGCCCGTTGATCCTGCGCCAGAGCCCGTTGATCCTGCGCCAGAGCCCGTTGATCCTGCGCCAGAGCCCGTTGATCCTGCACCAGAGCCCACTGATCCTGCACCAGAGCCCACTGATCCTGCACCAGAGCCCACTAATCCTGCACCAGAGCCCACTGATCCTCCGCTGGTCCTGCCCAGCCCAAGACCCTCTTTGCTGCCGGATCCCCCCTTTCCTGTCAATTTCCCCATTAAAATTTTGGGGGGGGCGCCCACCCGAAGGGTCTTCACCGCCATGGCCGCCCGAAGGGTCCTCAACGCCATGGCCGCCCGAAGGGTCCTCACCGCCATGGCCGCCCGAAGGGTCCTCACCGCCATGGCCGCCTGAAGGGTCCTCACCACCATGGCCGCCCGAGGGTCCCACAGCTCTGCCCTGGACGCCCGACAAGGGTCCTCACCACCATGGCCGCCCGAGGGTCCCACAGCTCCGCCCTGGCCGCCCGAGGGTCCCACAGCTCCGCCCTGGACGCCCGAGGGTCCCAAAGCTCCGCCCTGGACGCCCGAGGGTCCCACAGCTCCGCCCTGGACCCCCGAGGGTCCCACAGCTCCGCCCTGGACACCCGAGGGTCCCACAGCTCTGCCCTGGACGCCCGAGGGTCCGACAGCTCCGCCCTGGACGCCCGAGGGTCCGCCTGCTCCACCCTGGACGCCCGAGGGTCCGCCTGCTCCGCCTTGGCCACGCCCACAGCCAGCTCCGCCCTGGCCACGCCCACAGCCTGCTCCACCGTGGTCACGCCCACAGCCTGCTCCGCCTGGACCGTTCTGGAGTCCAGGATGCCCACCCTCCCACCCCTTTGGATGTTGTACGGCGCGAGGACGCGCCTTCGGGGAGGGGGGAGGTACTGTCACGTTTCAGTATGTTTGAGTTCTGTTCTGTGATCTTGGTTTCCCCTGTCTTTGTGATTTTGGTTTAGTCCTGTTAGTTTTCCCGCTCTTGTCTAATTAGTTATTCCCATCACCTGTGTTCAGTTAATTATCCTGTTAGTCCCTGTTCATTTAAGCCCTGTGTTTTCCCTCAGTGTTTGTTGATCGTCGTCAATGTATGGTTGTGTGTTATTCCTGAAGTCCTGGAGTCTGTTCTTTTGTTCCTGTTTGTTTTTGGAAGTTTAAGTTGGTAAAATAAATCTCCTAAACTGCAGCTATCGTGTCCTCGTCTTCGGCTACCTGCACCGCAACCTGACACATACTTTATGATGTTAGTTTTAATTTAAAAAAGGAATAAAAAAATTAAATCAAGGAAATAACCTAAAACCTGGTAAACAGTAATTTCTAACAACATAGGGCTATTTAGATAAACAATCTGGCGAGCATGTTGTTAATACACCAACAGCAAATTTCTGTTTAATAAAGCGTTCAGAAATGTGTCATTTGCATATTAAAATCTGAAAAATTAAAATCCCCCTGCGCGACAGTCACCTTTTTTACTCTGAGGAGTTTGCAGGTCTGATTTTTGATGTTTTCTTTCCAACAATCAGAATAAAAAACACTGCAAAATCTCAAAATTGACAGGTGGATGAAAAAAATGTTTTTTTCTGTAGTGTCTCACCTTAAAACACTTTTTTCTTGCTCTTTTGTAATAGTTTGATTAAAAGATACTCGTTCACAATCCAAAACCGTTTAGCTATAAACTGCACAAAAAATAGCTTATTCAGAAATCATCAAGATTATGACATTTGAACCAGAAGCATATTAGCATATAACTGACTGCATTTACCAATCAGCTCCTATTCAGTATTTAACCCTGTTCATGAATGAAATGCACTGTGCACTACAAAGTCTTAAAGGCACAGTAGAAAATACAGGCTGTTTAACTTTAAAGGTAACGTATAAGTACATTATGACACCATTATGATTATGAAACTTTGACTGACGTTATAAGTGGACTTCAGGTGTTTTATCTGTTATCCAATAACTTTTTACCTATGAAAGCAAGATGTATTCTGTCAGTCTGTGGACTTTCTCTTTTATATGCATCCCGTCCCCAGGGTTTTGTATGTGAGTTTTGACCTTGTGTTGGCAGTACATCTTCGAGGAGATTATGGAGTTTGGAGACCTTGCTAAAGAAATCACTCTGACCCTGAGTAGATAAAACCAGAGAAAATAAACAGAAACGAAGCACACAAACATCCTTAAATCCCTCAGCCAATCAGTTCCTCACCTGGGTAATCCACTTTGAGTAAGCGCCGGCCACCGCTTTTTGACAGGCACAGATCAACCTGCCTGATAAACCCAGATAATTATTCCTGTTAATGCATCTGTGAATAGGTATATGTGTTTGTGCAAAAGTAGAGTGATCATGGCAATATCAATATCTCAGGTGGGTAAAAAACAACCTTCTCTTGTGGCACACAGGAGACTCGACTTGAAATTTATTCAATAGAGTTTGACTTTATTATGTTGCTAAGATAACCATGTGATCTTCTAATAAGCAATAAAGCATATAGAATGTGCAAATACTTGCTAAAATAGAATATTTTTTTAAAGGAACTAATTGATTGAGGGATTTAAGTATGTTTGTCCGCTTTGTTTCCATTCATTTTCTCTGGTTTTATCTACTCCGGGTCAGAGTAGATCAAATTTACATTCATCTTTAGACATTTAAGAGGTCTTTGTACCATTAAAACATCCTCCTCATAAACAAAGCTTTTAAACCTTTTTTTAAGCTCCAAAAATGGCTTGCTTGGATACTGAGGGATTTGTGATGTCACACAGGTAAATACATTTGCATATATGACTGCCTATTTAGCAAGATATCGATGAACAGTTTTACATCATAACAACATAGCCCTGCCCACTGACATTCAGACGCTTCGGCTGACACTTGCCTACACTCGATGCAAACATCGTGTTGCCCGTCAAAAGTTAATGGAACCCATATAATCATTGACGCTGTCTACACCGGTTACATTATGCTGATGCGTTCGGTTTCTGACCACACACTTAAATCTGTAGCTGTAGCTTATTGGATCTGACAGCAGCTACATCGCAAACCGTAAGTAAACGATTTCATAATGCTTTGTCTGTAAATTATTTTATATGGAAAATGTTTTCAAAACACTTACTCACGTGCAATAGTGAGTGTGGGTTGATACTCTTTCCTATGCAAAGAGGTGAACTAATCATAACAGTGGCCATTTACTAACTCGCCTTAAAGGACACACATAATTTACTAACAAGCCTTAAAGGACACATACACACACACACACACACACACTCCTTTTCTTCCTTGTGGGCCTGAGACGAGAGTTCAAGAGATTTCCACGACGCATGCGCGAGAACTGAACAAGAAGTATTAGAAGAAGAACGTTCTCTTCTCAGTTCTCGCGCATGCGTCGTGGAAATCTCTTGAACTCTCGTCTCAGGCCCACAAGGAAGAAAAGGAATAGTCGAATAAAGTCGTTATTTTTGTTTTTTTCCCCGCACAAAAAGTAGTCTCGTCGCTTGATAAACTTATAGTTGAGCCACTGTAGTCACATGGAATATTTAAACATTTTCTTCAATGACTTTCTGGGCCGTCAAGTTTCATTCCCTTAGGAAGCCTATGGAGGAGTGATCCACCTCTCAGATTTAATCAAAAATATCTTAATTTGTGTTCCGAAGATGAACGAAGGTCTTACGGGGTTGGTACAGCATGGGGGTGAGTAATTAATGACTTCATTTTCATTTTTGGGTGAACTAACCCTTTAAATTAGTTCAGAGTTTAGAATTTATTAATTTATGAGTTCATGAGTTTATAAGTGTATGAGTATATAAGTGTATGAGTATGAATTTATAAGTGTATGGATTTATAAGTGTATGAGTATGAATTTATAAGTGTATGAATTTCTGAATTTATAAGTGTATGAATTCACGAGTTTATAAGTGTATGAATTCACGAGTTTATAAGTGTATGAATTCACAAGTTTATAAGTGTATGAATGTCACGTTTCATGAATCCACTGTCTCATTTTGGTATGTTGTGTGTGTGTATGTGTGTCTGTGTGGGCGTGGTTACTAATTCCCGTTTGATTGTGTTCACCAGCTGCAAGCCCTTACCAGTTTCTTTATATGCCCAGTAATTCCCATCTCACATTGTCAGATCGTTGTGGCTTCCCCGGTGTCGTGTCCTGTTCCTGTGTGGCTCTCTGCTTCTCCTCGTGTGTTCCAGTCTTCGTGGATCTTCGTCGTTGTTTCCCGGTCTGGATTGTTTATTGTTCCTGTTTTGAGCACTCAGTCTACATCTCCACGAGACTCCGGCTAGCCCATCGACGTCCCTGTGTCGCAGTTCATCTGAGTGTTTGTCCCCGACCTGTTTTTCTGTGACTTGTCAGACCTACTGGAATAAATAACTTTTACTTGCAATTGTATCCTATTCAATCATCACAGAACGATCTGACCTGACATGGATGCAGCAAGTTCGGCCAGTTTGAACGAATTCATCGCACACAGCGTGACGAGAATGGATCAACAAGGAGAAGAGATCGCGAACACAGGTCGCGCGGTTCAAGCACTCGTGGCACAGGTGTCCGAGCTCACCCAACAGCTTCAACATCTACGTGCTCCCACTGCGCCGCCCACGCCGCCCGTTCCCCCCCCACAGCCACAGCCAGAGAATCAACCTGAGCCTCGCCTACCTACGCCGGAGGGATATTCAGGTGAGCCTGAATACTGTAGGGCTTTTCTCACGAGATGTTCCATGCATTTCGCATTGCAGCCACGGACTTTTTACACTGAACAATCCAAGGTGGCGTTCGTACTGACTTTACTGTCAGGTAAAGCAGCGCTCTGGGGAACGGCGGTGTGGGAGAACCAAGACAACTGTTGCTCCTCGTTCCAGGCACTCTCCACAGAGATCAGAAGAGTTTTCGACCGAGCGGTAGCGGGTAAGGAGGCGGCCAGATTACTCGCGGATCTACGCCAAGGAGATGGCTCGGTGTCGGATTTCTCGATCCGTTTCCGCACCCTGGCCGCAGAGTGCCATTGGAACGAGGAGGCGCAGTGGGACATGTTCCTGCATGTGCTGGCTGACCGCGTTCAGAAGGAGATATACATCTTGGACCTTCCAAAATCTCTCAATGAACTGGTGGAACTGGCGATGAGAGTCGATTCACGCCTCAACCGTGTGAGTCAGCGGGTGCGCTCCAGTCGATTCCAGCCATATCCGGAGGATGCATGGACCAATGACGGGAACGCGGTCAGCCCAGTTTCCAACCATGAGCCCATGCAGGTGGGGAGAGCTCGGCTTTCCCGGGAGGAGAGGGAAAGGCGGAGATCCCAGGGACTCTGCCTTTACTGTGGTAAGGCTGGCCACTTTCTATACTCTTGCCCGGTAAAAGAGCAAGCCCGATAGTAAGCATGAGGCTACTATCGGGTGGGATCTCCGCCGAGAAGTCCTCATCTACATCATCGACCCTCCTCCCGGTAAGACTGAGATGGGCAACCTCTACACACGCCACTCAAGCATTACTGGACTCGGGAGCAGAGGGTAATTTTATGGATTTCAGTCTCGCTGTCAAACTCAAGATTCCCATCATTTCTCTCACGCACAAGATATCTGTCAACGCACTCAATGGACAGGACCTTCCCAGAATTTCTCACTCCACTGAACCTCTCACACTCATCACATCGGGCAATCACACTGGACATATTTCTTTTCTTCTTATGGACTCACCACTAGCACCGGTGGTTTTGGGGCACCCATGGCTCACCAAACATAATCCCCGTATCGACTGGCAGAACAATTTCATTTCCTCTTGGAGTAACCACTGTCATGAGTCATGTTTGGTGTCTGCTTGTCCGTCTGTGTCTAGTTCTGTGTTTCAGAAGGAGGCAGTGGATTTGTCTAACGTGCCCGCAGAGTACCTCGACCTGAAGGAGGTGTTCAGTAAGTCTCGTGCTGCTTCTCTCCCTCCGCATCGTCCCTATGACTGTGCTATAGATTTACTGCCAGGTAAGTCTCCGTCTAAAGGCAAACTTTACTCTCTTTCTGTTCCTGAGAGGGAGGCCATGGAGAAATATATTTCTGATTCTTTAGACTCTGGGTTCATCCAGCCTTCCTCTTCTCCTGCGGGGGCGGGGTTCTTTTTTGTTGGGAAGAAGGATGGTTCTCTGCGACCTTGTATTGATTACCCAGAGTTGAACAACATCACGGTAAAGAATACTTATCCTTTGCCGTTGATGTCTTCAGCTTTCGAGAGGTTGCAGGGAGCATCCATTTTCACAAAATTGGACTTACATAATGCTTATCATTTGGTCCGCATCAGGAAGGGGGATGAATGGAAAACCGCGTTTAATACCCCCAGGGGGCACTTTGAATACTTGGTTATGCCTTTCGGCCTTTCCAACTCCCCAGCGGTTTTCCAAGCACTCGTCAATGACGTGTTGAGAGATATGGTCGATCAGTTCATATATGTTTACCTGGATGACATATTGATTTTTTCTTCGTCTCTCCAGGAACATGTTCAACATGTCAGGCGAGTGCTTCAGAGGTTGCTAGAGAATGGGCTTTTTGTCAAGGCGGAGAAATGCGATTTTCATGCACAGTCTGTTTCCTTCCTAGGGTACATCATCTCCTCTGAGGGAATGCGCATGGATCCTGACAAAGTTAAGGCGGTGATGGATTGGCCAAGTCCAGATTCCCGTAAGGCCCTACAGCGGTTTCTGGGGTTCGCCAATTTCTATAGGCGATTCATTCGCAATTTTAGCCAACTAGCCGCGCCTCTGACTGCCTTGACCTCCCCCAGAACTGCGTTCAGGTGGTCCGATATGGCGGAAGCTGTATTCGTCAACCTCAAGAGTCGATTTATTTCGGCTCCCATTCTTGTCACCCCTGATTCCACACGTCAGTTCGTGGTGGAGGTCGACGCGTCAGAGGTGGGGGTAGGAGCAGTTCTTTCCCAGCGCGCGTCCTCAGACGACAAGATGCATCCCTGCGCGTTTTTTTCCCATCGCTTGTCACCTGCCGAACGTAATTATGACATTGGTAACAGAGAGTTGTTGGCGGTCAAACTAGCGTTGGAGGAGTGGCGACATTGGCTAGAGGGTTCAGGGGTACCCTTTATCGTTTGGACCGATCATAAGAACCTTGAATATATTAGAACTGCTAAAAGACTCAACTCCAGGCAGGCTCGATGGGCACTTTTTTTCGGACGTTTTGATTTTGTTCTCTCGTACCGCCGGGTTCCAAGAACATCAAACCCGATGCTTTATCTCGTATTTTTGATCCATCCGCACGCCCGGTTACTCCCGAGTGCATTTTACCTGAGAAAGTAGTTATCTCCACACTCACATGGGAGGTCGAATCGAAGGTCAAAACAGCCTTAGAAGGGGTAACGCCTCCGCCCGGATGCCCATCGGGTCGTTTGTTTGTTCCAGAGGGGTTACGGTCCGACGTTATTCGATGGGGTCATTGCTCCAACGTGGCTTGTCATCCAGGAGTAAGTCGTACTAACGGTTTGATAAAGCAACGATTCTGGTGGCCGTTAATGGCTCGTGATGTTCACGATTTTGTTTTGGCTTGCTCGGTTTGCGCCACTAACAAGACGTCTAACCGTTCTCCTGATGGGTTGCTCCGACCGCTGTCTGTCCCTTCGAGACCCTGGTCCCACATCGCACTAGATTTTATTACCGCCCTCCCACCCTCTAAAGGCATGACGGTTGTTTTAACCGTGGTGGACCGGTTCTCGAAGGCGGCACATTTCATTCCCTTGCCCAAATTACCTTCAGCCAAGGAGACAGCGGTCACGGTCATTGATCACGTCTTTCGGTTACATGGCCTCCCGAAGGACGTGGTTTCTGACAGGGGTTCCCAATTTGTGTCTAAATTTTGGCGAGAGTTTTGTAGGTTATTGGGAGCTACGGTCAGTCTGTCTTCGGGTTATCATCCCCAGAGTAATGGTCAATCCGAGCGAGCCAACCAGGATTTGGAGAGAATGTTACGATGTATGGTAGCCAAGAATCCTTCATCCTGGAGCCAACAACTTTCTATGGTTGAGTACGCTCATAATTCGTTACCAGTGTCATCAACGGGCCTCTCTCCGTTTAAGTGTAGTTTAGGTTACCAGCCACCAATTTTTCCGAGCCTGGAATCCGAGGTCGCGGTCCCCTCCGCTCACGCATTCGTCCAGAGGTGCCGCCACACTTGGACCAGAGCCCGTGAGACTCTGCTCCAAGCGGGGAGGCGCATGAAGGCCAAGGCCGATCGCCACCGGTCAAAGCCTCCCGTATACGTCGTGGGTCAAAAAGTGTGGCTTTCTACCAAGAACATTCCGCTCCGTTCCGTTTCCAATAAGTTAGCTCCCAAATTCATTGGCCCGTTCCCTGTCACCAAGATCATTAGTCCGGTGGCAGTCCGACTCAAACTTCCTCCGGCGTACAGGAGAATTTGTCCCGCCTTTCATGTGTCTAAAATCAAGCCCGTGTTTTATTCTCCCATTAATCCGCCAGTCCCGGTTCCCCCCCCGCCGCGACTCGTAGATGGGGAACCCACTTATTTGGTACACCGTATTCTGGACTCTAGACGGAGGGGACGCGGATTTCAGTACTTGGTGGACTGGGAAGGTTACGGTCCGGAGGAGAGGAGTTGGGTACCTGCTAGAGACATTCTGGATCACTCCCTTATCGATGATTACAATCGGCAGGTAGGTTCGGCTGGGAACGCCAGGAGGCGTTCCTAGGGGAGGGGGTACTGTCACGTTTCATGAATCCACTGTCTCATTTTGGTATGTTGTGTGTGTGTATGTGTGTCTGTGTGGGCGTGGTTACTAATTCCCATTTGATTGTGTTCACCAGCTGCAAGCCCTTACCAGTTTCTTTATATGCCCAGTAATTCCCATCTCACATTGTCAGATCGTTGTGGCTTCCCCGGTGTCGTGTCCTGTTCCTGTGTGGCTCTCTGCTTCTCCTCGTGTGTTCCAGTCTTCGTGGATCTTCGTCGTTGTTTCCCGGTCTGGATTGTTTATTGTTCCTGTTTTGAGCACTCAGTCTACATCTCCACGAGACTCCGGCTAGCCCATCGACGTCCCTGTGTCACAGTTCATCTGAGTGTTTGTCCCCGACCTGTTTTTCTGTGACTTGTCTGACCTACTGGAATAAATAACTTTTACTTGCAATTGTATCCTATTCAATCATCACAATGAATTCATGAGTTTATAAGTGTTTGAATTCATGAGTTTAAGAGTTTAGAGTTTATAACTTTAAATGAGTCTCAGTGGATCAGAAATAGTACATAGAATGGTAGTTAAATGGACTACTTGCACAACTACTTCCGCGTTCTACTTAGTACATATCGGGAGTTTTCGGTTAGAGCGTTTAGCACACCTACATACATGATAACGCGGATTATCACTACCTTTTATGGATGCCAATTAATTAAAACAATGAATAATGATGTCTGTATTAATTATCTTGTGGCTGCTGAAATGTTCCTTAAGCCTATATTTTCTTTCCACCTGTGCATTCTGAAAAAAATAAATAGGCTAAATATCCTATTTATCCACTAACCTGCAGCAGTCCTATATGCTCGTCTTAAGAAGTGTTTTTCTCTTACTGATATTTCATACCTGTTGAGTTTACATTTTTAAATGAATTTGACAAATAAAAAGGATTACTTGTGTGCATTGACCAGTGCTTTATTCCAGTCTTTTAAACTAGTTGAATGAATGAATGCTCGCGAGGTGCCTGTAATGATGTTAAATAGGCTATTTAATTCATCTTAAACAGTAACTGTCACAGTGTCTGGTTTATGTTCCCTGGTGTCCACTAGAGGTCCTCTTTCCCCACGGTGTCATTCACTTTTGGAACTGCATTCCCCACAATCCTTGTCTGCGCTCATCACTGTTCATTGCACTCAGCTGTTCCCCATCATGATTGTCTTGTTCTGTGTATAAATACCCTGCCTGTTTAGTGTTTGTTACGGAGTCCTTGTTATATGTCACACTACTTCGGAAGTCTTGCCTGTTCTTGTTTTGTTTCTGTCTTGGATTGCTTTATGGATTTTGACCCTTGCCTGGACTGTTGTGAGTACGGATTCACCTATATAAAAAACTGCTTTTGGATCTTACCTGTTTTGTGTGTACGTAACGCACACAGCATAGAGGAGAATGAATGACAGTCAACTACTTTGAACAGTACATTGAAAGTAAACATAACATGTTAAACATGGCCGCCGCCAGACAGCCTCCGTCCCCATTTGCGGATGTCATCCACGCTCTCGCGGGTCTACATCAAGAGCAACATCGTGCCCTGCTGGCCGTGAAGGAGGAACAGGAGCGCCGGTTTTTCCGGTTCTGTTCCGGAGCTGGATGGACCGGGAGGGACGGGCCGGACCATCAATGCCAGCTTCAGCCTCGGCCCAGACCATCCCGCTTCACAAGATGGGCTCGCAGGACGACCCGGAAGCGTTCCTCGACCTCTTCGAGAGGACGGCCGAGGCTTGGGGCTCTTTTCGTCTTCGCGCAACAGCTCCGGGACACGTGCCGCAAATGGCTGATGGCCGAAGATCACGACGTCGAGGAAATCATCGACCAGGTGGTACTGGAGCAGTTTGTGGCGCGGCTCCCCCGGAGGACAGCTCAGTGGGTCCAGTGCCACCGCCCGACGTCGCTGAACCAGGCCATCCAGTTGGCGGAGGACCAGATGGTGCCGTGCCCAGGGGTCGGCGAACCCCTTCCAGCTGCTTCTCTCTCTCTCTCCCTCTCTCCCCCATCCCTCTGTTTCTTCCCATCCTGTCCCTCTCCCTAGGTCCCGTGGGAGTTTCCAGCCGAGACCGGCACCCCGTTGGAGGACCGGCACCAGGGCAGAGCCTGTCCCCGCACCTAGGAGAACAGCCTCCGCTTCCGGCTTCTCTCCTCTCACTGCACCCGCGCTCTCCCCACGCCAACCACTTGACCCACTTCCCGCCACTGGGGCGGCGGGAAGGACTGGGCCAGCCTGTTGGCGTTGCGGGGACCCTGGACATTTTATCGATCAGTGTCCAGTGATGGAGGGCGGGACCTTGGTCAGGGTCCCTGACACACCGCAGGCCGCCCCCGATCGAGCTGGGTTGTACCAAATACCAGTAAGTATAAAGGGGGGTACTTTTCAGGCTTTGGTGGATTCAGGTTGTAACCAAACCTCCATCCATCAAAGTCTGATTCAACCTGGGGCATTGGATAATAGCCGCATGGTTAAGGTAAGGTGTGTGTACGGGGAAGTGGTGGATTACCCCTTAATGCCAGTCACGATCCAATTTAGGGGCCAAAAGCATAGTGTGGAGGTAGCCGTAAGTCAGCACCTCCGACACCCGCTAATTTTGGGGACCAATTGGCCGGGGTTTAAAGTGTTATTGGGACATTTATGTGCGGGTGTTTCTGGGACTAAAAGGAGGCGGGGGAGGAGAGCGGTCGCTCAGGTGGGAGAGGCTTTGCCGGGACCATCGGATCCTGCACCAGAGGATCGGAACGCTATTGAAAGACAGGATCTTTCTGAGCGTGATGACTTTCCTCTGGAGCAGTCCCGAGATGAAACGCTTAAAAATGCATTTGATCAGGTCCGCACAATCGACGGGCAGCCTCTCCACCCAGACCGACCTCTTTCATATTCTTAATTCGCAATTATAAAAGATTAGTTGTATCGGGTGACCCAGGATGCCCAGACAAAACAAGATACAACACAGTTATTAGTTCCGAAGAGCCGTCGGGAAATGCTTTTCCAGGCGGCTCATTGTAATCCGATGGCTGGGCATTTAGGGCAGACAGCAACACTAAATCGTCTAATGACCCGATTTTTTTTGGCTGGGCATTCACGAGAACGTGCGCAAGTGGTGTGCGTCTTGTCGCGAATGTCAGTTGGTAAACCCACCGGCCAACCCAAAAGCACCGTTGTGCCCCCTTCCTTTAGTGGAGGTCCCCTTCGAGAGAATTGGCATGGACCTCGTCGGGCCATTAGAACGATCCGCACGAGGGCATCGCTTTGCATTAGTCCTAGTGGATTATGCAACGCGATACTCAGAAGCAGTGCCGCTTCGCAATATTTCAGCCAAAAGCGTAGCGAGCGCACTGTTTCAATTAATCTCCCGGGTGGGAATCCCAAAGGAGATTCTCACCGACCAAGGCACGGCGTTTATGTCACGCACTATTCACAAACTTTACGAATTATTGGGCATTAAATCGGTTCGCACCAGCGTCTATCACCCACAAACAGACGGACTGGTCAAACGCTTAAATCGCACGTTGAAGTCAATGATTCGGAAGTTCGTACAGGAAGACGCCAAAAATTGGGATAAGTGGCTAGAACCCCTCTTGTTCGCTGTACGCGAGGTCCCCCAAGCCTCCACGGGGTTTTCCCCCTTCGAGCTTCTTTATGGGCGTCAGCCCCGCGGGGTGCTGGACGTGCTTAGAGAAACTTGGGAGGACGGACCTTCGAATAGCAAAAAATGAAATTCAATATGTCATGGACCTGAGAACAAAACTCCACACTTTGGGGCAGCTTTCTATGGAGAATTTGTTACAGGCCCAGGATAAACAAAGTCGGCTGTACAACAGGGGGGCTAGACTACGTGAATTTGCACCAGGAGATAAAGTACTTGTATTACTCCCCATGTCCAGTTCGAAATTACTCGCGAAGTGGCAAGGACCCTTTGAGGTCACACGGCGAGTTGGGGATCTCAACTATGAGGTGATTCATACAGATAGGGGAGGGGCAAATCAGGTTTACCACCTCAATCTCCTTAAAAAATGGAGCGAGGCGGAGTCAGTGATGTTGACAACGGTAGTGAGTGGGGAGGAGGATCTTGGTCCAGAGGCGAATGCAAAGTCTCAATCACTCGCTCTGGCTGCTGGTGGAGACCACCTCTCGCCGTTCCAGATCACTGATATACGTAACTTACAAACAGAGTTTGCTGATGTGTTCTCGCCCCTGCCCGGCCAAACCGACCTCATTCAGCACCACATTGAGACAGAGCCGGGTGTAGTAGTGCACAGCCGGCCATATCGCTTACCTGAACATAAAAAGAAAGTAGTTCAGGAGGAATTGAAGGCTATGCTGGACATGGGGGTAATAGAAGAATCCAACAGTGACTGGGCAAGCCCGATAGTCTTGGTACCAAAACCTAACGGCTCGGTCCGGTTCTGTGTGGATTATCGCAAGGTGAATGCTGTGTCGAAATTCGACGCGTATCCAATGCGTCGGGTTGACGAGTTGCTTGATCGGCTCGGCACCGCTCGATTTTATTCGACACTGGATTTAACGAAGGGATATTGGCAGATCCCCTTAACTCCAATGTCTAAAGAAAAAACTGCCTTCACAACGCCGTTTGGATTACACCAATTTGTCACTCTTCCTTTGGGCTTGTTCAGGGCTCCGGCAACCTTTCAGCGCCTGATGGACAGAATTCTCCGGCCACATGCTGCATATGCCGCTGCTTGGATGATATTATCATCTATAGTAATGATTGGCAGCGTCATATGCAGCATTTGCGGGCTGTCCTCGGGGCGCTGTGAGGGGCCGGGCTCACGGCCAACCCAAAGAAATGTGCGGTTGGGCGTGTGGAGGTTAGGTATCTGGGCTTCCACTTGGGTCATGGACAGGTGCGTCCCCAAATTGATAAGACTGCAGCAGTTGCGACCTGTCTAAGACCAAAAAGGAGGTTAGACAGTTCCTGGGGCTAGCGGGATATTTCAGAAGGTTTGTGCCTAATTATTCGGACCTCGCTAGCCCGCTGACTGATCTAACTAAAAAGGATGCACCAGATACCGGAGCGGTGCCAGCAGGCCTTTACCCAGATAAAGGCTGCTCTATGTGGCGGACCGCTCTTACAGGCTCCCAACTTTTCTCTCCCTTTTATTCTGCAGTCGGACAGGGGGATGGGTGCAGTCCTGTCCCAGGAGATAGAGGGTGAAGAGCGGCCGGTGCTGTACATTAGTTGCAAGCTCTCTAAGAGAGAGACTAAGTACAGCACCATTGAGAAAGAATGTCTTGCCATCAGATGGGCCGTTCTCACCCTCCGCTATTATCTCTTGGGATGGGAATTCACCCTCTGTTCACCCGTTGGTATCTGGCGTTACAACCTTTTAAATTTCAGGTGGTCCACAGGCCGGGGGGGAGATGGCTGCAGCTGACTTCCTCTCCAGGAGGAGGAGGGAGGGGGGAGGCTGCAGGCCGGATGGCTCCCCGGCCTGAGTCGGGCGGTGGGGGTATGAGGGGGGCGTGGTTTTGCGGAGTTTGCAGCGGGTGAGTGAGGGAGGAGCCGAGCGGTAAGTAAGTGGATCAAGTGCAAAATAACGAACACCTGTGTCTGATTGCAGTAATTGGTCTGATTGCAGAAATCCTTCCGTGCAAACGTGTGTCGAATAGAAAAAACCCGTCGAGGTTTAAAATTCATAAGCGAACATGTGTGAATCATAGCGCTAATTGTTGTATGTGGGAATCGAAAAACAGATGCCTAATTCCTGTTGTCCCTATGTGTGTGTGTAGCGAAAAAAAAGAAAAAAATCCTGCCACGCCGTTTTGTGAAATATAGCACCAAAAAAACGCTGAGATTTTATTTTGGATAAGTGTGATCTTACAGAAAACAAAGCGTCTGGACACTCAAATTTGAATCACACATGGAAGCAGGCTGGTTGTTATTCCGCTGACAAACACTAGGGCAGCCCTTAGGCCTAAGTGCTTGACAGTTCTCGAATTACACACCGCCCCCTGACTTTACCCTCCATGAGCGAAATAGCGCCATCTCGTGGATACTAGTAACGAGGTCGTCCTTTCCTAAACAATTTCTCTCATCACAATTTCAGATTTTTCCAGTGAATTTCTGAAATTGTGTTTCTAACTTTCATGCATGTGCAAGTTCCAGTTTTACTAACATGATTTCACTCCTGACTGTGTACACTTATTTTGAATTTGGTTCAAACCACAGTTGAATTTAAAAGTAAGTAGTAGCAGTTTCTGATGACCACTTAGGAGGAATGCGCCCCTTGTGGCCTCCCCCCCTCTACGTCAGCTCATCACTTAGTTCCTAACATCATTCTTTTCTGAAGTGGCTTTCTCCCAGTTGGTTTTATTTTGGTTATTATCATTGATACCTCACCGTAGTCGTGATCATCATCAAATATAATGCCAACCTTTAATTTCCTACACTTATTCAAATTTGGTTTGAAACAAACAAATTTCAAGATCAATTTGAATTAAGTCTCCTTTCCTGTTGGGAATGGTTTTATGGCTTTATTTCTATATTTCCTTTTTCAAATTATTTTTAATAATTTTGATTTGATACGTTATGACAACTGTATCCTTACTATTCTAGAAGTTACTTAACATCCATGCATACGCTTGATTTGAATTGTATTTAAACCAGTTTGAATGCAATTTAAATCAAGTTCTCTGTCAGCCAGGTTGACCACTAAGAGGAAGTGGCGCAAACCCTTGGTGGCCCAAACGCGCCACTACAGCTTGCTTCCTCCTGTGCTCTTCCTGCTGCACTTAATCTCTTATCTGAATGGAGGCTAGGTTGTTCTGATAATTAACATTGTCATAATTCCCTTTTTGTTTGTACCATAATTTTAGTAAAGCCGTTGCCTTTGATGATTTTTCTACAAAAAATAGACACTCAATTTGATTTAGATAGAGAGAGCTTTAATTCACGTTGGGGTTTACTTGTCCTTCATCCTGTTTTGTGTTTGTAGGTAGAAATTTATCTCGTGCTGTGCTGATCTCTGCTTGGTGTCCAGCAAGCTGGTTCGTCTGACCTGCGTCACCAGCGCTGACTGAGCGCGAGTCTCTGACTTTCCTGTATCTCTCCGTTGGTGCGGCCCGCAACACGACATCACCAATTTGGCACTGCCGGTTGTGTTCAAAGTCAAGTTGCGTCAGAGGGCACACATTGGTACAGATATACGGAAGGGCCCGGGACACTGCTGTCAAGTGTTTGGGGACGACAGAAAGACCAACCACGATGCTGACTCCAACCCGAATGACCTCATTTCACCCCAGGGAAACTAGAAAAGGTATTAAATCCATCCACTTAGTATTGGCCACAGAATCTAGAGATTCCCCCGGTCATTGAAGTGTTTGGCTCCCTCCTCCTCTCCGAGCCACAAACCGCAGGCTTAGGCCTCCTCTTCCCCTGTAACACTTCCTGTGTACTATTAACGCCATTTCATTACAGACCTTTCCATCTTGGATGGTTGCATGTTACTTCAAACTTTGCTATCTTGCCATTGCTCTTTTCTGTTGTGCTCTGTTCCTTTCAGTTCACCTAGAGACAGAACCTATCTGAGACAACAAGGAACGCTGAATAATAGTTTGACAACCAAGCCGTTAGCATCAACAGGTGACCCCTAAGCTACCGCCCCGTTAAAAATCTTTATTCAGGCCCATGCTGACCTACCCAAATTGTCCCACCGAATGATTTAACTGTCTGCATCAGTTAACCAAAATTTTCATACACGGCATAGCCCGTATTATAGCTCATTAAACGTAGAACGAACTTGCATTGGTCTCTCTGTGTGTGTTGTGTTCCTCTCGCCCACAGTGAAGCCAGTATGTTCCGGTCCTACAGTCCCACAACCCGCTGGGACAACCTGGAGACATGGCTGAGATTCATGACACCTCCATTCCTGCCCAAGGTCGCCAGTGACTCAGAGCCCCGAGCCAAGAGCATCGCAGACGTGGACAAGCTGATGGCGCACAAACCAAGCCAAAGCTCCCACGACAAAGACCGGTCAGACACGTCAAAACCTCGCTTGCCAGCTCATTGCACAAGCACGCCTTCACGAAAGGAGCCGCATTGCCCTGGAGCACGAAGTTGCAACGCTAAGGATGCAAGCCGAGGATGACAACGACCCCGAGCTACAGAAGGAAGTGGAAAGACTTCAAACTGCCCTGTCTGATCCTCATCTGCACATAGACCGAAGAGAGCAGTCAGAGAAAAGAACCAGAGAGGAACTCAACGAGAAACTCCGACAAAGTGAAGCCCCTTGCAAAGAGCAGAGACTGAACTTAAAGAGACTCGGAAGCCACGGCCTGCGAAAGAAACTCGCAAGAGGCCCGCGCTACCATCCACAAGCTCGTTCAGCAGAGACAAGATCTCGAACACGAACTTGACAACATTCACACAGAGTTGCAACACTCTTATAAACTGCAGCATGACCGGAAAAGGGGAAACACACACCACAAGTTTCCCCTGACCGGTCCGCACCTTTCAGCCAAGAACCCAGAGCTGTACAGGGGGGTGAAAGCCCACTGTTCAAAACATCACCAGCCAGCCCACATAGCATGACTACTCAACAGCTAAGAGAAGCTTACACCAAGCAAAAGACTGTGTCCGAAAAGACTGTGAAAAACCATCTATTCTGTCTCTGAACCCTACGCAGAGCTGCCTCTAGAGGGCGCCCCACAACACCATAGCCCTGTTTACAGAGAGTCAAGACCGTTCCAGGCCAGCAGAGGGCAGAACAACCGTGATGGTGCTCGTCCAAGGCACCAGAGCGAGCGCTCTGAAAGATTCTAGGAAGCCAGCCGGCGACCCAAAAATAGCCGACCCCCATCACAAAGAGACTCAAGCCCAGACAGCGGTACCCCTCTCAACATGCCACTGGTAAGCACAAGTCTGAGCACACATCAGACAAACACAGTGCCGCCACGTCTGAGACAGCTGAGACCCTTTAGTCGCTGAAAAGCTTCTTCACAAAAGACTTTCCAAAGAATACAAGAGGGACGAGCCTGACATCCTATGCCTGAGCGTAAGACCTACAACAGGCACACAGAACACTGCTCGTCAGCCACAGACCACAGAGCAAACTGTCACATCACAAAGTGTCAGCAGCACACAGCCACCACAGCTGACAGCTGCACAGCCTGAGCGAGACAGCACAGTTTCCCACAGCTGGGTCCAAAAGCCCAAAAGACCTAGAAATGCTGCTTTGTCTGTCTGTCTCCGCAGAGAACTACACAAGATCGCCCGTCGATCGCCACACCAGACTGCCCGTCGATCGCCACACCAACACCTACGCCAAGACTCCTGGGGAACCTGATCAAAAGGGGGTGGGCCCGGAAACTCTACCTACCCATCACTCTGGACAATGAGGTGAGCCTTGAAGCCCTGGTGGACACCGGCTCAGACCTCACTTTAATGTCAGCTCAACTCTTTGAAAGACTCAGTGCTAAAGCTAAGAGCAAAGATCGAACTCTTATACCCCAAATGTGTGAGTTGAACTTGCAGTCGTACAGCCAAAACGACATCCGGCTCGAACAGGTAGCTCCCATTCACCTGACAATTGGTCCTTTGAGTCCTACCCACCCGGTGTACATCTCACAAATGGACACTTACCCCTTTCTGATTGGCAAAGATCTGCTAGAATGTTTTGAGCTTTTATTAGACTTCAAACACCTGACAGTCTGGGCCCAAGTTCAAGAACCCCTCCCCCTCCAGTCACACAGGTCACCAAAGCCAGACTGGCCGGTCACAGAGGTCACGAGAACTACAACAAAGCCAGACTCCAAGGTCACAGAGTTCCCCGGAACTCCAGCAGACATCCATGGGTACACAGCCTCTGCACCAAGTCAAGGTTCAAGTTCGCTACCCTGCACCTTCCAGCTCGCCAAAGACCATGTAATGCCCACTCAACGATGCGTGACCTAATGCAGAAGGCCTCTAACACAGAAGGCCTCCTCAGAAAGAATTCCTAAAACCCCAATGATTTTGAACTGCAAAACCAGAAGACACTGCACGAACACAGTGCAAGACTCTGCCAAAAAGGTCCCTGATCAGCATAGGACATTGAACTTGTAAAAGTAGATGAAAATGTGTGCTCAAAGAGTTGCAAGACTCTGCATTCGGAAAATTAGAATTTTACTGATTTAAAAGAATCTTAAATGGACGTGTAAATCTCAACGGCCAACAGACTATGCACGACTCTTTTGAAACAAACAGTTTCTAGATGCTGGTTGAATTGGCACTGCTAAACATTAGGTTTCCTGACAATGAAGGGTTACAGAAAACACTAGCTCCAAATAGGGCATACGTCACCCTGACGTCAGAGTGTAGTAAAACCACCTGAGCCTTAAATTACTGTTAACCTACAGGCGTGCATTTGATCTTTGCGATCCAACTAGAACACAACGTGCAATACGCATTTTTGATCGCTGGCTTGTCTAAATGCAGATAAAACGATAGCTGGAATTGACTTCTCTACTTTAAGTGAAAGAGTCTTAGATTTCCAACTAATATCAGTAAGTTCAGCCGTAAAGCGTAAGTCTGTGTGACAAATGAATCTCATTTTAGCAACCTCTAATCTGTACCGATATATATTCTGCTTTGGTTAAAAAGAAATCCAAATTGCAGTATGACTAAACCTGTGTCTGACAAAGAAAGCTCAGGACAGAGTTATCTATATGTAGACCTGGGTGATGCTCCCCTTTCTACAATGTAAAGGCCTTACAAATTATTGTTAGATTGATGTAATTCACCTAAATTTTAGCTGCATCTACAAGCAGAGAGCTACCTAGCGATCAAAACTGTTTACTCGCTGAAAAGTCAGCATTTGTGCATGAGAGGGACGTAACTATAGATGCTTAGACAACCTTTGACTTACAGCAAATCTATTTCCTTACTCGGTAAACAAATAGAATAAGTTGTGTAAAGTAAAGAGAAGAGTTACATGAGTAAAATTAGCAAATGCCAAAACACAGTCGCATTTTACTTAATGTAACATCAAGTTCTCGAAAGACTTAAAGTATAGGTGCCCCCTTTTAACCCGTTTAAACATGCATAACTCATTTAAAAGGTGCAGACATTCTTCAGGTACTCTCAAATTGTTCTGACATGCTCTGGTTCCCATGACAACGACTTGTCACAGGAAGCGCTAACTCGTGATGTCACTTTGTAAACAAACCAGCCTAGGAGGCTAAGCTATCCTAACCTAGCGTCCATCCAGCTTACGCTAAGCTAACCTAACCTAGTGTCCATCCAGCTTACGCTAAGCTAACCTAACCTAGCATCCATTCAGCTTAGGCTAAGCTATATAATAACTTCTACAGTTAGCAGTTAGCATCATTTACTTGAAGCCGTAATTACAGTTTTGTTTATACAGTGCAAAGTATTCTAGAATACTTTCCCTAACCCCAGTTAGGGTTTGTAATTCTTCCCTTTCCATACTTTCAATTCTTCTCAGCTAAAGTTCACCTTCACTAATTTAGGCATAGTCCTTGCTGAGCACTGTAGGCTAAATTTGCAGATGCCCCGCCATTTACACTTAAGTTCAATTACATGTAAAATGTGTAGCTAGAGAAGAATCCGTATAGTAATGAGAATCTTCATCAGCATGTTGACTAAACCTTTGGAGGGACACACACAGAGTGGTTTTGAACACGCAACCGCTGTAACCCACTATGGAGTGGTGGTCCAGGCAAATCCAAAGTTTATTCACTAATGCCACTGATTATTCTCACATTCAGATCATTCCCGTTGTTTTGATCACTTTATTCCTTTTTGCTTTTAATTTTAATTTTTTTTGCTCTTCGTTAATTCTTTCATTTCTTTGACTTTGATAATAATAGCAGTCAGCTATTCCCTTGGCTATTCGGTCATCTATATGATTTAATTTCATTTCCTCTCTTGTTCAAATGTGGTTCCATTTCCCATAGGGCCCAGAAAGGAAACAGAGACACCCTTATTTGTTATTTTGGCTTAGTTTCAACTAGTGCACTCATTTTTGAGACCCTGCAACACAAGTAATTTCAACAATTTACTAGGGCACAACTATAGTTCAGAGGATTGATAATAAGCATAATTTGAATAGGAAAGCTGTCCTTTTTCCCCCTATCATTCACTTCGTCAAGCCGTAGTGAACCACTAGTTAAGTCCAGAGAAATAATTTAGTCATAAGAACCATCTTAAGTCATTTATTTCATCTCGGCTATGCCCTTTTCAGGACATACTCTCGGAACCACATAAAGTCTTGGCCTCCTAACATCCACAGCTAAGATAAGGATACAAGACACACTTCACTAGCTAGCCACACATGAAACACCTAGCTTTATGCTACATACCTAGTGAACCCGTTAAACCGTGGTTTTGAACTTTTAGGATCATGCATTAGTCTCTCCCCACAAGTGTGACAAAATGTCACAGAACCTCTGCTTAACCTGACCTTAACCTTCCAGCTTACCAAAGTCTATGACAAACCAATGGACATTATGAGAAACCACCTCTCAGACCCCTCCAACCACCCTAGCACGCCGTCTGAACCCACCGATGACCGGTGCCCCAGACACCTGCAATACACCTTGCACATGCTGCGTGCACAAGACAACATTCAGCGTTCTGCACCTGATGACATCACTGCGCCAAAGCTTGTGGTGCCACAGTGCAAAAGGGGGGTCATGCCAATGTATGCCCATGACGCACCATGTACTGCACACCGCAGCACCAGAGACACTTGCAAGACACACCGTGAAGTTTTTTAGTTTTATGTGAAGTTTTAGCTCAAAATACCCAACAGTTAATTTTCTACAGCATGTTTAAATTGTCACTTTTTGAGGTTCAGAAAAACGCACCGTTTTAGTGTGTATCCCTTTAAATGCAAATGAGCAGCTGCTGCCGGCCCAGAGGGCGGAGCCTCACGAGCTCGCAGGACGTGTATCAGGACAATCTCTCATCTCATGGAATGATAATATCAAAACATAAACTCTCAGTAGCCATGTTCATTTCGATGCCCACAGAGCCAGATAATATATGCTGTATGGAGACTGAACAGGTATAGTCTAGTTTAATTATGGTTCTAACTTGTTTTTCCATCTTTCTTTTATCCACTATTAGTACAAGCCTGTTGTAGCGGACCGCGTCTGAATATTGTAAAAATATACTGATGAGTTCAATGAAGTTTATTGTACATCACACAAATGATGAAGCGTCAATTTCACTCTAGAAAATCACTGTAAGAGCTGAATAAACAATGTAAGTTATAAGAAGTCCGAATTAAAGTATTATCCATAAACTCTCTCCCTCTCTGGTTACAACTAACAGTAAACAAATATACACTCCTTTTCAGGGGGTGCTTAATAAACTGGTAAACTGTATATCCGTGAAACAACTCCTATGAACTGTAATAAAGTGCGCGCTCTCATTTTCATTACTGCCATGATCAATAATGCTAGGCCTATCGCTCCAGTAAATAAACAGAGCTATGTGGATTAATACATCCAGCTACACAACACCGACAACGCTTGGGAGACATTCTCGTCGGTGCAGCAATGGCGGATGTGTACAACTATAAACTCGCTGTGAACTCGATCAGGGCGGTTCTATGTTAGAACGGCAGTGTCTGTCAACACTCGTGGGTGGGGCCTGTGGCTTTAGTGACGTCACTAAAGCCACACTCTGAAAACAGGTCGTTGGGAGACACTGCTTATGATTTATGGGGATTTAAAAAAAAAGGAGTGGGTGGATTTTTATCACTGCTGGGTGGTTGTGTACACACACTGCCATCAAACATTTATGTCCAAACACCATGCAAAAGTGAATTTTGCATAAGAGGTCCCCTTTAAGTTGGAATTTTTAATTCCTGTTAAGAGACAATGAAAATGTGAAAACGACGACCCTGTAAGGGATAGCTTCCAAATAATTTTGTCAAATTGACTTCAAGATGTAAAAAAACCCCTCTTACTTTGAATAATAATTTGTCTAACATGTTTTTTTCCACAAAAATGTTTAAATTATGTCATTAAAATCCTTAAAATTACATCTAACTATCCCTCATTAAAAATTCCAGAATGTTTAAATATGCAAATATTGTGGAGGGGGACTTCAAGTACTCTGACAGTGGCAAAAAGTATTGAATGTTAGACAATTTATACAAAATAGATTTATAAGCTATGAAAACAATAATGAATGTATTGTCTAATGTGATATGCTTGCAATATATTTCTGACAGTTTTATACTAAGACACTAACAATTTCATGTCGCAGGACACTGAGAACTTGGCCATTACTGTGACCCCAAAGCCTGGAGCTTCTACAAGCAACAACCCAAATAACATGTACATGTTGTGCCTCTCATCACTGGGCATCAAAGAAACTTCCCTCCACTGGTTTGAGTCCTATCTCACAGGTAGGTCCTTCAGGGTTGCATGGAGAGGCGAGGTATCCAAAGCACATCAACTGAACACAGGGGTTCCCCAGGGTTCAGTGCTTGGACCGCTCCTCTTCTCCATCTACACCACATCATTGGGACCCATCATACAGGCACATGGTTTCTCTTATCATTGCTATGCTGACGACACACAGCTCCACCTCTCATTTCAACCAGATGATCCCACAATAGCTGCACGAATCTCAAACTGTCTGGCTGACATCTTGGCTTGGATGAAGGAACATCACCTGCAGCTCAACCTGGCAAAGACTGAACTTCTCGTTCTCCCTGCCAATCCGTCTCTACAGCACGACTTCACTATCCAGCTAGAGTCATCCTCAATCACCCCATCAAGGTCGGTCAGAAACCTTGGAGTAATATTTGATGACCAGCTGACCTTCACAGACCACATTACAAAGACAGCTCGATCATGCAGGTTTGCAATGTATAACATCAGGAAGATCAGGCCTTTCCTAACTGAGCATGCAACACAACTTCTCGTCCAGGCCCTGGTTATCTCTAGGCTTGACTACTGCAATGCTCTTCTGGCTGGACTTCCGTCATGTGTTACTAAACCTCTACAAATGATCCAGAATGCTGCAGCCCGCCTTGTCTTCAACGAGCCCAAAAGGGCCCACGTCACTCCGCTGTTCACCTCCCTGCATTGGCTACCACTCGCTGCTCGCATCAAATTCAAAGCTTTGACGCTTGCTTACAGATCTACCACAGACTCAGCTCCGTCCTACTTTCACTCCCTACTACAAGTCTATGTGCCTACCAGAAGCCTACGATCGGCCAAGGAGCGACGGCTCGTGGTGCCATCACAGCGAGGCACTAAATCTCTCTCCAGAACATTCTCATTCACGGTTCAATGCTGGTGGAATGATCTCCCCACCCTCGTCCGGAATGCAGAATCCCTGACAGCATTCAAAAGACAACTGAAAACTCATCTCTTCCGTGAGTACTTAACATAAAAAAATAAATAAAAAAAAATCTCCTTTAAACCTTTTAAATCTTCCCTTGTCTGGCTTTTGCTACTCTGAGCAATGCCTGAACTTTGTATTTTGAGCACTTCTTGCGTCGTTCTTCCCTCTTCACGATGACTCGCTTGCTTTAGTCCTCAGATGTAAGTCGCTTTGGATAAAAGCGTCTGCTAAATGACTAAATGTAAATGTAAATGTAAATGCTACACAATGTTTAGCTTCTACAGAGCCTAGGAATTGCATATCTGAAAGTGCTATGTTTGTAAGTTAGCACTGATTTGGACTCTTATCCCACGAATGTCAGTGAGATTTCTATTGTGGTTAGTTCAAAGTACGAAATGTTTTTTACTCCGTACACATTACACTTTTCTGCTTTTGTTTTGGTAGATGCACTTCTGTAGGATTTTTCTTTAAGATCATTATTGACCCAATTTAGTGGCTAAGTGAGGTGAAAAAGCATGGAAACAGGTTTATGGACACAGCACCATGCTGTATGGCATTTATTTTTGTTTTTACGAAATAGTTTGAAGTCAGCATTCTGTCCTTTTCAAATGTCTGGTTTGAAATGCAAGATCCATCTTCTGGCTTGAAATGAGACTGTGGTTGCAGTGTACAATGATGTGCTACAATGTGTTGAAAGCACAAAAGTGAATTGTTAATAAAATTCTTATTTGAGTATTTAAGTTCTGTACTTTCTGGGCAATATTATTCCTAAGAAAGGAATTCATTGTTTAATTCATTGCATTGATTAAATTCAAATCAATGTGCGGATTAATGTAAATGATTATTACTCAATTATGTATCATTGATATGTAGAATTCAATTAATTTTTATTAGTACTATTTACACATCAGGGAGTTTATCTTTTTCAACTCAACTCAATATTTTTGTTTAGGTTATAATTAATTCTGTACTGTTTTCTATTCGAATCTACTCATATTAAATGGATAACTATTAAGGGTCTCATTTAATTAATATTTACTCAATACCAAACCTTGTGAAATTTAATTAATAATATTGCTTGTAATCTGTTGCCTCATTTTTATTGAGTAGATATGGTGTATCTTTTCTTACAGTGTGGCATTTGAATTTTGACAGTTGGAGTTTGAACAGTCTTGGCTCAATGGGTTAGAAATAGTACATAGAATGGTAGTTACTTGAGTTTAATGGGATTCAGGGTGTTTAGATTTACATTTCTGAACAGTCCTGGCTCATTTGAACATTCCGCAATGGACATCAATGGGATTTTTCAGAGTTTTAGTCGTCATTTTTAGGAAAACCATTAGTCCGATCAGTTAGAAAAGATATACTAACTTCAGAACAGTCTGAAGGTCTAGTCTGAGTTTGGAGTTTGTAGAATTAAAGCTCCAGGAGGTGTAGCAGTCAACAGTTTTAGTAATAATAAGTTTAAATACAATATCAGTAAGTTGGCTCTCTCAAGCCAACTTAATTAGAAATAAACATTCATTAAAGCTAAAAAGATGGCAAAAGCACATAATAAAATAAATAAAACTTAAACTAACATTAAAGGGGCTATGTGTAGCTTTTTACTTAAAAAAATCTTTAAGATAGAGTTTTCATTTGTACATTTATGAGCCAACCATAATGTAATAGAAAGAATGACACCTTAATGTCCACCACGGTTGCCTCTATCAGCCTGTAGGCTCAATTGTGTGGGGAGGATTCGGGTTCGAATTGGCGCGAAAATTCACAAAATGTGACGTCATGCGCGTTCTCGTCTACTTGGGACTACATCCGTACGGCAGCCATTAGTAAGCAGCGGCAATCGCAAGCAGTAACGTTAGTATTTCAAATGGACTCTGCGGACGGAAAGAAGCGACCAGCCTCCAGCACAATTTAGACACCCACGGAAACTCCTCGTAAGTAAAAAAAAAAAAAAAAAAAAAAGCCTTATCTAGTGCGGCCAAAATAGAGAGTGACCGGCATCGGGCAAAGACAAGACGTCCCCTTGGAATTATAAGGTTCTATCTGACATTTTTGTCAAAATTGAGTTATTCACATATTCTTATTCGGTGACAACTTATTTACATTATGTGATGTGTTTTTTTAAGTTGTGTACATTGTGGGACTTTTTATTGAAAAAACAAAAAGGTTCTATCTACAAAATCGAACTCTAACTTGGCTCTATAAGGTTCTATCTGCGTGAGCCAATCAGCACTTCGAATGCACAGAAGAGGACCAATCAGAATCAACTTTATATGTCATGTCGCCAGCTTTTTCCTTGAAGACAAAAAGAAACCCCATAAAGGCATAATGCTATACATTTACAGTAAATTAAATATTCACTAAATTCACACAATTTTCTTTATAGTGTATTGGTTATTATTATTAATTATCAATGAGGTTATTATTAATAACTATTATTATTATAGTTATTATTATTTGAATTATACAAATATGCAGTGAGTAAATTGAATATTTAAAAAAAACATTTGTGTGTGTGTGTGCGCGCTAATGTGTGAAAGTGTGTGTGTGTGTGTGTGTGTGTGAGTGAAAGTGTGTGACAGTGTGTGTGTGTGTGTGTGTGTGTGTGTGTGTGTGTGTGTGTGTGTGTGTGTGTGTGTGTGTGTGTGAAAGTGTGAAAGTGTGTGTGTGTGTGTGTGTGTGTGTGTGACAGTGTGTGTGTGTCTGTGTGTGTGTGTGTGTGTGTGTGTGTGTGTGTGTGTGTGTGTGTGTGTGTGACAGTGTGTGTGTGTGTGTGTGACAGTGTGTGTGTGTGAAAGTGTGTGTGTGTGTGTGTGTGTGTGTGTGTGTGTGTGTGTGTGTGTGTGTGAGTGAGAGAGGGGGTGTGTGTGTAAGTGAGAGAGGGTGTGTGTGTGTGTGTGATTAAAAAATTAGTCTGACATTTTTTTGTGATCATATAGTCAGTGAATCATTTTTCAATGATTATTAAACTTTATGAATTAATTTGCTGAAGCATGTCGATTTTCTTGTAGTTTTTAAAGTCTTAAAATGTCTTAATTTTTACAATATTAAGCCTTAAAGGTCAAATAGTTAACAATTTCATTGATGGGGTCTTAATTATAACAATAAACGTTAGCATGTTATTTCAGCCATACTGATGTCTAGAGAGAAAGCCATTATACCTGGCCCACTTTAGCTGGAATAAAGTCCTGCTCAGATGTGTTACAGTAGCTGCTTTCTGTCTAAACAAAAGAAAGATTAAAGTAACAATTTCTGCAATAATGTGTTTAATTACCCACCAAATTGGTAACGAAAATTAAGATTCTGCACTGGACAAAATATTTAGACCTACCTTGCTTAATTTGAAATGTCCTAAATACATGGAAGTGCTAAAAAATATTAAATAAATGTCATAGAAAGGATAAAATTTAACTTTCTAACACATGTTGAGATATTGTTACAACATTAATTTTATATTTCATGTTCAAATAATGTTTTGGCAGATAGAACCTTATAATTCTAAGCGAAAAGTGTTTTTTTAGAATTAGAAGGTTCTATCTGCATTTGACCCATTTAAAAAAAAAACATTTACAAATTTGAGAGGGTTTTGATATTGTACATTTAGAATACATTTAGGGTCCCTGTTATTTTCATGTTTGAAAGAAACTTGTTCCCCATATAAATTTTCCTATATGTAATGCAAAAACTTTGAAGCTCAATATCTCAAAACTGCTCAGAACGCAGATAGAACCTTATAATTCCAAGGGGACGAAGAGTCAATATCGGAGCGGCATTTGATTCTTGGAGGGAGCACCGGTCAGCGCTGGGTATAAAAACAGACCCCGAGCTGGCTTTCTTTTTACTGCAAAGGTAAGACATAGTTACAACTCTCTGGTTGCTGTGGTCATGCTCATACGAGCGTGCGCACCGAGAACGAGCATGAGATTGGCTGCAGTTTCTCTAACGGCCACTGGTGTCAGTAACGGTTAGAAATTTCAGAACTTACACAATGCTCCTTTAAAATGAAAACAGAAAAGCTAAAAATAAATCTGCTCCATCTGGACTGAAATACTTTATTGATCATTGGAAATGGTTTGTGAATTTTTTTTCAAAACTGATTAGTTTGGTTTCCATAAGCTATTACATTACCTCGTCAGATAACAACTTAAACAAAACTTTTTGGTCTGATACATTATGATAGGCCTATAACTTTTGGAGTTTCCATTTTGAAGTCTAGCAGTCAAAACTGGATGAGACTTTAAGATTATATCCATGTTTGGCTGAAGCATGTTCACTTATATTTGGCTTGGTAAATATTGAATTAAAATGAGTTGTATTATTGTCTCTAAGACAACAAGTAATTTCCAGATAGAGATGTGAGTTGTAGTCCTTGGTGACTGTGGAATTGCAGTGCTTTTCTTTGGTTGGCATGTCTGAGAGATGAATGAATGATTGATCGCGATTCTTCTCCTTTGTGACAGTGTGAAGTTTCCACCAGAGAGCTCTCCGATGGTTCTCCTGAAACAGATTCATGGGAACTCAACTTCTGTGAATTTCCATTATGCATGTATAGTTGATTATTTTGTTATGTATGAAAGGGAACATTTTTATCTCAAATAATCTCAAAACTGCTCTGTAAATATTACACTTTTCATGAGATTTATCATCAGAGGCCCCCCCAATGACCTGTCTGATGCATGCAAGAGTTTCACAGTCACACAAAAGGCAAACAAGCTCGCAAAATACATGAAAGAATATCCCTTTGTCGTGAGAATGGAGAGGGAGACCAAAGCAATTGAAAATATACTTTCAGGCAGAGCACATATGATATAAAGAGCTGGGGGAGGCAGGCAGACAGACATGAAAAGTTCCAAAGCAGACAATAATATTCATTATTCTTCTAAAAAGCTAAAAAGGGAAATGGAGGAGAGACTGACAGCGATATAGACTGAGACAGAAAGGCATGAAGTGATGGCTTTATGAGGAGGATAATGGAGGGCTGCCCCTTCTTCTCGTCTGTAGAGTTTGCTGAGATGGTAAGATCTCTATACATTATTCATCCAGAAGAGGGTAATTGGAATCAGCTCATCCCTGATTTAGATGGAGGTTTCGTATGTGATGCAAGAAAATTATTATTATTTTTTTTTTAACAAAAAAAAAACGAACTCATGATTTCATTATCATGCACTAATTATAACTTGTTTCTTTACTAATATCTCATGACAACAATACGATTTTTTAACCACAATTAATAGGTGGTGTTAAAAATGCAAAGTGTGTAAAACTGTGTAGTTGATGTTGACCGTGGTCCTGTTGCCCATGCAATTGGTCCTGTTGCCCATGCAATTTTAAACTCGTTGCACTATAGAAATCTGGGCGTTCTGTTTGATCACAATCTAAAATTTGATAAACAGATCAGTACTGTTGTAAAATCATGCTTTTTTTCATCTTCGCCAACTCTCTAAAGTGAAACCCCTTTTTATACCGAAATACTTCCAAACTGTGATTCATGCTTTTGTAACATCTTGTCTTGAATTATTGTAATTCACTTTATCATGGTGTCTCGCAGTCTTCCCTCTCCCGTCTACTGCTAGTGCAAAACGCTCGTAAGTTTGAGCCGGTAACTCCTATATTTGACAGGTAGCCAGTGCAGATAAAAAAGAAGCGATTTAAAAATTCTACTATATATCTATAAAGCCCTCAATAATTTGGCCCCTCAGTACCTCACTAATCGGCTCTCTCCGAACACTCCTTCTGAGATTCAGTGATCTCTGTTTACTCCTCGTGCCTAGATCCAGACTTAAAAAACGAGGCGATCACGGTTTTGCGATTGCGGGTCCTAAACTTTGGAACAGTCTACTAGTGTTGTCACGATACCAAAATTATGACTTCGATACGATACCAGACTAAAATACCTCGATATGATACTGAATCAATACCATGGGAAAAAAAAACGAAAACAGTAAATGTAACTGAAAAATATGACAGAACTTACAATTCATTGTTTTATAAATTAATTTAAAAAAAACTTAACTTTGTTTCTTCCTTGCTTTTTCATTCCCTCCCCTTTATTAAATAAAATAATAATAATAATTAGCAAGTGCCAGTGTGTACGTCCTTACAAAGATGTTTGCAACATTGACATTATTATCAATCATGTTAACATTTGCTAACCTTTCACAATTCTGAGCAGGTTGGGATGACCGAAATCTTATTTCGTGAAACGAGTTATTTAATATTTTTTAAATGTAATTTATAATTACAATATAGATACTTAATTTAATTGTATCTTTGTTATTAAAAATAAGCAAAAAAGCAAATTACAAACAACATGACAAATACTATGAGACAAATAAAATAAACAGTGCTTCATTTCTTTTTTGAATGCTACTGTTAAATAAACCTAGTACTGTAGCTGAAAAAAAATAAAGTCTTCACTCTATAAATTAACTGTAGACTGATTCTTAATAAATAGATACATTTATTCAGTCAAGCATTGGGTGATTTGTCTATTTTCTGTTGTTTCATTAACATTAATTACACAGTGTTTACATGAATACTTGCCAGGGCGTACATTTTTACCTAGAATTTTGATTATTCAATCCAAATAATCCACGAAAGAGAACTGAAGTCGCAATCGCATGCTGTGTGAAAGGCGTGTGCGTGCGCTTCAGGTCTGAGCCCGGCAGCCTAAGCATGTCCTGCGCTTTATTTTCTCATGCATGTATGTTCCGCTGTGCGTACATATTTTACTGTTCTGCTTCCATTGTTTAGTGACTGAAAACAGTGGAAGCAGAGCTCTGCACACACATCCTGACTCCGGCTGTCACACATCGATGCAAATTAAAGAAATACTGCTCTCATTATTTAGAGTGCTGTGAGTCTTAAAGTACCGGTACTAATACAATTTCATATTGTACCGATTTTAATAGCTGGGTATCGCGATACCTTTCTAGTACAGGTATATCGTGCAACACTACAGCCTACCTCTCCATATCAAATTAGCTCCCTCTATTTCCACCTCATGTGGTGAGGTGATTTTCTTTTTCCCGATAATACTAGTTAATGTTATCGCTTTGGACTGAAACTTAGTGACTTTGTTCCCAAACGGTATAACTAAATCTCATCCTTTTTTTGAAAATTTTCTTTTTTTTTTGTGGGGGTTTTGTTACCTTGTTACACTTGTGGTGTTCCCGGTCAAAAATGACCGGCCTATAAAAAATAGCTTATAAGTCACTCATTATACCATATTTTCACCCAATCTTGGATTCAATCTTTTTGTCAACTTGTTCTCTTTCAATTAGGACTGGTTTTATATTTCTGTTTGCATCTGATTAATCGTGGGCCTCATTTGTCTGAGAGTAGGCATCTCATTTTTTGAGTAAAAAACAAATAATTTATAAGTAAATTTGGAAATATGAAAAAAAAAAAAAATGGCTATTGTTGATCACACTAGTCTACTCTAATGTTTCACCAGGAACTTTGTTTTGAAACTTTTGTTTTGTAAAAAATATGGCACATAGTCACACTTGTGGTGTTCCCGGTCAAAAATGACCGGCCTATAAAAAATAGCTTATAAATCACTCATTATACCATATTTTCACCCAATCTTGGATTCAATCTTTTTGTCAACTTGTTCTCGTTCAATTAGGACTGGTTTTATATTTCTGTTTGCATCTGATTAATCGTGGGCCTCATTTATCTGAGAGTAGGCATCTCATTTTTTGAGTAAAAAACAAATAATTTATGAGTAAATTTGGAAATATGAAAAAAAAATATGAAAAAAAATGGCTACTGTTGATCACACTAGTCTAATCTAATGTTTCACCAGGAATTTTGTTTTGAAACTTTTGTTTTGTAAAAAATATGGCACATAGTCACACTTGTGGTGTTCCCGGTCAAAAATGACCGGCCTATAAAAACTGGCTTATAAATCACTCATTATACCATATTTTCACCCAATCTTGGATTCAATCTTTCTGTCAACTTGTTCTCTTTCAATTAGGACTGGTTTTATTGTGTGTGTCTGGGTAGCGTGTGTATGTATCGATACATGCACAGGTCCAAGGGCTCGATGTTTGCAAGCACACATGCTCATATGTGTACATGAAAATAATGAACATGCTCCTGAAAACTAAATTGTTCTGTTATTTTCAGTCTCTCCCATTCACTTTCAATGGTCGGCCATTGTGACCATTTTTGACCATGCCTACTCTCAGATAAATGAGGCCCACGATTAATCAGATGCAAACAGAAATATAAAACCAGTCCTAATTGAAAGAGAACAAGTTGACAAAAAGATTGAATCCAAGATTGGGTGAAAATATGATATAATGAGTGATTTATAAGCTATTTTTTATAGGCCGGTCATTTTTGACCGGGAACACCACAAGTGTGACTATGTGCCATATTTTTTACAAAACAAAAGTTTCAAAACAAAATTCCTGGTGAAACATTAGAGTAGACTAGTGTGATCAACAGTAGCCATTTTTTTCATATTTTTTTTTTCACATTTCCAAATTTACTCATAAATTATTTGTTTTTTACTCAAAAAATGAGATGCCTACTCTCAGATAAATGAGGCCCACGATTAATCAGATGCAAAAAGAAATATAAAACCAGTCCTAATTGAAAGAGAACAAGTTGACAAAAAGATTGAATCCAAGATTGGATGAAAATATGGTATAATGAGTGATTTATAAGCTATTTTTTATAGGCCGGTCATTTTTGACCGGGAACACCACAAATGTGACTATGTGCCATATTTTTTATAAAACAAAAGTTTCAAAACAAAATTCCTGGTGAAAATTTTAAGTTGACTAGTGTGATCAACAATACCAATTTTCTTCAGATTTTATTTAATATTTCCAAAATTATTCAAAAATGTACAAAAAATTACTCAAAAAATGAGATGCCTACTCTCAAATAAATGAGGCCTATGATTATTCAGATGCAAATCAAAATATAAAACCAGTCCTAATTGAAAGAGAACAAGTTGACAAAAAGATTGAATCCAAGATTGGGTGAAAATATGGTATAATGAGTGATTTATACGTTTTTTTTTATGGGCCGGTCATTTTTGACCGGGAACATCACAGATGTTATAGGGTTTTGAACACCACATGAGGGTTAAGTCTACTCTAAAGACATTTATTCTCTCTGGCTTTCAATACTCCTTGACCATAGGTTTGATTTTTGTTTTACTATTGTTGTGTGCTTTTTAATTTTGGTAGTTTTATTTTTCTATTTTCTTATTTTTATTTGTTTCTGTTCAGCACTTTGGTCAGCCTTGGTTGTTTTTACAGTGCTTTATAAATAAATATTGTATTATGTTATGTTATGTTATGTTATGTTATGTTATGTTATGTTATGTTATGTTATGTTATGTTATTGCATTATATTGTAATGTAGCAAGCATTTAAAGTAATGGTGAGATTTTAATGGAGGCCAACAAGCAACTTAAGACCAACTTAATATATGCAATACTATAGACTTCAATTGATGTTCTGTCATATCTGAACATGGCTCATCCAATCAGATTTAAGAGCTGGATCTCTGTTTCATAATATGTAATGTAGCAGCATATCTAGAGCAGCATGTAATGTTATCATCCCCAAACCTGGTTTATGTTGTGATCTATATGCTTTTTGTTACCTTTCTCCAGTGCTGTTAAATGTTTAATTTGAATGTGAATCACAGCAGGCTGCTCAAAGTAGCGTCATATATCAGGAAGTGCCATTGTGTTCCTGCTCTTTCCACATATGAGTGAATGGTTCTTATTTAACAATGTGCTAATTAACATTTATAATGTGGAATGAATCTCATCACTTACTGCATCTTTAAAACACACTCGCTCCTCTCGAGTAAATCCCCCTCATTGACTTTTCAAGGTTATTTTACTGCTTTTGTTTTCACTGGGACAAACAGGAGTTAATGAAATTACATTCTGTAATCTTTGCTCCAAGTTGAGCACTAGCAGCTTGTCCTTGGTGGTCTTTTCCTAGATTGTCAATTTTTCCTTTCCTCATGCAATTTATACTTTCTTATAAATTCTTTTCAAAATTACAATGTTATGTGTTTTGAATCTTGACTTTGAGCATAACTATTTTAACCCCCCAGTGTAAACACCAGTTTATAAAGTATTTTATAAAGACCAAAGCATCTGCTAAGGTCATCAACACAACCCAGAGCAGAAACTATTGACTAAATAAGACATCTTCACAATAACCTCCCAAGAGCAAATTCATCTGTTCCTTTCTAAATCGACTCCTTTAGCCGAATAGTTCATGCTGCTGTTGATTATCCATTGCTTTTGCGTTAAGCTCAAATAACCATTAAAGATGTAAAGCCCACTTCTTAAAGGGAACATTTTTGCATACTTTCACATTAATGTCCTAAAAAAGAAGTCTATACAGAACAGAAGACTATATAACAGGATTCCTTTAGCAAGCGATCATGAGCAAACATCTAACAAGAATCAAAGTCACAACTGTAATTTGCTTAGCATGCTAAATATATCCTCAGACATATACCTCATAACATTTTAGTTTAACATTAATAGTGTCAGAATTATACAGTGATCTTAAAAGTATTTGTACTATAATATACTATAATATAAGCGTTTCTCTGTTTTTCTACATTCTCCATCCCAAACATGATGTTTTAGTTAGCACATTTTAGTCTACTTTATCTTTTATAAATTATAAATATTATAAATCATATTTATCTCCCTTTAGGTGTTAAATATGAATGTTTAGTTCTAAGCATTTGGTCCTCCATGGACTTTTTCCTTTATGTTAATCTCTCAAGAAATGTAATTCCTATTATGCAGTACATTTTTGCATCCCTATCACATGCATCTAAATCCATTTAGATAAAACATAAAATATAAATCATATTAGTTCATTACTTTTATTTGAGCAGATGTTGCCATTTTTGTCATGTCCCTGGGTGCTGTCTCTAATGTGAAAAACTGGCAATTTATTTATACATTTTCCAGGTGTCTCTTAATCCCCCCTCCTCCAATCAATATGCTTCATTAACTTAATTTGACATTCTCATGTTATTGAACTGTCAGTCTCTCACTAACTTTAGCTCTTTATTTTATATTCTGTTTGGTATTCTGTTAATTATCTTGACATGGTGTAAATGATGAAATAATTCAGAAGACATTCTTCCTGAAATTACAACACAACTCTGTTAATTTTCAGTTTAAAATGTACTGCTTAATAGGAATGACCCACCCACAGTCCTGAAATACAGATAAAAGAGTTGAAGGAGAGAGAAGAAAGTTTGATTGAGTGTGACACATTTCATAATTCATCACAGTGGGTTACATCATCTGAAAGAGGGGCGCGTCCTCCTGCAATAGCACTGAACGCCTGAGGGGGGTGATGTTGCTCTACGAGGATTCGAGACCTTTTGATTTCTGCTCTCACTTTGACTCTGTAAGA
Organism: Gila orcuttii; assembly: GCA_026230005.1. Taxonomy (NCBI): domain Eukaryota; kingdom Metazoa; phylum Chordata; class Actinopteri; order Cypriniformes; family Leuciscidae; genus Gila; species Gila orcuttii. The sequence continues at coordinate 23,961,186 of JAPDVR010000005.1, read as the reverse complement.
GCAACTTTGAATTTTACAGTGCTGCACTGCAAGGTATCTTTCCCTCATTCCTTCTGTTCTCAACCCTATCATTTGTCAATAATACAAATATCAAAATTTATAAGAATCATGGAGCTGAAAGAAGCATGTATCTAGAAATACCAACACGAGCCCATGTGATATTAACCAGAAGGTGAAAACCCTGGGGTAGTTTGGTATTCAGCAGCAATGAGTCAGTAGAGCCGTTTACTCATAAATAGAAGGAAACCAGTGTGTTTGTGAACGGTATAGCATGGCAGAATATGGCTTGCATTGATATACTACACTTTTGAAAATACAAAAATGAGGATCTTGCTCACTTATTCAGTCCACCACATACCACATGGTTGCAAGTTATAAATTATTATTAATTTTAATAAATACTTGAAATTCAGATATTGACAATTACAAGGACACAGCTCACCTTTTGGGTTAATGCGTGCCTGAAGTAGTTGCTTGTCCTTTGGGTTGTGGTTAAACAAGATGTTTCTGTGTTGTAATTGTGTTTGTTTATGAACAGCATTGAACCTGTTTACTTTGACTTTGCTTTTGACGTGTACATTTTACATATAGCACTACAGACATGAATGATTCCTCTAATCATGTGTCTTATTGAGGTACGGTGTGCTGTTTATTTGTGATTGAACTTGCAATTTTCACCTGGTAGATAATAAAATGGGTGCACAATTCCACAGACTTACATAGGAAGGGCCCGAGAATATCAGAGACTTGAGGTTGACTCTTTTCAACCATCCCAGGTTAGTACTAGTAAATGTAAAGTAGCTGGTTGTTGTAATTGCATGTATTGTGCATTTGAGTGTTTTTACTTTGACTTTGCTTTTGACTTTTGATTTAAATACATTTGAAAGGGAACTTAAACTTAAATACAAGTACCAAACAGCTGTGAATGTGAGATCTTGCTAGGAAATCTTTAGTCATCCACTAGAGTAGCAATTTGACTATTCTCCCAGCTAATAATTGGCTAACGGTTACGGCAGATTTGGCGCAATTCTAACTAAGACATCTAAAAAAAATAAAAATAATGGATGGGTCATTTGTAAAAATCAAGAATACCAGTGATGGTTAAACTGAATGAAAAACAGAACATCATACTAAATTCGGTAAGTTCTTTACATTTTTTAAGGTTTCAGTTTAGCTAATACCCTGTCTACACGGGATGCAAAATCCCCAATAGTAAACTGATGTGCCTGCGCTACTTGTGACACAAAGAACAAATGGATTTGCAACCATCGGTCGCTTTGTTGAGAAGGGTATCGCTCCACAGGGTGGGAACTCCAAAGGGGGATGGAAGCTCCAAAATAGGGTATGGCTTCCTACTATAGACAGACAGACACATGACAGGCATGTGTGATTTTTTTCTCCCCAAACCAGTTCAGTGCAACCTCTCCCCGAAGCCAATTCTAAAGATTGAATTGTACATGTCAATCACAGTGCTGATTTACTACAGAATGCTACAACAAATGCTAACCCCTAAACCTACACCATAACCTTAACCAATGAAATTGACTGCATGTCGGGATTTGCAATGAATTGCATGCTAAAGAAAATGGCAGTTCAGGAGATAAGCAGTTAGCAGTTAAGATAATACGAAATGAGATCACTGAGCCGGGCCGTATATCTCCCCAACCAGACCTCACCAGACAATGGGACCTTTTTAGTTGCACCCAGCATCATTGCCACCTTCTACCCTGCGAATCTTGAGCCCTGGGACGCAACCGTCGTTTAGAACAAAGCAACAGAGTAAAATGTACCCACACGTAAAAACAAGATTTTTATTTAATCAATGAGAAACGATGTTTAATTTACACATTTTTATTTTGAAATGTAAGTCAATGACAATTGTCTGAATCTAGAGATAATGGCACAAGTCTTTATTCATGAAAACCTCACCCACTTTTGGAGATCTCCAGTCTGAAGCTATACCTACTTAACTCTGTCACGTTTAGTGTAGACAGCCTCAAGTTGTTGAGGCACGGTGCGATGCAACAACGGTCACGTCCAGTGTGTAGATATGGTTTTGCACACTATACGCAGTATAAATAATATAGCAATAATGTTTGAACGCATTAAGTAATACATCAATGATGTTTGTGATGGTTGGGGGGTGAGGTGCGAGTGAAATTGAGATATTAGAGAAATTAGATAAAAGTAGGGTGGCATGAAGAGAGAAACAAACAAGGTTGGAAAGAGTTTTGAGGATTGAACTGTATATAACACTGTATGAACAGAAACACAAAAACACATATACACAGGACATTCCCAAACGTGTCAGCCCGTGACTGAAGCATATTCATAGCTGGTCATGGGTGTAAAATCCATCTCAGTATGCCTCTATACAGCCAAGGTAAAGATTCAGTCATGTGAATAATTAATAGCTTTCTAAAGTGAGCTGCCAACAACATACAACCACTGGAAAAGGCATGTGTATGTGTGTGAGCGTGTCAAAGAAAGTGTGAAAATGTGTGAGAGGTTTTTAAATGTCCTAAGGCACTTGTCAAAAGTTTGTGTGTTGTGATGTTCAACTCACTGTGATGGTTGCAATGCATGCTGCGAGGTTAATAGTTGGATGACACTGTAGATCATTTGCTTGAAAATAAACTTGAAACAGGCTGCTGTGAAATCTATTTAAAACTGTCTGCTAAAGCAGACACCAATACTAGTATTGATCTTAAACCATTTACAGTAAAGTTTCAATTTTATGGCAAGTAATTCCTGCATCGTTTGAGCTACTGACATGAATGATATCTCAAATCATGTGGAGATTTGAGGAGATTTGTTGAGGAGAGATGTACTGTTGCTTCTCTAACAATTGACTTATTGGAGGACAATAAAATGTGCATAAAATCCTAGAGATTAACATTGAAGCAGGGGCCACATAGCCATCATTTTTTTTAAGATTATTAAGGTTAAAATTTTCATTTAATATAGATTTTTAAAAAATTTTTTTATTGATTCAGCTTTATTTCAATTAACAATTTTTTTTATTGGTCTTAGTTAACGATTACAACACTAAGTTTTCAAACACACACATGCATGATGTGACTGGCAAATGAGATGAACCAGTTCTACTGTCGCTTTGAGAGGCAATCGGACACCATCCCCCTTGACTCCTCCGCTCAGCTTCAGCCTCAGTCCACCACTTCCTCCCCCCCCCCTCCTCAGAGTTGGCCAGCTCCCCCCCTCTCTCCATCTCAGAGGGGGAAGTCAACAGGCTATTCAGGAGGCAGAACCCCCGCAAAGCAGCTGGGCCGGACTGTGTATCTCCATCCACCCTGAAGCACTGTGCTGATCAGCTGTCTCCGGTGTTCACAGACATTTTTAACACCTCACTGGAGACATGCCATGTGCCAGCCTGCTTCAAAGCCTCCACCATCATCCCTGTCCCGAAAAAACCAAGGTCCACAGGACTAAACGACTACAGACCCGTCGCCCTGACCTCTGTGGTTATGAAGTCCTTTGAACGTCTTGTGTTGTCCCACCTAAAATCCATCACAGACCCACTCCTGGACCCCCTGCAGTTCGCCTACAGAGCCAACAGGTCTGTAGACGATGCAGTAAACATGGCCTTTCACTACACCCTCCAGCACCTGGACTCCCCTGGAACCTATGCTAGGATCCTGTTTGTGGATTTCAGCTCTGCTTTCAACACCATCATACCGGCCCTGCTGCAGGACAAGCTCTCTCAGCTGACCGTGCCTGACTCCACCTGTAGGTGGATCACTGACTTTCTGACGGACAGGAAGCAGAACGTGAAGCTGGGGAAACACGTCTCTGATTCCAGGACCATCAGCACCGGATCCCCTCAAGGCTGCGTTCTTTCCCCACTTCTTTTCTCCCTGTACACCAACAGCTGCACCTCCAGTCATCAGTCTGTCAAGCTCCTGAAGTTTGCGGACGACACCACCCTCATTGGGCTCATCTCTGGTGGAGATGAGTCTGCCTACAGATGGGAGATCGACCATCTGGTGACCTGGTGCGGCCAGAACAGTCTGGAGCTCAACGCTCTGAAGACAGTGGAGATGGTCGTGGATTTTAGAAAGAGCTCAGCCCCATCCTCCCCCATTATCCTGTGTAACTCCCAAGTCACTGCTGTGGACTCCTTCCGCTTCCTGGTCACCATCATCTCCCGGGACCTCAAGTGGGAGCTGAACATAACCTCCATCACCAAAAATGTCCAGCAGAGGATGTACTTCCTGCGGCAACTGAAGAAGTTCAGCCTGCCAAAGACAATGATGGTGCACTTCTACAACGCCACCATTGAGTCCATCCTCACCTCCTCCATCACCATCTGGTACGCTGTTGCCACCGCCAGGGACAAGGGCAGGCTGCAGCGTATCATTCGCTCTGCAGAGAAGGTGATTGGCTGCAATCTTCCATCACTTCAGGACCTGTACGCCTCCAGGACTCTGAGGCGAGCAGGAAAGATTGCAGCTGACCCCTCCCACCCCGGACACATACTGTTTCAGTCTCTCCCCTCTGGCAGGAGGCTGCGGTCCATCAGGACCAAAACCTCTCGCCACAAAAACAGTTTCTTCCCATCGGCAGCTAGCCTCCTTAACAAGGCCCGGGTCCCCCACTGACACTCCCCCCTTGCAAATTACTCAAATGTCTCTGCACATGTAAAAAACTTTCTTCTCATTTCATGCACAACCTGGCACATTGCACATACTTGTAGTTAATCTTTATTGTTGTATATTTTATTTTGTCAATTTATATTTCATTTCATATTTATATATATTCTAGTGCTGGGCAACGATTAAAATTTTTAATCGCGATTAATCGCATGATTTTTACACATCGCATTGTTATGCGCAAAATTGAATTATGACTTCTTAAGTAGTGTATAGCTTAGGTTTGGTCATGCCATGGTTTCCCACGTAAGATTACATTAAACAGAGTAAAAAAAAACTATTTATACTTTATACTCATGCCGTAGCTGTGTAGCGCGCGTACACTTTGGCGTACCCTGACATGCACCTCTCCAAAAATGTAACGTCAATTCTACGCGTACCGCAAGCGCTGTGATTGCTAGAACTGCTCCCCGGGTTTCACATGCTCCCTCTGCATGTGTAATTGCGCGTCAACCTGGACAACGACGCAGAGATATAAATGAAAACCAACGCGTAGTCTATAGCGTATAGTCTTCGGCGTAAGTCCGATGCAGAAGTATAAATCAGCCAAGAGTGAGGTGAAGTGGTCGAGCACAAGGTGCAGCGACAAGCGGGTGCGTTCCTGTGAAACTGTTGCGGTCATGCTCGCCTCACGCACGCGCACGCGCCCGCGCCCGCTCGTTGCCGAAGTTCAATTGTCTATAACTTTTTATAAAGGACGCGCAGCACAAATCATTAGAAGAGACTGATCCTCGGCTCGCTGTTAGTGAGTTTCCAGAATCTAAATAGTTATTATCTATAGGTTTTATAGGTAGGCTACTATCAGAGCGCCTGCCATTCACTCGCGGAGCGCAACCCTTTAACTGTTCACCAAAGAGAACCTGCCTCTCTCCACTGCTTGTTTGGGTGGGTTATTTGCTGGCTGACCAACATCCCACCCCTCCTGTGATCATGGTTTGACTGTAGGCCTATGTGTATTCAGAGCCAGTGAGCAACGGACTTTCAAAATAATAATAAAAAAAATAAACTGCGTTAACGTGCGATAAAAAACTTGTCGGCATTAATTAATAAATGCGTTAACGCGATAATAACGCGTTAACTTGCCCAGCCCTAATATATTCCTACATTTATTTATGTCAACTGTATGTTTGTCTACATGTAGCACCTTACGACCAAAGCAAATTCCTCGTATGTGTAAAACACTACTTGGCAATAAAGCACCTTCTGATTCTGATTCTGATTCTGCATTTATTTTGTGCCTTGAAACAAGTCATTTTCTGTAAAACCACAATGTGCTTTATGCCAAACTGCACCAAGTGTTCTTGTGCATTAACATTATGAAATGAAATATGTACTGTATACTTCAGTGTGGCAGCTGTTTTGACAGAAACAACCGCGAGCTAAGTGGCAATCTGTACTCCGATTGAGAGGGTAAATCAAAGTTGATGTCATTGCACTATTATTAGCACTGTTTGCTAATATAAGCATCTCTATTACTATTGCTCATATTTAGGGTTAGAGATTTGAGATTTGAACAAGGCCGTTAAATTCAGGTGCATAACTCATTCTGCACTGTTTGGGCTACAGATGATTCCACATTGTGTGGCTTGCTAATAAGAGATGTTCTACTTTCTAAGTGATCAGACTTAAGATTCGCATATGGCAGTTGATTAAAATAGGGTTTAAAAAACATGTATTTTAAAAAAAAAACATGGATATGGCCCTATGAAATCTGTTCTATATTTATTTTTCTGAAATTCTTTTTATTCTTTTGTTTGAATTTTGCTGGATTCCGTTTAAATGGGGAGCCTTGGAGTCAAAAAGGCTGCAAATCACTGACCAGGGCTTGACATAAACAATGGCCCGATGGCCCGGGGACAACAGTAAGTTGTCACAGGCTGATTGGCTGATCAACACAGGCTGTTGACAGGCTGTTGAACTACATCAGCAAAACAAACAGCTAACGTCATACACAGTGGCGCGAAGAGTGTCAATGTTACTTCAGGTTATTTATAACGTGTTCACATGTCAAAGAACTACGAGGCTGATACGAGAAAGAGGACATTCCTAGTAGGGCTGGGCGGTATATCGAGTTTGTACAATATATTGATTTATTTTTTTTTAATTGATATGGAATGAGGCAATACCATTTATATCGATACAGTATTGATACGAGAACATCTGAAAAATAGCGGAGGACGCAGTGTGAGCTCCTGCAGTAAAAGAACATAGTACAATTTGTCCTGAACATGACACAAGCTTATATTAAGCGCTTCAATATAACTGGTAAGATATAATTAACGAGTTTAAAGCAGCTTGCCCGGTCAGATGCTCTGACAGATAAATAGCCTACTTGCGCTGTTTAATGCGTTTGAGACGTGGTGCTTTCCTCAGTGCTTAACTTACATTTCGCAGGTATATTCTCCATCTGTAAATGTTAGAAAGTCAAACAAATATGTCCATTTCACTGTCAGAAGAGGACAAGCTTCTGCAAGTGAATCTCCGGTAAAATTCAAGCTTCCGTTAATGAGCGCGCCAAACAGACGAGCACAATAGAATAGTAGCGCAATAATTCTGACTAAAATATACATATTGCTAAAATATTTGTTGTTGGAGACAATAAATGTGCCATATGTGGAATTTTATACCTACAAGTATGTTTTTATGAAGGTGACCATTATAATGGGGTAATCAAATGCAGGCTAATATAATTAGTTTGTGCTTTTGTTTTTATTTTCATTTTTAGTTTAGCCTTTAGTCATTTTAAAAACAAAACCATTATTTTTGTTTTTAGATTGTAATGTGATTTTAACCACCTTTTTGCACATAATAGCCTATATTGCATAGCCTACATTACATTCCCTATATTTGTTTCCATATCCTTCAATATCAACATTGTTTGGATATCATTGAGCAGGATGTGAAAAAACATTTTTTTTTTTAAATAAATACAGATTTTCTTTATCCAAATAAAAAAACGTAGAAAGTACCGAGATATATATCGTATATCGCCATTTAACCAAAAAATACCGAGATATGATGGTAACACTTTACGGTAAGGGTACATGAATTATCATGAATTCATGTATAAATTCATGAATGAATTAGGCATTAATTCATGCATTAGTATCTCATGAATCATCAGGAACTAACACGAGTTCAACGTTTTCATTAAATATGATTATGACCGTTCATAATTGATAGACACCTGTCACTGCGCGCTGACAGACAGCAAATCATATAACGTTAGGCTATTTACATAACGTCATAACTATAATGTTAACGTGAGCAAAAAATAACAGATTTTACAATTCTAACTTTAATTGATAACTGAAATGAAATCAACCATCTGTAATATTTAATTAACTTAATTATGAAAAAAAATATAATGGAAGTAAAACATTTAGGCCATGAAATAATATTCATTCATTTAATAACATTAAATATGAATGTAATAATTTATTTTGAATGTATACATTTCATCAACGTTTATCCATACAGATACTGTAAATATTTCACTGAAATATTAATATTTGTTTATTTGTCTCCCTTTTCCTTGTGTGTAATCAGATAATCGGTACTGCTCTGTGTAAGTATTCTGTTGGAATCACTGTCTGACACATTCTCAGTTTTTGCATTGTAGATTTGTCATAGACATTTACAAAAACTTTCTTTACACCATATATATAACTGTATTTTCATAAACATTTTGCTTATGTTATCTGTTAATATTTTGGGTATCATTTTTCTTTTTAAATGAGATGTGCCTAACCCACTGAACAAACACTGTATTTTTCAGTACAGTGGTGTCATATGTAGCATAAATTCTTAGATGTTATTGTACATATTCGTGAATAAAAGTTTAAACTGGGTTTATAACATTAAAATGTTGTTTGTCCTCTCTCTTTTCAGTATTCATTGCCATCTAATCCTGATTGCAGAATTGAGCTCCAACCCCAGTTAAGCAGACCTGAACCAGTTGATTGAGGTCTTCAGGATCAGCAGAAAGTACAGACAGCTAAACTCCTCCATGGCCAGGACTGGACACCACTGCTGTAAGTGATCCATCTAGTCATGTTCAGGACATATTGCAGGGGATCTCAGCTCTGGCCCTTGAGGACCACTGTCCTGCAGACTTTAGCACCAAACCCTGGTCCAAGTCCAACACACCTGAACAAGCTAGCCTAATCGAGCTCTTTTGGTTAAAAGAGCAAGTGAGATTGATCAGGTCTGGACATAAACTGCAAGACAGTGCACTTCGATGACCAGAGTTGAGAACTCCTGACATATTAATTAGTCAATAATCACAGATGAAAAAAATAATAATTTGTATTTGTATAGATTTATGTAATATGTAATATTACTAATATTCAGTTGTCTTCTCTCTTTTTTCCTTAATTGTGTTGTGTGTCAAACAGCTAAATAAACCCAAAAGAGAGCCGCACAGGCAACATTTTTGACTATCAGACACATTCTCTGTATTTTCTTTTATAAAAATGACATATTCATGCTGCAAGTTAAAGCCATCAATGATTTCTTGATAAAGACATTAAAGGGATCGTTCTTCATGTTGTTCCATACATGTATTATTTACTTTTTTCTGTGGAATGCAAAAGAAGAATTTTAAATAATGTTTAATCTGTTTTGTCCATACAATGAAAATCCCATTGACTTTTTATTGAGTAATTTTTCGAAATATCAGAAGAATCTTCCACAGAAGAAATAATTCAGGTTTGGAATGACATGAGTGTGAGTATAAGTTGAGAGAATTATATATTTTGTTGATAATTTTTGTAAATTGTTCTCATGCTCTCATTTCATCATGCCCTCAATTGGTTCACTCTCTGTATGTTTCTCTCTCAACAACACCACCTACATTTGTTTTTAATATTAATAAAAAACCTATAACTATTTTTCCGGAACTCAAATTATCCTCCAGTCAAAGTGCAGAAGATTCTTTGTTTTCTGAGGTGGAAATGGCCTAACCCTTGGGAAAACACAAGTGTATAAATTACACTTGGAACAACCCCCATATTTTTTTATAATTTTTTTTATGTTAACATTTCAATTGTTGTTGTTTTTTTCTCACTTTAGATGCTGACACAGCTGAAGCAGCATCCAAAGGGGTTGATGCTGATCCTAATGCAAGAGACTGGGATGGTGGAAGGAGCTACTCCGGTATCCGAGGGGATTGATTGATTTTTTGATTGATTGGTTTTAAATTATTTTTTTCTTTTGACTTTTTTTTTTTACTCAATCTTTTTCAAATAAATGCCGCTCTTTTGACAGTTCTGTTCAACATTCCTGAATTTTTTTCACGATTTACATGCTGACGATTAGATTACTTTGTTCAAAAGTAGGGCTATTTAAAAAATCTTACTGACCCCAAAGTTTTGAACGGTAATGTATTGTATATCTTTTTTACATGACTGTGAATAAATTAAATTATTTAAAACGTATGACTTGTAATGTACTACTTCGACTTTCAACAAGTGCAATTATTTTGCATGTATTGTGGCAAATGCAAAGTAGAACCAAACTAATCTTGTTTGTTAAGGCCACAGGTATATTACAACACATCTTTGTATTGTCCGCAGCATGCCCACACTTTTCCCAGTGCACCCACAGTATGCCCACACTTAACACAATGTACCCACAGTATGCCCACACTTAACCCAATGTACCCACAGTATGCCCAGACTTAACCCAATGTACCCACAGTATACCCACACTTAACCCAATGTACCCACAGTATGCCCACACTTAACCCACTGTACCCACACTTAACCCAATGTACCCACAGTATGCCCACACTTAACCCACTGTACCCACAGTATGCCCACACTTAACCAAATGTACCCACAGTATGCCCACACTTAACCCACAGTATACCCACACTTTGCCCACCACATGGGGACCCACTCGGTCCCATAGTGTGGGGCCCACATGTGCCCCGCATTTCACGCCGGTATCTGGGCCCCTATAAGGGTTTGCTGTGGGCCCACAACTGGCCCCAATGGGGGCCCACTCTACTTACTGTGGGCCTGCCCACAGTCAGCCCACACTTTGGGCTGTCCCACTGGGGCCCTACCTGGGTCCCAAAGTGTGGGCCCCACATGTGCCCCCCATTTCACGCCGGTATCTGGGCCCACAGTGGGCTGCCCACAATGGCCCCACATGGGCCCCTATAAGGGTTTGCTGTGGGCCCACAACTGGCCCCATGGGGGCCCACTCTAATTACTGTGGGCCTGCCCACAGTCAGCCCACACTTTTGGGCTGTCCCACTGGGGCCCCACCTAGGTCCCAAGGTGTGGGGCCCACACGTGCCCCGCATTTCACGCCGGTATCTGGGCCCACAGTGGGCTGCCCGCAAGGGCCCCATTCGGGCCCCAAAGAAGCATGTTTGCTGGGAGGGCGCAAACGAGCAGAGAGAGAGAGAGAGAGAGAGAGAGAGAGAGACCCAGCTGCGCGCGCGCACTCTCACGTCTTCAAACAACACGAGCGCTGTCTTGCTCTCTCTCCCTCGCGCATATTAATCAAAATCAATTGACACGATAGTAAAAGGTCGGAAGACCGCAGTTTCACGTGGAGCATTTGGAGATTTTTAGAGACTATAGACTCTAAGAACAACATCTCAATGAACAACATCTCAACACTAAATTATAAAGGCCTGTCTCATATAGACGCCTGTCTCAAATACCAGCTGGTGCAGTTCGACGATTTGGGAAAATAAAAGCCCGGGCTATTATTTGAAGTTTTACGGTAATAATTAGTTTACTGTCATTGTGAGGGGACAAGAAAAATTTATCCTAATGGATACAATAAATACAGTTTAATAGGGTTGGGCCGATGGACGATGATATCATCCATCGTGATGGCTGACAGACATCACGATGTTTAGCCGGCATCGCGATCCCCGTCTTTGGCTCAGCGCCAGCCATAGCGCGAAAGCACAGTTTGAATCTGGCAGTGATGTCACCTCACTGTACATTCGCTCCTTAGTGGCCAGCTGCTGCAGAGTTTGCCGAAATCGAAATTGCTGATGAGATATAGAGGAAAATATCTAGTGGAAAATGAGAATGTTACCCCCCCCCCCCCTCCCGATGTCATCGTCCATCGCGATGTTTCACTGTAGACATCGTCTGATACCAAATTGGTAGACATCGCCCAACCCTACAGTTTAATGGTAAAGTGCTTTTCCTTATATTTCTTTCAGGGCCAGTAAAAATATAGAAGGGGCCAGCAAAACTCTGATCTACTGGCCCTGGAGGCCAGTGGGGATTTTTTTTTTTATGTTGAGCCCTGCACTGACTTAGAAAATCTTAGCAACCGCATAGCAACACCTTGGCAACCACAAACAACACATTAGCATTACTTTGTCAGAGGCACGCATCACTCTCATTTTCACAGGAAAAATTCTTCAAGATCTCATTTGCTGCTGCTGTTAAACAACTCAAATCACCCGACAGCTTTTACAGTTCTTTTAGGAATCCATTTGTGCTTTTTCATAATCAAGCACATTAACCATTTAGGAGTATCAGTATTTTTGCTCAGCACTTAGAATGGATGATGTCGTGCATCACAGAACAATTAAAACCTTAGTACTAAAACTTGAACACTCATTCTGTTGAGTGGCTAATGCATTATTCTTTATTAATATACAAATGAGCAGTTCATCACATTAAAAAGCTGTGCAGCTGCGTCTGCGCATCATATTTTAATGGAGACGGGAACGTGTTCGTCTTCAGAAGCATGACTGAGGTTGAAGTAGATCAGAGCTGGTGACGCTGAGGTCATAGGTTCGATCCCGTGATGTGCGACGTGTGAACTGAAACATTACTGAGATGTCGCCATCATGAGTGAAGCCCTTAACCTCCAGTTGGTCCAGTGGGGCCTGCTCACCTGATCAGAATGCAAGAGAGTTGAAGTGTGCATCTCTTCTGAATGTTTACACGAATATGATCTGTGCTTTTTTATTCTTTATTTCCAAGTACATTGCAGAGCTCTTTGGGACTTGAAGTCTGACTGGAGGGAAATTATGTTATGACCTCAAAACACTTTTTACCATAGTGCTTGATTTGTAAACGAATAAATAGTTTGCATCACCTAACCAGCTGCATATGTTCAGTTTTACTGACTTAAGCTTGCTCGATAGCTCAGCTTATACAGAATTGTTCTTGTGATGTGAAGAGCTTGGGTATGAACCTTGTGAAAAACGAGTCACGATATAAGAGCTCAAAGTTAAAAAACAAGCCATGGTTATGATTACGTTTTTATGTTGCATTTGCTTTTGTTAACACTATCGGGTAGGTTTAGGGGATAGTTATGTTATTAACTCAACATGTTAAGTTGTTGTGTAGTTCTTTCTCCTACAAATTCCTGTATTGTGGTTGGCAGATTAAAATAAACTTTCTTTGGATCTTTATTCTTGCTTCCTGCAAGTGTCTGAACTACACAGCATGACACCGCTTAAGAGGAGAGATGTACTGTTGCTTCTCTAAGTGACCCGACTTACTGGAGGACAAATCTTTTTGCATAAAATGGGTTATATTGAGGGGGAAAAAATCCATGCAATGGAAACAGTAGTGGTCAGTGATACTGCCTTCATTCATAGTGCTTAGTAAAAATATTCCATTAAACAAATATTTAAATATACTGTCTTTGTTGTTTCTGCATTATTTTGGAGATTAAATGTGAAAGTATTACAACTAGTGCTGTCAAACGATTAAAATATTTAATCGCGATTAATCGCATTAATGTCATAGTTAACTCGCGATTAATCGCACATTTTTATCTATTCTAAATGTCTCTTGATTTCTTTTTGTTCATTATTTTTTCTCATTTTAATGCTCTTATCAACATGAAAAAAGTCGATTGCTTGCTTTGTGCACATTTTTTTTTTTATTGAAAACAACATTGGCAATACTGTGTTCAATTTCGCACTAACATTCTCACTTGGAGCAAATAATTTCTTTGTAACACAATGTAACACTGTCCATCAATAAAAGGGTGAAAGAAATACTGACGAGGTACAGATATTGACTAGGGGGCGGAGAATTCGCATCAGCTGTGTGTGTGTGCTTGGCCATCATCAAGTGGTATTTCAGACTGGATGTGCTGCGATGATGATAGCTCAGTTTAAACGACAAAACACACAGATCACTTTGGTCTAGTCAATGGAACCATTTGGCAACTTTTTAAAAGTAAACTTTCCATTCAGAATCTTATTGGCATCCATTTCGGCGTCTCGCGCTCGTCATCCACTCAAAACGTAACTTTAACCTATTTGGCCGGCTCGCAAGCCCAAACAAGTGTGTGCGCGTGCCTGTTGTTTTGTTTCCGGTCTAGCTAGATCCACTTGCATTTTGGTCGACGAAGCAACAAAACGATACTCGGTTACTAACGTAACCTCGGTTCTCTCTAGAGAGGGAACGAGTATGGCGTAAGTTTAGCTTACGCTACGGGAAAGATTCATCTTCTCGAGATACTGAAGCCAAAAATTATCCTTAATTTTGTATACCTTGTCAACGCAGTGCAGCAGCTAGCAGACCTAGAGCAGGCCATCTTGCGTGCTCATTGGCTGCCCTGCAGGCAACTGCTGCAGCCTACCAGTGAGCCCGGTGTGACGTCACGCCCAATGAAGGACGCCCGCGCCTTCATAGCGTCACAGCCCGCCAGAATGGGGGTGGCTTAGCCTATAAAGGAAGGGGGCTGTAGGCTGCTTCCCTGGTTTTTGTCGACTGAAGCGAAGTCGCTCGTGGCGCGAGCACGGCCGGTTACGCAATACTCGTTCCCTCTCTAGAGAGAACCGAGGTTACGTTAGTAACCGAGTATCGTTCTCTTACGAGAGGTTTTCTCGTATTGCGTAAGTTTAGCTTACGCTACGGGAACACTTTGTCAACGCCGTGCGCGCCAAGCATCCACATGAGACCCCGATCTTTTAGGGGTGAACCCCATAAGTGGAAAGAATAAGGTGGCCGGCCACGCGGGCCATCACTTGTACATAAGCACACATAGGGAATACAGAGCAGCGCGCAGCGCGCGGGTCTGTATAGGCACATGGCACAATCCCATTTAGTGTAGCTCAACCAGGAGAGCTGAGTCATGTGAGAGTGATATGAGCAGGAGATCTGGGCAGAATACACCTCTCGTTCAGACTGACAGCAGTTTAGCCTGCAAGGCGGGAACTTCTAGGTTATAAAACCTGACTAAGGTAGACGAGGAGCACCAGCCCGCCGCTACACACATGTCATGGATAGAAATCCCGCTGGACCATCCCCACGAAGAGGCCACGCCTCTCGTGGAATGAGCCCTGGTGCCCAGAGGGCATTGCAGACCCTTTGACGCGTAAGCGGCCGCTATAGCGTCTACTATCCATCTGGACAGGCTCTGTTTCGAGGAGGCATAACCCTTGGTGCGCCCACCAAACGAAACAAAAAGATGTTCCGAGCGCCTGAAGGAGGCGGTGCGCGTAATGTAAAACCTCAGCGCTCTGACGGGGCAGAGGAGGTTCACATCACTTTCACTGTCAGATGCTGGGAGAGCGGACAATGAAATAACTTGTGCTCTGAATGGAGTGCCCATCACTTTAGAGACATAGCCATGTCTAGGTCTGAGGATGACTTTAGAGTCATTCAGCCCAAACTCAAGACACGACGCGCTGACAGACAGCGCATGCAGATCCCCTACGCATTTTACTGATGACAGTGCAGTCAGAAAAAAACATTTTCAGTGATAGATATTTCAACCCCACGGAGTCTAGTGGTTCAAAAGGAAAAGCTTTCAGGGCCTCGAGGACCAATGAAAGATCCCACATAGGAACCGTCGGGGGGCGCGGCGGATTCATCCTTCTAGCTCCTCTAAGGAAGCGGATGACCAACTCATGTTTTCCCAGTGACTGGCCGTGCGTCGATTCTGCAAACGCTGCCACGGCCGCCACATATACTTTGAGCGTGGAAGGGGACCTTCCTTTATCCAACAGCTCTTGTAGGAAAGTGAGCAGATGCGCCACCCCGTATGTCCGCGGGTCCAGACCTCTGTCGGTGCACCATCCGGAGAACACCGACCATTTAGACGCGTAGAGCCTTCTCGTGGAAGGGGCTCTAGACTGCGTGATCGTGTTCATCACTCCTTCTGGCAGGGTAACGAGTACCCGTTGATCAACCATGCATGCAGAGACCAGCGCTCTGGATGGGGATGCCAGATCGTGTCGCGAGCCTGAGAGAGGAGATCTGCCCTCACCGGAATCGGCCACGGAGCTGTATGTGACAGCCGTGCTAGTTCCGGGAACCAATCTGATTCTCCCATGAGGAGCACCGAGGAGCTATGAGGAGCACCGAGTGGCGCGTTTCTCTGATTCTCTTGATCACCTGTGATAACAGAGAGACCGGAGGGAAAGCATATAGCGGGAGGCTGGGCCAACCTGGGCCAGCGCGTCCTCGTCCTTCGAGAAGAACGTCGGGCATTGAGCGTTGTCTTTGACACAAATAGGTCGACTTCCGCTCTGCCGCATAGGCGCCACAGCTTCTGGACCGTTTGGGGGTGCAGGGACCATTCCCCTGGGGGAACATTGTCCCTGGACAGTTTGTCTGGGCCGTCGTTCAAATGGCCAGGCACATGCGCTGCCCTCAGCGAGCGCAGGTGCATCTGAGACCAAATAAGGAGGCGTACTGTCAGATTGCAGAGATTTCTGGATCTGACACCGCCCTGACGGTTTACATAGGATACTACAGACATGTTGTCCGAGCGGACAAGAACATGTTGGTCCTGTATGAACGGGAGGAAGCGCATCAGCGCGTTCTCGACCGCTACCATCTCCAGACAGTTTATGTGAAAACACTTCTCTTGGTCTGACCACTGGACGAAGACCGGTCTGCCCTCGAACAGCGCGCCCCAACCCGAGTTGGACGCATCTGTCGAAATGACTTTTCCGATAAGAGATGGTTTCCATCATTACTCCCTGCTGGTACCAGTCGGCTACTAACCAGGGCTGCAGAGCCGCTATGAAGGTCTGAGTCACTCTGATTTTCTGGCCGCCAGAAACCCAGGCTCGGCGGGACGCGCAAGCGTTCAACCAGCGTTGGAGAGGGCGCATGCGCAGTAGGCCCAGCTGAAGCACCGCTGCAGCTGATGCCATACAGCCCAACATCCTTTGAAATGTTTTCAAAAGGAGAAAGCTGCCCTTCTGGAAAAATGCGGCTAGGAGGCGAACACGGCGCACGCGCTGTGTCGATAAAAGAGCCGTCATGGTCACCGAATCCAGTTCTATTCCTAAAAAGGAAATTGACTGGCTGGGCAGTAATGAGCTCTTGGTCCAGTTGACCGTGAGACCCAAGCTTTCCAGGTGACTGAGAAGCACTGTTCTGTGAGACAGCAGTTCTGTCTCTGACTGTGCCAATATCAGCCAATCATCCAGATAGTTCGTTATTCGCAGCCCCTGGCTTCTCTGGGGGGCGAGCACCGCATCCATGCACTTTGTAACTGTACGGGGTGCTAGGGACAGGCCGAACGGCAGGATGGTGTATTGATATACCTGACCGTCGAAGGCGAATCTCAACAATTGCCTGTGACGGGGTATTATCTGAATCTGAAAATAGGCATCCTTCAGATCTAGAGAAATAAACCAGTCACTCGGGCGAACGTGCGCGAGGATTTTCCTGGTCGCACGCATTTGACCGGTCTTTTCGCAAGCACTTTGTTCAAATGTCTCAGATCTAGGATAGGTCTGAAGGCTCCGTCCTTCTTGGGTACGAGAAAAAATCGGCTGTAAAAAACCAACTCGCTCAGAGAAGGCGGCACCTTTTCTATCGCCCCTTTGCCCAGCAGCTTTGCTATTTCTGCGTGCTACTTCCGCATTCACTATCGTCGCGGTCCGGGCTTGAAAGCGCGGGGGATGGCGAATGAATTGAAGTGTATAGCCCTGCTTTATTGTGCTCAGCACCCATTCTGAAATCCCTGGGATAGTTTCCCACGCAGCTATGTGAGCCGCTAGGGGGCGAATGGCCTCAGGGTTTCAGATCGCCGCCATTTGCGGGCTTGTGAAACTGAACCGGAGCCTAAAACGAGGCGCGCGCGCTCTCGGTTCTGGGCAATGGCTGCTCGCTGAAAGCCGAAACTGGCTGATTTATGCGAGATGTCCCAATCATAAGGGATGGGGAACATTCTTTTGTCACTTTTGACGCGCGAGCAGCGCTCCGGGCGGAAAAAACTTCCTGTAAGCGTGAGCGCGTGTGCACGAGCCTTACAAGTGTATTTGACGCCCCGATCATAATGGATGGGGAGCGTTTTTATTAATGCCCTGCGTTTTGTGATAACACTTAAACGCGCGGGCGGAGCCCGGGGGGGGAGGTTCATAACCTGCTTTCCTTTGTGAAACTGACCCGGAGCCGAAAGCGCGGCGCGCGCGCTCTCGGTTCTGGGCAATGGCTGCTCGCTGAAAACCGAAACCGGCTGATTTATGTGAGATGTCCCAATCATAAGGGATGGGAAACATTCTTTTTTCACTTTTGACGCGCGAGCAGCGCTCCGGGCGGAAAAAGTTTCCTGTAAGCGTGATCGCGCGTGCGCGAGCACTAGACTTACAAGTGTATTTGACGCCCCGATCATAATGGATGGGGAGCGTTTTATTAATGCCCTGCGTTTTGTGATAACACTTAAACGCGCGGGCGGAGCCCGGGGGGGAGGTTTGTGTTAGCAAGCGTGAACGCACTCTGGCGGGCACGAGACTTACATTCATAACCTGCTATCTTTTGTGAAACTGACCCGCAGCCGAAAACGCGGCGCGCGCGCTCTCGGTTCTGGGCAATGGCTGCTCGCTGAAGCCGAAACCGGCTGATTTCTGTGAAAATGTCCCAATCATAAGGGATGGGGAACATTCTTTTTTCACTCTTGACGCGCGAGCAACGCTCCGGGCGGGAAATGCTTCCTGTAAGCGTGAGCGTGTGTGCGCGGGCACTAGACTTACAAGTGTATTTGACGCCCCGATCATAATGGATGGGGAGAGTTTTTATTAATGCCCTGCGTTTTGTGATAACACTTAAACGCGCGGGCGGAGCCCGGGGGGAGGTTTGTGTTAGCAAGCGTGAACGCACTCTGGCGGGCACGGGACTTACATTCATAACCTTCTTGATCGTGTAACAGAGCGGGCAGATAGTGGGCACAGACCTGTGGACACATTTCCTACAGAACTGGAACAGTGTTTGTACGAGGGCGCACGCACGAGTAGTGGGCACGGGACCTACATGTAACACAGATGATGCCCGTCCAGGTCATGCAGAGAGCTCGAGAGGGCTCTGCATGACGCGCGAACGGGGACACGAGGGCGGGGTAGCTCTCTTGTAACGTAAAGAGAGCTAGCCGCGTGCTCGTACGTGTCCCTCGGCCTCATCCTCAGATGCGACGGCAGTGAGGCTCGTGAGCGGCAGCTGCACGTCGGTGAGGAGGGGCGGGGGGGTGTTGAAAGGGTTCGAGTCGAGCCCGCAGGGTCGACAGCGGAAGCGCTTCACAGAGCTCGCAACCTCCGGACGCGAGGGCGAGCTATGCGTGTTCCAGGCCCAGGCAGAGAGCGCAGATCAAGTGGCGGTCTCTGACGCTGAGCGGGGCTCTACACGAGCCGCAGGAAGTGCGAGGCGTCTTAAAAAAGACACTCGCTGCTCTTTTAGAATAGGATTTTAGCAAGGTAAAGGATATGTCGCCGGATAGCGTAGCTCGCACGGATGGCCGAAGGTGGCGAAGACGGCCGGCTTCCTCAGCGCTGTCCTAAGCTGGCTGTTTGCTGTTCGACGGCGGCGGTGGCTTCTCTCAGATCCAGCGATGCGAAGAGCTCGCTGAAGAGACAAAAAGCTAAACTTACGCAATACGAGAGAACCTCTCGTAAGAGAACGTCCTCGCACGGTGCAAGCCCTTGAAATGAATGGGTTTCATAGCGCAGAGCCGCCCATGCCGCGTCCTGTTGCAAAAGCATGTAAAAAAAACTACAAAGTTTGCTAGGCCAAAAAGACGGTTAATCTCGCGATAAAAAAATTAATCGCGTTAAAATGGTTTTGCGTTAACGCCGTTAATAACGCGTTTAACTGACAGCCCTAATTACAACATAAAAAATATATTAAACTTTAATGTTAGGTGTGATTAATTACAGTAAGATGTGCGATTATTTTTTTTTTAAACGATTAACCACACTAATATTATATATATATATATATATATATATATATAGAGAGAGAGAGAGAGAGAGAGAGAGAGAAAATCATTTTTTTTAAATAACCACATTATTATATATATAGAGAGAGAATCACATTTTTTTAAATAGAGATCACTATTCTCCTACAGTTCTGAACAAACAACTAAACAAAATAGCATGTTATTTACTAAAAGTTCTAACAAAATGTTAATTCCTGCAGTCTATTTAAAATGTTTAATTAATTTGAATGAATTATTAAAAAGATCAGTTTGAATGAATGATTCAATCACTCACTTATAAATACGGTGCCGCCAGCTTTGGCCCTTCATCGCTGCTCGCAGCTATATATATATATATATATATATATATATATATATATATATATATATATATATAAAAACAAGCCGCCACCCCGGTGCCTTTATATATATATATATATATATATATATATAAAAACAAGCCGCCACCCCGGTGCCTTTAGGGTTATTGTGCACGACGTGCAAAAACGTAACCCCACTTTGACTGTTCAAAAGAAGTGTGCTGTAGAGCTTGCATCAATGTGGGCTCTGCAAAAGTGCGCATCGAGGGCACATATCAACCATAAAGTATGCGTGAGCAACATTCTGAAACCTAAAATGAAAAATGAGACAGCCTACGGTCTCATGGATTTAACGGACACATGAAATAAGTACACAAGACCGAAAATTCATATGAAGTGTGCCATTTGGGGACAGGGCCTATGATCGTGAACCACAATAGCCACATATATGAAATCATTTAAATTTAGAATAATTTTTAGGTCAATATGTTTTGCAGCACTTAAATGTGTAAATCCAGAAGCCCAGTATTTATCTGGAGGTCTTTGTCCTTTGCCTGTCAACCTGGTTTGTCTCTGCCTTTTCTGTTCTGCCCTGTTTGCCATTGTTCACCCTGCCTGTCTTGACCATTCTTAATAAAAAGCTGCAAATGGATTCCCCTGGCCTGACCCTGCCTCGATACAACACATATGCTGCATATGCTCGCTATCTGCCGATCGGCTCTGGTAGTTCCACTTCAGCACTGATGATGTTGTAGGAATAGTGCGCTCTGGTTGATCTGGATTATTCGGGAATTTTTATTTTATACAGGAATAAGTTATTTATAATTTAGATTATATATATATATATATATATAAAGACACAGAGAATATTACTTGCCTTACCTGATTAGAACAATGAAAAAATAAATAAAAAAATAACTAGAGAATCATTAAACCAAGATAATTATTCTGATTTGATGATACACTCAAAATATTACACAAGCAATCCTTTAAATTGAATGATATTCAGAACAGAACAAGACTTTTAAAAAACTATAAACAAGAAGTAACCGAAATAATGTAAAGCGAAAGTGAAAGTAAGTGGTGTTGGGCTCACGTAACTCTCTCATTAGAATCAAACTGTTTCAACATTTGCGATGTATTTGGATGCTAAACTATTCTGTATTATAGGCTTTGTACTTCACTCACGTTCCAATATATGTGTGTGTGTGAGTGTGTGCGTGTGAGAGAGAGAGAAAAAGAGAGGCGCGGGCGCGATCGAACTGTGTGTGTGTGTGCGTGTGTGTGTGTGAGAGAGAGGCGCGGGCGCGATCGAACTGTGTGTGTGTGTGTGTGTGTGTGTGTGTGCGTGTGTGGGAGAGAGAGAGGCGCGGGCACGATCGAACTCTGTGTGTGTGTGTGTGTGTGTGTGTGTGTGTGTGTGTGAGTGTGTGAGAGAGAGGTGCGGGCGCGATCGAACTGTGTGTGTGTGTGTGTGTGTGTGTGTGTGTGTGTGTGTGTGTGTGTGTGTGTGTGTGTGTGTGTGTGCGTGAGTGAGAGAGAGAGATGCGCGGGCGCGATCGAACTGTGTGTGTGTGTGTGTGAGAGAAAGAGAGCGCGGGCGCGATCGAACTGTGTGTGTGAGACAGAGAGAGAGGCGCGGGCACGATCGAACTGTGTGTGTGTGTGTGAGAGAGAGAGAGAGAGAGAGAGAGAGAGAGACGCGGGCGTGATCGAACTGTGTGTGTGTGTGTGTGCGTGTGTGAGAGAGAGGCGCGGGCGCGATCGAACTGTGTGTGTGTGTGTGTGTGAGAGAGAGAAAGAGAGAGGCGCGGGCGCGATCAAACTGTGTGTGTGTGTTCGTAATACATGTAATAAATAAATAAAAGTGCGTATAAATACAATTTTGGACACAAGAGGGCAGTATGGCCCTTCGTATGAATTTGTGTTTAAACTACCACCCGAAGAGACCCCCCCCCCCTCCCCCTCCTCACACAGACACACAGACACACACACATACACATACAGAATGGCAGGGTAAATTCTCTCTGTCAGAGAGAGAGAGGGAGAGAAAATTCTCAAAATCCACATTCAAGCCACAATATCTGACTTTCTGTTGGTCGGAGCTAATGACTGTAAATTAGAAAGTTGTTCGGCTTGATGAGAACAATATACACGCCAAGTTTTGTATCTGTAGGTAAAATTATATAAGTTATAACACACTTTATGTGTCCTTTTTTAGTCATAAATTAATTTCCTCGCCACGGCCAAACCGTTCGAGATATCAAAAATCTGTCCACAATTTAGCATCCTCAATGTCTTGACTTCATGCTGACCGAGTTTCGTGGTGTTTGGATTAATTCTCTAGGAGAAGTATATAAAAAATAAAAGCATGCATTTTCCAAACAACCCATAATAGCTGACTTCCTGTTGAGCTGTCGTAAAACTTAGAGCACGAAAGTTGTTCGGCCCGATGAGATCTAAATATGTACCGAGTTTCATATTATTACATGCAAGCATGTTTGATATATGGACAAGTGTTCGAATCCCATTCCAGGGGGCGCTGTCGAACCCCCCTGCCACGCCCGGGTACCAGCTTCAGCCCGGCCCTGATGGCCGCTTGTTCTGACCTGTGTGCAAAGTTTCAAGAGTTTTTGAGCACGTTTAATGCCCCAAAACATTGAAAAACAAAAATAAAAGCATTCTCACTCAGCAGACAAATCCCCCTCCCCTCAAACACACGGAGAGACGTAGGGTCAGAGAGAAAGGAAGAGAAAATTCTCCAAAACATCCACATTCAAACCAAAATATCTGACTTCCTGTTGGTCTGAGCTAATGACTGTATATTAGAAAGTTGTCCAGCTCGATATGAACAATATACATACTTAGTTTTAAGATTGTAGATAAAAGTATAGACCTAACTCCCCCTCTTTTAAAAAAGGTGGCACTACTGAGCCCCGGCACCACGCCCGTTTCTGAAACTTTGCACATGTCTACTGGCTAATAAATGTGATGTGTCTGTCGAGTTTCATGCAATTTCAAGTATGCTAAGAGTCTCAAAAGCATCAAAAAATAATCTTAAAGTTTGATGCGTTACCATGGCAACAGTATCTAAGATATCAATAATCCTTTCACAGGTCTAAATCTGCCGTGTGTTTACATTATACACTCAAAAAATAAACTTTGGCATGTGTTGGATTAGCAAACTGGGAGTTTGCTTAAATTACATGACTTAATGGTGTTTATCTTCATTAAATGATTAATTCTTGTCTGTACAACATGGTTAAAAGAATATTCAGATTAATTATAAATATTCATATCAATCAAATGAGAAGTAGATGAATCAAACCAACGACCGTGTGGACTGTCAGCTATTGCGCATGCTCCACGCCCTAGACTGGCAGCTGATTGGACGAATGCATCACGTAAGGCTGGCTTCTCCTGAATTTCAAAACCGACCATAATGGCGGCTCGTTCGAAATACGATCTCGTATTTTACGAAAATAGTCCATCGAAACTAGTTTCTGATAACATTTTAAGCGAGATATAGGCCATACAGTTGCTGAATCTGTCTTCTTTTTAGAGTGACAAAGTTCAGTTTAAGAGATTAGAAGCCGAACCGACCGCTACTCATTTGCATTAGGTTGGCTGGATTCAACCGATTCAACTCCATGCCCCGCTTCTCCAAAGTCCCCGCGACGCTACCAGAATGCATTGCACGGCTTCTCCCATTGAAATGAATGCTGACGGACACATGCTCATGCGGCACATCGTTTGACATCCTTCATCTACATGTAGGTATTACATATTTTATAACATACATTTATGTAATATAACCTGGTGAGTTATATAAATAATAGTTATTGGTCCTTGAGAGACATTTCTCAGTTTAGCTCAGTAACATTAGCTCAGTAGCTAATATTACCTAACGTTAGTTGCCGTTAGTTTAACTGCGCATTGGTAGGTTTCAATAATTTAGCTACACCCAGGGTACATTATTTCTCGTAATTGCTTTCTTGCCTCTTGAATGGCGATACATAAATAATAAAACACAAGTTTGTCAGTTGATCTTCAATTAGACACGGTGTATGGTGTGCGGTGCGGTGCGGTGTGGTGTGGTGTGGGGCGGGAGGGGAAGAGGGGAGTGCCAGTAATCGTAAATTAGCCATAGTGAAATGTATTTTGAACATGATTTTGAGTGGTTAATGTTAAGTTAAGGCTTATGCAGACTACTGCGTTCACACCAAAGGCGAATAAAGCGTCAAATTGGCGTCTAGTTGGACGCTTGAACATTTTGAATCAATTCGCGCGTCCAAAGCGAGATCCAAAGGATTACCCTCGCCCTCATCATTTATATTTGTTTTGATGGTAAATGGAGCCAGCCTCCAAAAGTGATTAACCTGTTGTGTGATTTTTTTTTCTCAGACACGAACTATGTTCCCTTACGAAGGGAACTCAACGATGCGTCGATCGACGCCATGGGAACGCCCCCAGCGTGACTGCGTCTGAAGCATCTATGTCAACTAGTCCAATGGAAAGAATGAGCGTCACGGGCGGGTGACGTCATGACCAGGAAATGATAAAAGCACATCCGGTGCAAACCGGCATTAGCTTCTGTTGCCTCAGCAAGCGATCTGTGTTATACTGTCTCTGTCTATTTATTGTTGTCTGTTGCAATTTATTCGGAAACGTTATGGCGAAACAAATGTACAAACAGTGTGTTCCTCCCTGCCCGCGTTATTTAACGGGTGGGGACACACACGAGCTTTGTGTCATTTGTTTGGGAGTGGAGCATGCGGTCTCAGCCTTCGAGGAGGCTGAGTGTCAACACTGTGAAATGCTACCGCTCCGCATGCTCCGCTCTCGCCTGTCACTCTTTGATGTAAAGAGTGGGCAGGCTCGCGATCCTCAGGGATCAGGACCCGCGTCTGCCGAGGCGGCGCGGAGAATGCATTCCTGGGGATCGCAGAAGGATCTTTCGGAGGGGTTGGAGACGGGTCCCTTGGCCTTTTCTCCTTCCTTACCCGGAAGATCCAGCGCTCTCCCCCCGGTGTCGGAAGCACGCTCTGCGGTTTCTTCCGCCCGGGGAGAGAGCACTCCATTACTTC
The DNA here is from genome assembly GCA_026230005.1 of Gila orcuttii. NCBI lineage: Eukaryota > Metazoa > Chordata > Actinopteri > Cypriniformes > Leuciscidae > Gila > Gila orcuttii. The sequence goes on along the minus strand of JAPDVR010000005.1, from coordinate 23,935,953 downwards.
AATGCTCTTCCTCCGAGGAGGTCGATGTTATGAGTATGGAGAGTGAAAGCACACACATGGGGGAAAAAGATTCACAATTTATTTCCCCAGCATATGATGAGCTGGTGGATGTTATGTCACGGGCTGTAGAAAAATTAAATATTGTATGGCCATCTGAGAATAAAAGCGCTCGTCCTAAAAGTAAATTAGATGAGCGCTTTTTATCGTCCACGACATTATCTCCACCACGAGAGCTTCCCTTTTTTCCCGATCTCCACAATGAAATATCAAAATCGTGGAATAAACCGTACTCTTCACGACTTTTTAGCCCTCAAGTTAAAACTTATTCGAGAATAAGAGGGCTAAAAGAGTATGGTTATGAGGCGATGCCCCAGGCGGAACAGAATTTAGCTAGCTATCTTTCGCCTGGTCCCGCATCGTCCCTGAAAGCCTCGGCTTTGCCCACTAGACCGCTTAAAGCCACCTCGGTTTTAGTGGGCAAAGCTTATACGGCAGCAGGTCAAGCTGGAGCATGTCTGCATACAATGGCAGTGCTACAGGCGTATCAAGCTGACCTGCTGGGGGATCTGGATAGTAGTGAGGGAATTTCTCATGACGATATTCAAGAACTTCGTCGTGCTACCGATCTTTCTCTCAGGGCTACTAAGGAGACCGCCAGAGCAATTGGGCGGTCTATGGCAGCCTTGGTAGCTACTGAGAGACATTTATGGTTAAATCTGTCAGAGATTAAAGAAAAAGATCGAGCTTTTTTATTAGATGCTCCGCTTGAACCTTCTGGTCTCTTTGGTGACGCAGTCCACGCGGTCGTCGAGCGATTTCAGGAGTCTAAGAAACAAGCTGACGCTTTTAAAAAGTTTATCCCTCGCCGTGTCCAGCCCCCTGGGGCTGCTGGGCGTGAGCAGCCCCAGCCGTCGAGCTCATCATATCATGTGCAACAGAAAGAGAGTGTTGCGTCTCGTGCACCTCCACGTAGACACTGGAGACAGACGCAACCCTCTCAGCCGAAGTCTTCTAAGTCGAAGCCGGATCTGAGGACCGTTCTTCAGGCGAAGAAGACTTCGGCTCAGAAAAAAAAAAGGTCCTGATGTTCATGCGTCAGGCCTGTGAGGACAGCCCCGACCGAAGTAGAGCGGTGTACACCTCATTATACGGTGCCCGTTCCATTTCGGGGTCCTCACGAGACCGTTCTGCCAACCCTGCCACCCTTGGTGCTTCAGGGCGCAGCGGTCTCCAGCGAGTCGCTGATGCTATGCTGCGGCACAGCATCGGTTCCGCGCCCTCTGAGGGGGGCGTTAGAGCAGCCAGTTCAGGTAGTTCCTGCCATGATGTTTCAGGCTCCAGAATTAGCTGTCTCAGTAACACCAGAGACCAGCCTCGAGAGGCTGGTTCCCTTAGTAAATTTTCTGGCAGCGTGGAAGCTTCTGCCGAATATTTCTCGTTGGGTCCTGCAGATTGTAGAAAAAGGATACAGAATCCAGTTTGGTTCTCGTCCTCCTCGTTACAACGGGGTGTTGCCCACAGTGGTGCATCCCGAGCAGGCTCTGGTAATGGAGCAAGAGGTAAAGGCCCTGTTAGCGAAAGAAGCTATAGAACAGGTGTACTCACCCGACCGAGAGTCGGGTTTTTACAGCCGTTATTTCATTGTTCCAAAAAAGGATGGAGGGTTGCGTCCTATTTTAGATCTTCGTTTGTTAAATCGGTCAGTTCAGAAACTAAAGTTCAAAATGCTGACACTCAAACAGATCGTGACTCAAATCAGATCCGAGGACTGGTTTGTCACGATAGATCTGAAGGACGCCTACTTCCATATCTCCATCCTCCCTCAGCACAGGAAGTTCCTAAGGTTTCCTTTCGGGGGCAAAGAATACCAATATCGGGTTCTTCCGTTCGGTCTAGCTTTATCACCCCGCACGTTCACGAAATGCGTGGATGCAGCATTAGCCCCTCTCAGGCTTCAGGGCATACGTATTCTGAACTACATCGACGACTGGCTGATTCTAGCGAATCAGAGCAGTTGGCGGTTCGGCACCGAGGTGTCGTTCTCGCTCATATGCAGATGTTGGGGTTGAGGCTCAATGCCAAGAAGAGTGTGCTTTCTCCAGTACAGAGAACCACTTTCCTTGGTGTGGTATGGGATTCAGTGACAATGCGGGCCATCCTATCGCCCGTTCGTGTAGCTGCTATCCTGTCAGCCACAAAAGAGCTGAAGCTAGGCCAGTCACGCACTGTAAAACAGTTCGAGAAACTGTTGGGTCTTTTGGCAGCAGCGTCCAACGTGATACCTTTTGGCCTGCTGTACATGAGGCCTTTACAGTGGTGGCTCAGGACCAGAGGGTTCTCCCCGAGGGGAAACCCACTTCGTATGATCAAGGTCACGCGGCGTTGCCTTCGTGCCTTAGTTATATGGAGGGAGCACTGGTTCTTAACCCAAGGTCCGGTGTTGGGAGCTCTTTGCCATCGAGTTACTATCTCGACAGATGCTTCCCTCACCGGCTGGGGAGCGGTAATGGAAGGCCGCTCGGTTCAGGGTCTGTGGAAGAGTCATCATCTCTCGTGGCACATAAATTGCCTGGAGATGATGGCTGTCTTCAATGCGTTGAGGCAGTTCCTCCCAGACCTGAGGGGCCATCATGTGCTCGTACGAACAGACAACACATCAGTGGTCTCTTATCTGAACCGTCAGGGGGGCCTGCGTTCGCGTCCGCTTTGCAAACTGGCGCACCAGATCCTCCTGTGGTCTCTGGGGAAGGTACTCTCTCTGAGGGCAGTGTATATTCCTGGGGTCCAGAATATAGGAGCAGACATCCTGTCGAGGCAGGAGCTGAGGCCAGGGGACTGGAGACTCCACCCCGAGGTGGTGGAGAAAATCTGGGAGTTTTACGGCCAAGCACAAGTGGATCTGTTTGCGTCTCAGAATACGACGCACTGTCCTCTGTGGTTCTCCCTTACTCACCCAGCCCCTCTGGGGCTGGATGCTATGGTGCAGACGTGGCCGAGGCTACGTCTGTACGCCTTTCCCCCTGTTGCTCTGCTCCCAGGAGTTCTGGAGCGAGTCCGCCGGTATGGAATAAGCCTACTGCTAGTAGCACCACGCTGGCCAAGTCGGATCTGGTTTTCGGACCTGATCCATCTCCTAGATGGTCCTCCCTTCGAGATCCCGATCAGGAGAGACCTTCTGTCTCAGGCCGGGGGCACAATATTTCACCCTCGACCAGAGATTTGGAACCTGTGGGTTTGGCCTCTGAGGGGGCCCAACTCATAGAGAGTGGTCTTTCAGCCGAGGCTGCTGAGACCATTCTAAGCTCCAGAGCCCCAGCTACTAGGAAACTATATGCGCTTAAATGGAGAGTTTTCTCTTTATGGTGTTACCAACATCAGTGGGATCCAGTTAACTGTTCTGTGAACACAGTACTCGAGTTCCTGCAGGAGCGCTTTACGTCAGGCCTATGTCCTTCCACGCTCAAAGTCTACGTGGCGGCCATTGCGGCTTACCACGCCCTGGTGGGGGGTACATCGTTGGGTCGAGACCCCCTGGTTACACGTTTCCTTCGTGGCACTTTAAGGCTGAGGCCTGCAACTCGCACTAGGGTGCCAGCTTGGGATCTTGCTATAGTACTAGAAGGCCTTTCTAGGGCTCCATTTGAGCCCTTAGATTCGGTTTCAGATAAGTTTCTTACCTTTAAGACTATCTTTCTGCTAGCTATTTCGTCCCTTAAGAGAGTTGGAGACCTTCAGGCCCTTTCGGTTTCCCCCACTTGCCTTGAGTTTGCACCGGGGATGGTCAAGGCATTCTTATATCCAAAACAGGGGTACGTCCCTAAGGTGCCGACCTTGACTCCGAGGCCTATTGTGCTGCAGGCTTTCTGTCCTCCTCCTTTTGCATCTGCAGACCAGGAAAGACTGAACCTCTTGTGTCCAGTGCGAGCACTGGACACTTATGTGCATCGGACTTCTTCATTTAGGAAGTCCGACCAATTACTGATTTGCTTCGGATCACCTAAGAAGGGTCTTCCTGCTTCTAAACAGACGGTCAGTAGGTGGATAGTTGAGGCTATTTCACTTGCATACGAGTACTCGGACCAGCCATGTCCTTTGGTGGTCCGAGCTCACTCTACTAGGAGTATGGCGGCTTCTAAAGCCTTACTATATGGGGTTTCTCTTCGGGACGTCTGTGATGCGGCGGGCTGGTCCTCTCCGCTCACATTCGTTAAATTTTACAGTTTAGACCTGGATGCTGCCCCAGGTTCTCAGGTGCTTAGTGCTTAGTTACAACAGACTAACACTCAGGTACTTGGAATTCTGGCGCTTTGGGTATTCTCGTTCCCATGGCGTCGATCGACGCATCGTTGAGTTCCCTTCGTAAGGGAACGTCTCAGGTTACTATTGTAACCATAGTTCCCTGAGAACAGGGAACGAGACGATGCGTCACCCTGCCATACTTCCTGCATCCCTGTGATCGGCTTGCTTCGGCAATTTTCGAAGCTAATGCCGGTTTGCACCGGATGTGCTTTTATCATTTCCTGGTCATGACGTCACCCGCCCGTGACGCTCATTCTTTCCATTGGACTAGTTGACATAGATGCTTCAGACGCAGTCACGCTGGGGGCGTTCCCATGGCGTCGATCGACGCATCGTCTCGTTCCCTGTTCTCAGGGAACTATGGTTACAATAGTAACCTGAGACGTTCTTAGGCACTAAAGTATGTTGGTTGTCTTTACATTAGAATAATAATGTTTCATATAATCTAGATTAGATATGGAATAAATGGCATTCAATACAAAATTAATATGTCTCATATATTGAAATCAAGTTTTTATGTGATAAAATATTTGCTTTGTTGTGCATTAGAACCACACCATGCATTTAGTCATATTACAAAATAATTTGAGGCCAAACATATAAAGTAAGTTATTGAGGCCAAACATATTAAATAATTTATTGAGGCCAAACATACAAAATAACATTATAAATGTTTATACGGGCCTGTCCCCGTTTATCACGTCATTTCACCACGTGACCGCAGCAAGCAGGTTCCTGATTGGTTAACACGGCACGAACTGGCCAAAATTACATATTTTTCTAATCGGGCGTCAAGAAAAGTACAAATTCATCAAGAATCGATGCGTCTTAGAATAGTTCACACATAATCACTGGTGACCGCTGCTCGATCACTGATTTACTCCTGATCACAGCCCGACGGTGACCGAGCTCGCTGACCAGCAAATCGGGCTTAAAATCGTGTAGTGTGAACTAGGCTTAAAACAGAGATGATTTAGTAGTGTCTCTGGCTAAAGTGATTGTAGCTTTAGCGTCAAAATTAATTAAATGTAATTTTTCTCCCTTTAACCTAAGATTAAATCATAAGTATGATTGTTTCCTTGGTACCACATTTTCACTGGTCAGTTATGGAGATCATTTGGCCATTCTAAAAACTATTGATTTCATTATATCTATTTGTGTTAATATAATATTGCTTTTTTTAAATAAATATGCTCCTGCATTAAACTGAGTAACATCTGTAATGTGTAACTAGATACTAAAATGCTTATTTGCGACATTTTAACATTTTGAAAGTTTATCATAAATGTATTAAAAAATGTATTTCACCTTTTATTTCTACAGACAAGTGATTTAGAACAAGTTCTGTCCCGGTGTCTGTGCTCTGAGATGTGCATGTACCTCATGCAATACATGGTAAGATTAATATTTTTTACACATTGTTCATCTGGTGCCACACATCAACATTTGATAATTAGTGATTTAGCTGAAATGCAGTGTTACATATTTTTGCAAACTGAAATTACTCTCATTCCATAGAGTGTTATATATAAACACACACACACACATTACCAAATATATTTAAAAGGACTCACACTCTATGGACTATTATGAGTTTGTATTAAGAGCTAAATTAAGTATCAAAAGTTGAAAAGAGGAAACCTTCTAACAAGGAGGCTAACCTCCTTGTTAGAAAGTTTCCTCTTTTCAACTTTTGATACTTAATTTAGCTCTTAATACAAACTCATAATCACGATCAGTTAAAAGTCCTTCGGCATTTCAATGGAAAATCTTTCTACTCCTGATTGTAGCTTGGAAGATGTTACAGTCAAGTGCTGGCCTGAATTTGGCGTTTTTGTATTTGGAGAAATATAGTACATAAAATTCATGCTAATCTTTTTTCTTTCTTTCAGTGACTTTTATGTGGCAGTGCAAATATTGTGTGGCCAAAGAGAGTAGTAGGTACAAATTACTTAAACATTATAAACTACATCATCATTATGGGAGAGGCCAACAATATCAATGCATATATGTAAATTGTCCATGTACATTCAGGACTTGGACTGGACTCCACACACATGTCTATAAAACTCATTCTTTGCAACATACACAGACTGCTTTGAATTCAGTGACATTTAAATGTGAGGTATGTGAACTTAGCGACCTTTCTACTGAAAGAGATTTTTTTGTTCATATTGGTACACATCTGCGTAGTTGTGAGACAGTTAGTTGTGTATTTCTTGGATGCTCTTTCCAGACAAATATTTACAGTACATTTTACACACACAAAAAGAGAAAGCATCATCCTCACACACTGAAAGATTTAAAAACCAGTATAGTAAAGTTTGTGAATCCCGTCCAAGTATCAGAAGCCTCTAATAGTGTGGGGTCTGGCTGTACTGCTGATGTGTCATTTGATGAAGTTGAGGTTGAGACAGTGACAGAAAGTGATGGCGAAGCTGTTGAAAATCTGCCAGAAGTAATTGAGCGTAAAATAGCAGCAATATTGTTAAAATTAGAACATATATTTCATATTCCAGCAAAAGGATTGGATGAGTTATTGGAGGAGTTGCATTTTTTAAGTTCAGCTAGTGTACCAGTCACCAAGTGTGCAATTGCAGACATTTTCAACAGACATAACCTCAGTATTGGTCAGACAGTTGTTGAAGAACTTGCTAATTCTGTGTGTGTTTCTCACCCTGTCATTAAAAGTTTTGAAAAGTGTGGCCCTCTTGCCACATCTTATAAAAGAAAACAATATTACAAGGTACATTTTAGAGTTGTAGAGCCTATTGAGTACTTTTTATCTGTAGAACAAAGGAGGTCGTTTCAATATGTTCCATTATTACAGTTATTGCAGGAAATACTGAGTCACAATAAATTATTGGATAAAGTGATAGAAGAACACACAGCTCAAGAAAGAAGAGAAGCTTTGCATGGTGATCAGCGAGTTTACAGGTCTTTTCGCGATGGTGACAATTATAAAATAAATACCTTTCTAGCAGTTGATAAGTTGAGATTTTCCATCAAACTTTATATTGACGAGTTTGAGGTTTGTAATCCTCTTGGGACTTCGCGCAAAAAGCATAAGCTTTGTGGGGTATACTGGGTCTTGGATAATTTCCCGCCTGGCTCTCATTCTGCTCTCTCATCAATTTATTTGGCTGTTCTTTGTAAAAGTGATGATTTGAGGAAATTTGGTTTTGAAGAAGTGTTGAATCCACTTTTAAAAGATCTGGTCATTTTGGAGGAACGTGGTGTGTTCATCAGTCAGCTGAATGAGTGCATCAAAGGCACTGTGAGTTGCATTGTAGCTGATAACCTTGGAGCCCATGGCCTGGCAGGTTTTGTAGAAAGTTTCTCTGGTGACTACATCTGTAGATTCTGTACAGCTAAGAAAACAGAAATTCAGTTGAAGACAGCTAGTTGTTTTGAGCTTAGAACGCGTGAACACCATGATGCACATTTGAAGTGTGCATTGGAAAAAGCAAGTGCATGTTATGGTGTTAAACGTGAATGTGTGTTGAGTAAGAATCTCTCCCATTTTCATGTTACCGCAGGCTACCCTCCAGATCTTGCCCATGATCTATTTGAGGGCATAATACCTGTGGAGCTAGCATATTGTTTTTCTCTTTTGATTTCTAAGAAGTATTTTAGTTTAGAAAAACTTAACAATTTGATCCAAACTTTCGAGTATAAATGGGCAGATAAAACAAATCGGCCTCACACAATACCACAGACTTTCTCAGTTAGAAAAAGCATTGGTGGAAACGCACACGAGAATTGGGCTCTGCTTCGATTGTTGCCTCTAATCATTGGCCCACTTGTGCCAGAGGATGAACCTGCATGGCATGTTGTTTTGGATCTGAAAGACATTGTGGAGCTTGTTGTAGCCCCTGTACACACTGCTGAGTCAATATCTTACCTTGAGTGCAAAATTGATGAACATCGCCAAAGATACCAAGAGCTTTTTCCCAACAACAATCTCCTCCCTAAACATCATTTTTTGGAGCACTATCCTGTTCTGATTCGCCTTTTTGGCCCACTTGTACATACATGGACATTAAGATTTGAGGCAAAACATAGTGTCTTCAAACAGATTGCTCGTCATACCAACTGTTTTAAAAACATACCTCTCACACTTGCCAAAAAACATCAGCTTGTGATAGCCTCTGACTTGCACTCTCTTGACCATAAGACACCTTTGGTGGTAACAAGTGTCTCATCAGTACCAGTAGATGTTTTGCAAAGTGACATTGCAGCTGCCATTAAGCAAAGATTGCCAGATGAGAACGATGTCCACATTACAAACTCTGTTTCATACAATGGTATGAATTACAACAAGGGGATGATTCTTGTCCATGGGCAATTATTTGGTCTGCCAGAGTTAGCTGAAATTCTGCAGATTTGTATTTTGCAAGGCCAGGTACATTTTATTGTGAAAAAGTTGTCAAGTTGGTATAGAGAGCATTTTAGAGCGTTTGAACTGGACACATCACATGTAAAAGAGGTGTCTCTGATTGAGCATGGGGAACTACTTGATGACTACCCGTTAGCTGCCTATTCAGTGGGAGGCCTGCGTCTGGTTTCTCTGAAGAGACACACTAATTTGCACGGAAAATGGGAGTAATAAGGAAGTTTGTAAGTATTTCCCCCCACAATTAACCCAATCATGTACTCATCATGCATAAACTTAATTATTGTAATGTTGTCTTGCTGTTGTGGGCTCCTAACGTTGTGATTTTATTCTTGATGGTATTATTGTGCTGTTTTAATGCTGTGAAATTGTGTTGTTTTACAGTTGTTAAATCTTGTGTTAGTGTTTGTATACTACAGTGTTAGGTTTTCCTTTCGACAAAGATGTTAGTCTTTCTCCTGCTAATGTCAAAAAGTCAAAAAACACACTACCGCACACTGATCTGACTTTACTACCTTTATTGTGAGCAACGCGTTTCGCCCATTGCTTTCGCGTTGCTCACAATAAAGGTAGTAAAGTCAGATCAGTGTGCGGTAGTGTGTTTTTTTTTACTTTTCATAGACTCATCTTGCTATCTACCAGCACCTGATTGTTGTTGCTGTGCTCGGGGAATTTCTTGTTCCCTACTCTGGTACTGTTAAGGACCTGTGCATTGTACCTATCAAATTAACATTACAAGGCATAGTTTGTCATAAAAGTTACTCTTTGTTGCATATTTAACCTTTTTTTTTTATGTGTGTTCAGGTCTCCACAATGAGCCATCATATGAGACTGAGGATCATTCTTGGTGAAGATGATGCCAGAAAGCTAATCTTGCCAGCAGGGTTACCAAGCTCCATGGAAGAATTTTACCAGACTATAAAAAATAGTTTTGGATTAGAGCAAGATTTTCGCCTTCAATATCAAGATTTTGATTTTGGAAAGGAGTTCATAAATCTCTCTGTGATCTCTGAAATTGATGACAAATCGACCTTAAAGGTGGTCTACTTGCAAAGTTCTTCAGAAGATGACTCAATGACGCGTCAACCTCTAGCAGTCCAGAGCCTTACTGATTCCTCATCAGTCTCCTCGGTTGACACGGATAATACAGAGCCTGCTTCATCATCAGGGTCATCGCCATCTACACGGCTGTGCATTTGGCCAACTGTCTTTACAGTCCCTCCATTCAACTATGAGTCTGAACTGCAACTGGAAACAGCCAATGCTGAATGCAATGCAAGTGGAACTTATTTGAGCCCACCACCAAAGCTGAAATCTCACATTCTGGAACGACTATCTGAAGAAATTCTTAAGTTCAAAGCTTATCCAACTGACATTGATCTTAATGACGTTGCAGAAGCACTTGTGAAAAAGCACCCTTGTCTGAGGGAGCAAGGGTCATTCAATGGCTGTTATGGTTGGAAGATCAGCCTTAAATACAAAATGGCCAACCTCCGGTCCAAACTGAGAGGCCTAGGATGCCCTAAAGTGATGATAAATTCGCTAAAGAACAAGAACCAAGACAAGCGTTTGGCAGCGTCGAATGTGAAAAAGCCCAGACGGGCTGAAGTCAATTACTGTCCGCAGCATCCAAAAGGAGAATCCACTGAAAGTCTGGAGATGGAAAGAGTCGCACTGCTTTCAGAAATAAAAAAGAGGAACAATGAGCATATTGTGAAGTTGAAAATGGAGAAGACTTTCTCATATAGGAGGCAAGAAATCCTTAAAGGAGAGCCTTTGATTGCAGACGTCAAAAGCAGATGGCCAGCTCTGTTCACTGCGATAGAGGTGATTGTCCTGTGTGCTTTTTTAATCTCTTCACTGATAGTAATTAAACTACTAATAATTCATTGTTCCTTCTTGTTGTTGTGGTGTACTGACGGGGTTAGTAACGTGCATTAATGATTTCCAGATCGATAGGGAGTTCCATCGCATATCAACTTTACCTCTACTTTCTACATTCTGTGCTGCTCTCGACCAGTACACTACGCGCCTGATGGAGATATTTCAATGCAAAGGTGGAGCAGCTGGAAGAAAAATAAGAAACGTCATGTTGGAGATTTCCAAGGTTTGAATTAAAATGTGTTGATTTATGCTTATACCATGCAAAATAACAGTAAGAAGAGTGCTAAAATATTTATGGTAAACCTTTTGTTAGGAATCAACAAGCACCACATGTTGCCTTTTAAAACTGCTCTCAAAAATAAAGAATATTGTCTAAATGACTTCTTATTTCCCTCAGGACGACACAATTCATACGAGACGTGCATGTGTCCTCAAGTCCTTGTGCATCTACTTGAACGAAGACCACGAGAAACTTGTGAAGGAATATATGGTGAGTTACATATCTTTGGCAAAGAAGCTGTAAACTTGTTGAAAAGAGCACATATTTACTTGCTTGAGGGGATGAAACGATGCATCGGGAATCGGTTAAAAATCTATTTAAATGTGTTAAGATTACAAGTGGTTGAGATAAAAATATATGTATTAATGCGATCAGCCTAGGGCTTGACTCTAATGTTAGTTAACTTACAGCAGGTAACCTTAGCTGGCTTAAAGGACAACTCCGGCGCAAAATGAACCTATAGTGTAATAACACATTTGTACCGAGTTGACCGTTCTCTGGGATGTGTTAACATGATAATCGAATGTAAAGAGTTTTATCTCTAAAAACTGTTTAGCTTATAACGCTAGTATATGGGGCATCTAATACCGTAAGTAAAAAGTAATCGCTAGGTAATACCACTAACAAGGCTCAAAATAGCCTCACACTAACACGTTAGCAATAACCCTACAAGCAAACTGAAGCATTGAGAACTCTGTAAGTTTACAGACAGTTTAATAAGAAGATACTTTATAAACACAATACACTTTGCGTATACAGGCAGGAGCCATCTTTGGAAAACAGTCTCGACCAGTCGAACCACGAACGCCGTGCTAAATGAGCTGAACTGTGACTTGGAATCTCATATGAAAGTTGCACACAAGAGCACACATCTCTTGTTTTGCACAATTTATATAAATATAGAAATATATTTTTTAAAAAATTGAGAAAATTGTGAGAAAATCATATTGTGAACTTTAAATCGTGAGTTCAGCGTATCGTTACATCCCTACTTGGCATGATAAATTCAGAGAAGGTGCAGTGTGGAAAAAAAATTAGTGTTTTTTCAGAAATGACCTGGTATAAACTATAATTAAGTGTTTTAATTAACGTGTGTGTGTGTGTGTGTCTGTTAATGTATATACACATGAAATAAAATAAATATGAATGACTTCATGCACTCATAAAACATTTAACCTAAAACATCCCACAGGACACAGACCTCGAGTCCAGCGCTTCCATGGAGCAAACTGTGATGGGGGTGTATGTCATTCAAAAGGAGGGTGCGTGTGCTGAAGATGACCCAGAGGACATCGGTGTCCTGGTTGAAGGTGTGAAGGTCCTTGGCAAGTTACCAAACATTGGGGATGCCTGTGCTTTGTTATTTGGACTAATATACTGTCTGAACCTTAGCTACCCACCAGACCTCAAATGCACCTTTGAAGTGATGCAGAAGATTCTCATGAATCTGGATGGCCAGAGGTTATCATCCAAGCCACAGTTCCTAAAAAACAAGCTCATGAAGTAAATTTGCTCAAAGTAGAAGTCTAGTATGCAGATTTTATTTTTTTATTTTTGCCTCCTTGTTTTCACAAGGACTTTAAGTGTGCTCAGTGGACACAGACTGTAAACAGGTGAAGCAACCAACTAGACCTCAAATGCACTTTTGAGGTGATTGCTCAAAGTAGAGGTCTTCAAGGCATTTTTTTTTTTATTATTAATTTTTGCTTTGTTTTCAAAAGGACTTTTAGTTTGCTCAATGTATGCGGACTGTAAAAACTTGAGTCATTCACAAATAGTGAGATTGTATAATGTTTATTAGTGTTGGATTGTTTAAGGATTACTAGTGTTACATATTTTGATAAAAAAATTTACATGCTGCAAACTTTTAACATAAAACCCCACCAATTTTACAAGTTAAAAAAGATATTTTAATAGGTTTAAGATATTTGATACTAATGTGAAAACGTGTTTGATGCAAAGGTGGAGCAGCTGAAAGAAAAAGAAGAAATGTCATGTTAGAGATTTCCAAGGTTTGAATTAAAATGTGTAGCTTTATGCTTATACCATGTTTTTATATAGTATAATGTTCTTTACAAGTGGGAGGCAAAATAACAGTGAGAAGAGTACTAAAATATATATGGTATATTTTTGGTAGGAATCAAAAAGCACCACGTGTTGCACTTTTGTGTTTGTACTTTTGGTGCCCCAGATGAAACTTTTATGTTCAGAGGTGTTCTGATACCATTTTGTCTTTATATTCTAATACCCAAACCGTCATTGCTGTATGTGGCTCAGGTTTAACTTCTTGTAATACAAACAATGAATGCCTAACCTTTTATACAGTTTGATAAGTGAGTGTAACGTGACTTTTTTTTTTCTTTTTTTTTTTAACTACTTTAAAGTAGATTCTCTTTCTTTGCTAAATTACATGGTATTGGATCTGTGCATAAATTTCAGTACTTAACGATACCTGCTTTTAGGCAGTATCGGAGACCATTCCAATGGTATCGGAGAACATCTCATTCTTATCTGGTAAATTGTTTCCAGTTAGTCAGTAGCCAATTGCTACAATTCAGATGTAATGCAGGCAAAATGTTGCATAAATAAAAATGTTAAATGGATTAGCATGTTGTCTTTTTGTATGCATGTTTGTTTGTACAATGTATGTGTTTGACCAATGTAGAATACACTCAAAGTAATCTCATTAAATTAACTAAGAATGATCATGTAACTCAAAAAAGATGCAAATAAGTTGAATGGAAATGTTAAAATCATGTTGAACCAACACATCTATTTTGTGTTCAACTAACATGATAAAGGTTGGTTGACTTAACTTGGTTTGTTTAGATGGAATATAGGTGGCATGATAAAATCATGTTCATCCAATGAATTATTTTTTTGAGTGTACACATAAAGTTTGAAGCAAATCGGGTAAAAATAAGAGGGTGATTTCAAAGCATTTTGAAAGTGACACACTTCCTGCTGCCAGTTGGTGGCGCTATAAATTTGAATCACAATAGTCACATCCATGTGATCGGCCTCTTACAGCGAACACACTGCTGAAGTTTCATCAAGATCAGTCAATGTATGCAGAAGTTATAACACACTTCCTGTTTCCATTATTCGCCATAAATTAGTTTCCTCGCCACGGCCAAACCGTTCGAGATATCAAAAATCCCCTGGCAAATTTTCATCCTGTCTTGACTTCATGCACACTGAGTTTGGTGACGATCGGGTGAATTCCCTAGGAGAAGTGTTTCAAATTCCTGAGCATGAGTTTCCAAACAACCCATAATAGCCGACTTCCTGTTGGGCTGGCGTAAAAAGAAAGAGTACGAAGGATATATGAAACGATGAGATCTATATGTGTACCGATTTTCAGATTAATTCATGCAAGCGTGTTTGATATATGGACATGTTTTCGAATCCCGTTCCAGGGGGCGCTGTCGAGCCCCCCTGCCACGCCCGGGTACCATCTTCAGCCCGGCCCTGATGGCCGTGGGTTCTGACCCGTGTGCAAAGTTTCAAGAGTTTTCGAGCACGTTAAGGGCCCCAAAAGTGCCCAAAAGTTTGTAAAATAATAATAAATATATCTGCGAGCAGCGATTGCGGGCCCAAGTCGGTGGCACCTTTAGTTAGCTAAAGGCACCGGGGTGGCGGTGCCGCCGGCTTTGGCCCTGCATCGCTGCTCGCAGCTATATATATATATATATATATACAGGTCCTTCTCAAAAAATTAGCACAATGTGATAAAGTTCATTATTTTCCATAATGTAATGATAAAAATTAAACTTTCATATATTTTAGATTCGTTGCACACCAACTGAAATATTTCAGGTCTTTTATTGTTTTAATACTGATGATTTTGGCATACAGCTCATGAAAACCCAAAATTCCTGTCTCAAAAAATTAGCATATCATGAAAAGGTTCTCTAAACGAGCTATTAGCCTAATCATCTGAATCAACTAATTAACTCTAAACACCTGCAAAAGATTCCTGAGCCTTTTAAAAACTCCCAGCCTGTTTCATTACTCAAAACCGCAATCATGGGTAAGACTGCCGACCTGTCTGCTGTCCAGAAGGCCATCATTGACACTCTCAAGCAAGAGGGTAAGACACAGAAAGAAATTGCGGCGTGGCATGGAGGCAATCAGCCTGTGGCACTGCTGAGGTGTTATGGAGGCCCAGGATGCTTCGATAGCGGCCTTAAGCTCATCCAAAGTGTTGGGTCTTGCGTCTCTCAACTTTCTCTTCACAATATCCCACAGATTCTCTATGGGGTTCAGGTCAGGAGAGTTGGCAGGCCAATTGAGCACAGTAATACCATGGTCAGTAAACCATTTACCAGTGGTTTTGGCACTGTGAGCAGGTGCCAGGTCGTGCTGTAAAATGAAATCTTCATCTCCATAAAGCTTTTCAGCAGATGGAAGCATGAAGTGCTCCAAAATCTCCTGATAGCTAGCTGCATTGACCCTGCCCTTGATAAAACACAGTGGACCAACACCAGCAGCTGACATGGCACCCCAGACCATCACTGACTGTAGATAATTCAGTGCTGCTTCTCTGTAGCCCAGGTCAGGTGCTTCTGCCGCTGTTTCTGGTTCAAAAGTGGCTTGACGTGGGGAATGCGGCACCTGTAGCCCATTTCCTGCACACGCCTGTGCATGGTGGCTCTGGATGTTTCTACTCCAGTCTCAGTCCACTGCTTCCGCAGGTCCCCCAAGGTCTTGAATCGGTCCTTCTCCACAATCTTCCTCAGGGTCCGGTCACCTCTTCTCGTTGTGCAGCGTTTTTTGCCACACTTTTTCCTTCCCACAGACTTCCCACTGAGGTGCCTTGATACAGCACTCTGGGAACAGCCTATTTGTTCATAAATTTCTTTCTGTGTCTTACCCTCTTGCTTGAGGGTGTCAATGATGGCCTTCTGGACAGCAGTCTTACCCATGATTGCGGTTTTGAGTAATGAAACAGGCTGGGAGTTTTTAAAAGCCTCAGAAATCTTTTGCAGGTGTTTAGAGTTAATTAGTTGATTCAGATGATTAGGTTAATAGCTCGTTTAGAGAACCTTTTCATGATACGCTAATTTTTTGAGACAGGAATTTGGGGTTTTCATGAGCTGTATGCCAAAATCATCAGTATTAAAACAATAAAAGACCTGAAATATTTCAGTTGGTGTGCAATGAATCTAAAATATATTAAAGTTTAATTTTTATCATTACATTATGGAAAATAATGAACTTTATCACAATATGCAAATTTTTTGAGAAGGACCTGTATATATATATATATATATATATATATAAAAAGAAGACGGTGGCACCGCCACCCTGGTGCCTTTAGGGTTATTGTGCACGACGTGCAAAAACGTAACCCTGCTTTGATTGTCGAAAAGAAGTGTGCTGTAGAGCTTGCATCAGTTTGGGTGCAGCAAGTGCGCATCGAGGGCACATATCAACCACAAAGTATGCGTGAACAACCTTCTGAAACCTAAAATGAAAAATGAGACACGTCTTCCATGGGTCTCATGGATTTAACGGACACATGAAATAAGTACACAAGACCGAGTATTCATATGAAGTGTGCCATTTGGGACAGGGCCTATGATCTTGAACCACAATAGCCACATATATGAGATAATTTAAATATAGAATAATTTTAATGTCATAGGATGTCATAGCTCAATATGTTTTCAGCACTTAAATGTGTAAATATAGAAGCCCAGTATTCTATTTGGGTCTTTGTACAGGTTTATTAATGTAATTATATTTTACGCTTATGTGTCCTATGATATGCAATGGAAGTAAATGTTAATGTTTAACATGGGTGTATTCACAACACATAGCATACGATATAATATCTTAAGATTATTCATCATTATGTTGTCTCTGCCTTTTCTGTTTTAATGATATTCAGAACATAAAAACTAAATGTTCCTTAATTTTAATTAACACTAACTTTATTCTCATCTGAATTATAAATAATTGATTTCCGTATAAAATGATTTCCGCCCCTCTCTCTCTCTCTCTCTCTCTCTCTCTCTCTCACACACACAGTTCGATCGCGCCCGCGCCTCTCTCACTCACTCACACACACAAACACAGTTCGATCGCGCCCGCCCCCCCCCTCTCTCTCTCTCTCTCTCACACACATACACAGTTCGATCGTGCCAGCGCGTGATCGAAATGTGTGTGTGGGTGCGTGTGTGAGAGAGAGAGGTGCGGGCGCAATCGAACTGTGTGTGTGTGTGTGTGTGTGCGTGTGTGTGTGCGTGTGTGAGAGAGAGAGGGGTGGGCGCGATCGAACTGTGTGTGTGTGTGTGTGTGTGTGTGTGTGTGTGTGTGTGTGTGTGTGTGAACAGTGGAAACATACTCTGTCATTTTCTTTCATACAGGACATCATTCAGACTGCAAACTGTTTACTTATATATGTGTACACTCCCAATAAAACACAACATCCTCAGTCACATATGCAATATATTTATATATAAATATAATTTTGGACACAAGAGGGCAGTATAGCCCTATTTATGATTTTGTGTTTAAACTATCACCCGAAGAGACAACCCCCCCCTCCCCACACAGGCACACACACACACACACACACACACACACACACACACACACACACAGATTGGCAGGGGACACTCTCCCTGTCTGAGAGAGGGAGAGAAAATGCTCAGAATCCACATTCAAACCAAAATATCTGACTTCATGTTGGTGGGAACTAATGACTGTAAATTAGAAAGTTGTTCAGCTTGACGAGAACAATATACACGCCAAGTTTTGTAACTGTAGGTAAAACTAACTAAGTTATAACACACTTTATGTGTCCTTTTTTAGTCATAAATTAATTTCTTTGCCACGGCCAAACCGTTAGAGATATTAAAAATCTGTCCGCAATTTAGCATCCTCAATGTCTTGACTTCACGCTGACCGAGTTTGGTGACAATTGAATGAATTGCCTTGGAGGAGAAGTTAAAATTCCAGAGCAAGCGTTCTCCAAACAACCCATAATAGCCGACTTCCTGTTGGGCTGGCGTAAAACTTGACCGAGGGAAAGTTGTTCGGCCCGATGAGATCTATATGTGTACCGAGTTTCATATTATTACATGCAAGTGTGTTTGATTTATGGACAAGTGGTCAAATCCCATTCCAGGGGTCGCTGTCGAGCCCCTCTGCCACGCCCGAGTACCAGCTTCAGCCCGGCCCTAATGGCTGCGGGTTCTGACCCGTGTGCAAAGTTTCAAGAGTTTTCGAGCATGTTAAGGGCCCCAAAAGTCCCTGAAACCTTGAAAAACAAGTATTAAACTTATTCTCACTCAGCAGACAAATCCCCCCCCCCCTTTCCCTCTCCCTCTCACAGAGAGAGAGAAAATTCTTCAAAACATCCACATTCAAACCAAAATATCTGACTTCCTGTTGGTCGGAGCTAATGACTTTAAATTAGAAAGTTGTCCGGCTTGAAGAGTACAATATACATACCGAGTTTTGTTACTGTAGATAAAACTACCCCCCCCACTTTTGTCAAAAGGTGGCGCTACTGAGCCCCTGTACCACGCCCGTTTCTGAAACTTTGCACATGTCTACTAGGTAATAAATGAGATGTGTCTGTCGAGTTTCATGCAATTTGAAGAATGTTAAGAGTCTCAAAAGCATCCAAAAAGAATATTAAAGTTTGATGCGTTGCCATGGCAACAGTATTTAAGATATCAATAATCCTTTCACAGGTCTACATCTGGCGTGTGTTTACATTATACACATAAAGTTTGAAGCAAATCGGGTAAAAATAAGAGGGTGATTTAAAAGCATTTTGAAAGTGACACACTTCCTGCTGCCAGTTGGTGGCGCTATAACTTTGACTCACAATAGTCACATCCATGTGACCGGCCTCTTACAACGAACACACTGGTGAAGTTTCATCAAGATCAATTAATGTATAAAGAAGTTATAACACACTTCCTGTTTCCATTATTCGCCATAAATTCGTTTCCTCGCCACGGCCAAACCGTTTGCGATATCAAAAATCCCCTGGCAATTTTTCATCCTCAATGTCTTGACTTCATGCACACCGAGTTTGGTGATGATCGGGTGAATTCCCTAGGAGAAGTGTTTCAAATTCCTGAGCGTGCGTTTCCAAACAACCCTAAATAGCCGACTTCCTGTTGGGCTGACGGAAAACTTAGAGCACGAAAGTTGTTCGGCCCAATGAGATCTATAAGTGTACCGAGTTTCAGATTATTACATGCAAGCGTGTTTGATATATGGACAAGTTTTCAAACCCCATTCCAGGGGGCGCTGTCGAGCCCCCCTGCCACGCCCGGGTACCAGCTTCAGCCCGGCCCTGATGGCCGTGGGTTCTGACCCGTGTGCAAAGTTTCAAGAGTTTTCGAGCACGTTAAGGGCCCCAAAAGTGCCCAAAAGGTAGTAAAAAAATAATAAAAAGAATAATAAATATAGCTGCGAGCAGCGATTACGGGCCCAAGCCGGTGGCACCGCAACCCCGGTGCCTTTAGTTACCTAAAGGCACCGGGGTGGCGGTGCCGCCGGCTTTGGCCCTTCATCGCTGCTCGCAGCTATATTTATATATATATCGTCGCTGCCCTATGTAACTCACGTATGTCCAAAACGGTTACTTTTCAGGAAGTGAAAAAAACACCGTAATTCAAAAGCAGTTGAACGTAGCGGTGTCATACTTGGTACGGCATCTTTAAATGTAACCATAGTCTTGCCAGTGTAATAATATAATACACATTTGACCAAAATCGAGTTTAAATGGACATACGTGCATATTTTACAGTAACGGTGGTCGATACGCATTCTTCCGATCATTAATTAGAATGGCCAAGTCACGTTTCATATTGACAGATGAATAGGCTACGCTCAGTTTATTAAATAGCCTACGTCTCAGTTTATTAAATACGCTCAGTTTATTAAATCTCTCTTGCAAACTATGAAAGTTGCAGTAGGGAGTTTTGAGAAAATGTTGACTTAGCCAGAAAATTTGAACAAGCACAACTTACAGGTCCAACCCCCTTGCTCTCTGCTGCGCTACAGCCCTCCCTCCACAGCTCCTCCCCCACAGCGGAGCCTGCCGTGAACGCGCAGGCTAGTAAACAGGACCAACGATGACGGCGGATTATAAACTGTTATGGAACATTCACTAATAGAGACGAAACATCAACAATATGCTTTACATTGACTATGGCCTGCCCATACTTTGACTACAAACCTGGTCCTCAAATCATTATGTATTTTGCAATACATGTAACTTTATAACGTTGCACTCTTTCTATAAGTTATAAATAGCTAGTAAAATAACGTTAAAGGATTAGTTCACTTTTAAAAAAACTTTTGCTGATACTTTACTCGCCCCCATGTCATCCAAGATGTCCATGTCTTTCTTTCTTCAGTCGAAAAGAAATTAAGGTTTTTGATGAAAACATTCCAGGCTTTTTCTCCATAATGGACTTCAATAGGACACAAATGTTTCAAGGACCAAATGACAGTTTCAGTGCAGCTTCAAAGGGCTTTAAACGATACCAGACGATGAATAAGGGTCTTATCTTGCGAAACGATCGGTCATTTCAAAAATAAATACAAAACTTTAAGTTTTATAAGCACAAATGCTCGCCTTGCTCTGTTCTGTGATGCACGTTCGTGACTCTCCTGTTCGAACTCGTTCTTAAAAATGAACAAATCTTTTTTCGAGTCATTTCGTTCGTTGAATGAACGCAATGACTCCGGAAAAGACTCGTTCAAAATGAACAAATCTTTTTTCGAGTCATTTCGTTCGTTGAATGAACGAAATGACTCGAAAAAAGATTCGTTCATTTGGATGAACGAGTTCGAACAGGAGAGTCACGAATGACGGTACGCGCTCACGCTGTGCAAGAGAGGGGTGATCAGCGCGTACACGAGCGTGATTGACACTGCTAAGACATTCCTCCTGGCTCTGATTGGTTGTTTCTGACCGGGAGCGGTGTATTTCTGCAAATGGCAATAGGACCACAGGGAGGAGCCAGAGGAGCTCGATTTTTTCCACAGATTATCTGTCTCATATTCTACTGTCAGGACATAATGACAGTTTTAACAAATATTTGTTTACAAAAGTGACCTACTGGAGCTTGAAGGCACAATGAATCAATACACTCATTGCTGAACCCAGGGCCGGCGCGTGCTATGTAGCCTACAAAAAAATACAGCCATTTCTGTTTTTTTCTTTTAAACAAAAAAACAAGCTGCACCGTTTTTTTTACATTTCATCTTTCATTCCAAAATGAACGAAAAAGTACACCGACCCAACATGAATTAGCCTTTTTACCCGTAACGTTATCAATCTAAATTAATCTCGTTTTTCTTTATTTAAATTTCGGGGTTTTTTTCTTTATTTAATTTTCGTTTTTTCTTTATTTAAAATTCGTTATACTATATTTAAATCTACCCTTTACTGTGTCAGTAATTTATTAGTCAGAAAAATATTAGACTACCTTAAAAGTAGACTATTAAGTTAACAGACCTGTGCGTTAACATCTCCACAATAAACAGGGACAATTACTTTGTCTAGACCATTTACCTGTAAATAACAGTTGTGAATATATTGCGAATATATAATAAACTTG
This sequence comes from Gila orcuttii, assembly GCA_026230005.1. Lineage (NCBI taxonomy): Eukaryota > Metazoa > Chordata > Actinopteri > Cypriniformes > Leuciscidae > Gila > Gila orcuttii. The sequence continues at coordinate 23,914,493 of JAPDVR010000005.1, read as the reverse complement.
AACAGTTGTCAAAAACAAACATTTGCTGATACTTTACCTCACAGAGTTATTCGGCTATACAATGCTGAGCTTCCAGCTCAGACCTGCGAGATGCCTCAGGGCGGGAGATACGCGGCGTGATTGACAGCTTTGACACCAAATGGATTTGGTTCTATCCATCTATCCATCGAAAAATCTCAAAATCGGCAAAATGGACATACGCGGTTTTCATCGGACAGCGACGATATATATATATATATATATATATATATATATATAAAGCCGGTGGCACCGCCATCCTGGTGCCTTTAGGGTTATTGTGCACGACGTGACACAAAATATCTGCTCGCTATCTGCCGAACGGCTCTGGTAGTTCCGCTTCAGCACTGATGATGTTGTAGAAATAGTGCGCTCTGGTTGGTCTGGATTATTCGGGATTTTTTATTTTATACAGAAATAAGTTATTTATAATTCAGATGAGAATAAAGTTAGTGTTGATTAAAATGAAGGAAAACAAATATATTGATCTGAAATATAGCACATTAATTTTAAATTTATTTAGGTTCAATTACCAAACATACAATCTTAATTTAATTTATAACAAACAATACATTTAAAATATATGGGTTGTATGCACATTTTTTTTAATAAAAAAAAGATATATATCCAAAAAGACAAGGCCTTAAAGGGTTAAACTCTTGTCACTGTAACAGACACAATCTCTCTCTCTCTCTCTCACACACACACACACACACACACGTCAAGTCACTTACATTTTAGATGCAATATTGAATAAGCAGAAAAATCGGATCTTCTGCTCTGAAAATATAAATAAGCATAAAAATTGAATAAGCACTTTGAATATTCTAAACAGAATAAGCACTAGTCGCTAATGAATAAGTACTAGTACTTAATGAAATAGATACTAGTATCTAAAAAATAAGTATTAGTAGCATGAAAATAGAGACTAGTAGGTTAAAATGATTAAATGTTAAAACGAAAATGACCTTTTAGATACTAGTACCTGTTAATAGATACTAGTATTTATTCAATAAATACTAGTACTAAGTCATTAGATACTAGTACCTATTAAATAGATACCAGTACTTATTCATTAGCTACTAATACGTATTCAAAAGAATATCTAAAGAATAAGCACTAGTATCTAAAGAATAGGCACTAGTACTAAAGAATAAGCACTAGTCGCAAATGAATAAGTACTAGTACTTAATTGAATAGATACTAGTATCTAAAAAATAAGTATTAGTAGCATGAAAATAGAGACTAGTAGGTTAAAATGATTAAATGTTAAAACGGCTTGCCATATTGGCTCAGAGAGAGAGAGAGAGAGAGAGAAAATGACCATATTCAAACCAAAATATCTGACTTCCTGTTGGTCGGAGGTAATGACTATAAATTAGAAAGTTGTCCGGCTCGATGAGAACAATATACGTACTGAGTTTTAAGATTGTAGATAAAACTATAGACCTAACTCCCCCTCTTTTGTCAAAAGGTGGCGCTACTGAGCCCCTGCACCACGCCCGTTTCTGAAACTTTTCACATGTCTACTGGCTAATAAATGTGATGTGTCTATCAAGTTTCATGAAATTTCAAGTATGTTAAGAGTCTCAAAAGCATCCAAAAAGAATATTAAAGTTTGATGCGTTGTCACGGCAACAGTATCTAAAATAGCCCTATTTATGATTTTGTGTTTAAACTATCACCCCAAGAGACCCCCCCCCCCTCCTTCTCCCCCTCCCTACACAGACACACACACACACACACACACACACACACACACACATAAAGGCAGGGAACACTCTCTCTGTCAGAGTGAGGGAGAGAAAATTCTCAGAATCCACATTCAAACCACAATATCTGACTTTCTGTTGTTTGGAGCTAATGACTGTAAATTAGAAAGTTGTTCGGCTTGAAGAGAAGAATATACACGCCAAGTTTTGTAACTGTAGGTAAAACTAACTAAGTTTTAATACACTTTATGTGTCCTTTTTTAGTCATAAATTAATTTCCTCGCCACGGCCAAACCGTTCGAGATATCAAAAATCCGCTGGCAATTTATCATCCTCAATGTCTTGACTTCATGCTGACCGAGTTTATTGGCAATCCGATCAATTCCCAAGGAGAAGTATATCGAATTCCAGGGGCATGCGTTTCCAAACAAACCATAATAACCGACTTCCTGTTGGGCTGGCGTAAAACTTAGAGCACGAAAGTTGTTCAACCCGATGAGATCTATATGTGTACCGAGTTTCATATTATTAAATGCAAGTGTGTATGATTTATGGACAAGTGGTCAAATCCCATTCCAGGGGGCGCTGTCTAGCCCCTCTGCCACGCCCGGGTACCAGCTTCAGCCCGGCCCTAATGGCTGCGGGTTCTGACCCGTGTGCAAAGTTTCAAGAGTTTTCGAGCATGTTAAGGGCCCCAAAAGCCCCTGAAACCTTGAAAAACAAGAATTAAAAGTATTCTCACTCAGCAGACAAATGCCCCCCCCCCCACCCCCCCTTTCCTTCTCCCTCTCACAGAGAGAGAGAAAATTCACATCCACATTCAAACCAAAATATCTGACTTCCTGTTGTGTGTGTGCGTGTGTGTGTGTGAGAGAGAGAGAGGCGCGGGCGCGATCGAACTGTGTGTGTGCGTGTGTGGGAGAGAGAGAGGCGCGGGCACGATCGAACTGTGTGTGTGTGTGTGTGTGTGCGTGTGAGAGAGAGAGGTGCAGGCGCGATCGAACTGTGTGTGTGTGTGTGTGTGTGTGTGTGTGTCTGAGAGAGAGATGCGCGGGCGCGATCGAACTGTGTGTGTGTGTGTGTGTGTGTGAGAGAGAGAGAGAGAGAGAGAGAGACGCGGGCGCGATCGAACTGTGTGTGTGTGTGTGTGTGTGTGTGTGAGAGAGAGAGAGAGAGGGGCGCGGGCGCGATCGAACTGTGTGTGTGCGTGAGACAGAGAGAGAGGCACGGCGCGATCAAACTGTGTGTGTGTGTGTGAGAGAGAGAGAGAGAGAGAGAGAGAGAGAGAGAGACGCGGGCGCGATCGAACTGTGTGTGTGTGTGCGTGTGTGAGAGAGAGAGAGGCGCGGGTGCGATCGAACTGTGTGTGTGTGTGTGTGTGTGAGAGAGAGAAAGAGAGAGGCCCAGGCGCGATCGAACTGTGTGTGTGTGTGAGTAATACATGTAATAAATAAATAAAAGTGCGTATAAATACAATTTTGGACACAAGAGGGCAGTATGGCCCTATGTATGAATTTAAGTTTAAACTATCACCCGAAGAGACCCCCCCCCTCCCCCTCCTCACACAGACCTGCCACGCCCGGGTACCAGCTTCAGCCCGGCCCTGATGGCCGCGGGTTCTGACCTGTGTGCAAAGTTTCAAGAGTTTTTGAGCACGTTAAGGGCCCCAAAACCTTGAAAAACAAAAATAAAAGCATTCTCACTCAGCAGACAAATCCCCCTCCCCAAACACACGGAGAGACGTAGGGTCAGAGAGAGAGGAAGAGAAACTTCTCCAAAACATCCACATTCAAACCAAAATATCTGATTTCCTGTTGGTCTGAGCTAATAACTGTAAATTAGAAAGTTGTCCAGCTCGATATGAACAATATACATACCAGAGTTTTAAGATGGTAGATAAAAGTATAGACCTAACTCCCCCTCTTTTGTCAAAAGGTGGCGCTACTGAGCCCCTGCACCATGCCCGTTTCTGAAATGTCTACTGGCACATGTCTACTGGCTAATAAATGTGATGTGTCTGTCGAGTTTCATGCAATTTCAAGTATGCTAAGAGTCTCAAAAGCATCAAAAAATAATCTTAAAGTTTGATGCGTTACCACGGCAACAGTATCTAAGATTTCAATAATCCTTTCACAGGTCTACATCTGCCGTGTGTTTACATTATACACATAAAGTTTAAAGCAAATCGGGTAAAAATAAGAGGGTGATTTAAAAGCATTTTGAAAGTGACACACTTCCCAAAAGGTAGTAAAATAATAATAATAAAGAATAATAATAATATTAATAATAATAATAATAATAAAGAATAATCCTTAGGAAACAATAGGGCCTTCCTTTTCAAGGCTTGGGCCCTAAATAAAGAATAATAATAAAGAATAATCCTAAGGAGGACTTCCGGTGTGGCGATGTAGGAGAACGCAGCAGAAAGGACGGTCTCCCGATTTTTTCCTTTTCATACACACCTTTTGCAGTGAATTTCACTTTAAAACCGATTAAGCAACTAAGGAAGAGTTTACAAACTAACTGGTGCATAATGAGTAACGTTAATCCTAAACAGAGAAGTGCAGCGTCGCAGTCGAAAAAGGCTAGCGTCGCTAGCAAAATAGCGAGCATGGTAGCTGCGTCGTCTCAAGATGAAAATCAAGATTCGGAGGGAAACATGGACGACTCTCTGTCCATGACACAACTCATTGCTGAACTAGCGAAACAACGGGAAGTTCTTAAGGAGGACATGGCTGCCCTGATACTGAACTCTGTTAAACCTCTCCAAACATCGGTGGATGCGTTACGCGAGACTGTAAACTCCTTTCAGAGTCGTCTGACATCCACAGAAACCATCGCAGGAGAAAACTTTGAACGTCTTGTGGCTGCGGAATCTACAATCAGCTCCCTTAAGGCTCAAAACACTCTGCTACTGGATCGTCTGGACGACCTGGAGAACAGATCGCGCCGATCTAATCTGCGTATCCTGAACGTACCTGAGGGGAGCGAGGATGGCATAGACCCCACCGTATTCGTTTCAGAACTGCTGGCGGAAGCCATGGCTGAGGTATTCACGAGCCCACCACCGCTGGACAGAGCGCACCGCTCTCTCGGGCCTAAGCCTATAGCGGGTAAGCCCGCGCGTGCCTTTGTGCTGTGTTTTCACCGTTATAGCGACCGGGAGCTTGCCTTCAGATGGGCCAGACAACATGAGGTGAAGTTCAAGGGAAATACGCTGAGGATCTATCCTGATTTGAGCGCCGCCCTTGCTAAAAAGCGCGCCACGTTTAACCCGGTGAAACGAGATCTGTATCAGCAGGGCATCCGATTTCGGCTGCTGTACCCCGCACGCCTCAAAGTCATGTTCAAGGGAGATAACCTCATTTTCGAGACTCCAGACGAAGCAAGTGACTTTTATGAGAAACAAGTGCTTGCTCAGAAGGGAAAGTGAGATTTCGTTCTTATTAAATTGACGGGACTTGTTCATTTGAGAGACTTCTTCATAAAGTAGACATGTAACATTGTCCGTCACCAGGGGAGTGGTCGTGACTAAAGTATTCTGGAGTTAGGGTTCGTTCATTTTTTTTCTTCCATATTTGCATGACCTGTTTGCGACGTGCGGGTATCTTGGACAGATTATATTCAGAGGTACTAATTTGTTTAATTTTTTTTTATTTTCTAATCTTGTATGTGTTTGTCACTGGATGGTTAATAGGTGCTCCTGTTGACCATCTAGTGATAAATACATGGTAGTACCAACAGTTCAAATGCTCTGGGATATACCATTATATAGTATTCGTTACTTATTTTATAGTCTTCTAAGTTCACTGTTATGTTTGATAATCGGGAGACTTCCACAGGGAAATCTATCGCGAGACCAACGTATAATGGGGGAGTCAGCATATCGGAAGCATAATGGTACAGGGTTACAGCCTTCTTGTATAGGGAAGGGGTTGGTTGGGGAAGGGAAGTTTCTTACTTTTTGTTTCATTTATTTTTTTCTGTTTGATATTTTGTTTGTTTTATATTGCCTTACTTACTGGGTGCACACTGCAGTTTTTGGTTTAGACTTTACAACTATATACCTTGACGGAGACAACACACTGTTTAAATTTTATATCAACTACTCTTATACGACTAATAATCTATAAACAAGAAACATATTATGGGATTCACAAAAATTATTTCATGGAACATATCGGGATGTAACCATGTAATAAAGCGTAAGAAAATCCTCACCTATCTCAAGCAAAACAAATCAGACATAGCTATGCTGCAAGAAACTCATCTAAGTGCTGAGGAATCTGAAAAATTTAAAAGGGGATGGATTGATCAGGTATACTCAAGTACGTTCAACACTAGGAGTAGGGGCGTTGCTATTTTGATTAGAAAGGGCCTAGACTTTAAAGTCCACAAAGCATATAATGACCAGGAAGGCAGGTGGATAGCCTTGGACTCTAGCTTAGAAGGACAGAAAGTTACAATTATGAATATTTATGCCCCAAATGTGATGTCTCCTGACTTCTTTAACGAAATTTGCAATATTATTAGAAATATTGGTAATCATAATATAATACTTGGTGGGGATTTCAACCAAGTCAGGAATGCACAGCTTGATAAGTCAAGCTGCAAACAGGCCATACCTGTAATGTACACAGCCGTTGATACTATGGTAGATGAATGTGGCCTAATAGATATATGGCGTACACTTCATCCTCTAGAGAAAGATTTTACATTCTTTTCCCATCCTCATGGGTCATACTCAAGGATTGATTACATCCTAATCTCAAAACAGTTGGTGAGTCAGGTTCAATCTGCTTCAATTGGGAATATTGTTCTCTCAGATCATGCCCCAGTAGATATGGTCCTTACCACATCGAACTATAACAAAAACACAAGATGGCGCTTTAACAACTCACTATTGCAAACTGAGACCTCATGTTCCTTTATACAAGCAGCAATAGATGAATACTGGCTTTACAATGACGGCTCTGTCCCTGATCCTGGTATAACATGGGATGCCTTTAAGGCTTTCCTGAGGGGACGGCTTATCCAACACTGCTCGCTACGTAAACGCCTGGAATGTGAAAAACTAGTTAAATTAGAAGAAAAGATTGGGACCCTGAAAAAACAACATATTAATCATCCAGACCCAGTAACTCTTAATAACTTAAACAGTTTAAAATTGGAACTAAATGACATTATACAGAAAAAAGCGGAATTTGCTCTATTTTGCACAAAACAAAATTATTATGAAAAAGGTGAGAGAGCAGGTAAATATTTAGCCCATAGAGTGAAACAGCTTAGTACTCAAAACTTAATTCCTTCTATCTTTGATGACAAAAATAAACTGACTACAGAAACCGGGGAAATTAATAAGGCTTTTAAATCTTTTTACCAGGATTTATATACATCGCAAGGAGAAGTAACTTTAGAACAGTATGACCGATTCTTCTCTTCCCTACAGATTCCATGTCTATCCACACAAGATAGCAAATCGTTAGAGAATGACATCACATTAGAAGAGATTAAGATGGCCATACAGGACCTCAAACCGGGTCGTGCCCCCGGGGAGGATGGCTTTCCCTCTGATTTTTATAAAAAGTTTTCAGAGGTGTTGGCTCCTAAATTGCTTTATGTCTTTCAGAATGCTCTGGTAAAGGGTAAGCTTCCAGAGAGTATGAGAACCAGCATAATCACTCTCATTCATAAAAAAGGGAAAGACCCTCAACAATGTACAAGCTACAGACCCATTTCACTTGGCAATGTTGATGGGAAGATATTAGCCAAAATACTTGCAAAAAGACTTGATAAACTACTACCTACTATTATACACCCTGACCAGGTTGGTTTCATCAGGGCTAGGTCTTCAGCAGACAATATGAGACGATTATTACACCTTATGTGGAGCTCTAGAAATAACACTGACCCTGTCATGGCCTTCTCCCTAGACGCAGAGAAGGCTTTTGACAGAGTTGAATGGGGCTTCTTATTTCAAACACTTAAAAGATTTGGTTTTGGACCTTTATTTACTAAATGGGTAAACTTACTGTACACTGAACCAGTGGCCTCGGTATTATGTAACGGTGTAGTGTCATCGCGGTTTGAGCTACATAGGGGCACAAAACAAGGGTGTCCCCTCTCCCCTCTTATTTTTGCACTGGTCTTAGAGCCATTAGCTATTGCAATACGTAATAATCCAAATATTAAAGGTATCATAGCAGGCCAGCAGGAGCATAAGATTCTTTTATATGCTGATGATATCCTACTTGTCTCCAGTAATCCACAATTGACAGTGCCCACAATGTGTTCTTTAATTGATGATTTTTCCCAGATCTCTGGCTATAAAATCAATTGGTCAAAGTCAGAAGTAATGCCCATGTCTAAGAATTGCCATGGGATAACAGGGGACCAATGGCCATTTAGGCGGGTCTCATCAGGAATGGTTTATTTGGGAATTAAACTTATACCAGGATTGGAAAAAATAATGCAGACTAACTTTCAACCAATTATTCAGGATATCCAAAATTTGTTACAGAACTGGAGTAAACTTACAATGTCCATTCTGGGTCGTATTAATTTAGTTAAAATGATAATCGTACCTAAAATTAATTATCTATCATACATGCTTCCCCTTGGGATGCCACCATCCCTTCTGAAGGAATACAATAAATATGTAGAATCCTTCATCTGGCAGGGGAAGAAACCCCTTTTTAATCGTACTAAATTGTATTCTGCTAAAGGTTCAGGCGGGCTTTCTCTTCCCAGAATTGACTGGTATCATTGGTCCTTCTCGCTCTCGCAGCTGGCTAAAAACAATATGGCTTTCAACGAAGCCCCCGCCTGGGTGCATATTGAAAAAGAACTAATTGCCCCCTTTCCAGCGGAGGCCTTCTTGACACAGCTTGCCCGATCAATACCAGACCAAAATCCAGTTCTTAAATTTACTAGGGATAGCTGGAAATTGTATCACCAACATTCAAAACAAACCCCGTGGCTAACAACTAGAGCCTCGGTGTGGCACAACACCAAATTACGAATAGATAGGAGGGCTTTCTGCTGGATGCAGTGGGCTAAAAAGGGAATATGGTATTTAGATAACCTATATGAGGGTGAACATGTGGTCTCATTTAATCACTTGAAACAAACCTACAAACTATCGAACACTGACTTTTGGAAATACCTTCAAATAAGACATTGTCTCCATGCAACCCTTAAAAATGGTCCTGACCCACCAACAGATGTACAGCTTCTGTCTGCCGCTAACAGTCACAAAAAGGGGATGGGCTCAGCTTTCTACGCTTATATTAGAGGTGTCAATGCACCTAATTTAAATGGTCTTAAAGTGGCATGGGAAAGAGATTTAGGGGGGGTGATCAATGAAGAAACCTGGAAACAGGTTGTATCAAAATGGCATACTAATGTTCGTGAAATTCAATCCCAGTTGATAAATTACAAAATCTTGAATAGATGCTACTGGACTCCAAGCAGATTGGCTAGAATTAAACTGAGAGATACTGCACTATGCTGGCGATGTAACAAAGATATAGGAACTATGGTTCATATGTTATATGAATGTGACATGGTAGAGGAAATGTGGGAGAAAATTGTACAATTTGTTAATAACATTTTTTGTCTGTCATTATATAAGAACCCTGCCTTGTGTATGTTGGGTATTATACCAGAGGATATGCGAATATCTCGACAACAGATGCTATGGTGCCGTTTAGCTATGGGTTCGGGATGCAGAGTCATTCTGAGACATTGGAAGTCAGACACACCTTCTTCATATGATGAATGGTTGGAACTTATGTCAAATATCGCTAGTTATGAACGTGTGATATATAGAGCCTCGGGACGTCATGATTTGTTTATGAAAATGTGGGGTCCCTTTCTGTCCCAAATTGAGAATGCACTATAAAAAGTGAGAAGAAAAAAAGAAAAACTATTCTTTTACCTATGTGTAAACTTACTAGTCATGTAAAGTCTAAACATTGTTTATTTATTGTGTTCTCTGAGATCTAACTCCTAATTGATCTGTGTAATTGTTATTTATTTTCCCTTTTATCTGTGCTATTCTGTATTTTTATTTATTTATTTTATTTTTATTTTATTTTTATTGTTTTTTTTTTTTTTTTTTTTTTTTTTTTTTTTTTTGGGGGGGGGGTGCATTAAGCTGGGATAAGGGGTAAAAAAAACCAAAAAAAAAAAACCTAAAACATCACTGTTAACACTTAATTTTTGACTGATGTTCATGTTCAAAAAAAGCTAAATAAAAAAAAAAAAAGAATAATCCTAAGGAAAACAATAGGGCCTTCGCCTTTTCAAGGCTTGGGCCCTAATAATAATCCTTAGGAAAACAATAGGGCCTTCGCCTTTTCAAGGCTTGGGCCCTAATAAAGAAGAATAATAAAGAATAATCCTTAGGAAAACAATAGGGCCTTCGCCTTTTCAAGGCTTGGGCCCTAATAATAATCCTAAGGAAAACAATAGGGCTCTGCGCCCTTTCAGGGCTTGGGCCCTAATAATAATAAATAATCCTATGGAAAACAATAGGGCCTTCGCCTTTTCAAGGCTTGGGCACTAATAATCCTAAGGAAAACAATAGGGCTCTGCGCCCTTTCAGGGCTTGGGCCCTAATAAAGAAGAAGAAGAAGAAGAAGAAGAAGAAGAAGAAGAAGAAGAAGAAGAAGAAATAATCCTAAGGAAAACAATAGGGCCTTCGCCTTTTCAAGGCTTGGGCCCTAATAATTTTAAGTCACTTGTCGCCACCAGGTGGCATGACGATGTAATTGATACAGTCGTTATTTAAAGCACCATGTTACTTTCTAAAGGTGATTTAGGCCCTGTCCCAAATGGCACACTCCGGACTTGTGGACTTCCTCAGAGTCCACACTTTGGTGACGTTATGTAGTGCAGACCTATTGGGCCCTTAGCGCGAGTCCACAAGGGTGCATTGAGAGGTATTTTTGGGACAGACTCAATCAAGCCTTATCCCTCTCCATACGGAGCCGAATAAACTGAAAGGTCATCTTATCAGTCCCTTTATTAGATAAAAATCACAAATATCATATACAAATATTAGCCTATACTATTGGGCATCGATCGAGAACAGGATTTCTTTTCCCAAATCTTATCTCCATGTCAACTACACAGTCTGCTTTTACAGTTCTTTATTTTGATATGGTGTATGCCACCTGGGCATTAGACAATAGATACATGCTTATTTAAATTATGTATTAAACATAATAATACATAGTGTTCCATTTGAACTAAGATTACAATTTTAACACATAATGAAAATGTGTGTGAGTTTCAGATTAATTTACAGGTTTAAATATTCATACTATGTTTACATATGACACAGTAAAGCCCTGTCATGACATTCGGTTCTATTTATTTAATGAATCTTAGGCCCCGTTCACACTGCAAGTCCTAATGCTCAATTCTGATTTTTTTCTCAGATCCGATTTTTTGATTGGCTGTTCACATTACCTTTCAAAATGTGACCTATATCTGATTGCAGTTTGAACTGTTTGAGGTTTCAAACTAACCGGCATGCGCAAAAGAACAATAACAATGACATCAGACGCAGCACGCGGTTGCACTAAAGTTCCGGAGGTTATGGTGGAAGTAAGCATATTCGCATTTAATTCATAATGTTTGTGTAATGGAAACTTTTGCGGCTTTATAGTTGCAAATTCACTACAGAGATCTGTGTGGATGCGTAGACGAAGCCAGGAGTGGTGGGAATATGACGTGAATAGTTTCACTGAGACGCTGTTCTCCTGTGTCCCCGTTCTTCCATTTCGTGTGCCATTTTTTCAAAAACGGAGCGGTTACGGTAGGTCCCTCTAGCTTGACTTGAAGTATCTCCCCATATACTACTTAGATTTAATACCTCACTTTGATTGACTCGCTTCATCGCTGTTCTCCATATCTAGTCAAGTTTTTAATGTTAGGCTACTGTCTGTGTCTGTTGTGTCTAGGGCTTCCTTTGCGCATAATTGTGACAAATGTCGACGTAGATTGACGTAAAAGTCGCATCAAACCCGCCTTGATTGTTCACACTGCGGCCGCATTGAAAAAAATCAGATCTGGGTCTGATTCAGGACCACATATGTATGTGGTCTAAATCTGATTTGAAAAAATCAGAGATCCAAAACCAAGATTTGGGCCACTTTTGCCTGCAGTGTGAACGGGGCCAAAGTCGAAATGCTCCAATACAAGACGTTTACTATATATTACTCACAGGTACAGACAGGCAGGCAGAATAACGGGCAGAAACACACACTAAACATATCCATGTAACTTTAACTACAGACAAAGACTGACTGAACTGAACAAACTAAATACAGATACTGATGAACATAAACCAGGTGAGACTGATGAAGGTAATTAACAAGACACAGGTGATGAAGATGGACTGATGACGGTTGGCATGGTAACAGAAGAGTGGCGGGAAAACAAAAGACGTGACTAATACTGAAAACAGAAGATCAAAACAGACACAAACGTGACATTACTCCCCCCCTCCGGAAAGCGCGACCTCGTGCCGAAGAAGGACCCAGGGTGGAGCAGGATGAGCAGGCGGCCAGGACGGAGCAGGATGAGCAGGCGGCCAGGGCGGAGCCGCCCCTTCGAGTGGCCAAGGCGGAGACGACGGAGGGAGGAGCCATGGAGGAGGCGGGACTGAAGACTCCAGGGCGCCGACTGACGGGGGCGGAGCAGATGGTAAAGGAGACCAGGGTGGAGCCGACGAGCCCAGGCGACGCCGAAGATCCAGCGGGACATGGCGGGGCCGCCGGCTCTGGCGACTGAGGTGCAGGCGGGGATACAGAGGGAGTAAGGACCAAAGGGGAACCGAAGGGAGTGAGGAGTTCAACTGAGCCGGCGGGACGAAGGGACGAGGTGAAGCCAGAGGAGTGCAGTCCAGAGGTGAGGGAAGGTGGACGAGTGACCAAGGTGGATCCGGGGGGACGAGGGAGCTTGGCGAAACTGGTGCACTGATGGACCACTGTAGAGCTGAAGAAGGAAAGAGCCAAGGGGACGTGAATGGACTGATGGGCTGAGGCGAAGTTCTGGTCACGGAGGTTGGAGGTGGAGACCGGGGATCCACCGACCAGACTGATATACAGATACTGATGAACACAAACCAGGTCAGACTGATGAAGGTAATTAACAAGACACAGGTGATGAAGAGAGACTGATGACGGTTGGCATGGTAACAGAAGAGTGGCGGGAAAACAAAAGACATGTGACTAATACTGCAAACAGAAGATCAAAACAGACACAAACGTGACACTATCGTATTATTCAGCGCGCTATTATTAGCCTATGTTTGAGACATCAACCACTGCTCAATGACCATAATGTTTGTATAAACTTGTATGACCTAGGTCATAAAAACCGTAATGATACTTACACTTAAATATTTTCTTCTCAGCCATGTTAACAATTGTCCGTGAGCGAAATCTCCTCCCATCCGTTGTCTGATTGGCCTTTCGTAAGGATTCCTGGGTAGTTAAAGTGTGTGGAGCCTGCATCCATGCGGGCTTCGCAGAAGACTGCTTCAAGGGTACAAAGGGGGCGTAGACATCAGTGTTATAAACAAACTATAAAGTTTTATTTATGTTACATATCTGTTACAAATAGTCTTCGGAGAAATTTATGTTATTGATCATAAGACATAATAAGAGAATAAGATTGTAATTCTTACAAATCAGTTTAGATAAGATGTTAACATTTTCTGTCTCATTTTAATAACCCAAAAATAAAAAGGCCTCCTAAAATGAAGAAGCTGATTTATGAAGAGTGTGCACTGCAGATTAGAGCTGCTACAGCAGGTTAACTCAGGCCATCACAATGAGCTGCTCATATTTACAAACTATAATTAAATATTGTGTTAGTGTGTGTGCAGTTTCATGTGTAATGCACAGAGTTGTAATAGAGATGTTCCTTAGACACATACTAGATTGTGCCATTTATTAGCAGTGATATCTGATTAATTAGAAAAGTGCAAATATCGGTAAAAGAATATTTGTCAAATTGATTATTGTCCTTTCACTAGTCATAACCAGCATGCATCCAGCATACAAATGGACGGTGCAGTTTTATTTGTGTGCACAGCTCAAAAATAAATAAAACTATAAACCATAAAGGAATAAAAAAAAACCTGAAATGTCAGCAGTTAAAAAAAAGTCTTAAATCAGTTCTTGTTGGCCGAACTCCATAAAGGCCATTTTTTATGCAGTAGCTTGAAGGTTTTTGACCCATGGGCGTCCTTTTCAGTGGCAGCCGCAGACTTGGGTTGCCCAGTGACTTGCTCAGTTAGCATCACAGTCGTCTGTCTGACCAGAGACGTTGTTGTTGTTGGACAACTAAATTTAGGGAGACGGCCTGCCATCGGCAGTGTGGCTGTAGTACCATATTTCTTCCGCTTCTGTATGATGGACTGCAATGAGCTCTGAGGTTTGATCATATGACCTTTTATTTAGTCTTGTGTCCTTCCTAGATTTGTGCAACTTTCAAATTGTATACCTCTCTTTGTTTTTATTGTCTTTTGGTTAATAAATACAAGATATTTGGGAAGGTGTTTAATTTTAAACAATATAAAGCTTATTTTCTATACCATTCAAAATTGTGGGGTTAGTAAGATTAGTTATTTTTTTTAAATGACAATAATGGCTTTAATATTGTTACAAACACATTTATATTGTTTAAAATAAATTATGTTCTTTTGAACTTTCTATTAATCCAAGAATCCTTAAAATAAAATGTATTTTCCAGAAAAAATATGAAGCAGCACAACTGATAATAGGATTTTTTTTTTTTTTTTTTGAGGCGCACACAGAATGATTTTTGAAGGATCGTGTGACACTGAAGACTGGAATAATGATGCTGAATATTCAGCTTTGCACAGGAATAAATAGTTAATAAATAAATAGTTAATGTTATATTTCAACATTATTTCACAATATTACAGTTTTTTTTAACTGTATTTTTTATCAAATAAATGCTGTCTTGGTGAGCAAATAGACTTTCAAAAACATAAAAGAAGGGAAATAAAGAAAATCTATTAAAAAAATCTTACAGACCATGTATGCCTTTAACTGTGATATCTTGGCTCACTGTGTGTGCCCACATTCTTACTCACTGAGAATTCAGTTCCTCCAATGCCCCTTGTGAAAATCAATTTTTGCTCTATACCTGCTTGAAGTGAAAACAATGCCCACATAAGCTTACACTGTGAAAACCAGCCGGCTCACTCCTCCACAATGGACATGTCACCTGAATAATTGGAAGTGACCCATTTGAGGCCTGATGCTGACGGAGAGCTCTTGGGGTCGATGCTACTGTTCGATGGCACTTCCTAGCAAAATCCATCTCCATTTTGAGCCAGCTCAATGGAGAGATCAACATTCACTGCTGTACCTGCACTTGTATTCACAAACTGTACATGCATTTTATTTAATGCATTTTACAGTCCTTTTGCTCATGCATAAGGCATATGTATACTGTCTCTTAACATGAATATTCACAGAACTAAAGCCAGAAAAGTACTAATTCATTATGGACTTCCTGAGAACAATTTAACGTCCATATTGGCTGAAAATAAGATGGCATCCATCAAAGCTTTTGCTGTGTATCAGTAAGACAGACTGTGAGAGTGATTAGACAAAACACACAAACAAGTGATTAGTCTTCCATTGTGAATGCTTTTAAATTATGCAAATGAAATGATTATGGTTGGCGCCCGTTTATACACGCCCCCAGAGGGGTGTTACTTGTTACAATGTGCAATCAGTTTGATGCTGATTGAAAATTCATTTTACCTCTTGTTGAAAGAACAGTTTATGGTGTGGCGGCACGGCACATCGTTAATGTACATTAACATTGCATATTTATTTAGAGAACGTTAATGTTAGTTGGAGAAGATTAAGAATAAAGGGGGGTCACACACTATACGAGAAGAGAAGAGATGTTCAAAATTATGCTGTGTCACTCACATAGTTTTCCATTAAATTACATTATATTTGTCCCAAATTAATGTACATATTGACTTCACACTAGGCTGGAAGAGTGTGTATAGAAATTTTTCAGTAATTTCTTTCTGTGGATATAACTATATGCTTTATAGATATAATACAAGCTGTAATTTTTCTTTCCATTTTTGCTGTTTTAACAGTAAAAAAACATCATCGCCACTTTTTCATTCTTGAAGTGAACTTTTTTTTCCTATATGGTGATTTTTTTTAAATCTGAGAACACAACACATCTGGTGTGCGGCTTGGTGCTTCTCGTCCGATTTCAAGTAAGTTTAAGGTTTACCATTGGTTTGGGTTTCCTGAACAACTTTTACGAGTTCACTCGTAAAAGTCACTGTCACGAAGTTAAGGGAGTGCATATTTATTTCCTTACTACATTCAACATATATTAAAGGGTTAGTTCACCCAAAAATGAAAATTCTGTCATTAATTACTCATCCTCATGTCTTTCCAAGCTCGTAAGACATTTTTTTTTAAATCTTTAGAACACAAATGAAGGTCTTTTTGATGAAATCTGAGAGCTTTCTGTCCCTCTACTGACAGCTACGTAACTACCACTTTGATGCTTCAAAAAGTTCATAAAGAGATTGTAAAACAGAGGTGTATTTCAAAGCCCAGTACTTATCGTCTATGTGTGGCTTTTGAAATTAGGTTTTCGCTTTAACATCTTAAATTCGCTCATGCTGTGTGCGATATGGTTACAAATGACTGTGCTCGGTGTGAAGCCATGCTTAGAGGCACATGTTAGAAAGGGCAGATAACACTCATATGCCATTAAAAGCAGCATTTGTGCACATTACCATACTGATGTCACTGAACACAGCTGATGTCAGTTTAAAAGCATCAAGGAGGGCATGTCAAATGAGGATGTACAGATTACTGAATCCAGTAATTGCTGTTGGTTAATGTGACATGGCAAACAACAATGGCACAGTGAAATATTATTAAAGGACAACTCCGGCGCAAAATTAACCTTTGGTCTAATTACACATTGGTACATAGTCAACCGTTCTCTGAGATTTGTTTTCATGATTATCGAATGTAAAGAGTTTTATCTCTGAAAACTGTTTAGCTTATAACGCTAGTATATAGGGCATAGAGTAATGAAAATAAAAATCGCTAGTTAATACCACTAACAAGGCTCAAAATAGCCCAACACTAACACGGTAGCATTAATCAGGGTCCCTACCTGCAAACTGAAGCATTGAGAACGTTGTAAGTGTACAGACAGTTTAATAAGAAGATATTTTATGAAGACAGTCCACTTCGCTTAAACAGGCAGGAGCCATCTTTGGAAAACAGTCTCGACCAGTCGAATCATGAACGCCGAGCCAAGTGCGCTGAACTGTCTTGAAATCTCATATGGTGTTCGGCGTTCATGATTCGACTGGTCCATACCGTGTCGCCTTTGTGGGCGTGCGCGTGAAGGGGGAACTATTGCAGTCGTTTTGATCTCTTCAAAGAGGAGATGATTAAGGTCTTCGATCAGTCAGTTCATGGTCGCGAGGCTTCGCGTCTTCTGACCACCATTCATCAGGGGAGAAGATCTGTAGCCGATTTCGCCATTGAATTTCGCACCCTGTCCACCACATGCGAGTCGAATGAGCCTGCCTCGGTCGCTCATTTCCTGGAGGGTCTTAATGTCAATTTGAAGGAGGAGATTTATGCCCGTGGTTCACCTGACTAACTCGACCAACTGATAGAGCTGGCTATTCATCTGGACAAGTGCTTTGAGCAACGGCGACGTGTTCGCGCAACCACCGTTACTCCTAGTGAGCCATCTACTTCTGCTGCTTCCAGATCAGAGCCTGAACCCATGCAGTTGGGTAGCATTCACCTCCAGGCTGAAGAGAAACAACGTCGCATCACTAACAGACTGTGCCTTTACTGCGGCGCGGCTGGTCACTTTGCCGCTTCATGTCCGTTAAAAGCCAGAGCTCGCCAGTAGACAGAGGAGTACTGACGAGCACTATTGTGATGTCCTCTCCATCCAAGTCCCGCACCATCCTGCACGTGGTTCTTCGTTGGGTTTGTTCTTCCATTTCATGTTCTGCACTAATCGATTCCGGGGCAGAAGGGAATTTCATTGATGAGAGATGGGCTCGAGAACATAACATCCCTCTGGTGGACTTGAACAATAGCACCACCGTCTTTGCCCTGGATGGTAGTGTTTTGTCTAGGGTTCATCGTGTCACCAGTCTGGTGAGTCTCACTATCTCTGGAAACCACCAAGAGACTATTTCTTTTCTAATTTTTCGGTCTCCCAATACCCCCACTGTGTTAGGACATCCCTGGCTAATCCAACATAACCCTTATATTGACTGGGCAAAGAGTACCATGTTATCTCGGAGTCTTTCGTGTCATGTTAACTGTTTAGTCTCTGCTATTCCTGTGGTGTCTTCTGTTTCTGTGTTTCAGGAGGAGCCTGGAGATCTGTCAGGTGTCCCGGAGGAGTACCACGATTTGCGAGCGGTTTTCAGCCGTTCCCGGGCCATTTCCTTACCGCCTCACTGTCCTTACGATTGTTGCATTGATCTCCATCCTGGCACCACGCCACCCCGCGGTAGATTATATTCTCTCTCTGCACCCGAACGGGAGGCTTTAGAGAGATACCTCTCCGAGTCTCTTGACGCTGGGATTATTGTCCCATCCTCCTCTCCTGCCGGTGCGGGGTTCTTCTTTGTGAAGAAAAAGGATGGCTCGTTGAGTCCCTGCATTGATTATCGAGGGTTGAACGACATAACGGTCAAGAATCGCTACCCCTTGCCCCTTGTGTCGTCGGCTTTTGAGATCTTGCAGGGCGCAAAAGTCTTCACAAAGTTAGACTTACGTAACGCATACCATCTCGTTCGTATTAGACAGGGGGACGAGTGGAAGACAGCGTTTAACACCCCTATAGGTCACTTTGAATACCGCGTTCTTCCTTTCGGGCTGGTCAACGCTCCCGCAGTATTCCAGGCGTTGGTCAACGATGTCTTGCGAGACATGTTAAATGTCTTTGTGTTCGTTTATCTAGACGACATCTTCATTTTCTCACTCTCTCTTGAAGTACACATCCAACACGTTTGCCGAGTCCTACAACGATTACTCGAAAACCGCCTTTTTGTCAAGTCAGAGAAATGTGAATTTCATTCTCGATCGGTCACGTTCCTTGGTTCGGTGGTCTCTGCTGAGGGTATCAGCATGGATCCCGAGAAGGTGCGGGCGGTCCTCGATTGGCCTGCTCCGGAGTCTCGAGTTGCTCTCCAGCGGTTTTTAGGGTTCGCTAACTTTTACAGACTATTTATTCGTAATTTTAGTCAGGTCGCCACCCCTCTGTCTGCCCTCACCTCGACTAAGTCTCGATTCGTTTGGTCAGAAGGGACGCAAGATGCTTTCGATCGACTCAAGAGGTTGTTCACCTCCGCGCCCATTTTAGTCACTCTGGATCCTGAGAGACAATTTATAGTCAAGGTCGACGCGTCCAACATTGGGGTAGGGGCTATCTTATCGTAGCTTTCTTCTCTTGATGACAAGGTCCATCCGTGCGCCTTCTTTTCCCATCGTCTTTCGCCGGCTGAGCGCAATTATGACGTTGGTAATCGGGAGTTTTTGGCGATTCGGTTAGCTCTGGGGGAGTGGCGGCACTGGTTGGAGGGAGCCAGTGTTTCGTTTATTGTTTGGACGGACCACTGGAACCTCAAATACATCCGTTCCGCCAAGAGACTTAACGCTCGACAGGCCCGCTGGGCGTTATTTTTTGGTCGTTTTGACTTTTCGATCTCGTTTAGGCCGGGTTCTAAGAACCTTAAACCCGATGCTCTCTCGTGGCAGTTCAGTTCTTCAGAAGAGGCTTCGACCAAGGAGGTTATTGTACCCCAACACTGCGTGGTCGGAGCTGTCGTCTGGGGAGTTCAGCAGGCCGTGAGGAGAGCTCTTTCACACGTTGTCAGACCGCCTTGTGTCCCTGAGGGTACGTTATTTGTTCCCGAGACCGCTCGTTCAGCCGTTCTTCAATGGGGTCACGCCTCTAAGTTGGTTGCACATCCCGGAGTTAGGGGTACCTTGGCCGCTATTCGGCAGAGATTTTGGTGGCCCACTAGAGAACGTGACATACGTCGCTTCGTAGCTTCTTGTCCTGTCTGCGCCCAGACTAAATCTAGCAATTCTCCGCCTGTTGGCCTTCTCAGACCACTGCCCATTCCGTCACGCCCATGGTCGCACATTGCTTTAGATTTCGTTACCGGTCTTCCGTCGTCCGCTGGTAACACGGTTATTCTCACTATGGTTTCTAAAGAAGCTCATTTCATTCCACTTCCTAAACTACCGTCCGCTCGTGAGACCGCCCAATTAATGGTAGATCACGTATTTAAGATTCATGGTCTTCCTTCTGACATTGTTTCTGACAGAGGGCCCCAATTCGCTTCTCAGTTCTGGAGGGAATTCTGCCGACTTATTGGGGCACCCCAGTCTGTCATCAGGATTCCATCCTCAGACTAATGGGCAGGCCGAACGAACCAATCAGATTCTCGGACGCATGTTGCGCAGCTTGACTTCACAGAGCCCAGCATCTTGGAGCGACCAGCTATCCTGGGCTGAATACGCCCATAATTCACTTCCTTCGTCCGCCACTGGGTTATTCCCATTTGAGAGCTGTCTTGGTTACCAACCTCCACTTTTTACATCTCAGGATTCTGAGACCTCTGTGCCTTCCAGAGGCGGACAGAGTACACAGCTTCGTTACTTGAGTAAAAGTACAGATACCCCTTGCTAAATTTTACTCAAGTACAAGTAAAAGTACTACAGTCAGATGTCTACTTAAGTAAAAGTACTCAAGTACTTGTTTTTAAAAGTACTTGAGTATCAAGAATACAAGAGTAAATTTTCTAAATATTGCATTACTACTGCCACAGTGTCAAGTCAAGTCATCTTCATTTATATAGCGCTTTTAACAATTTAGATTGTTTCAAAGCGGCTTTTCAGAGATAAACATATAATTTAAGGTAACAGAGATTGGTTTGGTTTTATAGCGGTTCTTGAATAATGTTATTTTCCAGCTAAAGTTAGTTTTGATTGATTCACTTCCGTCGAAATGATCATTTGTTATTAAATTAGGGGCCGCTAAGATGACACCGTACGAGCTGAACAAACGCTGATGGCGTTCACATGCGCATTAAGAATTGATTCTTTAGAAACAACAAATTGAGGGTTTCCGAGATTTTTTTTTTTCCTTTGTTTTTTTTTTTTTAGAAGTAACGGGTACTCACGGTTATGGATAGAAATGTAGTGGAGTAAAGAGTACAATATTTGCCTCTCAAATGTACTTGAGTAAAGTCATGAGTAATCCCCAAAAATGATACTCGAGTAAAGTACAGATCCCTCAAAATTGTACTCAAGTACTGTACTCAAGTAAATGTACTCCGTTACTGTCCGGCTCTGGTGCCTTCCGTACAGGCCTATATTCAAAGGTGCAAGTGTACTTGGAGGAGAGTGATATCTGCGTTATGTCGCACTAGAGAACGAACTCGTAGAGCTGCAAATCGTCATCTGGTTAAAGCCCCTAGATACGTGTGTGGGCAGAAGGTGTGGCTTTCCGCTCAGAATCTTCCCATACACGAGGGCTCACGTAAGCTTATGCCCCGTTTTGTCGGTCCCTTTGCTATTGTGAAGGTTCTTAGTCCGATAGCTGTTAAGCTAAGATTATCTCGTCAGTTACGCCGGGTACACCCTTTATTTCATGTGTCTCGTATTAAGCCTGTCATTCGCGCTCCCACCCATCCCACCCTTCCTCCTCCACCTCTTGACGAAGAGGCTTCCATTCACAGAGTTCGCAAGCTGCTTGATGTTCGGCCTCGGGGGCGTGGCCACCAGTTCTTGGTCGACTGGGAGGGCTACGGTCCTGAGGAGAGGCGGTGGATTCCATCCCGGGACGTCCAGGACTGCTCGCTCATCAAGGATTTCTACTGGGCTCGCCAGGCCTCTTCCTCAGGCGCTCGTTGAGGGAGGGGTACGGTCAGGATCTGGGTTGCTTCTCTCTCTTTCTCACACTATTACACACACTCATTGACACACTCATTGACACACTCATCTCACTCACACACCAGCACACATACTCTTACATGCCTCCACTCATTCATCACCTGTTGATCATCTCAATCAGCGCTCACACCTGTTTCTAGTCTTGTCTGATTACTCTGTCTACTTCTGGTGTTTGATCTCTCTGTTCTGTGTCGGATTATTGTGTGTGTTACGCTCTGCGTTATGCTCTCTTCTCTTGTCAGCTTATTATCACCTTGTTTTTGTCTTGTGAAGCAGTGTTCGTCAAAGTGCTACATGTGTCCAGTCAGCTGCTGTGGTGAGCCTCGACTAACCAACTCTGCTACCTGCTTTCTACTAGGACTAGTTCCTTCTGACCAAGAGATTCGTCTGCTCCTCGTTTTTCTCTCCTATCAAGCATCTTCTGTTAAGCTGTCTCTGGAGAGCCTATTTTGAGTTCCAGTTATACCAGAAAGACTCGGGAGATATAATGATATAACAAAGCATACATTTATTGACAGCCCAGCAAGCCATTATTTATAAAGTTCTTTGGCGTAGGCCCCGTCCGTAGTTCATGATCCGAGGGTAGCGGATCTGCATTTCTTGCCTGAAGATGAAGGCAGGGGCGCAGCAGACCCCCCTGTGAGTTATGGACGGGACCATCCTGGTGGTGGTGGGGAGGATGGAGGTAGTTGTCGCGACAGCATCTGCAAACTCAAACGTGTGTAAGTACCAATCTTTTATACAGCGAGTATAAGGACGTGATTGGATAGATGTGAAGGTAATAAGTGACGTAATAATTAAGTCTTCCAGGCAGAACTTTATGCTAAAGCTTTCATTTCTGTATTATCTGCTATCCGCCTGTGTTGTTGAACATTAAAGACTTTTCTTTTGAGCTACCTTTGCATTTGGATCCCTTTGTTGCACTCTGACAGTACTATTAACTAAAAGTCATCCTTCAGCCTGAGAGCATATGAAAGAGAGCAAGAAAGGAAGTGGTGATAAAAATGTTGAGGGTTTATTGAACAATCTCCGTTTGTATGTTTACTTAGATTTCATCTTCATCTGCACTTCGTCCTTACTGAACTCCTGTAGTATATCAGCACATTCTCATGGCAATTCATAACAATTTTAAGTTAAAGTTGGTGGCTAATTCATTTGAATTTGTACAATCTGATTTGTATATTTTTGTATGATCTGCTTACACTCCTCTGACTGTTAGGTTTAAGGACATAGTGTTAATTGTTTTTCCAAAAATTCCCCCAGAAAAACAAAGTCAGAAAAACAAAAAAGAATAGGCAACAAATAGAATAGAATAGGCATTTTAGAATAGAATGGCATACATTTTCTCCAGATTATTTTGGATTAACTGGTTTTCTTACAACTTGAACATATGTATTGTTGTAATATATATTTCCCCCATTTTTTTATTAACTAATACCAAAACATGACCATCATTCTCACACAAAAGAAAACAGGATTATATATGAGAGTGAATCTCTTGGTGAACATGTCTACATCATATTTTACACCAAAATCAAAAGGGGAAACATTATAATAAAATAATTATATTTTACATTAAGAAAATGGAGGATATTTATAGGACCATTATTGCTGAAATCTACTATTACTATTACTACTACTACTACTAATAATAATAATAATAATACTAATAATAAAGATTTTTTTTAAATTAAGATTATTAATGTAGTTCCTCATTTGTATTAGTTATTTATAAGTATAACACTATTGGTATAATTCATTGTACATAATTATTTTAATGCAAAATATTTGTAATGTTCACTGAGAAAAAATCTTTTAAATTGTTTTCACTATAGTTTTTGGGATGAAATTATGACCTGGACATATTTTCATGTGATTCACCCTTAAATACTTAAAAAAATATTAAAAATACGAAATATATACTGTACGTATATAAACATAACAAAATCATCTTTTGGTTTATATTTTATTACATATTGCAAAGACTGAACTTATAATAAAAGTTAAAAAATTCCAGCATCTTTTGCTTCATATTGTTGTCTTGCTGTTGTGTTCTTGCGTGTGCTTTTTCATAAGACAGTCGTCCGTTCTACATTCTACTTTGAGTTGTTCAGCAGAAAATCCTCGGTGAGCAAATGTATTATTATTCACACATTGCAAATCTGCTTGGATAATAGATAACACCAGTTTAAGCCCAGGCCTAAGCCTAAAAATGATTTTCAGGGCAGAATCATCAATTATAATGTAATTTAATGCAGGACAGGGTTTATTGTGTGTCTGGAGGCCTGTAAACCAGCTAACAGGATCCAGAGCCAGGCCTACATTCGCAAATCTCTCTGGATCATAAAAACAATTCTGGCTGACTTTGCTCACAAAATGCAATAAATTAGATGTCATATGGTACTCGAAATACACTGTGACTGAAACTGTCAAGAATGCAGCCATTTGTGTCTCATAGACAGCAGTTTGGAACAGCGTACTCTCACTCTATTTTCAGCTTGACCCGGTTTGATTCTCTTTTTCCGAGACACCCAAGTGCTTATTCTGAAAAAAAATAATCTCAGTCCTCAGACATGGTTTACGCTTTGGTGCAGACAGAACGGTGAGAAAGTGTCAAAATGCACCCAGGCTAAGAAATGAATGGAGAGGTGTGACTAGAAGATAGCAGCCAGATAGCTCGCATGGTATTAATTATTTTGCATTCTGCTTGACTGCCCTGTATTGATTTGCTAAATGAATCGGCAACTCTGAACCTCTCAGAGGCCATGATCTGTGAGGCATGACATTTGAAGATGTTAACCACAGCTTTTCACCCAATAATATGCTGATCATCTATCGTTCATAGTCAGGATCTTGTTCCAGGAATGATTTCTGAGGCTCGTTGTGGCCGAACACACTCTGGGATGAGGAACGGGGAGCTTTGCTAAGAGGTCACCAAGCTACACTCATTCATGAGGAGATAAAGTAAGGCTGTGAGACGAGGGCGACTGCCACTGTGGAGGGGCTACAGCTATGAATAGGATCACACTGCCACAGGAGTATGAAGAATGCTTTGCTATAATCAGTTTCTGCTCCCATGGTGCATTGCTTATTTTGTGCAACCAAGGCATTATCCAGCTTATGCTGTTGTGAGGACGTGGGGGAAATGTCTAATTGTCACACTGTTTACTACAGTAAATATTTCTCTAATTCTACTTTAAATCTTGGCTACAAAATAGCTAATGAAAATTTACATTGTTATTGAAGAAAAAAAATATATAGTTCACTCTTTGTTACTCTTTTTACAGTTCACCTTTTGCCAATATGGAGCAAAACAGATGGGGCTGTCAGGGTTATGTTGGTGTGTTTAATTTGATTAGTGTCGGTTTCATTTTGCCCGTTCCTGTTTTGCCTGTGTTCCTGGTAATCATTATGCTGTCTTCACGTGCTATCGGAAATGTCCTACTTCCCACTTATGAAGCCTTAATTACAAGCTCGTCGCATTCAAGTGCTTTGTTGTCGGAAAGAACAGGAACCATGAAGGACACCAGGTTTATTCTGGCCTATTAATTGGGAAAGTTAACTTGCTGACCAATTTTGGGCTATTCTCGCCGTGCATAATACGCTGCAAATGATTTTTGATATATGTAAATATGCACTACTTTAACGACAAAACAAGGCGATGTAGCGGTTGTGAAAAAAAAAGAATTGCAGTCACAGCAGCAATAGTTCTTCCCTCCGCTATGTTTAAAGTTTGTGGCACGCTTATCGTGGCACGCTTATCGTGAACTTGGGTATTAAAATTATCCCTGAAATTGCCAGTGGTATACAAATTGAGAGAGCATTCATGTCCAATTTTTAAGTAGCAAACTCGTATTTACAAATTGATTCATTCTGATAGTATGTGATGAAGGTAGCATTACTTTCTATAGTTACTCATTAGTTCCTCACCTGTTCTTAGTTCTGTTGATTACTCTCTCTGTGTATTTAAACCCTTAAGTCGGGCATAAACTGTGCGATTTCCCTGACACACAGCGGCCCGCACTCAGACTTTATTCAACCCCTAGTCACTCGGGCCAAGGCCTGGAAAACCATCCCCGATGTGTCAAAATGGGTACTGAATATAATAAAACGAGGTTACTTGCTCCAATTCGCTCACAGACCTCCGTGCTTTCATGCCGTGGTAAATACATCGGTAAGGAGCAACATGGCTCACGTCCTCCGCACTGAAGTGTCAAATCTTCTAGCGAAGAGAGCTGTCAAGACAGTTCCCCCGTCATTAGGCGAGTTAGGCTTCTTCAGCCGTTACTTCCTCGTCCCTAAAAAGGATGGCGGCCTCAGGCCCATTCTAAATCTCAGACATCTGAACAAGGCCCTCATGAAACGGCCATTCAGGATGCTAAAAAACAAACAAATCCTCGAGCAAATTCGCCCAGGGGATTGGTTATTTCTGAAGAATGCTTACTTTCATATCCAGATAGCTCCCCATCACAGGCCATTCTTGAGATTCGCCTTCGAGGGGCAGACTTATCAATACACAGTCCTACCATTCAGACTGTGCCTGGCACTTCGTACGTTTATGGAATGCATAGACACAGATCTCTCCCCCCTGAGACAGCAGGGAATGCGCATTCTGAACTACCTCGACGATTGGCTCATTCTGGCCCAATCGGAGGCCGAGTTACAAACCCTGAGATCCTGGCTTCTCAGTCATCTAGAATGCCTTGGGCTCAGGATCAACTTTTCCAAGAGTGTTCTGTCTCCCAGCCAACGTATAACCTTCCTGGGAGCAGTCATCGACTCTGTCCAGATGAGAGCTTGGCTCACGCCAGACCGCGCTCTCTCCATCCAGCAGCTAGCAGCATACTGAACCACGGTGCAGACATGCTATCTCGAGACAATGTCCCCCCCGGGGAATGGTCTCTCCACCCTCAGACGGTTCATCTGATCTGGAATGTGTTCGGCAGGGCAGAGGTAGATCTCTTCGCCTCAGAAGACAACTCTCATTGCCCAATATTCTTTTCAAAGAACAGGGATATGCTGGTCCACGAATGGCCCAGCCTCCCCCTTTACGCATTCCCTCTGGTCTCGATGCTCCCTCAGGTCGTCGAGCGGATCAGGGAGAACAAATGTGCAGTCCTCCTAATAGCCCCTCTGTGGCAGACCCAGACATGGTTCCCCGAGTTGGTGCAGTTGCTCGATGCAGCTCCCTGGCCGATACCGCTGAGGTAGAACAACCTCACACAGGCCAAAAGGACAGTCTGGCACCCCCATCCCGACTTGTGGGCCCTTCATGTATGGCCCCTCAAAGGGTATTCGGGAACCTCCTGTAAGGTGGTAGAGGCTAGAGCACCATCAACGAGACATCTCTACGCCCTTAAATGGTCAGTGTTCACCGGCTGGTGTGCAGCTCGGAACCTAGACCCCTACTCGTGTGATGTATCACTGGTATTTTTTCTTCAAGAGCTGCTAAATGCGGGTCAGACCCCCTCCACGCTCAAAATATACTAGGCGGCCATAGCAGCCTTCCATGCTCCTGTGGTCGGCCAGTCCTTGGGAAGGAATGACCTAGACGTGCGCTTCCTCAAAGGGGCAAGGAGGCTTAACCCGCCTCGACCTCCCTCTATACCTGCCTGGGGCCTATCTACGGTCCTCAGGGCCCTTAGGGGAATCCCGTTCGAGCCGCTTCAGTTGGCTGACTTAAAGCCTCTTTCGCTCAACACTGCTCTCCTGCTAGCCCTAGCATCGGTCAAGCGAGTGGGCGACTTACAAGCGCTTTCTATGAACGCTTCCTGTCTCGAGTTCGGGCCCAACGACTCCAAAGTTGTCCTCAGGCCAAGACATCGTTATGTTTATGTACCCAAGGTGCTCTCAACTCTGTTTAGAGCCCAGGTCATTTCACTATCGGTGCTTCCCTTACTGGAAGACGATAGAGAATTAAGTCTACTCTGCCCCGTTAGGGCTCTCAGAATCTATCTAGAGCTTTCTGCCTCATTCAGACAGTCAGAACAGCTCTTTGTGTGCTTCGGCGGCCGTACCAAAGTGTGTCCAGTCACAAAGCAGAGATTATCACGATGGATAGTGGACGCTATTTTTACGACATTTGTGCGGCAGCCGGCTGGTCTTCGCCATCAACATTTGTAAGATTTTATAACTTGGAAGTACCAGCACTACAGGCACGAGTTCTTTCTATCTGAGAGGTCTTGGCCCCTGAAGGGCCCAAACCTCTAGTTATCCCTTCGCAGGCTCCGACACTGTCCGGTCCCCATTGGACTTTGACTTTGGTTCTACTATAGAACCGCACAGCCACAGGCGATAGCTCAGAGCGAAGTCGTCAGCTAATAGCACGGCATTTTGAAATGGGTTCCCATAGCGTATAGCTACGCAATACGAAGTGAACGTTCTCGAAAGGGAACGTACTCGGTTACTTGCGTAACCTTGGTTCCCTGAAAGTAAGGGAAAAAGTATTGCGTAGCCAGTCGTGCTACTAAGCTGCGCATCCTGGTCATGTCACTTCAGTCGATTTAACCTGATTCCTATGGCGAAATGGGCCGCTTATATAGTCAACAGCCACGCCCTGCGCGAGGTGGGAAGCATCCTGACAGAGCTTAGACCTTAGTTCAATTAGGGCATTTAAGTATATTTTACAAACATGCCTTAGGGAAAAAAAAACATTAATGATGTGCATCTTTGGACAAAACAGTGGCACTGACATATTTTAAGTTGCATTTAGTTAAAACAGCTCAATTATGCATTTTAGTAGTGATAGGATGGTTGATACCGGGGCTCCGATGCAGTTTTCAAAGCACTATTGTATCACACACTCTACCGATGCTTGTATCGAACTGACAATACCATGTGATTGATGACGTTTGAAGCTTCGAATGTCATGCAATATCTGAAGGTCGGGATAGCTGGTTTGAAAAAAATTGGCGCTTCGCGACCTCATCTGATGAATAAAAATGGAAATGATTATAGAGGAGGCATTGTTTATTTAAATGATTTAAAGTGCCCCTATTATGCTATTTTAAAGTTTCCTAATGTTGTTTGAGTCTCCTATAACAGGTTTACATGCATCAGAGGTCAAAAAAGAGTCTCTAAATCCCTCCTTTCCGAGCTCTAGCATGAATGACTGATGTAACATTAACGGTGGTAAAACAAATTTTACTCCATGCTTAATCTCTCCTCAAAGTAGTGAGAATGACAGACAATCAGCATTAATAGTCAAAGTTTTAGGTAATAGTGGCCCACAACTGATTAGCAGAAGTATATCAGTAAAACAGTAATGATGTGAGTTAACCAGTTAGCAGAAGACCTACACAACATAACTCAAAACTAAGTATTTTAAGTACTAAGTATACTGCCGTGCAAAGGCAAAAGACCGTAACATCGTTTTTGGTCGAAAATGAGTTATTTATATTTTTGGCACATTCAAGACCTCCTTTATCATGTGGATAAGTAGCTTGAGTCAAATCCGTTGTTTTTTCGAGAAAATAATGGGTTGTCTTAACCGTAACATCCAAAAGCCCATGAGAAACCAAGGCAGAACACGTAACACCAGTTACGGCTCTTTGGCTTTGTTTTGGAACGCTCACGCTTGAGTTACGGTACTCTGCCTTTGTTTAGCCGCGCGTCAATATGAAGTTACGGTGCCGGCGTTCTATCAAATAATGCTACCTACCAGATTATATGGTGGTCTGCCTTTGTTTTACTCTCCATTAAAATTTAAATTACGATGTAGCCTGTGTAGGGCTGTGTACAGCTGCCATCAGTTCCTGTCTTCTGATGTCCTCAGAGCTTTGTCCTGCACTAATGCGGTCAGAACATTTAGTATGTTCTGAAACAGCTCCATCGACAAACGTGCGATAACGATCGCGAAGGATAAATGCAGAGATGACAGAAAAATGTTACACATGCCATATCAGGTGAATACAACAAAGAACTAAAGCCCCGCCTCACCCAGTTCGGATACCGGACCTGGTTGAAACAATCATGCATCTAGCTGGCAGAGTGCCAAAACTTCGCCGGCGCCTTCATCAGCACCCTGAACCCGGTCGAGCCGACGCTGGACTAATATATCACAGGGAGTGATAATAATGAAGCAACAAGGGTATATTGGTGCATAGCCTACAACATAAGGAAGCAAGAAGTGTTGGTGCATACAACATCAGACCAGCTTTTACAAGCAGGTTACAAATACAATCACAGCGTCCGGAATAAATCCGCGGGACGAGCGAAGTGCACAAGCACAATAATGAAACCACCGCATACTGAAAAGACGCGAAACACAGAAGGTTGTGCTATAAATGCATTAGTCGTCTAGGTAGTCCAGAACGCGCTCCATACTGAGTCTCAAGGGGGAAAGCACTGCGTAGGCTAATTTTCGTAAACGGACGAGGAGCGTGACACCTTCAAACACAAATCTCGGTAAGCACCTGTGAAAGTATGCATCTTTCAGATCCACCGCTATAAACCAGTCTCCGGGTCGAATGTGCGCAAGGATCTGTTTTATTGTGATCATTTTGACCGCATGTTTAGCAAGTCTTATGCCACGTGGTACCACTTGAAAATACTCTTTATCCCATGGAGGTATTTTGTCATGTGTGTGTTTAATGTAGGCTATTAATATAGGGCCACCAGAATGCAACCAAAGCACAGGATAGCAATAAGTAGATGGCTATAATTGTAAATCATACTAAATAAATGCCATGATCACTAGATTTTATACAGGTGTTGCTATAATGATTTTGTTAATGGTGATCAGAAACCAAATATTGATAATGTGGAAGTTACTGCCTTTTGCCTTGGCATGACTTCTCACTTTTTGCTGACAATACAAAGGCAGAGTACAGTAACTTTAAAATATAGTGGTCAAAAGTCAAGTTTGAGCTCAAGATTTTTTTATGTAGATAATTTTCATTACTTAAACATCTAATTGCCCGATTTTCAGTGTCCTACTTATAATTAATTTGGCGGGACAACTAAAAATCTTTAAAGTAATTTTTCTCAGTTCCACACTCTAGCGAGTTAAGGTCTTTTGCCTTTGTAGGGCAGTATAGTAACACCATCTTTCAAGAACAAACGGGATTCAACTCCTAGATTCAATATGCTAGTGTTTCGTCTTGACGTCACAACGAAACGGGTTATGACTCATTTGAAAAACGATTAATTTCATTGATTCAGAGTCAACACTTACTTTTGAAAGACAATAAACTTTATATACGGTGCACTTTCAGATTTAAAACTTTGCAGTATGTTTTCATTCACTTAGAGCTATGTTACACACTACATGAAAGGTAATTTTCAAAAATCCATAATGGGGCACTTTTTTTTTCTACACTTCCCTATAACATAATTTATATTTATAAAAACAGAACACCCGAAATATTTTTTCTATTACAATTAGCCTACTATAAGCCTAATTATGATCACATACTTGTATATTTTATATTATTGATCAATATGTGAATCTGTTGACCAGCCTACACATGACACGAGTTGTGATGATTAAAGATTGAGATGAGATTAGATACAACTGTATTGAGATTGATTCCACTCTTGTGTCACGGACTTCCAAAGCTTTGCTTGGTCACGTGCTTTTTCTGCTCTGCTGTGATTTGTTAGATATGGTGGAGAAAACAAATGTGACCACCAGATTTTAATAATGTGTATTGTGTTAAAAGTTTTTAGGAACAAACCTTTTTTCGGCACAATTTGATGAAAGCCTCAAATGCTTCAGAAAGCTTCGGTTTCCCATCACTACGTTTTAGTCTGTGACTAAGCTTGTATGTGCTACCTAAGGTCAGTGGTGGTAAGTAACGAAGTAAAAATACTTCATTACTTTACTGAAGTATTTTTTTCAGGGATCTATACTTTACTTGAGTATGTTTTATTTGCATCTACTTTCACTCTTACTCCACTACAATATTAAAGAAAAAGTTTACTTTTTACTCCCATACATTTCCCCATGCCCGCTCCAAGTATTTATTACACTGGCTGGTAACTCTTTATTTTGATGGTCCCTTTTGAACATTCTGTTAACTATAAGTAAGGCTGGGCGATAAAACGATAACGCTAATTTTTTTTTACGCTAATAAAACAATATCAAGAGTTCGATAAATGTTCGATAATGTTGATGTGCCAAAAGCGGAACGAAACACATTTGAACCACGCGCCACACGGACCATCTATCCACTCGGCTCAAAGTCCAAACGGCAGCACAGCACGAGCTCACTAGAGCAGATGCGTTTACTCTGATCAGTCTCGCTCAAGAGATCCAGGCTATGCCTGGTTTTATCTGTGGTTATGATCTAAATGCATGATACTGGATGACCAATGGTTAATTTTAATAAAACTCAAACAGTCAGAATATTTTTATATATTTTTTAACAGATGTTACTTTTTTTTAATGAACATACATTTAACATAGTAGTATTAGCTTGAGTTAGGTCAAGATTTACATTTACTGTCAACTCACTGTCAAATATGCGTTTTGAGACAAAACATGTAATATTAATATTACAGCCTGCACTGCAAACTGTGCTGAAGATTGGCTACGTGCCGTCAAAGTCACTTTACACTAAACAATATCCCCCATCAGCACATGCAGAAACTAAGAAATATATTTTTCTATTCAGATATTTATTTTATAGAAAAATTACAAATGTTTGAATGTTCTACCTCAGATTTGTGAAATGTTCACCTGTTTGGCAAGTGTTTGTCATGATATGTTCTGACAATGAAGAGTAGTTTAAAATCACAATTAACGCTCTGGTTTCTACAACTTTCACTTAGGAGCAAACATCTGCCTTTAAACTTGAAAGAAATAAAGATTCGGCCAAAGATTTTGGCCATATCGCCCAGCCCTAATTATAAGTAACTTTGCAACTACATGTCAACTAAAGCCTGGTTCACACTAGGGGTTGAACGACTTCAGATTTTTTGAAGTCGACTGTTATGACATCAAAGTCGAGTCGACGTCGACTAGTCGATGATGTCATTCATACAAACACAAGAGATGGGACTGCTTTGCAACATGCCACAATTTGCAATCAATTAACAGAAAATTATACAGATGCTGACAGACAGCTCATAATGGGGCCATTTACACCTGGTCACTTAATGCGTTTTTACTGATCTGATTTATCAAAAACGATTCCATTTACACCTGGTCACATAAATATGTTTTCGCAAAACGGATATCCAATCTTCAAACAACGCGCTATATGATTACCATATAGTATATGCAGATTTAACGGAGTTCACGTCACCGAAAGCAACAGTAGCCTAATGAGCTGCATTTTATTGATCATCATCTAATTTCAAAATCAAAGACCGCAATAAGAGAGACAGCACTGGTAAGATCATTTTGTTTCTTTACTTTTAACGAAGATGATTGTGTGTTAAGCGTCTGCGACTTAGGCTACTTTCACTTTGATTTGCGATAGTTTGCACGTTGGCTTGATGAATAGATGCTCGAGCTGCTCATCTGCGCGATGTGTGTTGCAACTTCATCGCTATAATACACTCTCACACGTTTATTTTTAGCATTGTTGGGAGAAGTCCAATTTACATATGTGGTTTCAACAACCAGATGCATTTACACTTGTCCAGTTTCATCTGTTAAGCGGCCCAGATCTCTTCCTGAAGTGGTTTGAGCGATCGGATTTAAATCGGTCTCGAAGGGCATTTACACCTGGTCTTTTCACGATCGAATCGCTATCAGATCACAGAAACACATGAAGTGGCCAGGTGTAAATAGCCCGCTGTTTACATCATCATTTAGGATGAAAAGAAAAAAGAAAAGAAAAAAAGCTATAAATTCACAGCTCACGCGTTAGTGATGCGCAGATCCAAGTAATTGCCACGCGGTGACAATTTCATCTTTTGTCTCTGTGCAAGGCGGAACTAATGTTCGCCGCGATTGCCTCCCGCCGGGAGATGGTTCTCACTGCGGAACATGAAATCCACGGGGAGGAGTCGGATCCAGATCCGACTCCTCCCACCTTACATACACCTAAACCTACCCAACTCCGCCCCCTGATCCCTAAACCCACCCCTAGTCCCTAAACCCAACCCTAATCCTACCCATCTCCACCCCATGGATCTTGATCCGACTCCTCCCCGTGGATCTCATGTACTGCATTGAGGTGCTACTGCCCGCCGGACTCATAACAATGGAACACCGGGTTAGTTCCGGGCTAGCGGAAAAATCCCGCGAATGGGGTGATTAATCGGAATCGCCGACAGCTGTGCGAAAAAGGATTGAAGCCCCGCGATTGGGACACTTTGCCCTTAGGGGAGGATAAGAGGAGAGAGTACAGACTAGAGAGGGTGTTGTTTTTGGGGACTGTGATCTCGGAGGAAGCGTGAACATTGGAGCAGAGAAAGTGGGGGCCAGCAAACAGGCGTGGCACTGTGAGTTCGGGAGAAAGAGCACAACGACGCAACTGGAACGAGGGAATCACTGGACAATAAGATCGTTTATGAGAGACTGTGAGTAGTTCAAAACAATCTCTATCCTTCTCTTGTATCTACGGGACTCCTTGATGCGAATGCCAGGTCAGAAAATTGGCGACTGCCCTCTATGTGTATATTTTAGGGCTGCAACTAACGATTATTTTCATAATCGATTAATCGGACTATTATTTTTTCGATTCATCAATTAATCGGATAAAATTTCAATTCGATTTTTTGTTTATTACAACTAAATAAAACCCTTAATCATGGTATTTATGTGTAAAAGTGTACAAAAGCCACACATTGAGTTTTACTAATATCAATATTTGCATTGTTTTTAATGATAATTGCTGATGGCAAGTTGACAACCATGAAAAACAAAAAAATCTAAATTATATACAACATTGTTTTAACATAATTTTTGTTAAAAACTAATTTACACAGACATGTTCAGATGTGAAGATAGAAACCAAAAACATGTAAAGTACATAATTCATTTAATTTTTATTTAAGATTCAATTAATTATAAGGATAAATTGCTAAAATAAATATAGAAAGACTGAAAAAAAGCGTGTGAACGTAGTAGAGCCGCAGTAGATCGCGTTTGTAAAACAATTAAAACTTAATAGAAGACAAATGCTATAAAAAGAGAACGGAATGGAGACGCAGCAAAGAGGCTTGATTAAAAGGACAAGAAAATGATGCATTAGTGCACAAGCATTCGCTGAAAACCACTGACTACAGTGACTAAAAAACAATCTTTTACTGCTGCTGTTAATAACTGCCTTTATATTTAGTGCTTCACTTTCTAAACACCGTTTTAATTTAGCCTATTTCTGCGTAGCGCTATTTTAATCCATCACTTATGTTGCGAGCGAAATGATTGCACAACCTGATGCCCGAGACAAAATACAGACATCCCAAGTCTCCCGGAAGTTCCGGGAGTCTCCCGCATATTGATAGCGGCTCCCTGATGCCCGCAAATTAGTTCAAACTCCTGGAATCTAGAGCGTGCAAGCAAGAGAGCGCATGCGAGACAGAAGAGAGTGCTCCAAAGTCCATACTGTGTAGCACGCGCACGACAGAGCGGCACAGGGAGAGAGACCTTGCGTGTGTGTGCGTGTGTGCCGCATCATGATAGGCCTGTTTCAACCAATCACCAGTAAATGCTCCCCGTGACGTAAGCAGAGCAACTAATCGATAATGACATTCGTTGACAACGATTTTCATAATCGATTATTATCGATTATATTGATTAGTTGTTGCAGCCCTACTTAAATCATTACAATTTTGATTAACTACTGATCGATTAAATTTTGTATCTGCAAGGAATAAAGTCACACAAACTTTGAGAATGGCAAAAGCTAATTTTTTCATGACTAATTAATGGTGCCAAATGAAATTGTAAGCTAATTTGGGAAAATATGAACAAACTCCTTGGTAAAAGTACAATTGTTTTCTAATTCTTGTGACTCTCAACAAAATATTGGCAACATCGACCCCTATATGGATGCCTTAACCCTCTGAGGTCGGCGCGATAGTCTCGCTTTTTTTCTTATCAGTGCAAAAGAAACTCAAAATACTCTGTTGATTTTGATCTTACATATTAAGTGTTGTACATCATTAGATCCTGATAAGTGTCTATTTTTTTTGTGGATACTCACAATAAAAACAAAGTGTTGTGCTTTTCGCCAAATAAAGAAAAACAAACATGATGTGCGTTCTGCCTTCTCTCTGTCAGTTAAGTCCATTCTGAAACGCGTCAGAAAATTAACTGTAATTGCGCGAATACTTGTCATACAGGCACGAGTGCTTTTCCATAATGAAGCTTGAAATCTCTTCTTTTAAATGAATTAATTTATATAAAAAACAAATATTCTCAGTTTATGTAATCTGTATGAAAAGAGAGAGATGTCAGTATTTTTCTTTCCAGCTCATTATACCTAATTACGCGTTAATGTGCCACGCCCACGGAGAGCGCGCAGTATTCAAACGCAAATGATCTAAGGCAAGCCATTCAAACATGCCAACGCCCACCAGCTGGATTATAAAACACATCGTGTTTAGTAAGTATCTTGTACAGCTGTGTACACAGCGTATCCTTTCGCTGTGAGGAATAATACTATCTAATAACCCTGGAAAATGTACAAGAAGTGCTGGTAGTTTCATGTCGAGGAGCAACGGATCCAGCTGATGTAGTAAGTCATTTATTCTTAAGTGCTTTGTTCTAATCGCGATATTGGATCGTGTCTGACTGTAAACCGCAAAAAGACTGTTTAAATATGAATTGCGTGTCTGTGTGTGGGCTAAATGATGAATGAACGGCACAGGCGCGCGCGCTTTGTTTACTACAGTTATACAGCGCGTGTCTGTGCCGTTCATTCACTCTCGCACCTACATTAGTAAACGTTATGTTTACATGAACACATCCAAACTATATTGCTATAGCCTACTAAGATGAGTAAAAATAGACTGAAATATGTTGAAATAAAATGTCTGTATAAGCAACAAGCTGCAAATTCACATGTATATACTAATATATCATACACAATATGTTACAGACTAAATATGAATGTTTAGACAAGATTGTGTGATTAGTTTTGGATAGATTATAAAGTTTTGACCGTAAAAAAAGACTACTGTCACATTAAATAGGTACGCTTTTGTTCACCAATTTCTGCTCATAGTTAAATATACTATAGTATGATGTTTTGTCAAAAATAAAGTAGGTATATTGCAGTGGTTCCCAAACATGTCCTGGCGACCCACCAACACTTTACGTTTTCTCTGTCTCCCTAATCAAACACACCTGATTCAACTCATCAGCTCATAATCACATGGGTTAATGAGCTGATGAGTTGAATCAGGTGTGTTTGATTAGGGAGACAGAGAAAATGTGCAGTGTTGGTGGGTCGCCAGGACAGGTTTGGGAACCACTGGTATATTGAATCATCAACTAAGATGTTATTATAGTGTTTGTTCCAATATTCAAACTAATGAATCCTTACCTTTTTTAATATGTATGATAAAATGTATACTTTTTACAAAGAAATGCACTTGTTAAAATTGTAATTGTTGTTGTAATTGTAACCTATTTGTAATTGGTTACAATTTCTAATTGTAAAATATGTATATATAGATAATTTATTTTGTCCTTGCATTCTTTGGGATCCTGTGACACACCTGTGTGAAAGGGATAATTAATATGCAGCTCATTATGCGGCACATTATCCGGCCTTTGTCTTCTCAGGTGTGAACACGCCTCCACGCATATTGCCTTTCCAAACAAAAGGTGTCTTATAAAATTTAAATCAATGTATTGTTTTGTGTAAATGATTAGGCAGGATGATTTTCAGATCATTTTGAAGCAAAAATTCTAGGCAACAACACTCATTAGTCAAAAGTCTTGTGGACACATATTTAGTATGTGTTTTGTGGCCTTATTTCAGACACTTTAAGTTTTAGTTTTTTCAATAACCATGCATAAGCAATATTCTCTCAAAAATACAAACATATACATGTTGCTCACATATTACGGTAGCCCCGTTTGTGCTATATAGAGGGAATTTACACCTTTGGCATTAACATGTTTATAAATAACTGAAAAAATGTCAGAGCATGTCACAGGGTAGCCGCGGGGTCTTAAAAGTCTTAAAAAGGTCTTAAATTTCATGTTCCTAAATTAAGGCCTTAAAAAGTCTTAAATTCCGTTGTCCAAGTCTTAATTTTTTAAACGAAGGTCTTAAATTTCATTATACTAGCCTATGTATTCAAAGTCAACCAGACTGCAACGCAAGGTGAAATGGGGGAAAAAAAACAACAACAACAACAACGTGGTTTAGCGTAACGTCAACGTCTAATTTCTTGGAGTATGCGCAAACAATAGTTTGGGTTTTCGCACCTGCGGCGATCAACATTAATCAATCAGTCGAGAGGAGAGACTCTCTCCTTTACTCCCGAAATCTGAGGCAGCCGCTGAAGACGAGGTGGAATTATTTTGTTTTTAAAGAAAATGCTCCCTCAACTCAACCGAAATTCGTTTATGTACTTGCGCACTTCTTATATCTTGTTTACTCAGCTCTTACGGTGAGTTTCTGAAGTAAAACTGACGCTTCATCTTTTGTGTTATGTACAATA
Organism: Gila orcuttii; assembly: GCA_026230005.1. Lineage (NCBI taxonomy): Eukaryota > Metazoa > Chordata > Actinopteri > Cypriniformes > Leuciscidae > Gila > Gila orcuttii. Next base: position 23,876,140 of record JAPDVR010000005.1, on the reverse strand, counting down.
AACTTTATTAAACTCATCAGTATATGTTTGATCATCATTCGGACCTGGTCCAAAATAGCAGACTTGTAGGCTATTAATAGTACAAGCAGATGACAAATACATTATAACCGTAATTAAACTACTAAACTATACCTGTTCCATCTCTATACAGCACTCTGACTCTGTAGGCATTATTGTCCGACTCCGGGTCGAAATGAACACCGTTACTGAGAGTTTCTGATATTATTATCATCATTCTGTGAGATCCGCGAGCTCTTGAAGCTCCGCACCCTGTGCCGTGCTCATTTGCATTTAAAGGACACACACTAAAACAGCGCGTTTTTCTGAGCACCAAAAAATGACAATTTAAACATGCTGTAAAAAATGATCTGTTGGGTATTTTGAGCTAAAACTTCACATACACACAATTGAGAAAGAAAAGCTCATCCATTCAGGAAGTGGCTGGCAACCTAGCTAGGGATGCAGACAAATTAGCAGAGCAGGCAGAATCAAAGCAAGGAAGCAAGATGACTGAACTTATTGTAAAATCGGAACGCTTTCAGAAGGAGCCACAAAGACAAACTGGCTGAGCTTAAGAATATAGACGAAGAGATTGTTGCCAAAGGTGTTGAGCTAAGAAACTTGTAGCTACTACTGTGATTTGATGTTGTTGTGATTCACAACAACATCAAATCACAGTAGTGATGTACTGAAAACTCTCTCACCTATCTACCTCTCTCTCGCTCTCTTATCTACCTATTGCTCTCTCTCTTTCTAATATCTGTCTATTGCTCTCTCTCTCCTGTCTCCTATCTAATCTGCCTATCTGTTAGTTTATCTGTTTATTGTTATGAATGTTTGAAATTTACCAAAAACATTTTGTTGAATGAGTTTTTTAATAATAAATGTATTTTTAATTAAAACATTTGTTAGTAATAGTCATTATTTGGATTTGATATGGTGTTTTACGGCTGCATAATGGGTGCGATGTAGGTCTTAATTTTCATTAAAGTGGTCTTAAAAAGGTCTTAAAGTCTTAAATTTGGGGTGATCAAACCTGGGGAAACCCTGATGTCAGAACACCTCAAGGACCCCAAAAACCCCTTAGACCTCAGAGGGTTAACTCAAAATTCAAAGTTTAATATTCAAATAATTACAAAAAATGAAGTAGAAAACACAATCTCTAAATTGAAAAGTTCCAAAGCAAGGGATGTTTGGATTTGATACCAATCTTCTGAAGCACTATAAATCCTGTATCTTGGTGCCTGTAACCCATCTTATTAATTTATCAATCACGCAGGCAGTCGTCCCTTTGAGTTGAAAGGTGGCAAATGTCATACCAATATATAAATCGGGTGATAAATTAGACCCTGCTAATTATCGACCTATTAGCATACTTCCTATCTTCTCAAAGATAGCAGAAAAGTGGGTCGCTAACTCTATTATTGCACATCTTAATGACTCTAATCCGGGTTTGCACCCTATGCAATTCGGATTTCGATCTCTTCACTCAACTGAAATGGCTGTCTGTGTTTTTGTTGAGAAGGTGAAGTCTTATTTAGACAAAAACAGTTATGTTGCGGCTGTTTTTGTTGACTTTAAGCATGTGTTTGATACTGTGAATCATCTTATGCTCTTGTCTAGACTGTTAACATTTAACTTTAGCAATCAAACTGTTAAATGGATAGTCTTATCTATCAAATAGAAAACAATGTGTGCAAATAAAGAATAGTAAGTCACCCTATCTTCACTATACGCAAGGTGTCCCTCAGGGATCAATTTTAGGTCCCTTGCTATTTTCACTTTATGTAAATAATTTGCCCAATGTGTGCAAAAATGTGGACACGGTTAAGACTGTATCAATGTATTTTAGTAAACCTAAAACAACCGTGGCCACAGTAAAAGTCCGCTTGGGTGGACAAGAATTAATTAATGTTGAGGAATTTAAGTATTTGGGAGTGCTGATAGACTCGAAATTATCCTTTAAAAAACATGTTAAAAAAATTGTGAAAACTGTAAATGTTAATATACGGAACTTTAGACATATTCGTACATCATTAACGGATACAGCAGCGATTACATAACTGCAATCTATGATACTGGCTCATATTGAGTACTGTATCACAAGTTGGTCGTATACGAGTCATGCTGCTATTGGGCCAATTGAAATATGCTACAAAAGAGCATTGAAAATATTAGACCTGAAACCTTCGTTATATCACCATTGTCAAATCTGAGATAAATGTAAGCTTTTCAATTTTGTTGATTTCAAATTATTTATATCAGCCTGTCTAATCTGTAAGGTTATACATGGTCTGGCGCCTCCACCATTGAGTGATTTTATTAAACAAAAGTCTAGTAGTGTTGCCGGGTCTCGAGTGACTAGAGCCACTATGAGAGGTGATTGTGACTTGGCATTTAGTCGGACCGCCTTTTCACAGAACGTCCTGTCATATCAGGGAGTGAGCTTCTGGAATAGTATTCCACTGTTAATGAGGGAAAGCACAAGTCTTCCTACCTTTAGGAGTCGTTTAAAAGTGTGGCTGAGGGACACACAAACATGTGATCATGTTTAGTTAATCATTATATATCAGATGTAAAATAGAGTTAGTGCATTCCAAAAAAGGATACAATTATCAGTGTGATATGGGTTGTGCAATAGGGGTCAGTGTAATGCGGGTCAGTGCAATATAGAGTGGTGTAATATGGGTCAGTGCAATATCAGGTTAGTCAGGGTATGTGCAAAATTGTGGTTTGTGCAATATAGTCGATGCTTTCCAATTTTCTATGTCTTTTGTTGTCCACTCTTGTTGTTACTGTCTGTTCTAACATGTTGTGATCACTGCTCTTGTCCTTGTTTCTCTGTATATAGTCTGTGTATAGTGTATTGGTATGTATTTATTAATTTCTGTGTGTAACATCAACCTGCCAGAGGGTCTGCAGATGGAAATAAGCCTAAGGCTATAATCTGACAGATTTACATTTGTGAAAATGTTCATTAATATGTATTGTCCCTTTTGTTTTTTCAAAAAAAATAAAAATAAAAATAAAATAAAATAAAAAAACCTTGGGTGATGGTAGAGTCCACCTCCGAGCCCTTGGCCTCTGCTTCCTCAATGGAAGACGTGCCAGTGGGATTGAGGAGATCCTCAAAGTATTCCTTCCACCATCCGACGACATCCCCAGTTGAGGTCAACAGCTACCCACCTCCACTGTAAACAGTGTTGGTAGGGCACTGCTTCCCTCTCCTGAGGCGCCAGACGGTTTGCCACAATCTCTTCGAGGGCAACCGGCAGTTCTTCTCCATGGCCTCACTGAACTCCTCCAAGGCCCGATTTTTTGCCTCCACAACCACCCGGGCTTCAGTCCGCTTGGCCTGCCGGTACCTGTCAGCTGCTTCAGGAGTCCCACAAGCCAGCCAGGCCCGATAGGACGACTTCTTCAGCTTGACGGCATCCCTTACTTCCAGTGTCCACCACCGGGTTCAGGGAATGCTGCCTCGACAGGCACCGGAGACATTACGGCCACAGCCCTGAGTGGCCGCGTCGACAATGGAGGTGGAGAACATGGTCCACTCGGACTCAATATCTCCAGATTCCCTCGGGATCCGGTCAAAGCTCTGCCGGAGGTTGAAGTTGAAGATCTCTCTGACAGGGACTCGGCCAAACGTTCCCAACAGAACCTCACAGTACCTTTTGGTCTGCTGAGTCTGTCCAGCTTCCTCCCCCACCATTGGATCCAACTCACCACCCGGTGGTGATCAGTTGACAGCTCCGCCCCTCCCTTCACCTGAGTGTCCAAGACATACGGATGAAACGACCACAAAGTCGACCGACCGAACTGTAGCGAGTAGCCTCGTTTTATTATATTCAAAACCCATTTTGATATACCGGGAATGGCCTCCCAGGCCTTGGCCCCGCATAGCTAGGGGTTGAATGAGTTCTGGGGACGGGCCGCTGTGTGATAGGGACCCAGCAGCCTAGCTGCTTTGTGCTTGTGACACTTTGGGAACATTTCTTATGTGCAGGGGTGCGTACTTTGTAGTGGGCACATGACCTACATTTATTACACCTCCAGCACGAGCCGGGGAGAAAAGTAGCATTGTGGAAACAGTGCTTATGTGCAGGGGTGCATACTTCAATTTGGGCACACAACCTACATTTATTACACTTCCAGCATGAGCTGGAGGGAGAACAGACAGACAAGTGCTCTTTTTGTGTTTTATTTGGGACGGCGTAAAAATGGCGTTTGTTTGCAGATGTGCATGTTTTAAAACGGACTCGTTTACTGCAGTAAATACATTTTCAGCTGCCTGAAAAGAGGGGACTGGGAGATGTATTAGAGATTTCTTGGTGGTTGGTCTGGCCGCAGCGGGACTCAAACACTCTCTTTTTCTCCCTGCAGTTGCAGCCAGGAAGACTTTCGAGGCTCGGGGTCCAACACAATCCTGGGCCGGGATCCCCGTCGCTCCGGGAACTGCTGACGTTTCGCTGAACGAGAGCGTTGACGTACCTCAGTCGCTGGGCGAGGCTGTGAGACCGGTGGTGTTGGCTTTAAAGGCTGACGGGGCGGCGCCATTTTGTGGCGGCCTGAAGCAGAGCTGGAGCGTTTAGGGAGGAAGTGACGCATAGCCTGCGACGCTTTCTGAGCCTCGGTGTAATGTTCCTCGAAACACTTGACTGCTGGTCTGAACAGACTGGTGGTGGAAATAGGGGAGTCGAGAAAAGCTGCCCTATCCGCATCCTTCATCTCCGTTAGGTTTAACCAGAGATGACGTTAGAGCACTGTCAAGTTCACCATGCTTCTGCCAATCGCCTGTGCGGTTGCCTTGGTAGCTCGCAGAGCTAGGTCGGTAGCTCGCAGAGCTTGGTCAGTAGCTCTGCGCAGGTCTCTAAAAGCCTCCAATTCAGGTCCAGACTCCTCCATTGAGCGGACAAGTTTAGCCTGAAAAACTTGGAAGACAGCCATGGTGTGAAGCGCCAAATCAGCTTGGACAGTGGAGGTGTATGCACGGCCGGCGAGAGCTGAAGTGACGTGGTATGGTTTGGACAGGTGAGTCGCTTTAGCTTTTTTCGACAGCGCCGTCGACAGTGGAGAGCGCTGAGAAAAAAATAAGGCTTTAGACGAGCTGAATGCGGCGCTTTCCACGACTTAGTCAGCTCATCGTGTACCTCAGGGAAGAAATGTGCAGGCCTCCGCTGAGGGGCCTGTTGGCGGCCTTGCAGGAACCATTCATCCAACCTGTTACGCGTGGGCTCCTCGGGCAAAGACCACTAGAGCCCGAGGTCTTCAACTGCCTTAATCAGCACGTGGAGAAGCTCTGCGTCGAGGCTGGATCTCACGTCACTCATGCTAGCTTGCGTTGATGGGGCGGGGTCCGTCATGGAGCCCGTCCATTCCTCGTGCTCGGATGCAGCGAGAGAAAAGCTGTCATCCTTATCTTCCTCCTTGTCTGATGTCCCGAAAGAGAAGAGACTGGCCGCTTACTGAGAGGGGCGTCAGGCTGCCTGTGTGAACAGGACCGGCGAGGGGCTTTCTCTGGGAGAGAGCGAGGCACGCGGGGACAGTAACCATCCGCTCTGGCATCCTTTGTGCGCGGCTCGTCATCGGCAAAACTGGCCAGTCGAGCCCGCAGTGTAGAGAGCACCATCTCATCGCACTCCGGGCAGATCCAGTCCGCGCACGAAGAGCAGGCCTCTACACGAGGCAGTCACTAGACAACACTTGGCTCAAACAGCTAGACTACAATGCTAAAAGCAACACGTACCTCCGTAGTCTATAGCAACGACGCAAAGGGGCGGGCTTTCGACCATCACGCACTCCAAGAGGCATGAACAGCAAGTTTATATACTCCAATGGGTGATGGCTCATTGGCCACGTATCAAATGATAGTGACATGTTAAGGACATCACACGACCTCACTACATTTGCTATCACTGCATTGATAACTTGGACCATGTTTCAATAAAGCTGGAAAGCAACATGTAGGCTATATTAAAAACACAAATAAAAAGTATGGCAGACCATGTCAGGTTCAACCCATTTTTGAGACTTTGGCCCCCCGACTATATGGTTGTCATTAACAGTTTTATACTTGGGGAAATGCACATTTATTAATTCATTGTATCTTTCTTGCAGAGAAAGCATCCCCATCAGTTAGAGAGTTACTCTAAATTGACTCGGAGTCATAACAGCTCACAGAAGAGAAAGTGTCACGAAAATCTGCCAGCCAGTGCTAGCAAGCAGCTCAAGTTGGATATGTCTAGCAAGCGAGCATAAACAAAGCAGTGATTAAATTTGTTGTTGAAGAGTATGGGAATAATTCCCATTGCGGTAATATAACTGTCGCGGTGTTGAGATCGAGACTTGCCTTTAGCTGGAGTCCCCATTACCATGCCCCACTCCCAGGTTCCGTGTGGGATGGGTGATCGGAAAATAGTGATAGATATCTCGCCCGGTAACCATTCCCTGTGGGCTCCCCACTCCTCCATCACACTGCAGCCGGTGGAATTTTCTGTTGAACGTGCTGATTCCTCTGTAATGGACTGATCAGCCGTTTTAATTGGGGTTCCCCCAGAGAATAGGATGTCGATAGCAGCATCGGAGGGTGAGCTGGCCTCTGGAGATGACGACTCAGCTGCATTATCTCCCTCTGGGAGTGTAACATTGCCCGAGCCGGATCCAGAATTGTCAGCTATGCTGAAACAGGCCGCCGAGGCTGCCGGGCTCGAGTGGAATCCTCCACCGTGTCCCACTCAGTCTCGGTTGGAGGATCGGTATCTCGGGGCGGGCCGCACTGGTTCACTTTTCTTTTCCGAAGCGCATGGAGAGCTTAAAAGTTTGTGGACGGCACCTTTCTCTGCCAGAAACTGCCTGAAAAGCTTTTTCCCCCTGTTGGGTTGCGAGGCTATCCCTCCAGTGGAGTGGTCTGTCGCGACACAGGTGCACTTGTGTCCGGCGGCCGCTGCCTTTTGGAAGGGGGATTCTCGTCTCCCCCTAAGACCTGTGACTTCTTGTCCTTTCCGACGGGCAGAGCTTACAAAGCCTGTGGGCAAGCCGCCGCCTCTTTGTGTCCCATGGCACTGCTACAGGTCTATCAGGCCAGGGCACTCATGGACATGCACGAGGGTAGCCCAGACATGCACTCATAGGTGAGCACCGCACTGAATCCGACCTCGCCCTCCGGGGCAGAAGTGTCGTGGCGTGCGTGATCGGTCTGGCAATGTCCACTTTACTGGTTCAGGAGCGCCATCATTGGCTCAGCCTGGTTGATATGGCGGATGCGGACAAGGTTCGGTTCCTGGTCTCCCCGATTTCCCAGGTTGGGCTGGTCGGCGACACGGCAGAGAGCTGCGCCCAAAGTTCTTTGACGCCAAAACGCAGACGGAGGCTATCCGGCACATCCTGCCCCGGCGGCCCGCTGCTGCCTTTTTTTCCAGTATATTTTCAGCTTTTATTTTGATGTTAAATTAAGCTGTATTCATATTCAGCTGTTATTTGCATTCTTCATTTGTAGATTTGTTTCATTTTTATTTAGCTTTATTTTTTGAGCGTTTATTTCAGTTTTAGTTATTTTAGTACTTAGTTATATTTTAGTGAGTTGACAAGGCAACATTTCTGATTTTCAGTTATTAGTTATTTGTAAGTATTTAAAATATTGGTAGCATTTATTGTACATCCCGTAATGAATAATAATAATAATAACTTTATTTTGTATAGCGCTTTTAAAAGTCAATTCTCAGAGCGCTTTACATAAGCGAGAAAAAAAGAGAATAAAACAGCATGATAAACAATACAAAGCAAAGTATTTCAGACAAGTTTACAACCCTAAAAAACAATGTAAAAAATAAGTATCAAGACATATAATAAGCCCATGTAATACATCACATAAACCACCACTGAAATCACTTTTCACTCAAATGCTTCCTTGAAAAAATAAGTTTTAAGAGATGATTTAAACATATTCAAAGATGATGCATTTCTTATTTCGGAAGGCAAGGAGTTCCAGAGCTTTGGGGCAACTGAAGAGAACGCCCTATCCCCCATAGTTTTTAGGTTCGTTACCGGAACAACTAAAAGACCAGCGTCGGCCGAGCGAAGATTACGTGTCGGAATGTAGGGTATTAGAAGTGCGGTAAGATATTGAGGAGCGAGTCCATTTAATGCCTTGTAGGTCAACATAAGAATCTTAAAATCAACACGAAATTTGACAGGCAACCAATGAAGGGTCTCTAAGATCGGTTTTAAATGATCTCTTTGTCTTGTCCTAGTCAAAATACGTGCAGCAGAGTTTTGCACCCACTGAAGTTTGTTCAAAATTGATTTTGATGCTCCTGCTAACAAGGCATTGCAATAGTCAATTTTTTAGAAAACCAGAGTATTAATTAATTTTTCAGCTACAGGAAAAGGCAGCATGGACCGTAATCTGGATATATTTCTGAGATGAAAAAAAGAAACTTTAACAGTATTACGTACATGAAGATCACATGTTAAATTAGAATCGAAAATTACTCCCAGGTTTTTTAGTTTCGATTGGAACTGTATTACAGAGCCATCCACATGTAAAGCTGCAGGCTTTAATCTGCGTAACTGGTGGGGCGAACCAATGAGCATCACATCAGTCTTATCGCTATTTAGACATAAATTTTCAGACATCCAATTTTTGATATCAGAGATACAGTTAGAAAGGTGAGATACAGCCACATTTACATCAGATTTTGAGTGAATATATATCTGGGTATCGTCCGCATAAAAATGAAAATCAAGATCAAGAGACCTCAAGAGTTGGCCAAGAGGAAAAATACAGAGACTGAAAAGTAAAGGACCTAAAATTGAGCCCTTTGGAACACCAAATTTTACCACGCCAACCTCTGATCTGCAGCCACCCAGCACAACAAACTGTTTGCGATCAGAGAGATAAGACTTAAACCAGCTCAGAGCTGAGTCAGATACACCAAAAACAGACTCTAGACAAGAAAGTAAGGTACAATGATCAATAGTGTCAAAAGCGGCACTGAGATCAAGCAGAATCAGTATTGATAAGCATCCAGAATCGGAAGCCATCAATAAGTCATTTGTAACTTTAACTAATGCTGTCTCAGTGCTATGCATTTTACGAAAGCCAGATTGAAGAGGCTCAAAGAGGTTATTTACAGACAAATGAGAGAGCAATTGTGAAGCAACAATACGTTCTAAGATTTTAGCAATAAAAGGCAAATTAGAGATGGGACGAAAATTTGATAGATTCTCAAAATCACGGCTATTTGTTTTTGGAACAGGGGTTACAGCGGCAATTTTAAGTGCAGCTGGCACGACACCAGAAGGCAAAGAGTCATTTATAATACTCAATACAGCCGGACATAAAGAAGAAAAGCATAACTGAAACAAACCAGCTGGTATGGGATCAACATTTGTAGAGGTAGCTTTCATTTTTAGAACCACATTACACAGGGATTGAGAATCCAACATGGAGAATTCAGAAAGATAAACACCAGAAAATTCAATGTTACTTTTGGGGTATCAATAGTATTAATAGTAGTTATCTGATCTCTTATCACCTCAATCTTATTGCCAAAAAACACAAGAAACTTGTTACATAATTGAACAGAAAAGGAAACATTGGAAATATTATTTCTGTTTAAAAGATTGTTGATTTGAGTTAAACAATTTTTTTGGGTTATCTTGATGACTTGCAATAATCTGGGAAAAGTGAGCAGACCTTGTCGATACAATTTCAGCCCTATATTCACCCAAGCTTTTTTTTCCAGGCCTGGTGGTATACAGTTAAACCAGTAGAGCGCCATCTGCGCTCCATTTTGCGACACTGAGTTTTCATTGCGCGGTAATGATCATTTTAATGTAAAGCATTTGTGATGTTCACATATATATATATATATTCACAAATGGAGTCTGCTGTTAAATAGCTAATTATAGGTGTATTAGCTCAATTTAAAATCTAAAACAAATATGAGAAACAAAACAAATCATGAAACAGCTAAAATATAAAATAAATACAATTTAAAAATGTCAAACCATTGGTTTGGCCAACAAATGTTCCAATTTAGTTATGTATTTTAAATTTTATGAATTTATTCAGTTGTGAAAAGGCATCATGAACACTTCATGGGATAGTATTTACTAGTGTCTAGATGCACTCAGAGCCAAAACATCTTTTTGCATGCCCTTCTTGTTATTTTTAAATATATTGATTTAACATGGGCTATTTCAGAGATGTGTTCATATTTTTTTATATTTTCTTCACAGACGTGTAAGAGATAGGAAATAAGAGATAGGAAAACTAAACATTTTGTCCTCATAATGTTGGGTTTACCAGCGCGCACACACACATGCACGCACAGAATTTCAGTACTGTGGTTTGTATTTGCAGTTATTTATCCCTCTGTGCTTACCATGGTGTGTGTGTTTGCTGTGAAGGGCAAATGCTTTGTTTATTTCAGAAATGGAAAATACGTAGAAAGATTTGTCACTGTCATGGTCAAGGTTGAGTTTGAAAAGAAACAGCTTACTAACATGAGTAACGTGGTGTATGTTACTGAAGCTGCTAGAATGTGATTTATTACCCTAGATATAAATCGATTGTTCGATAAATTTCAGTACACTATTTTGTATTTATTTTTAAATTAGTAGAGGTGGCATAATGTTAGGTTGGCAGCAAATATAACACTTTCCCCCTTCATTACAGACCTTATTACTGCTTTTAAATATTTTGTAATATTACTGAATAGTTTTCTCCTTTATACTAGATATTTTATCTCTTGATAACAATAAGCATTTAAAGCAAAAGTCTAAAATGATTTGGAATTAGTTAAATGAAGTACTCTGGGTTCGGGCCGAATTCCGAGCTCGAAGCCCTCCCCCCGGACAGCACGCCAAATATGCATTAAACTTACTCCCTCTAATTGTATGTAAGTGTGAACTAGTGAACTGTCAGAAACCGTCTCAGGGAAGCTCATCTGCATGCTCGTCGTCCTCATCGGGGTCTCGACCTGACTGCAGTTCGTCGTTGTAACCGACTTGAGTGGGCAAATGCTCACATTCGAAGGCGTCTGGAGAGGTGTTCTCTTCACGGATGAATCCCGGTTTTCACTGTACAGGGCAGATGGCAGACAGTGTGTATGGCATCGTGTGGGTGAGCGGTTTGCTGATGTCAAACGTTGTGGATTGAGTGGGCCCATGGTGGCGGTGGGGTTATGGTATGGGCAGGAGTATGTTATGGACAACGAACACTGTGCATTCAAAATGCCATCAGTTAAATGCACCTGAGATACCGTGACAAGATCCTGAGGCCCATTCTTGTGCCACCCAGGTGAAAAAAAAAGTTCACTAAAATACATTTTATTTAAGTGCACTTAGTACAATTCCATAATGTATTTAAAGTGCTCTATTTTCGCGCACTTATTTTGCACTTAATATACTTAAAGCTTATCTTTAGTACTTTTTAAGATAAACTTAAGATCATCTTAGTGTACTCAACTGTGCTATTTTGAGACACACTGAAGATGAACTAAAGTGTATTTTTAATATACTATTTCAGCTTTTAAAAAATTATTTTGTTACCACTTTTAGTAAAACTGAAACCATCTTTAATGCATTTTAAATACAATAATAAATTATTTAAAATATAATAAATATATACAAATTATACTTATGTATTTCTTAGGTTAAAAAAGTGCACTAAAATACATTTTATTAAAGTATACATCCATAAAGTACTTAAAGTGCTCCATTTTCGCACACTAATTTTGTACTTAATATACTAAACATTTTTCTTTAGTACTTAAGATAAACTTAAGATCTTAGTGTACTCAACTGTGCTATTTTTAAACACACTGAAGATGAACTAAAATATACTTTCCTGTTATCCGGACCCCACGATGGCCTACCCCTAACCCCGCCCCTAAACCTACCCGTCACTAGGGTTAAGACCAATCAGGGATGACTATAGTTCCGAAATGGTATATGGTGGGGTCCGGATAACAGGAAAGTACCATTTTTTTTATTTTGTTACCCTTTTTAGTACAATTGAACCCATCTTTAATGCATTTTTAAATACACTTGTAAATTATTTTAAATATAAGAATATATAATATATACAAATCATATTTATGTATTGCTCACATATTTTTTATATAGTAAATAATTTATTTCAAATATATTTTAACTATGTTAACAGTACCTTTGTAAAACATAATTAAATATGTTAATGGTGTATTTTAAAAGTAGTCAAGTACACTATTACTGTGTTAGCAGTAGCATTTTCTGCTTCATTTCTGCTAAAATTATACTGTTAAAATGTTAATATTGGTAAAATTGTCCACCATTGTGCAATCACTTCATGAAGCTGTTGCTTTAATAAAATAACTATTTTAAAGTTAGATGTAATACATTTGATAAAAGTAACAGTAAATGTAATTCATGTAAATGTAAACACCCATAGTTTAAAAGGATATACCACAGATACAATACAGCACAGGTATGTAATGTACAAACAAGCAGCATCTCTTTCTTGAAAAACACTCTAATTTTTTGAGACATTATTCACACACAAGTCCAAACAGACCTTATAGTAGAGGTGGGAAAAAAAGAACACAAGTGGCAAGCTTAAACTATAAAATTATTAAACTACAGCATGAGGGCTTGCACCTTGTGAGGGTCCAACTGGTCTTTTGATTGAATCCCGGATTTACCAGTAAGTGTGCATCTGGATAAAGTTTCTTTTCCAAAAAGTAAAGTGGCCAAATCTTGAGTAAAAAGAGAAGCTCGTGACTTGTTCAGTCTGTCATAGACTCTTTCGGGGACTTTTACATCAGAATCACCGAGGGAAATCTGGGAAGAATAAAAAAAAACAAGCATTATTATAAACTTGTTCATTTATAATTCAAATAAAAAGCTGTCACTTTGTTATTGAGAACACTTACTAAAGTGTTCATGCGCAAAAAGGCAGATACAATTATTATTACAAATATGATTTTTCTTTATCATAACGAATTTTCTAACCATTTTTTTTTTTTTACCAAACATCGAAATTAAAATGTTGACCATTTTAATTTGTTGGGGGGGTAAACCCTTTTAAAAAACACTAGGGGTGTAACGATATTTAAACCGAACCGAAAAACCGCGATACAGAACCCACGATACAAATCGCGATTCTCTCATGGCGTACCGAACACCCCCCCTGCTACCCCGCCCAGCCCTGGCTCATCGGACCTCATGTCTTATGTGTACACAACGAAGTCAGTTTTGTAGCCTAATCACCATTAACACCATATAGCAAGCCCCATGTTTTGTTACTTCTGATAATAAGCAAGGTGTAATCTTTCAAATTCTGCCTATTTGATCATGAAATTCAAACAATAAATGGCGTTTTGGCGCTCTTTGCTGTGGCGTGACAGATCGCTGTACTAGCTCCTCATTTCAAGCGGCAGCGCGGAGGGCGAGTAAACGCTTCCTCAGGTATAGAATAAACATGAATGGACACCTGAAGGTATGCTGAAAGATACAGTATACTTGCTGAAAGATACAGTATACTTACTGAAAGGCATCATAACTCATGTAATCGCTCAATCAGTGTTTCAGCAGCGGAAAGACGTCAATAAAACAGCTTAGTTTTTCACATAGCATTATATTTACCTCAGCAGGCAAGTCATCCAAATGAACTCTTGCACTAAATAATATGCACTATATTAGCCTATATTAGGCTATATTTTACTTAACCTGTTAATGATATCTTGATTATTTAATGTATGTTTAAAATATCTTTTATGAAAAGGACAGCAACTGTGTAATTATATTTCAATAACGAATTAGACTAAAAATACAAGTTAATGCAAAAACTGCCTTATGTTCAGTTTAGCCTACATGTTTTCATACAATGTGTTGGGTGTTGATTATTATATCTAAAAAATGAATAGCATCTGAATTTAGGCTAAAAGTCTAGGCTCTGTTGTTGACCTTAATGTTATAGTAATGTGCTGGCTCCCTATAGTTTACAGCATTAGCAGATCTTTTTTTTTAATCCTTGCGTTTTAATCCGAAACGTTTAATTGTAATTGAATTAATTTAAAGACAAAGACACAATTTTTTCATTAAACCACTGTTTAAAAAAAAAAAAATTTTTGCTTTCTAAACCCCAACCCACCGAACCGAAACCGAACCGAGACGTCAAAACCGTGGGAAGAACCGAACCGTCAGTTTTGTGTAGCCTATACACCCCTAAAAAACCGAAACCGAACCGAGCCGAAACCGAACAGAAACCGAACCGAGACGTCAAAACCATGGGAAGAACCGAACCGTCAGTTTTGTGTAGCCTGTACACCCCTAAAAAACACTACCCTAGGTTGCGGGCCAGCTTATGGGGATGCTATTGTATGTTTTGTTCATAATGTGTTTTTTCTACTTTAGAAAAATAATATAATATACTATTTTAAATAGAGGATATATGAAGACTTGACACTACTCAGAATAGATCCACATTTTACAGAAAAAACAGAGGAAAATACCACTTTTACAAATTCCAATAGAAATCATATTTCTGTTATATGTATTCTAAAATACAGGCATCGACATAAACGCTTTTTCTGTGTATTTTTCTGAAGGGATAAGTGAAAAGAGTATTTTTACTAGCCCTACCAGACAAGTAGTAGCCTAACACTGAGAGAATGATTCATATTTTTATTTTTCAAATTTAATATAGCTTAACAACATCTCAAGAAAGCGGTTTTCCAAAATATTATCACGATTTCAACTGTCACACAGGTAAAAAAAAAAAAAAAAAAAAACTCAGTTCAAGATACAAACAGTGTAGGCCTATGTATTAAGTCGCTTACATTTTAGACACACTATTAGGGGTGTAACGATATTCGAACCGAACCGAAGAACCGCGATACAGAACCCACGATTCGAATCGCGATACTCTCATGGCGTACTGAACACGCCCCGCCCCGCCCCCTGCTACCCCGGCCCCGCCCAGCCCGGCTCATTGGACCTGGAATGAGTACACATGAATTCAGTTTTGTAGCCTAACTACCATTAACACCAAAAAGCAAGCTCTGTGTTTTGTTACTTTCGATAATAAGCAAGGTGTAATCTTCAAATTCTGACTATTTGATCACAAAAATCAAACAATAAATGCCGTTTTGGCGCTCTTTGATGTGGCGTGACCACTGATCTATATAGAATGACTGGATAGCTCATGACGTCATAAACAGTGAAGCCACCGCGCCGCCATATTGGTATTCCCTAGTGAGCTCACGCGTTCTATTGCATCAATAGGAAATTTTATGATTTGACTGAAAAAACATTGCCTAACAAGACACAGTTTTTAAATCTAAAGTATCCATGTACATTCTCACAACGCAAACATCCTAAGCATTTAAATGGGTATTTGTTTAAAGTCGAAAATTTTTCCAGCTTATTAAAAAACGGCAATTTCTTTGCAAAAGTAATAAAAAGATATAGTAATAAGTAATAAGAACGAGCAGAGAAAGAGAGCCCCGGCCGCGCGCGCGCACTCTCTCACCGCCTTCAACGAGGTCGGAAGACCGATTGTGTTTTATAGATTAGTTTTTTTCTTCATATAAAGTGTTTGCTTAGCAAGTACATGTTCAGGAAATGCATAATACAAATTGTATGGGTTAATGTAACGGTAAACGGACTCTGCACAAAGCTCTTTTGAAGCTGTTAAATGGTGTCGCTATTGGACACTTAATTGTGATTATTCCTGCTCTGATGTTTCTTATAGGCTAACTTACTGTTGACTGTTTTATCGTTGCTTGTTAAAGAAGCAGCAGCATTACCGTTACTCTTGCCTCGGAGAAAACAACACGGTCATAGCGACAATTCTGCATATAAATAACTACTTATAGGGCTTGAATTACAACCTGTGGCAGTTTTTCTACGTCCTTTTGTGAACGTCGTTTTACACTTGTATGCTGCTCAGCGGTTGGTTCATTTTTAAAGTGCCGTCGGGCCTACCAATCTCTGTATAACGGGCGTTGGAGCCCTCTGCTGGTAGGGAATCGTAAGATGGCCGCTCAAACACTTCTGGTGGCTTCACTGCCTGATGGCAGTTTAGAACTTCATGAGCTATCCAGTCATTATATAGATCAGTGGGCGTGACAGATCACTGTACTAGCTCCTCATTTTAAGCGGCAGCGCATAGCGCGAGTAAACGCTATCATCTCTTCCTCAGTTACAGAATAAACATGAATGGACACTTGAAGGTATGTTGAAAAATACAGTATACTTACTGAAAGGCATCATAACTCGTGTAATCGCTCAATCAGTGTTTCAGCAGCTAAAGACATAAATAAAACTGCATAGCTTGTCACTAGCATTATATTTACCTCAGCAGGCAAGTGATTCAGTGTCCACAACTTGTTGATTCCTAGAGAAATTAACTCTTGCTCTAAATAAATGCACTATATTATCATATATATTATATTTTACTTAACTTGTTAATTATATCTTGATTATTTAATGTACGTTTAAAATATCTTTCATGAAAATGACAGCAACTGTGTAAATTATTATATTTCAATAACAAATTAGAGTAAAGTTAATGCAAAAACTG
The DNA here is from genome assembly GCA_026230005.1 of Gila orcuttii. NCBI lineage: Eukaryota > Metazoa > Chordata > Actinopteri > Cypriniformes > Leuciscidae > Gila > Gila orcuttii. Next base: position 23,859,570 of record JAPDVR010000005.1, on the reverse strand, counting down.
CCTTATGTTCAGTTTACATGTTTTCATACAATGTGTTGGGTGTTGATTATTTTATCTAAAAAATAAATAGCATCTGAATTTAGGCTCTGTTGTTAACCTTTAATGTTAGCCTATAGTAATGTGCGGCTCCCTATATAGTTTACAGCATTAGCAGATTTTTAATCCTTGCAAAACTTTTAATTGTAATTGAATTAATTTAAAGACAAAGACACCATTTTTTCATTAAACCACTGTTTAAATTTTTTTTTTAGCTTTCTAAACCGAACCGAGACGTCAAAACCGTGGGAAAACCGAACCGTCAGTTTTGTGTATCGTTACACCCCTACACACTATTGACTGTTTTTGTTGTTTTTCACCAACGAAAAGTTACAAACAAAGAGGCTCAACTATTACTTACTTGACGGTTTAATAAAAAAAAAATCTTTGCAATATGCAAATTTATTGGTTATAAATTAAATTTAAAAAACTCTCATATCATTATTTATTACCGTTTTAATTTCGCAGTGCAAGTTATTTAATTGGTTTTGTAAAAGCTTATAGTGGATGATTACAACTTAATTTATTTATCAAATAGATATTGGCATGAAAACTGACAGCCTAATATTAATGAATTAGCCTAACATTTTCTGAATTTAAATATCACAAATGTGTAAGTTTAATTAGAGCTTAAGAATAAATTATATTTACAACACAAGACAAGTAACGTTATGTACGTTATGTTCACTGATTTAAGTTATTTGTCCAAGGGGCAATCAAGCCGTGTAATCAGGGCCGGCCCGTGGCATAGGCAGTATAGGCAAATGCTAAGGGCGCCGGCGCCTTATACCCTAGGGGGGGCGCCAGAGCCGCGTAAGGAACTTTCCGCTTTTTATTGTACTTCATTAACACTGCAACGAGTGGAGCAATTACATATGCCTGCCAGTGGCGCAAAAAGTGGGTATACCGGTATCTGTAGCGGAGTAGGCGCCCTCAAAAGATTTCAGCATAGAATTTTAATAATATCGCGAGCGGGCGCGGGCGCCGTGAGCGCTGAGCGAACAGGCACGAGTTAGTGAGTTGTCGTCGAAAAAGATGGATAAAGCAAAAAAGCGGCCGGGGGCTGAAATAGAAATAGCCCTTTTGTTTTGTTTTGTTTTGCTTAATCGGCGGCGCTGGGTTAGTGCTGGTGTAATGCATTGGTAAAAAAAAAAGTCAGTGTTAGCTTTTTTTCTGACACCGCATGAAACGCGTAGATCAGCGGCCCATTGGTTGTTTTCTTGATTGACACTGGGCTGGCCCAATCACATCTATAATGTGAAGTATAGAAAAATACTCTTTTTATAAGTATAGAAATTAGTACAAAACTTATGAAAGTTTTCTTTATTTTTCAGTGCATTGTTTTACAATATATGAGTATTATCATGGGATTAATATTATAACTATTATTATGTAATGTAGACAGACACTAACTAAAAGAGGTTTGAATTTTTCTTTGTTTAATTTGAACACTGAATATGGGTTGGAGCTTTTAATTTTGAGCTCTCAAAGTGCACCAGATTGATGAATTTAACATTAAAATGCACAAGATTTTATTACGGGGGAGCATGCCCCCGAACCCCCCTAGCCTTGTAGCAGCCTAATAGATTAGTAATAATTGTAATGGTGGTAATAATTGTCATTCATCTACTACAAGTTACATGGTCAGATAAAATGTATTTGTACAATGCAACCACGTAGGATGATTGAAATATCCTAGAACGTTCTTTGTAGCATTTGTATAAACAATGTATTACAGTTCAAGTCATAATTTGCTTGATGAAGTTTTGGAGTGACTATAAGAGCATTTTTGTTTAGTTATCTAACAATTGACTAAGTTGATAGACGTAACGTTATGTAGCTCGGCTCGCGTCAGTGTCATCGGTTAACGTCAGTAATCCAAGTTATCTAACATATAGAGCATGCATCAACTTCTGAAAATATTTTCTAAACCCAAAGTGAGAATAAAGCCACTTATACTAATCACTTAAACTAATAAACTTACTACCAAGAAGAAAGATCTTTGCTGGCAGTATCTTGCTCTGTCCATGTCGGCTGCGACTTGGCAGGCGCACCTCTACGTAGCCTCTTCACTAAGTTGTTCGCGGGAGCTGATCTGGTATTCTGCTCGTCTGTGTTCTCTTAATATTAGATCGGTGCTGTCCACCTTGACTAGGTCAGAGTCAGGGAAATAATACAAAGCAAATTTTGGAAAATACATGATTTCTGCTGAAATATCCGTATAGTTCGAATACCACAGTATCCGTTGCCCGCCCAACTTGTAATTTCAAATGACATTGTGTGATTGGACAATTACCTGCAAGCTTGTTTTGAAAAGCTTGGCTCTGATTGGTCGAAATGAATGCACCGCGAAATAATGATATATATATTTTTTAATGCATATGCAATTAGTTTAAGAATTCATTTGAATATCTGATATATTTGATGTGTTATTTAAATATATTAAAATGTTAAACATGTTTTTCACAATATTTTTAAAAGCAGGGCTGAAGTACATGCTATTACATAAATATTAAAAATATATTGCAGTAGGCCTATACATGGTTATAAATAAGGTATGTGTAACCAACTAAAATATTAATCGTTTTGCTATACACACAAAGTAAACATAAAAAATACTTTAAGTTAGTAACACAAGTATGTTTTCTGTAAATACACTAAAACTTCACTAAAAGTATGCTTGTTTTTATCATATTTCTTAAAAGTATAATTAAGCATATATTTACTACAATGTATTTTGAATACAATTTTTAGAAATATAATTTAAATATGCTCGTTTTTAGCATATTTCTTAAAAGTGTAATTAAGTATATATTTATTACCAATGCATTTCTAGTACAATTTTTTGAAATATAATTAAAATATGTTTGTATTTAGCATATTTCTTGAAAATGTAATTAAACATATATTTATTACCAATGTAGTTCTAGTACACTTTTTAGAAATATATTTAAAGTATGACTGTCATTAGCATATTTATTAAAAATGTAATTAAGCATACATTTATTACCAATGTACTACTAATATACTTTTCAGAAATATATTAAAAGTATGCTTGTCTATAGCATATTTCATAAAAGTGTAATTAAGCATATATTTATTACCAATGTACTTCTAGTACACTTTTTTTAGAAATATATTAAAATGCAATTCAATGTATTTTTAGTTCAATTTAAATAAGCATGTTGAAAATACAAATGTATTATAAACATACTATTTGTATTTCAGATATATTTTTAATACATTTAATACTACGTCTTTTTCACTTGGGCATTCATCCACTACCTTCACCTCATGTTGCAGCATGATAATGCACGGCTCCTTGTTGCAAGGATCTGTACACAATTCCTGGAAGCTGAAAACATCCCAGTTCTTGCATGGCCAGCATACTCACCGGACATGTCACCCATTGAGCATGTTTGGGATGCACTGGATCGGCGTATACGACAGCGTGTTCCAGGTCCTGCTAATATCCAGCAACTTTGCACAGCCATTGAAGAGGAGTGGACCAACATTTCACAGGCCACAATCAACAACCTGATCAACTCTAGCGAAGGAGATGTGTTGCACTGCTTGAGGCAAATGGTGGTCACACCAGATACTGACTGGTTTTCTGACCCCCCGGACCCCCCCCAATACAGTAAAACTGCACATTTTAGAGTGACCTTTTATTGTAGCCAGCCTAAGGCACACCTGTGCAATAATCATGCGGTCTAATAAGCATCTTGATATGCCACACCTGTGAGGTGGATGGATTATCTCGGCAAAGGAGAAGTGCTCACTAACATAGATTTACACAGATTTGTGAACAAAATTTGAGAGAAATAGGCCTTTTGTGTACATAGAAAAAGTCTTAGATATTTGAGTTCAGCTCATGAAAAATGGGGGCAAAAACAAAAGTGTTGTTTATAATTTTGTTCAGTGTATATGCCTATATATGGTTTCTACAAGCGGAAACATAATTGATATGCGACAATGACAAGGGACGAGCCATTATTTAAAACTGGATTTACAAATCCTTGGGAACTTTTGGGATATTGTAAGTACACACTGCATGAAATATATCACACTGTGCAAGTGTTTTTTGAATATTTTATTACAAAAATCTTACATATTGTACCTTTAACAAAGAATAATAAATACTGAAACAAATGTATTGCTCATTGTTCATTAATGTTAGTTAGTTAATGCATTAACTAATGCTAACAAATGGAACCTTATTGTAAAGTGTTAGCAAATAAAATAATAAACTGATGAGTTCTATACATCATTTAGCTTGTTTAAAAAGAGATTAAAAAGCCATGGAATTTTTATTTCTTAAGTCGTACAATTGTATGCTTCTGACCTCACAGCCAAAATCTTGGTATTAGGGATGCACCGAATCCATATTTTTGGGGTTCGGCCGAATACCGAATCCACTGGTTAAGATTCTGCCGAATCCGAAACCGAATACCGAATCCTACATCCATTAACACAGTAAACACATTAATGAATTAAACAACGTCCACAACAGTGTATTTTTCATTTTATTTTATTTTAACTGTAAAAAAAAAAAAAAAGAATGGGCAACATTATGCCAGGATGACAAGTGGGAAAAACTTTTTGACAATTACCATATAGGCTATCTCAAGATCCGATCAAAAATATTAGCCTTTTAGATTTATAAATCAAAAGTAGGCTACCCCCAAGTACAAACCAAACCCTTTCTATAAAAGTGCAACAATGCAAAGAAAAAGTGTTTTTATTTTAATTTTTTATCAGAATATTTTTGGTGATTTAACTGGAATTAATGTTATTGAACATTTACTCAATAAACATGGATAGTAGGCTGTTGTTTTGTTTATAACAGTAGGCTATACGATTAGAACAGTAGCCAAATATTACGAAAAATATCACGAAAATCACACATCTCCTGCATCATAATTAAATTAACGTAACCGCTAACCTTTTACATGAAATGAGTTTCCTTTCAGGAAAACAAGACGCTCGGCATTAACAGGTGATAGCCGGTTGCGAGTGTGGGAACGAATGTCCCCAGCAGTGCTGAAAAGTCTTTCACTGGGCACAGAGGTTGGTGGTGCACAGAGGTAGATCTTTGCCGTTTTAGCCAGCAGTGGAAATCGCTGCTGGTTTGTCTTCCACCACTGAAGAGGATCCTCTTTAAGAGATATCAAAGGCTCGCTGAAAAAAACGCTTATCTCCACGTCAGCACCCGATGTGACTGCCTCAGTATTGCTGCGGTACAGATCGACCCAGCCGCTCCAGATTCCTGAACAGTGTCGTTTACTGCGACCTGTCGGGCTCGAGCCTTGTTCCCCCTCAGGCTGTTCAGTTGAAGTAGTGGGCCAGGGCCTAGCAGATGCGTCTTGATCGGATTCAGATAAACGGGATACAGCCTCCTGCACGAGCAACTTTGATCGACACTGTTCGATGTCACTCACCCAAAATTTCGCCTTGTATCTGGGATCCAGACTTGTTGCCACTACTAAGTGGCTATTCTGCTCGCTTCCCTCAAATCTATCCTGCAGAGATTTCAGCAAGCGGGTTTTCATCTGCTTGATTCCATGATCGTCTGTTTCGTTGTGGACATAGCGCTTCAACATCATCACAGCTGGCAGGACAGTGGATATACACGCATTTTCAGCGCTTATTTCTCTAGTCAACTCCTCGAAAGGTCTGAGCACCTTGAGCAGATCCTCCATCAGAGTCCACCTCTGTGCATGAATATGTTGCATACCATCTGTCTCGGACACGTAGAGGTTTATGGCACGTTTTTGTTCTGTTAAACGATCGAACATCAGATATGTTGAATTCCATCGTGTTGACACGTCCTGGATTAAAAGGTGATTTGGCAGCCCCAACTCCTGCTGTAGAGCAGAAAGTCTTGATTTAGCACTTGAAGAGTGCTTAAAGTGACATGATCACACTGGCCAGGAAAACTGTTGGTCAGAGACACTTTGTTGTGATAAAAGACTGTCGTGGATGCACAACTGGAGCATGTGCGCAAAACAGCCAACACTTGGAACCCCTGCCTCAGACATGGCTTTCCGGATGTTTGCAGCATTATCCCTCAAGACCAGGTGACACTTGTTAACAGGTATGTCCCACGCTCTGATAATTTCTTGCAGTGCATCTGCAATGTTTAATGCGGTGTGCCTTCCATTGAATGCTTCACATCGAAGAATAGCATGTGTGCGCTTAAAATCAGCATCAATCCAATGTGAGGTCACACTGATGTAGGACTGTGTAGTGTACTCACAAGTCCATATGTCGCATGTAAATGCAAAAGCAGGTGCTTAGGCAACGTGTGCTTTTATGCGGGAAGTGATGAACTCGTGCATTTCAGGGATGATTTTGTCAGCAAAAAAGCGCCTGGAGGGGATTTTGTAACGTGGCTCAAGCAGATGGAGTAGCTCATTGAATCCAGTGTCTTCTACTATGCTATAGGGCTGCAAGTCAGTGGCTATCATTTTCCCAATTGCTGCATGAATGGCTTTGGCTCGTGTGTGATCTGAGGCCCACTGTTTGGTCGGTGTAGGGCTAGCAAAGCTGGTAATGGTCGTCTGGTTAACACAAGTTTTTAGCTGTGACTGTCCTTCCTTTGCCGTACCTGAAGTTGCTGCATTTTGGCTGCTGTCAGATTCCTTCATGCACAACTCGTATTCTATTGGATGTTTAATACGCAAATGTTTTAACAGCGGCGATGTTGTGTACTGTTTTGGGTCCTTGCCACCCCGAGACAAATCGGCATTGCAAATAGAACATATAGCTCGACTTGAATCGTCTTCTTTTAACTGAAAGTACTGCCAAACAACACTTTTCCTGCTCACGAGTTCCATTTTCAAATTCTCACAGCTACTGCACTCGCACCTACGTAAACATCTTCCTGTAATTAACGACTGTGTGACGTCGACCAGCGTAGCACGCATAGTGCAAGCCTAGGGTTCGGTTCGGTGGAAAAAAATTCTAAGGTTCTAAGGTTAAAAATTCTAAAAAGCCCAATATTCGGCCAAATCCGAATCCTGGAATCCGAATCCTGGATTCGGTGCATCCCTACTTGGTATGGTGATAGAATCTCTCATTAATCATGATAATTTTTAACCAACAAACTAGAGATTAAATAAACAGTGTAAATGGAAGCAGAAGGGAAAAAAGAAAATATTGGACATCTGAAAAAAAAATCTTCCTGAATGTCAGGGTTAGATCTTATTTTAGTTATGTAACTTCCATATTTTGTGCTTGCAGTATGAAATGAGTACATTAGCATTTAAACCTGCATAACCTTGAAGATTTTCAAAATTTTAAAAACACCCTCTTAAAAACACCCTGTGAAGAGCAGTTTAAAGTATTTAAAGATTGCCGTGGAAATGTATGGTAACCAACTCTGGCTTCTGTGGGATTCAAAAGCCCAGACTTATGGGGAGGATTTTGCTTGCGGTGGTTTTGGCTTTGCCACTCTCACAATGCAGCCAGTTAATGGAACTAAATTATTTTTCCATTAAAGATAAGGCTCCGTGTGCTTGCCCAACCCAAGTCCAGCAGCTGAGCGTGAGCAATTAAAACTTGCTATGACATTTGCCATCCTGCTGTTTTGTGAAAGATGAGGGTAATGGTGGTACCATTGTGATGACCTTCACTTTACCCCCTGTCGGTTATAAAGTGGCTCTGCACACGTTTATAAACTCAAACGATGACCACAGTTGCTATGTAGTCACCGTTTGAGTTTATAAACGAGTGGACGTTCGGATTTAGCAGCTACCTAATAACTTCACTGTTCTTCATTGTGGTAAACACACTTTTTTTAATTTAGTTAACTAAAAGAGTTAAACTTTTAAATAAAATCTAGCTTTCCAGATAATGAAACCTACACTACAGTTCAAAAGTAATCTGAACAATCTTATGTTATTGATCAGTTACAAAAGATCTCTATTTCAAGTAAATGCAGTTGAACTTTCTATTCATCAAAGAATCTTGAAAACAAAATGCATTAGAGTTTCCATAAAATATGATTGATGAATGATGAAATATGATGAAAACTGTTTTCAATACTAAATATTTCTTGAGCAGCAAAACAGCATATTAGAATGATTTCTGAAGGATCATGTGACACTGAAGACCGGAGTAATGATGCTAAAAATTCCGCTTTGCATTACATGAATAAATTAATAAAAAATAAAAAAAATCAAATAGAAAACAGTTTTTGTTTTAACAGTATTTCACATTATTTATTGAACAAATAAATGCAGCCTTGGTGAGCATAAGAGACTTACTTAAGAAAAAAAAAAAAAAAATCTTACTTTACCCAAACTGTTGAACGGTACTGTACATACAAATAAAATGCTGTACATTTTACCATGGCTGATACTGACTCCACCACATTTTGCAACTTGTTGGAGGGATGTATATAATACAGAAGCAGTAGTAGTTTTTGTAAGGAGTGTTTTGTAATGAGCACCATTGGAGTTTATTTTGTGCTGCTGAAATGTGTATTTAAAATATTTTTCTTGGTTTCTAATAATAATTTCTTTGAAACTTGGAAGAAAAATACTCAACTAATCAACTAGATCAACTAGTTAATTAGTCTACTAATTAACTAATCAACTAGATCAACTAACAGAGGCAACTAATCTCAAGATCAAAATATAAAAGTTTTATTAATCAAAAAAGGACATGCTCAAATCATTTGCAATTTTACTAAGTAATAATAATCTCAATTAAAAGCTCAGAGTAAAGTGTGTGTGTGTGTGTGTGTGTGTATATATAAGTATGTATATATATATATATATATATATATATATACACACACAGGTCCTTCTAAAAAAATTAGCATACTGTGATAGTTAATTATTTTCCATAATGTAATGATAAAAATTTAACTTTCATATATTTTAGATTCATTGCACACCAACTGAAATATTTCAGGTCTTTTAATGTTTTAATACTGATGATTTTTGCATACAGCTCATGAAAACCCCAAATTCCTATCTCAAAAAATTAGCATATCATGAAAAGGTTCTCTAAACGAGCTATTAACCTAATCATCTGAATCAACTAATTAACTCTAAACACCTGCAAAAGATTCCTGAGGCTTTTAAAAACTCCCAGCCTGTTTCATTACTCAAAACCGCAATCATGGGTAAGACTGCCGATCTGACTGCTGTCCAGAAGGCCATCATTGACACCTTCAAGCAAGAGGGTAAGACACAGAAAGAAATTTCTGAACAAATAGGCTGTTCCCAGAGTGCTGTATCAAGGCACCTCAGTGGGAAGTCTGTGGGAAGGAAAAAGTGTGGCAAAAAAACGCTGCACAACGAGAAGAGGTGACCGGACCCTGAGGAAGATTGTGGAGAAGGACCGATTCCATACCTTGGGGGACCTGCGGAAGCAGTGGACTGAGTCTGGAGTAGAAACATCCAGAGCCACTGTGCACAGGCGTGTGCAGGAAATGGGCTACAGGTGCCGCATTCCCCAGGTCAAGCCACTTTTGAACCAGAAACAGCGGCAGAAGCGCCTGACCTGGGCTACAGAGAAGCAGCACTGGACTGTTGCTCAGTGGTCCAAAGTACTTTTTTCGGATCAAAGCAAATTTTGCATGTCATTCGGAAATCAAGGTGCCAGAGTCTGGAGTAAGACTGGGGAGAAGGAAATGCCAAAATGCCTGAAGTCCAGTGTCAAGTACTCACAGTCAGTGATGGTCTGGGGTGCCATGTCAGCTGCTGGTGTTGGTCCACTGTGTTTTATCAAGGGCAGGGTCAATGCAGCTAGCTATCAGGAGATTTTGGAGCACTTCATCCTTCCATCTGCTGAAAAGCTTTATGGAGATGAAGATTTCATTTTTCAGCACGACCTGGCACCTGCTCACAGTGCCAAAACCACTGGTAAATGGTTTACTGACCATGGTATTACTGTGCTCAATTGGCCTGCCAACTCTCCTGACCTGAACCCCATAGAGAATCTGTGGGATATTGTGAAGAGAAAGTTGAGAGACGCAAGACCCAACACTCTGGATGAGCTTAAGGCCGCTATCGAAGCATCCTGGGCCTCCATAACACCTCAGCAGTGCCACAGGCTGATTGCCTCCATGCCACGCCGCATTGAAGCAGTCATTTCTGCAAAAGGATTCCCGACCAAGTATTGAGTGCATAACTGAACATAATTTTTTGAAGGTTGACTTTTTTTGTATTAAAAACACTTCTTTTATTGGTCGGATGAAATATGCAAATTTTTTGAGATAGGAATTTTGGGTTTTCATGAGCTGTATGCCAAAATCATCAGTATTAAAACAATAAAAGACCTGAAATATTTCAGTTGGTGTGCAATGAATCTAAAATATATGAAAGTTTAATTTTTATCATTACATTATGGAAAATAATGAACTTTATCACAATATGCTAATTTTTTGAGAAGGACCTGTGTATATATATATATATATATATATATATATATATATATAATCTATAAACTCAGAGTAAAGTGTTATTTTATTATTCTTTTTTCTCCAGTTTGACATCAACTGGTTGGGGAAACCCTGTCCTGGATAATACATCCCTTTTAAAACTAATAATACACACCTTACAATTTAGACAAATGTTTGCCCTTTACGTTTACTTTCTTTCCTGGATCCCTAATTGGCTGGCTCCTCATCAATCCTCTGATTGGCTGAAGTCCTCATCTCTGCCTGTGCCTGAGGTTATCCTAATGAGGCAGGGAGCAGATCCTCTTTCTCTGGACTCTCTTAGTTCCGCTTCCTAATGCAGAGTGATGCATGACCAGCTGGCATACCTGTGTACAACTGCTGCTGATTAGAAAACTGTCTCTTAGACTCGAGCAGATACAGAGATGAAATAAACGTGTTAATGAGGAAGGAGAAGCGCTAAGGATGGAGAGATGAGAGAGAAGAGGAGATACTCACTGCACTCACTTTAAAGAGGCTTTGAGTTTGTGATTGGCATCAGGAGGCTTCTTCCTTTGGGGAACATCGACTGTAGTCCCTCGGTTCAGAACATTATAATACTGTGAGCAATCTTTGCTTGGTTGTCAGCTCATTTTTGAGACAAAATTAAGCATGTTTTTAGTTCCCAAAATGTATATAGAGTGGGGGCCAAAAGTCTCTTGCTAAATAAATTTAAACCTTAAAATAAAGATTTTTTTTTAAACAATTTTAAAACAAAGCAATGTTATGATGTAATGAATAAGATGATGCTTTATGCTATTTCTAGGTCACTAATGAGAGTTAAATAGATTTGTGACATTGATGTGCCATTTTTCACAAACTCATGGATTTTGTGTCAGTGATGCTGCCATTAAAGCTAAAGGGTGACAAATACAAAGACATTCTATAGATTTTTATCAGTTCACTTGAATTATTACACTGATGCTATAATTTGCAATACAAATTGTATCAAAATAGTAAATAATGCAATAATAATGTCCTTAGACATTTGGAGCCCACTGTACATCTACCTGAATATGGATATATTTTAAGGTGTAGATACATTAAATATGACAGAGTGTTCAATATGTAGGGTCAATTTGAGACTATCAGCATACTCTGATAAGGAAGTCTGAACTTTATCTAATGTCCCTTTTTAATTCCTTAAAGTTTTTTTTTTTTAGTAAATATTGTAGAAAATGTCAATATTAATCAAGAACATAAGATTAACATTTTATGTGAAATAAGAATTACATAATTCTGGCATGAAACTCTGAATGGTGTAGGCTGATAGGTCTTTAACTTATTGGTAGCAATCATGTCGTTTTCTACATAGCACAGCTGATTGGTTGCTGTTGTTGAATCAGCGGCCAATGAGCTTGCTGCTCAAGCATACAAATACTTGGCATTGTTTCCTGTCTGCAGCGTGCTTTTAGAACACATCTTGAATCAACATCTAAGATAAGTAAGAAAAAAATTGTCTTTTTATTACACATCTCTGCGCATATTGTTGGTGCGGTTATTAATTCCTAAATGGAGCAATCTTTACAAGTTTTAAACTAGCTTAATGTTAGAATTGTTTTAAACTAGCATCATGTCAACAGTGCACAAGCGACTGATGTTGACAAACAGGAATGATGAATGCGATACTGACAGTTCCTTTGTGTTGTAGATGGATGAGGAGGTTGTGGATGAGGTGGATGATGGCAGCTGGTGCACACACAGAAGATAGGAGAGAGGTAAGTAGCCGTTGTACGAGAGGGAAGACAAGGAATCCACGGAAGACCAGGGATACACAGAGGGTGCAGGTAGACGACACAGTAAACGTAACATACACTTTACTGGAGGTAAGTGATGAACGTAAATGAGAGTTCTTACTCAAACGAGATCAGACAATGTGACAGAGTGATGTGTGTGCTTATATGCTGCCTGTGGTGATGAGATGATGTGCAGGTGCAGGTGATCATGAATGACGTACAGGTGCGGGAGATTAGTATTCAGGTGATACCGATCTCTGTGATTGGGTGATGGTGGAGCCTGACTGATCCCTAACACCATGACGTATTATTTTATTTCCAAGAACATGGCTGTGTTCAAATCCGCATACTCAATGAGTAGGTAAGTTGACGCTGAGCCATGAACTCGCTGGAGACCGCTGCACCCGAGGCACCAAGGGTAGCGGGGTTGGCAGAATGGTCCCCTGAGGACCCCGAAGTGGAACGGGCACCGTATAATGAGGTGAACACCGCTCCAAGGTACCTACCACTCCCTTTTCGGGACCAGGTGGTGAACCTGCAAGCGCGGGCCCCGGAGGAGGCAGACCCAGCCCTGGCTTTTCTCAGTCCCGTCTAAGGGTGTCACGATTTCGATTTTAAATCGAGATCGATCGAAATTAATTCACAATCTCAAAAATCGAAATAAAAAATGGAATCGTCGATGCTGCCACGCCCCCATGTCGCGCCCGTGATGGAAAGTTCTGATCGTTTTACTGACTCTATTGTTCAATCTCGTTCATCAAAATTAACTAATCTTTTTTCTAGTCATTTCAGGGGCTTTAAATGTTATGCTTTTAACAGGCAAATTCCCCGAACACATCCACCTACGCAATCTTGATCATCTTCTGAATTAAGAAATCATTATAATGCAGTCAAAAATAATTTACAGGGAACATTAATAATTACTTGACCTTCCGAGTCTTTTGTTCATTTGTCGCGTGACAGAGGCAATGAACGACTCATCACGGCGCGAAAAAAGAAAAAACACGTGTTGAAAGGCTGTGACTAACTTAGATTCTATGCCCGAGCCCGAACTTGGCCCGACCCGGGCCGATATTTCCCGTCACTATCCTCGGGCCGGGCTCTTGATCTATAGACGTGCACTCCCAACGCAATAGAGTGCGGCGCGGGACTAGATTGATGGCCGAGTGCGAGCGCGGGCGGTAATGCACTCACTCTGTGTGCGCGGGAGAATAAAATGATTGGCGGGACTCCCGCAAACTAGAAATATCTATGAATAAAACATTTAAAACGAATACATTTTTATTTATCTGTTGCAGAAAAGCAACAAGAACAACTAAAACAAAATAGAAACGATTTACAGGCCAGAGTTTCTATTTATAACATGTTTGCAGCGTTGAGCGATTTAGCCAATCACAGACATATGTGTTGATTTCTTGAACGCAATGGCCAATCAGAAGCATTTAAGATAGACTCTCCTCACCGCTCAAAACTGACTTTTTGTTCAGTGCTGAATTCTGTAAGCTGGCAAATCCTCTAATTATAACAAACAAAGTGTAGGCTATATATTATGAAAGATTCATTGTGCAGTCAGCTTCATTGATAATAACAGAGATGTGTGAGATTGCGATGAACTGATGTCAGCTTTTTAGGAGCAACAGCAACCTGTGGTTAAAAAAAAAAGTAAAAATCGAGAATCGAATCGAACCGTGACCTTAGAATCGAAAATGTAATCGAATCGAGGATTTGGAGAATCGTGACACCCCTAGTCCCGTCCTGCGCCTGTACGTGGACAGAACACAAAGCCTCAGGACCTCAGACCAGCTCTTTATCTGTTACGGAGGCCAGCAGAAGGGAAAGGCTGTCTCCAAGAAGAGGTTGGCCCACTGGATGCCATCGTCTTGGCATACCAATCCCAAGACGCACCATCCCCCCTCAGGTTGCGAGCCCACTCCACTCGGAGTGTAGCTTCTTCCTGGGCGCTGGCACAGGGTGCCTTGCTGACAGATATCTGAGCTGCGGGCTGGGCGACACCAAAAACGTTTGCTAGATTCTATAGCCTTCGGGTTGAGCCGGTAGCTTCCTGTGTGCTCTCTTCTCATAGAAGCCAGTCAACACCATAAGCCCCGCTCGAAATGTTGGCTTGCCGCGCCATTCCCCTCCTTTGGACCGGATAAGTGCTCCAGTTGAGTTCCCCGTTGCCGAACCCTGTTGAGTTCCTCCACACCCCTCGTCAGTCGGACGTGGCGGAGCATCCAACGCCAGGCCTAGCGCTCGTGTGCATTGGTGGAACCTGTGCTAGGCTGGGTTCCATATGTTGTGATCCCTACGGCGATCCCATATGTGTATTCTTCCATGGTACGGCTCCCTACGGTGAGCCCGTGTCTTTCCCTTGGCAGAGCCTGCTCTGCCGTCTCTGACCGGTGTTGTCACTAAGAAATATAAAATATCTTTATGTTCAGAAAGGGTGTACTCATTTATGCTGAGTACTGTATAGAAATATTTTCTATTTTTTTGTATATATTATGCACACACATATATAAATATAGATTTATATAATATTAACACATTATATTATATCCCTGCAGTATGAATTGACAAACATATTGGACTCTCTCTCTATGTTAATGGTAAAAATAGTAGTATTTAACTTAGTAGATTAAATACACTGACTAATTACAAGACAAGGAACACCTTTGGACAATGATCAGACAATTAACAAATGACAAGACACATGGCAGGATCACATGACAAACAGGGAATCACGTGACAGGCAGGATCACATGACAAACAGGGAATCACGTGACAGACAAGAACAAGGAACAAGACACAAAACCCACACCGTGACAAAAACAGAGGTGCCTTGAAAGACCACAGTAGTGATATATCTGAAAAGGTTAAGAGATCTAGAGGTCTAGAGGAAAACTGTTCTGTAAAGTGACTACAACCAAATATGTTAAAAAGTTGGCTCTCTTTTTAGAGTTGAGATGAAAAGTTGACTTTTGATGAATGCAGAGATCTGAAACATTTTCAAGGCAATTTTCTTCTTCGATAACACTCAAAGATTCAGTAAAAACGTACTTACTACTTAACTTCTTGCCATGTTCCTTCTAATGAGATCCTAATGTGCTTCTTCACCTTACACACTAATGAAATAAACTGCCAGTAATTAGATGCCCGAAGGCTGCATTTACCAAAGAGTACTTGACTGCAAGAAGCAGAATCTAAATGATGCCCATTTCAGCCTTGAGAGAGTGAGAGATCTGAAAAAACATGTAAAGAATAACAACAAACAGAACATCATCTTGTTTGGGTGAAGTTCTTTCTGGTGCACTTCACTGAAGCAGCTCAACAGCTTTGAGCTTCACTAAAAGTAAACTTAATTATTCTCACCTCTGCTGTCTTTTTGAGATGAACACACATCTCACATCTGGATGTTGTGGTGGTGGTGGATAGATGAAGACCTGGGACACAAATGGCAACTAGAGGAATGACAGAAGCGAGACTTCTGCAGCTCACATGAGGATCTCCTGCTGCTTTACAGCTGCTCCTCATCAAAGACTCTTCACGTGCAGGCATGTGAATAACATTCATTAAAGCAGCACCACAGGCGCATTTTGTCTGAACCAGAGAAGGTGATTAACCATTGCAACAGACAGAGTTTATGTGTATGATATTTTTAGATATCTTCAGACACGCCCTCCGTCAAGCGTCGTCACTCCGCGTGAATGCAGCGTTAAGGCCTGTGCAGGACGATTATCGCGCACTTTTCGCCAATATCTAATGCCCCGTGACTAAACAAAGGGTGCCAATGTGAGTATGCACACCAACACGCAAAATGCCAGGCGTTAAAACGTAATAAAAAAATAAAACGTCTCGGATTCGTTTTTTTTTTTGGTTTAACGCATCCCGTTAAAAATTGGCCGACCAGTGAGATTGGCACTTTTGTTCATGTACCTGGAGCTGCTGAAGTTACAGTACTTGGTGGCGCTCAAGCACAAAACTGTCTTGCTGAGCACACATTGATAGAAGAAGATGACGAAGAGGAAGTAAGTAGACAAAGAAGAAGTTGCAACCGGGCAAGATAAATGTAGAGCTTGGTGTCTGAACACAAAGAACTTTGACAAACGTCACAGCGACTAGAAAAATCTGTTAGCAAAAAGTGTGTGAATGGTTTCGGTATGAACACAAAACCGTTTGGGTATGAACACAAAGACGCGTCGAAAAACGTCTTGAAAAATGCTGGCGATAAGCGCCCTGGTGTGCCCTAAGCTTTATGTGTTATAATTCACTGTATACAAGTAACTTTGGTAAGATATCGTCATCTACAGGGCGTTTTGCCCCTTACTCACCCAAACTTGTCGGCTACTTTACGCAAATGTGAGTGCACTAGCAGGTAGTTGCTGAATCACTGGTTTCATATATAGAAGATAAGGACATTACTGCAGCTGGTGATGAGGCCAAAGTCAGCTTGTCCAGTGCAATTAGACTTTGAATATTTAATTTTACTTAACATTATCTTATTTATCTTTTATTCTGAAGAGACCTTTTTGAAGGATGTTGTTTACTTGGCCCTTCTTGAGCACTTGAGCTTAACTGGGAATTGAATGTTTGTAGACGTTAGAAGTGGTTGTTGTGTCCACCTTGTTTTATTGTGGACTAGAGGACTAGTGCATATTTGAGCCTACATTCAGTACGAGTAAAATACTTAAGGACTGTTAAAATCTGATTCTCAATGCTGCATTTATACTGCAGGTCTTGATGACCAATTTCGATTAGTTAACTATATCCATTCTGTTTTTGATGACCATCTTTCTTCTTTTAAAAGTGACAAATATCCAATATCTGCATTTACACTATACACTTGGCTAAACAACCCAAGGTAAATGTACTGACCTGGAAAATCTTAGGCTGAAAAGGAAGCAAAAAAAGGGCAAAATTGGCGATGGACACATATGAAATGGTGCTTTCTGCAACAGCTTTAAAGGTCAGCAAAACATTGGGTTTAGCCTTCGTCCTCCATTGCGCCATTGACAAGAGTACTGTGATCACAATTGTTAACCACCTGAGTTGTCGTCAATCGCCACTGTCACTTTTTCAGTGACATACGATTCGCATTGATGGGAATATCTGATCTGTCCGCTTACATTGCAGACGCAAATGCACCTATCCGATTCATATCAGCTTTATTTCCACTTATGAATGAGCCCTGAAACCGATCTGAGAATATCAGAATCCATGTGCTCTTTTCCTGCTTATACGTTCATGGGCCATAAACCTGTCTCTGTCACATGGGAGGAAAAAATCGGAATTTAATCACTTTTTACTCAAGTTGTATTGAAATTGGTGACTTGTAACCAAGTCATTTTCGCTGTAAGGCATCTACTTTTAATCACGCATGGTTTTCAGGTTTATATGGTTTATACGTATGGTTTCATGGTTTTCTTTATTTAAAACTAGACTAAAACATATAGTGTATGTTAGTGTACCTAAGCAAGTGTTTCTTATTCAAACGGGGAAAAAAATATTCAAGAAATGAAACAAAATATGTTGGCCGGCAACCACAAGACAATGGCTGCTACCTGCTAGTGTGTTTTCAGCACTCATTTTCCATAGTTTTCATTCCATTTTAGACCACAATCCGTTTTAGACCACTTTTCTATATTGTCAGCACATGAGTTAACACACATGGCTGTGATGCGAACTTACTGTATTAGTTTGACTTGTCTCCGTTTTAATGTAAGGTGCTGGAAGGGAAAGGCTTGGAAGAACATTTTTGCATCTGTTTTAATTGGTGGATGCAAAGCGATCAGAAACTCTGTTGGACCGTGATGAGGTAAAGAAATTGTGACCTTTTGTAAGAATGACCGGAGTTTCACAGGTTTGGGGATGGCTGTCTCCAAAACACATTTTAGTCACATGCAAAAAGAAGAGAGATAAAAATAACAAGAAAGATATGAAAGCTTTAGCGTAAGTTCTGCTGGGAAGACTCAATTTTTAGCCTACTTCACTTATTACATTCTCATCTATACAATCCTGTTCTAATACTTGTAGTATAAGAGATCGGTACTTACACATGTCTGAGTTTGCAGATGCTGACGCCTACAGTCATTCGCAGAAACCGACGCCGGCGTTCACTCACCCACGTCTCGATTGCAAACATAACGACACAAAATCATTTAGTTGATTATCATCTCACCAACTCCAGCAGCCGCGCCAGAGCGAGACCCATGTGAAGGAAGCCAGCGCATGGTGGTTCTAAAAAAACAGCAACTTCACATCCTGATCGCCGGGAAGATCTCGACTTATACGGGGGCACATTATTTTATGAATATCACAGATTGTTCTGTAAATATTACTATCTCTGTTATCTCCAAATAAACCCAACGTTGAATTATGCTTCGGTTTTGCAAATTGAATCAACGTGATATCGTGACGTTGTTTCACTGTCTTACCTTTCAACATGGGAGAATACAACCTAGTTTGCAATTGGAACATGAGTCATGACAATGCTGACTGAATTAGTGATTAGCGGTAGGCCTACATACTGTACATTACAATTGTTAACTGTCAAGTGACTGGCAGCAATGGCTTAATTACAAACATATTTAATAAAGAATTAACACATTTTCAAGATTGCAAAACAAGTTATAAAAATAAATAAATTAAAAAAGTCCAAAAATACTTTCTAAAACCGATAGATCAAGATGGTCATTGGATGTTAAGCATATGCTGTAGTAGATATATAATACTAAGGCTGTCAATTATATATTTACAAAAGTGCTGAAAATTCTCTAACAACTGTTCTACACCATATTCTTTTAATTTATATTATTAAGATATTTTAATACATAAATTTAAGATCTATAATAACAGAAAATATGGTACAATCTCTGTAACACGCAACCTTTCCTGGTGACTAATTTAATCCACTGATATGTGTGATAGAAATATTTATGTAATAGGTATTTGAACATTAAATGTACAGAGACAGCAGACTAAGGATGCTCAGGTCAAAGGCCATATACTTAACACAGTAGAACTAACAGTCATACGATTAGATTGTATCATTACAAACCAATCACCAGAACAAATCACAGTCAAGAAGACTCGAGTGACATTTATATTTACTCATCTGTATGATTTAAATGTTCATGCATCTTTCTTTTCAAGATACACACTTGGTTGCTCTGGCCAGCGACCTCCCGGAATAAAACTTAATTCCTACAAAGAGCAACTTGGGAGTCATGTCAGGTACATGCGGCGCAGCTGAGAAATAGATTCTGCGCTCCAAAGTCAACAACAGAATATCAAAGTCTGATTGAGGTAGTATCTTGTCGGGATGCCACCTTACTTCAGGTAAGTATTGTACTAAGAATTAATAAGATTTAGAGGTTATATAAAAAAAATTATTTAAGCAGTACATGCTTAATCCATGCCAATCCAGCTAGACCAGGGGTGTCCAAACTCGGTCCTGGAGGGCCACTGTCCTGCAGAGTAGAGTTCCAACTTGCCTCAACACACCTGCTTGTAAGTTTTTAGCATGCCTAATGACCTTCAACAGCTAATCAAGACCTTGATTAGCTGTTTCATGTGTGTTTAATTGGGGTTGGAGCTAAACTCTGCAGGACAGTGGCCCTCCAGGACCGAGTTTGGACACCCCTGAGCTAGACGAAGGGTGCATGTCCGATCTCTGATTTTGGACATTTGGAACAGTAAAGGTCAGATAAACGCTTGTTCATCTACACTTCACGAAAATTATCCTATAGCGGTTGCTAAGGTCCTTTGGGTTCGAAGTGGTGGGAAAACATATATGTTGTATGTGCTAACGAAGCTCGGTTGCATCACTAAGACAGATCTTCGTCAGACGATCATGCTATTCCTGAAACATTTATCTGGCAATCAGTAGTCTTTAATTTCATAATTGGCTTTATGCCCAGCTGCACTACTTCCTGAACTTCAGCCAGCTCCTTGTTTCCTGTCTGCCATTATTGGACAAATTGATTAATTCAGGTGTGCCTGACCTCAGTAGTCATGGCAACAATAATCAGACACACCTGAATTAATCAAGTTTGCCCAATAATGGCAGACAGGAAACAAGGAGCTGGCTGAAGTTCAGGAAGTAGTGCAGCTGGGCATGAAGCCAATTAAGGTTGCGCACATTCCTGCCCACTGCAATGCCATAGCTTTAGTCTTCAGGCTTCAGACGGATTTGCCCTTCAGCCAACCCGGATCCATCACCCTGCTAAATTAGATAATCTGCTCAATCCATCTAGACTATACTTCACTAAGGCGTGGCTCCCTCTACCTTAAAAGCTTATTGTAACAAGGTTAGATGTTGTGGGAAGAAGGAGGCAGGAACCGGCAAACATTCAACACATTCTAATAACAAAGTAAAACAAAAACAAAAGTATAAGCCAGCAGCCCCTCACGGATGACTGCTGGCCACACAAAACGGAAACAAAACACAAGTTCAGGCCTGTTCCACTCTCGATCTTCACAGTCGTCGCTCCTCCTTTTATGCTTCCACTCCTCCATGAGAGATACGAGACCGGTGTGTCTCACAGGTGTCGTTCATCATTAATCATGCCACCGGCCTCGCTCCGTTCTCTCACATCTCTCGACCTCGTCCTGCTCGCCACATACCCCCATTGTCCCTCGCAGGCGGGGGGGTACTCCCGAGACTGCGCTCTACTCCCCCGCCCCCTCCCCCGGGGGGACCGGTCACAGCGGCTGTGGCACCTGGGGCATGGACAGACGAGGCGAGAGAAAAGGAGAGGGAAGCATGAGGAGTGACAGATACGAGAGAGGGGAGAAAAAAAAGTCCTGGTCCGGTTCCCACAACGCACTGCCATCTGGCCCTCCACCAGCTGGGCGATCTTCTCTGCGGTGCCTGGCGGTGGTGCTGTAAAGCCCTCGGTGGACGGCTCGACACTCCTCCGCCACCTGGTGGACGGTAACGGCTCCTCCGGGTTCGGGTAGACGGCAGGAGTCCCCAGTTCCCTGCTCCTCCCCATCATGCCAGATGGCAACAGGCTCCGGCCCACGGCGAACGGCGGTTCGCAGCCGTTGGCAGCCGCCCCTCCAGCACCCAGGCGGCCGACAACGAGCTCCACTGTCCCCCGGCAACTCACTCCAGCGCACCGCCTTGAGTGTCCATGGCGACGGAACATGCTCGCCATGCTTGATGGCACCACAGATTCCCCACAGCGGCGAGGTCTCTCTGACAGCACGTTCCTCCTCCTTAGATAGACTAGACTAGGTTCATCTAGTTCCCATCAGTGGCAGATGCAGAACGGGATAGATGGGTGGGCCTGGATTAAGTCGAGGTGGGCCTGAATCTAGGGTGTCCTGAAATCAAAGCAGGTGTCCCGAATCCAGGAAATTATACTAGAGCAGCAGAGTCTTGAGTTTTCTGATGAAACATTAACAATTGTTCACTGCCAGGAGGGCAAAATAATTCATCTGTAACGTTCGTTATTTTGAATAGAAATCATCACTCATAATGAGGCAATCATGTCTTCTCCAGTTTATTTTTGTTCACATACATGCAATATACAGCATCTGCCAGGGCTCTTAGTCCAATGGTGCGCATATTTGGAGAAATAATGATTTATCACGTTTGTAAAATATTTCGTCATACAGCATACCATTTCTATTCATTTTCCACTGAATTATGCGATCTGAAGAGCTCAAACAGCGAACACAGCGATCTCTGTCTCTCCTCTTCCTGATTTGCAGTTATGATCTCAGCGCTCTTTCATTCGCTGTACAGCTGTCAATCATCTCATGTGGTTCAACGTGACCATAATCCTGCCCTTCTGCATGACGCGGTCCTGTGTATACTTCCTCATTCTGACCTCTGTGATAACAAAGCTAAACACATCTCTTCCCCTGAAACAAGAAGCTAATAAATGCACGATTTCATGTATATATGGGTTGTGTGTGATTTTCGTGCGATTTGGGGTATTTTCATATGAATAAAGAATGTTTACAGTATACAGTATGCTTGGTAAGGTGTAGCCCTTAGCTCAATATAAAATGCTAAATATAACATATTTCAATTTTTTTTTTTACTTAAAACCATTTTAAACCGCAACCGGAATATGATATAAATACTCAATGATGTTTTAAAGTGAGCTTTAAGTAAAAGTGTAATATTAATCTTTTAAATTGTGTGATGTAACTTGATGCTACTTATTGCTATAATCCACCTGCTGCTGGAGTTGTTCTATTCCATAATCTAATTTGTTAAAAGAATTCGCAAAAGGTCCCAAAAATATATTTTTTTAGTTTTTTTTGTTTTCTAACAAGACTTAAGATAATAGGTGAATTATTCATGTATATGGGGATGAGAGAGGTGTAGATGGCAAAGCCATAATGCCAGAATAAAGGCTATAATGGCTGAATTCAAACAAAAGAATAAGGATAAAAGAATAATGAAGATTAGGTTTCATTCAGGCAGAGGTGTGAAATGTTTGTCGACTGACAACAATAGCATGAATGTGACCAGTTCTCCTCGCCAGACATTAGTGAAAGACTGTAAATGGGTGTTTACAGGGCAATCAAATATTTGATAAGTATCAATAATATTCATTACAGCTGTTCGCGCCAGATTGCAATAGTGCTACATTGATGTTGCATTGACCAATGAGGGGGGGGGGGGCTGGGGGTTCTGATTGGGCGCGCCTGGTTCCCATCCTGATCATGGCCGGTGGTTCGTTTCTCGTCTATATTATAGTTTCTGTCTCTTCTCATCTATGATAAATTCCTTAAAATCCATCTTAGATCCTCAGATCACTCCCCCTTATGTATCCTACATAACGGAGCTCCTCTCTCTAAAGCCTGGTTCAGGACTCATCTAGTTTCTGTCCTCAAAAGCTGCAGTCTATCTCCCTCCCAGGATACTGGACATTACTTCAGGATCGGGGCAGCCACACAGCGGCAGAACGTGGTGTCTACTTCAGCTATCAAGATCCTGGGCAGATGGTCTTCCTCTGCATTCGAATCATATATAAGACCCAATTTAAAAATCATCTTTGAAGCTCAGCAAGCTCTCCAATAACGATTCAGGTAAATCCCTCTGCAACTACTGGTGGTGGTGTCATGCTCTATCATATTACTCATCTATCCTGTCGATAGTCTCTAGCTTGCATTACTCGTCTGAGTGGCCAACGTGACATTGTCTCTATGTGGATTAGTGGCCGTTGTCTCTGTGTAACCTCGTCTCCGTGGCCTCCGTGGCCTTTAGCGACCTTGTGGCATATTGTTGCCTTGTCCTTTGTGCCTATTGTGGCAGTGTGACCTAGTGGCCGTTGTCTCTGTATGACCTCGTCTCAGTGTGGCCTTTAGTGGCCTTGTGGCATATGATTGCCTTGTCCTTTGTGCCTTCGTGGCAGTATGGCCCTCCGGGGCATAGGTTTTGTGTGGTCTACCATGGCCTTGTGGCATATCGTTGCCTTGTCCTGTATGTAAAAAATGGCCATTGTATCCTCGTGGCCCTTAGAGGCCTTGGTTCAGTGTGGCCTAGTGACCGTTGTCTCTGTGTGGCTTTTCTTTGTGTGGCCTTTAGTGGCCTTGTGGCATATCATTGCCTTGTCCTGTATGTAAAAAAATGGCCATGGTGGTCTTGTGGCCCTTAGCGGCCTTGGTTCAATGTGGCCTTGTGGCAGTTGTCTCTGTGTGGTATATCGTTGCCTTGTCCTGTATGTAAAAAACAAACAAACAAAAAAAATGGCCATGGTGGTCTCGTGGTCCATCGTGGCTTGGTTTTATGTGTCCAGTCTTACCTCGTCTTCTGTGTGGCATTAGAGGCCGTTGTGGCTGATCGCGGCCTTGTTTCTGTGGTCTACCAAGGCCGTGTGGCTGATTGCGGCCATATCTCTGTGGTCTATCAAGGCCATTTGGCCAAGCATGGCCCTGCTCTGTGTGGCAACTATGGCCTGGCTCTGAGTGGCCCAGTGTGGCCTGGCTCTGTGCGGTCTATCACGGCCTTGTCTCAGTGTGGTCCATCGTGGCCTGGCTATGTGTGGTCAATTGCAGCCTTGCTCTTTGTGATCTGTCATGGCCTTGTCTCTGGGTGGTCTATCACCATCTTGTCTCTGTGTGGTCTATCACAGCCTTTTTTCTGTATGATCTGTAACGGCCTTGTCTCTGGGTGGTCTATCACGGCCTTGTCTCTGTGTAGTCCATCGTGGCCTGGCTCTGTGTGGTCCATCGCGGCCTGGCTCTGTGTGATCTGTCACGGCCTTGTCTCTGGGTGGTCTATCACGTAGTACTTTACAGGTCACTGTTCTCACAATGATGAAAGTAGCCCTCTTTACTAATGAAGCTATTGGCCTATGAGGCCTTCCATGTTTCATCATGCTTATTTTATGTTATCTCATTTTGCTTTTTATGTTTAGGATCTACGGCATACACGACTGGTGGGTATACTTTAATTTACCGTTCTTTGGTGGGTGGGCTCCGTCCCGGTGGAAATATTTCTCGACCTATTTTTGGTGTTCTGCTGCGCCCCTGCCTTCGTCTTCAGGCAGGAAATGCAGATTCCGTACCCTCGGATTTCGAGCTACACCAAATAACTTTATATCATAATATTTGCATGCTGGGCTGTTAATAAATGTATACTTGTTACAGTATTTTGCCTCACGAGTCTTTCTGGTAGAAATGAAAGCTTTATCGTAAGTTCTGCTGGGAAGACTCAATTGTTACATCACTTATTACATTTTCATCTATCCAATCATGTTTTAATACTTGTAGTATAAAAGATCAGTACTTACACATGTCATGCATTAAATTCATCAAAAGTGATGGTAAAGACGTTTATAATGTTACAAAATATTTTCATTTCAAATAAATGCTGTTCTTTTGAACTTTCTATTGACCAGTGTTTGCTAGTTGGTTGCTATGGTGTTTTGGGTGGTTACTAGATGTTTGCTAGATGATTGCTTAAAGCTCAAGTCTTGTTTTATTGTCAACTACACTAAAATCGTAAGGACAGAACAGCCCTTATCAAAAAGAAGTTTATTCAAGTGTGCTATTTATAGATTTATTTTGAACTAAAAATAAGAAAATATACTTTGTCTACTTTTTTATGTACTTCTCAGAAAAATACTTAACTCTTTCCCCACCTGTGTTTTTTAAAAAAAGTTTCAGCCATGGCCCCAAGGATATTTTGTTGTATGAATATCTGAACATGCAATATATCAAAAGAAATAACAGACCCTCTGCTTTTAGACAAAAAAGTGTTTCATTCTAGCTCCATGCATTATTTTTGATCAACACCTGAATATGGGTAAGTTTCATAAAAAAGCAACATTTTTGAGCAAAAAGCGGAAAGATTACATCTGGATCGGATTCAGAACGATGATCAAAACATAGATGGAGTAAATCGAGTCCACCAACACCCCTCCCTAATGCTTGCACAGTCCTGAAGCTCATCCTGGGTCAACATTTCATTCGACATTAGGCAGTTTTGATTTATATGCTGTTCAATGTTGATGATCGGGTTATTTTACATATGCATATGCTTACACATGATATCACTTGTTTCTGAAACTTATTTGCATGTGCTTTGATCAGGAGATTCAGTACTTTTTCAGAAGAGGTGTCAACAGCGTAAACCCGGAAAATTCCATGTTTGGCGGGGAAGCATTTTCTCACAAATAATGGAAAATTCTGTGTTTAGCGGTGAAAGAGTTAAAATTGCACTAAAGTATACTTGACTTATACTGACAGAAAAGTCTAAGTATATTTGGCCTATACTTGTACTCGTTTGATCGATTCTATGAATACTTGGCTTGTAGTTATGTTTACTCTTTTTTGACTAATTAGCCAATTAAATACTTTTTTTTTAAATAGTTTTAAATACTGTCTTATAAACTTACTTTGTTTGAAAATATTGATAAAGAAAACATATATGTTCTTAATTCTGAGTATATGAATTTGTGTAGGCTAGTCCACTAGTAGTGTGCATATGAATTTATTTCAAATATACTGTACTCTTCCCGCCAACGATTGAATTTTCCGGCTATCCATGTTTTTACTGTTATACAGTAGGGGGCGCTATTACACATCTTCTGAAAGAGTACAGAATCTCCGGATCAAAACACAGGTCAAGAAGTAGTAGAAACAAGTGATAGAAGATTGCTTATGCAAATGTAAAATAACGCCATTAAACAGCAAACATTAAACAGCATATAAGTTCAAAACTGCCTAACGTTACTTAATGAAATGTCGAACCATTGAAGAGAAAACAACTGTGAAGTTTTGGGGGTGATGATGGAATCAATCTACTCAATCTGTTTTGATCATCGTTCTGAATCCCATCGAGACGTAGTGTTCGTTTAAAATTTTGCTTTTTTAAATGAAACTCACATTCAAGTACTGATTTAAAAAGAAAGGATGCATTAAGCTGGAATAAAATGTTTTTAAAATGGGAAGAGTTAAAGTACAGTTAAAACAAAATTTCAAGTATAAAAAATAATACCTACATAGGACCTACATTATAGTAGTATATATATACATGCATACCTACATACCTACATGTGGGTAAATAAATGCCTACATTATAGTAGTATACTTAAAGAGGTCATCGGATGCAAAATTTACTTTTATATGGTCATTGCATATATATGTGTCTTTGTTGTGTGGACACAACCACCATACAATGAAAACAAAATCCTTTCACTCCTTTTTTTTAATCCTCAAAAAGCCTAAACACTCTCAGTAATCAAGCCGTTTGGATTTTCTGAGCCATATGATGTCATATCCGCCCACGACCACTGATGGACTGTCCCGTATTAACATGTTTCCACCCTCAGCCATTTGTATACTGTCCACCTATGTAGGTTGTCAAGGCAGCACTTTATGTGTCTTGTGTTGATACCCCCCATGGAAGAGAGGGGTGTGGAGGGCAGTTGCTCATTATCATTTAAAGAGACATGCACCGAAACGGGTCGCTGTGAACAGAGCTGTATTTGAGAAGGTAAAAAGGGTGTTGTTTTACACAACCATTGAGGAATTTTAACCAAACTACAAACTTTACACGAAGACCCTAAAGAATCATACCAACTTGTGGAAAATGGGCATCCGATGACCCCCTTTAAAGTGCAAAAATAATATATAAATAGTAAACTATAAGTATGTTATGTTCACTTAACTTAAAACTTAAAAAGTAGGCTATACTTGCTGTATAAAACTACTAAACTAGTTACTGAGAGCACACTTCAAAGTGTACTTTCAGAAATTAAAAAATGTGCTATGTGACTACTATACTTTTATAAGTTCACTTGTAGTACAGTTGCAGTACAAATGAAAAATGTAGTTGTAATCTAGTTGTGTACTCAGTTTACTACTGTTACATTTAAAGTATACTTAAAGTGTGCTACTTTTATACTCTAAAAAGTGGGCCAATTTAGTCCCAAGTAGTATTGAAACAGTACACTTACATGTATACTTCTAATACATTGATATTAGTATACTTACTAAAGTACTTGATACTTAAAATATACGTGAACTTTACTTATGTATACTTAATTAAACAAACTTAAAG
Organism: Gila orcuttii; assembly: GCA_026230005.1. Lineage (NCBI taxonomy): Eukaryota > Metazoa > Chordata > Actinopteri > Cypriniformes > Leuciscidae > Gila > Gila orcuttii. The sequence continues at coordinate 23,831,813 of JAPDVR010000005.1, read as the reverse complement.
TATACTTGTTTTTTAAGGGAGAACATGCTTTCTTAACAAACTACACAATTTACGTTTTATTTGGGATTGTTTACTGTAAAAAGTCAGTATGCATGATGTGTACTGTTGATGAAGAATAGCAAAGCTTGTTAAAAAATATACAGTAGCCCATTTAGTCCATTTTTGATGAGAACTTAAAAGCAGCATCAGTCGTAACAGGTCTTGACTAGCCTGTGCAATCTCTAATCAAAAGATGAACACAATCATAAAGTCTCCATTCTACATCAGAGTGTTTTTAGGGATCATTTTTAGACAGCAGAAAGAAAATCTATCAACAGAGCTGAAGGCAAAAGGGGAGACTGGCATACAAACAATGACAAGCTCAAGTTTGTCTGAACTTTTGTCTTGATAATTGCATTGTATAAATCATTGTATTTAGAGAGTTCCATTACCACAAATAATAGTTTACATTGTGGTGAAATTCTCTCGCTAAATAGACACAAAAAAAAAGAGAAAAAAATTCATGAATATTCCAGCACTCAACATCAGCTCCCTAATTGCATAATTCAAATGAAGACATATGAATAAGGGTCCGTGAGAATGTGGCTATAAAGAACCGCATAATGAGAACATTTGTCCCTTTGCAGCTTGTCCTCTATAAGGTATGAGAAGGGAGCAGAGAGCTTTGCAACTAAATGTATTTTTCTGTGGAGTTTATTGCTAGACTGTCATTTGAATTGCCACTCTAATAGATTCCTGATGAACTGAAAATCGAATTCAGAAGTGGACAGTGTATGTGAAAGCATCTACACTGGGAGCGCCAATCACACCTTGCTAAGGCTGGTAATTTCATGGGTTATCATTTCCTTTGATCCTGACTGGTTGTCTATATTTGATATTTTCTCATTACAGGGAGCACATAGTCACCTGTTTAATGATGTATCGGCCTGTTAGGGCGCAACTGAAGAACGGACTGTACAGAATCTACTTTCAAAATAAGCCCTCCTGTGTACAGATACAATACACAATGTTTTCTTCACAGGCCAATAACAAGTCAGAAATACAATTTAACTCAAGTGTGCTGAATGTAAAAAAATATTTATAGTTTAAGTGGTTAAAAACTTAAAAGGAGTAATTTCTCATATAATAAAAAAAAGAATATTTGCTGAGGCTGTCATTGAAAGATAAGTATGAGTAGTAAGAATAGTAAAAGTAATATGAGGCTTGTTTTTGTTTTGTTTTTTTTTGCAGATAATGCCACTAGTTGCTGACAAGTGGGTTTTATGAAGTATTCTCAACCAATTAATTTAAAAGTGCACAAAAAAAATTCAGTAAAGAGTGAGTCATTAAATTATCTTCGACTGATTCTTTCAAATACTTTTGACAGCATCCACATTTATAAACTCATTTTGTTCATTTCTTCCCTGTGCAGTGGATTAAAATGAATGCCAAAAGATTTATTAAAAAATATTGCTATGTAGCGAATAGTGAATGAGTTAATGAGTGAGCAATTTTTAACACAGCTACTGATACATTCAAAAATTATATATTTGAATGAATGAGTGAATAATTTTCAACAGACTGAATCTTGAGTGAATCATTGAATCATTCGCAACCAACAGGTTCAAACATGTGAATTCATTCAGGAACAAATTAAGTGACTGTCTTTATGACTGAATGTTTTAAAATTCAATCAACCAATTCGTTCAATAGCAATTCGTGCTGTGGCTTTGTTAGGAACTATTTTCCAAAATACACAAAGTTACAGGTAATATTTGCTGCGTCCTAATTCAGAGGCTGCATCCTTCAAGGCTGATTGCGTTGCCACTGCGTGGCGAAGGCTGTCCCAATTCGAAGGCTCCTTCAAATTCAAACTCATTCATTTGCGGCCTCCAAATGCGCCCTTCATTTCCCGTGCAATGAAGGATTCAACAGATGGATCCTTCACGGCCTTGACTACCCCAGAATTCATTGCGCACCTGTGATGACAGGATTCTTTTTAGAGAAATTTCGGAATTACGCTCTTAAATGTAAATACTTGGTTTCAACTTACTCAAATATCTAATGATACAAATTTTAAAGTGGTTCAAATGTTGACATACCTGACTAAGATGCGATTACATGTAGTTTATACTCTTTTTTTAATATACAGAAATGGACAAAAATTCTAGTATAAACGACTGTCACTCATCAACAACAGCTGTCAAAGTTGCTAGGCGATGTTTAGGTTGTAGGAAGCACAGAAAGATGAAGATCAGGGTTCAAAAAGGCTTTAATCCATAAGAGCAAACAATTCAAAGGCAGGCAAGCAAACACAACTTAACATTAACGTGACCGGACAAATGAGAACTGAAAAGACTGCAACTTAAATACAAGGCAAGTGAGGGTAATTGTGACAAACACCTGTGATAATTAAACAAATCTCCATGACAACTAAATAGTGGCAGGAAACTGAACAAAATAACATATATGACTGAAACAAACAAACTAAAAGTCCATGACAACAACACCAACTGAACATAATTGTGACTACAAGAACAGTCCTCCGTAGGCTAAACCGTCAACAATGCCCAGTCTGAACTTCATGGTTTATGAAGGCTTGGCCTTCAAAGTACAAGTCCTTCCAAGGATGCAGCCTCTGAATTGGGACAATTCAGTCTAAAATTTAAGTTACTCAGTATTAACTTGTTAATTATTGTTGTATGAAAAAGTCTCAAGTTACACCTGTAACCACTGTTCCCTGAGAAGGGAACGAGATGCTGAGTCATGGTAGCGATTCCATGAGAACGCCTCTGCGTGATTCCGACGTGAAGCGCGTGTGCAATCAGTTCAATGGCATGGTGGGATGTGAGAGACGGATGACGTCATGAACAGGAAGCTATAAAGCACACCCGGACCAAACAATATCAGCTTCTGATAGGCCCGAAGCAAGTCAACTTCATAGGTGGGTAATGTCATAGACCAGGAAACTATAAAGCACACCTGAAAACAGACCGCGCTAGCTTCTGTGCCTTCAGCAAGCGCCCTCTGTATACTGTCTCTGTCTTTTTGGTGTTGTCTATATATATCGTTTCTCTTGTGAATATATATATACTCTATGTATATGATTTTTTTCACATAGCAGCAAAATAGACCTAAAATACTCCGTCATTTTTGGTCATACAGACTTAAATATGAAGAAATAAACTGTTAAATGTCTACTTTTTTATGTGTCCAATCGAAATAAAACATTGTGCTTTTGTAAAATAAAGAAAATAAACAGGGTGTGCTTTCTGGCTCTCCATCACAGTGAGCTTTTTTTTTTTAGCACGTCTCTAAACAAAACTCAGCGACTACTATTCACCCAGGCATAAACAATATATCTTTATAATCGTTTAAGTTTGTACTTTAAAATTATCTAATTCATAACAAAAACAAATATTCTCTGTTTATGTAATCTATATGAAAAGAGAGAGATGTCAGTCGTTCTCATTTAATCTCATTATCTTTTACTTTGACACGCCCACGGAGAGCGTGAGCTATTCAAACACAAATGATCTGAGGCAACACATGCAAACATGTAAACGCCCATCAGATCGATAAAGCACACCAAATTTATTCAGATTACAGTACTTTACGTTGTCTTGCGAGGCTGTGAGGAATAATCGTGGGAAATTTACCTCAGAAGTGCTGGTTTAAATTCATTTTGAGGAGCAACGGATCCATCTGAGAAGAATAGTAGGCTAAGTTTTTTAATTATTGTTCTAATCGCGATATCCTAGTGTATGTAAACCGCAAAAAGACTGTTTAAATATGAATCGCGTCTGTGTGTGAATGAATGAACTGAACAGCTTTTACCAGTCCCTCCAGGATTTCACGATTTTTTTGTGTGATTTTTGCGATCAAAATGACTGATTTTGTGGTGGTAATTTCCAGAAATTTGTGAAAAAATTTGCAATTTTTATATTTTATAATTAGGACATCACATTCACCATAATAGTATTATGTCAGATGCACAATAGTCATACATGACACAAATCACAAACAAAATACATAAAGCTTGTTTATTTGGTCTAATCAAATTCTTTTTTTTTAATTGTGCTGTAGCCTATTGTTGTTGCTTGATTAACATTAACAAAACTGACAACAGCAGGTAAATTAGGTTACTGTCACTTTAAGACCTACTACAGTAATGACAAACGTCCCAATTAGTTATTACTGATAGTTTTACGTAAATACTTGCCAAGATGAATATTTTGAAGTAATTGTAGCTATGTGTATTTGTTCAAGCGCTATAAAGAGAATTCAATATTCCAACTAGGCCGACAGGCGGTGACACGCAGTCAGTCAGTCAGTCAGTCACACACACACACACACACACACACACACACACACACACACACACACACACACACACACACACACACACTTGCAGTCAGAGACTCGACTGGCTGAAATTAGTTCTCTTTCACGGTATACTGCACTTTTAATAATTCTTTTTAGTACCATCGAGCATATCATACTTTTTGTTATGTCATTCAATCATGTTAAACGCATTAATAAGTTTGCCCTACTGCCCAATGAAAACCTGGGCGCTTATGTGAGAGGGCAGGAGAGACGCATTTTCTTTCGCCATGTTTCTGACAGACCGCTCACAGACACGCGTGCGCAACATCTGTACCCACGTAAAAATGCATTGAAACTAATTTACTAGATATATTTCAATTGGGTGATTATAATTTAATGTTTTGTGAGGTCTTTTTTTGAATTTTTGTGATTATTTTGCGGTTAAATTAGGAATTATGCAGGATCGCAAAAAATGCGACATTTTGTTGATTTTGCGTTGTATTCAGCGATCGCAGAATCGCGAAAAACTGGAGGGACTGTTTTACCAAACTATATTGCTATACTGAGATGAGTAAAAATCGACTGAAATATGTTGAAATAAAATGTCTTTGTATAAGCAATGTATTAAACTGCAAATTAACATTTATATGCCCTAATATATCATAAAAACAACAAACGATATGCCTATGTTACAGACGAAATATGAAAGACAACATTTCGTTGACTAGTTTTGGATAGATTATAAAGTTTTTACTGTAAAATAGACTAACTTACTGCCACATCAAATAAGTTTTGTTCACCAATTTCTGCTCAAATGTTGAATATATTAGGGTATGTTTGTTTTGTCAAGAATAAAGTCATCAACTAAGATGTTATTATAGTGTTTGTTCCAATGTAGGCTTTATTCAAACTAATGAATCCTTAACTTTGAAATACATATGATAAAATGTATACTTTAGTTCCCTTTCGAGGGAACTCAACACTGCGTCAAGAATCGACACTTTGGGGACGCTCCCTTAGCGTGCGCCTCTGAAGTAAGAATGAAACTAATCCAATCCTGATTGGTGTTGCGTCGTGACGTAACATGTGACGGCATAACCGGATGCATAAAAGTGACGCTGACACACACACACATCAGCTTTAGCTCTTCAGCAAGCGCTCTCTGTGAAACTGTCTGTCTTATTTGGTGTTGTTTGTCTGTGCAAAGCTCTTTATTAAGGCGAGTGAACAATACACTAAGTGTGTGCACCCCTGCCCAAGATAATATATATGCCACGGGTGGGGACACGCATCAGCTGTGTGTGTGTGTATTGTTCAGGGGCGCAGCACGCACTGTCAGCTCTCGAGAGGGCTGCCTGTGCACACTGTGAAGCACTTCCTATTAGAGTGCTGCGCTCCCGGTTGGCTATATTATTTCCTGATGATGGCCAGGCTTGCGATCCCCGCGGTTCGGGTCCCGCGTCCATTGAGGCGGCGCGACGGCTTAGATCGTGGAGATCGCAAAAGGATCTCGCGGATGAGAACGAGACTGCTGAGGCACCTTTTCTCTCATCATCCGCAGATTCTATGACACTCGTTCACGACGCAGAAGCCCGCGATGCGGCTTCTTCTGCCTGTGACGAGTGCCCAGTGCTCGAGCTATCTGTTATAAGGAAGTAGATGTGCTCAGCATCGGGAACGAGCAACATGAGTCACACTCGCCGGCTTATGTTACTGCTTATGTAGAGCTCGTGGAGTTTGTGATGCGTGCTGTGGCCAGACTAAATAAATATATAAATAAACATATATATATATATATATATATATATAAAATATATGAGCTGGCCACAAAATAAGCAGGATGATCCCCGTCAAAATGAACTAGACGAGAGATTCCTGCAGCACCGTTCACAGCCTCAGAGCCGGGGCTTACTGTTTTTCCCAGATCTTTATAAAAATATAAATATATATGTGTAGATCCTGGGAAAAACCCCACTCTTTACGTATCTCACCACATTCATTATATGCTTATTCGAATGTGGTGGGTGCGAGAGAGTCGGGTTATGGCAAGATGCCGCAGATGGAGGAAGCTTTAGAGAAAACAAGCTATCTGTCTCCTGATCCGGCATCTTCACTTTATGCCCCGGCGCTGCCCAACAAACCGTGCAGGAACACCTCTGCACTGGTTGGCTGGGCTTATATGGTGCAGGAAATCGATGTTGCTCTTACGCCGTTTAAAAACGTTTCGGGACACATCGGTTTCCAGCGAACGCAGGCGGCACTGTCCGCCCCACATTTTTGCGGCCAGGCAGCATTCGCGTTCGCCAATCGAGAATCATTTTCGCTCCAGCCCTGCCGGAAACCCGCTTCAGGGGGTCGAGAACGGATCCCGATTAATACCCGAAGCCAGGCTCGAGAGCCTGGTTCCTTTGGTAAAATATTTAGAAAAGAAAAGGTCAGGCTGGTGCGTGCCTGCACTCTATGACGATTTTGCAGGCGTACCAGGCCGATCTTCTTAAAGATCTAAGTGAGGAGCAAATATTTCCCGTTGGCCGCTCCGCTATCTCCTTCTGGCCTGTTTTCCAACGCGGTCACTACAGTCGTTGACAGGTTTCAGGAAGTGAAAAAAAAAAAAAAAGAGAGCGTTGCCTCTAGAGCCCCTCCTGCGGGAGTTTGGCAAACAGAGGAAGCACTCTCAACCGAAGTCCTCCAGCCAGAAGGGTGACCTGAGGGCCGTCCTTCAGGCGAAGATGTCCTAATTGTAGGACCTCTGAGGGCTGCCAGCCCCCCCCCCCCCCCCCCCCCCCCCCCCCCCCCCCAGCTGTGGAACAATCGAGGTTGTTCTAGCAGCAGGTGCCCTCAGGGAAGAAGATGTTGTCCCGCCGTCTTTGACGCTTCGGGCCACACCGATTTCCAGCGAACGCACTCCGTGGCGTTCGCCCCAAAAGCTTGCAACAGGGCACCGACTATGGTCACAAAATCTGTATCGACTTTTTTCCTGCCGGTCCTCCGCTTCAGGAAGTCGAGAATAGTGCTCGGAAAACACCCGAGGCCAGTCTCGAGGGGCTGGTTCCCTTAGTAGATTTTGTAGAAAAATGGCAACGCCTTCCGAATATATCTATATGGGTCCTGTATATTATAAAATATGGGTACAGATTGCAGTTCGGTCACCGACCTCCCTAGTTTGCTGGGGTGGTACCGACTGCAGTGATTCCAGAACAGGCTCGAGTTATGGAACAAGAGGTACAGACTCTACTGGAATTAAGGGGCCATAGAATGTGTTCCCCTACCAGACAGGGAGTCCGGGTTTTACAGCCGGTACTTTATAGTTCCAAAGAAGGATGGCGGACTGAGGCCAATTTTAGATCTAGGGCTTTTGAATCGTTCTTTGAGGAGATTCAGGTTCAAAATGCTTACTATTCCCATTATCGTGAGCCATATCCGAGGACTGGTTTGTCACGATGGATCTAAAAGACGCTTATTTCATGTCTCCATCCTTCCATGTCACAGGAGGTTCCTGAGGTTGCTTTTGGGGGCGAAGCATACCAATATCGGGTTCTTCCGTTCGGCCTAGCACTCTCTCCCCGCACGTTCACAAAGTGTATGGATGCGGCTCTGGCTCCACTGAGGCTTCAGGGCATCCGTATACTGAATTACATCGACGACTGGCTCATATTGGCCCAGTCTCGAGAAATGGCAGTTCGGCATCGAGATGTCGTCCTTGGCCACATTCAGAACCGGGGGTTGAGGCTCAACACTAAGAAAAATGTGTTGGACCCAGCTCAGGAGACTACTCTTCTGGGCATGGTATAGAATTCGGTTATGATGCGGGCACGTATGTCTCCCGCTCGTATCGAATCCATCCTGGCCATGGTGTCCGGGATAAAGCTAGGCCAGGCCATCACTGTAAAGCAATTTCAAAGACTGCTGGGCCTCATAACAGCGGCATCCAACATAATTCCTTTGGGCCTGTTTCACATGAGGCCCCTTCAGTAGTGGCTCAAAGCCAAGGGTTTTTTCCCCAAGGGGAATCCGTTCCGTATAATAGAGGTTACGCGCAGATGCCTTCGTTCCCTATTAATATGGAAGAAACCTTGGTTCTTGTCCCAAGGGCTAGTGGTAGGGGCGTCATGTCGCCGGGAAACTGTTTCGACAGACGCTTCCCTCGCTGGCTGGGGCGCGGTCTCGGACGGCCGCTTTGTCAGGGGTCTGTGGCAGGACCATCATCATTCTTGGCATATAAATTGCCTAGAGATGTTGGCTGTGTTCAGGGCTCTGAGGAGCTTCCTCACAGACATCAAAGGTTACCACGTCTCAGTGGTAGCTTATCTAAACCGACAAAGGACACTCAGATCGCACCCTCTATCCAGATTGGCGCATCAGATCATTTTATGGCCCCAAGGGAAAATATTATCTATAAGAGCAATATATGTCCCGGGGGTTCTGAATCAGGGAGCAGACATCCTGTCGAGGCAGGGACTGAGGCCCGGGGAATGGAGACTCCATCCAGAGGTGGCGGAGTTCATATGGCAGAGGTTTGGACCAGTGGAAGTGGATCTGTTTGCGTCTCGAGGGACGTCCATCCCACTGTCCACTTTGGTTCTCCCTCACTCATCCAGCCCCGCTGGGGTTGGATGCCATGGTACAGGCCTGGCCGAGACTTCGCCTGTACGCTTTTTCCCCCGATCGCTCTGCTCCCGGGAGTCCTGGAGAGGGTCGGTCAGGAGGGCGTCAGTCTTCTTCTGATAGCCCTGTTTTGGCCAGCCCGAGTATGGTTTTCAGACTTAGTTTCACTCCTGATAGCTCCGCCATGGCAGATTCCTCTGAGGTGGGGTCTGTTGTCTCAGGCGGAGGGCACTATATTCCATCCTCATCCAGAGCTGTGGAAATTGTGGGTCTGGCCTCTGAGGGGGCTCAGTACCTAGATGCTGGTCTATCATCTGGGGTGGTCGAAACCATACTTATCTCTAGGGCTCCGTCTACTAGGAGATTATATGGCCTCAAGTGGAATATTTTTCTACTTGGTGTAGAGAACTTGAGTTAGACCCAGTTAACTGCCCAATGGCTTCAGTTCTGGAGTTTCTTCAAGATCGTTTTTCTGCAAATCTCTCCCCATCCACACGTAGGGTGTACGTGGCTGCCATTGCGGCGTTCCATGCACCACTAAATGTTGGGCCTTTAGGGAGGCACCAACTGGTCATACTATTTCTCCATGGTATTGGAGGATGAGACGGACAGTCAGGTCCAGGGTTCCTTCCTGGGACCTGGCGGTGGTTCTCGAAGGGCTATCCCTGGCTCCCTTCGAATACCTCCAGTCGGCTTCGCCTAGGACCTCACGTTCAAGATAGCCTTTCTCTTAGCTATTTCTTTAAAGAGACTGGGAGATCTCCAAGCCCTGGCATTATCGCCAGCTTGCTTGGGGTGTGCCCCCGGCGGAGTTAAGGCCATCCTGCATCCGAGACCCAGCTATGTGCCTTAAGTGCAATTTATCATGGCTAGGTCCATGGTCCTGCAAGTATTTCATCCTCCACCTTATGTGTCGGCAGAAAAGGAGAGGTTCCTTGCTCTGCCAGTCAGAGTTCCGAGTATTACCTTGGGAGGTCCTCTTCTTGGAGGAGGTCGGACCTACTGTAGTGTGTTTTGGATCACCTATTAGGGGCTCCCGGCTATACAAACCATAAGTAGGCCTACAAGGTGCGGAATTTCCCTTCACCTTTGGCCGTTAGGGCTCTTTCTACTAGAGGCATGGCGTCCTCTAGGGCCCTCCTTTCGGGAGTTCCCATCAAGGAGATTTGTGAGGCAGCCGGTTGGGCTACCCCACACACTTTTGTACGGTTCTATAGTCTGCACCTCCCCAGTACGCCTGGCGCACGTGTGCTCTCGTCCTGCTGAGTGCCTAAATCAGTTTCACTCCTGGGCAGGCCTGTTCGGTGCGTGGCCTAGTGGGCATTCGTTCCCCAAAGTGTCGATTCTCGACGCAGTGTTGAGTTCCCTCGAAAGGGAACGTCTCGGGTTATGACTATAACCCTTGTTCCCTGAGAAGGGAACGAGACACTGCGTCGTCCTGCCACGCCCTTCGAGGCCTTAGAGCGTCTTGCTTCATCGCGGAGCTCATGTGTGTGTGTGTCAGCGTCACTTTTATGCATCCGGTTATGCCGTCACATGTTACGTCACGACGCAACACCAATCAGGATTGGATTAGTTTCATTCTTACTTCAGAGGCGCACGCTAAGGGAGCGTCCCCAAAGTGTCGATTCTCGACGCAGTGTCTCGTTCCCTTCTCAGGGAACAAGGGTTATAGTCATAACCCGAGACGTTTTTACAAAGAAATATTACACTTGAAATGTTATTGTAAACTTTTTAATTTAATAGAAATAAATATATTTACAAGGTAGATGTAAACAAAACCTTAACTCTTTCGCACGTACGATCACACCGGTGTGATCAGTCTAGGCTGGTCCCTGGAGCGTACGATCACACCGGTGTGATTAGAACGGTCAGTGCATCACGTGATCAACTGCTAAATTCAAATGTGCTTTGGCGCGTTGGCTGGCGCTGAGCCAGAGACAGGCGCGCTCAGAGCTGTCATATATCACAACTTTTCAGTGTTTTCAACCACATAATGTTTATTTTAGGTTCCAGACATATAAGTACTAAAAAAACAATGCATTTAGAGTTCGTAAAATACACACTGATGTCAAAGGAAGAGGCAATAATAATCCTTTCCATTATAATTAGTTTTATTCATATCAGATAGACATTGTGTAAGTAATTTTAAAGTTTACTCTATTCTTCTCCCAGTTCACCAGCCACTTACTTGTATGTATTTCGGGAGAAGTGGATGAATTAACGTTTTGTAAATCCAACAGATCCGATTCTCTGAACTGCGTCTGCGGCACAAACTAAGATGGCGGCGCCCATCGCGCATACAGCTCAACTAACGTGATCGTTATAAAGGTGTTTAAACAACAAAACACTTCCACTTGCATATATTTGACAACCGGAATATCAGATATTTCATGCCATATCAAACAAATTTGTGAATATTTTGAATAAAGGAAATATGACATAAAAGCAGATCATCATTCATTCAGCTCTGTTGTTGCTGCGGTGTGTCACGTGACAAGCAATGACGCGTCACCATGGAAACCATAAAGTGACACATTCTAAATAACAGTCGCCTTGAAAAACTCACGCTGGGGGGTCAGCCAGAATATTTTAAACTCACGTGTGAAAGGGTTAAAAGGTCAATATAAGCCTTCTCTTCAAATTATTTTTATTGTGTTTTATTAGTGCCAAATTTGGGGAGAGGATACATATCCAAAACTTTCTGAAAATACAGTATGAGAATTAACTACACAATTACTAGAAATGTTCACCTTGGATATTATACAATTTGCAAGCAAAAATACAAGTGGAAAAATACCTTTTTTTTAGATGTTTCCAACTGTGAACCAATTTTGTAGTATATATATATACATCTTTTTTTTTCTTTTGTCCTTGTATTCTTTCTTGTGGCTCAGTGACACACCTGTGTGAAAGGCTCATTATGCAGTTCTTTTATCTTCTCAGGTGTGAATCAGAGCATTATTCATGATTCACGCCCCTTTCACTTATTGCCTTTCCAAACAAAAAGTGTTTTACAAAATTAAAATCAATGTATTGTTTTATGTGAATGATTAGGCAGGATGATTTTCAGATCATTTTGAAGCAAAAATTCTAGGCGAGAACATCCATTAGTCAAAAGTCTTGTAGACACATATTAAGTATGTGTTTTGTGGCCTTATTTCAGAAACTTTAAGTATTAGTTTTTTCAATAACCATGCATAAACAATATTCTCTCAAAAATACAAACATGTACATTCATGTTGCTCACATATTATGGTAGCCCTGTTTGTGCTAAATAGAGTGTAATGACAACTTTGCCATTAATATGTTTATAAGCAACTGAAAAAAGCACAAATGTCAGAGCATGTCAGAACACCTCCAGGTCCCTGAAAACACCTTAGACCCCAGAGGGTTAAGCGGTGTGCTGTTCCCTGCCCTTGTTTTATCACGGGTGGGGACACACACCAGCTTTGTGTTGCTTGTTTGGGAGTGGAGCATGCCCAGTCTGTTCTCGAGGGGGCTGACTGTGAGCATGTCCGTGAGGACGCTCCGCTCCCGCCGGGCGCTCTTCGAGGAGGACGGTTCGGTGCGGGTCCCGCTGCTGCCGAGGCACAGCGGTGACGCACATCTTGGGGCTCGCAAATGGATCTGACAGCAGAGTTTGAGACGAGCCCAGCCCTATCTCAGCCTTCACCAGTCAGATCCAGTGCCTTATCTCAGGGAGAAGCAGGAGCTTCGGTTTCTTCTCCCCGGGCTGAGGTACCAATGCTGCGATTATCCATTTCTGAGGAACTGGATGTCGTCAGCATTGATGCAGGGGATTTTGAGGAGTACACAAGTGAACATGTCAAAACTGTTTTCAAAGTGTCAATATTTTGTGTGAACCCCATTGTTATCTAGCACTGCCTTAATCCGCCTAGGCATGGAACTCACCAGAGCTGCACAGGTTGTTGCTGGGATCCTCTTCCATTCCTCCATAATGACATCACGGAGCTGCTGGATGTTAGACACATGGCGGTTCTCCACCTTCCGAGGATGCCCCACAGGTGCTCAAAGGGGTTCAGTTCTGGAGAAATACTTGGCCACTCCATCACCTTCACCTTCAGCTTCCTCAGCAAGGCAGTTGTAATCTTGGAGGTGTGTTTGGGGTCGATATCATGCCCATTCGGCACAGTTTCTGAAGGGAGGGCATCTTGTTCTGCTTCAGAATGTATGCACCTCAATGAAGATCAGCTCCCTTGTACCAGCAATACTCCAAGATGCTACCACCACCATGCTTGACTGTAGGCAAGACACAATTTTCTTTGTCCTCCTTACCAGGGCATCGCCACTCATGCTGGACACCATCTGTGCCACACAAGTTTATCTTAGTGTCATCAGACCACAGGACATGGTTCTAGTAATTCATGCTCTTGGACAGGTTGCTTTCAGCAAACTGTTTGCGGGCTTTCTTGTGAGCCAGTTTCAGAAGAAGGTTCCTTCTGGGACAACGGCCATGCAAACCGACTTGTTGCAGTGTGCGGTGTATGGTCTGAGCACTGACAAGCTGACCTTCCGCTTCTGCAACCTCTAAAGCAATGCTGACAGCACTCATGCGTCTGTTTTTTGAAGCCAGCTTCTGCACCTGACGCACAGCACGAGGACTCAACTTCTTTGATTGACACTTGCGAGGCCTGTTACGAGTGGAACCCATCTTGAAAAACCTCTGTGTGACCCTGGCCTGTACTGTAACTCAGTTTCAGGGTGTTACCAATCGTCTTATAGCCTAGGTCAACTTTGTGGATAGCAACAATTCTGATTCTCAAATCCTTAGAGAGTTATTTGCCATGAGCTGCCATGTTGAACATCCAGTGGTCAGTATGATATAGTTGTACTCAAACAAATTTTTTAACTGCTCTAATACAAGATACAACAATTTGTATGGTCCTGTCAAGCAGACAAAAACATGAACATGATGAATAGGACATGTGGCTTTGCATGGTTAACCCTCTGGGGACTAAGCTCTTTTTGGTCCGTTTTCTCTATTTTTACATTTGGGCTTATAAACTATATGTAATGGAGATGGAACACTATGTGTTTGGTATCTATGGATTCAGAAGACCCTAAGCTAACATAAGCATGCATGTAATATGTTTATAAAGGAAGTATGAGTGAAAATGTACAATAAACTAGAGAATTAAAAAAACGGAAAATTCGATTTTTGGCATTTATTTCTGAAAATCACACATCACACAACAATAGTGAACAGTTTTTGAACAAAAAATATATTTTTCAAAGCCTTTGCTTGACAGACATGTGTAATTGTTAAATAAAATGTGTAAAGAACAATGAAAAATGGAACTTTATTTACAAATAGTCCCAGGCGTTTTTTCTTAGGAATGCTTAGAATTTTCTAAGCAATGCTTTCTCCTCGTCACTCTCCAGTAATTGTTCCAGAGCTTGTTCCACCGTAAATCGTTTACTGCTTGCCATCATAAAAGTGCTAAAACAATAAATAATGCTATAATTGTATGTATATATATATATATATATATATATATATATATATATATATTATAATTGTTAATCTCTCTCTCATATCTCTGTGCGCTCTCGCTCCGTAAAGCCTTGTTTATACTCGACGCGTCCGTTCGCTTTCTGTCGTTTCTGCCACTCAACGCTGTTTGCGTAATAGTATATAGTACCACCCCTTGAAAGGCTACAGAGTCCTCAGATTTGTTAGAATACGTCATGGTAACCTTCCTCTGATTGGGTAAGAAAAATATTCCTCCATTGGCAATTTTTCCATTGGTTGTTGCTCGTGAATCTGCCAAACAATATCAATTTCATTGGCCTTTGACGTAGTGGTATTGCGCAACAAGGAAGTGTGTATACAAGCCGGGTAAGTTTGTTATCACTGTTTTCAGCGGAATCTGAGGAAGACGGCAAAAAAGACCGCACGTCTCTATCATTAAGAGTTTTTAAGATAATTACACATTTGTAAAAGTATGCCATTTTGGGCGGTACCGCCCAATCCGTCCCCAGAGGGTTAAACGACGTACAGCTATTATTACTAAGGGTGTACTCACTTTTGTTGCCAGCTATTTTGACAATAATGGCTGTATGTTGAGTTATTTTCAGAGGACAGTAAATATATACTGCTATACAAGCAGCACATTGACTACTCTAAAATATATCCAAGTTTCATTTCTATAGTATTGTCCCTTGAGTAGATATACTAAAATGTTTGCCAAAATGTGAGGGTGTACTCACTTTTGTGAGATACTGGATCTATAGTAATGTTATGGGTATTAAAAATTATGGTTATGTGACAATGCCTAGGGCTGAAGAGACGCTCGCAAGCTATCTCTCTACCGAGTCAGGGTGTTGAAAACAAGCAGAAAAAAAAAAGGAAAACCTTCAGACATGTCCATGGAAAATTCTCATTTAAATCAGGGTGCCACAAATTCCAAAAAAATGCAACACAGTCCAAAGCAAAATGTCCATTATAAGTCCAAGTTTTACTCAGAAATTTAGCAGGAAAACAAACTAACAAAAGGAATTTGTTCAAAGTACAACTCATCACAAAAACAATGAAAAAAACAAACAAAACAAACTCATGGGAAACATAAGTTACACAGTTGGCTACTGATCCAACCAAACACCTCTTTTTCCTCCCTTCCAAACATGTCATCTGTTCTTTTATAGTTTTAATCTCCTCCTTCATTTTCAAACTGACAAATCATAACTCTTCATCAGTTATTAACTATACATTTTTGTTTACATAAACTATACAGTATTAGCAATCTTAGGAAAAGCAACCAATTATACATTGATAATGTCTATCTTTAACCAGTTACATTACCACTTAGAAAACCTTCAAACACATAAACATTCATTAGATTTAGTTTGTAATACTCTTAATAGACCAACTCCTCATCTTCAGGATGACATATAATCGGTTTCCTGTTCGTGGCCCCTCCTACTAGGCATTTCCAGGAACCGGTAAGACAAAGAGACATGCACATTAATATTAAAACATTGTTTGTTCAACTTCACCTTGTATGTTCCACTTTGATAACAGTCACCATGGAATGTGCATCTTTCATGTGACTGCCACTAGAGTAAAACAAACAAAAAATAAAGATCTCACAAAACTGTTTAGTGTGGTTCTTTAAGTTTGGCACATGTGTGCCACATCACATTTTCTCCCCTTCACCCCCTCTGGATGGTCTAAATTAGGCAAACGGGATAAATAGTCAGCGATAAGGTTTTTCTTACCCGGACAGTGCTCAATTGTAAAAACATAAGGCTGCAGAGTCAGACACCAGCGCAGTATCCTTGAGATTACACAGATCTAACGTAGTCAAATAGGATGCTTTACCCAGTCTCCCGATCAACTCGTCAATACAAGGCATTGGATAAGAATCAAAACATGATACACTGTTTAGTTTTCTGAAGTCAGTGCATAACAGGATTCCTCCATCCTTTTTAGGGACAAGTAGTATGGGACTTGACCACTCACTGTTAGACGGTTCTATAATCCCCATTTCCAGCATGTCTTCGATCTCACTCTTTAACCGTTCTACCATCTTCTCCGGGACTCGATAGGGTTTTTGCCGAACAGGAGTAGTGTCTTTCAAGATGATATTGTGTGTGAGGATCTCGGTATGGCACGGCCTTTCCTGGAAAAGAGAGGGAAAAATTTGAAGTACCTCGGATAGTTGCTGTTGTTGAGGGTTATTTAAATGTGCAGACCATCCTGTAGCATTTTGCGGTGATCGAACTGGTTCCATATCGGTTTCATCCTCTTCCTCCACTATGGCCCTCACCATCATCGCTTGTTCTTTGACATATGTAGGACCATTGAGATCAGACACCCTCTCCTTGAATTCTCTCAGAAGATTAACATGTAGGACCTGCTAAGGCTGCTTCCTTTCGGGACACAAGATCTCATAGGTTACTGGGCCCAGTTTTCGTGTCACGACATACGGACACTGTCACTTGGTCAACAATTTACTGGTACCTGATGGAAGCAGTACCAGAACTTTCTGTCCCGATTCCAAGTCCCTTTCCCTGGCATGTGCGTCGTACCATATCTTTTGCCTTTGCTGGGCAGCAGATAAATTCTCTTTAGCCAGAGTCCTAAAGTTCTTCAACTTGTCCCTCATCTGTAATATATATGAGGCGATACTGCACTGGGCTGGTTCCTCTGCTGTCCATCCCTCTTTGAGCATGTCCAGGGGTCCACGAACTTACCTGCCAAACAGAAGTTCAAAAGGGGAGAAACCGGTTGAGCATTGAGGAACCTCTCTATAGGCAAAGAGTAGAAAAGGAAGCCATTTATCCCAATCCCTCCCCGATTCATCAACAAACTTCTTAAGCATGTTTTTTAATGTACCCGCATCTGACCCGCACTACTCTTCACCAATGGACCTATTATATCCATCCCTATACAATTAATTGGAGTTCCAATAATAGGCAGAGGTTGCAGATAACTTCTATCAGCCTTTCGAACCGGTGCTACCCTTTGACATTCAGAACAAGTTTTACATTATTCTTGCACATCTTGATACATTCTTGGCCAATAAAATCATTAACTAACCCGCTCGTATGTTTTCTGTTGGCCTAAATGCCCTGACCAAGGGATGGTACGCCCCAGATGTAAAATCATCTGATGCAGGGCTTTGGGTACTACTAGTCTAGGGATTTCTATGTCAGCCAGGTACAAAAGGTTGCTCTTTAAAATGTACCGGTGTGCCCCCCGCCCCCCCCCCCCCCAACTTTATTACACCCACAGGGTTGCCATCTACCTCACACACTTTTTGAAACAGGGGTTGCAGACCGACGTCTGCTTTTTGTAACTCCCTAAAATTATCAGGGACCTGCCAACGGTTGTTAATCAACTCAGATACAGGGTGATCAGTAAAACTGGGTAAGCTCCCTTGTATCTTACCCTTGAGGTAGAGGTAGATGGCCATATACACATCCCAAAAATACTGTATCTACGTACTTCAACATCTCACAATTCAACAAGTTAGATTTCACCAAAGTTTGTGAACTACCTGTATCAATCAAGGCCTGAACAGGTTGACCATTAACGGTTACCGTTATAAGGTGCCTATGTTTCTCTGTAGGTATTACTGCTTCACCAAAGCACTCATTCCTGGGAACATAACACATGTTAGTCATCCGGTGCTTTCTTAAGGGACAAAGAGAAGCCTTATGTCCTGGTTGTTGACAATAGAAACAAATCAATGTTGCATTAGAATGTTTCCCCGACAGTCCCACAGTCTTATCAATAGGTTCCTCCACTTTTCCCTCCCCCACAGTCACAGTACCTTTGGTGGTTCGTGGTAGCTCTCGATGAGCAGCCATGTACCTTTCAGCCAGCCTTGCAGCTTCCTTGCCAGTCTGTGGTTGGTTTTCTTTGACCCATACTCTCACATCGGGACGCAAAACTCGCAAATACTGTTCCAAGATGATGGTTTCTCCCACCTGTTCCTTGCTCTTCATTTCGGGTCGCATCCACCTCTCATACAGGCCCTTAATGCGATTGTAAGTCTCCCTAACTCTGAAAAAATATATATTTTCTTTTCATTTTTTATTTTTTTATTTTTTACAAAACAGAACAAAAACATGACCAGAGAGCAAGAACAACGTATCAGAAGAATATTAAGGCAGATGTAATTCAGTATAAGTATCCCATTTGTTCCAAACTCTTTCAAATTTGTCCAGTTGTAAATGTAATCTGAATGTGATTTTTTCCATTTTCCTTATGTCCATAATAAGGTCTACCCATTCCCTGATTGTTGGAGCAGTTTGAGTCATCCATTTTTTTGTAATGGCCTTTTTCCCTGCAGCCAGGTGTATATTCCAGAGATATCCATTGGTTGTGTCCATGGCAGGAGTCTTAAGGCCCAGGTACATAGTTCTGAAATCCAGTAGGACGGGGACATCAAATACAATTTGCAGCGCTTTGTTGATTTCAAGCCAGTATTTTTGAATCACCAAACAGTCCCAGAACACATGATAGTGATGCTCCTCCTGACAACCACATTTTCTCCAACACTCAGGACTTCCCTGTGCAAAATGAGTGCTTTGACAAGGTGTTATGAAGAAACGAGATACACTTTTACAACAAAATTCTTTCCAGACATGTGATTTCGTGGTTCTCCACAGTGTTATACATACAGGTCCTTCTCAAAAATTTAGCATATTGTGATAAAGTTAATTATTTTCCATAATGTAATGATAAAAATTAAACTTTCATATATTTTAGATTCATTGCACACCAACTGAAATATTTCAGTTCTTTTATTGTTTTAATACTGATGATACAGCTCATGAAAACCCAAAATTCCTATCTCAAAAAATTAGCATATCATGAAAAGGTTCTCTAAACGAGCTATTAACCTAATCATCTGAATCAACTAATTAACTCTAAACACCTGCAAAAGATTCCTGAGGCTTTTAAAAACTCCCAGCCTGTTTCATTACTCAAAACTGCAATCATGGGTAAGACTGCCGACCTGACTGCTGTCCAGAAGGCCATCATTGACACCCTCAAGCAAGAGGGTAAGACACAGAAAGAAATTTCTGAACAAATGGTCTGTTCCCAGATTGCTGTATCAAGGCACCTCAGTGGGAAGTTTGTGGGAAGGAAAAAGTGTGGCAAAAAACGCTGCACAACGAGAAGAGGTGACCGGACCCTGAGGAAGATTTTGGAGAAGGACCGATTCCAGACCTTGGGGGACCTGCGGAAGCAGTGGACTGGGTGGTGATGGCGCAGTGGATAAGACACATGCCTTTGGTGTGAGAGACCCGGGTTCGAATCCACTGTAAGACACCAATGTGTCCCTGAGCAAGACACTTAACCCCTAGTTGCTCCAGAGGCGTGCGACCTCTGAAATATAGCAATTGTAAGTCGCTTTGGATAAAAGCGTCAGCTAAATGAATAAATGTAAATGTAATGTAAATAAATGGACTGAGTCTGGAGTAGAAACATCCAGAGCCACCGTGCACAGGCGTGTGCAGGAAATGGGCTACAGGTGCCGCATTCCCCAGGTCAAGCCACTTTTGAAACAGCGGCAGAAGCGCCTGACCTGGGCTACAGAGAAGCAGCACTGGACTGTTGCTCAGTGGTCCAAAGTGGTCATTCGGAAATCAAGGTGCCAGAGTCTGGAGGAAGACTGGGGAGAAGGAAATGCCAAAATGCCTGAAGTCCAGTGTCAAGTACCCACAGTCAATTATGGTCTGGGGTGCCATGTCAGCTGCTGGTGTTGGTCCACTGTGTTTTATCAAGGGCAGGGTCAATGCAGCTAGCTATCAGGAGATTTTGGAGCACTTCATGCTTCCATCTGATTTCATTTTTCAGCACGACCTGGAACCTGCTCACAGTGCCAAAACCACTGGTAAATGGTTTACTGACCATGGTATTACTGTGCTCAATTGGCCTGCCAACTCTCCTGACCTGAACCCCATAGATAATCTGTGGGATATTGTGAAGAGAAAGTTGAGAGACGCAAGACCCAACACTCTGGATGAGCTTAAGGCCACTATTGAAGTATCCTGGGCCTCCATAACACCTCAGCAGTGCCACAGGCTGATTGCCTCCATGCCACGCCGCATTGAAGCAGTCATTTCTGCAAAAGGATTCCCGACCAAGTATTGAGTGCATAACTGAACATAATTATTTGAAGGTTGACTTTTTTTGTATTAAAAACACTTCTTTTATTGGTCGGATGAAATATGCTATTTTTTTTAGATAGGAATTTTGGGTTTTCATGAGCTGTATGCCAAAATCATCAGTATTAAAACAATAAAAGACCTGAAATATTTCAGTTGGTGTGCAATGAATCTAAAATATATGAAAGTTTAATTTTTATCATTACATTATGGAAAATACTTAACTTTATCAAAATATGCTAATTTTTTGAGAAGGACCTGTATATTCTCCCATTCCTCATCAGTCAAAATGATATTGCCTTCTCTTTCCCATTTATTTGTAATATATTTAGAATGTTTTCCCAAATTGTTAAGACATTTATATATTTCTTGAAAGTTCTGATTTATATGCCTTAACCCTCTGGGGTCGAGAAACGCGCCGGCGCATTTTGCTGTTTTTTTTCCACATAGCAGCAACACAGACTTAAAATACTCCCGTCATTTTTGGTCATATAAATAAAATCAATACATGATTATAAACTATAGAGGGTCTTCTTTTTTTGTGTACACTCACATTAACATCAAAACCGTGTGCTTTTGTAAAATGAAGAAAATAAACAGGGTGTGCTTTCTGCCTCTCTGTCTCCGTTAACTTTTTTTCTGGAGAACGTCTCTAAACTTAAACAAAGCTCAGCGAATATTATTCACACAAGCATGAGCAATATATCTTTATAATCATTTAAGTTTGTACTTTTAAAATATCTAATTCAAAACTAAAATAAATATTCTCTGTTAATGTAATCTATAAAAAAAGAGAGAGGTGTCAGCCGATCTCATTATCGTTCTCTCAGCTCATTATTCTGCTAATGTGACACGCCCACGGAGAGAGCGCAGTATTCAAACGAAAAATGATCTGAAGCAACACATGCAAAGTGTCAACGCTCCTCATAAACGCGATAACACAACAAATGTAATCATCAGATTAATGTACTATTTCTTCTTGAGAGGCTGTGTGAGGAATAATCCTGGGACATTTACCTCAGAACATGTGCTGGTTTATTTTCATTTCGAGGAGCAACGGATCCATCTGAGAAGTACGTTTTTTTTATTATTGTTCTAATCGCGATATCATAGTGTATGTAAACCGCAAAAAGACTGTTTAAATATGAATCGCGTCTGTGTGTGAATGAATGAACTGAACAGTTTTTACCAAACTCTATGCTATACTGAGATGAGTGAAAATCGACTGAAATATGTTGAAATAACGTTAAAATGTCTTTGTATTAGCAACGTATTAAACTGCAAATTAATATTTATATGCCCTAATATAGGCTATCATAAAAACAACAAACGATATGCCTATGTTACAGACGAAATATGAAAGACAACATTTCGTTGACTAATTTTGGATAGATTATTAACTGTTTACTGTAAACTAGACTACTGCCACATTGAATAAGCTTTTGTTCACCAATTTCTGCTCAAATGTTAAATATATTAGGCTATGTTTGTTTTGATAAAGTCATCAACTATGATGCTATTATAGTGTTTGTTCCAATGTAGGCTTTATTCAAACTAATGAATCCTTAACTTTGAAATATGTATGATAAAATGTATAATTTAGTTTAGTTTAATTGTTGCTGTAATTGTAACTTTTTAAATAAAATAGCAAATAATATATTTACAAGGTAGTTGTAAACAAAATATTAAAAGGTCAATATAAGCCTTCTCTTCAAATTATTTGTATTGTGTTTTATTAGTGCCAAATTTGGGGAGAGGATACATATCCAAAACTTTCTGAAAATACAGTATGAGAATTAACTACACAATTACTAGAAATGTTCACCTTGGATATTATACAATTTGCAAGCAAAAATACAAGTGGAAAAATACAATTTTTTTCTAGATGTTTCCAACTGTGAACCAATTTTGTAATATATATATATATATATTTATTTTCTTGTGTCCTTGTATTCTTTCTTGTGGCTCAGTGACACACCTGTGAAAAGCTCATTATGCAGGCCCATTAAGCAGGTCTTTTGTCTTCACAGGTGTGAATCAGACCATTACATGAGTCACGCCCATTTCGCATATTGCCTTTCCAAACAAAAAGTGTTTTACTAAATTTAAATCAATGTATTGTTTTATGTGAATGATTTGGCAGGATGATTTTCAGATCATTTTGAAGCAAAAATCCTAGGCGAGAACATCCATTAGTCAAAAGTCTTGTGGACACATATTTAGCATGTGTTTTGTGGCCTTATTTCAGAGACTTTAAGTTTTAGTTTTTTCAATAACCTTGCATAAACAATAGTCTCTCAAAAATACAAACATGTACATACATCTTGCTCACATATTATGGTAGCCCTGTTTGTGCTATATAAAGTGAATTTACACCTTTGCCATTAACATGTTTATAAATAACTGAAAAAAGCACAAATGTCAGAGCATGTCAGAACACCTCCAGGACCCCAAAAACACATTGGACCCCAGAGGGTTAATAAAGATTTCGATCAGAGGATTATAATGGTCATCCTTTTGTTTAATTTCTTGGTTATAGTAACTCCTTGTCTGTAAATACCTGTAAAAGTCCTGTTTTTCTAAGTCAAAGGATTCCCTCAACTCATCAAAGCTTTTCATTTGGTTTTCTTTTTCAATTTGGTAAAAAATCTTTATACCCTTTGTGACCCAGACCTTAAATCTTCGGTCGGTTCTGTTTGGTATAAAACCTTGGTCATAAGCCAACCAGCTTAAGATTTTAACATCTTTGTTTAATTTGTATGTTCTGATCAGCTCATTCTAGGTTGTAAGTACTGATTTTACCCATGGATTCTCAATTTCATCCAAATGACTCAACCGTTAATCGTCTGCCAATAAGGCATGAACAGAGACCTCCGGCAAAACATTACACTCAATGTTTTTCCATTGAGCTTCATATTTTGAATCACACCAGTACAGCAATGCTCTGATTTGGGCTGAGATAAAGTAATCTTTCAGACAAGGTAAACCCCATCCACCTTTTTCTTTTGTAAGTTGTAAAGTTTTAAATCGGATGCAAGGTTTTTTGCCTTGCCATGTAAACCTTGAGATTGTTTTATTCCACTCATCGAATAAGCAATTGGGAATGGAAACTGGGAGAGTCTGGAACAAATAGAGGAATCTGGGCAAAACGTTAATTTTAATTGTTTCAATCCTTTGACTTAGATTTAAGTATGGGATAAGATTCCATTTTTCAAGGTCCTTGTTAATATTGGAAAAAAGAGGGGTATAGTTTTTCTTTAGAATTGTTGATAAATCTTTATGAAGAATTACACCTAAGTATTTGAGAGATTCTGCTTGCCATTTAAATCGGTAAGTCTTTCTAAAAATCAGCGGGGGTCTCCAGTAGGAAAGAATTTCAGTCTTCTGCATATTTAATTTATATCCAGACATTGGACCAATATCTTTGAGGAAATTCATCACATTAGGTATAGAGATTTCCGGTTTAGTCAAGAACAATGGGACATCATCTGCGTAGCATGCAATTTTATGTTCGATCCCATCTGTTGTCCTACCATGGATAATGTTTGATTGTCTAATATATTGGGCCAATGGTTCCAAGTATAAGGCAAACAGTAGGGGGGACCAGGCACAGCCCTGCCTCACCCCTCTTTCCAGATTCATTGAATCCGTTAAGTGGCCGTTAATTTTGATTCTTGAAGTTGGGCCATCGTAGAGAGCCCTTATATTTCTAATTATTTGGTCATCCATTTGGAATTTGTTTAATACTTTGAATAGATAGAGCCAGTTAACGGAGTCAAAGGCTTTCTCAGCGTCCAAACTGATTATGACAGCTTCTTTTTGGTGTTTTTGTACATAGTTCATTATGTGTAAAGATCGTCTTATGTTGTCCTGAGTTTGTCTATTATTAATAAACCCTGTTTGATCATTATTTATTAAAGGTGGGAGTATTTGTTCCATTCTTTTAGACATAATTGAGGTGTATATACGATAATCCACATTCAGAATCGAAATTGGTCTATAAGATGCACAGTCGAGTCGATCTTTCCCTTCTTTGGGTATTAGAGAAACAATGGCTTCTTTCCAACTTGGGGGGGGGGTCTGAGCTTGTTTAAGTGCCCAATTAAAGGTTGTTAAAAGCAGGGGAGTAAGTGTTTCTTTTAATGCTTTATACCACTCGGAGGTGAACCCATCACTCCCCGGGGACTTATTGTTTTTTAATCTCTTGATTGCGTTCTGTATTTCCAGAGCAGTAATTTCAGACCCCAGTTTTTTATTTTGTTCTTCCATCATAACAGGCAATTTAAGAGTTTCCAGAAAAGAATCTATTTCATCTTCCTTATCTATTAAAATTCTAGAGAAAAGCTTTTTGTAGAAAGATTCAAATATTGATTGAATTTGGTCTGTTTTGTTAAAATTACACCATTCTGACCATGTCGTATTTTAAAGATTGCTCTTTCAGCTTGTTGTTTTCTAATTTTCCAAGCTAGTAGTTTAGTAAATTTTGATCCAGATTCATAATATCTTTGTCTGGTAAAGAGCATTTTCTTTATTATTTCCTGTGTGGTCAGCTCATTAATGTCGTCTCTTATTTTTTTAATTTCCTGTAGCAACTGGGGATTTCTATTCTTTGCATGATTGATCTCTAATTGTTTTAGTCTGTCCTGCAGATCATTCAGTTTTTTCTGTCTTTGTTTCTTCTTGGATGAGGCGATGGCGATAAATTTGCCCCTCAAAACTGCCTTAGCCGCATCCCAGAGGACGGGTGGAGAAGTTTCACCATTATCATTTTCATATCAAGTAAATTTTGACATCATCTGATAGCTTTTTCTTTATCTGAGGATCATTAAGCAGACTAGTATTAAACCGCCAGAGAGTATTTTTACGTTTTTTCTCCAGTTCTATAGTAATGCAGATGGGGGCGTGGTCACTCAGGTCTATTGAACCTATGTCCACCTAATTCATTTTTGATCTGTCCTTATTGAAAACAAAAAAGTAATCTATTCTAGTATATATTGTATGTGGGTTAGAAAAGTGGGTGTATTGGCGGACATTGGGATTCATCTCTCCCCAGATATCAATCAATCCTATGTTTTTTATCAATTTGCGGAATTTGTTGTTTATCTCTTTTCCGAAGTTTTTTTAATTTGACACATCCAGTGTAGGCTGGAGGTGAAGATTCCAATCCCCGCCACAGATAAGAGTTCCCTCAGAGTGGTTTACAATCAAGTCTATGACATGAGTATAGAAAATGAAATCGCTCATTGGTGGAGCATATACATTTAGAAAAGTAAACACCTCTCTGTCAATAGCACCCTTAACAAGTATTAATCTGCCTTCTTTATCTTTATACTCAAGGCTCTGTTCGAAAGTTATTCGGCTTGAAATCAATATTGCAACTCCCCTCTTATGTCTACCCTTGAACGAGGAAAACGTCTCAGGTTACGTATGTAACCCTGGTTCCCTGATAGGGAATGAGACGCTGCATTTGAGACGCGGTGGGAACGCTCTGCGTGATTACGTCATGAAGCACGTGTAACATCAGTCCAATGGAAGCCCGAAACGACATAGGTGACGTCATAGACCGGGAAACTATAAAGCACCCCTGAATTCAGACCGCGACAGCTTCTGAAAGGCCTGAAGCAAGTCAATCAGGGCATGCAGGAAGTATGTCAGATAAACGCAGCGTCTCGTTCCCTATCAGGGAACCAGGGTTACATACGTAACCTGAGACGTTCCCTTTCAAGGGAACTCGAGCTGCGTTTGAGACGCGGTGGGAACCCTATACCCACTACGCCATAGTGACAAATGCCCGTTCTGTGTGAAGTCCTGCGCACACTAAGAAGCAAGCAACCTCGCCCCAGGAGTGGAGAGGTCAAGGTCATAAAACCTGACAAATGTATGCGGAGAGGACCATCCTGCCGCATTACAAATGTCAAGAAGGGAAACACCCCAAATTAAGGCCATAGAGGCCGCCATATTCCTAGTAGAATGGGCCGCTTCATAAGCCAATGATATAGCCTCAACTATCCATTTGCTCATCACCTGTTTAGATGCAGGGCAACCTCTCTTGAGTGACCCAAAGCAGACAAATAACTGCTCAGACTTACGCCACAGGGCAGCTCTTTGGACGTAGGCATCTAAAGCCCGAACTGGACATAACAGGTTAAGTTGTTCCTGATATAGGGTATTAAAAGGTGGAGGATAAAAGGCCTGCAACACTATTGGGCCCCCAACATTAACTGGGACCTTAGGAATATAACCCGGTCTCGGGTAGAGAAATGCCTTCACCATACCAGGTGCAAATTCCAGACATGAAGGAGCAACCGACAGGGCATGCAAATCACCAATTCTCTTGATAGAAGAAATAGCAAGGAGAAATACAGTTTTTAAAGTGAGGAATTTTTCAGAAACCTCTTCGATGGGCCCGAAGGGAGCCAAAGCCAGACCCTCAAGTACAATGGCCAAGTCCCAAGCAAGTGCTCTAGAGTGCAGTGCAGGTCTCAACCTTAGTGTACTATGGAGAATACGAGTAATTAAATGATCTCTCCCGATAGAAGTACCCCCCAGAGGGGTGTGGTAGGCCGATATAGCCGCCACGTAAACCTTTAAGGTGGAAGGAGATAATCTGGCAGAGAAACGATCTTGCAGGAAATCAAGAACTGAACCAACAGGGCAGTTAACAGGATCTAAGTGACGTTCACCACACCAGGTGGTGAATAATTTCCATTTCAATGCATAAAGTCTTCTCGTGGAAGGAGCTCTGGATTGGAGAATGGTCTCCACGACATCAGTCGAGAGACCGGATTCCCTGAGCCGGGCCCCATCAGAGGCCAGGCCCACAGTTTCCACAACTCCGGCCGAGGGTGAAATATCGTGCCCCCTGCCTGGGACAGCAGGTCCTCCTGAGTGGAATCTCCCTGGGAGAGCCGTCCAGAAGAGACACTAAGTCCGAGAACCAAACTCGGGTCGGCCAGTAAGGGGCTACTAATAGCAGACGAGCCCCCTCCCGGCGAACCCTCTCCAGAACCCCCGGAAGCATAGATATCGGGAGAAATGCGTACAGGTGCAGCCTCGGCCACACCTGCAACATCGCATCCAGACCGAGAGGAGCTGGATATGTGAGGGAGAACCATAGCGGACAATGGGTTGTAATTTTATGATGTGAAAAGGTGTACTTGAGCCTGACCGAACTCCTCCCACAGGAGCTCCACCACCTCGGGGTGAAGTCTCCACTCCCCGGGCCTCAGCCCCTGTCTCGACAGAATATCTGCTCCCACATTCTGACGCCCCGGAATATATACTGCCCTGAGTGACAGCAATTTCCCCTGGGCCTGCTTGCAGAGGTGACGTGACCTCAGACCCCCCTGATGGTTGATATAAGAGACCACCGATGTGTTGTCTGTGCGGACCAACACATGATGGCCTCTCAGGTCTGGCAGGAAATATTTGAGCGCTCGAAATACCGCCATCTTCTCCAAACGATTTATATGCCAGGAACATTGATGGTCCTGCCAAAGACCTTGCGCCGAGCGGCCAATCATGACCGCCCCCCATCCCGAGATGGAAGCATCTGTCGAAAGCGTGACGCATCGACAAGAAGCCCCCAGCACTGGGCCCTGGGCGAGGAACCAAGGTTTCTTCCACATGACCAAGGCATGAAGGCATTGCCGCTTGACCTTGATCTTGCGGAACGGATTTTCCCTTGGAGAAAACCCTTGGTCCTGAGCCACCACTGCAGGGGTCTCATGTACAGAAGGCCAAAAGTAATTACGTTGGACGCAGCTTCTATGAGCCCCAACAGTCTCTGAAACTGTTTTACAGTGAGTGACTGGCCTAGTTTCACATTCTTTGCGGCTATGAGAATCGCAGAAATACGTGCAGAAGACAGACGTGCCTGCATTGTGGTCGAACCCCAAATTACACCTAGAAAAGTGGTCCTCTGAGCAGGGAGGAGCACACTCTTTTTGGTGTTGAGCCGCAACCCCAAACTCCTTATGTGGGACAGAACGACATCTCGATGCCGAACTGCCAACTGCTCTGACTGAGCTAAAATCCACCAATCGTCAATGTAATTTAATACGCAAATGCCCTGGAGTCTCAAAGGAGCCAGAGCTGCATCCACGCATTTTGTAAAGGTGCAGGGTGATAAACCTAGGCCAAATGGAAGAACCCGATACTGGTACGCCTCGCCCCCGAAAGCGAACCTCAGGAACTTCCTGTGATGAGGATGGATAGATACATGGAAGTACGCGTCCTTCAAGTCTATTGTTACAAACCAGTCCTCGGACTGAATCTGTGATACAATCTGTTTGAGTGTAAGCATTCTGAACTTGAGTTTCTGAACTCTGCTGTTTAAATGGCGCAGATCTAGAATAGGACGCAACCCTCCATCCTTCTTTGGAACAATGAAGTAACGGCTGTAAAACCCTGACTCTCTGCTGGGAGGAGAAACCCTTTCTATAGCTCCTTTTTGAAGAAGTGTCAGTACTTCCTGCTCCATAACCAGAGCCTGCTGTGAGTCCACTACCGTAGGGAGGACCCCCTGAAATCTGGGTGGAATGTGAGAATGTCGGATGTCTACCTCTAACAGGCTTGGACTGCGACCGCCACTCAGGAACCCCGGATTGAGGAGGCGCCCGAGCGGCGACGCTCTGCTTTTGCTGGAATCTATATGCGGAGCTCGTAGACGGACGAGACTGCTCAGGCTTTGTGTTACGAGCAGCCTCGGGGACACTGGACCGTCGAGGAAGAAACCTCTGAAATGCAGCCGCTTGTTTCTTGTTTTCTTGAAACCTATCGACAACACAATTTATAGCGTCGCCGAACAGACTTGTAGGTGAAAGCGGTACGTCCAGAAGAACAGACCTATCTTTATCTTTTATCCCTGATAGATTTAGCCATAAATGACGCTCCGTGGCCACCAGGGCTGCCATAGAACGGCCCACAGATTTGGCCGTCTCCTTGGTGGCACGGAGAGATAGATCTGTCGTGCGACGCAATTCTCGAATTGCATCAGCACTAACTTCCTCACAATCGTCCATGTCCCTCAGCAGGTCAGCCTGGTATGCTTGGAGAATTGACATAGTATGTAAGCATGCGGCCTGACCTGCTGCCGAATACGCTTTACCCACCAACAAAGATGCATTTTTTAAAGGTCTGGTGGGTAACGTCGGGGCTTTCAGAGAAGATGATGACTCGGGGGAGAGATAGCTCGCAAGCGTGTCCTCAGCACGAGGCATAGTCAGGTAACCATAGTGATCAATCCCTTGAACCTTACTATAATTACTAGTCTGTGGATTATGCACTCTGAAAGACGCCGGTTTAATCCACGATCTCGAGACCTCGGTGTGGAGATCGGGAAAAAACGGGAGTTACCGACGAGGAGGTCGTGATCTAGATGGTAGATAGCGCTCATCTAAAAGACTCTTTCTAGATTCAACATCAAAATCATCGGCTGGCCACTCAATATTTAATTTAGTAACAGCACGAGATAAAACCTCCAAAAGCTCCTCATCAGCAGGGGTATGAGCTGGCGAACACTCAGAATCCCCCATATCAACGACATCCAGATCCTCAGAACTGGATAGCCGTAATATTGGTGCCTCAGCCTGGGAAGGAGAAACCGCAGCACGGGCTCCTTCCTGGGCAAAGACACCGGATCCAGCAGGTAAGGGCTGAGAAAGGGCGGGGCCCGTCTCAAACCCCGCTACTAGATCCATCTGTGAACCCCAAGATGAAAGCCGTCGCTGTGCCTCGGCAGCAGCAGGACCCGCACCTCGGGGAACGCGAACCGAACCGTCCTCCTCAAAGAATGCCCGGCGAGAGCGGAGAGTTTTCATAGACAAACTCATGCAATGCTCACAATCAGCCCCCTCGAGGACTGACTGGGCATGCTCCACTCCCAAACAAGCAACACAAAGCTGATGTGTATCCCCACCCGTGACATAACGAGGGCAGGGAACAACACAACGTTTATAAGATTGCTTGCTCGCCATACTGATAGATAATATATATATATATATATATATATATATATATATATATATATATAGGGCTTGACAGACAACAATAAATAGACAAGGACAGATATACAGAGAGCGCTTGCTGAAGGTACAGAAGCTGTTGCGGTCTGAATTCAGGGGTGCTTTATAGTTTCCTGGTCTATGACGTCACCTATGTCGTTGCGGGCTTCCATTGGACTGATTTTACACGTGCTTCATGACGTAATCACGCAGAGCGTTCTTTCCTCATTTTCGTTAGTATTCTTGACCGTTTGATTGGGTTTAATATGCCATTAACATTAAAGGATGCTACTCGTAACTTATCAGATGTCATTGTTTCCCTTGCTTTGAATTCACGACCATTGAAACAACGATATGGTAAAACTCTCTGGTCAAACAGAACACAATAGAACAAGAACAGCAACTACAGTTAACATGGAAAAAGAAAAACAGCAAAAAAAAAGGATTCGTACAAAAAAAAAGGTGACGATTCCAAAACCTGATCAACTAAAAGATCAAAACTTGGAGGCGGAGCCATCTCTAAATGAGGGCCCTCCACACCTGGACTTCTGGTGTTCATCCAGTACATGATAACATACGTATGCCTCTATGCTCTGCTGCCTACATTAGTAATATATTGAATTTCCTCAAGCCCAACCCTCCACATTTATGTATATAAACCATATATCTGTTGACACATAGTCCGGTGAAAGAATTATAATTACAGAGCCAATAATAGGGTATTTAATTATAAGTGACCAGTTCCAAAAAAAAACTCGTAGACCTAAACTTACATACCCCTTATTGGTGAGTCTCTTTCAGTCCATCTGCTCAATCCTTTGCGTTGCTTTGTTGCATTTTTTTCAGGAGGTTCTCAGCTTCCGTTGGCGATTTAAACACGTATTTCTTTCCTTCGTATGTCAGCAGCAATGTTGCGGGGAAGGCGAAACCATGCCTTAGTTTTCTTCTTCTGAATTCCTCGCAAGCCTGCTGGAATTCTGCTCGCTGTTGACGAATGGGGTACGGTAAATCCTGAGCAAAGTAGATCTTCTTCCCCTTGTACTGGATGTTTTTCTTAAGCCTGGCAGCGCACATGACTCGCTCCTTATCCTGGTAATTCAGGAATCTCATTACAGGGTAGCCGCGGGGTCTTAAAAGTCTTAAAAAGGTCTTAAATTTCATGTTCCTAAATTAAGGCCTTAAAAAGTCTTAAATTCTGTTGTCCAAGTCTTAATTTTTTAAACGAAGGTCTTAAATTTCATTATACTAGCCTATTTATCCAAAGTCAACCAGACTGCAACTCAAGGTGAAATGGGGGAAAAAAAACAACAACAACAACGTGGTTTAGCGTAACGTCAACGTCTAATTTCTTGGAGTATGCGCAAACAATAGTTTGTGTTTTCGCGCCTGCGGCGATCAACATTAATCAATTGGTCGAGAGGAGAGACTCTCTCCTTTACTCCCGAAATCGGAGGCAGCCGCCGAAGACGAGGTGGAATTATTTTGTTTTTAAAGAAAATGCTCCCTCAACTCAACCGAAATTCGTTTATATACTTGCGCACTTCTTATATCTTGTTTACTCAGCTCTTACGGTTAGTTTCTGAAGTAAAACTGACGCTTCATCTTTTGTGTTATGTACAATAAACTTTATTAAACTCATCAGTATATGTTTGATCATCATTCGGACCTGGTCCGAAACAGCAGACTTGTAGGCTATTAATAGTACAAGCAGATGACAAATACGTTATAACCGTACTAAACTATACCTGTTCCATCTCTATACAGCACTCTGACTCTGTAGGCATTATTGTCCGAGTCCGGGTCGAAATGAACACCGTTACTGAGAGTTTCTGATATTATTATCATCATTCTGTGAGATCTGCGAGCTCTTGAAGCTCCGCACCCTGTGCCGTGCTCATTTGCATTTAAAGGACACACACTAAAACAGCGCGTTTTTCTGAGCACCAAAAAATGACAATTTAAACATGCTGTAAAAAATGATCTGCTGGGTATTTTGAGCTAAAACTTCACATATACACAATTGAGAAAGAAAAGATCATCCATTCAGGAAGTGGCTGGCAACCTAGCTAGGGATGCAGACAAATTAGCAGAGCAGGCAGAATCAAAGCAAGGAAGCAAGATGACTGAACTTATTGTAAAATCGAACGCTTTCAGAAGGAGCCACAAAGACAAACTGGCTGAGCTTAAGAATATAGACGAAGAGATTGTTGCCAAAGGTGTTGAGCTAAGAAACTTGTAGCTACTACTGTGATTTGATGTTGTTGTGATTCACAACAACATCAAATCACAGTAGTGATGTACTGAAAACTCTCTCTCCTATCTACCTCTCTCTCGCTCTCCTATCTATCTATTGCTCTCTCTCTTTCTAATATCTGTCTATTGCTCTCACTCTCTCCTGTCTCCTATCTAATCTGCCTATCTGTTAGTTTATCTGTTTATTGTTATGAATGTTTGAAATTTACCAAAAACATTTTGTTGAATGAGTTTTTTAATAATAAATGTATTTTTAATTAAAACATTTGTTAGTAATAGTCATTATTTGGATTTGATCTGGTGTTTTACGGCTGCATAATGGGTGCGATGTAGGTCTTAATTTTCATTAAAGTGGTCTTAAAAAGGTCTTAAAAAAGTCTTAAATTTGGGGTGATCAAACCTGGGGAAACCCTGCATTATGAAGCCGCGCGGGGGATCCGCGTCTCCTCTTCTCGCGCCAAGCCTGTGCGCCCGTTCTATTGTCACCTGAGGAACCTCTACCAGCTCCTGGATCAATGATTCGAGGAAGCCCTCTACTTCTGTTGGTTCCTCTCCCTCCGGAATTCCCATGAGTCTGAGGTTCTTTCTGCGTCACCGTGACTCGAGATCAATGAGCTTTCTTTTTATAGTCGCATTTTCAGCCTGCAACTGTACGTTTTCCTCACGTATCTGAGCAACCTCCGCTTTCAAGGCCTTTAGCTCTCTCAACTCGGGGAGTTCGTCTTCTGTATCGCTGATGCGGGCTTCTGCGGTCTGGATACGCCTCTCTACTTCTCCCAGGTCAGTCCTCAGAGCAATAATCTCAGCCCTCATTTCTGCTCTCCATCTCTCCACACTACGGCACACATCATCCAGCTTCTCAATCACCATTTCGAGTGTGTTGTCGTTTCAGGCGTCATCAGTCTCTGCCCTCGTTAGCTTAGCAGCGCTAGCTTGGGCCGCCACGTTCCCGGGAGAGGCACAATCCGTTATTTTAGATTGCTTACTTGTCGAGGGTTTGCCCCGAGCCGGAGTTCTTTGACTGTTTGGACATCTTTCACCGCGTCTATTTTTTTCGTATTTGGGTTTAGCGTTTATGTTTGGCTTAAATTCGGCAGAGAGACCGAGCTATGCAACTTGTCACATCCTCTCCAACCCAGAAGTCTTCCAACTCTGAAAAATATTAAATAAGAAAAGTATTTTTTTGCAGTGCTGTACATTCATTCATTGCGCCTTTTTCTATATAACATTTGGGATGCAGAACATTAGTAAGGCCGCTGTATGCAGAGCGGTAAGGAAAGTGTTCCTTGCTCTCACGCTCTTTTTGGGAATTTTTGTGTTGTTCCCTGGGCACAAACCCGTGAGAGCCATCAAAAAGGAGTTTCACAGATTTGCAGGTCAGTGGTGTAGAAATCGGTTTAAATTAGACTAATCTGATGAATGTATTCACTTGATAACATCTTCCTCTGGAAGTAACCTAATTAGAATTTCCTTTAGGATTTCCAATGTGATTGGATGCATTGATGACACGCATATTCCCATCAACCCACCTTCCGAAAATGAAACAGATTACTGTATGGTATGGAAGGATGACAGATGCAAGGGTAGTCCGAGATATATGCCGTAACCACCACAATAGCTGATAAATAAACACAACACTGGTATATTGTATATCGATATATATGCCGTAACCACCACCATAGCTGTAAAATAAACACAATACTGGTATCGGTATCGGTGCATCCCTAGTATTTATCATTTAATTCTTAAAAATTAAATGCAGCCAACTTATTTAATTCCTCAAAATGAAATGCAGTAAACGATCAACCAGACAAGTCAACACGGTCTAGATGAAAGGCTGAACTTATACATGAATCTAACTACTCAAAGTCAGATAAGTATTTATAATTTTCCCACTCTCCCTCTCGTCTCTGTCGCTCCTCATGCCTCCGTCTCCTTTTCTCACGCCTCGTCTGTCCATACCCCCAGGTACCGCAGCTGCCATGTCCGGTCCCCCCCAGAGCAGGGGGTGGGGGGAGTAGAGCGCCGTCTCGGGTGTACCCCCCGGCCTGCGAGGGGCGATGGGTGTATGTAGCGAGCAGGACGAGGCCGAGGGCCGTGGGAGAATGGCGCAAGGCCGGTGGCGTGATTACTAATGAGCGCCACCTGCTTGATGCACAGGTCTTGTATCTCTCACGGAGGAGTGGAAGCATATAAGGAGGAGCGACGACAGTGGAGATTGAGAGAGGCCAGGCCTGGATTTTATTTAATGTTTTGTTTTATTGTGTGACTGCCGGTTGACTGCCACCTTTACTTTCGTTTTTGTATTTGTTTAATTATTTATTATTAAATTGTTTAAATGTTCGCCGGTTCCTGCCTCCTTCTTCCCGTAACATCTGAACTGCGTTACTTAATTTCTCAAAATTAAGTGCAGCCAAAGATCAACCAGACAAGATAACATGGTCTGGATGAAAGGCTGAACTATATTAAAATAGTTTCAATATACAATAAAAGAATCATAAATTCATAGCTTGCAATACACTACACTTTATGGACTCTTTGAATTGTCTCAGCAAATGCGAGATCCGAGCCACTCAATTCTTATTTAATTTTAAATTTTTAAAGTAAACAACAGTGGGGATAAAACTCCCAATAGTGCACACATGTACACGTCGGGAAATTTTATGAATGTTGCAGTTGCAGGGTTTTTTGTCCTTTCTTTTTCAGCAGAGGGTGGGAGACAGGGATGTGTGATAAATTTGTCTCCTAAGTAGTGCACCAGCTATTCCTTTTCCTTGACTGCAGCACTTGATAACTTGGCTGCATCTAAACTGATTAGCTCAGTTTGAACACTTGTTCTTTACGGCTTCATCCTTATGAGTGTCAGACTTATTATGGAGAAGAGAAAGAGAGAAAAACAGCAGAGACAATGAGCCAGTGGTGCAGATGGTTGTCTGACCCGCTGGAAGCCTGGGCATTCACAGATGAGATGAGTGTTTGTGCTCAGGTCCTGTAATTGGTTATTAGAGTCAAACTGCACCCGATGCGGCCTCATGCTGTCATAAAGGAGGAGAGAGTAAGAATGAGCAAGAAATTAAGGAAGACGGCAACTTTGAATCTTCATTATTGCTCATTACAACATAGATAGATAGATAGATAGATAGATAGATAAACAGACAGACAGACACCTTATAATCTTAAAATAAAGGTTACAAAAGGGTGTTTTTGCAGAGATGCCTCTGAAAAAACATTTGTGACCCTTGCTGGCAGAATGAGTCAAAAATTATTTCTTGTTATTTAAACATTCTCCATGAAAAAAACCTTCAAAATAATGTATTTGTTGAAATTGGACAAAAAATTAATGAGCTACAAGTCAATGTTGAACGAGCTCTAGTCAATTTTAAGAAAAATTTAGTTAAAGTTTTCTGAAGGTTACAAAACAAAATCACCTAGAAATCATACCTTAAAATCCCTGCTAATAACACCAAATTTGGCACACATAAAGTCAAAACCCATATCTTCACAATATGGCACAGTGGATATTGGATAACACTGGGAAAGCGTAGCCCAAGAGAGGGGGAAAGCTGCGGAAGCCCCAGCCTGACTGAGGAAGGCCAGGAATACACATATATACTAGCCGCGAAGGAATAGTGAAACATATGGCAGTCCCTGAGGTAGTCCCAATCCAAGGGAAGTGGGAGCGTACTCAACAGGGACGACGAACGAGTCCGTCAAGGGGAAGACATGGCTGAACTGCACGTGGCATCATGGGTCACAATAGAAACCACTGGAGTACCCAGTCTACTAGCAACTCCTTACTAGAGGTAGCAGACCTGGTGCCGGGCGGTCCGCCACGCCCAGCACCGGAAGGGTGAAGGAGGAACTCACGAGGCTCACCGACGTAGGGCGCCATACGGAGCAAGAACGCACGTATCCGCTGCGAGGCGGAGTGGCGTAGCAAGCCGACACAACCTATTCCCTCGACCCACTGGCCGTAGCCAGAACTCGGGAGGAAACAGGTTCCACACGAAGGCTATAGAACCTAGCGAACGTGTTCGGTGTCGCCCAGCCCGCAGCTCTACAGATGTCTGTCAGCGAGGCGCCTTGAGCCAAACCCCAGGAAGCGGCAACACCTCTAGTAGAGTGAGCACGCAACCTGGGAGGACAAGGCTCACCCAGAGATTAATACGCTCGGGTGATAGCATCCACTAGCCATTGGGCTAACCTCTGCTTGGAGACGGCCTTCCCCTTCTGCTGGCCTCCGTAACAGACAAAGAGCTGATCTGAGGTTCTGAAGCTTTGCGTTCTGTCAATATAAACCCGCAGAGCGCGGACGGGACAGAGAAAAGCTAGGGCTGGGTCTGCCTCCTCCTGGGGCAGTGCTTGCAGGTTCACTACCTGGTCCACGAAGGGTGTGGTAGGAACCTTGGGCACATATCCGAGCCGGGGTCTCAATACAACGTGAGAAAGGCCCGGCCCGAACTCTAGGCACGATTCGTCGACCGAAAAAGCCTGCAGATCCCCGACCCTCTTGAAAGAGGCCAAAGCTAACAAGAGCGCTGTCTTGATGGACAGGAAATTAAGCTCTACAGTCAGCAAAGGCTCAAAGGGAGGACCCTGAAGAGCTCTAAGTACCAGAGCTAGGTCCCAAGAGGGTACAGAGTGCAAAACACGAGGTGGATTTAACCTCCTAGCACCCTCAAGGAATCTGATGACCAGGTCGTGCTTCCCCAAGGACTTACCTTCTATTGCATCGTGATGTGCGGCTATTGCGGCGACATACACTTTGAGGGTGGAGGGGGACAGCCTCCGCTCCAACCCATCTTGCAGGAAGGAAAGCACGACTCCGATCGGGCAAGTTCGGGGGTCCTCCTGACGGGAGAAACACCAATCGACGAACAGGTTCCACTTCAACGCATAGAGGCGCCTCGTAGAGGGGGCTCTAGCGGAAGTGATGGTGTCTACCACTGTGATAGACCACCTGGAACCTCCGCGTCCCGTCCAGGGACCAGACATGGAGTTTCCAGAGGTCTGGACGCGGGTGCCATAGAGTGCCCCATCTCTGAGAAAGAAGGTCCCGCCTCAGAGGAATCGGCCAAGGAGGGGCAGTCGCGAGGAGCATGAGTTCCGTGAACCAAGTCCTGGTAGGCCAATACGGCGCCACCAGAAGGACCTGCTCCTCGTCCTCCCTGACCTTGCACAGTGTCTGTGCAAGAAGGCTCACTGGGGGAAATGCATACTTGCGTAGGTCCCGGGGCCAGCTGTGAGCCAGGGCGTCCATGCCGAGGGTTCCCTCGGTCAGGGAGAAAACCCACTGGCAATGGGTCGTGTCTGGAGACGCAAACAGATCTACCTGTGCGGCTCCAAAGACACTCCAAATCAGCTGGACCGCCTGGGGATGGAGTCGCCATTCTCCTGGCAGGGGAGGCAACCGTGAGAGCTCGTCTGCCACACGGTTGAGCTCCCCTGGAATGTGAACGGCACGAAGCGACCTCAGATGCTTCTGACTCCATAGGAGGAGGTGGGAGGCGAGTCGCGACATGCGACGGGAGCGTAGACCACCTTGATGGTTGATGTACGCAACGGTCGCAGTGCTGTCCGTACGGACCAGTACGTGCCTGTGTCTGAGAAACCCCTTGAGGCGACGCAGGGCTAGACGTACTGCTTGCAACTCTAGGCAGTTGATGTGCCAATGCAGTTGAGGCCCCGTCCACAGACCGGAACTGCATGCCCGTTGTACGTGGCCCCCCACCCGGTGGCAGAGGCATCTGTGAAAACCACAGTATGCCTGGAAACCTGGACTAGGGGCACTCCGGCCCGTAGAAATGCAGGATCTGACCACGGGGAGAAGGTTTGGCGACAGTGCGGGGTCACTTTGACCCGGAACGTGCCGCTGTGCCACGCCCACCTCGGGACTCGATCTTGGAGCCAGCGCTGAAGCGGTCTCATATGTAACAGGCCGAGCGGCGTTACTGCGGCTGCCATATGCCCCAGGAGCCTCTGAAATTGTTTTAGTGGAACCGCTGTCCTGCCTCGAAAAGACCTGAGGCAGGTGAGCACTGACTGGACGCGTTCCTCCGTGAGGCACGCAGTCTGGGCGACCGAGTCCAGCTCCATACCGAGATAAGAGATCCTCTGCATGGGGCAGAGTTTGCTCTTGTCCCAGTTGACCTGAAGCCCCAACTGGCTGAGGTGCCGAAGCACCATGTCCCAGTGATCGCACAACACATCTCGCGAGTGGGCTAGAATGAGCCAGTCGTCGAGATAGTTGAGAATGCGAACGCCTTGTTCTCTCATGGGAACAATGGCCGCCTCCGCAACTTCCATGAAGACACGAGGCGACAGGGCCAGCCCGAAGGGTAAGACCTTGTACTGATACGCTCAACCCTCGAAAGCAAACCGAAGAAACGGTCTGTGTCGAGGGAGAATCGAGACGTGAAAGTACGCGTCCTTCAGGTCGATCGCTGCAAACCAATCCTGGGGACGGATGCACTCGAAAATGCGCTTCTGCGTAAGCATTTTGAACGGGAGTTTGTGCAGGGCCCGATTCAAAACACGCAGGTCCAGGATTGGCCGTAACCCACCGCCTTTCTTGGGTACAATGAAGTAGGGGCTGTAAAACCCAGACCTCATCTCGGCAGGAGGGACCGGCTCGATCACGTCCTTCGCCAGCAGGACATCGATCTCTTTCCTCAAGACAGGGGCGTCCACCGACCGCACACGGGTGAAGTGGACGCCCCTGAACTTGGGAGGCCGGCGTGCACACTGAATTGCATAGCCGAACCGGACGGTGCGGATGAGCCATTGGCGACGGACCCGGAAGCGTTTTTTTAGCCAGGCTTCCAGATACGGTCTCAACAAACCCATCCGAACCACCGGCGTACCCGCGGAGGGGCAGCAAGGTGGAAGGCAGGGACCTGGCCCTGGTGGCACTGTAGCGACCAAGAGCGGGGTCTGGGCATTTTAACTTGACACCAACCTGCTTCCACCTGAGGGCAGACGACAGAGAAGGCCCGTGGGCATTCTGCTGCGGGCTGCCCGGTGGCGAAGGGAGGGGGAGAGACGAAGAACGAGGCCCTGACTCCTCGTGTCCTGGTCCCTGCGCCTCCGGGCCCAGCTGCAGACCGGAGCGACGCAGCCGAGGCTGCGTCACTGCTATCTGCAAGCTGGGGAGAGGGGAACGGGAGTGGTGCAGCTCGGGGTCGGCACGCACTGCCATTCTGACCCTCTTGGACGGAGGAAACTG
This sequence comes from Gila orcuttii, assembly GCA_026230005.1. NCBI lineage: Eukaryota > Metazoa > Chordata > Actinopteri > Cypriniformes > Leuciscidae > Gila > Gila orcuttii. Next base: position 23,791,772 of record JAPDVR010000005.1, on the reverse strand, counting down.
GTCTTATTATACTGCCAGTCTCGACCGTGAGGGGAAACGAGGAACAAGGCCCGGGGGCATCGAGTCCTGGTTTCCCCTCACCCAGAAAGAGACGAGAGTGACAAGGCCGTAGCCCTCACTGCCATCTGAGCGCTGGGGCCCGTGAACGACTCAGAGGAAATGGACTGCTCAAACTTTGGGTACCGCTGATTACTGGATAACCAGCGGCGGAACAGAAGTGAAAGTCTCCACCCGGCCCTCCCCCGGGGGAAGGAGTGGTGATGGCACGCACTCCCAAAGAGCAGATCGTCACATACTCTGGGTCGCTCCTCTCAGGGTTGTTTCCCTTCCCTTTGCTGGGGGGAAAACAAACTCCGAGCGGGCTGGTTGTGAGGTGCTTCTGGACCACCAGTGTGGACATCGTCTAACCGAGGGCCAGCGCTGTGACTAATCACGGTCAGTCACTAAGCACAGCTCAACCCCGAGTTAGAACTACGCACGTGCAGTGGTAGCGAGAGAGGAAAAACTTCTGCAGATTTAGGCATATTTGGCTTGCCATATTGGCACCAAAATGCTTCCATACTGCCAAAATTCTTCACACACATCCAGGCACTTTAGAACAGCCCAGGAAAGTGTGGCTGTTAAGTCTGAATCTTCAGCATGAGAAACACCATTATAGTAGGAACTCAGCATCATTTTCAGAGTATAACAGCCCTCTCTCCGATGTAGCGATCGACATCTGTCCTCCCTGGGGCCCCGAATGAAATGCTTGGTCCCTCATGAGAAGGACCAGAATCCCATCCGAAAGCCTCGACGGCACACGGCACGCTGAGCGGCTCAAGCCTTTACGAGAAAGGGGAGGCGAACAACGTGCCGACGTGGTCATGCACTCCTGAAAGAACATGAACCACCCACGAACGCAGTCTCAACACACTGATTAGGCATCTGAAACAGTGATCGTGGCCGTCAACCAGGCATGCAAGATAGTGAACGTGGCCATCGCTTCGATGACACACAGCACGCTGGGCGCTCAAGCCTTCAGGCAAGGCGAACAACGTGCCGACGTGGTCATGCTCTCATAAGAAAGCATAAACCACCCACGAACACAGTCTCAGCATGTTTGCGATGCGCTAGAGGAGTGAGTGGTTCGTGCTCACTGAAACCCTCAGATCACCAATGTTATTCGCCAAAGTAGCCCTCCTCTGGTGCACCAGAAGAGAAACTAGATCGGGAAATAAGCAAAGGGACTCACCTCATAGAGTTACATGAGTCTTGATCTTGACCGCGCATCTTGAGCGCCGAATGACGCGCGCTGGGTTGCCGTGACAACCCGTGCTGTCAGCCGGCGCTCGACGGCACACGGCATGCTGAGCGGCTCAAGCCTTTACGAGAAAGGGGAGACGAACAACGTGCCGACGTGGTCATGCACTCCTGGGAGAACATGAACCACCCACGAACGTAGTCTCACACACTGATTAGGCATGTGAAACAATGAACGTGGCCGTCAAATAAGGACAGGAAACGATCGCATCCAAAAACACACGAGTGAAACGTCATCCTGAAAAGGACGCGATCTTCACTCGTGTTGCTCTTTCAGGAAGAAAGTACTCTCTCTATCGTGCTGAAGCACACAGGGACCCAACGCGGCAACACAGCGGGGAAACTGCAAGCCCGCTGTGCGCACTCAACCGTTTACCAGCTGTGAAAACAGCTTTTGAATGAACAGCATATAAACGCAGCCGGCAGACAGGAAACCGCGCGGTCGCTGAAACGCCATCTCACCAACACAGAGAGATCCCCTCCCGAAACAGCAGACTCGTAGAGCGTAAGAAAAATACAATCTTAAAGCTCACTCACTCAAAGAGGACACAATCGGTCGGCTCCGAAGCTAAAAGCATTGCGCAATGTTTACTTCCGCCTTTTATACCCGCGCTGGTAGGCGGGTCGCGGAATGCAAATCTTGCATGCCAATTTTCATTGGCTCGTTTTAATTCACTCGAAGGCAATTGGTCTCCCTAGCGTGATCCCAATTCGTCAGGGGAACTCCCCCGACGACACGTCGGAGTTCCCAGGACGAAAGGGAACTAAATATAACCATGTTCCAGTATAAAAAAAAAAAAAATTTGTGCATTGGACATGTTTCATGGATGTTAAAGATTCTATGGAACCATAGAGGTCAATGAAAAATCTTTATTTGAAGGAGTGTATGCACAGAAAAACAGTTGATATTAGAAGACTGTTACAATTAGAACCAGGACTTTGTCCTTCTTGAAAATTAGCAATATTAAATTGTTAAATTGTTGCCGTAGACAAAGCACCACAGTCATATGTGACCCTGGACCACAAAACCAGTCATAAGTCGCACGGGTAAATTTGTGGCAATAGCCAACAATACTAGCCTGGGTTTCCCCATGCTGCCTTGCGCGCAGCGCGATTTTATTCACGCTGCTAGGCAGCCTGGATTCCATGGACCAGATTTTCGCCTCAGCGAGGGGACCAATCACAGAACGGGGAGGGAGCAGCAAGACGACGATGACGTCTATGCGACACACAATATTTGTTTATATTTGTTTGTCTGTAGAATGTCCATATATACCTTCTACCCTCATGTTTGTCTTGCACAAACGGCAATAGTCGCTGAACGCCATCGTGTACACATAAATCTCTGACCCATCGTCTTCTTCCTCGTCTAATTTCTGTCGCTCTACATATGTCATCTGGTATAATTGAAACGATTGGCTATGAGCTACGTACAGGCGCATTTTATAGACATTCGTAGCACCCAATAAACGGCTCTGGGCATTCGTAAACCACGGCTCAAATACGAGAAAATGAACATGTGGTTCCCAGACCCACGTCTCAATGAGACGAGGTCTGACGTTAGCCAGGCTACAACAATACATTGTATGGGTCAAAATGATTAGGATATTAAGTAAAGATCATGTTCCATGAAGATATTTTGTAAATTTTCTACCGTAAATATATCAAACATTTATTTTTGTGAGTGGATGCAGCAAAATCTCAAACAAAAATTGACAACTTCAAAGGCGATTTTCTCAATATTTAGATTTTTTTGGACCCTCAGATTCCAGATTTTCAAATAGTTGTATCTCGGGCCAAATATTGTCCTAACAAACCATACATAAATGGAAAGCTTATTTATTCAGCTTTCAAATTATGCATAAATCTCAATTTCAAAAATAATATTATGTGAGAGGAACTGACATTTTTGACACTTTTTATTATTTTATTTTATTTTACTTTTTACATTCAAGGTCAACATCTTGCATTTGTCATTAACGGGCTATTTTTCATTAGACATCCTATATTAATGTTCTCACAAACAATACACTAGTTGTGATCTGTTGAATTCAAAAATCGCCTTGATATAATAAGTCAGTGCAGTTCACACCCTTTCAGATCTGAACAGACAGCCTGCAATAAACAACAATAATTATCTCCTATCCTGCCAACACACCTACACGCGTCTTGGCAAGCCAGGCAGGTGCGTAAAGGGACGATAAAAGACCAAGACATTCCCAGAGCAGGTGTAAAATGTTGGAAAGTTTATCTGTGTAATCTGTCTCTATAAATACTCATCGGATATAAAAAACATTTAGAAGAGAGATTTTGCATTTCAGTCTCTTCCGCTCGAGCAATTAAGTTGTGGCTGGAGTCATTAGCGTCTCCACTCCCACAAACAAACTTAAAAGTGAAGGCAATTACCAGCAGCATGCTGTGATTTTGAGGGTGTTTTTGAAGATGGGTGGGCTGAGTTTGTGTGTGTGTATGAGTGTGTCTCTGATGGGGCAGCAAAATGGCAAACACCAAAATAGCATTTATCTGAACACAGGTGGTTGCTGTTGGTTAAAAAAACAACAGCACAGTAGCCAAGCAGACAGTAAACTCTGCCTTTCCATTCCTTTCTTGTTGCGTGGCTTTGACCGAGCGTGAGCGGTGGGTCTCCCTGGCAGTGCTGTTCTATGCCGGGAGAGTGCCAGCCCAGTTTGGGTGGAGACGAGGACAGCAGAGTATAAACACTAATGACGCCCATATGGTCCCACAGATAGATTAATGGAGCAGAGACTGTTATAAACAGACCACAGAGATGCAAAGACAGGAGTGGAAGAGCAAACTGAATGAATAAATAAGTTACATAAAGTTACATAAATAAATGCATAAGATAAGGAAATTAATGATAGGAAACGGGAAGTGAAATGTTTACTCACATTCAGAAGAAACAGCCGGAGACACAGATTTACTGCTTACATTTCAGTGGAGACTTACTAATGTCCTACTATCAAAACTTCCCTTTTTATATAGATAATGTGACTCGTGTTGGGGTCTCCAAACAAAAGCCTTTATTTAAAACTAGATTTTATGTTAGTTGAAGAAAATATGCAAAACTTGCTTCCACAATGTTTTGGGTGGTTGCCAGGTCGTTGCTATGCTGTTATGGGTTACTAGGATGTTCTGGGGGGTTGCTAGATGGTTGACAGAGTGTTATGGGTGGGTTTGGGTGTTCTGGGTGGATCCTAGATGGTTAAGGAGTGTTGCCAGGATATTGCTATGCCGTAATTTGTTTCTAGGGTTTTCTTAGGGGTTGCCAGGATGTTGCTAGAATGTTATGGGTGAATGATAGGTGGTTGCAGGATGTTGCTATGCTGTAATGGGTTACTATATGTTTGCCAGAACATTTCTTTGCAGTTGCTGGGGGTGTTTGAGTGGTTGCTGGGTGGTTATGAGTGGTTAGTGGTTTCCAGGAAGTTGCTATGCCATGATGTTCTAGGGGGTGGCTTGGTGGCTATGGGTGTTTGCCAGGTTGTTGCTATGCTGTTACTTATGTGTTCTGGGTGGTTGCTAGGTGTTTTTTTTTTTCTAAGCCAGACTGCACTTACACATTCTTTCTAATGTGTCTCTAATATGATCAGATAAAAATCAACAAGTGCTGTTACATAAGAGGTTAAGTTAACAGAAACATTTCTAAAATTTACAGAATTCCAAAAATGCTTTCAGGTGCTTTAAAGGGTTAGTTCACCCAAAAAAATAAATTCTGTCATAATTTACTCACCCTCATTTCATTCCAAAATCCAAACCAGTAAAGAGATTGTAAAACGACTCCATATGATTTCAGCGGTTTAGTCAAAATTTTCTGAAGAGACACAATCGCTTTATATGATGAACAAATTGAATTTAGGCTTTAATTCACATATAAACATTCATCAACTCACACATCAGTTGTGGTAAACAGAAGCTCAAGTTTGTTTGCTTGACGTACAAGAACCAATGAGGTTCATTCTCGTGTGTTATGCAGCAAGTTTGAGCTTCCACAAGAACCAATCAGGTTTGTTCTCGTGTGTTATGCAGCACGTTTGAGCTTCCGCAAGAACCAATCAGGTTTGTTCTCGCACGTCAAGCAGGTTCGTTTTAGCTTCTGTTTATGTTCGCTGATCAATGTTTACAAGCGAGTAAAAGCCTAAATTCGATATGTTCATCATATAAGCATTTGTGTCTCTTCAGAAAATTTGGACTTAACAACTCAATTCGTATGGATTAGTTTTACGATCTCTTTATGAACTTTTTTAAGCATCAAAGTGGTAGAGCACAGAACTGGCTCATATTTTATCAAAAATATTTTCATTTTTGTTCTGAAGATGAACAAAAGTCTTACGAGTTTGGAACAGCATGAGGGAGCAACAATTATGACAGAATTTTCATCTTTGAGTGAACTAACTCTTTAACAAAAGCAAAAGGACGATATTCCACAACACAGGGATGCATATGATTAATTTGAAGCATATTATATATTACTGAATGTAAAAAACAGAAAATGCATTTTCACTCTCATGAAAGTGCCCCTATTTTAGTACATTTTGAATGTGAAATTAACTACTGTGAACCTGAAAGCAGTTAAAGACAACAAGATGAGAAATACATACATTCTAATTTAATTTTATTCTAATATAACATTCTAATCTTGTCGATTAATGGATTATGATCGGGTTACAAGCATCACCTGTCAGTCAGGGAAAAATGCAATGTTAAAAAAACTTGCTATGCTATTATGCTATTTTAAAGGCTCCTAATTTTGTTTTGGAGGTCTCCTACAACAGATCCTACACATTGTTCAATGATTCTCAAACGACTTGATGGATGAATATATCTCTCTTAATCCCTCCTTTCTGCGAGTCTACTCTGCTCTGTTGTGATTGGTCTACTGCATACAGCGCGTGTTCCGGAGGGCTAACTCCCATTACCATACCTGAACTGTAGCTCCTTCCGGAGGCTTCCTCGGTCCTCAGCGATTGTACAAACTGGAAAGACAGTAACGATGGCGTCGATTTTACCATATCAATATGAGCGCGAGTCCGATGACGAAACATTGGAAGAACTACTTATTCAACTCGATCCTCCATTGCAAAGACAACTTCAGCACATGTTTCTCAGTGATACGCTACTCAGTTTGAGGTAGCCTACATTATGAGATGTTTCAATTGTAATTCCTCACCATCAGCATTAACAAGTGTATGTCCATCAACAAACCGAATGTGTATATTTCTTATTTATTGCGGTGCGCATGCTGTAACTGTATCAATAACGGTACATACATTAGTCGAGCACTAACATGAATGACTGATTTAGCAGACGGATAAGCTGCATTAATAGACACAGTTTTAGGTAACAGTGGCCAACAGCTGCTTAGCATAAGTACTTCTGTAAGACAGTAATAACGTTAAGTAATCCGAATCAGAATCAGAAATACTTTATTGATCCCCGAGGGGAAATTCTTTGTCACAATTGCACACTTGTCAAGGCAAAGGGAATAGAAATAGTAATAAAGGTAGATAGATATAGAGTATATAAATATAAGAGTATAAATATAACATATAAAGAAAAATATAAAGGAGTGTGGGTATGTACAATATTTACATTATTAGAGAATTGTTATGGTGAACATTTACATTATTAAGAATTATTATGGTAAACCAAAAAGGACTAAAGGAATAAATAGCAGCAAATAATATTGCACATTAATTATTAAACAGATAATGTTGCACAAAACAGATAATATTGTCCAGTTTAAAACTAACTAAGTGTCCGTGTATCAGACACTTAGAGAGATGAGTTATAAAGTTTGATGGCCACAGGCAGAAATGACTTCCTGTGGCGCTCTGTGGTGCATTTTGGGGGAATGAGTCTTGCACTGAAAGTGCTCCTGTGTTTGAGCAGCCCGTTATGGAGTGGGAGAAAGACATTGTCCAAGATGACATGTAGTCTGGAAAGCATCCTCCTCTCTGATACCACCGACAGAGAGTCCAGCTCCACCCCCACAACATTACTGGCCTTGCGGATCAGTTTGTTGAGTCTGTTAGCATCTGCTACCCTCAGCCTGCTGCCCAAGCATGCAACAGCAAACAGGATAGCACTAGCCACCACAGACTCATAAAACATCCTCAGCATCGTCCTGCAGATGTTGAAGGACCTCAGCCTCCTCAGATAAAAGAGACGGCTTTGGCCCTTCCTGTAGAGGGCTTGAGTGTTCTTGGCCCAGTCCAGTTTATTGTCCATGTGCACTCCCAGGTATTTGTAATCCTCCACAGTGTCCACAGGGACCCCCTGGATGGAAACAGGGGTCACTGGTGTCTTTGCTCTCCTTAGATCCACAACCAGCTCCTTAGGCTGAGTACAGAGCTGTGGTGGGGGACTTTGTCACATGGTGCGAGCAGAACCATCTGCAGCTCAACGTGACAAAGTCCCCCACCACAGCTCTGTACTCAGCCTCGTCACCCTTGCTGATACATCCAACCACAGCAGAGTCATCAGAAAACTTCTGAAGATGGCAGGACTATGTGTGGTAGTTGAAGTCTGTGGTGTAGATAGTGAAGAGGAAGGGAGAGAGGACAGTCCCCTGCGGGGCCCCGGTGTTGCTGTCTGATACACAGTGTTGCAGACGCACTTACTGTGGTCTGCCAGTCAGGTAGTCAACAATCCAGGAAATAAGGGGGGCATCCACCTGTATCGCTGTCAGCTTGTCACCCAGCAGGGCCGGCCGGATGGTGTTGAAAGCACTGGAGAAGTAAAAAAACATGACCCTCACCGTGCTCGCCGGCTTGTCCAGGTGGGCGTAGATGCGATTGAGCAGGAATATGATGGCATCTTCAACTCCCAGTCGGGGCTTGTAGGCGAACTGGAGTGGGTCCAGGAGAGGTCTGACCATGGGCCGCAGCTGATCCAGAACCAGTCTCTCCAGGGTCTTCATAATATGGGAGGTCAGTGCCACGGGTCTGTAGTCCTTGGAGTCATTTAGACGTGCCGTCTTTGGCACAGGAACGAGGCAAGATGTCTTCCACAGCACAGATACCCTTTGATACCCTTTGGCACAGGCTTTGAGCACCCCGGGATGGACACCATCAGGGCCTGCAGCCTTATGGACTTAAGTCCAGGGCCTGGTCAGCAGTGAGGCACACAGAGGACATTAGCATACAGCAGGTCCAGGGTCCTCTCCTCTCTAGTATGGCAGCTCACATACTGGGTGAAGTTGGTTAGTGTGGTGGTCATGGTGACGTGGTTGAAGTCACCCGAGATCACTATGAGGGCACTCGGGTGTTGAGTCTGGAGTTCAGCAATGGCGGAGTGGATGACGTTACACGCCAACGTCGGGTTGGCAGAGGGCAGAATGTAAACAGCAACGGCGATGTCATGTGAAATTTCCTGTGGCAGATAATATGGCCGGAGTCCCACAGCAAGCAGTTCAGTGTCCAGGCTACAGATACGCTATTTAACCGTAATGTGATCGGGATTACACCATCTGTTGTCAACTAGAACGGCAAGCCCCCCAGCTTCACGCTTACCGCTCTCGGTGCAATCTCTGTCGGCCCGAACAGTCTGAAAGACGTCGATGGAGATGTTATGGTCAGGAATATCCGAGTGTAGCCAAGTCTCCGTGAAGCACATTAAACTACACTCCCGGAACACCCTCTGACTCCGGGCTAATGCTGTTAGCTCTTCCATCTTATTAGCCAGTGACCTCACGTTGCCCATGATGAGAGACATGGCTTAAATCTCCTTCTCCTAAGTCTCTGTTGTCTAGACACCTCTCTCTTCCCTTGCCGTTTCGTTCCTCCTCTGCAACCTCTGTGTGTCCTCCTGCAGATCTCAGTGGGGATGTCTGTGAGCCTGGGCGCCCCGGTCGGGGCAACTGCAACAGGCTGCATGCACGCTGGCACATGCACACACTTGCGCATGCGCAAAGTAAGCCATTTAGCTGGAAACTTACACAATATAAAACTCAAAACTATTTTGAACACCCGGGTACTGGGTACTGATCCATCTTTCTAGAGCAAGCGTTTTGTGAATCCCGCGTTGATGTGTTGTGGGCTGGTCAAGTTTTTTGCGGGCGGACGACGTACAACATAGACAAGCATTATGCAAATGTATCTTCTAGTGACATAGAACCGTAAAGCAGTTGGATTTGAAAGAAAAATTACTCGTAAAGGCGGTTCAGAGTTGATTCTGTCTTTTGGGAGACAATAACTTTATTGTGCACTTTCGACTTTACAACTTTGCAGAACGTTTACATTTACAAACAGCTTAATTACACACTGCATGAAAGGGAATATTCGAAAAACCATAATAGGGGCACTTTAAATACATGTTTATTTCAGGTGTAAATATTCAGATCTCTAGATATGGCTTGGGTCCCTCCTTCAATGTCTTTGGGAATTTTCATCCAGCTCATCAGTCAAAATTGTGTATTGATTATCACAGGAAGGAGTTAACAACAAATAGCATGCCAAATCAGCTACACTTCATGAAAACTGGTTGTCTCATTGAGAAGGAACAAAAGCAATTGCGAAACAGATGGAATAGGCCTAAGACATTATTGGGACTGAATTACAGGAAAGGTAGGACTGTCGTCAGCGGGCACAGCTCCCTTTACTCTGCCATTAATTTTAGTTTTTTAAACCCATCTCTCAGCCTTTCCCAGCAGCCATCATAAGTTATTTTGCTGGCTTCCTTCATTCTCCTCCTGCATCCGTTGTTCTCTCCTCACCTCTCTCATTTCCTTGTTCTCTCCTTTCTTCCTCTGGCCCATTTGTGCTGTGTTCTGTGCGGGGGTGAGTCTCTTTGGGCCGGGCTCCAAGTGCCTGCTGATGGCTGCGGGGCTAATTCAGCCCGACAGGACATTAATCATGTGCCTATCGAGATTCTTTAGGGTGACTGAAAACCGATTTGTATGTGAGATTGTGTGTGTGTGTGTGTGTGTGTATGTACTTAACATAATGTGTGCACTAAATTACACCAGGCTGGAAATACGTAAATGAAAATTGATAGCTGATGTACGAATTATGACACATGGTTTTGCATGTGAAGCAACTGCTGCTTGTAAAACAATGCAGACTTAAAATTAAGAAATATATACATGTAAAGTTAATTTTCATAGGGATTCTATGCTGTGCTTGCAACATGAAACATTAGGGAATTTAGAACAATGTGCATGCTAACTTATGCTTTTAAAACACAGTTTCTTTAAGAATTTGAATAACATGAACGCAAGTCTAAATGAACACAAGTTAAACCAAGGAAAACATTTTAATTGGGCAATACACTTTCAAGGCTTGTTGCTATTCATAGTATGGATGTTTCTTCTTCATCAGTAATGAACAATCTCATTTGTTCATAAAAGCGATAGTTCACCCTATAATGAATATTTGTCATAGTTTACTTATCCTCATGTTGTTCCAAACCTGGGGTGCGTTTCCCGTACAACGATGGAACTCGCTGCTTAACTGACATAGTACAATGCATCATTGAAGAAATCAACTAGCTAGTCACGACTGTTTCTGTGAAATTGTCGCAAATTATGATAATGATGTCACGCAGGTTGAGGAGTAGAAGGAGCAGAAGGTGAAGGAGCTCCTTCTTACGTATACTAGATCACGTACGCACATGCTTAGTCTTCAAAAACGGCGCTTTTAAACTCTTGACAAGTTAAACGATATAAATTAAATTTGTATATATTCGAAACAAAAGATATAGATTGTACTAAATGTCAGCTTGCTTATTTAGCTCAAGATAAGGATGTCCACATGTCATGCAAACAAGAAATTATGCTTCTAACCACAGGTTCCAACCAAACAAATTTGCAATGCTGTTTGCAAGCGTTCATTGGTAATATGGTATCGGGAAACAGACAAACTCTTTGAACTATGCTGATAATGACAGAATTTGGGACCATAGTTGGCTAACGATGCTTTTGGGAAACGCATACCTTTATGACTATCTTAACTCTGTATAAAGGAGATGTTTTGAAGGCAGTGCTGGTCATTGTGACCAGACTGAGACTGTTAAGCTTGAAATACAGAACATAAAAGAACATAACATTAGTCCATCTGGCTTGTATATTATATTTCAGGTCATTTGAAAGCTATCAACTTATATGATAGCTTAATGTGAGGAACAAACTGAAATTGATTTTTTTTTTTTTTGGTGATGTACAATTTTATTTTATTGGTATTTTTCAATATTAGATATTTATTTGTGCATGTTAATTTCTGTTTATTTTTCCATTCAGATTATCTTCATCTATGCGTACGTACATATTTAAAAATGCTGATGATTTAATAACATTATTATATCTAATATGTATTAAATTTCAGAATGAATATACTGTATACAATACCTTTCAAATTTTTATTTTTTTAAATTAACTTTTATTCAGCAAGGGCGCTTGAAATGATCAAAAGTGACTGTAAAGAAATTTCTAATATTAAAAAAGATTTCTATTTCAAATGAAAACTGTTCTTTTGAGCTTTCTATTCATCAAAGAATCCAGAAAAAATGTCAGTTTTCACAAAAATATTAAGACGCACAACTGTTTTCAACACTGATAATAATAAGCAGCAAATCAGCATATTATAATTATTTCTAAAGGATCATGTGACACTGAAGACTGATGCTGAAAATTCCTATTTACCATCACACAAATACATTAACTTTTATATTTTCATATATTTTAAAATGTATTTATAATATTTCACAATATTACTGTTTTTACTGTATTTTTGTTTTGATAAATTTCTAATTTTCTACACGATTTTGTCACACTATAGGTTTTGGTGTGGACCAAAGTGCATGTTGTTTGGCTGGTTGGCATATAAGCTTTGAAACAGTGGACAGATGTACAATTTGTGTAGACTGTACGGGTTGAAATTGCTCTGAAAGGAATTTTCTATTGACGATGTATAATTTGCCAACTAAAGAATAATGCATTTTTCATTTCTTCTTGTCTGTGCAAAAAATCCCTTCAGCCAGCACCTCACATTGCAATACATCCAGAATACTACAAAACTGGCATCTTCTCCATGGTACACTGCCGTTAGTACTCACCACAGCACTTGTGTTGATGATGTAATCGTCACAGCCAGATAACACAGTGTGAAAGAAACCTGCAAAGGCGGTGGAATTAAACTCTTATGCTGTCTTGTTCTTCTATTTTACATAGAAAAACAATAAATGTGCATTGCAACGCTTGTAACTTCTTGACACAAACACATTATTACAGAGAGTGGAGTGCAATGTGTCAAGAATTCTACACGAATGTGGTTCACATAGGTGAGAAGTGCAAAAGGAGTAACGGCATGCCTCCATTGTGATCCATTCAAAGGTATTACTTTAATCTGATATCTCTCAGACAGCGTTTGAAGCTCAGGTCAGACTCTCTCAGCCTGTGAGGTGTGAAGTCCAGAGGGATGATAATTCTTCAAGCTGTTGGGATTTGTAACCTCTTTGTGGAGGAGGACATGTCGGGGTAATACGGGGTAGCCGACAGTGGCCTGGGAGTCAATTAGTCACCGCAGTGCACAATACAAGCTGACAGCAACATCGGCCGGGCCGAGGGAACACACACAAACTCTCTTGCACTCACTCCAGGCTATCAGAGAGAGCAGTCCCATGGCACTGTGCTCACCACCGCCTACAGCTTGTTAGAAGACGTACGAACTGGAGCTCATGTGGAAAGCGAGGGCAAATATTTTAGGGTTATTAAATTCAAGAGGGAACAATAAATATGATGCACAAAAAAAATGTGGTAACTGTGTTAGTGATAAAACATGAAGCCGGTAGGGTGGTTAATAATGGAGGCTGACACAACACACTGGAGACCCTGAGGCTTGAATACGCTCCGGTAAAGAATAGCACGAGTGAAAGCCTTGAAAAGAGATAAACCAACGCTCGAAACCTTGGCAAACCAAGGTTGCCCCATTAGCCATCTTTTCAGACTTTCTGGCGAAATCTGTCTGCACAGTGATGTGTTTATTTATAAGCCTTTTCACAAATGTTCTGTAGACATGCCTTTTTTATTCATTTATGATAAGCTTGTTTTCAGCAGAAAATAAAATTTTCAGTCGGATTTGAAAATGCATACAGAATGCTAATTTTAGTTTTTAAACAATAAAACCTTGAGAAAATTCCACAGACGATATACATGTTGTTAGTCAAGCAATTTACTGGTAGCACATATCTACTACCATTCAAAAGTTTGGGGTTGGTAAGATTTTTTAAATGTTTTAGAAATACGTTTTCACCAAGGCTGCATTTATTTGGTCAAAAATACAGTAAAAAGTAATACTGTGAAATATTATTACAAATTAAAATAACTGTTTTCTATCTGAATACATACATACAAAGCATACATTTTCAGCATCATTACTCATCATGTCATATGTACCTTCAGAAATCCTTCTAATATGCTGTTCCCTTTCGTAGTCACTACAAGTTACATCGAGTGACGACAAAATGGGGGTTTCGCTTAGAAGCCTATCACCTTCGAGTATTAGCCAATGGCAAAGAAATGCCATGGGTCTGCGGAATTTGCATAGCGTAGCTCCGCCCCACCTTGTGGGTATATAAGGAAGGACGCTGGCAACATGCAGATGTATTTTCTACAGCCTGAATTCTCTCTGAGTGTCATCGAGTATCTTTTGAGACGAGCAGCTCTCCAGTCTGTGTTGGTGCAAAGGCGATTTCCAGCGAGTTTCACATTCCTGCCTGCTGATCTGTGCAGTGGTCTGCATCCAGCATGTGTGTTTCTCCCTGGCTGCTTCAGCACAGGCTGCTGAGCGTCCTTTCACAAAAGAGCTTGCATGAGCACGTCTTTTTCAAGATGTTTTGCCCGTGTATTTCTGGGTGCGGTCGTTCCATCTCATTATCTGATGGGCATGATCGTTGTCTTGCGTGTTTGGGCTTAGTACACGGAAAGGCAGCTTTCATGGATGAGTCATGTTCTCACTGCGGGAACATGACCATCGCTGCTCTGAGATCGAGAATCTGTGACCTTATTAAAGGTAGAGTCCCCTCTGCCACATCCCCATCTGTCCCCTCCACGAGAGGCGACACTTTGGCTGGTGGCCAGGGTGATCTGAGGGTTACGGTGTGGAACACTGCCCTGACGATGCGTCCTCGGGCCACACCCCCCTCACCAGCGCAGCAACCCGCAAGCACCTCGAGTGCAGCCGCGGGGCCGTCTTCGGATGTGCCTCTTATCTCATTCGGTGCTCCAGATGATGAGGCGATGTCGATCGCCGCATCACAAGGCGAGCTGGAATTTTATGTGGATGAGGATTCGGATGTGCTGCTGCCCCTAGGGGGCGCAGCATTGCCCGAGTCTGACCCGGAACTAACAGCGATGTTTTCCCGGGCCGCCGCGAGTGTCGGGTTAGCGTGGTGCCTTCCACCCTCTCCTGAACGCTCGCGGTTGGATGATTGGTTCTTGGGGGCTGCACGCGCCCAGTCCCTTTCTTCCCGGAAGTGCATGAGGAGGTCACAAGCTCCTGGAAGCCCCCGTTGTCTTCCCGTGATCGCTCGGCGACCTCCTCCGCCTTCTCTGCCCTTGATGAGGCCGCGGTGAAAGGGTACACTGGGGTTCCCCCTGTCGAACGCTCTGTTGCGATGCAACTGTGACCGCAGAGTGCTTCGATGCGGCGTGGTGACCCAAAGCACCCCTTCAAAGCCTGTAGATTTTCGTCTACCCTGGTGGTGAATTCCTACAGAGCTGCGGGGCAGGCCGCCGCCTCAATGCATGCCGTGGCCATGCTCCAGGTCTACCAGGCCAGGATGCTCAAGGACATGCACGAGGGCAGAGCTGACCAAGGGCTCTTTGATGAGCTGCGCACCGCCACCGACCTTGCTCTCCGAGCGACGAAGGTGACTGCACACTCCCTTGGTCAGGTGATGTCCACAGCTGTGGTCCAGGAAAGACAACTGTGGCTTAACCTGGCCGATATGCGGGATGCCGAGCGGACACGTCTCCTCGACTCCCCTATATCCCAGGCAGGCCTTTTCAGCGGCGCGGTCGAGGACTTCACCCAAAAGTTCTTGGCCGCCCAGAGACAGACTGAGGGTACTAAGCACATACTGCCCTGGCGGCCAGCTGCTGCCTCCACCCAGCCACCGGCACAGTTCACTCAGTCTGTTCGCCGCCGAGGGTGCCCTCCTGTGACTCCCGCCCCTCCCGCTCGGCCCCAGCAGCAGCCTTTACCGGGCCGCGCTGTGGAGGTAGTCGCAGGAAGGCGCCCCAGTCCGCTCAGGCCCCGCAGCCCGCTACACGCCAGGGCAAGCGGTGCTCCTGACGCGGACAGCTCAGAGATGGCCTACAGTTCTGTCGAGGAGGTGGTAGCAGGGCCACTCCTTCCCCTGGTGGAAGGCCGGGGGAGAATCTCTTGTTCTTGTTCTTGGTCAGCGGTACCCCTGTGTGGCTAAGGACAGAACTAACAGCCCCATCTCTGAGCCCCCAGAGTGCACGGATGACAGTGTGTGCCGCTTACGAGCCTCACAACTCTCGTCCCCCTCTGTCATAGAGTTCTCGGATGACAGTGTGCGCCGCTAATGAGCCTCGCCACTCGCGTCCCCTCTATTGCCAGACCCCTGTCAGACAAGACCCCATTGGAACGCACGTCCTTCCCTGGTCTCCTCTGTCAGGATGCAGTCTATGTCTGTGTCCCCACACCCCTCCCCTGTCCGGGCCAGTCATACCGCTTCGCTGCCTCACCGAGGGTATGTCTGTGGTCCCCATGACTCCGCTGGTACAGTTTTTTGGGAATCTGGCTTCAGCTTCCATACCTGTCCCGCTGGGTCACCAGGACCATCAGGCTGCGATACAGTTCGCACGATCTCCTCCCCGCTTCTGGGGAGTCCGCTACACTGTGGTCGGTGGCAATGCCCCTGTCATGCGTGCGGAAGTCGCAACCTTGCTGGCGAAAGGTGTGATCGATATTGTCCCTCCAGCCAAAATTAAGTCTGGGTTCTACAGCCCCTTCTTCATTGTACCGAAGAAATCCGGTGGGTTACGGCCACTCCTGGACCTGCGCGTTTTGAACCGATCCCTTCGCAGTTTTCCGTTCAAGATGCTCACGGCCAAACGCGTTTTCGAATGTGTTCAGCCACAGGATTGGTTTGCAGCAATCGACCTGAAGGACGCCTACTTTCATGTCTCCATTCTTCCTCGACACAGACCGTTAAGGCATATCAGTATGCGGCTCTCCCCTTCGGGCTGGCCCTGTCCCCTCGCCTCTTT
This sequence comes from Gila orcuttii, assembly GCA_026230005.1. Lineage (NCBI taxonomy): Eukaryota > Metazoa > Chordata > Actinopteri > Cypriniformes > Leuciscidae > Gila > Gila orcuttii. Next base: position 23,775,220 of record JAPDVR010000005.1, on the reverse strand, counting down.
ACGAAGGTCATTGAGGCAGCCCTTGTACCGCTTCGGCTACACGGAGTTCGCGTCCTGAACTATTTCGATGACTGGCTGATCCTAGCTTACTCTCGAGACCAGATTTGCGAACACATTGACCTAGTGCTCCGGCACCTAGCTCGTCTGGGCCTTAGGGTCAACTAGGAGAAGAGCAAACTTTGCCCCATGCAGAGGATCTCTTTTCTCGGTATGGAAATCGACTCGGTCGCCATGTCCGCGCAGCTTACGAGCGAGCTCGCGCAGTCTCTGCTGACTTGCCTGCATTGAATCCAGAGCAAGAGTGCGGTTCCACTGAAACTATTTCAGAGGCTCCTGGGGCATATGGCATCCGCAGCGGCAGCCACACCGTTCGGGTTGCTTCATATGAGACCGCTTCAGCACTGGCTCCGCGATCGAGTCCCGAGGGGGGCATGGGAACAGGGCACGCTCCGAGTACCAGTTACTCCGACCTACCATCAAACCTTCACCCCGTGGTCGAACCTCAACTTCCTACGGGCCGGTGTGCCCCTAAATTGAGTTTCCAGGCATGTTGTTGTCTCAACAGATGCCTCCACCACGGGTTGGGGTGCCATGTGCAATGGACATGCTGCCGCGGGCTCCTGGACAGGACCACAGCGCCTTCTGCATGTCAATTTCCTCTAGTTACTGGCAGTACGATTGGCTCTGCACTGCTTCCATGCATTGCTCAAAGACCAGCACGTACTAGTCCGATCAGACAATACTGTGACAGTAGCGTACATCATCCGACAAGGTGGTCTTCGCTCCCGCCGTATGTCGCAACTCGCCTGCCACCTCCTCGTATGGAGTCAGAAGCATCTGAGGTCGCTTCGTGCTATATATATTTCAGGAGACCTGAACTGTGCAGCCGATGAGCTCTCACGGATTCAGCCTCTCTCCGGCGAATGGCGACTCCATCCCCAGTCGGTTCAGCTGATTTGGGAACAGTTCGGGGACGCTCAGATCTGTTTGCCTTCCACGACTCTTCCCATTGCAGCCTTTTTTTATTCCCTGACCGAGGGCACGCTCAGTACGGATGCACTGGCGCACAGCTGGCTGCGGGTCCTCAGCAAGTATACGTTTCCCCCAGTGAGCCTTCTTGCACAAACCCTGTGCAAGATCAGGGAGGACGAGGAGCAGGTCATTTTGGTTGCGCCTTTTTGGCCCACCCAGACCTGGTTCCCCGAACTTGTACTCCTCGCGACAGCACCTCCCTGGACAATTCCTCTGAGGAAGGACCTCCTTTCTCAGGGATGGGGCGCCCTATGGCATGGAGGTTGGTTTGAGTACCCTACCACCAGAGGTTGTGGCTACCATCACTTCCGCTAGAGCATCATCCACGAGACATGCCTATGCGTTGAAGTGGAACCTCTTCGTCAACTGGTGCTCTTCTCGCCCGAGAAGACCCCAGGATATGCCCGATCAGTGTCGTGCTTTCCTTCCTGCAAGATGGGTTGGAGCGAAGGCTGTCTCCCTCCACCCTGAAAGTATATGTTGCCGCTATCGCCGCACATCATGATGCAGTTGAGGGTAAGTCCATTGGGAAGCACGACCTGATCATCAGGTTCCTGAGAGGAGCGAGGAGACTGAATCCTCCTCGCACTCCTCTCATACCCTCTTGGGACCTCTCAGTGGTTTTAACTGCCCTGCGGAGTGCTCCCTTCGAGCCATTGCAATCAGTGGAGCTTAAGTTTCTGATTGCATTGGCCTCCATCAAGAGGGTAGGGGACCTGCAGGCATTTTCCATTGACTTGCCTGGAATTCGGGCCGGCTAACTCTCACATGATCCTGAGACCCTGGCCTGGATATGTGCCCAAGGTTCCTACCACCCCCTTTTGAGACCAGGTGGTGAACAAGCGCTGCCCTCGGAGGAGGCAGACCCAGCCTTGCACTGCTCTGTCCAGTGCACGGTCTCCGTGCCTACGTAGACAGGACGCAGTGTTTCAGTTCTTCACTGGATGACAGTCGAGAGGTGGCATGATTGTACCCCCATTTCGTCGTCACTCGACATAACTCGTAAGGGAACGTCTCGGTTACATATGTAACCATCGTTCCCTGAGTAGGGAACGGAGACGTTACGTCTTCCTGCCACTTCCGCTGGAATGCTGGAACGCTGAGTTCAGTCTTGGCTCCTCAGCAGGAAACACATCTGCATGTTGCCAGTGTCCTTCCTTATATACCCACGAGGTGGGGCGGAGCTACGCTATGCAAATTCCGCAGACCCATGGCATTTCTTTGCCATTGGCTCTTTTTTTACTTGAAGGTGATAGACTTCTAAGCGAAACCCTCATTTCGTCGTCACTCGATTTAGGGAACGAGAGTTATATACGTAACCGAGACGTTCTGCTGCTCAAGAAACCTTTCCATCTTGAGTTTTATCTGTTAAATAATTTTGTGGAAATCATGATACTTTTTTCAGGATTCTTTGATGAATAGAAAGAACAGCATTTATTTGAAATAGAAATATTTCGTAATATTATAAATGTCTTTACTTTCACTTTTGATTAATTTAACACATTTTCGCAGAATAAAAGCATTAATTTCTTTCTTTCTGTTCAATTTTGAACGACAGTGTACATTGCAGATAGGTCTGTTTGATGTGTGTTTTTATCAGGAGGATGCAGTTATTAGAGTATTTGTTTGTAGTATGTGGTACTGCACGTCTCTAAAAGGTCCCTGTTGGATATTACAATGACTTTAACAAAAGGATTTGTGATGTTTATGATTTACAATGTATTGGTATCATTAGAGCTCATCATTAGGTTTGTTTTTCTATTTCTATTTTCATTTTGATTGGTTTTTCCATTTCCTCTAAATCCTAAATGAGAAGTCCCTTTGGTGCAACTCATGAGTTCCTGTTGTTGCTAACCTACTTTCACATTATGTTGCCAAAGTACATTGCTAAACACAGCAATACTTTTCTTGGAAGTACAAAATGCCTGGGTGAATCTGCACATTACGTGGAAACAACCTCCAATGCATGCAGATGCAATGTCAAGAAAAAGAAGCAAGAGGAAGCAAATAAGTTTGTTTGTATTTTCAACACAAATATTGCGCATCTCTTCTTTTATAAAGAATAGTCGGACAGCATAAAGCTTTCGGTTTACGTTTGTTAAGAAATTTGATTACATGCGAAGTTGGACTATTTCCCTTTCAAGGGAACTCCAGCTGCGTCAACGCTGCGTGTGTGCGTCCTGAAGCACGTATGAAATCAGTCCAATGGAGAGACGGAACGTCATAGGCGGGTGACGTCATCGACCAGGAAACTATAAAGCACCCCAAAAACAAAAGCGCGACAGCTTCTGTGCCTTCAGCAAGTGCTATATGTGAAATCATTGTCTCAAGTGTTTTTGTCTGTCCTTAGTTGTCACTAGGCAAGAGTTTTCTCACTATTTCCAAAAAAAACCCCTATATATATATATATATATATATATATATATATATATATATATATATATATATATATATATATATATAATATATATTGAGAGACATGGCAAGCGAACAGCCATATAGAAAGTGTGTTCCTCCCTGCTCGCGCTATCTAACGGGCGGGGATACACACAATCTATGTGTTGTTTGTTTGGGAGAGGAGCATGCACGGTCAGCGCTCGAGGGCGCTGACTGTGAGCACTGTTTTGTGCTTCCCTTGCGGACACTCCGATCCCACCTGGCGTTTTTAACGAGGACGCCCAGGCTCGCGTTCCCCAAGGCTCAGGTCCCGCTGCTGCCAAGGTACAGCGAAGACTTCAGACTTGGGGTTCGCAAATGGATCTGTCAGCGGGGTTAGAGACGGGCTCTGCCTTATCTCTGACTTCACCTGACAGATCTAATGCCTCGAATCAGGGTTCGGAAGCACGCGCTGCGGTTTCTTCCACCCCGATACAGGCATTACAGCTATCCAGTTCCGAGGGATTGGATGTTGTTAGTGTTTATGCTCGTGATACTGAGGATTTGCCACCTCAGTCTCATGCTTTTGAGGAGCTCGTTGAGGTTGTAACGAGAGCGGTCGAAACATTACATATCGATTGGCCGGCAGATAAGCAGGACGTTCGTTTAAAAAGCAAACTAGATGAATGCTTCCTGCCCTCTCGTTCACAATATCAACGCCTGAGCCTTCCGTTTTTTCCCGATCTCCACACTGAGGTGTCGAGATCGTGGAAGAAACCTGTGTCATATAGAATGTACAGTGCACAATCATTACACTACTCTTCTATTTCACAATATAAAGAGCACGGATATGGGGAAATGGCGAAGGTGGAAGAGACGCTCACGAGCTATCTCTCCCCTGAATCTGCATCTTCCCTTAAAGCCACATTATTACCCACCAAGCCAGTTAGAGTAACTTCAGCTTTGGTGGGTAAGGCTTATTCAGTGGCTGGTCAGGCTGCAGCATGTCTTCACACAATGTAGCTGCTGCAGGCTTACCAGGCTGAAATGTTAGGAGACATTAATGAGGGCGGGGCTTTTGGCCCGAACGCAGTTTGCGAACTGCGTCGAGCCACAGATTTGTCTCTCGGGGTCGCCAAGGAGACGGCTATTTCTATCGGCCGGTCTATGGCAGCCCTGGTGGCCACTGAGAGACATTTCTGGCTCAATTTGAGCAATATTAAAGAAAATGAGAAAATATATTTTTTTATAAATTTTCCTATCTCTTTATCTGGCCTCTTCGGCGACGCAGTGAACACGGTCGTCGAGAGGGTTCAGGAAACAGCCATACAAGAAACTGCTGCCTTCCAAAAACTTCTCCCTCGCCAGACTCATGTCTCCGGGGTTGCTGAGCGGGAGCAACCCCAAACTTTTAAAACCAGCTCCTCACACCGTGCCACACAAAAACAGAGCATTGCTTCCCGTGTTCCCCCAAAAAAAGTCTGGGGACACGGAAAGCGCGCTCAACAGCAGCCTTCAAGGGATAAGATGGATCTGAGGACCGTCATTATTTCCAAGAAAGCTGCAAAAAAAGGGCAGTTCTCATTGAGGGCAGTTCCCCACTGAAGCAGAGCGGTTAACACCTCTTTTTACGGTGCCCGTCTCCCTTCAGTGCCCTCTGGGGACCGTTATGCTAACCCTGCCACCTCGTGTGTTACAGGGCGCAGCGGTCTCCGGCGAGCACATATCTCAGGTGCCACCCGGAAACGTAGTGGCCCTGGGATGCCCGCCCCCTCCGAGGAGGGTCCTAGAGCAGTCAGTTCAGTCGTTCCCTGCTGGTTCGCTGTTACAGGGCGACGGGCTGATTGCCCAGCAAAAGCTAAATCCAGAAACCAGTCTCAAGAGGCTGGTACCTCTAGTAGAATTCTTGGCAGCGCGAAGCTACTGCCAACTATTTCTCGTTGGGTCCTGCAGACCAAAAGGGACTTTCATCCCACCGTGGTGAGCCCCGAGCAGGTTCTGGTAATGGAACAAGAGTTGAAAATCCTGTTGGACATAGGGGCCATAGAATATGTACCTCCCTCCAGGAGGGACACCGGGTTTTACAGCCGGTATTTCATCGTTCCAGAGAACGATGGGGGGTTGCGTCCCATTTTGATTTTATTAGTTCTGTACGTTTACGTCATGTAACTAAAGTTCAAAATGTTGAGAAACATCGTGCCACAGATCAGATCCGAGGACTGGTCTGTCTCGAAAGATCTTAAGGACGCTTACTTCCATGTGTCTATCCTTCCACAACACAGGAAGTTCCAGAGGTGCGCTTTCGGGGGCAAAGCGTACCAATATCGGGTACTTCCGTTCGGCCTAGCTCTCTCTCCCCGAACATTTACGAAATGTATGGATGCAGCTCTGGCTCCGGACTCCAGGGACATCCACATTTTGAATTATATCGACGATTGGTTGATTTTAGCTCAATCGGAGCATCTGGCGGCTCGACATCAAGATGTTGTTCTCGCTCATATCAAGAAACTGGGGTTGAGGCTCAATGCCAAGAAAAGTGCTATCTCCACTACAGAGGACCTGTACAGAGGTCTGTACGCATTTCCCCCGATTGCTCTGCTCCCAGGAGTTCTGGAAAGGGTTCGCCGGGACGGGGTCAATCTACTGTTGGTAGCCCTGTACTGGCCGGCTCGAGTATGGTTTGCGGACCTGGTGTCTCTCCTCGTCGGCTCTCCTCTGGAGATTCCGATCAGGAGGGACCTTCTCTCTCAGGCGAGTGGGTCGATCCTTCACCCTCGCCCAGAACTGTGGAAACTTTGGGCTTGGCCTCTGAGGGGGCCCAGCTCTTAAGTTCAGGTCTCTCAACCGTGGTTGTTGAGACATCCTCCATTCCAGAGCTCCTTCCACGAGGAAGTTATATGCCTTGAAGTGGAGATTTTTCACTTCTTCGTGTGGAGAACACCAGCTGGACCCAGTTAACTGCCCAGTGGGTGCAGTGCTGGAGTTCCTGCAGGAGCGTTTCTCCTCAGGGCTATCCCCCTCCACACTAAAGGTGTACGTGGCGGCACTAGCTGCTTACCATGTCCCTTTCAGTGGAGTCTCTTTGGGGAGACACCCGCTTATAACATGCTTTCTTCGTGGTTCTCTGAGGCTGAGGCCAGCAGTTCACACGAGGGTGCCGACCTGGCCATCGTACTAGAAGGTCTCTCCCTAGCACCGTTCGAGCCCATTGAAGAGGTTCCTGAGAAATCCGTCACTCTAAAGACTATCTTTCTTCTCGTTATTTCGTCTCTCAAGAGAATTGGAGACATTCAAGCACTCTCGGTTCCCCCCTCGTGCCTGGAATTCTCGCCTGGTATGGTGAATGCGTTCCTCCATCCTAGGCCATGTTCCCTAGGACCCTAGGAACATGACCCTATGTTCCTAGGGTCCCTTCTAATGTTGCTAGACCTATAGTTCTGCAGGCTTTCTGTCCTCCTCCCTTTATGTCGTCAGATCAGGAGAAACTTAATTTACTCTGCCCAGTTAGGGCTTTAGATGCTTATGTCCACAGAGCTGCCCTGTGGAGGAAGTCTGAACAGTTGTTCGTTTGCTTTGGGCCACCCAGGAAGGGGTGTCCTGCATCTAAACAGAGGATGAGCAAGTGGGTGGTTGAGGCCATTTCACTTGCTTACGATTCGGCTGGTTAGCCTTCACCCTTGGCTGTACGAGCTGACTCGACTAGGAGTATGACTGCTTCCAAAGCTTTATTGTCAGGAGTTTCTCTCCATGTTGTCTGTGATGCGGCAGGCTGGTCCTCCAGGCTGAACAGGGAACGAGACGCTGCGTCGTTCTGCCATACTCCCGACATGCCCGTTAGCACTTGCTTCGGCCTATCAGAAGCTGGCGCGCTTGTGTTTTTGAGGTGCTTTATAGTTTCCTGGTCGATGACGTCACCCGCCTATGACGTTCCGTCTCTCCATTGGACTGATTTCATACGTGCTTCAGGACGCACACACGCAGGGGCGTTCCCACAGCGTTGACTTAGCGTCTCGTTCCTTGTTCAGGGAACTAGGGTTACATACGTAACCGAGACGTTTTGTATACTTACTTAATTTAAATACACTTTAGCGACATTACAAGTCTTATCACTAGAATGTTTTATGTTTATTGAAGGCGGGATTTACAATTTGGAACCTTTACAACATATTCTGTATTCATTTTTTTGGAGTCATTAATATGTATTTTATTTTTTTCTAATTTCATTAGTTTTGAATTCAGTTAACGAAAAATTTTTCAGATTAATTTAATTTTTGTTTTAGTTTTCATTAACAATAATAACACTGACTAAACTCCAAGAACAACATCTTCATATAGTCTTGGCTTGTTAATAATGATTTTATTTAATTCAATAATTCATTCTGCAGTCAGATATGGTATAATTGCTATAATAAACCTAATATGCATTGAAAAGAGGCATGTAATTCCAAACCTGTATGACTTTCTTTCTTCTATGGAAGAGTCTTGTCCCATCATGGCCGCCGCTCCAGAGACAAAACAAGATATTGTGAAAGATGTATGTATAATGAAAGTTAATGGAGTCCAAAGTTGTTTGAATCTCAGCATTGTCTTTTTTTGCGTTCCACCGAAGAAATGCATACAGGTTTGGAATGACAGTCTAGAGCAGGGGTGCCCAACCCTGCTCCTGCCGATCGACTGTCCTGCACAGTTTATCTCCAACCCTAATTAAACACACCTCGTCCCCTTGGAATTATAAGGTTCTATCTGACATTTTTGTCAAAATTGAGTTATTCACATATTCTTATTCGGTGACAACTTATTTACATTATGTGATGTGTTTTTTAAGTTGTGTACATTGTGGGACTTTTTATTGAAAAAACAAAAAGGTTCTATCTACAAAATCGAACTCTAACTTGGCTCTATAAGGTTCTATCTGCGTGAGCCAATCAGCACTTCGAATGCACAGAAGAGGACCAATCAGAATCAACTTTATATGTCATGTCGCCAGCTTTTTCCTTGAAGACAAAAAGAAACCCCATAAAGGCATAATGCTATACATTTACAGTAAATTAAATATTCACTAAATTGTGTAGTGTTATGAAGTGGCTTCAATTAGGCAATTTTCTTTATAGTGTATTGGTTATTATTATTAATTATCAATGAGGTTATTATTAATAACTATTATTATTATAGTTATTATTATTTGAATTATACAAATATGCAGTGAGTAAATTGAATATAAAAAAAAAACATTTGTGTGTGTGTGTGCGCGCTAATGTGTGAAAGTGTGTGTGTGTGTGTGTGTGAGTGAAAGTGTGTGACAGTGTGTGTGTGTGTGTGTGTGTGTGTGTGTGTGTGTGTGTGTGTGTGTGTGTGTGTGTGTGAAAGTGTGTGAGTGTGTGTGTGTGACAGTGTGTGTGTGTGTGTGTGTGTGACAGTGTGTGTGTCTGTGTGTGTGTGTGTGTGTGACAGTGTGTGTGTGTGTGTGTGTGTGTGTGTGTGTGTGTGTGACAGTGTGTGTGTGTGTGTGACAGTGTGTGTGTGTGTGTGTGTGTGTGTGTGTGTGTGTGTGTGTGTGTGTGTGTGTGTGTGTGTGTGAAAGTGCGTGACAGTGTGTGTGTGTGTGTGTGTGTGTGTGTGACAGTGTGTGTGAAAGTGTGTGTGTGTGTGTGTGTGTGACAGTGTGTGTGTGTGTGTGTGTGTGTGTGTGTGAGAGTGTGTGTGTGTGTGTGTGTGTGTGACTGTGTGTGTGTGTGTGTGTGACAGAGTGTGTGTGTGTGTGTGTGTGTGTGTGTGACAGTGTGTGTGTGAAGGTGTGTGTGTGTGTGTGTGTGTGTGTGTGTGTGTGTGTGTGTGTGTGTGTGTGTGTGTGTGTGACAGTGTGTGTGTGTGTGTGTGTGTGTGTGTGTGTGTATGTGTGTGTGTGTGTGTGTGAGAGAGGGGGTGTGTGTGTAAGTGAGAGAGGGGGTGTGTGTGTGACAGTGTGTGTGTGTGACAGTGTGTGTGTGTGTGTGTGTGTGTGTGTGTGTGTGTGTGTGTGTGTGTGTGTGTGAGTGAGAGAGGGGGTGTGTGTAAGTGAGAGAGGGGGTGTGTGTGTGTGATTAAAAAATTAGTCTGACATTTTTTTGTGATCATATAGTCAGTGAATCATTTTTCAATGATTATTAAACTTTATGAATTAATTTGCTGAAGCATGTCGATTTTCTTGTAGTTTTTAAAGTCTTAAAATGTCTTAATTTTTACAATATTAAGCCTTAAAGGTCAAATAGTTAACAATTTCATTGATGGTGTCTTAATTACAACAATAAACGTTAGCATGTTATTTCAGCCATACTGATGTCTAGAGAGAAAGCCATTATACCTGGCCCACTTTAGCTGGAATAAAGTCCTGCTCAGATGTATTACAGTAGCTGCTTTCTGTCTAAACAAAAGAAAGATTAAAGTAACAATTTCTGCAATAATGTGTTTAATTACCCACCAAATTGGTAACGAAAATTAAGATTCTGCACTGGACAAAATATTTAGACCAACCTTGCTTAATTTGAAATGTCCTAAATACATGGAAGTGCTAAAAAATATGAAATAAATGTCATAGAAAGGATCAAATTTAACTTTCTAACACATGTTGAGATATTGTTACAACATTAATTTTATATTTCATGTTCAAATAATGTTTTGGCAGATAGAACCTTATAATTCTAAGCGAAAAGTGTTTTTTTAGAATTAGAAGGTTCTATCTGCATTTGACCCATTTAAAAAAAAAACATTTACAAATTTGAGAGGGTTTTGATATTGTACATTTAGAATACATTTAGGGTCCCTGTTATTTTCATGTTTGAAAGAAACTTGTTCCCCATATAAATTTTCCTATATGTAATGCAAAAACTTTGAAGCTCAATATCTCAAAACTGCTCAGAACGCAGATAGAACCTTATAATTCCAAGGGGACGACCTGCCTTTAATTTTCAAGTGATCCTGAAGACCTTAATTGGTTGCTTCAGATCCTGAAGACCTTAATTGGTTGCTTCAGGTGTGTTTGATTAGGGTTGGAGATGAACTGTGCAGGACAGTCAATCGGCAGGAGCAGGGTTGGGCACACCTGGTCTAGAGCAAGGGTGCCAAACCCTGCTCCTGCCGATCGACTGTCCTGCACAGTTTATCTCCAACCCTAATTAAACACACCTGCCTTTAATTTTCAAGTGATCCTGAATACCTTAATTGGTTGCTTCAGGTGTGTATGATTAGGGTTGGAGATGAACTGTGCAGGACAATTGATCGGCAGGAGCAGGGTTGGGCACACCTGGGGCCTCATGTACAAAGACTTGCGTTGAATTCATACTAAAACATTGCGTACGGACAAAGCTGTAAATGTGCGTACGCACAAAAAAAACAGATGTATGAATCTCTGCATACGAAGGATCCCACGCATATTCTCTTTGTACATCCCAATTAACGTAAAAATGAGCGCACATGCACGAGCACAACGCCCCACCCAGACTCCCCCCTTAATTAAATACATTTAAATATGGTAATGAGTCCACTTTGGCAAAAGAAAGGAGTAAGAAAATGGCTAAAACAAGCGGTAAGAAGCGAAACTTTACACAAAGTGAATCGGAGGTGCTACTATCGGAGGTAGAAACAAGAAAAAAAAATATTTGGAACTTTGTCCTCCGGAATTAATAACAAAAGGAAAAAAAATGAGTGGGAGAGTTTGGCTGATGCCGTCAATGCGGTGGGATCTGAAAGTCGCACTGTAAATGACCTTAAAAAGAAATGGTCTAACATAAAGGTGGACGTTAAATGGAGAACCGCTGCGCACCGACAAAGTGTGGGCAGAACAGGCAGTGGTAAAGGGGTCGATGAACTTACACCCTTTGAGCAGAGAGTTGCCTCAATTATGGGTGACACTTTACTCTCTGGAGTAGTATCTGCTGCTGTGGGAGACTCGGATTTACTACAGGACTGCTACGAAGGTAACCAATATTATCTGCACATTTATTGAATGGAAATGTTTCCGATTCACATATGCAAATTCTTCTTCAGATGGCGCCTTTATAGCAATGTGTGTGCAGTCGATCGCTCCGATTACATTAGGAAAACCGGCTATCGCTGCAAATTGCGTTTTAATGTTTGGCTGGTCAACTGCATCATATGGGAACCTTATATACCTGGTAGACATGCGGATGATCCCGACCCATACCGCTGGCATTGCGTGGCTCAAAGACGACTGGCTTATTCCTGAGCGGTCAGCCAGTTCCCTTTGGAAAGAACCAGTTGCCAGGAAACCAAGTGTTGTCAGCACCTGCAAGGGAACGGGTATTGCGTGGTTCCTTGCTGTCTCTCTCTCTCTAGATTCGGACCCAACTCAGCACAGAGCTCCAAGAGGATAGCCCTTGGAAATCTGAAACGGCTGATAAGCCAGTCATCATCCTGGGCCAGAAAATCATTGGGGTCCCTAAAAACTCGTTCTCTTCGGATTCTGCCATTAGCAATGTCCTCTAATAAGGCCAAAGCTGCAATTGCCATAGACTAAGGGTTGTATCAATTTGCATATGCTTTTATATGTTCTTACTTAATTGCATAATTGATAGAATATTCCCATAAGGCTTGTGTGACAATATATGTAAATTATTTTATAAATTGCAAATTAATAGCAATGCTTCCCACAGGTGGTAGTGCGATAGATTTGTAGAACAATTTGTTGTGTAATGTTTGCAACTTTACTTCATTGCCTGTAAGAGTCGCCAACGGACAAAAACTATGAGAAATGTACGTACGCCAGACATGAAATTGGCGTGGAGGAACGCACATTCTCACGTTAATTTCATTGTTAGTACATCCGACCGTGAGCGTGAAAGCTGGCGTAAGCAAAGTTTTTGTGCATACGCAAGATTGATACATGAGGCCCCTGGTCTAGAGCATAATGCCTTACAAGTGATTAAATTCATCAGTACAAGTATGGAAAATACTTAAATCAAAACAAGATCTTTTAACCTTTTCTTAGTAAAATATGCTTTAATATAACATTTATGTATGTATTAAGAATTACTGCAGCTCTTAAAGTATGAGTGAGTAAGTGTGTGCTTTTAAAGGCTAAATATAACTATAATACCTCTTTGGTCAGTTTTCAATATTGATTACTGAAACAATAGTGTGTTCTAGGGCAGGTAAAAAAGACATTGACAGTTTAGAGAAATACGATGGTAATATTTGAGAGCTGTATAATTTCCTCAGGTTTACCTTCCTCTCAGGAATATTTTCACAGGTTAGCAGTAGTCTATGTCCCCTACAGTCATTTAGAGATGGAAAAAGTACATTGTAGACCTCAGAGCTGCTCTTATGAACAGTGAAAGCATTGTGGTAGGAAAGTCTGAACTCGAGTTCAGTTCCCAAAACGGAGAACTATGTTGAAGAGCAAAAAAGTCCAAGTTGTTTAATAGACAGTGACTTTCACCGCACAACCCAGGGGCAGAAGGAGAGGTCACTGCACTCAGGTCAGATACCACATCCTACACACATCCGTCCTCAGTGTATTAGCATTTGTTACAACTTTCACAAAGTTCTGATACAGTAGTTATCTTATAGCAATGCTTCATATGTCAAATAATTTATGTTCCTTGTGGTTCCCAACAAGCCTCTATTTATGATGCAGGACTACGAGTTGGCCTACTTGTTTGTCTGTCTGTGGAATAACTAAGGCCATTGTTCTACAATTGCAGTATCATCTTCAGAATAGCTTTGCTTTATTTTATTTTAACTATTGAAACTGGCCTTGACAATAATGCACCTTGATCGACAAACAATACAGTGTAGCAGCTTTCACCTGAAGCACTCTGCCCTCCTAATAATGCATCAACAATCTGCAACAAAATACATCAGTATTTTCCCACTGTGACTCAGATCAGTGATTGTTGGGTTGTCAATAAGCACTGACAGGAGTGTGCGCGCTCTTGACTATGACGGCCCTGACCTCTTGTTGACAATGTGACACTCTTTTCATGCACTAATATTGTAAAACTAAATTTGAATTGTTTCATGGAACTGGCTTTAGCTTAGAGCCAAAAGAGTATTACAGAGAAGCATGAAACACTCTGGACTATGTTTATTGATTGCATAAAACAGTGAAAACCCAGTATTTACAACCAGTTGTAAGACTGAATTTTTAATTTAAACAAATGTCTAACCCTAAATATTAAACTTCAGCAAGTACACTGTTCTGCAGGTTTGTGCTTCAGACAATGAAAGATACATCAAATTGGTGTGGTGTCGTACTACTTTTTAAAGTGTTATAAAGATACACATGGCATGTGATAAAGAAACATCCATTGATTTGCACTAATGGCGGGACATATCTCTAGACACAATTTCATAGAAAATTGGGGATGGGCTCTTTTGACTTTGGCCATTTGGAAACCAGAAATGGCATAGTAATGCGCTAAAAACATTGAAAATTTACATGAGCAAATGCCATAGTCTCACGCAGCCAAACCTTCAGACTGACAGCAGAAGGTCTGGACTCTATCGCAGCTTTCATTGGCCAAGAGGACTTCAATTGACATGTAAAGCAACCAATCAAAATGTGTGTTGTTCAAAGTCATGTTTAGGGACATTAAAATGTAAAGTCAATGTTCCTACGATAACAGACCGGCGTGCATCTAATACATATTTCATTTGTAACCCTGGATGACAAAACCAGTCACATTAGAGATACAACAATTTGAAAATCTGGAATCTGAGGGTGCAAAAAAATCAAAACATAAAGAAAATCGCCTTTAAAGTTGTCCATTTATGTGCGTGATTGTGCTGCATTCACTCACAAAAATGTTTTATATATTTACAGTTGGAAATTTACTAAATATCTTCATGGCACATGATCTTTACTTAATATCCTAATGATTTTTGGCATAAAAGAAAAATCAATAATTTTGACCAATATACACAATACAGTGTTTAGTTGATCCTGATAAGCATTCATTGTCACAGTTGTAAACACAACAGCTTTCTTCTTCAAAGATGTGTTTTGCCATCATGACGGTTTTATCTCCAGGTGGACTATTAAAGAACTACAACACACACGTCTCCTGGAAATCCTATAGAATTCAACTAGTCAGATAACGATTTAGTAACTCATTTTGTGTCCCTAATGCATCAGACGTTTAGCCATAGAGTGCCGAAGTTATGACGTCACTTTGTAGGACAACTCGGAAGTTAGCGGCGCATGGGTTCCCTCGATCGAAAAGCTATGCATTTTCCCCATAGACTTTTGGAAAATCGCAAAAAATAAGATCTGTGTTCAACAAAGAGTTGTGACCCTTACACGTTTTGTCTATCAAGATAATCTTTACAAGTTAATCCAAAATTTATACATTTTATAAGATTATGCAGACACAATAAAGTTTAAAAAACCACAAGCAGGTTATAACTGGTGTGTTTTATGTCATAGATCAAAACGTGAAAATATTTAGAGGCTTTGTTAACCACAGACCTTATTTCAGGCGATTTAGCAAAAACCCATTCAAAAAACCCATAGACTTTAGGGCGAGGGAACCGGAAGTGCTAAAATGCTAACTCACTTCCGTGTTTTGGCCTACACAGTGACGTCATAACTTCGGCACTCTATTGGTCAATGGGCATGATGTGTACAGCTGAGACTAGAAACTGCATAACACCACGAAGAGGTCAAGGTTTGGCTGCCTCTGCTGGTAGATACTTTGAATGGTTGAAACATCTGGCTCCAAAAAAGAAAAATGTCTTTCTTAATTGATGGCCATTTTATATACACTACCATTTAAAAGTTTGGGGTCAATAGTTTTTTTTTTTTTTTAAGAAATTAATACTTTTATTCAGCAATGATGCATAAATTGATCAACAGTGACAGTATAATGTTAGAAAAGATAAATAAATAAGTTTGTTTTTGTAGTAATTTCAAACAAAGAGGTCACTGGAAAGCAGTATGTCCTAAAGACATTTTGTAGAACAAACACAAGTGTGCAGTCTATTAAGAATTAATCTAGCTGGAGTCTTCAGGGTCTCCCCATTGATTATTTGATTAAGATATACACTTAGAGAAGCTCATCAGGCAGGCATAAGTCATGGTGGTATTGTAAATGAGGGTTAACTCCAGGCTAAGTCAATAAAGATAGGTGAAAATCATAATTAATTTGTTTGCCCGTAGTTTGCCCACACTCCTTAATATCTGTTACATAAGGTGCAGTCCTACTGAGTGAACTATAATCACTAACTATAGTCTGCTAACTATAGTCTGAAAAGCATACTTAATTTTAATATTATTAGCGTACTTTATTATAATATTACTCTTACCATTTGTGCAGTATGCATAATGTGCATATAATGCAAATGTTCTGTATGCATTCTGTATTGAATTAAAAATGCAAAATGACCATAGTAACTGGATGCCACCTACTGAATTAAACCTGCAGCGTAGCAATATGACAAACTTAATAGTAATGGAACAACAGTGTAGCATATTATTGTTTACTGTTGTGTATGTACTTTTTACATTTGTATTTTTTGTAACAGTAGGCAATTTTTAGTGAATGCTGCGCAGTGTTTTAGCATTATATGTTTAATATTAGCATTTAACATTCTTTCTTCTGTGGAACCATCATTGGTGTCCAATATTGTTTGGGCCATAAAACTCTCCAAAATATATTATTTTGTGTTCCATGGAAGAAAACAAGTCATGGGGTTGAGTAAATTAATTTTCATTTCTGCCTGAACTATCAATTTAATACACATGGTCTTACTGTGAACAATTCATCAACAAAAAAATAGTTATATAATTGTGTATTGTTCTCATTCAATAGAGCATTTGATTGTACAGTAAATATTCAATATTTTGGGTTAATTTTCATGACTGAGAAAGACTGTACATTTTTAATGTGTTTAATGCTAAAAGGTAAATTTGTCAAATTGAAGGAGTATAACATATAGATGAGCTCAAAGCTAATAGACACAGTCTAAAAAAACACCAGTTATTATTTTTTAAATGGCATGTTCTAAGTTTTGTTATTAAATTATAATATTAAATGTTTAAATATGATGGCTTTTAACCTATAAGGCATACTGTATCATATTTAATGCACAGATTTCTAAGATCTCTAAATTATAAACAATCAAAACTTTGGTAAAAAAATGGCTAGTTGTACACAATCTACATGCCTTCTGTCATATGATTGATAGTGTTATGATGCCAGTCTGTGTTCCCCTGTCGTTTCATGTTAGTAGTTCCCCGTTAAGTCTATTAGTCGTTTGCCCCTGTATTTAAGCCCTGTGTTTCAGTCCAGTCCTTGTGAGTTCTTGTGTGTGTGTGTATGTGTTTTGTTTTGAAGCTGTAGCATTGATGTTAGTTTTTTCGTGCCTGAGTCTTGTTCCTAGCCTGAGTCTTCGCCTAGTTTTCAGTTCAACGAATAAAGTGAGTGTGCTGCATTTGGATCCTGCTTCCTCTTCACTTCAACCTCTTCATAACTGAAGAACTCACCACACCGAGATCCAGCAGCCTTGCCAACCCTGTACCCAGACATCCAAATCTTGCGTCTCCGTCAGGAGGATCGATCCATTGAGGACTACGTTGCAGATTTTGTCGAACTGGCACATCTCGTGCAAATGAGCACCGAATGCCTGATGATCTTTTTATGTGGAGGATTATCAGAACCACTCCGGTCTATGATGCCCGACCATGATCCACACGGCTCGTTGGAACAATATATCGACCTGGCCCTTTTGCTGAGCGGTTCGGCATTTACTGTGGGCTTGGCGGATGAAGAACCCTGCGAACCCGCAGTACCCCCTGAGCCTAAGTTCCTTCATGTCAGTCCCGCTGAGACCGATCTGCCAGAGCTTATTCCTGCCGAGCCCTCATTTCACGTCAGCTCTGTCGAGCCTGAGCTCCACATCAGCCCTGTAGATTCAGAGCCTCTCCAGCCAGAGCCTGTACAGCCAGAGCCTGTCCAGCCAGAGCCCTCGCCGCTGGTCCCGTCCAGTCCCGAGCCCTCGCCGCTGATCCCGTCCAACCCAGAGCCTTCGCCGCTGGTCCTGTCCAGTCCAGAGCCCTCTCGCTCTCGGAGGAGGAGGAGGAGGAGGAAGACTTCCTGATTCCCACTGGGCCCGGAGGTCACTCCTAGGCCTGCTGTCAGCCCAGAGACCGTCTCCTTGCCCTGCCGGCGCCGCCCAAGCTCCTTGCCTTGCCGGCGCCACCCAAGCTCTTTGCCCTGCTGGCGCCGCCCAAGCTCCTTGCCCTGCTGCCGCCGCCTAAGCTCCTTGCCCTGCCGGCGCCGCCTAAGCTCCTGGCCCTGCCTGCTTCTCCGGTCAAGATGGCCGCCGTCGAGCCAGTATCCCCTTAGCCGGTGTTCGGTCATGAGCCGGAGCCTGCTCCAACCTTTGACCCCATAGCTACCCACAAAAATTTTTTTTGGGGGGGCAGTAGGCCACCGCCATGGCCACCCGAAGGGTCCTCACCGCCATGGCCGCCCAAAGGGTCCTCACCGCCGTGGCCACCAGAAGGGTCCTCACCGCCGTGGTCGCCCGAAGGGTCCTCACCGCCGTGGCCGCCCGAAGGGTCCTCACCGCCGTGGCCGCCCGAGGGGTCGTCTCCGCCGTGGCTGCTCGAGGGGTCTTCTCTGCCCTGGTCGTCTGCACAGCCTGCTCCGCCCTGGTCGCCTGCTTCGCCCTGGTCGCCTGCTCCGCCCTGGCCGCCTGCGCATCCTTCTCCGCCCTGGACGCCTGCGCATCCTTCTCCGCCCTGGCCGCCTGCGCATCCTGCTCCGCCCTCGTTCCATGGCCCCGGTCCGCACATGTTCCATCGCTCAGCTCCGCCCACGTTCCAGGGCCCAGGCCCACCCACGTTCCACGGCCCAGTCCCACCATTGCCTGAGCGGACCTGGCCCTCCATCCCTCCCCCAGGACCGCCTCCGCTCCGCCACCCTCCTGAACTGTCTGTGTCTCCTGTTTTTATGGGTGTCGGGAGCCGCCCTTAGAGGGGGGGCTATGTTATGATGCCAGTCTGTGTTCCCCTGTCGTTTCATGTTAGTAGTTCCACGTTAAGTCTATTAGTCTCCCCAGGTGTTTCTCATTGACCACGCCCCCTTGTTATCCTGTTTAGATCGTTTGCCCCTGTATTTAAGCCCTGTGTTTCAGTACAGTCCTTGTGAGTTCTTGTGTGTGTGTTTTGTTTTTAAGCTGTAGCGTTTATGTTAGTTGCTTCGTGCCTGAGTCTTGTTCCTAGCCTGAGTCTTCGCCTGGTTTTCAGTTCAACGAATAAAGTGAGTGTGCTGCATTTGGATCCTGCTTCCTCCTCGCTTCAACCTCTTCATAACAGATAGCTTATACTTTGTTAGCAAAAAAGTAATCAAATATGATCCCTCAGGCTTTTTAAAAATGTTTATTTATAGATCTCTCAGTCTTCATTATACTGCAATGCATTGTTTTGCCCTCCACAATTAAAACTATCAAATCAAAATATCATCTTACTAAGACATATGTTGGGAGATATGGATTGACAGCTGATATTTATATACATTTTATATAAGTAGTCTGCTAAGACTGCAATACTGTTATAAATATATTTTTGATTTACATTACAATCCATTTCATCTTACTTTTTGAATATAACTGAGTTGTTTTTTTCCCCACTTTACTTTTTCATGTTCAATAAACTGATCCATTAAAAAAACAAAAAATCTGACTACTATTTCATATGTTAAATGGCTATAATTGTTTTATTTGTATTGGTATTTATATTGGTGATTTTGGCCTTGATAGTATTTGGTATCAGACTGAAGTGTAAATAAGGAGTATCGTCTAACCTATTCCTCACCCGTGTGGGTTAATGCAAGTTATAAAGAAGGTCAGTCCTGTGTCTTGACTGATGAGTGGAGCGACAGTCTACTGCTAAGTGGTCTAGGACACTGCTAGGAGACTGGCTGGGAGTTTGAGTGAATGAATGACATATCGTTTTCATGGAAGTGATGGCCAGGCGGATGTCCGCTCTCCTCATGGCCGGATGCCCAAATAACATCAGCTGTTCACATGGAATGATGGAGAAAAATATCCCTCGGTTGACATCAAGATCAAGGTGACCGTGTGTTGAAGGGGATCAGCTATAAGGCTGGACAGAGGGGATCTAAACCTGTCTAACCCACCTGCAGTCAAGCTTTTACTGAATCAGAGGGCTGCGGTGGTGCTTTGATAGATGGCACTGGGAATGAGGATATTAGTCCCCTCTGTGAAGCTGTTGTGTGGAGTTGGAGTGAATAATTAGTCGGAGTGCAGCAGTTCACATTTCTCACAGTTTGGTTTGCATCACGTTTTGGTTCAGTAAATACTTTGTAGGGTGCTATTAGGGGTGCACAATTAGATTTGCATTTTGTGAAATGTCACAGCAGATATGAACAGTTCTGTTGTCACCATCAAAGATTATTAGGACACATTGGTTACTAGGAAACATCATGAGGGTTCATCATCTCACACACCAGAGATACGAATAAGAGCGATGTTCCAGAAAAAAAAAAAAGAAATCAATCAGTGTGCTGCTCAAATTAGTGAGGGTGCTGTAGCAGTTAAAGTGAAGATGTAATGAGTATAGACAATAGAACGTCTACGGTTACGTATGTAACCCTCATTCCCTGAGTAGGGAACGGAGACGTTACGTCGGATGATGACGAATGGGGTTTCGCTTAGAAAGCCTATCAACTTCGAGTATTACAAAACGAGCCAATGGCAAAGAAATGCCATGGGTCTGCGGAATTTGCATGACGTAACTCCGCCCCACCTCGTGGGTATAAAAGGAGGAAGTCCGCAACAGCAGTTTATGTTACTTCGCTGAGGAGCCAAGACTGAGCTCAGGCGATCCCCGCGGTACAGCGGAAAGTGTCAGGCAGACGTAACGTCTCCGTTCCCTACTCAGGGAACGAGGGTTACATACGTAACCGTAGACGTTCCCTTTCGTTGTCACTCCGAGTTACGTCGGATGACGACGAATGGGGTTACCAGTCTAATCACGCCACCTTCTCAGCTGTCTTCTAGTGCCCTGCGTAAACAGAGATCCCTGTCATAGACAGACGAAGGACTCCATTTAACACAGGAATACCAAGGTACACTGGGAAGCATATCCCAAGCTAGGGGAAGTATGCAATTAATGCCAACCCAGAGGGGGGGACTTAGAGAATTCACATATGACCCGAAGGAAGCATATGGAGAACACTGGGGTGTCCAGCCACAGGTGGAATATTTCAACCCCAGGGGTGGCAAGGTGGCTTGCCAAGGGAAAGACACATGCTCAGAGAGGCTTACAGTGGAAATACACATGTGGGGGTCGCTCAAGGGAGGGACCAGGCACACGGGAGGCACCTAGCCGACGCGCAGGCAAGAGACACTGGCGCCGACGTCAGGAGTGCTGGAGGAGCTCAGGGCTTTCGGGGAAGCTCACCTGAGGAGAATATCGCACATATCCAGTCCGTGGAGTGGAATGGCGAGCAAGCGAAGACACCTGAGCGGGTCCGGTACTAGCTAGTTGAAGCGAGTACATGAGAGGACACTGGCTCCACTCGGAGATTACAGAATCTGGCGAATGTGTTAGGTGTCGCCCAGCCTGCAGCTCTGCAGATGTCTGTTAGCGAGGCGCCATGCGCTAGAGCCCAAGAGGATGCCACACTCCGGGTGGAGTGGGCCATCACACAAAGGGGTCACGGTCGACCTTGCTGCTGGTAGCCCAAGCAATGGCGTCCACTATCCAGTGAGACAACCTTTGCTTGGAGAGAGCCTTTCACTTCAGCTTCTCACCATAACAGACAAAGAGCTGGTCTGAGGACCTGAAACACTGCGTCCTGTCTACATAGGCGCGAAGAGCGCGTACTTGACAGAGCAGTGCCAAGGCTGGGTCTGCCTCCTCTGGGGGCAGCGCTTGCAGGTTCACCACCTGGTCCCGAAAGGGAGTGGTAGGAACCTTGGGCACATATCCGGGCCGGGGTCTCAGGATCACGTGAGAGAAGCCGGCCCGAATTCCAGGCACGCTTCGTCGACGGAGAATGCGTGCAGGTCCCCTGCCCTCTTGATGGAGGCCAGTGCAACCAGGAGCGCTGTCTTCATTGACAGAAACTTAAGCTCAACTGATTGCAGGGGCTCAAGGGGAGCACTCTTCAGGGCAGTTAGACCACTGAGAGGTCCCAAGAGGGAACGAGAGGAGGGGGAGGAGGATTTAGTCACCTCGCTCCTCTCAGGAACTTGATGACCAGGTCGTGCTTCCCTACCGACTTACCTTCGACCAGGTCATGGTGTGCGGCAATAGCGGCAACATAGACCTTAAGGGTGGAGGGAGACAGCCTTCGCTCCACCCCTGCTGAAGGAAGGAAAGCACAACGCTGATCGAGCATCTCCGGGGGTCTTCTCGGTGAGAAGAGCACCAGTCGATGAAGAGGTTCCACTTCAACGCATAGACGTGTCTCGTGGACGACGCTCTAGCGGAAGTGATGGTAGCCGCCACCGCTGGTGGAAGGGTACTCAAACCTACCTCGAGCCGTCCAGGAGCCACACGTGGAGGCTCCAGAGATCGGGGCGAGGGTGCCACAGGGTGCCCGGTCCCTGAGAAAGGAGGTCCTTCCTCAGAGGAATGGGCCAGGGAGGTGCTGTCGCGAGGAGTACAAGTTCGGGGAACCAGGTCCGGGTGGGCCAATACGGCGCGACCAGAATGACCTGCTCCTCGTCCTCCCTGACCTTGCGCAAATTCTGCGCAAGAAGGCTCACTGGGGGAACGCATATTTGCGGCCCGGCGGCCAGCTGTGCGCCAGTGCATCCGTGCCGAGAGTGCCCTCGGACAGGAAAAAATACAGGGCGCAATGGGTCGAGTCGTGAGAGGCAAACAGATCTATCTGTGCGCCCCCGAACTGGTCCCAAATCAGCTGAACCGACTGGGGATGGAGTCGCCATTCTCCAGGGAGGGGCTGAAGCCGTGAGCTCGTCGGCTGCACAGTTCAGAGCTCCGGGAATGAAAAAGGCTCGAAGCGACCTCAGATGCTTCTGACTTCATAGGAGGAGGTGGCGGGCGAGTTGTGACATACGGCGGGAGCGTAGACCACCTTGACGGTTGATGTACGCTACAGTAGCGTCATTGTCTGATCGGACTAGTACGTGTTGACCCCTGAGCAACGCCGGGAAGCGGTGCAGGGCAAGGCGTACTGCCAACAACTCGAGGCAATTGACATGCCATAGCCGCTGGGGTTCTGTCCAGGAGCCCCCAGCAGCATGTCCATTGCACATGGCGCCCCAGCCCGTGGTGGAGGCATCTGTTGAGACAACAACATGCCGGGAAGCTCGTTCCAGGGGGACACCCGCCTTGAGAAAACTGAGGTTCGACCACGGGGTGAAGAACTGATGGCAGGTCGGAGTAACTGGTACTCGGAGCGTGCCTTGTTGCCATGCCCACCTCGGGACTCGGTCGCGAAGCCAGAGCTGAAGCGGTCTCATATGAAGCAATCCGAGCGGCGTGACCGCGGCTGCAGATGCCATATGCCCCAGGAGCCTCTGAAACTGTTTCAGTGGAACCGCACTCTTGCCCTCGAGCAAGTCAGCAGTGACTGCGCGCGCTCCCTCGTAAGCTGCGCGGACATGGCGACCGATGTCCAACCCGAGAAAAGAGATCCTCTGCACGGGGCAAAGTTTGCTCCTCTCCCAGTTGACCCGAAGGCCCAGACGAGCTAGGTGCCGGAGCACTAGGTCCCTGTGTTCGCAAACCTGATCTCGAGAGTGAGCTAGGATCAGCCAGTCTTCGATATAACTCAGGACGCGAACCCCGTGTTCCCGAAGGGGAACAAGGGCAGCCTCGACGACCTTCGTGAAGATGCGAGGAGACAGGGCCAGCCGAAAGGGAGGACCGCGTACTGGTATGCCTGCCCCTCGAAAGCAAACCGAAGGAACGGTCTGTGTCGAGGAAGAATGGAGACATGAAAGTAGGCGTCCTTCAGGTCGATCGCTGAAAACCAATCCTGGGGCCGAATGCATTCGAAAACGCGTTTGGCGGTGAGCATCTTGAACGGCAGCCTGTGAAAGGAGCGGTTCAGCATGCGCAAGCCCAGGATTGGCCGTAACCCACCGGTTTTCTTGGGGACAATGAAGTAGGGGCTGTAGAAGCAGGACCTCATCTCGGCTGGAGGGACAGTCTTGATTGCACCCTTCGCCAGCAGGGTGGCAATCTCTGCTCTCAAGATGAGATCTCTGCTCTCATTGCCATCGACCAAAGTGGAGCGGACTCCCCTGAAGCGGGGAGGAGACAGTGCGAACTGAATCGCATAGCCGAGCCTGACGGTCCGCGTGATCCAGCGGGACAGACGGGGAAGCTCTAACCAGGCTCCCAAGAACTGAACCAGCGGGATCATACGAACGACAGGCGTCCCCCCGGAGGGGCAGCGAAGCGGAGTAACTGGCCCAGACGTGGACGGCATAGCGGTCCGGTGTGGGGGCACAGTTAGCAACTGCGCCCTGGCAGAGGGGGCCAGGGGAGGACCAGGCTGGTCGTCCCGCGGGGGCCTGCTCTGCCAGGGGTCTGGCGACGGAGGGGGACAGGGGCGAAGCGGTCCGTGGACGGCACGCCGTGTCAACCACCTCTGGGACAGAGGGGGACGAGGAGAGCACGGCTAGTGGGCGGCGCTCTGTGTCGTCCGAGAACTCTGTGTGCTCAGAGACGGGAGAGTCAGTTCTTTGGAGAATAAGGATTCTTCCCCGGCCCTCCACCGGGGAAAGGAGTGGTCCTGCTACCAACTCCTGGAAAGAACTGAGTCCCATCTCTGAGGAGCCCCTCTCAAGAGCGCCGCCTAACCTGGCGTGTAGCGGGGGGCGGGGCTGGAGAGGGCTGTGGCGGTGGGCAGACCGATGGACCTGAGCGGACGCCGGGGCCGTCGGGACAGAGTCAACCTCAGCCTGCTCCATCCCCGAGGAGCCCATCTCAGGAACGCCGCTTTACCCGGCGTGTAGCGGGGGGCGGGGCTGGAGAGGGCTGTGGCGTCCGCCCGCGGCCCCCAAAGCCAGCCCGGGTGAACGGGCGGGGTGGGAGCCGCGGGAGGGCGCCTTTGGCGGTGGGCAGACCGAGGGATCTGAGCGGACGGCGGGGCTGTCGGGACAGAACCAACATCAGTCTGCTCATGGGTGGCTGAGAGCTGTTGGGCAAGCCCTCAACCGCACCGCCGAAGAGGCCGACCTGGGATATGGGAATGTCGGACAGACGGGTCCGCGCGACATCCAGCAAATCAGACAGGTTCAGCCACAGAATGGTGAGCATCACCTGACCCAGGGAGCGTACGGCCACTTTCGTCGCTCGGAGAGCAAGGTTAGTGGCGACGCGCAGCTCAGTGAAGAGCCCTGGGTCAGTCCCGCCCTCGTGCAGGTCCATGAGCATCTGGGTCAGGTAGACCAACAGAATGACCATGGCATGCAGTGAGGCGGCTGCCAGTCCCGTGGCGCTATAGGATCTCGCCACAAGCGTAGACGAAAAACTACAGGCCACGGACGGGTGCTTAGGATTGCGCCGAGAAGAAGCACTCTGAGGACACATAGCATCGCAACAGAGCGTTCAGCCGGGGGAACCCCAGTGTACCCATGGGCAGCGGCCCCATCGAGGGGAGGAAAGGCGGATGAGATCAGCGAGCGGTCCCTGATCTCATCATGCACGTCCGGGAAGAATGGTATTGGGGTTTGCCGTGGACGAGGGTCGGCGGCCTTACCCAAAAACCAATCGTCCCGGGAAAGCATGGCCGTCATCTCCGGATCAGACTCGACGAGTCGTCACTTCCAGGAAAATCAAACCCATCTAGTGAAGCTGCTACAAACATAGTATCATCCTCTGTAGCTTCAAATGAAACACACGGGCCACCAGAGGGTAGACCCGTGGGAATCACCTGTTCACTAGCTCTTCATTAAAGAGGGGGCTGGGGTCGCGGACACATAGTCGGCGCCTTGTTCCAGACCGTAACCCTCAGGTCACCCTGGCCACCAGCCGAAGATCGGGGGGTGGATGAGGGGACTCTCACTCATGTGAGTTCACCCAGTCTCGACCTTAATGATGCGATGATCATGTTTCCACGGAGAAAACATGAGTCATCCACGAGCGCTGCTCTAGCATGATCAAGCCCAAACATACTAGACAACGCTCGTGCCCATCAGAGTCCGATACCAAGCTGCCGCACCATTCATTTTTATTTATTTTTTTAAATGCACGGGCGAGCCGTCTTTAAAAAGACGTGCCGCGTGCGAGCTTTTTTAGTGAGAGAAAACTCAAGTGTTGAAGCACCCGGGGAGACACGCACCGACTAGCAGACCACTGCAACAGATCAGCAGGAAGCACGCGCTCGCCGTAGATCGCCGTCACACCAACACTCGAGGTACTCGTTTGTGAAGCTGACAATTCAGAGATGGCTTGTGGAGAGAAGAATAAACTTGGCTCTGAAGCGAAAACATAAACTGCTGTTGCGGACTTCCTCCTTTTATACCCACGAGGTGGGGCGGAGTTACGTCATGCAAATTCCGCAGACCCATGGCATTTCTTTGCCATTGGCTCGTTTTGTAATACTCGAAGTTGATAGGCTTTCTAAGCGAAACCCCATTCGTCGTCATCCGACGTAACTTGGAGTGACAATGAAAGGGAACCTAAGCACCACTGGTATAGAAATAGTACTGATGTGACTAGCATACTAGATTAGAGAACAAGGAGATTTCGTAATAAATTCATTGTAATATATATATTTTTTACATTTAATGATGATTTGTAGCCATTTTATTTAATATATTTTAAATTGTAATGTATTCCTGTGATGCAAAGCATAATTTTCTGCATCATTACTCCAGTCTTCAGTGTCACATGATCCTTCAGAAATCATAATATGCTGAAACATTTCTTTTTATTATCCACCATGAAAACAGTTGTGCTGCTTAGTATTTTTGTGGAAACCGTAATATTTTCTTTTAAATATAGAGTTCAAAATAACAGAATTAACCACCAAACTTTTGAACTTCACACTGTATGGAGAAGGAGCAGTTGTGAAATGTGAATGCAATTTAATATATATATATAATTTTTTATTTTTTTTTATTTACTGCCTTAATTTATTGACTTATTAGTTTATTTATAAACATGTTTTAAAAAATTTATAGTCATTACATTTTTCTTTCTTTCTTTGAGCTGTGATATACTGTAATGAAGTTGTGTAGCTTCCTCAAGCTATTCCTTGTAAAACTGGACCTAGACACATCCAATACTAGCTCCAAAGAAATTCACTAGCTCCACCATTTCTCCAGAAATCACCGTTTTACATCCCCTTTTAAATGAGAAATGTTCTGTTTAGAGTTTAGTTTAGTTTTGTTTAGATTACGTGACCCAAATCACTGAAAATAAAGCATTTGGGAGTTGATATGGGAGTTGATGATGGGAGATGAGTAAACCATATTTCCTTTTTGAATTTTTAATTACTTTATATTTTATTTTGTGTGTGTGTGTGTGTGTCTATTATCTCACATCGACTACCACTAGTGCCCTCCAATAGTTAGCTATTAGCAATTAGTTGTTCCTAAAGATGTTGTTTTGGTCAATGGCATTGAGAATGTGAATGCTGCTACTGTATGCATTTGTTTAGCTTAGACTTTAATGGTTTGACTTCATTTGAACATCACCGTAGTTCTCCCAACATGTGATTCCACCAGGGATGAAAGGTCAATGACTTGCTCTTTGATTTTCTTATTCTAGCACAGCTCCATCTGTAACCCTTAGACCTGTCCCATAATTACCCACTGAATGCTGAGATACAACCCTGAATAAAACACAAGAAGTCTAAGATCGACACAATTTGAGATGAACCTCTCAGATCTGGACACACAATCAGAGCAAATCTCCCATTGCCTGTTGTCTTTTTTCTTCTAGGAGTCACTTCAGGGCTGTCAGATTTTTGGTGAGGATTGCTTAGGGATTTTGTTGCTTTACAAATGCAGATCCTGTGCTAATAGCTATACCTGCAGCTAATCTTCTTCCAGGAGGAGAAAAACGATCGACTCTCCTGACCTTCTGACGTTATTTTATAGATGAGACCACCGAGCAATGTGCTATTCCTCGAGGCGAGTACAGATGGAAGCTTTTAGCAGTGCAGCGAGTTACACTAAAGACTTACAGATGCTCCATTTTCAAACTGCGTCACAGGGGAAAAAGAGATATTCTGACATGCTAACATGATGTGCACTCCCAGAACCATGGGAGCAAACTGGTTGGAATTTTTCAAACAAAGTGGTTTAGAGGCTAAAGAAGGTCTGTCTTCTCAGTTTGGTAATACTTTAAGTCTTTATACATAATTCATTATGAAAGTATTTTTAGTGATTAATTATGGCTTGTAATGCACTTTAAAAGGCATTGTATGGTCTCATGAATAATTGTAACAACATTTAATACATTATAATACATATCTATTCATTGTTACAACTTTAGACAGTATAATGCATTAAAACACATGGAAACCAATTTTAGAAATAAAAAGGAATCTGCAAATATCATAATGCATTTTAACTTTGGTTACAATTACACTCTAAAACACACAAGGTTGTTTTTATCGTTTATTTAACCCAACATAATGGGTTGCTTAATTTTTACTATACTGTTTTATTTTTTATTTTATACATGAATTAGTGTTTATAGATTAACTTAAAGGGATAGTTCACCAAAAATTAAAATTCTGTCAGTATTTACTCACCCTCATGTTGTTCCAACCCCGTAAGACCTTCATTCATCTTCAGAACACGAATTAAGATATTTTTGATTAAATCTGAGAGCTGGATCACTCCTCCATAGGCTTCTTAAGGGATTGACACTTGTTCCCCGAAAAGTTATTAAAGACATTGTTAAAATAGTCCAAGTGACTACAGTGGCTCAATCCTAAATTTATCAAACGACGAGAATACTTTTTGTGCGCAAAAAACAACAAAAATAACGATTTTATTTCGACTATTCATTTCCTTCTCTGTGGGCCTCGAGTCAGTTCACTAGTGATATAGCGTAAGCTTCTGTTGTTATACGTCACACGCATCACACACATGACTAGCGTCGGCCAATAGTGAGCCTACGTGTGACGTAGCTCTGCGCAATCACACTACGTTAACTGGCTAGAGGCCCACAGAGAAGGAAATGAATAGTCGAAATAAAGTTATTTTTGTTTGTTTTTGCGCACAAAAAGTATTCTCGTCGCTTGATAAACTTAAGATTGAGCCACTGTAGTCACTTGGACTATTTTAACAATGTATTTAATAACTTTTCGGGGCTGGCAAGTTTCAATCCCTTAGAAGCCTATGGAGGCGTGATCCAGCTCTCAGATTTAATAAAAAATATCTTAATTCGTGTTCCGAAGATGAACAAAGGTCTTACGGGGTTGGAACAACATGAGGGTGAGTAAATACTGACAGAATTTTCATTTTTGGGTGAACTATCCCTTTAAATCCTTTAAACATTTGTAAAATACTACTGGTTTGCATTGTAACTTCCTTTATTTTCGATCATATTTTACAGTATAACTTTTCACTCATAGTTGAAATATGCTGTGTTTGACTCCATAACCTGCCCACAAACAAACAGTGACCTTTTGTCAAATACTCCACACAACCACTGGTTTGCATGATAACTTCCTTTATTTTCTATCATGTTTTACAGTATAATATTTCACTCATAGTCGAAATATGCTGTGTTTGACTCCATAACCTGCCCACAAACAAACAGTGACCTTTTGTAAAATACTCCACACAACCACTGGTTTGCATGATAACTTCCTTTATTTTCGATCATGTTTTACAGTATAATATTTCACTCATAGTCGAAATATGCTGTGTTTGACTCCATAACCTCCCCACAAACAAACAGTGACCTTTTGTCAAATACTCCACACAACCACTGGTTTGCATGATAACTTCCTTTATTTTCTATCATGTTTTACAGTATAATATTTCACTCATAGTCGAAATATGCTGTGTTTGACTCCATAACCTGCCCACAAACAAACAGTGACCTTTTGTAAAATACTCCACACAACCACTGGTTTGCATGATAACTTCCTTTATTTTCGATCATATTTTACAGTATAACTTTTCACTCATAGTTGAAATATGCTGTGTTTGACTCCATAACCTGCCCACAAACAAACAGTGACCTTTTGTAAAATACTCCACACAACCACTGGTTTGCATGATAACTTCCTTTATTTTCGATCATATTTTACAGTATAACTTTTCACTCATAGTTGAAATATGCTGTGTTTGACTCCATAACCTGCCCACAAACAAACAGTGACCTTTTGTAAAATACTCCACACAACCACTGGTTTGCATGATAACTTCCTTTATTTTCGATCATGTTTTACAGTATAATATTTCACTCATAGTCGAAATATGCTGTGTTTGACTCCATAACCTGCCCATAAACAAACAGTGAACATATCTGAGGACACATTTAACCCTTCGGAGTCTTGGGCTATTTTGGCCGTTTTTGAGTACTTTTTTTTATTTTTTTATTTTGCGACATAAACAAATGTTTACCATACCAATGTTTGGTATCATTTTTTTTCAGCACAACATCACCTATATGACCAGACAATTAGTTTTTCACTTTGATGTACTGTATCAACATACTGTACCCAAAATCACACAAAAAACACAAAAGATTATAGCTTTTCTACTACAAAAAACACAAACATGCTCAATGAAGCATTTTAAAAGGTTTAAAATGTAAACACAAGTTGTAAATGTCAACATATACAGGTACAATTCAGATATAATCAAGCTATATACAAAAAAAATATGACTTACAAAAAAAGCGGGTGTAGCCATAGGCTTTTTTTTCTTTTTAGCTTTGCCACTTTTAAAAAAAAATTGTGCACACAATTATACAGAGAGCTATATTTAAGGCCTAAATAGTGCAAATAAAACATAAAAAAGGTCAAATCAAACTATATACAGCAAAAAGCAGGTGTTGCAATAGGCGTTTTTTCTTTTCTTTTTTGCTTAGAAACTCTACAAAATACTTCATGTACAATTACACAGATAGCTTCATTACAGGGCTTTAATTCCTTGAGTAAGAGGGGTTCCTCAATAGTGCAAATATACCATACAAAAGGTAAAATGAACACAAAATCAAACTATACATACAACTATTTACAGCAAATATCAGGTGTGTTTTTATTTTATTTTATTTGTATCTGTGCTCTGCAGCCTGAAGAGCAGAGTCAGCAGATTCACACATTTTTCTCCGTTTTGTTTTATGACAAAAACCTACGAAGTTATTAGAATAAATGCAATGCCTGTCGCATCCCATCTTGCGTTCTTTTACGAACGTGTCAATATTTTTTTATATAAAGTTTAAATGATTATATCTCCGTTTTTACTTGGTCTATCAACACAAAACAAAAAGTATAATAGAATTTCAAACCAGCACTTTCGACAGATATGGACGGCAGCGCTCAATGTGACTTTGTTTTTATGCTTCAACGTCTTAAACTAGTCATGTGGCTTGATCACGCCTGCGTGATAGGCGACCCCGAAGAGTTAACACACACATTTTTTAGATTTAATAACTTTAGCGTTTCCAATTTTATGCAATGATGTCAGTTACCTAAACCAGTGTCACATCGGTCTTTTTACCGAAGAAATGTGCAACCAATTCAATTTCTGCAACCTAGAAGTGCTTTCTACTGAAGATGATGCAAAAGCCTGTGATAAATAACTCAACCACTGGGTTACTGTCACAGATCAGCCAGCCAGCCAGCCAGCCAGCCTCCACCGTCAGCCAATCACAACGCTCACAATCACCAGAATACTGATCATCTGCCTGCAGCTCATTCCCTCACCAATTCCCTCTGCATATAAGCACACACCTCGAACACACATTTTCTGGTCTCGTTTGAGCAAAGGATTCACTTACCTGTTGTCTCCAAGTCCCCGAAGTCTATGTAACCTCTCTCCAACGTTTCTCGATCATTTTCCAGTTCCTTGTTGTCTCCATCGTCTCCTATTCCATGTTTCAACAAATCTGCTACTTACGTGTTCCCTCACCGAGGTGTGTGCCCAATCATCCATGTTCTCCAATCCACCTGCAACACAAATCTTCCATTATTAAATAATCCTCCATTATTTAATCTGCCAACTGCCATAGACTCTCCTGCATTTACTAGTTGCTCATTTGTGTTAATAAATAAACGATCATTGATTTTATCTCTGTCTTGAGTCTTGGTTCTATAACAGATGACCAAACCAACACAGTTTTAAGATGAGTAACCAGTATCCATTCCAAAAGGTCGTGGATGCACTCAAGCGAGCACTTTTTTTCCAGGCATTTCTTCCACATCACCTGTCACCACCACTCCTTCACCACCAGTAGTCGCCAGTCCCGTGGCCAACCCAGTGCCCTACTCTGGCTCAGTGGAGGATTGGGTAGTGAATCTCTTCCGGTGAATTCCACATCCATCGAGAGCCCGGTGAAACAGCAATCATGGATATTCCTGCCTGCTACACCCCCTTCAGTGATGTGTTCTGTCCCCCAAAAAATCATCGTTGTTGCCTCCACACTGGCCATGGGACTATGCGATCGACATTCGTCCGGGTGAGCCAGTGCTCTGTGGTAAAATATACCCACTGTCACTTCCAGAACAGAAGGCCATGGAGGAGTACATTGAAGAGGCACTTCAACAAGGTTGCATCACCCTTTTACATTCCCTGCTGCTTCGACCTTCTTCTTTGTGGAAAAAAAGGACAGAGGCGTTCGGCCTTGTTGACTACAGAGCTCTCAACAAGATAACCGTCAAGTTCAGGTATCCACTTCCCCTCGTCCCAGCAGCCCTGGAGCAACTCAGTGGAGCAGCCATGTCCACAAAGTTGGACCTCCTCAGCTCGTATAACCTCATGCGGATACGCCTTCAACAGGGCACTATGAGTATCTCGTCATGCCTTATGGCCTGGTCAATGCCCTCTCTGTATTCCAGCACTTTATGCACGAGGTACTTCGGAACTTCCTCCACTGATTTGTGCTCGTGTACATTGATGATATCCTAGAGTATTCCCGGAGCATGGACGAACATCACCAACACGTTGCAGAGGTCCTCCAACTCCTGAGAGAATTCCACCTGTTCCTGAAACTTGAAAAAGGCTCCTTCCATCAGTCCTCAGTGCAGTTCCTAGTCAAATCGACAAATCATCCAGATCTACAACTCCATCACCAGTCCCTTAACCAACTTAATCAAGAACAAGCCCAAGTCTCTGTCCAGGATGCCGGACGCCACTAAGGCTTTCCAGAGCCTCAAAGAAGCCTTTACCAGTGCACCGCTCCTGATCCATCCAGACCCCAACAAGTCCTTTGTTGTCAAAGTTGATGCATACCCCACTGGGGAGCAGTGAAGGTCTCAGCTGCAGGGGAATCCAGCCCAAATCCATCCATGTGCCTTCTTTTCTAAGAAACTATTCCCGGCGGAGGTGAACTATGACATCAGGAAAATAGAACAGCTTGCCATCAAGCTTGCTCTGGAGGAATTGAGGCATAGGTTGAAGGGTGCTATGGAACCATTCATCGTCCTCACAGATCACAAGAACCTTCAATATCTCTGAGATGCAAAAATATTCAACGTCAGACAGGCAAAATGAGCATTATTCTTCACTCTATTTAACTTTTCCATTTCCTATCGTCCAGTCACAAAGAATATTAAATCGTCACATATCCATGATCCTGAGGAGAAATCGGAGGAACCAAAACCACCAGATAGGGTACTGTCACGGATAAGCCAAGCTCCCCCGTCAGCCAATCACAACGCTCACACTCACCAGAATACTGATCACCCGCACCTGCAGCTCATTCCCTCACCATTTTAAATGTAAAGACATTCCCTTACCTCTCCATATAAGAACAGATCTCGAACACTCACATTGTCTGGTCTGGTTTCAGCAAAGGACTCACTTACCTGTTGTCTCCAAGATCCTAAAGTCTGTTACCTCTCTCCAGCATTTCTCCATCGTCTTCCAGTTCCTCGTTGTCTCCACCGTCTCCTGTTCCGTGTTTCTACAAATCTGCTACTTACCTGTTCCCTTACCGAGGTGTGTGCTCTATCCATCATCCATGTTCTCCCATCCACCTGCAACACAGACTGTCAGTATCTTCCATTAATTAATCTGCCAACTGCTATATATGTCTGCAAATACTGCATTTACTAGTTGCTCATCTGTGTTAATAAAGAAACAATCGTAATTTGATCTTTGTCTTGAGACTCAGAAGCTGGGTAACACAACAACTACACAAACATTAAAAAAATAACCCCAAAAAATGCCCATATATTTCAACCCAGCATTTGGGTTGAAATATATAACCCAGGATTTTTGTGTATTTGTAAAAATATATAGTGCATTATAGCATACATTATGAAAACCTTTATAATGCCTTATACACTGAACAAAATTATAAACGCAACACTTTTGTTTTTGCCCCCATTTTTCATGAGCTGAACTCAAAGATCTAAGACTTTTTCTGTGTACATGAAAGGCCTATTTCTCTCAAATATTGTTCACAAATCTGTCTAAATCTGTGTTAGTGAGCACTTCTCCTTTGCCGAGATAATCCATCCACCTCACAGGTGTGGCATATCAAGATGCTGATTAGACAGCATGATTATTGCACAGGTGTGCCTTAGGCTGGGCACAATAAAAGGCCACTCTAAAATGTGGAATTTTATCACACAGCACAATGCCACAGATGTCGCAAGTTTTGAGGGAGCGTGCAATTGGCATGCTGACTGCAGGAATGTCCACCAGAGCTGTTGCCCGTGAATTGAATGTTCATTTATTTACCATAAGCCATCTCCAAAGGCGTTTCAGAGAATTTGGCTGTACATCCAACCGGCCTCACAACCGCAGACCACGTGTAACCACACCAGCCCAGGACCTCCACATCCAGCATCTTTACCTCCAAGATCGTCTGAGACCAGCCACCTGGACAGCTGCTGCAACAATATGTTTGCATAACCAAAGAATTTCTGCACAAACTGTCAGAAACCGTCTCAGGGAAGCTCATCTGCATGCTCGTCGTCCTCATCGGGGTCTCGACCTGACTGCATTTTGTCGTCGTAACCGACTTGAGTGGGCAAATGCTCACATTCGATGGCGTCTGGCACTTTGGAGAGGTGTTCTCTTCACAGATGAATCCCGGTTTTCACTGTACAGGGCAGATGGCAGACAGCGTGAATGGTGTTGTGTGGGTGAGCGGTTTGCTGATGTCAACGTTGTGGATCGAGTGGCCCATGGTGGCAGTGGGGTTATGGACAAGGAACACAGGTGCATTTTATTGATGGTATTTTGAATGCACAGAGATCCTGAGGCCCATTGTTGTGCCATTATTCCACGACCATCACCTAATGTTGCAGCATGGTAATGCACGGCCCCATATGTTGCAAGGATATGTACACAATTCCTGGAAGCTGAAAACATCCCAGTTCTTGCATGGACAGCATACTCACCGGACATGTCACCCATTGAGCATGTTTGGGATGCTCTGGATTGGCGTATACGACAGTGTGTTCCAGGTCCTGCCAATATCCAGCAACTTTGCATAGCCATTGAAGAGGAGTGGACGAACCTTCCACAGGCCACAATCAACAACCTGATCAACTCTATGCGAAGGAGATGTGTTGCACTGAGTGAGGCAATTGGTGGTCACACCAGATACTGACTGGTTTTCGGACCCCCCCGGACCCCCCCACCCCCCCCCCCCAATACAGTAAAACTGCACATTTTAGAGTGACCTTTTATTGTGGTCAGCCTAAGGCACACCTGTGCAATAATCATGCTGTCTAATAAGCATCTTGATATGCCACACCTGTGAAGTGGATGGATTATCTCAGCAAAGGAGAAGTGCTAACACAGAGTTTAGTCTAACACAGAGTTAGACTGATTTGTTAACAATATATGAGAGAAATAGGCCTTTTGTGTACATAGAAAAAGTCTTAGATCTTTGAGTTCACCTCATGAAAAATGGGTGCAAAAACAAAAGTGTTGCGTTTATAATTTTGTTCAGTATACATAAAGGCATTAAGTAAAGTTTTACCGAAAGAGTGACAAAAACAGTTGAATCATGAATCATGTTTAATTTTTGCTTTCCATTTTGAAATTAACTTAGCACGTTAACCTATTGTAGACCACCAAACAAAAATTTCTGCTTTGCATTTTTGCCAAACACACTTTTTGGACTTCTCATCCCACAGTTTTCATTGAATCTTCATCAGATTTGGTGCAGATGATCTTAAGACCATGACAGTCAATAGTTTTACCATTTCCACACAGGAAGTGAGGCTGTATCTACACGACGCTTTGAGTATTGACATAAAACTTGAGTTTAGTGGCATGAGTTTAGTAGACACATTTGGGTCTCCTACTGGTCAAGCTGCATAACACAAGGGCAAAATCATTTTAACTTTGGATTAAAATGGCTCTGGAACGGCGGCGGAGTCCATAGGTTTCCATTAAAGTCAATGTGTGTATTTTCACTGACTGTGGAACGGCTGCGTTCCGACTCCGTCCCAGCTCCGGCGATCTGCAGCCCTAAGGAGCAGATACGCAGAGCTTCTATTTTTGCCGGGTGCCGGAGAGCTCCGCAGCAATTCAGCACAGGGCAGATTGTTATATAGCGCGATCATACGTGAATTTGTGAGATCTCGTGGGTCCTCGTGACTTCAGCTGTCAGTCATGGCCGCAGCCATTCCGCAACAAATCCGGACCTGGTGGGTATTGAAGGACAGCGAAGCACGGAGCCGACACACAGCGGAGCCGATCCGCAGCCGTTCCGCAGTTGGTGTAAATCCAGGGTTATGCTCTGCTTTTATGCTGCTTCCCTCCTGGTTGGTAAGCAGGTGCAGCTGGGGACGCAATCAGCTACCTGCCAGAGTGAAAATGTGGGAGGAGCCAAATGAGTGCAGGAGACACAAAACAACAAAAACAAAAGAAAGAAAAACATACAACAGTACCATCCAGTTCTCAAAAAAATATACGTCTTTGGAAGTATCAATATATATTGCCACACACACACACACACACACACACACACACACAAACACACACACACACACACACACACACACACACACACACAACATTTTTTGCCAAAAACATATATTTGCAATTTGGAAGTTATATGTGACCTGGACATGTTTTCATGTTTATAATAAACTTGTCTTAAGTGCAGTTCTCATGGAAGGAAGTATTGTTGCAGGAAAGTGCAAATGTTGTAATGAATTTTACAACAAATTCATTTGTTGTAAACCCCCCCCCCCCCCCCCCCCTTTTCCTCAAGCCATTTGAAGTGAACACATTGGGAAGCAGAGTTAATGGAGTGTTTAATGTCTTTAGTTTTGAAAGTCTGTCTGAAATATTTGTAGAACATTGAAATTAACACATGAAGCATAATACTTTCTCAATAAAACATCACTTTGACCTGAGAACAATATTAACGCTGAGGTAAAACATTATACTGTTCTCAAAGGACCAGCATATTGTAAAACCAAGTTGTAAAACCCACTTGTTTCCAAGTTGTTGTACTTGGAAAGTGATCAGTTTCTGCTGTGACCTCAGAGTTTGTGAATGTTATGGTTTCATATCCAACCTGATCTGAGACCTTATAAGGAAGCATTCTTTCTAGGTGTCCAGTAGAAATAGTCCAGGGACAGTATATGAGAACATGGATATACATGCCCTCATTATCTCTCTACATTGTGTCCACCCCATGAATCCCAGGTTGTAGAATTATCCCGGGATTTATAATGGTCCCAGAACCCATTAGTCATGACAGATGATATCATGAGAGATTATTTTAAGGTGTGCATTATATCCTCATGCCACTCAGGAATAGTAGCTAGAGGGTATAAAGTATCGTCCAGTTTTACTTGGACCAATGCAGACATCCTCAAAAAATAAGCTTCTAAAATTGACCCAACTTGTCTGAAACCTAAAGGTTTTCTTTTTTCAGTGTTTGTCAGCATTTACTGGGAATGTCCAGGGTGCAAGTGTTTTTTTATGGCCTCAAACTTGTTGAGGTTGTGTCCCGAGTCACACACACACACCTCAGAGACCTGACAAGCCATAGGAGGTGAATCAGGATGCCGGCAGCACTCTGTTGATCCTATCAGCTTGATAGACAGCGAGAACACACTCGCAAACCCTGCACACGGCGCCAAAAAGGGGGCCGGGAGGGTGTTAATGGCATTTCTACATTCAACTATCAGCGTCTCATCTTATAAAGCAACCAAATCATGTTCATTCAGCTGACACTCTTTTGATCTTAATGGCTTGATGGACTAGAGAGGCTCAGCCAAAAATGGGCTTTGCTTTCGACAGAAGCTCTGCTTGGCTCAGGTCCCACCCCTCACTTCACACCTGTCTCTGAGACTGAATAGCTTCGTTAGAACCATGTTAGAACTCATTCACACTGGCTATTCATCATCTCACACCTCTGAGGCGCATAACTCTCCCAGCCTGGACGCGCTAAACGAGTTATTTACCTACGCTTCTCATTATTTCTCTTATTTTTACCTTTTCAAACCAAATTATACCCTTTCCTTGAATGTTTGCTAAGAGGCGTGAAAATGTGAGCTTAGATCTGGCAGATAACTGGAATGACATGCTCTTTGTGTTTCAGTTAAATTTGGACGGGCAGTTTGCAAATATTTTGATCCATATACACAAACTGATGTTTCCCCCCTTTTATCTAAGAGGTCAAATTAAGCATTATATGATGGTAATTTTATCATGGCTAACATAAAATCAAATTTAACTCTTTACTTTTCTAATGCATATCCCTGGTCTTATTGTGAATTAATAATTAATTAATTAAATATTTAATTATTTATCTAATAACATGAAATTATTTATTTGTAATCTTTCAAACAAATTTAAAGACTTGCTTTGTCTCTCAAATGACTTTCCTTTTTAGCTGATGTCATCGAGGCCATGTGGGCTAGGACAATTATGTTTTTGAATGGTTTATTGCGGTTATACTATGGTAACAACAATACTGTGATTTTCATAAATTCATTTTTATAATTCATTTTTTTTAAATAATTCATTTTAAATACTGCTGTCCATGTATATTTTGAGGTCATTGCATCTAATCTATTTTAATTTTGCTGCCATTTGGCTATTTTAACTATAACAAAGATTAATAAATTTGCAATTAATTTAAAAAATCAATAAGACATATTTTCAGGCCTGGCTGCAGGATGAAATGACTGAGGGGGTATGTGAAATTGTTAAGGGGGCTTAACTTTATACCACCAATGAACAATACACACTAAGAACGACATATTTTTAAATGCAGCGCTCCCTAAAACACTCCATATGGAACTGCACAGGTAACCAGAAACTGACTAGCAAAGTTTAAACAGCGTAATAAAAAGATAAGCCAGCGTCATTTATTATTTATATATTAACCCTTTCACGCTTAAGTTTAAAAGATTCTAATCAGCACAAATCAGATCTGAGGGGGCAACACCCCCTTTTGCCCCCTCGTGGTGCCGGGCCTGCATATTTTGACAATGTGCAGTGCACAATAAAAGTTCCTTGGCATGTATATACTTGTTTATCTTTGTAATCTGTGTTTGGTGAAAATGAGAGTAATATATGCCTCAGTGGTCTGTCTGTGATTCTGGTTAGGACGCAGAGAGGGGATGTACTGGAATGTCATGGAGATATATTAAAATAATGAATAACATCTCTGGGCAAAAGGGAGGAAAAACATAGAGCAAGCCCTCTAAATGACTTCCATTAATTTCCATTCTACAGACTCTTCTTCGTGCTGTGCAGTCAGTGTGTGCGTGAGAGTTTTTTGTATGTTTGGTGCTCAATAATGTTCCTTACACCCTTCATTAAACATCTGCTGAGCTTTAATAGAATTCTTTTTGAATTTGTGGTTGAGGTAAAACAAAACAAAACATAAGCAATAAATCATTATTCTTTTTCAGTAGAACAGTAGTGCTCTGAAAGACTAAAATGCTTCTAAAATCTCCATAGTGAAATTTAATTTTACTGATAACACATTAACCATTCAAGACCTGTCATTAAATCTAAGATTGTTAAATTATGGTATGCGCTTCCATAGAAGTGTAATTTAATTTTTTTTAAAGGATCTACACCAGCCTGAAGAGACATCAACCATCAAAGTAGTGAGATCATCCATCAGAGAAGTCTCTGAAAATTACGTCAAGTTCCACAGAGGTCAGTGTTTTCAGGTTTTGCAGGTTAACAGAGGTGCTTTAGAAGAGAAAATTATCAAGAGAAATTACACACTGGGACAAATTTTTAGCATTGGCCTCTAGCATTGGCATCTTCAGCAGAGACCCCATGATGGTGTCATCTAGGGCTTTCCTTCTGTTTCTGTCCATAACACAACCTGTCTTTCGGATGAGACGTTAAACCGAGATCCTGACTCTCTGTGGTAATTAAAAATCCCATGGCACTTCTATGGGATCTATGGTAACATGGCTCTATCACTCTCTCTCCTCTCCACCTATAGCTGGTGTGATGTGAGCGCACTGGCGCCGTTGTACTGGGGATGCCATCGCATCATCCAAGTGGTTGCAGCACACTGGTGGTAGTTGAGGAGAGATCCCAACATGATTGTAAAGCGCTTTGGGTGTACAGTAGTACATATGAAAGTGCTATATAAATGCCTCATTCATTCATTCAGTCAATAGGACACAATGGAGGACACCAGGATCTGCCTTTTTTTTATTTTTTTTTTTATATTATATTATATTATATTATATTATATTATATTATATTATGGCAGTAGGAAAGGTGACATATAAATCAGATACAGTCGATTTAAAGGGACTTTCATACTGAACGTGATTAACCCTTAAACAGGCAAGAGTGGAAAATGCTAAGCAAAAAATAATTTCATGTCATTTTTAAATCATCTGGACTTAAATTAAACATATCCAAAAGAATTTTTTAAAAATTTGATATATTTTGGATTTTATGAGTTGTGTCTCCTGAGACACGTTGCCTGATTAGGGTATAAAAAAAGGATCAATGTTAACTGTTAACTGTTACTGCCACTGCATGTTTAAAACAACTATATCCCATACTTCACCTGATCTAATGTTGAGAAATGATATATCATTCGAAAGCTTACGAACTCAAGATTCAGCCTTTGGAAAACGTTTTGAAATTGGACGTTGCGTTACCATAGAAACGGTACTCTAAATTCTTTTATCGGGCTCCTCCCCTTTTGGGCATCGTCATGTTTCATAATTTGAGATCAAAACCTTTTCTAATCTTGACAAAACACATATTGTCAGAAAGGTCTGAGTCTCAAGGTTCCATATTTTGTGACAGAAGTGATATTTGGACAGAAATTTATTAATTTGTTATGGCAGAATGCATACAATTAAATTCAATGGAATGAAAGTCACCCGGTGGCTATTTTTAGTATTATGCCTAAGCAAAATCTCATGGGAACTTCAATTTTTGTGACATCAACTTCAAATTTGGAACACAACTTGGTTAGATATATGGCTTTGATTTTATAGTAATTTTATAGTAAAAAATATTTAGTAAAATACAGATTTTATAAAAAAGAAAAAATATTAAGTACAGTATATTTGATTTAGTGTAAGTTTAAACTTCCATAACTTTTTCATACTTTCATTTTTTTGAAGTGCTTTCACTTCAACAATAATCTGCTGACTGTTTTCTTTAAAACAAGACCAAACTTAGGTCTATATTCCAAAGCATTCTTGAATTACAATCATTTAAGTTTGAATAGTACATTTTAAATAGAGCTAGTTTAATCCCTTTTTTATACCCTAAACAGGCAACGTGTCTCAGGAGTTACATACATTTCAAAACGTGCTAAATAACAACATGAACAACATTATACTTAATTTTCTCCTTCAGCACCTTATGACAATGTTCACAATTAAAGAAAAGTAAGTTTAATATATATTTACTTATCTCAAAATCTGAATATTCTGCACCACTGGCAGCCATGTTGGATTTAGGTCAGGCTGACTGATTGATCACAAAAAATTTGAAGCAAATTATGTGACCAGCATACTCAAGACGGACCAGGTTGTCATAAGTGATAAAAGGATTTGATGAAAAAATCGTTCTTATGCCCCAAAAAAGACAATACAAACGATGTATCTCGTGAGTCACATTGCCTGTTTTATGGTTAAGCGATGTGAATATATAGGTCTTGAATTGAAACAATAGATTGCTATGGAGCTATTCACACCGGGCACGATCAATCGCAGCGCGACAAAGCATGATTTTTTTTTCCCCGACTACTGCATACAATTTTTCCCCCTATCCCCGAGCAGTCCAACTAGATTTGAGCTTACAAGAGCTGCTGCTGTTACACAAAAGTTTGAGAGTGATGACGCTGTTTTGAAAACCTGTGTAAACACAGAAGAAAACTATTCTGGAAGAGAGAAGTGAATGGATGTTGAGAGTTGTCACTGGTCTCTGAGAACAGATTTATTCTTGCGTTATTTATACTCATTATCATTTCTAATAATTTTCCACGGAATTATGCAATCTGAAGTGCTTGAAACAGCATACAGAGCACTGTTTTCTTCCGTGTGTGTCTGTTATCAGTCAGAAAGCTCATTCATTCAAGAGTTGTCAATCATATTATGTGATCATAACTCCTGCCCTTCCGAATTATGACGTTGTGTTAATTTTCTCGTTCTGAGTTCTGCATGGTTCCGTTTTAGTCAACCACCATTGACTAAAAATGTGGGTGATCTTCAATGGCGAATTTTACATGGAATTGTTGCTATAAATACTTTTATCTCATTGTTGAATCTGAATGTGCAAGATAATTGTCCTTTTTGTGGTGAAAGATAAACCATATTTAATTGTTTTATGCACTGTGAGTGTCATGCGACGCTGGAAAATAGTCAAGGATTCAGATGCGAGTGAAAATATATTTAATGGGTAGAACACACAATGACAGGCAGCGTCCAAAGGATCGCTCCGTGAACAATAGTAGAAAGTTCTAGGAAAAACTCAGAGTGATGTAGCAGATAATCCTTAGGCAGACTCGGTGAAGAAGTGGCAGATAATCCTCAGGCAGACTCGGTGAAGAAGTGGCAGATAATCCTCAGGCAGGCTCGGTAACGCAGGGACTCAGTGGGCGGAATGCAGATCTGCGTGGAGAAGATCCTCGGGAACAACGACGAAGAAGAAGGACTGGAAACGGGAAGCGAGGCACAGGCCCAGGAGAACCTCCACAACCATCTGACAGAGACAAGACGAGTGAGCAGACAATATACAGGACATCCTCATTCAGAACAGCTGGCGCTGATCGGCTCATCAGTGGAAACGAGCCAGCTGATGAGCCGCGCCCATTCACTCAACACGCACACACATAGCGAGAGAGAGTTAATGAATCCATGAACCGTGACAGTACCCCCCCTCCTAGGAACGCCGCCTGGCGTTCCCAGACACCCTTACCTGTCGATTGTAATCATCGATAAGGGAGTGATCCAGGATGTCCCTGGCAGGAACCCAACTTCTCTCCTCCGGACCGTAACCTTCCTAGTCCACCAAGTACTGGAATCCGCGTCCCCTCCGTCTCGAGTCCAGGATACGGTTTACCGAATAAGTAGGCTCCCCATCTACGAGTCGCGGCGGGGGGGGGAACCGGAGCAGGCGGATTAAGAGGCGATCGAAAAACGGGTTTAATCTTGGAGACATGAAATGCGGGATGAATTCTCTTGTACGCTAGAGGCAGGTTGAGGCGGACTGTCACCGGTCTAATAATCTTGGTGATAGTGAACGGGCCAATGAATTTAGGAGCTAACTTATTAGAGACGGAATGGAGAGGAATGTTCTTAGTAGAAAGCCACACCTTTTGACCAGCGACGTATACGGGTGGCCTCGACCGGTGGCGATCGGCCTTAGCCTTGGTGCGCGCCCCCACTTGGAGCAGAGTCTCACGGGCTCTGGTCCATGTGTGGTGACACCTCTGGACGAACGCGTGAGCGGAGGGAACCGCGACTTCGGATTCCAGGCTGGGAAAAATTGGTGGCTGGTAACCTAAACTACACTCGAACGGAGATAGGCCCGTGGGTGACACTGGTAATGCATTGTGGGCGTACTCCACCATAGAGATATGTTGGCTCCAAGAGGAAGGATTCCTGGCGGCCAAACAACGCAACACTCTCTCCAAATCCTGGTTGGCTCTCTCGGTCTGGCCATTGCTCTGGGGGTGAAACCCTGAGGACAGACTAACGGTCGCTCCCAGTGATTTACAAAATTCTCGCCAAAATTTGGACACAAATTGAGGTCCTCTGTCAGAAACCACGTCCATCGGGAGGCCATGTAATCGAAAGACGTGATCTACAACAATCACCGCTGTCTCCTTGGCTGAGGGTAATTTGGGCAAGGGAATAAAATGAGCCGCCTTCGAGAATCGGTCCACCACGGTCAAAACTACCGTGTACCCTTGAGAGGGTGGGAGGGCGGTGATAAAATCCAGCGCAATGTGGGACCAGGGTCTCGAAGGGACAGGCAGCGGTTGGAGTAACCCATCTGGGGGTCGATTGGAAGTCTTACCAGTGGCACATACCGAGCAAGCCAAAACAAAACTGTGAATGTCGCGTGCCATAAGTGGCCACCAGAATCGTTGCTTGACCATAAAACTGGTGCGATTTACTCCTGGATGGCAAGCTACGTTGGAACAATGCCCCCACTGAATGACGTCTGACCGTAATCCCTCCGGCACAAATAAACGATTCGGTGGACAACCGGGCGGAGGCGTTACCCCTTCTAAGGCCGTCTTGACCTTCGATTCGAC
The DNA here is from genome assembly GCA_026230005.1 of Gila orcuttii. Lineage (NCBI taxonomy): Eukaryota > Metazoa > Chordata > Actinopteri > Cypriniformes > Leuciscidae > Gila > Gila orcuttii. Next base: position 23,730,981 of record JAPDVR010000005.1, on the reverse strand, counting down.
CTCCCATGTGAGTGTGGAGACAAATAGGGTCTCGGGTAAAATGCACTCGGGAGTAGACGGGCGTTCGGAACGGTCAAAAATACGCGATAAAGAATCGGGTTTGATGTTCTTAGAACCCGGGCGGTACGAGAGGGAAAAATCAAAACGTCCGAAAAAAAGTGCCCACCGAGCCTGCCTGGAGTTCAGTCTTTTAGCGGTTCTGATATATTCCAGGTTCTTATGATCGGTCCAGACGATAAAAGGTACCCCCGACCCTTCTAACCAATGACGCCATTCTTCCAACGCTAACTTTACTGCCAACAACTCTCTGTTACCAATGTCATAGTTGCGTTCGGCAGGCGATAAACGACGAGACAAAAACGTGCAGGGATGCATCTTGTCGTCCGTGAGAGAACGCGGGGAAAGCACTGCTCCTACCCCCACCTCTGACGCGTCGACCTCCACCACAAACTGACGTGAAGAATCAGGGGCTATCAAGATGGGAGCTGAAACAAAGCAGCCCTTTAGTTTGGCAAACACAGCCTTAGCTGTGTCTGACCACCTGAACGCAGTTCGGGGGGAGGTCAAGGCAGTCAGCGGCGCGGCTAGTTGGCTGAAGTTGCGAATGAAACGCCGGTAGAAGTTGGCGAACCCCAGAAACCTCTGTAGGGCCTTACGGGAATCTGGACTTGGCCACTCCACCACAGCCTTAACCTTCTCAGGATCCATGCGTACTCCCTCAGACGAAATGATGTACCCTAGGAAAGGAACAGACTGTGCATGAAAAGCGCATTTCTCCGCCTTGACAAAAAGCCCATTCTCTAGCAACCTCAGAAGCACTCGTCTGACGTGTTGAACGTGCTCCTGGAGAGACGAAGAAAAAATCAATATGTCATCCAGGTAAACATATAGAAATTGATCAACCATGTCTCTCAACACGTCATTGACGAGTGCCTGGAAGACCGCTGGGGAGTTCGATAACCCGAATGGCATAACCGAATATTCAAAGTGTCCTCTGGGAGTATTGAAAGCGGTCTTCCACTCATCCCCCTTCCTGATGCGAAAAAAATGATATGCATTGCGTAAATCCAATTTTGTAAAGATAGATGCTCCCTGCAACCTCTCGAAAGCCGAAGACATCAACGGCAAAGGATAAGTATTCTTAACCATGATGTTGTTCAATCCCCGGTAATCAAAACAAGGTCGCAGGGAACCATCCTTCTTCCCCACAAAAAAGAATCCCGCCCCCGCTGGAGAAGAGGAAGGGCGGATGAACCCGGTAGCTAGAGAATCAGAAATATTTTTCTCCATAGCCTCCCTTTCTGGAGCAGAAAGTGAATATAACTTGCCCTTAGGCGGAGACGAACCTGGCAGTAAATCTATGGCACAGTCATAGGGACGATGAGGAGGAAGAGAAGCAGCCCGAGACTTACTGAACACCTCCTTCAGGTCGCTGTACTCTGGTGGCACGTTAGACAGATTCACTGACTCCTCCTGCAACACAGAACGAGAAACAGACGGAACGGCAGACAACAGACATGAGGCATAACAGTCATTACTCCAAGCAGAAACAGAGTTTTGTCCCCACTCTATCCTAGGTCCGTGCTTCACCAGCCACGGGTGACCCAGGACAACAGGAGCGTGGGGTGACTGAGTGAGGTAAAGTGAAGTCCTTTAAGTGTTGTTCCCCGAGGTAATGAGTGTGATAAGTTCAGTGGAGTGAGTGATACCCGGGAGTTCTTGCCCATTGAGTGCGTTGATGGTGATCGTGCTCTCTAACGCCGTGATGGGAAGATGAAGCTTGCGTGCCAGTGAGAAGTCCATAAGGTTTCCCTCTGCCCCCGAATCCACCAACTCTTGACAGCTGAAGGAGTGTTCCGCCCACTGGAGTCTTACCGGGAGGAGAGTGGCGCTGATCGGCTCATCAGTGGAAACGAGCCAGCTGATGAGCCGCGCCCATTCACTCAACACGCTGTCACATGTCTGTCCTGTCTTGTGTTGCACATGGGTGTTTGTTATGTTGTGCCATGTGCTGTTTTGATTGTTTATCCCTCCCCCTCGTTATCTGATTAGTGTTTGAGTTTCTCCACCTGTTCCCTTTTGATTTGTTCCCTTTATAAGTCTCCTCATGTTTGCAGTCTGTGTCGGTTCGTTGTCGTTGTCAGATGTTTCTCTGTTCCCGGTTGGTGTTCCCTGTATTCCTGATCCAGTGTTTGTTTCATGTTCATTTCTTATGTTTTCCCCCTCGTGGGTTTTTGATTTGTGTTTGTTCTGTTTTGTAAATAAACCTTCCTTGTTTTGCACTTGAGTTCTCCGTCTCCTTTTCCCGTTTGCCCCGTGACAGAACGAACCGACCATTTCTGAACTCAGCAGCAGGAAGGTTTATTTATCTTTTTTTTTCTTTCTCTCTGTTCCTGAGGCATGTATGACATATATATGGACGACGATGATCTGGATTGCCCGGACTACGTCATCTCCACATTTGGAGCAACCCAGTTCCGTCCTATCGGCGAGGACCGAAGGACTCGGCCCGGTAAGGAATCCGGTGGAATGAACATCTTCCAAGCGTTCGCTTTGATGGCTCATCAAAGGGAGGAGTCGGAGCGCTTGGCCAGGGTTGCTGAGTCCCGTGGAGGTCACAGGAGAGATTTTCGGGGGACCCGCCAGGTAATCTTTCGTGGGACCCGGGGAGGTTGTAAAGGAGGAGGAGGTGGTCGAGAGGAGGGTCAACATCACTCTCCATCCTGGCCTCCTTACAATCCTACACCAGTGGTGGGCAGTTCAGAGCCGGCTCCTCACCGTCATAGACGGAGGAGAGGAAAACCATCTGCCCAGCGAGAGACTGCTCACGTCCCGTCTGCCCAGCGAGAGACTGCTCACGTCCCGTCTGCCCAGCGAGAGACTGCTCACGTCCCGTCTGCCCAGCGAGAGACTGCTCACGTCCCGTCTGCCCAGCGAGAGACTGCTCACGTCCCGTCTGCCCAGCGAGAGACTGTCCACGTCCCGTCTGCCCAGCGAGAGACTGTCCACGTCCCGTCTGCCCAGCGAGAGACTGTCCACGTCCCGTCTGCCCAGCGAGAGACTGTCCACGTCCCGTCTGCCCAGCGAGAGACTGTCCACGTCCTGTCTGCCTTCCTGAGCCAGGGCTATCTGGAGCGGCTGGCTCGGATATTGGAGAAGCCAGTATCCGGCGTTTCGGAGCTGAACCCAGTGTCTGTTCCCGAGCCGGTGTCTGTTCCCGAGCCGGTGTCTGTTCCCGAGCCGGTGTCTGTTCCCGAGCCGGTGTCTGTTCCCGAGCCGGTGTCTGTTCCCGAGCCGGTGTCTGTTCCCGAGCCGGTGCCTGTTCCTGAGCCGGAGGCAGAGCCGGTGCCTGTTCCTGAGCCGGAGGCAGAGCCAGTGCCCGTTCCAGAGCTGGAGGCAGAACCATTGCCGGTTCCAGAGCTGGAGGCAGAGCCATTGCCGGCTCCAGAGCCGAAGGCAGAGCCAATGCCTGTTCCAGAGCCGGAGGCAGAGCCAGTACCCGTTCCAGAGCCGGAGGCAGAGCCAGTGCCGTCTGCCTTCTTGGATCTGGAATATCTGGAGCGTCTGGTTCGGATCCTGGACAGGCCCATGTCTGCTGTTCCAGAGCCGGAGCTAGTGTCTGCTGTTCCAGAGCCGGAGGCAGAGCCAATGCCTGTTCGAGAGCCGGAGGCAGAGCCAATGCCTGTTCGAGAGCCGGAGGCAGAGCCAATGCCTGTTCGAGAGCCGGAGGCAGAGCCAATGCCTGTTCGAGAGCCGGAGGCAGAGCCAATGCCTGTTCGAGAGCCGGAGGCAGAGCCAATGCCTGTTCCAGAGCCTGTTCCAGAGCCAGTGCCTGTTCCAGAGCCAGTGTTTGTGTCTGTCCTTGTGACTGTTTCTGTTCTAGTGTCTGTTTCTGTTCTAGTGTCTGTTCCTGAGCCGGTGTCTGTTCCCGGGCCGGTGTCTGTTCCCGAGCCGGTGTCTGTTCCAGAGCCGGTGTCTGTTCCCGAGCCGGTGTCTGTTCCCGAGCCGGTGTCTGTTCCCGAGCCGGTGTCTGTTCCCGAGCTGGTGTCTGTTCCCGAGCCGGTGTCTGTTCCCGAGCCGGTGTCTGTTCCCGAGCCGGTGTCTGTTCCCGAAAGATCTGCCCTGCCCTGGCCGCCCGAGGGGTCTTCGCCGCCCTGGCCACCTGAAAGACCTGCTCCGCCCTGGCCACCCGAGGGGTCTGCTCCGCCCTGGCCACCCGAGGGGTCTGCTCCGCCCTGGCCGCCCGAGGGGTCTTCACCGCCCTGGCCACCCAAGGAGTCTTCACCGCCCCGGCCACCTGAAAGACCTGCTCCGCCCTGGCCACCCGAGGGGTCTGCTCCGCCCTGGCCGCCCGAGGGGTCTTCACCGCCCTGGCCACCCGAGGGGTCTGCTCCGCCCTGGCCACCCGAGGGGTCTGCTCCGCCCTGGCCACCCGAGGGGTCTGCTCCGCCCTGGCCACCCGAGGGGTCTGCTCCGCCCTGGCCACCCGAGGGGTCTTCACCGCCCTGGCCACCCGAGGAGTCTTCACCGCCCTGGCCACCTGAAAGATCTGCTCCGCCCTGGCCGCCCGAGGGCTCTTCGCCGCCCTGGCCGCCCGAGGGCTCTTCGCCGCCCTGGCCGCCCGAGGGCTCTTCGCCGCCCTGGCCGCCCGAGGGCTCTTCGCCGCCCTGGCCGCCCGAGGGCCCTTCGCCGCTCTGGCCGCCCGAGGGTCCTTCGCCGCCCTGGCCACCCGAGGGCTCTTCGCCGCCCTGGCCGCCCGATGGACTCTGTGTTTCTCCCTCACCGCCCTATGGACTCTGTGTTTCTCCCTCACCGCCCTATGGACTCTGTGTTTCTCCCTCACCGGCCTATGGACTCTCTGTTTCGCCCTGGCCGCCCGATGTTCCTGTCCCGCCCTGGTCTATCCCTTCAGTCCCTCCAATCAGTCCCTTCCGTTCCACCCTGATGTTTCCTGCCTGCCCCGCCCTAGCCTGATGGAGCGTCTGGTAGCCGCTCCGTAGGGAGGGGGTTATGTCACATGTCTGTCCTGTCTTGTGTTGCACATGGGTGTTTGTTATGTTGTGCCATGTGCTGTTTTGATTGTTTATCCCTCCCCCTCGTTATCTGATTAGTGTTTGAGTTTCTCCACCTGTTCCCTTTTGATTTGTTCCCTTTATAAGTCTCCTCATGTTTGCAGTCTGTGTCGGTTCGTTGTCGTTGTCAGATGTTTCTCTGTTCCCGGTTGGTGTTCCCTGTATTCCTGATCCAGTGTTTGTTTCATGTTCATTTCTTATGTTTTCCCCCTCGTGGGTTTTTGATTTGTGTTTGTTCTGTTTTGTAAATAAACCTTCCTTGTTTTGCACTTGAGTTCTCCGTCTCCTTTTCCCGTTTGCCCCGTGACACACGCACACACATAGCGAGAGAGAGTCAATGAATCCATGAACCGTGACAGTGAGAGACTAAGACCTTTATTTGGTTTATTGGAGATTTTATCTGCTAATGTTAATAAAATGTTCACAATGATTGTGTTTATTTTTGGTTTTAAATATTGTAAAGGAAAAGAGAAGAAAGGACGGTTGCTAAATTTTACCTTAGGTCAAGCCAAAATGGCAGTTTATATTAGTAGGAAATATGAAATTGCTGGCAGTAGTAAAAATGTTGAATTGTTGTTTAAGGGGCTCTTAAAAGCAAGAATAAATCATGATTTTATTTTTTACTCTCATATGAAAAAATTTGAATTAACTTTGAAGTGGTGTGGAGTCTACAAAGAATGTTGTAAAAAATCTCTCTCTCTCTCTCTCTCTCTCTCTCTCTTAAAAGCTGTGACTATTGGACTGTGCTAGTTATTGCATAGCTCATTGAATCAAAGTTTCGGGAACAGAAGGCATAGTTTAATGATTCCCAGTAGTGCAATGAACGTCTACAATTATTTGGTATGTATGTGGTAGGGTGAGTAAAACCCCTCCCATGTATTTAAGAGTGACAGCCTATCAACACCCGATTCCTGTCTATGTTTCGTTGTGTATGTTTTCCACGCTAAAACCATTTGATCCGTTTACTGCTGCATGTGCCTGAGTTGTGCACATGGGCTTGCTCTGCGTGTGTGCTAATTTTTTTTTTCTTTACTTCGGCATTTGTTTCCTTTGTTTGTATACTCAGTCGTCACGTTATCACTGTATGTTTTGTTTATTGGAGTCATTTTTCTTGTTTACTTTTGTGATTTTGTCTTTTGTTTCAGTTTGATTTTGACTATTTTTGTCATTTATTTAGTTGCAACCTTGTTGCTTTGTGATTTATACTTTTGTCTACAAGTCAGTGCTCATGTGTGTTGAGTGTTTTGCATCAGCAACAACTCAGAATTCTGTTAATAATATTTGGTTCTAGTATAATTTGTTCAGTGTATTCATTGTCTTTTTGTGTTTATTTTAGGCTGATGGACCTCGGGTTGGGATGCTAGCTTTTCTTGCCTTCTGGTGAAGGTATTTCAAGCACGGAGTGTGGTTTGCCGCTTATAACCGCTTACACCTCACTGGGCGTGTGTGTGTGCTCGTGTTTTTTTTTTTTTTTTTTTTTTTTGATAAGACACCTAGCTAGCCTACCCCGCTACGGGTAAGCCTCAACCACCTAGTAATTTAATTTTCTTTATTTTGTGTGTGTTTACGTACTGTGCTATTCAATTGAGTTCTAAAGTTAAAGTTAGTTATCTTATGAGAGTTCTCTTAGCCTATTGGTGGACTATAGTGACGTGATGCGCGAGGGCGCCCCCGCCCTGATAGGCGCTGACGTCATGAATAGTCCACCGATAGGCTGCAGCAGTTGCCGCAGAGCAACCAATAGGCGCGTGAGCCATCTCGCCTAGGTCTGCTCTATGCAGCAATGGGTTTTAAATTAATGCAAATTTATGGATAATTTTTTGCTTCAGTATTCTCGAGAAAAGAGGTTTTCCTCATCTAGAGAGAACCGAGGTTACGTTTAGTAACCGAGAGCGTTTTGATTGATTCATTTCCGTCGCAACGATCATTAGTTATTAACTTAGGGGCCGCCAACACGACACCATTCTAACAGAAAATTCTTTAATGCGATCCGGCCGCTCATTTGCATAAAACAGTGCCTGGTGGCTCAGAGAATTTTTTTTTATCGCTTCTGTGTAGCCACGTGAATTGGAATTATCCCGACAACGTTTTATCAGTACAGAGGTAAAGGGAAGGAGGCCTTCACAAGGGAGAGACTAGTTGACACTTCAGGACTGCGTTGCCGTTGTGTCCAGGCGCAGGTCCTTCATCAGATCCGGATACCGCCTGGATCCGGCAGACTGCGGTAAACCTCGGGATAAACAGAGATACAAATATTAGCATAGACGCCTTCCTTCTTATGATGTACAAAGTACATCAGGATTTATGGGAAGTGTTCCCGGTTCCGGCTGATCTAAACTATGCAGTCTAACATTGAATAATATAAGTCTATAATGTGTTATGTGCATGCTAAGCCAAAGAGATGTGTTTTTAGGCTAGATTTGAACTGACAGACTGTGTCTGCTTCCCGGACAATGTTACGAAGATTGTTCCAAAGTTTTGGTGCTAAATAGGAAAAGGATCTACTGCCAGCAGTCGATTTTGATATTCTCGGTATTATCAACTGGCCGGATTTTTGAGATCGCAATAGACGTGAAGGAGTATAATGCGTTAAGAGCTCGCCTTAAGTACTGGGGAGCTAAACCATTTAGTGCTTTGTAAGTAATCAGCAATATTTTAAAATGTATACGATGTTTAATAGGGAGCCAATGCAGTGTTGACAGAACCGGGCTAATATACTTCCTGGTTCTGGTAAGAACTCTAGCTGCTGCGTTTTGGACCAGCTGTAATTTGTTTATTAAGCGTGCAGGGCAACCACCCATAAGAGCATTACAATAATCTAGCCTTGATGTCATGAACGCATGAACTAATTGTTCTGCATTTGTCATTGAGAGCATATGACGTAATTTAGATATATTTTTTAGATGGAAAAATGCGGTTTTACAGATACTATTCACGTGACTTTCAAATGTAAGATTGCTATCAAAGAGCACACCCAGGTTCCTAACCGACGACGAGGACTTGACAGAGCAGCCATCAAGTGTTAGACAGTATTCTAGGTTATTACGGGAGGAAGTTTTTTGTCCAATAATAAGAATCTCTTGTTTGTCCAGAATTAAGTAGTAGGAAATTACTAGTCATCCAATTTTTTATATCAGCTATGCATTCCGTTAATTTGGCGAATTGGTAAGTTTCGTCAGGGCTTGAAGAAATATAGAGCTGAGTATCATCAGCATAACAGTGAAAACTAATGCCATGTTTCCTAATGATATCTCCTAAGGGTAGCATGTACAGAGTGAACTGCAACGGTCCTAGTACTGAGCCTTGTGGTACGCCATACTGAACTTTTGATCGATAAGACATTTCTTAATTTACTGATACAAACTGATAACGGTCAGAGAAGTATGATTTAAACCATGCTAATGCAATTCAACTAATGCCAACATAATTTTCGAGTCCATTTAAATCCTGGATTTAAGGTCTAAATCCTGACTGAAAATCCTAGCAGATACCATTTCTTTCTAAAAAGGAACATAGTTGTGAGGATACTGTCTTTTCTAGTATCTTTGACAGAAAAGGTAGATTTGAGATCGGCCTGTAATTGACTAATTCTGTAGGATCAAGTTGCGGTTTTTTAACTAGTTGTTTAATCATAGCCAGCTTAAAAGTTTTCGGTACATATCCTAGTGACAAAGATGAATTAATGACATTGAGAAGAGGATCTGTGACCTCTGGAAGCATCTCTTTCAATAGTTTAGTCGGTAAAGTCGGTCATGTTGTCGATTTAGATGATTTAACGAGTTTAGAAAATTCTTCCTCTCCTATAGCAATGAATGAATCGAATTTTTCGTCAGTGAGACTACAATGCACTGTATGATGCGATACTGTAGTAGACGGTTACATAGTTATAATTTTTTTCCTTATATTATCAATCTTATAAGTGAAGAAGGTCATAAAGTCATTACTGTTGTGCTGCTTGCAAACTTCTGGGCTTGAAACTTTATTTTTCATCAGTTTAGCAACTGTTTCGAATAAATACCTAGGGTTTTGTTTATTTTCTTCTCATAGGGTTGAAAAATAAGCAGATCTAGCAGTTTTTAAGGCCTCTCTGTATGCAGTCGAGCTCTCCTTCCATGAAATGCGAAATACCTCTAGTTTTGTTTTCTTCCAGTTTCACTCCATTTTTCTGGCTGCTCTCTTTAGGGCCTGAGTGTGCTCATTGTACCACGGCGTTGGACTATTTTCTTTGATCTTCTTTAAGCGCAACGGAGCAACTATGTCTAAAGTGCTGGAAAAGAGAGAGTTAAAAATTTCTGTCGCAATATCGAGTTCTTCTAAGCTATCTGGGATGCTGAGATGATGAAACTGATCAGGAAGATTATTAATAAAGCAATTTTTAGTGGCAGAAGTGATAGGTCTAACATATTTGTAACACAGAGTTGGCTTTGCAGCCTTGGCTAAATGAAGTTTACACGAGACTACATAATGATCTGAGATGTCATCGCCCTGCTGCAGAATTTCAACAGCATCAACATTGATTCCATGTGATAATATTAGAACTAGAGTATGATTACGACAATGAGTAGGTCCTGATACGTGTTGTCTAACTCCAATAGAGTTAAGAATGTCTTTAAATGCCAATCCCAATGCATCTTTTTCATTATCTACATGTATATTAAAATCACCAACAATTAGGACTTTATCTGCAGCCAGTACTAACTCTGATAGAAAGTCAGCAAACTTTTTGATAATGTCTGTATGGTGCCCTGGGATATTCAAATTAATTAACCAATCATACCATTGATAAGCTCTACCAAACTTGGATGTCTTTTTTCCAGTAATAAACAAACATTGTTAAGTTGTTTTGATTGATACTGTGAAGTAGCTTTGATACAATCTGTATTGTGAAAAGCGCTATATAAATATATTTGACCTGACTTGACTTGACTTGACTGGTGGCCTGTATACAGTAGCCAGCACAAATTTTAAACATGATTTATCAGTTGCACTATATATTGTTACATTAAGCACCAACACTTCAAAATAATTATATTTGAAACCAGACTTCTTAGTAATTTTGAAAATATTACTATAAATTACAGCAACACCTCCCCATTTGCCTTTCAGACGAAGTTCATGTTTATAACAGTAATCTTGCGGGGTGCACTCATTTAAAGTAATGTAATTGTTTGGTTTTAGCCAGGTTTCTGTCAAACACAGCACATCTAGGTTATAGTCTGTAATCTTATCATTAACAATAAGTGCTTTTGAAGTAAGGGATTGAATATTCAGCAACCCAAGCTTTATCATTTGTTCATTTGTATTATTTTTGTTTTTTATTTGTTGAACATCAATTCAATTTTTACCCTTAGATGGGTTTGGAAGTTTTTTGTATTTCCTAATTCGGAAAACAGACACAGTATCTGTATGATGATATCTAGGTGAAAGAGCCTCTATGTGATGGGATTTATCTTACCTTGGTGACGTGAGACAGCTGGCAGACGGTCGGTTTAGCCAGTTTGTCTGCTTCCTGACCCGAGCCCCAGATTGTCATGTTTGAGCTCTAAGACTATGTGCCATATTACTAGAGAGAAGAGCAGCACCATCCCAGGAGGGATGAATACCATCTCTTTTCAACAGGTCAGGTCTGCCCCAAAAACTTTTCCAATTGTCTATAAACCCTATATTATTTTGCGGGACCACTTAGACATCCAGCCATTGAGAGATGACAGTCTACTAACTATCTCACCACTCCTGCGAACAGGAAGGGGGCCAGAGCAAATTACAGTGCCTGACATCGTACTTGCAAGTTCACACACCTCTTTAACATTAATTTTAGTGATCTCCGACTGGCGTAGTCGAACATCATTAGTGCCGACGTGAATAATAATCTTAGAGAATTTATGATTAGCATTAGCCAGCACTTTTAAATTTGCTTTGATGTCAGGCGCTCTGGCTCCCGGCAAACTTGTGACTATGGTGGCTGGTGTCCCTATTTTCATGTTCCGTGTAATAGAATCGCCAATAACTAGGGCACATTCAACAGGATTCTCAGTCGGTTTTTCACTGAGTGGGGAGAATCTATTTGATGTTGTAATCGGAAAGGAAGAGCGGTGTTTTGTTCCGCGACTACAGCGCCTCACCGTCACCCAATTGCTCTGCTGCACGGGCTCTACTTCAGCCGGAACCGAACAATGTACAGTGTTCTCTAAGCTAGTTGCATCCAAAGCAGTATCTAAAGCCCTTGCACTCTTACAATTAACATCAATTAAAGTTTGGATGCGTGTTTCTAGTTCTGAAATCTTCTCCGTCAGCCTGACTATCTCCCTACATTTATCACATGTAAATCCTGTGCAGACAGAGAAGGCTATACTATACATGTTACATGAAGTGCAAGTCACAATAAGAGGAGATGATGACATGACTTACCGTGTTTGTTGACTGATTCTACTTGCCACAGCTTTGATGGATTTGTAAAAGGCGTGAGCTAAATAAATAAATAAAGAGAGCACCCACGCTAACAGGCTAGCGAATTAGTAGGTTGTTGTGCTAGCAACGATTTAGATTGAAGCTAGCAATGTCAAGTTAATATGTGATGTTGAGTAAGTTGTGTTTAGCAGTATAAACAATAGGGAATGGTAGTAAATAATGATTCAAAACAGAAAGATACAGTATACGAAGCTATAGACACAAACCAACAGTAAGCCAGCAAGGCAGACAGGAGCAATCGAGCAATCGAGCAATCAATCCTTGTCATATAAAAGCTTGTCATATTAAATTACCACTATACGATTTGCTATTTGTCAACTCTTCACCCCCACCACCACTCCACATGTATACGATCTGTGTAATTAATGACTTATCTTTTTGACAACATAAGAGATATCACACAGTTAGTATTACCATATGGACAGAATGCTTGTATCAGAGCTTCTCTAAAGCTCAAACATTAGATTTTGCGAGACTAAGGTCCCCTTTTCCACCTTGCATTAACATTCATTTCCAGTGATTTGATCGGATAACACTCGACCATGTAAGGTGGTCAAGGCTGGATTCTCAGCACTTTCACATTAGATATGCATTGGAATTAAGACAAATGCTGTCCATCTTAATGTTAATACAAGACCATGTTAATACCAGGTGTAAATTAAGCATAACTTTAAAATTCCTCTAAGAATACGGAATGCAGTGCATTGTTAAAAAATCAATTTGTTAAAAACTACTAGTTACTTCATAGTTACTTCAGTAATGTTCATTGAGATGGAAAATATGCTAAATGTTAAAGCACGCAGAGATAGAAAGAGATATTTGCATGTTAATTTCAGTTCCGAGAATACTTAATACATTCTTCAGATATGAAGACCTTCCAAAAAGTTCAGAGCAGGCATTTTTATACAAGATCCATTAACAAAAGGCTGCTTTTTGGATCATGTCAGGCCATTCTTCAAAAAGGTACAAAGCAACAACAACATTTGAGTACTTAATTTCGTTTTCCAGTTATAAATGACAGACTAAAATGCATCCATTTAGGGAGACGATAAATCTACTGTAATCTTCTTAAAAGTTTGAGATCTATTTTGTAATGTCATGAGCAGGTTTTGCTCAGAAGGATTGTGCTCAGTAAATCTAATGATATACTATTTTCTGAGACGGCATATACTGAGCTTGGGGATTTTGTCAGGGACTGTGACAGCAGGGCTCATTTTGTGACAAAAACTGCATTGTCAGTGTCTTGCCACAGGGTACACGTGTATACAGCATACAGTCATATATTACTCACCTGTTCCTCCCTGATGGTGTATGTTTGAAGATTTATTGAGTGACTTGAGGAGCTAGAATTCTGCAGTGAGTGCAGAACTTGCTGGGTTTAATTGAACTTATAGTGATTCTTATGGGCTGTAAACTTCCAAAAAGCAGAGCTGAGGTGTTGGGGAAAACAGAGAGAATGAAGTGAGGAAGGAAAGAGGCAGAGTGAAAGAGACAAAGAATTAAGAGAGAAAGAGATAAGCAAGAAGGCAAGTGAAAGAAGGAGGGAAAGCATAAAGACAAGGAAGAAAGAAGGGAAAACAAAAAAGAAAAAGATGAAAATAGGCTTGGATGAAAAGAAGGAAATGGAGAGCAGAAATAAAAACAGGAAGGAAGGAGAAAGGGCAGGAAGATGAAAGGAAGGAAACAAAGAGAGAGAAAGGGGGGAAATAAATGAAGGGTATAAAAGGAGAAAAATAACAGGAAGAAAATAAATAGAGTGCAGGAAGGAAAGCATGGAATGAAGAAAGGAGAAAGTGGGAATAATAAAAGGAGGAAGATTGAAAGCAGGAAGGAAAACCTGAATAAAGGATAAAAACAAGGAAATTAACGGCAGGAAGGAAGAAGAGAAGCACAAGAGAAAAGGTAAAAAGAACAAAGGAAATGGAGGAAGAATTAAAGCTGGAAGGTAGGCATTACAGAATCTAAAAGAAAGCAAAAAAAAAATAAATACAGAAAAGAAAGATGGAAGAAAACGATAGGCCTATTGTGTGTGTGGTTAAGGAGAGGACTGCACTGCCTCTTAACAGAAATCAGGTATGTGACTGAGAGCCAGAGTGAGGAAAGAAAAAGCAAGACTGGAGGTGTGCACTGCTCATCTTTCTAACTGTGGCTCAGTAATGAGGCAGCACCAGTGCTCAGTGCTGTACAGACTGTGCCATGCATTCAACGTCGTGCTGAGAACATACCGCACTGCGGGCGATTCAGACTGTGCTATGGCGCCTCTGCCCGGCGTCCAAGTGTGGCACCCTGCGGTCCTGAGACTGCCAACTCTGCTCTCTTCCGCATAGGACTTTGGGGCTTCTGGCCCTCATTAGAGGGTGAGCAAGTGTCCTTTGATATACAACAATGCCTTATGAATCTCACTCTACCTTTGACCCTTCTCATGCCTTTGGCAACCAGCCTTCCGGCTTTTAACTATTTATGACAAGTCTCATTGCACTTTTTTTCCTGATCAAAGGACACTTTAGTTTTCTTTTCCTCTTTAATGTACCTCCCATTTCCCTCCTCTTGTTAAGTCTGTAGACCTCACGATAAGTCCTCACTTCGCACATTTCCTACACAGTTTGGCTACTTGCACTAAAGCAAAGTAGACGGAAGTAAGGGAACAAAGGAAAACAAAGGATTCCCAAGGTTGTCTTTCATTGTGGTGAGTTTTTTCCCTCCAGGGTATTGTGTTGTACTTCCTCAGTCTGTCTTCTCTCAGTGGTGCAAGTCTTTCTGAGCTGGAAGAGGATATAAAGGCTTCTGATTTATCCCTCAGGTAAGCCCTGTCCTGAGGGTCAACCCTGTTCTACCCTTTGAAGCTTGTCGTAATTAAAATAAAATAAGAGTGTTTCTTCTATTTGGTCAACGTGATAGGGGTTATGCAACCTGTTTTGCATCCATAAAGGAAGCAAGGGATAGGTTGCGTGGGACTTGAGATAATGTGTAGGGAACTGGTTGGATTGTTGACTTGGATGTTTTGCACCAAAATGGAGTTCGGTGGTTGGGTGGAAAGGCTTGCTGAAGCTAAAATGAAAAGATGTTTCAGAGTTGGGGCAAGTAATTATATTTTCAGAATAAAGATGATGAAAACCAGCATTCCTTGTTAGTACTTTGATATAATGTGCTCCAATGACTCATGGACAGCAATATTGGGAACATGGATTAAGAAAGTCAGTAAGGGCTATTTTGACTTCATGTTGACTTCATGTTGGCCTTTGCTAGCATAAATCAGTGAATAGAGGATATGGATTGAGGTATTATTTTCCTATCTGTCTTTCAGCATTTATATAGTGTGGATTAATGTTTAGGCTTTCACATGTTCATAGTATTTTGGGAATTGTGAAATGTCAAAAATCTGCTTCGTCTCTGAATGTTAACACTGGTTTTGCCCCAGCAGTCTTAGTGATCAAAAGAGTCTCCCGCAGGTCTTCCTGATTAAAATGCATGCGTGACTGTATGACATTTCAGACCTAAAGAGATGCTCTTTCCCCATCGCCTTCATCTTCCACAGAAGTTCTGCTCGCAACTTTATCTAATGGATGCTGGAGCTTGTAATATGGGCTTCAAGTTGCATTACTTATTTCGATCTGTTCCTCATATAAAGTGCACAACTTGAATGCACTACTTTCATGGTTCTTTAGCATCCTTTTTTTGAAGCCTGAAAGCATTAGTCTCTATTTTTTATAATTGCATGGAAAGGAGAAGCAAACTTTGTCAAGAAAAATAAATAAAATAAACTTAAGTAAGTAAGTAAGTAAGTGGGGGGTAAGCTATACTGGTTTAGAGTGACATGAAGTAAATAATAATTGAATGTTCAGTTTTGGGTTGAACTATTTATTCCTTTAAAGCCTCTAACAAGTAGAAGTCAGATTTCACATTCAAAACAGTTTCAGTCCTTCAGGGAATGCTGTCAAACTCTTTGTAACTTTTTGTTTTCAAGAAGAAAGGTCTATAGTTCTGTGAGGAATGACGTAGGTGGAGATCTA
Source organism: Gila orcuttii (assembly GCA_026230005.1). NCBI lineage: Eukaryota > Metazoa > Chordata > Actinopteri > Cypriniformes > Leuciscidae > Gila > Gila orcuttii. The sequence continues at coordinate 23,715,431 of JAPDVR010000005.1, read as the reverse complement.
ATGTTACACAAAAACTTAAAGTAAAGGTGAGCTAATGTTTTGATCTGGATTTTCAAGAGGTCATTTTCAAGAATAATTTTGATGTAGTCCCTGTTTTAGTTTAGTCTGTTAGGCATTTAATCATTATTCTAGAATTAGAAAACCTCATAAGATTTTATAAAATTAAGTCAAATAGATCCTCACTAAGAGGCCCACCCTCTTGGAAAATCAAGTCCATGGTAGTGCAAGCTGTCTAAAACAAATTTTCATATGTCATTCCAAACCTGTGTCAAGCTACCTAATAGCTCATTTCCACAGAGCGGTACAGGACAGTACAGTATAGTTAAGTACGATTCGGGATGGTAAACCCAGATCCGGCTTGTGTTTCCACCGCCAACAGTACCCTTATTTGATAGGCGTGGTGTAGCAATTGAAGTCATTTTCATGTGAAGAAGAAAGAATCAACAATGGAGGACATACAGCAGATCTTGTTCTTGGTTCTCGGCATGTAGCTGTTTGTCACTCAGTACCAAGTACAAAATAAGTTCGGACTTGCCAAGTTCGACTCAGGAAAACAAACTCCCGAGACAGGAAGGATGAAAGTGCGGTAATTCAGCAAATGGAACAGCAGCGTTCTTGATGGCGTCACTCAGTTTGCTCTGGCTAGTCCGATATCTCTGAATGTATATTTTAGGCCACAATAAAACAAAATATGTTATAAAACGCCACTCTGCCTCTTTTCGTTTTCATTTAAAAAATCTTTAACATAATAATAGTCACACAAATGTGGTTCAGGCAACGTGCACATTGATGATCTTCACTGTATATATATTAATAACAAAACTAAATATAAAACACAACCCTGTTATAATATAAACTTCACTTTTCCTTCAGTCAAAACAATCTACCCGGGAACAGATTATAGATTCCAAAGATCAAAGACCAAAGATCAACAATTAGATATACACCAGACGAATTATATATTATGTTTCACCACAGAGACATCAGAGCAAGCGGCACACATCCGAAGGTCTATTCGAGGTAAAACTGTTCCAGGCGGGGTACATGAGCGCTAAGCGCCCGGTGATCGCCTAGATCTCATAACTCCGAAAACGGCAGATACAATTGTCAAATAGACGCTATCTTTATAAATAAAACACTGATTTGAGCTTTAAACCTCACCTAAAAACTCTTAAAACTAAATTTCGTGACACAATAACAGTAGTTTTAATTTCAGCTGTATTAAAAAATGGCACCTCTTGTGTTGTCATTCCTCTTGTAGGACGCTTAAGTGACGATTTTCTGTCAACCAATCAACGCTCTGCAGTGAGTCTAGCTCCAGCCTTTAGTACCAGACTACTGTGCTAAGTACCCCAACGGAAGGCAGTAAAAAGTGGTACGGTACAGTTCGGTATTTTGGTACTATTCCCAACTTCTGACAATCGCAACGGAAATAATTGCATACCTTACTGTACTGTACCGTACCGCTCTGTGGAAACGAGCCATTAAAGACAACCCCCCCGCCCCCATAAAAGTAGTCCATAAGACTCCTGCACTACATTCCATGTCTTCTGAAGTCATATGATAGCTTTGTGTGAGGAGCAGTCTGAAAATTATTAACTGAAAAGCTAAAGAGAAGTCTACAAAAAAAAACCTCTTTGAATCTCATTGGCAGTTACTCATTTAAGATGCCAAACACCATTCATTCCTGTGTATCTCGAAACCAAATGCAATGTGCAAGTCTGATTATTCAGAAGTGTGAATTTGAGTTGGACGCTGCTGTGAAATTAATCATTTTCATTTGAGGATTTACATGACAACTATCTGCCTTTCTTAGACATTGTGTTATGTGAGAGAGAATATCAACAGGAAGGTGGAATATTAAATGGATGTTTACAAGAAGCCGAAGTACAGATCATTACCTGCTTTGTGATTGTAAGGAAGAGAAGATGGGTGTGATGAGAACATCCACCATAGATCAGAGAACTACAGCATTTATCAGATACTTACAATAGCACCCTTCAACCCAGCAGACTCTTACTGCTTTACCTCCAGGAAAAAAAAACTTACACTGTGAGCTTTAGCTGTAGCCTAATCATATTGAGCTGTGACCATGTTATTTCCAGTCCTCCTTCAATAGAAGTAGCAAAATAATAATACTTTTTTTATTATTTATTTAATGTATTTTATTTCTTTTTCTGCAGCCACCACAATGACAACTGATGACTGCTTTCTTGGAATGCTTATCATAGCTTTGATGCTAATTTTAATTACAATGTGAATGACATGCAAAATTAGCGTAATGTCTAATCATACACTCTTTTTGAGTCTCCGTGTTGCTGAGGTGCTTCTCTGTTTCAACGTGACCAACGTGATCTAACAACACTGGAGCAATTAACACTTCAAGCCAATAACAATGCTACAGGTCCTTCTCAAAAAAATAGCATATTGTGATAAAGTTAATTATTTTCCATAATGTAATGATAAAAATTAAACTTTCATATATTTTAGATTCATTGCACACCAACTGAAATATTTAAGGTCTTTTATTGTTTTAATACTGATGATTTTGGCATACAGCTCATGAAAACCCAAAATTCCTGTCTCAAAAAATTAGCATATTTCATCCGACCAATAAAATAAGTGTTTTTAATACAAAAAAAGTCAACCTTCAAATAGTTATGTTCAGTTATGCACTCAATACTTGGTCGGGAATCCTTTTGCAGAAATGACTGCTTCAATGCGGCGTGGCATGGAGGCAATCAGCCTGTGGCACTGCTGAGGTGTTATGGAGGCCCAGGATGCTTTGATAGCGGCCTTAAGCTCATCCAGAGTGTTGGGTCTTGCATCTCTCAACTTTCTCTTCACAATATCCCACAGATTCTCTATGGGGTTCAGGTCAGGAGAGTTGGCAGGCCAATTGAGCACAGTAATGCCATGGTCAGTAAACCATTTACCAGTGGTTTTGGCACTGTGAGCAGGTGCCAGGTCGTGCTGAAAAATGAAATCAGATGGAAGCATGAAGTGCTCCAAAATCTCCTGACAGCTAGCTGCATTGACCCTGCCCTTGATAAAACACAGTGGACCAACACCAGCAGCTGACATGGCACCCCAGACCATCACTGACTGTGAGTACTTGACACTGGACTTCAGGCATTTTGGCATTTCCTTCTCCCCAGTCTTCCTCCAGACTCTGGCACCTTGATTTCCGAATGACATGCAAAATTTGCTCTCATCAGAAAAAAGTACTTTGGACCACTGAGCAACAGTCCAGTGCTGCTTCTCTGTAGCACAGGTCAGACGCTTCTGCCGCTGTTTCTGGTTCAAAAGTGGCTTGACCTGGAGAATGCGGCACCTGTAGCCCATTTCCTGCACAAGCCTGTGCACAGTGGCTCTGGATGTTTCTACTCCAGACTCAGTCCACTGCTTCCGCAGGTCCCCCAAGGTCTGGAATCGGTCCTTCTCCACAATCTTCCTCAGGGTCCGGTCACCTCTTCTCGTTGTGCAGCGTTTTTTACCACACTTTTTCCTTCCCACAGACTTCCCACTGAGGTGCCTTGATACAGCACTCTGGGAACAGCCTATTTGTTAAGAAATTTCGTTCTGTGTCTTACCCTCTTGCTTGAGGGTGTCAATGAGGGCCTTCTGGACAGCAGTCAGGTCGGCAGTCTTACCCATGATTGCGGTTTTGAGTAATGAAACAGGCTGGGAGTTTTTAAAAGCCTCAGGAATCTTTTGCAGGTGTTTAGAGTTAATTAGTTGACTCAGATGATTAGGTTAATAGCTTGTTTAGAGAACCTTTTCATGATATGCAAATTTTTTGAGATAGGAATTTTGGGTTTTCATGAGCTGTATGCCAAAATCATCAGTATTAAAACAATAAAAGACCTGAAATATTTCAGTTGGTGTGCAATGAATCTAAAATATATGAAAGTTTAATTTTTATCATTACATTATGGAAAATAATGAACTTTATCACAATATGCTAATTTTTTGAGAAGGACCTGTAATGCGCATACCTCTGACCTCCCAATATTTAACTTCAGAAATTTACTGATGTTGCCAGGGCCGCACATTTAAAAACTGTCTGCCATTTCTTGGTTTAAAAGACATTTCAAAATTGTTGCAGAATATGTATTTTCTCTTCTTAAATATTTACTGTGAGAAAGAGAGAAAACTTAGAAATAACTTAGGAAAACACTAAGATGGCACTTCTGACATTTAACAAACATTTGACTATTGGTTTTCTCTACTGATTTGGTTTGCTCAGTATTGCACACAATGTATGGGGAAAATGGCACTTATAAAAATTTACCTTGTTACATTGTATAATGCTTCATTAAGGGTCAGAGGGACCTGCACCCTAAAATATTGAGAAGACAATCTTATCTTATGTTTCTCTATGCTGATCAATAAAAGGGCATCATTACCAGAGCATATAATGGACCACATTTGAGCAGAGATTGTGTCTTCAAAACAGACAGTCCGTTTGTACATTTTCAGGAACATTGTAGTAACTGCTTCCATAATAAATTACCAACACTTCTTAACGATTTTGCTGTAAATGGAACTACAGAATAATAACTGGCATGTCTACAACATGAAGAGGAAAGTAATTTAGCTGTCACTCATGTAAACCACTCGCCCTCTCTCTGTTAGTTGGTTCAATTAAACATGCTCTGCTAGTGAATGGGGCAGGGGTGTTAAAAAATAGTTTTGATGATTTAATAACAGTTTTAATAGAGTTATCTGTCTGATGGATATTTTAATATGGACTTTAGACAGAGTTATTATCAGGATGGAAACAGAGATATATTTCTCAGAGGCCCCACAAGGGTCCTTAATTGACACAGTGTCTCCCTTCCCTTTTTTCACACATCTAATTGCCACCTCTGCCCTTAATGTCCTTCTCTTCTCTTCTCTTCTCTTCTCTTCTCTTCTCTTCTCTTCTCTTGAGATGTAGGAGAGTGGTGGGAAAGAATGAACGTCTTAGATTGTCCACTTATATTTGTTCTTTTTTTCTTTTTCTTACTTTCTATTTTTCTTGGTTATTTAAATATTTTCCAATAATTTATTTAATTATTAATTCTGTTTTCATTGTTTTTGGAACTAGACGGCGAGTGTGAGGATGGTGTCACTCCCAGGTGACCGTGCGCCATCTCTTTCAATCCGCCATGAAGTCAGGTGTGTTCGGAGCAGGGAGTTACGGTGGAGAGTGTGCTGTTAGCAGTAGGTGAACAGGTCGATTGTGAAAATATAGCCTCTGCATCAAGGATGAATACAGCAATAGTTGTTTTTCTTAAAGAAGAACAGCTAGTTGCTCGACTAATCGAAAGCAGAATAGTGATAAACTGGATATATCGTTTCAGGTCTGGAATGACGGAACGTCCTTTATGGTCTATGCTGCTGATGGCCTAATGAAATGTTTTGAATGTGGCGATATTGGCCATAAGCAGATTGGCTGTCCTCATAAGGCTCAAGCAAGCATGAGTGGGGAGGATTAAGCTGAAAGTTTGAGCTCATCAGAAAAAGGCATAGTCGGGCTAAACGAGAATGTGCATGGAGATTTAGAGGACCAGGAAAATGTAGTAGAGGAAGAAAGTCAGTCTGTAGAGTTACATAGAACTATTCAATGAAAAGAGTTTGAGGCTGAGGCTACAATTGTGAGTGAGATTGTTATGTTGAGAAATTAGTTGTTGCAAAATCCAAAAACACAAACAGCTGAGATACCAGAAGATGATAATCGGGTAGAGATGAGGATATACTCACCCAAAATTGTGAAAACATAGTCTTTCAAATAATTAAGAAAAATTTAAATCACTTACTTGTCTGTTCATTACGGTTTCTTTTGGATCTTTACTATCCTTTCTTCATTTGTTGATATGGGGCTTATGATAATAGGCTTTCTTAATATAAATGGAGCAAGAGATCAAGCTAGAAGAGCAGTATTGGCAGAGTATATGAGAATTAGAAAAACTGACATGATGTTACTGTCACGGAGTCAACAGAGCCATCACTTCCACCCACTGCACCTGATCACTACAATCCGCCCACCCGATCACAGTCACCTGAATTCTAATCACCTGCACCTGCACGTCATACTTACACGCCCTTTATCAACCACAGCTCCCTTCACTTCGGTATCTGATCTCGTCTTTACCTGACCCGACTACCTACCTGTCTGACCAGCATTCGCTATACCAAAGTCCTGTTGATCATCACCGTTCCTGTCCTTTGTCCTTGTCATCGTCCTGAGTCTGTATTCACCGTTATCTTCTTCAGTCATCCAAGACATTATCCAAGATCAGCTAAAGCCTGGTTCACACGGCAGGATAATTAGGCCGATTTTAGCCCCGATTTACCCCTTCCGACAATCTTAAGTATACTCCGATTATCGTAAAATAATCTGAATAGATATTCCGTGTGTGGTGTGTTAAGAGTGCTCTCGTCTGCTCGGAAAGACGTCGGGACTGCTCCGATCTCAAATCGGGGATATCCAACATGTTGGATTTTTTTGGCCCGATTTCTCCTTGTGTGTGGTGTCCCCCGGGGACAAACGAGCACGCAGCCTGTGGACTGTGGCGTGTAGCCAATCAGAAAGCGAAGTGACGAGGCGCAGAGGAAGCACCGGGAAACAAAATCAAAACAGCCGGCGGCATGGCGCACTAGAACACTAACACTTCTTTGACCATCGCCTTTTCTTTTGATAACGTTTTTTTTTTTTCGGTTAAAAACAAACTACAAACTATCGCCACTGAATCCTCTTCGTCCGCCATGATTGTTTACGTTCTGAAGTCACGTTTGATCTCGAGGGATTTTCCATCTGACCTGGGAATGCTCGGGAGCCTAATCGGTTCGTGTGTGATGTGTTGATTTTGCCGTGTGGCTGCGCACCACACACTGTAGGACCAAAACTGTTAGACCCGTGATTTTTTTATCGCCGTGTGTGGGGTCTCTCAGGTATGGAAAATCGGCCGACAATTTTAAAATCGTCCCGTGTGAACCAGGCTTAAGTGTTCACCGATCTGCACCTTCCAGCCATCGATCTACATCACTGCTCTCTCTGCACTGTAAATAAAGTCTGTTTTGCACCTTAATCATTGTCTGCCTCATTATGGATGTGACAGTTACAAGAAACTCATTCTGTTAAATCAAATTAAATATGGTGAAACGAAAGTTGGGATTATGGTGGGGAGGAAAATATGTGAATTTCACAAACGTAATTTTGGGAGGAGTAAACCAATCTAATCTTTCAATTAACTGCCGGAGCATACATGTGCTGGTCATATAATTAGAATATCATCAAAAAGTTGATTTCATTAAAATTCCATTAAGGCGAGACACGGCAGGCAAAAACATCGTTTTTTTTTTCACTGATCAATTTTGAGATTTTGGGATATTTGTCTTCAATAACATGTCTTCTTTCAGACTTGTGGTGAAAAAAAGTCCGAAATACACATTTAGGTCTTTATTTTACTACACTTTGTCTGTTTGCGTCTGTAGATTTCTCATAAATTCATCAAAACTTGTCGTTATAAATCATCATGCTGATCCGCGATCGCGATCTGCACCCTGTCATCACACACACCGTTAGAAAGCTCTCTCTCTCCTGAACAAGATTGCCAGATCCAAATATGGTCATTTCCTTTTCATCAGCAACCAATCGCGAAAGTAAAAGGGGGGATTTTACTCTAAATGCGCAATCTCATTGGCTGATGCTAAATATTTAAAGCCTGTTTTCTCAAAATGACTTTTCTGTCATACTCCAAGTCCGAAATCTCCACTTCAGTAGCACCTATATACACCAAACTTTCCGGTCTTGTACCTAGTTATATTATGAAGACATTTACAGAGGGATTTGTAAATATATTATTCCTAGCCTGATTTATATAACATTTTATTCCCAAAAACATGGCGAAAATCATTTTTTTAAGGCTATTGGCAGTATATTCTGATTTACAGGATAACAAAAGTAGATATCCATAAATCCCTCTGTAATTTTTTCCCCATCTGATATGTGAACACAATGAAAAAATAATTTTGAACCTGGCTTTGTCCAATACTCAGATTTCGTTTTTTAAAATATATGCAAAATAGCGCATATTTAATTAGACAATGCCTCTTTTGCATATTTAAACATTAAATTACAGAAAACTTGTAATACATTTTTTTTCTCATCTTAATGTAGGTAATCAACTGGCAAAGTTTCATGGTGATATCTGATAGTTAAAAACATTACCCTATTCACCTGTAGTGTCTCGCCTTAATTCCATTCAAAAAGTGAAATTTGGATATTATATTCATTCATTACACACAGACTGATATATTTCAAATGTTTATTTCATTTAATTGTGATGATTAAAACTGACAACTAATGAAAATCCCAAATTCAGTATCTCCGAAAATTAGAATATTACTTAAGACCAATACAGCTATGGCCTTCAGCTCTTCTGCATTGTTGGGTCTGGCGTATCGCATCTTCCTCTTCACAATGCCCCATAGATTTTCTATAGGGTTAAGGTCAGGCGAGTTTGCTGGCCAATTAAGAACAGGGATACCATGGTCCTTAAACCAGGTACTGGTAGCTTTGACACTGTGTGCAGGTGCCAAGTCCTGTTGGAAAATGAAATCTGCATCTCCATAAAGTTGGTCAGCAGCAGGAAGCATAAAGTGCTCTAAAACTTCCTGGTAGACGGCTGCGTTGACCTTGGACCTCAGAAAACACAGTGGACCAACACCAGCAGATGACATGGCACCCCAAACCATCACTTACTGTGGAAACTTTACACTGGACTTCAAGCAATGTGGATTCTGTGCCTCTCCTCTCTTCCTCCAGACTCTGGGACCTTGATTTCCAAAGGAAATGCAAAATTTACTTTCATCAGAGAACATAACTTTGGACCACTCAGCAGCAGTCCAGTCCTTTTTGTCTTAAGCCCAGGTGAGACGCTTCTGACGCTGTGTCTTGTTCAAGAGTTGCTTGACACAAGGAATGCGACAGCTGAAACCCATGTCTTGCATACGTCTGTGCGTGGTGGTTCTTGAAGCACTGACTCCAGTTGCAGTCCACTCTTTGTGAATCTCCCCCACATTTTTGAATGGGTTTTTTTCACAATCCTCTCCAGGGTGCGGTTATGCCTATTGCTTGTACACTTTTTTCTACCACATCCTTCCCTTCGCCTCTCTATGAATGTGCTTGGACACAGAGCTCTGTGAACAGCCACCCTCTTTAGCAATGACCTTTTGTGTCTTGCCCTCCTTGTGCAAGATGTCAATGGTCGTCTTTTGGACAGCTGTCAAGTCAGCAGTCTTCCCCATGATTGTGTAGCCTACAGAACTAGACTGAGAGACCATTTAAAGGCCTTTGCAGGTGTTTTGAGTTAATTAGCTGATTAGAGTGTGGCACCAGGTGTCTTCAATATTGAACCTTTTCACAATATTCTAATTTTCTGAGATACTGATTTTGGGGTTTTCATTAGTTGTCAGTTATAATCATCAAAATTAAAAGGAAAGAACACTTGAAATGCATCTGTCTGTGTGTAATGAATGAATATAATATCCAAATTTCACTTTTTGAATGGAATTACTGAAATAAATCAACTTTTTGATGATATTATAATTATATGAACAGCACCTGTATATGCAGCCGCTCACTTTGCTCTGGCATCAGCTGTTTTGGCATCATCCGGACGTTTCCGTACCCAAAACATGTCCGATCTTCTGGAACTCCTGCTATTTCCATCAGACGACAAACTCTCCAGCGCCCCAGAGATGCCTGCTTTTCCTCCTCAACCAAGACCAGGTCTTTCCATCTTGTATTGTGATCCACCGCCCGAGCGCCCAGGACGCCAGCTCCAGTGCTCGTACAAGCCGCGTTCAAGAAAACAGCTCTCTCCTTCTCTATCAAGAATGGACAGGTTCCTCTGCCTCTCGTTCTCCTCCTCCTTAAACTCGCCAAGACGCTGTGTCAATCCCCCCTATTTCAAAATGGACCAAAAACAGCCTCCGACAAGCACTCACTGATTCCGCTATACATTCGCTGATACACGCTGGGTGCTGGAAGGTGGCAGCAGTAGGCGGTGTTTTACTTGGGATCCCAATATGTCTGTATGTCTACGTACGCCGAACATGACCGACTGAAAGGGAACGTCGACGTAAGTCCTGTCACCACCATTGCTGGACCACCACTGACGCCAGGTTAATCGGGAACAAGATGCCTAAATTATGTTGGTGGAGTTGATGAGGTGGAGGGATGCCAGAGCAAGGTAAGTGGCTGCTTATATGCTCTGGCAGTTAATTGAAAGGGAACGTCGACATAAGTCCCGTCACCACCAGTGCTGGACCACCGTTGACACCGGGTTAATCTCTCTTTTCTAATAGGCTGACTGTTGCTATTAAATGGGGTAGAATAAGTGAATGGAAGGATTTTATGTGTTAATGCAGAAATTGATGGCATGAAATTTCTATTTATAAATGTATATGCTCCTAATATTGGTGCAGAGTGATTTGAATGATGTATGGAGAAATAGAAACACTATATATAACAATATACATGGATTAAAAGGGGTGACAACGAAGTTAAAGGAGCCAGAATAGACAGGATTTATTTGAGCAAAAGTGTTAATAATAGAGTGATTGAAGCTGCTGTGTTTTCTGATCACCACATGGTAACAACTGATATAAACAAAAAATAACGTCAAGACCTCACTATTACTGGCATTTTAACAAAAAAAAAAAAAAAAAACTACTGTATGATACATTTTTTTGTGAGAGATTTATCTCTTTATGGAAGTAGTGGAAGTTTCAAATGAGATCCAGAATTAAAGATGCATTTCAAGAACTGCAAAGTGAATGAAAGATATGGAAAAAAGTTAATAATAAATGAAAGTGGTGATATGCAAAGTACTGGCATTAGACAAAAAAAAAAGTGGAAATGAAATATTTTTTGCAAGAACAAACTAAAAGTAATTTGATAAGGTCACGCTATTGTTCAGTTAACAAAATGGATGCACCAACAGATTTTTTCTTTAATTTGGAGAGAAATGTAGTAAAACAGAGAGATTTGGGACTTTTAAAGAACTGGAGGCCTGTCTCTCTCTTTTGTACTTACTATAAAATACTGGCAAAGTGTGTAGCAAATAGACTGAAAAGATATCTGGATATAATTATCCATGTTGATCAAACATACTGTGTCCCTGAAAGGTCTATAATGGACAACCTTTTTGGATAAGATATATCATTGATTTAAGCATGAAAGGAAATGTCAATCTTGGGGTTGCTATCCATAGATCAATAAAAAGCCTTTGACAGGGTTGATCATGAATATGTTTTTAAGAGTCTGTTAGCTTTTGGATTTGTTTTGTTTTTTTATTTCATGGGTAAAATTGTTATATCGCAATGCGTCTGTCTTGGTGAAGGTGCGAGGAGGGCTGATTGCTCCAATTCCTGTAAAGAGAGGAATCAGGCAAGGTTTCCCACTCTCTGGTCAGTTATCATTGCTATTGAGACATTATTGAAAAGAATAAGTGAAAGACTTATAGGTTACACAATACCAAATCAAATCAGATGCCATACAATTGTACTGTTGGCATATGCAGATGACATAACATTGTTTTTAAATGGACAAGAAATATAAATAGCCTAAACAATGTCTGGAAACATATGAGAAAAAAAAGTGTAGGTTTTGCATTAGTTCAATGGGTATGTGAAGGGTTACCAGTTTTACCAGGAGAGTTAAAATTGGAGAGTAAAGGTCTCAAAGTTTTAGGAGTCTTTTTAGGTAACTCTAGGTTTCAAGGAAAAAATTGTGAGGAACTGTTGGAAAAGCTTGAGACACGATTGTCTTGGTGGAATTAGCTACCACAGTTATCTTACAAATGGAGAGTTTGGGCTGTGAATAACCTTGCTGCCTCTACATTGTGGCACAGGTTAAAGGTAATTGAGCCACCAGAAAGTATAGTCACCAGAATACAAAAAAAGACTGGTAGATCTTTTTTTTTTTTTGGAATGGAAAGCACTAGGTCCAAGGGCATGGTCTGATGGACATAAGGAGCAAGATTCAAGGTTTTTGCCTCCAAACTGCACTGATAATTATTATAGAGAACAGACTTGATGTGGAACCAGACTGCATGTGCAATCTTGAAAGTGGATTGAATTATGATGTACAGCTCTTTTGGATAAGACTTCAAGAAGTGGACTTAACAGACAGTACTCCATTATCATGTAGTGTTACAAGCATGGGTAAAGACATTCAATACTAAAAAGAGACTTTCTAAATACTGTGTTATGGAAGAGCCCATTCTCTACAATTCAATGATTCAAGGTGTGCTGATATCTTCAAAAAGTGTTCAAACTAATATGTTGATGAACAAGTGCACAAAATGACGGGATCTGATGAACCATAATGGTTGAAGTCTCTGGAGGAGGTAATGGAATTAACTGAATTATGGTCTAAATGGTTGGCAACAAGATTTTTTGAAGAAGTTCAAACTTCATTGCCAGGACATTATAGATATGTGATTCAGAGGAATACAGATTGTTAATATTAATCAAAAACTGTCAATCTTTCCTCTTTATGAGTCTGAAAAATTGAATAGAGGCACCTGAGAATCTTGAGAAATGGACACTTACAGAAATACTTAAAGTTTTATACACCGCATATGTCAAAACTGTTCATATAAAGAGGCACTAAAAAAGCAGCAACCATTGAGGTGGACAAGGTGATTCCAGTTGAATTTCCCTTTGAGGGATCCTGTACAAGTCTCCAGTAGAGAAGCGAACTGCAGACCTGAAATGAAGAATCATTAACGCGGCAATAACTACAATAACTATGTGGCTCTCCTTAATCCAGCAGTAAGGGGATAATGTAATTTCTGTGGTCAAGAAGAGACTGTGGGACATCTATTTTTGCATTTTAAACATTAAGAAGGCCTTTTTAGACTGTTAACAGAATGGTTTAGAGGGTTAGGGGCGAAGACTTCTCTGATTGTGTTTTTATTAGAAGTGTAAAATATAAGTCTCAAAAAAAGTTAATTTTGTGTCTTTTAAATTATGTTTTGGGTACTGCAAAATTTTAAATTTGGAAAAACAAGGGAAAAAAAATATTGGCTATAGGTGGAGTGAACCCTGAAGAGATTAAATGTTTAATAGCAAGCAGAATGAAAATTGAATTTGCTGACTACAAATTGGTGGTTGACTTGATAACCTTTAGAGAAAAATGGTGTATAGGAGAATTTTTATGTAGTATATTTTAAGAGCAATATTTTAATTTGGTTGTTTTAAATAATTAAATGTTGGTTGTATGAAGATTTAATTTTCTTTATATGATTAAGAATGTAATATAATAGTAATGAATTGTTTTTAAATTTAAGATGTTAAACCTCTTTTCTTTTCTACTGTTCTGCTTTTTTCTCTTTTCTTGTAGCCTCGTTTCTCTTGTCATCTTGTTTCGTCTGTTTCTCATCAATCCTTTTTTTCCTTTTCCTTATTTTTATTCTTGTCATCTGCGAGTGCCGTGGCATTGATGGGGACGCCTGGAGTGCAGGACATAGCAGTCAGACTCGTTTATATGCGAGTGCAACATTCTCTCAGGACATTCAATGTGTTCCTGTTTGGGCGTCTTCAACTGGCCCAGAATAGACAGCATTAAGTCCATTCCACCTCGATTCACTACCAGGCTTTTGGTTACACACATCACCGGCCACTTTATTAGGTAAAGCTGTTCAACTGCTCGTTAACGCAAATATCTAATCAGCAAGTCACATGGCAGAAACTCAATGCATTTAGACATGTAGATATGGTCAAGATGATCTGCTGAAGTTCGAACTTAGCATCAGAATGGGAAAGAAAGGTGATTTAAGTGAATTTCAATGTGGCATGGTTGTTGGTGCCAGACTGGTCTAGTCTCTAGGGTTTACAGAGAATGGTCCAAAAAAATAGAAAATGTCCAGTGAGCAGTAGTTATGTGGGTGAAAATGCTTAGTTGATGCCAGAGGAGAATGGTTAGACTGGTTTGAGTGGCAACAGCAACTAAAATCCCTTATTAAAAATAAATATTTCCCTATATATGATGAGTGATCAATATATTAAATGGTTTAACAGTATATTTGAAAATATACAGAATTATATACTTTGTTAATATATTACAATATATTGAATACATAAGGAATTGCCGCTTTTCACATATTGAAAAATATGGGACAATATTTACTAATATATCATAATGTATGTAATTTTAGATTCAATAATACACTTCATAATATATATATATATATATATATATATATATGGATGTATATGTGATCAGATATGGTACTGCATATGTAATATATTGCAGATATATTTACTCATGCAGCATATGTCACGACACAGAAGGGAACAGACGGTGGAAGTAAAGTAAATAGAGTTTATTTACAGAGTGTTAGCAAAACAGAACACAACAGGTGAAGGATGGTATGCTGAATGACATGTAGAACTTAGCTGACTGTAACAACTGAAGATGAGGATGATGTAGGTTGAGGAACGGATACACTGGGAGACATAGAAGATCAGAAGACAGCTGACTTGAAAACAATGAGGAGGAGGACGACGACAATGAGATAACTGAAGGGAGTGCAGGCTTGATATAGTGAGGCTGATTAGGGTGAACAGGTGAAGGTGATTAGAATTCCGGTGATGATGAACGAGTGGGTGGATCTGGTGCTGAGTGGATGGTGTGAGTGATTCCGTGACACCATAAACACACATATATAGAGAAATATATAATGTAATATATTTCTTATATTTTTTAATTATTTACATTATAAATGTTTCATATTTTCAAGCTCGTTAACAAAAGCACAAGCACACTGGCATGTGCTAAAGTATTTAGCCAAGAGACTATTACTGTGCTGAGGAGTGCACAGTCATTACTTTTAAGATTATAGTCTAAATAGTATTCAGCCAATCGTCATTCGAGTAATCAGAACAGCCAACCTAATGTGCCATGTTATACAGCTAAATGAGTTCACTATACTTAAATGGCCTCAACAATCACCAGATCTAAATCCAATAGAGCACATTTGGGATGTGGTGGGAAGGGAGATATAGATGTGCTGCCAACAAACAGCAACTGTGTGATGCTATCATGTCAACATGGAACAAAATCTCTGAGGAATGTTTTCAACACCACAAAGAATTAAGACAGTTTGGAAGGCAAAAGAGGGTCCAACCCAGTACTAGCAAGGTGTCCCTAATAAAGTGGCCGGTGAGAGTATATGATAGAAAACAATGCATGTATACAAAACAAACAAACTTCTCCAAAAGCATTTAGATGCATCAGTATGTAGGCCAATGCTGGCTAAGTTGCTTGCTTAGAGTCTGATTACAAATGGAGATGCACACAAATGCTTTTGTGTTGCACATTTAAACTAACTTCATTTCCTCTTTGCTGACTGGAAGGCTGTGAGATCAGCTTTCCCCCAGATGTTTATTTTTATGGGCCAGGCTGACCCTGCAGCAGTGAATATGGCTTCTGCTTATGGCAATTGTTTGAGAGAAAGAGAGAGAGAGAGAGAGAGAGAGAGAGAGAGAGAGAGAGAGAGAATAAAGCAGTCTCTCTCTCCCCAGAGTCTCCAGAGCTAAAGTTTTAAGCTCTTCCTGGTTGTATGATCTATCATGAAATGAGGAGAGCAGCCCAAGAGCGAGACAAGGCAATAGAGCTAAAAAACAGTAAGACAGAAGATGGCAGTGGTGTCTTGCTCTTTCAGATCAGCAGGCAGGTATTTGAGAGATATCATGCTTCATGATGTTTATGTTTTGATGAATACACGACACACTTTACGTATTATAGTACCTGCCACATATGCATTACAGTAAATACTGTTATGTGAAACCGTTTACAAAACAGCTGTGCCACCTGGGTATTATTTACTAACCCCTGGCAAAATGTGCTGAAATAGTTATTAGTTGCATACCAAATGATGTACTATACACTACAGTATGTACTTTGCCATCTAGTGTATGAATTTTAGAAGAATGGTGTCTGCAAAATTAAGAATTTTGGTCTGAAAATTGCTTTCAGCAATGACTAATGATGCTGGTTGACTAGACAAGAAGCTAGATTGGGACAAAGTGATCTTCTTTTATGAGCATCTAGAAGAGCAGTGTCAGGACTGTAACAGAGCTTGAAGGATTCATTGAGGACATATGGTTATTGTTTTTGATAATTTCATATATTTTGCACTGGGAAGTAAATAGTATACTATATAGTTGATAAATGTAAATGTAAATGCTTAAATTTCCTCTACTATGCTATTTTAAAGGTTCCTAATTTTGTTAAAAACTTTGATTTTCTCATAATATACATTGGAGCATTACTCACAGAGCCTGCTCTGCTCTGCTCTGATTGGTCAGATGGCCCAGTCTGTTGCAGTTGGTCTACCGCAGGGATGTCCAATCCTGCTCCTGGAAGACCACCTTCCAGCAGAGTTTGGCTCCAACACACAGGGACTGCATCCAAAATCGCATACTTCCCTACTATATAGTTGGTGAAAAACAGTATCTGACAAAAGAAGTATGTCCAAATTAACTACTCATAAAAGAGTAGGCAAAAACTGCCCAGATTACCTACTTCTTCCGGCGAGAATCTGAAGTGTGCATTCGATGGACAATTTACTATACCATGATGCCACCGGAGAAGATTTATGAATGGCAATGAAACGACGTAACTGACGCTGGTAGGTTACATGATAATGACAACATGGTGAATGTAGTATGTCCAGATTACATTCATGCTACACAAATTCATACCATGTAGAACATACTTTTTTAGCAGTTGTTAAGTAATTACTCATTCAAAATACGTACCTACTATAGAGAGTATGTGATTTCGGACAAAGCCCTAGTGATTCTGGAGTGATCCAGGTGTTTAATTAGGGCTGAAGCTAAACTCTGGAAGGTGGCCCTCCAAGAACAGGATTAGACACTCCTTGTATACTGCTTATGTCCATTACTATATCTGAATTTCAGCTCCGGAGGCATCCTCAGCACTTGTATACTGTAACGGTCATCAGCTGGAGTGCCCTCGAGAGCCACCAAAGGGCACTCCACTTCAGATTGTTGTTTTCCTTCACAACTACATTTCCCATACTCACTGACCGGACTCATCATCACTGATCACATTCACCTGTTTATCATTACCTTGTTTAGCTCACCCCTTATAAGCCTGGTTTATCATTCAATCACTGCGTAGTTTTGTATGTGTTGCACTGCATCTCTGAGCATTTCTTTGGTTCCCTGTTTTTCGGTTTCTTGGACTCTCTGCCTGCCTTTGGATTACCCGTTTGCCTTGTCCCCTGCCTGCCTCTGGATTACCTGTTTGCCTTGTTCCCAACATTGTGTGTTTATTTGTATGGGCTGCCTACCTGGACTTCAACCTGTTGCCGGTACATTTGATTACGTGTCTGGATTATTCTTATTAAAGCTGCATTTGGATCTAAAACTTTCTGGTCTCAGAGCAGTTTCGTGACAGAAAACTACGCCAACACAGATCCAGCAGCCAAGTAAAACCCGGACCCATCAATGAATCCAACAGCACAAATTATACGTCTCCGTCAAGGAGATCGACCCATCAAGGATTATGTAACAGACTTTTTGGAGCTGGCTCATCTGACTTACATGGATGATGTATGTTTAATGTTGTTTTTTCGTGGAGGACTATCTGAGCCACTCAGCTACCGTATGCCATTGCATGACCCTTACGGGACTCTTGAACAGTATATTGACTTGGCCCTTTCCTTGAGCAGTTCATAATTTACTGTGGGCCTTGCGGAGGAAGAACCCCGCAAACTCACGGTAAACTCTAAGCCTGAGAATCTTCACGTCATGCCACCCATCAGGCCCACCACCGGATCGGTCTCTGGACTTCCCAGATTAATGTCCAGCGTGATGGACCCACCGCTCATGTCAGCACGGACGGCCAAATATATCGGCCGAATGGGGTCTCGTCCTGCCAAAACCACCATTCCAGTGTCTCGTTCTGTCAAAGTCCCTGCCAAGCCTGCACTCCACGTCATGCCTGCCAAGTCTGAGTCTCTTCACGTCATGCCAACTCATACCTGTTCAGCCTGATCTTCACATCAAGCCTACGCTCTCCAACAGTCCTGCTGAGCCTGAGCTGCTTCACGTAAGTCCTGCCGAACCTGCACTTCACGTCAGTCCTGCCGAGCCTGCACTTCACGTCAGTTCTGCAAAGCCTGCACTTCACGTCAATCCTGCCGAGCCTGTACTTCAAGTCAGTCCTGCCGAACCTGTACTTCACGTCAGTCCTGCTGAACCTGCACTTCACGTCAGTCCTGCCAAGCCTGAGCTGCTTCACGTCAGTCCTGCCAAGCCTGAGCTGCTTCACGTCAGTCCTGCCAAGCCTGAGCTGCTTCACGTCAATCCTGCCGAGCCTGCACTTCAAGTCAATCCTGCCGAACCTGCACTTCACGTCAGTCCTGCCGAGCCAACACATCATGTCAGGGCCATCGAATCAGGGACTGTACACGTTGTGCCTGCCGTACAAGAAACTGTTCACGTCACGTCTGCCGAGCCAGAAACTGTTCACGTCACGTCTGCCGAGCCAGAGACTGTTCACGTCCCATCTGCCGAGCCAGAGACTGTTCACGTCCCGTCTGCCGAGCCAGAGACTGTTCACGTCACGTTTGCCGAGCCAGAGACTGTTCACGTCACGTCTGCCACGCCAGTGTCTCCGGACAAGATGGCCCCCGCCGAGCCAGTGTCTTCAGACAAGATGGCCGTCGCCGAGCCAACGTCTTCGGACAAGATGGTCGCCGCCGAGTCAGTGTCTCCGGACAAGATGGCCGCTGCCGAGCCAGTGTCTTCGGACAAAATGGCCACTGCAGAGCCAGTGTCCCCGGACAAGATGGCCATTCCAGTGTCTGTTCCTGAACTGGGTCTATTCCTGAGCCGGTGTCTCTTCCTGAACCGGTGTCTATTCCTGAACAGGTGTCTGTTCCTGAGCCGGTGTCTATTCCTGAACCGGTGTCTGTTCCTGAACCAATGTCTGTTCCCTTTGTTCCTCAGTCGGTGTCTGTTCCTGCCCGAAGGGTCTGGTCCGCCCTGGTCCCCTGAACTGCCTGGTCCACCCTGGCCTCCTGAATTGCCTGGTCCACCCTGGCCACCTGAACTGCCTGGTCCACCCTGGCCACCTGAACTGCCTGGTCCACCCTGGCCTCTTGAACTGCTTGGTCCGCCCTGGGTCCCTGCACAGCCTGCACAGCGGGCTCCGCCTTGGCCGTGTGCACAGCCTGATCCGCCCTGGTCGCCTGCAAAGCCTGCTCCGCCCTGGTCGCCTGCACTACCTGCTCCGCCCTGGTCGCCTGCACAGCCTGCCTTGCCCTGGTCGCCTGCACTGCCTGATCCGCCCTGGTCGCCTGCACTGCCTGATCTGCCCTGGTCCCCTGCACAACCTGCTCCCCCCTGGTCACCTGCACAGCCTGCTCCGTCCTGGTCACCTGCACAGCCTGATCTGCCCTGGTCGCCTGCACAGCGTGCTTCACCCTGGTCGCGTGCACTGCCTGATCCGCCCTGGCCGTCTGTCCAGCCTTAGTCTCCAGGCCCTCTTCCGCTCCACGGGCCTGGCCCTCCATCCCACCCCCGGACTGCCTACCTGGACTTCGACCTGTTGCCTGTACATTTGACTACGTGTCTGGATTTTCCCCTTCTTAATAAAGCTGCATTTGGATCTAAAACTTTCTGGTCTCAGAGCAGTTTTGTGACATATACACAGTGATACAAACAATAACAATGGCATTATGCAAATTTGTTACAAACCTATGAAGGTTCATCCAGGAAGTAAGACTGAAATTACTAATGAGTTGTTTCAGGCAGATCAGAATGATTCTTTCTTTTGGGAGACAATAAATTTTCACTTTTCATTTTTCCTGCACTTTGATCTTTGAAAGTGAATGCTGAGCATTTCTGCTTGCCGCACCTCCTACGATGCCATTGCGGGTAGCTGCATGGTCATCAGCCGGGAGCCACCCTTCATTGACGTTTCGCTCCATTTATCCCGAAACATCTCACGGTGGTGGACCTTGCTTTCCCCAAGCCTGGTCCTTCCTTCTTAACCAAAGCCAAAAGCTTCCCTGCTTGGCCTCCTCAGCCAGGTCTTTCAGCGCCTTTTTGGCTTGGGGCCGGTGACTCCCATGCTCTTCAGGAAGTGCTGGGTGGATGCCCCCACGAACCCCCTACAGCCGACTTCCACCGGGTAGCTGACAGCTGACAACACAGCCTCTCCGCATTCGGCTGTGTGGTCGAGGTACCGATCTTTTTTCCTCTCAATGGCTGCCTCCATTCCTCCCTACCATGGGACAGTGAGCTCTACCAAAATTACTGCCTGGGCTGTGGCAGACCAGAGAAGGATGTCCGGTCGAAGGTTGGTTGTGGTGATCTCTGTTGGAAACCTGAGCTGCCGATCGAGGTCCACTCAGGTTCCACTCACAACTGCCTGCCAGGGCTGATCTCTGTGGCTGCGTGATGCTAGGGGCCCCTTCTCCCTCTCTGACAAAGTGGATCGGCCACCTTGATGTCGGTGGTAGGCGCTCCCTAGCTGATTCTGCCCTGCGTACCTCCAGGATCTCCGCCAGCTTCCGCATGACTCGGTCATGGCGCCACCTGTACCGACCCTGGGTCAGTGCTGTTTTGCAGCTTGACAGGATGTGCTGCAGGCTCGGATTTGGGGCATTGCAAAGTTGGCAGCTCTCCTCTGAGCCATACCACAGACAGAGGTTGCTGGGGATTTGGAGGGTGTCGTAGGTGAACCTTATGAGGAAACCAGCCTGGCTTGGGGGATCTTACACATTTCGGCCCAACCTACGGTCCTGCTTATTACTCCTTCCCAGGTTGTCCAGTGACCTTGCTGGCATTGGCTAAGGGCTTTGATCTGATAGTTCTCGTCCTCTGTCCTGACCACCTCGGAAATCACTAGCTCTTTCCTTTCCTTCCTTGTGGCTTTGGACCACATCTTTGCAGTAGTCCCCCAACCCAGGCTAGTTCTCCCTGACTGTGTCCTGCCAACAATCTCTTAATGTTTCAGCCTGCTGATACCCTGGTCGACTGCTAGTTCTGCCCTCCACTTGTGACCTGTTCGGTGTGGGGCTTTGGTGTTCTGCACAGATGGGTCAGACGAGTCCCTCAGCTCTACGACAAGCCTTGCCTTCTCCTGTCTGTAGCCCAGCAGGATTGACCTCAGGGGCAGTTGAAGTGCATTCCTCCCAAACAGGCCAACGCTGGAGAGGCTCCTGGGTAAGCCCAGCCACTTCCTGATGTAGCTGTTGGCTTCTGAGTCCATCTTTTGCACAGTGGAGGTGGTCATCTCACAAATCTTGAGAGGCCACATTAGCCACCTATATAAGGTGAATTGGTAGCACCAGATCTTGAATTTACCCGGAAGATGGCTCTTGTCGATCCGTGTCAGACCTTCGGTGAGTTGTAGCATTACTGTATAAGCCATATGCTTATCTGACAAGTCGGCTGTGTACAGTTTCCCAAGGCTCCGGACGGGTTGTTCTGCTAGTATTGGGATCTTCTCACTGTTCACTGTGAAAGAGATGTGATAATTTCTGGCTCCTTTGCGTATGGAGAGACTCCTGGACTTAGCAGGTTTTATCCTCATCCTGGCCCAACTAAGGAGTTCTTCAAACCTCTTCATTAGCCGGTTGGTACAGGCTGCTGTTTGAAGAAGGGTGGTTACGTAATCCATGTAACTCCGCAGGGCTGGCAGTCGTTGGCCTGACTGTCCTCTCACCCCTCGGACCATCTGTCTTCCACCGATGAAAATGATTTCAAAGGCTGCTGTGAGGAGGATGGGAGAGACTGAGCAACCAATTGCGATGCCTTTCTCTAGGTGGTGCCATCCTGACGTTGCCTCCTGTGTTGTCTAGCAAAGCGTGAAGCTGCTGAAGTAATTGGAGATGAGTTTCCGAATGCTGAAAATGTGAAAGAATTCCAGGGCAAAGGTGATTAACTGATGGGGAATAGAACCATAGGCATTTTCCAGATCCAACCAAACTCCATGGAGATCTTGTTTTTCCCACTTGGCTGTCTGAATCTGCTCCCAGATCATGGTTGAGTGTTCCACACAACCGGGGAACCCTGGGACACCTGCCTTCTGGCAACTGGTGTCAATGTAGCAGTTGTTCAGGAGGTAGTTGGTTAAGCGCTTGGCCACCAAAAAAAATAATATTTTCTCTTCCACGTTTAGAAGTGCAATGCCTCTAAACTGGTTGATGTTGCATGAATTTTGTTCTTTTGGGATGAAGGTTGTCACTGCACGGCTCCATTCTGAGGGGATGTTCTGGGCCTTCCACGCTACTCTCATCAGCCTCCAGAGTAGCTTCAGCACCATGGGGCAGTTCTTATAAACCTTGTAGGGCACGCCATTGGGACCTGGTGCAGAGGCCGACCTTGCCCTGTCTACCACTTGCTTGACTTCAGCCCATTTGAGTGGTGTCGTGTCAAATTCGGCGGCTGGCTCAGCAGGACGAGGCACACCGTTATGCTGTTAGCTGGTTCTTGATGTGTTCCTCAAGCTCCTGCTCGGTGGCTTCCAGGCTCCCGCGCTTCTTCTCTTCCAACAGGCTTCGGCCATATCTGAAAGGGTCCTGAAAGAAACTCGCTCGCTCAGAGCGCTTTCAGACCTTCCTTTTCGTTCTCATCTGCTTTTCGCCAGGACTTCCTAAGCAGCCTCTTCTCCTTCACGAGCTTGTGAATATCTTGCTCACGCCTTCCCACCTCCCTAGGGATGTTTTTCCTATGGATTACCTCCCCAAACCTCTCTTTTCCCTCCCCATAAACACTGCTGCCAAATAGGTTTAGCTTGGTGAATTTACAGAACGTGTTGCAATGCATTCTGGGATTGCCTTACTGGTGAAATATACATGCAGTAATGTTTTAGAATTATCAAGCATGATGTGTTTAGGAAGGCAGTGTAATTGTCATATTCTGTTTGTGTTCAGTTTAATTTTCACGGACTGTTAGTTTGTTTCGCTTCCATTGTTCCATTTCCTGTGTTCTTCGGTTTACGTTTTTCCCGCCAGTCATTAGTTTCTATGGACAATCAGCACACCTGTTCGCCATTGAGCTTGTTATTTTTGTATATTTAAGTTCCTCTTTGTCCTTAAGTTTCCTCCTCAGTTCTGGATCTGGTGTTGTTGTGTTATGTTTGTGTCTACACGCTGCTACGTTGCCATTTTCCCCGTGGATTTACTTGAGTTTGTTTTATGTAATACATACCTTTGTTTTGGAACCTTTTTCATCTTACTTGGACTAAATGTTGCAGTAATGCTGATTGACTACCATTTGAAACAGTCCCATCTGGGGCAAGTATGATGTTTTAAATTGATTTAAAGGTAGTCAGCTGAAAAGGTTTTAGAACAGATCTAATGTGTACAATGAATTGAGTTTGGTTTTAATTCAGTTGTATGACAGACAGGTCACTTAATATCCAAGTACTCAAAAAAAAAAAAGTTAAACTCCAAAAGTTCCATAAATATGTAGATGGCGGTGGCTGTTTTGTTAATGATAGTTAATGGTCCATGCTAAATTGGCATCATTATGAAAAATAAGTGCTAATGAAGGGATTTGTTTACATTATTAATTGATATTCTCTTTGCCTTTCTTGTACTGCAGTAAAGTAACAAGTGACTGCACATAGAGGGAGTCACCTTTGTTTGATTCGGTGCAAACTGTTTTATTATGCACTGTAGTATCAGGTCACAGAAACAAGGGCCATGCCAAGACTTTGAGAACACCTGGAATCTTGGAGTACATATTGACATTGTCTAGACAGGCATCGATAGCAGTGTCCAATGGGGAGAATTAGATTTCTGCCTCATGTTTTATTTATATGTTGTACAGGAGTCAACAGGGATGACTTCCGCCTGGTTACGTAAAAAATAAAACCGGCCTTATAATGCCCTTCAATTCATTTTAATGGGTCGGGTAAAGCTAGGTGTGTTATGATACACTTTGCTCACAAGAAGAGACAATACACTATATTGGGTTCAAGAGAACGAGACGAGACAATATTTTAACACTATTTTTAAGAAATCTTCAATGATGAAATATATGTTTGGTCTTTTATTTGACTGAAAGTCACAAAATGCAAAACAATGCAGGTGCATTTTGAAATGTTTAACTATTCATCTTGTAATGAATGTCACATCAGTTCTACTTTCTAAGTATGAATTATCATATAAAACAGGTGTTCTCAACCTTTTGCAACGCATGACCCACCAATGACTGTTTAAAAACATTCCGAGGACCACCTTTCCAAATATGATAGTATGAACACAGAATAATAGAAAATTCAAAAAGTACAATGATATACCCTGCTGTTAATCTGTTATGCCACTGTAGCAGACTAGGTCAAGTCAGATATATAGATGATAACTGTCCTTGTATAAAAAAGACTTGCCAGGTTTACTCAGTAACCATTTATTCCTATAACAGGGCAGGTCAGGCCAATGACTGGACACACAAGGGGAACACTCTTTTAACAAATTAATTAATAATACATCACCACATCCAGGCTAACATACCTGTAACAACAGGTCAGACACACAAAAAGGGAAAATTCTCTCTATTCATTAGCAGAAATTTCAACAAAGTTCATTCCCCCCAATTTACATACTGCAAGTGTAATTTATCAAATACAATTAGCGATATGATCATGACTGTTTTAAATAATATTATTTTGGCCTCCCAACACAGCCCAGTTCAAATGTCTCTGCAGCTTTGATTTGACAAAATTTTGTAAAAATTTCTCCACATTCAACACACTGCACCTTCGGCTTATGGGGGTCGCACACCAGACGAGAAGTGCAGCGCCATATCTTTAAAATTCGAACACATTATTTTCTATGAGTGAGTGTACACACCGGCGGCGCCATTCGGCATCTGTCCGTGGCGCCCAGCTACGGCTCAGGACCTTGTTCAAAATCCTGCCGCGCCACAGAGCGCCATTTACATAGTTTTATATTAAATTTACATTGCATTTGTCTCAAAACGTCACCCTGTGCTGCAAGATACATTTAGTTTTACATTAATTTACAAAAATCAGCTGCGTGGATAAAAATTATTGGATTTTCAGGTGAGATTCTCAATTAATTCAGTTAATGTACGCCCTGAGGTAAAGTGTTCAGACTGCAGACTCAGCAACGATTGTATTTAATTTTACAGTACAACATAATATAGTACAGACATTATCTTAATTTCATAATGTCCTTAAACATAACAATATTGCTGGCCATAAAATGAGAAACTGCGGGTCCAGTGTGTGGGACCTTGAGTTGTCCTAGATGTGACGCAACACGGCGCTGCGCTTCTAGTGTGCGACCCCGTTTAGTTTCAGTACCTGCCCTTATAAAACCAAATTAAATGTATTCAGCGTTGTTTTTTCTCACCACACACTTCAATGATTTTGCTTGGACAGGTCTGTCTCACACATCTGCTTTTCTTTCAGAAAACAATCCATATTACAGTAAGCATCTGATCGAACAAACGTTCAATCTGACGTTGTATCGTGATTGGTGTTGCGATATTTAAACATAAATTAGCTTTTAGAAAATGCATCTTGACTTGACTTGAGTGTTTTTGATAATATAAATTCATAAAAACAATTTTTGTCAATTAAAAAATAAATTAAAATTAATTTGGGGGTAGTCTAACACTGACTACACGGCTCGCCAGATGGCACTCATAGGCCCACTAGAGGGCCGCGGCCCACCAGTTGAGAATCACTGATATAAAAGACAATATAATGCAAGCATTGTGAAAGGTTTTAAGTCACAAAATTTTCTTAATTTGTTTGGTGCCTCTTTCTCTGTTTCCAAACTTTGCTCTGTCTATGAACCAATCTCAATTGTATTGCCATTTCTGAATCAGACAGAAGTTCAGACATAATGTCTGAGTCTGATTGCTTCTCTGCAGTGGCCTGTAGCAAAATACTCCAACAGCATCAGCTCTATAAAAACATAGTTATTATGATATGCCTCCAAAAATATGGTGAAACCATCTACACAGGGGGCAAGAACCTTGTCTAAAGCATGGACACATGAATGGATTGTGCTGACGTTGACAAGGCATAGATAGTTTTGAGGATGAGCATGACTGGGACGTTCCCCAACACTTTTGTTCCTATACCACATTTCAACAAAGCTCTTTCCAATCCTCTATAGCAGTGGTTATCAACTGGTTTAGTCATGGGACTGCTATTTTACCATGGTCATTATGGATTTGTGGAAGAAAATGGTGACTGGCTGGAATATACGGAGTGTATGGAGCATTTCTTCTCCAAGAATGAGATCACTGACGAAAATAAGAAATGCTCTATTTGTTAAGTGTGTGTGGAGCAAAGACTTATAAGCTCATGAGGAACTTGGCAACACTGGGGAAGCCGGGAGAGTTGGCTTACAAAGATTTAATCGACCTGGTCCAGAACCACCACAGCCACAGCTCTAAACCTTCAGTGATTGTGCAGCATTTCAAGTACCACAGCCATTTTCGTAAGTATGGGGACTCTATTTCAAAGTTTGTGGCCAAGCTTCGTCAGCTGCCTGAACATTGCGAGTTTGGTGCCATACTGGAGGACATGCTGAGTGATTGCATCGTGTGCGGAATTACGGCTCTTTCACACCGCAAGCTTGAGATTCACGTCAGTGTAACTACATCATCATATATCTACAGACTTGTGAGAGTATTCACACTGGAAGTGTGAAATGGGTAAGTTTTCTCAACGTTTTTGTTTTTATTCATTATATGTATTTAACTTGTAGAATATCTGTAATAAATGCTTTTAATTATCATAGTTTTCTTTTTTGGATGTTTTTAAGTGGCCTTTTGTAGTTGCTGTCATACAATTCTTTTAAAATATGATCAGAACAATTTACATATTCCAAAGCATGGAAAATGCATTTTGAGCACTTTTTTTTTGTGAAATCATATTTATGTTGTCCATTAAAAGTGTGCTTTCACTTTAATTGATCGTGAGCACTACTTCGGTCCACTACAATACTCCTGCTTGACGCTCACGCTTTGCTCCTGCTCCCGGTGTGGATGCACTCATTTGTTAACATGCATGCCGAAAAAATGCTGCTGGGGAAGCAACACTCTCGTTTACAGAAGCAATAGAAATCGCACAAGGTATATACAGTAGTCGGCAGCACTACATGCAAAATATACTAAAAAGCAAGTAACAGTGGTCAGAGTGTTTTATGTGACTAATACTTTTAAAGTAAAAGCAGTGGGATGTTACAGATGTGGGGGAGCTCACTATGCAAATGCTTGTAAATTCAAAGACACTGCGCCATAATTGTGAAAAAAGGGACATTTGGCATAGAAATGCAAAGGCCACAAATCTAAAGTGAAAAACTCTAAGGATGAAGGGAAACTTCTCTCAAAGACACATCACATTGTGGAGAGTGAACAAGAGGAGACCTGTTCCTATTCAATGTTTAACTTGAGTGAAACCCGATTCGGACCCTCTTTATGCGACAATTCAAGTTAATAAAGCAAGCCTTAAGATGGAGGTAGATACAGAAGCTTCAGCATCAATCATCAGTGAGGAGACTTATGGGGAGTAATGGAATGACACCGTTTTCAACAAAAAACTTACAACTTCTTATGTGTTTTGGCCGTTCATTTACAAAGACAAATACAAGTTCTGTCATGAAGATGGTGCAGGCTATTCAATTACTTATCAATTATCAATTACTGAAACGAGACACAGGTGTTTGTTATTTGCACTTGACCCACTTGCGCGCTGCTCGTCTCCTTTCTCTCTCTCCCTTCACAGACCTTGTTGAACCACGCCCCCCTTGCCACAGTTTCATTGACACCTAACGACCTGGCAGCAGAATACAGCATTTTTTGTCGTTTTCGTGCATCCGTGTTTATGGGGATCGATTTGGCAATGGTGTCGTCTGTACGCAGAAAAGAAAAACTTCTCCATTTTAAGCATATCATATACAGGGGAGATTATTCCGGTAATGGGTGTGGTGAAAGTGAACATTGCCTATGGCAGTCAGGCAGCTAAAGCTGGCTTACTCATTGTCAAAGGAACAGGCCCGAGCCTGCTTGGGTGTAATTGACTTATTGGGTGAAAATGCCGTTAAACTTGGACGAGATTAGGCTCATAATAGGGCTTTGTGCAGGGAACGTGGTTGCAAGGTATCCAGATGTGTTTAAAGATAAACTGGGCACCCTGAGGGGCACCCTGGTGAAACTTTGCGTTGAGCTACACCTCATTTGTTGAACGCTTTCCCCTGTGAGCTCACCGTCTGTGATAAATACCTGTTTGTTGTCTCAGTTAAAAGGTGAGTTTTGTTCAGTTCTCCTTAGCTTTTCTTTATATTGAGTTAAAACTTGTTTTGTTGACCTTAGTTTATTTAACTCTAGCTAGATTATTGGTTAGAACAAGTTGATTTAATTGGTATTCCTTAATTGACTTCTTATTATTTTATGGCTTATGGAACAAAGCGGAGAGAGAATTCACATGCAAGCACTACTTTAATAACAATACAAACAGGTAATACAGGGGAATCAAAGAAACTCAGGACAGGAACATGGTACAGCAAACAACGACTGACAAACCACAAGAGAAACACAAGAGCAATTTATATACAAAATAACAAGGGGGTGTGGTTGAAGGGGGTGTGAAGGGTAACCAAGGGAACTAACAAGACGCACCTGGAGAGACCAATCAACATGAAAAACTACAAAACATGGCACAAGACAGGAAAAAACACAAAAGCCCTCACATAAGACATGAACACAGGCTGAGATTGTGACAGCAGTGTAATTCGACGACATTCTGGTCACAGGGAAAACAGTAACCTGGACCAGGTGCTCAAGATGATGTCGGAGGCAGGGCTGTGACAAAAACAATGCAAATGTACATTCCAGGCAGAGAGTGTAACCTACCTGGGTTATCAGATATCAGCCCAGGGCCTCTATCCAGTGCCAGAAAAAGTCAGGGCCATCAAGGAGGCCCCCAAACCTGGAAATGTGTCAGAGTTTAAGTAATTATTGGGCATGGTAACTTATTACGGGAAGTTCTTGCCTAATTTATCAACTGTGCTGGTCCCGTTGTACCAGTTGTTGCATCATGATTGCCAGTGGAAGTGGGGAGCATCGCAGATGGCTGCCTTCACCATAGTCAAAAATCTGCTGCAGTCAGCCAACGTGTCAGTCTATTTTGACCCTGTGAAGGAGCTTATAGTGTCGTGTGATGCCTCTCCATATAGTATTGGGGCTGTACTTTCGCACATGAGGGAGGAGGGCTCAGAGAAACTCATTTAATTTGCGTCAAGGACAAATATCTCGTTCCTTCCCAGTTTTCCCGGACCATAAGCCGATGATGAGCCTTTTTTTTAAGGGAGTATAAGAGCATTCCTTCCATGGCGTCAGCTCATATCCAGAGGTGGTCACTGACATTGTCAGCCTTTCAATACTGAATAGTATACAGAGCAGGGAAAGAAAAAGCCAACGCAGACACATTAATTCAATTGCCACTTCCAGACATCCATGCGTCCATTCCTCTGACTCCTGAAACTATTTTCCTGCAGGAAAAGTCGAGAGAAACCTTTTGAGAAAAGAAAAAAATGAGCTCTCAGTTCAGCATGGCTGTATTTTGTGGGGTTCAAGGGTAGTGGTACCTCCACCAGGATGAGCCCGAGTATTACAGGAGGTCTACATAGCCCATCCTGGGGTAGCGCACATGCAAAGCTTAACGAGGGTATACGTCTGGTGGCCAAATATAGATCGAGATCTAGAAAAGAAGTTCCAAACGTGCAGCGATTGCCAGGAAAACCAGAAAATGCCCTTAACAGTTTCTCTTCAGACCTGGGAGTGGCCTAACAGGCCTTGGCCCTGGTTGCACTTGGATTTCGCAGGTCCTTTCATGGATCGGATGTACTTGGTCATGGTGGAGGCCCGCACCAAACAGCTAGAGGCACACATCTTGAAAAACATTACAGCTGCTGTGACAATTGACATTTAAAGAATTTGTCAAGCGGAATGGAATTAGACGCATTTGTACAGCGCCTTTCCATCCTGCATCAGACGGACTGGCCGAGAGAGCCAGACGTTGAAAGACGGCTTTAAGATGATGTCAGGGGCAAATGCTGAAACTAACCTCTCTCGTTTTCTGTTTCAATCTGAGAAGCAGGTCAGATTTTTTTTTTTAAAGTTCAACTTCTTTCAACTTTGTGTATTTTCATAGAAAAACAGATGAATGGAAAAGTGTGTTCTGTCTGACAGAAGAGCAAAGTCTTTGCAGAAGAGTCAACAGATTTCAAAATAAAAGTATTGCATCAGAAAAACTTCTGCTGTTGTTTCTTTGACTGCACAATCCGCAAATCACTCAAAGCAGTCTTGCGACCCAATTTTTGTTCTTGACACACTGGTTGAGAAACACTGCTCTACGGTTAAAATTGTGTACCGGTTGTGTACTAAAATTGTTTAATTGTGTACCAGAATAGTTCCTCTTAGCCACTAGTAGTGTGTATTTGGCCCGTTTAAACAATACTCTCTACCCATTCCTGTAGGCATCTTCTTTGGCCTGACGAAGTTGAGTTTTGCAGTGAACCACGGTTTGTCATTGTTGTAAGTTAAAGTTAGTCAGTATCAGTCACAGACACGGATATATGATGTTACAGAATCCGTGAGCTCATCCAGGTTGGTGGTAGCAGCCTCAAAAACACTCCAATCAGTGCATTTGAAGCAGGCTTGTAAATCCTGCTCTGCTCTTTGTCCATCTGAGTTTAATTGCAGGTTTGAAAAACCCTGTCTCACACCCAACACCCATTCTGACCTTCTCTCCATATACCCATCAACACCTCCAGCAACCCTACTCAACATGGGACTGCATTATATCCTACAAAATCTGGACAAACCAGGGACTTATGTGAGGATTCTGTTTGTGGACAACAGCTCGGCCTTCAACACCATCATCCCAAACCTCCTCCTGTCCAAACTGACCCAGCTCTCTGTGCCTTCCTCCATCTGTCAGTGGATCACCAGCTTCCTGACAGACAGACAACAGCTAGTGAGGCTGGGAAAATTCTCATCCAGCACCCTCATGATCAGCACTGGCATCCCCCAGGGGTGCGTTCTCTCCCCACCTACACCAACGACTGCACTGCAATAGACCCTACTGTCAAAGTTGTGAAGTTTGCAGATGACACCACACTCATTGGCCTCATCCAGGATGGTAATGAGTCTGCTTATAGACAGGAGTTTAAAGAGCAGGCTGTCTGGTGCAGTTATAACAACCTGGAGCTTAACACGCTCCAAACAGTGGAGATGATCGTGGACTTCAGGAGAAACCCCAGCATTATTTCCACTCACCATCATGAACAGCACTGTGGCTGCAGTGGAGTCATTCAGGTTCCTGGGCACCACCATCTCTCAGGACCTGAAGTGGGAGTTCCACATAGACTCCATTGTCAAAACGGCCCAGCAGAGACTGTACTTCCTTTGCCAGCTGAGGAAGATCAACCTGCCAAAACAGTTTTACTCTGCAGTCATTGAATCCATCCTCTGCACTTCTATAACTATCTGGTTCAGCTCAGCTACCAAATCAGACCTCAGAAGACTACAGCGGATAGTCCGGAATGCTGAGCGAATCACAGGTACAACTCTCCCCACTCTCCAAGAACTGTACTCATCCAGAGTGAGTAAAAGAGCTGGCAAAATCCTTCTGGACCCCTCACATCCAGGCCACTTCCTATTTGAACTGTTGCCGACTAGTCGCTGAGCACCAGAATGGCCAGGCATAGGAACAGTTTCTTCCCTCAAGCACTCCATCTCATGTACAGTTAATGCCCCCAGTTGGCAATACACGTTCAATACACAACACTATGTATACATTTATTTATTTAACACAATGTATATGTTTACATGTCCTTGCATTTGTACATACAATCCTGTACATGCATATACCGTCCATTGTCTATTTTTTATATTATGTATTTTTAAAATATCTTTTGTATATTGTTATTTCCTATTTACTTATCCTATTTTTATTCCTTTTTATTATCTGTATCCTGTCACTGTCATTCTGTTTGTGCCGAGGAAGCTTCTGTCACCAAAACAAATTCCTTGTATGTGCAAACATACCTGGCAATAACGTTCTTTCTGATTATGATAATCTCTGTGGTTGAACAAGTTTCTAACCTTTCCCTGGTCTGCAGAGACTAACATAACCCTAATCCACAATAAAAAGGACTTCCTATAAATGTAAAAATGTTTTTCTCAACGCTGTTGTTGTACTTTAGCTTACCTGTAAAACCTGGCATTGCGATTCTGTGGATATTGTTGTCGTCTGTTTGATAAATTGATTGTGATGTTCCTCATTTGTAAATCACTTTGGGTAAAAGCATCTGCCAAATGATTAAATGAAATGTAAATGTCGCTCACAATACGTGTGCATCTAATATAGAGGAAGCATCTCTAATTCTAGAACAGGAAGTTTAATTTCATCACTGTATGTTATAAATGAATTTCTGATACACATCCATTAAAGTGCAGCTGCACTTCCTCTTTATCAAACCTTTAATTAGCATGAATTTTTATTTTTTATTTTAGGTTGGAATAGAACCCAGAGTCCCCAAAACTGTCAACAATTTTTAAAACAAGGTGCTTGAGTTTGAGTTTAAAGGCTGTATAAAGCACATAGCCAATTGGTTTAGGAAAAGTTATATTTACATATAAATAGGTTTTTTTTTCTCTCTTTCTTTAACTTGCTCTTTTTCAGCTGTTCCACACTTGAGAATTACATTTCCTACTGTGCTTCTCTCAATAGCAGTTTTCAGATTGTAAATATTGTTATTGCATTTGTGACATATAAAGTCAAGTGTGACCTAAAAGACGACTTCCCAGAAAGCATCACAGCATTTTTATATAGATTGAATGAAGTGTAGCGTAAAACAATAATTTCTGAGGTTTGACTTTAGTCTTCCCACAGAGTAAAGGTAAAATGACAGAGCTATAATGATGATGTATGCCAGCATGGAAGCCGTCAGATATGCTCCAGAGATATTTCATTCAAGATCACCATGTGGTACATGTGATTGTGAATGCCATGAACAGGAACCAGTGGCATGTTTCAAATTGGTTCTGCAGCATATTATCTGAGCTTCCTTCTGTAGTAGTAGGGGATTTTTCTCTTTCCTTTTTTTGCGATTGTTACCCTTATATGGGAATGGGTGGAGGAGGTAATTAGGGTCGGTGCATTTAAGTGCGTAGGCAGGAAGCCCTAGAATGAAGGCTTTGTCATACCCGCCTCTCTTCCGGTTACCGGTGTCACCATAATCGAGGTAAGTGACGGAGGTTATGCACGGCTTCGTGTAGTTTTAAAGTGTTTAGAGTATGTGTTTTTATCTTTGAAGTGATTGCTGTAGCCGCCTCAGCGGCGTGCCCTGGGAGTTAAGTCAAGCGCTCATTGGAAGCTTTAAGGTATGTCGGCTGTCGCAATGTGTTGTGGTGTGGTTTCGGTGGTGTTAGTCGAGTTTAATGGGGGTTGTTGTGTGTTTTAGCAGAACATTCGCGAGTGCATCCTGACATCGTGACATGTATGATTCTGGTGTGGTACGTATGATTTAGTGAATGTTTTGTATCCCCTGACTGGAGTAAATCCTCGTCTGATTGTTTCTTTTTGCAGTCTTTCGCGTACCACGTAATGGTTAACTCAGGTCGCGCTGATGTTTTTCGTGACTACGTTATTGTCCTTGTTTTCGTGAATGGATATTCTTCTCAAGTTTCCATAACCTTATTAGTTTCTGCATTTTGTTTGTTTTATTTTATGGTGGTTTGGGTTATTTTGTTATTTCCGTATTTAAGTTGGTCTGACCTGGGTGATTTGGGCCGTAGTGGCCGTGTGGTGTAATTATCTCGCAGTGTGTTGTGTGTCCATCTAACCGTCACCCGCTGAAGTACTTTGGGGTAGGACGGGTTATCGGTGCACCAACTGATTGGGCCAACCATCATATTTGTGTCTGATGTGATTTATTGTGACAATATTGTATCTGTACCGCACCCACTAATTTCTCTTTTTCTGTTTTTTTTTGGTTCGAGTCAAGGTTGAGTGTGCCGAGGGGGAGGCTAGTCACTTGGGTGAAACACATTTGCTGTGAGTTTGGAACAACAAGGTTTGAGCACTTCTTTCCATTTTTGTTTGCCGTGCACGCATAAGTGGTTGAGAGCACAATTTCTTACAGCTAGTGTGGTGGTTACAAAAGTAGATAAGTAATTGTAAATAAATAAGTAGATAAATAGTAGTAAATAAATATATGATATGTAAGATGTGACGACAAGAGAATGTATTTCTAATATTTTTTTTTATTATTATTTCTTGCACGATTAATGTTCCCTGCTCCATCGTTCGATTATTTGATTGCTTTTACCTTTTGGGAGTGTTCGCCTGCTTGAGGGAGGGGGCTCACGCGCGCTGCTAAAACAATACAGACTC
The DNA here is from genome assembly GCA_026230005.1 of Gila orcuttii. Taxonomy (NCBI): domain Eukaryota; kingdom Metazoa; phylum Chordata; class Actinopteri; order Cypriniformes; family Leuciscidae; genus Gila; species Gila orcuttii. Next base: position 23,680,939 of record JAPDVR010000005.1, on the reverse strand, counting down.
TGATAAGTGAAGCAGCAGCAGCTCCGTGTCCTGTATTAATTTATACATATATCTCCCCTCATCAGGTATGAATTACATAAAAGCAATGAGAATATGCTTTTTTGACATGTAAGAGTTTAAGAAATGTTAATTACATTGTTTAAAGTGTTTCAGTTTACTGTTATTACGGACATGTAAAAGTTCGCTGCAAGTCACGTCTGTGTGCTGCGTCACGCGTGCTAGTTATAAATTTCATGCTAGTAATGGAGACCATGCGGTCTTAGAGAGAAGGCGCAAATTTAGAGTAAGTCCACAAATAAGATGTGTCTTGGTGAAATAATGCAATGAGTAAGTTGTAAGTGCCAAATGACTTTGAAAATGAGTGTCTGTACTAAAAATGTATCAGGAAGAATAATTCTGGCAAACATGAACACATTTTTAGGATTTATTCACGTGTAAAATGTTATATATGTTATCAGTGAATATTTCATAGTACCTATGCTTAATCTGTGGACACCGTAGTAAAAGAGAAATACCGGTACTGTATATGTAATTCTGTTATATATTGTGATTAGCCTACTCTTGAAGTGATGCACTGTCATTGATTGACATAAGACATAAGGCACCGCTGGGATGAAATGCAGTGAAGGTCGGCGTCCATAGATGATGGTCTACCTCCAGTGTCATTCATTCTGACTTGCGGCTGAGGAGAACAGAGTGAGAACGGCTGGCGTCCACGTTGAGTTCGGAAGAATAGTGCGTGCTATCTGAGGTTGATCGTCGATACCCGGAACATTGCCATTTTCCGACCAGCTAAGACTGCTTTTCTGCATCACACACTGCACACACCCACAGCCCAAGTGAACCATGGATCACTTCGAGGACTTAAGACTTGAAGTGATAGGAGTATTGTATTCACTATCAAGAGAAAACCTTGTGAAATTGTGTGATTTCTTGAATATTGAAGGGAGTGAACATGTTATCGACAAAAGCCGCTCATTTGTCATTTCTGCACTAGTGAGACATCTTGAAAGGCAGGGGTTAGATGAACTGGAAGATAATGGCATGTCAGAACTTTTGTGTGTAAGAGACAAAATTTGTGAACTTCAACAGGGAAGTGAAAATACCTCCGAGCAACAGACAGCACAGGCGGTTCAGAGAGTGACTGTAGACTCAGTAGTGCAGGTCACAGAGGAAGAAAAGCTACAAAAAGAAATTGATACGTTGCAGTTAGCTTTGCAAAAACTAATTGAACAAAAACATAACAACGTTACAAGCACACAGCAGAATGTTAGTGCCCCACACCACACAAACACACAGCAAAGCTTAGACACACAAACTACCAACCTAAATTGTCACTCAGCGTCAACACGACCAGTTATGTCAACATGGAGCAGGGAGTTCAAAATATCTGGCCAGATAGGTGAACCTGGGCAAAAAGACAAACTCTCCTTCTCAAGTCTAGCTCACCAAATTGAACATGGACGGAGCAGAGGTTTCCCTGAGCTTGAAATTGTTGATGCTGTAATCCGAGCAATTACACCAGGCATGCAGCTTCGTAGCTACTTAGAGGGAAAGACAAACCTTACACTGCCCACATTAAGACGGATTCTCAGGGCTCATTTCCAAGAAAAGGGTGCCACTGAGCTGTATAAACAACTTACCTCAGAGGTACAGAGCAGCAGAGAGACCCCGCAGAGCTTCCTTGTCCGCTGTCTGGATTTAAGACAAAAGATTCTGTTTGCATCACAGGAGGCCGAATCAAGTTTGAAGTATGACCCAAAGCTAGTCCAAAGCATGTTTCTCCACATTATCCTGACGGGACTACAGAATGACAGCATTAGAGGTGATCTGCGACCCTATTTGACACAAACTGATGTAAGTGACAAACTACTCTTTAATAAAGTTAATCTGGCATGCGCCCACAAAGCTGAGCGCCAAAGTAAAAAGAAATTCATCCAGCCATGCGCCACTAAAGTACACACAGTTCAATCCAGTGATACCACTATGGAGAAAAAGGGAAAAACAACACCTCAGCACAATCCAGAGTTCACAATCCGAACTTCAGATCTTAAGTGAGCTGAGGGAAATGCGTTCAGGTATGGCCCTGTTAAAAGACCTCAGTGCAGAGGTGTCTCAAATTAAAGAGTCAATCAAGCAACCTCAAGTCATGTCTACTCAGTGCCCTCCTTTAACTAGTCCGTCCCCACCACAGACTCAATACCCACCTCAATATTACTGGCAGCCTTACGACCAGAGGAGAGAGACAGTTCCACGGCCACAGTGGCTCCCAGCACAACGCTATCACCCTCCTGCGACTCGAGTAAGGAAATGCTTTGCATGTCAACAAAGTGGATTGGATGTCTACTGTAGTCACTGTTACAAGTGTGGTGGTAGCGACCATTTCTCAGCTGGCTGTCGAGCACGGATGCCCATGACACACAGAGATGGTTCTTTAAACGAGGACAGGTCACGACCGCGGGACAGGCAGTGACCAGTGCGATGGAAGAGTCCCGTCAAAACTGTTCATTTGGTGGCGCCATCCACCCTGACCTCATATTGAGACACTGTGAGACTGGTAAACAAACATTGTACCGCTCTAAAGGATGTCAATCTAATCACGGGACAGAAAATAAGAAACGACGCAATCAGTCCTCCAATGTCATTATAAATTCTGCTTTGCCAAAAAGGAAATCGAAAGAGAAAATGTCTATGGGTACTGCTTTTGTAGGGAAGCAATGTCTTGTACAGTGTTACATCCAAGGCCAGCTTGTTGATGTATTATGGGATACAGGATCTCAAGTGTGTATAGTGGATGAACTGTGGAAAAACAAACACTTGCCAAATATCAGACTGAGAAATGTTGCAGAGGCAATTGATGCGCCTGAAGGACTCTGCCTTGTGGCGGCAAACGGGCAGGACATACCTTATGCAGGGTGGATGGAAGTGACTTTTGGGTTGGCATCACATGAAGTGAAAACAAAAGAACTGGTCATACCTGTGTTGGTAATGAAGAGCAGAGAGCTTCGTCATCCTATCATTGGATACAACGTGATTGAGCAAATAGTGAATAACAAGGAATTAACTCAGCCAATCACCAATCAATCGGTGGAGAGAGAAAAAGTTCAAGCTTTCATTGAGCAAGTTTATGCAGAAACGTCATGTGAATATTTAGTCAAAACAAAAAAGGAAAATATTCATGTGCCCAAACACACATCAGTACAAATTGAATGCAGAGTGCAGTCCCACCGACCAAAAGTAAATACATTGCTAATTTTCGAGCCTGACGTTAACCCACAGTGGGCGGAGGGGTTGGAGTTCTGTGAGACGATTGTAACCCTGCGACAACATACATCTCCCCACATAATTGTCAGTGTACAGAACCCTACGGATCATGACCTACTGTTAGCAGGCAAAATGGTCATAGGCACAGTGCAACCTGTACAGGCAGTGTATCCAACTGCTACTTGTGAGGGACCTGACTTAACTTCTGTGAGGGTCAATCAAATAACAGATGAAACCGGCCATACCTCTGACATCGCATGGGAACCACCGCTGGACTTAAGCCATCTCAGTGAGTCTAGAAGACACATTGTAAGACAGATGCTGAGAGAGGAAGCAGCTTCCTTTTCGCAATCCGATGATGACATTGGCTGCATAGATGGGCTGCAGTTGACTATCTCGCTAACAGACACTATCCCAGTCGCACGCGCACCAGTCAGTACCTCGTCCCCTGTACAAAGAGATGAAGGATTACCTACATGATCTCACTGCCCAAGGATGGGTTAAACAGTCAAACTCGCCGTATTCCTCACCAGTGGTCTACCTTTATTGATGAACTGAACATACAGTTAACTCGCAGTGCATACATAAATTAGAACATTTGCATATAAAACAACACCACCTAAAGAAAGAAAGTGAAAACAATTTAATGTCGGGACAACATGTATTTTCGAGGGGGAGAGTGTGGTGGTTACAAAAGTAGATAAGTAATTGTAAATAAATAAGTAGATAAATAGTAGTAAATAAATATATGATATGTAAGATGTGACGACAAGAGAATGTATTTCTAATACATGTTTTTTTTTTTATTATTTCTTGCACGATTAATGTTCCCTGCTCAATCGTTCGATTATTTGATTGCTTTTACCTTTTGGGAGTGTTCGCCTGCTTGAGGGAGGGGGCTCACGCGCGCTGCTAAAACAATACTGACTCTGATAAGTGAAGCAGCAGCAGCTCCGTGTCCTGTATTAATTTATACATATATCTCCCCTCATCAGGTATGAATTACATAAAAGCAATGAGAATATGTTTTTTTGACATGTAAGAGTTTAAGAAATGTTAATTACATTGTTTAAAGTGTTTCAGTTTACTGTTATTACGGACATGTAAAAGTTCGCTGCAAGTCACGTCTGTGTGCTGCGTCACGCGTGCTAGTTATAAATTTCATGCTAGTAATGGAGACCATTTTTAGGATTTATTCACGTGTAAAATGTTATATATGCTATGAGTGAATATTTCATAGTACCTATGCTTAATCTGTGGACACCGTAGTAAAAGAGAAATACCGGTACTGTATATGTAATTCTGTTATATATTGTGATTAGCCTACTCTTGAAGTGATGCACTGTCATTGATTGACATAAGAGTGATTGAACTGTTTTACATTGTATAAAAAAACAATACAGACTCTGATAAGTGAAGCAGCAGCAGCTCCGTGTCCTGTATTAATTTATACATATATCTCCCCTCATCAGGCGGTGAGGGTACTACACTAGTTTGCCACCTCTGAGGTAAGCTTTAGCCTTGTAGTTTTTATTCTTTTTGTTATTAATTCTGTTTTTTTTTTGTTGTTTTATTTGGTGGGAACGGTATAGTATTTTCTTTTTTGTTTTTGTTTGATGTGATTCTGTGTTTGCATCAGGTGTGTCTGGAGGAATGTACTTTTAATATTGTGATGTTTATTATAACAATAATAAGAATGTGGCAGTGATTTATACCATGATTAATTGACGCCAGAGAAATGTTTTCCTAAACAAATAAAATTATTCATTTGTTTATCGTATGAAGCGACTCTGTCTTTTCACTGCACCACCGAACCTGTGTTCCTTTCATATTTCCTTGGGTGTAATTCCCAAGGTGGCGTAGTCAGTGCTATCGGACTTAAATGATATAAAAAGTACCAGGCTACGGTCACTTCAAATTACTGTAACAGGACAGCGCTCTAGTATGTCCTGCAATTACTTGAGATTGGAGATGGATCACACCGATAATGAGACACACGAAGAGGGACATTACCGACATTGCAATAACATGTCCATGTTGAGTGTTAATTGGCAGACATGTTCTTTTGAACATGCATGTTTGCAGTGGCCAGTGCTCCAGGTTTTTAGTGACCTTTGTAATCCTCAGTGTCCAATTAATAGATGTGGGGAGATTTCAAGACTTTAAAGTTGAAGTCTGTTACATTACAATTTATCATAAAAAAAACCTGTTAATAACATTATTATTAATATTATTGTTTTGTCTATAACTTTATACAAGAGCGTAAATATACCTCGTAACTCCAGTGGATCCTCAAACTGTTGACAAAACCTCATAGCTCCACCCACCTCAATCGTGAATGAAGTGCTGCACACATTTTGGAGACTGTCTCTTCTTGTTTGCAGTGCAAGGGTAAATAAAGAATTGGTTCTTTGAATAAGTACATCATTTTCTTTACTCAAAAAACACTCAAAAATGTTTGTAAAGGTTAATGTTCTACGTTTTTTGAGGAGCAGAGAAGAGTTTTACGCCTGTTTCACACATACTCCATTTGCAGTAAGTATGCGGTGCGAATTTTTCCCATACCCATGTTAACAGGTTGGAGCTTACACACTGCACGCGGATGCGGTCCGTCAATGCGTTCCAGGTGCGATGCGTATACAGCGGTGCAGCGATCGATTCCGCACCGAGTCTATTTTTGTTGTGCTGCATGCGCTGAATTAAAGTGACGGCGAATGAATACGGATTGACATGAAAATTTAATAATCTCACCATAAATGCATTAAATTAAATTACACTACTATTTTTCACAGTCATTTAAAAAAAAAAAAAAACTTTAAGCCCGGGGTAATTAAAGCAAGGGAAACTACACAGTACCTCAACAACGCGACATAATGGATGGCACTCGTCTCTGCATGGAGGTGGAAAAACATGTTCCCTTTCAGTCGCTCACGTTCGACGTAGTCGACGTGTCGACTGATTGGGATCACGCTTAGGGAGCCTGTCATCTTCAAGTACTGTTAAAACGAGCCAATGCACATTGGGGTGCGAGATCTGCATCTCAAACTCCGCCCCTGGCGCTGGTATAAATACGGAAGTGGATGTACACACCAGTTGCCTTTCGCTTCGGAGCCGATCGTTTGATGTCTCTGAAGAGTTCTGTTGTTAACAACGAGCGAGTGTGTCGCTGTTCTTCTGGAAGACTCTCCCAGTGCTGGTGGTTTCTACAGTGCGGGTGCAGCGGTGATCGTGAGCTTTGAGCTCTCAACTGTTTTTACAGCAACAAATTTCTAGATGTTTGTTGACGGCTGGTTAGAGGGCAGAAAAGTGAGTGCTTCACTGTTTCAGTTCACTGTTCAATGTTGCCGCGGTCATTTCCCCTGTGTGCTTCGGCACTGGTGATGGGTCCATCCAGGTTGGTGAGCAACACAGGTGCGTTTGCATCTTTTTCAAGATGTCATTCCACCCTTTCGTTTCTGGATGCTGACTTATCTCTGGTGCTACTGCACTGCAGAGACCTCCCTTGATCTCTATAGGCAGTAAGTAAAAAATCTTGTTTTTAGATAACAGTTCTCCTGCTTGCTTGGTCTCTATCCAGAGTGTAGGGACTTGTACGCATTTTCGGTCAACGAATCGTGCCTGGAATTCGGGCCGGCTAACTCTCAGGAAATCTGAGACCCCGGCCTGGATATGTGCCCAAAGTTCCTATCTCTCCTACGGGACCAGGTGGTGAGCCTGCAAGCGCTGCCCCGGAGGAGGCAGACCCAGCCCTGGCTTTCCTCTGTCCGTCCGCTCCATTGCGGTTATACGTGGTGAGAATGCAAAGCCCGGACCTCAGACCAGCTCTTATCTGTTACAGAGACCAGCAGAAGGGAATGCTGTTTCCAAGGAGAGGTTGGCCCACTACATGTGGTTGCGTTCATTTTGGTGAAGGCCCACCTGGGTGGTGAGCTCCTCCTAAGTGAGAGTATTGCTCCTTCCTAGGCGTTGAGACAGAGTGCCTCGCTGAACAGATGTTAAACAGAGTTGGGGGCTGGGCAACACCTATCACGTTCGTTAGAAAACTAGCCTATGTGTCGAACCGCTGCTGCCCGTGGGCTCCCTTCACATGAAGCCAGTTTCACTGTAAGCCCGGTTCGAAGTGTCGGCTTGCTGCGCCATTCCCCTCCTTTATCCATGACGTTCCCCATAGCATCAATCCAAGACGCAGTGTTGAGTTCTAGTTTGAAAGGGAACGTCTCAAGTTACGACTGTAACCATGGTTCCCTGTGAAGGGGAACGAGACACTGTCTCGTTGCCATGCTTCGACCCTGCCTGCACATCTCCTTCAGACAAAGAAGTTGATAATGCACATTGCAGGTGCCCTCTAATGGCCATTTCACACCGCAAGCTTGAGCTTCACGTCAGCATAACTACATCGTCACTGCAGCTGCGCAAGAGTATTCACACTGGAAGCGTTTGTACAGCGTCACAGCAGCAGCTCCAAGGCTACATGCAAGTGAGGATTTTGTTACAGACAATTATAAATTTGTTCTTAGAAGTTGGTCTTTTATAAACTTGATAGTCTTGAAAGTTTGTTAACCCCCTGGGGTCGGCTATCGCGCCGGCGCGATAGTCTTGCTTTTTTTCTTATCAGTGCAAAAGAAACTCAAATAACTCCGTCGATTTTTGTCATACAGGCAAGTGTTATACATTTTTAAAAACTGTTAAATGTCTTCTTTTTTTTGTGTACACTAATAATAAAAACAAAAAGTTGTGTTTTTCGTAAAATAAAGAAAAAAACATGATTCACGTTCTGCCTTCTCTCTCAGTGTGAAGTTCATTCTGAAACGCGACAGAAAATGATCTGTAACTCAGCCAATACTTGCCACCCACACATGAAAGTAATGTCTTTACAAAGCTTGAAGTCTCCTTTTTTAAATGAAGTAAATCATATCAAAAACAAATATTCTCGGTTTAAGAAATACGTATGAAAGCAACGACATGTACAGTTTCTCCAGCCCGAGCTCATTAACTTTAATTTGACCACACCCCCACGCGCGCGAGCTGTTATCATTCAAATGATCCACGTGAAGGAACGCAGAGCTGTTAACGCCCTCATCACCTCTAAACAAAGAATCAGCGACTCCAGTATTTCTCTACTTTTCATCAGTTTGGAAGACTGTTTGTGCTGTGGATTTACCTTGGATTTACCTCAGAAGAAGACGTTTTGATTATGAGAACAATTTTTAAGGTAAGAGACATAATAGTAAGTGTTTTATTGTTGCATAAACTTTTCATTGTAGCTACTAAACTGGTGCCAGCGTAAAATGTTATGAGATGAGATACAAGTATGCTAGTATGAGTGTTTATTCTAATATGGTGAATATTTTAATGTTTAGACCTGTGTTTACTGTTAAATACTGTGTTTGTGGATATCTGCTCAAACGTAGATGTATAATGTAACAATAATGTTTCATAGTTTGGAGCGGCTCGATCGCTGCACGCGCTGAGTTTGGGTCTGAGTCGCGCTGTGTGTTTGAAAAGCAAAACACGCCACACATTAGGCTTCACGTCAAACTCATCAACTTCATAACGAATATAAATATTTGAAGTAACATATGATAAACAATATATGTTTGTCTAGTGTAGTGTTACTGAATTGTTCATTTTTAACGATTTATAGGCTGCCTGCCATCTAGGCTATTGTTATTATTTTATGCAGCCCTACACATGCCTATATACAAGGCACAACAAACTATATTTACAAAATACATATAAATATATACACTGCCGTTCAAAAGTTAGGGGTCGGCTAGATTTTTAATGTTTTTAAAATAAGTCACTTATGCTCACCAAGGCTGTATTTATTTGATTAAAAATGCAAAACAAACCCAGTAATATTGTGAAATATTATACAGAAATCAGTATATGATGATGTGATGCTCAAGAAACATTTATGATTATTATCAATGTTGAAAACAGTTGTGTACCTTTTAGAATTTTTTAGAATTCAAAAGTTAAAAACAACAGCATTTATTTGAAATAGAATCTTTTGTAACATTATAAATGTCTTTACTGTCACTTTTTATCAATTTAATTCCTCCTTGATGAATATTGATCCATTTTATTTATTTCCCCCAAAAAATAAAACAAAAATTCTTACTAACCCCAAAGTTTTGAACGGTAGTGTTTAATGTTACAAAAGATTATTTTTCAGATAAATGCTGTTCTTTTGAACTTTCTATTCATCAAAGAATCCTGAAATAAAAATGTAAATAACTGTTTTCAACATTGATGATAATGAAAAATGTTTCTTGACCATCAAATCATCATATTATACTGATTTCTGAAGGATCATGTGACACTGAAGACTGGAGTAATGATGCTGAAAATTCAGCTTTGATCACAGGAATAAATTACACTTTACTATATATTTACATAGAAAACAGATGATTTACATTGAAATATTATTTCAGAATATTACTGGGTTTGTTTTGTATTTTTAATCAAATAAATGCAGCCTTTGTGAGCATAAGTGACTTATTTTAAAAACATTAAAAATCATACCGACTCCAAACTTTTGAACGGCAGTGTGTGTATATATATATATATTAGGGGTGGCACGGTACATGAAAAAACATCCGAACCGTTCGGTTCGCTTGTCTCGGTTCGGTGCGTGTGTGCGTCGCACGGTTCGACGCATGCGCAATGTAACCTCGTGCCCGTGACCTCAGACAGTTGCTGCGTCCCAATTCGCATACTATCCGTCCTAAATAGTATTCGAAAATAGAATTAGTACGTCCCAAATCGTAGTATGTTTAAATGAGTGTTCCAAAGAGACCCGGATGGTCTACTATTTCCGGTCAGAATCCGAAGTGTAGATCGATGCACACTCTAACGGCTGATATTGCCCACAACCCATCGCGCGTTGGACGAGGATTCGGTTAGAACTACAAACACGAGTGAAAAGTGTTAAAAAAACTACAGACATGGAAGACGCGCGCGTCCTGCGGTTATGTAGAGTGGTTTAGATAAAGGGGTTTGAGTGATTAATTATCAGTATCTAACCTGACGAAAATGTATTTATTCAATGTTGGCTACATTATATTGCATATGCAGCAGCATTGTGAACTTTTGTAAAGCGTTTACCCATTAACTTTTAAATGCATCATTATATTCAAATTGCAAACACACGAGGAGAGTCTCCGCATGAAAGACCCACGACTGGCAGGTGAACGTGCTACAACATTTCTCTCCGAAACGGTAAGAAATTAAATTAGATTGAATGGAGGATTTTAACTGTGACAAGATGATTGACGGCAGTTTACGGTGACAGATGCTCGCGACTGAGCTGTCCGTTAAAGATGACGAAGTAGTATGTCCCAAAGCTTGTCTACTCTTTTGCTACACACTCAAAAGTATGTACTTTTTCTTCTCAAAAAGAGTACATACTTTTAGGGCGTAGTATAAGTAGGCGAATTGGGATGCAGCAAGTGTGTTTACGAAATAAGAGATGTGTGGACATGGACATACATATGACGCTTGTTCGACTTGATCCGGCGCTGCACAGACCGATCGATGAATGACATCAAAGTACCGCGAGAGCAACGGCTCCGTATGCTTTTCAATCACTCTCGCGGTACTTTGATGTCGATCGGTCTGTGCAGCGCCGGTTCAAGTCGAACAAGCCTATAGACCAGGGGTGTCCAAACTCGGTCCTGGAGGGCCACTGTCCTGCAGAGTTTAGTTCCAACTTGCCTCAACACGCCTGCTTGTAAGTTTTTAGCATGCCTAATGACCTTCAACAGCTAATCAAGACCTTGATTAGCTGTTTCAGGTGCGTTTAATTGGAGTTGGAGCTAAACTCTGCAGGACAGTGGCCCTCCAGGACCGAGCCTGGACACCCCTGCTATAGACAGTAAAAGTGGAGTATGGCACAGGTGTCAAACTCAGTTCCTGGAGGGCCACAGCCCTACACAGTTTTGTTCCAACCCTGCTTCAACACACACACACCTGCCGTTTTCAAATAAGCCTGAAGGACTTGATTAACTGATCAGGTGTGTTTAATTAGGGTTGAAGCTAAACTCTGCAGGGCTGTGGCCCTCCAGGAACTGAGTTTGACACCCCTGGAGTATGGAGTGCTGCAGGTCTCGTCACGTATAGAAATGGCAAGTGGGAGATATAAGGAAGGCTAACCGGAGTTGGAGGATGCGCCAGCGTCAAGTCTGGTGTGTGGGAACATTTTGGATTTCATGTTACCTATGATATTTAAAAATATACAGTGACACCAAGTTTAGATAAGAACTCCAGTCATATGCCTCCAAATACTGCACTTTAATTTCAAGTGAAAAAAATGTATCCTCACTCTCAGGGAATAGAAGCATTGTTGATACTGTTTTTGTGTTGAGGTTGAACTTATGTTTCACTTTATGGTTATCCCTTTGCTATTGTTATAGCCTCATTATAGGCAATGATGTGTAACATATTTTGACTTTTTTAAAGGATAGTGCTTTAAGAGATTCTCTCTTTTTCTTTTAAAAGATAAACATTTTGTAAGAGCTACACTGAAGTTGACAGTTTGATAAATGCAAGTTAATATTAATCTTTGTGTGCTAAAAATGCACATAAGTCCCTGTAGAGATAGCAATACACTTTCTCCTTTTTTGCCAAATAAACAAAAGCATTTCATCAATGTCTTCTCTCTTGCTGTATCAAAATGTCACCTAGCTTTCCTCAGAGATGGTCTCAATAATGTGCTTAAAGTCAAGTCAAATTCAGTTTGTGCATGATTACATGATATAATTTTTTTTTAATACTGTATCCTGAATTGTGGATAATTAAGCTATAGCCTATATCATATGCTGAAGTACATTTCTGAGTGTTAAAGATAAAAAAAAATTACAACAAGAACCGAAAACCGTGACCCTAAAACCGTGATACGAACCGAACCGTGGGTTTTGTGAACCGTGCCACCCCTAATATATATATGTATATGTGTGTGTGTGTGAGTGAAAAATCTAAAATGTATTCCCAGAATCATGCAGCCCTATAGTTTGTCTTGATATCAACATGTTTACAGGTGTTTATTTATTTATTTTTTAGAAAGGGACCAGATGCCACTGGATGAGTCCTGCTGACTTCAACATTCACATGAGTCTCTGTACATGAACATGGTAAAATGAAAAGTCAAACACCTTGGACATGACAGGTATGTAGGCTACTATGTTTCAGGAATGGCACAAAGGTGTTTGACTGTTTAAGTCTTTTTCTTTAGATCAGTGTGTTTACTAATGTGCTTTTTGTCATTTGTTGTGTATCTTTGGATTATGTTGTGTTGTAAATAAATCCAGACAATCTAAAAGCCATTCTTTTTTAATTTCTCCTCATTCCTTGTGCAAGGCTTCTCATAATGATCGGGCCTGATAGCACCTAATAGGGCCATTAGGGCAGGGTCTTTGTCTTTCTCAGGTGTAAAATGCATTCATATAAATGAGAGATCCACGCCTCCTCGCATAAAGCTTTCTCACATAAAACACGTCATACACATTTTAAATCAATATATTGTCTTATCTAAATGAGTCTGCAGGATGATTTTCACATAGTTTTGGAGCAAATATTCTAGGCTACGTGATACAATGTTCAAAAGTCTTGTGAAGAAATAATCACTATGGGTTTTATGACCTTATTTCAGTGACATTTGTTTTTTGTTTTTTCACAAACCACGCATAAACATTATTATCTTAAAACTCCAAACTTTTACATACATGCTGCTGACATATTACTGTAGCAGAGTTTGTGCTGAATACAATGTAATAAGACTTTTGCCATGAAAATGTCACAAGTAACAGAAATAAGCACAAATGTCAGAGCATGTCAGAACACCTCCAGGACCCAGAAAACACCTCAGACCTCAGAGGGTTAAGATGGGGAGGTGTAGCCTACAACATTCACATGTAAATGGTAAACAAACACAACCAAGAAAACAACTCCGATCTTGTCGTTTTAGTCATACTTCGATCTGTTTACAAGACAGCAAACTAAAAGAAAGTTATATAACATATTTTCTGGCTTGTTCACTTTAGTTTTTTATAATACACCATACTTTCACCCAAACTGAATAAATAAAAACAAGTTTAAATGGGTAAATCTTCTATAATACAAATATTTTTAATTTTCTTTTCTGACATACTCCAGTTCTTGTTAAACACAAGACATGCTTATTCTGTGCATTTTGAGCACATTTAGTGTAAAATCATATTTATTTTGTCCATCAAAAGTGTGCTTTCACTTAAATTGAGCATGAGCAGCGCAGCAAAAATAGACTCTGCCCCAGCTTCACTGCTGCTAATGCTACGCTCCTGCTCCCAGTGTGTATGTATATATTATTGTGTATATATTCATTGGTTTAACGTACACGCTGGCGGTGTGAAATGGCCATTATAATCACGGGCGCTCCAGTAATGACGTCATGGACTGTTGTTGGCCAATAAAATCGTTGTGTTTATGTTCTTTAAACACCGGTCATGCTGATGACGTTCCCCATAGTGTCAATCCAATGTTTTTTATGTTAATTTCCTGAATACTAGCGGTTCTACACTTCCACTGAAATTTTCGGTGGTTATTACCTGCCATTTATTTTCACTTAAATTTAATGCTTTAATTTTCATTGATATATCCTCGGAAAAAGAGTTCCAAAAGCTAATGCCAGTGCAACTTATTTTATGTTGACTTGACAGCTGAGCTCGGGCATTTCACTCACATTGAATGCCTCAACGTCAAATTTGATTTCATGATTGGTTGACTGCCAAATTAAAATATTAAACAGAACTTCTTGGCAGCGTGCACAGCCAAGAAGACCGGAGACAACATTACTGCATTACATCATGTGTCATTCACCGGTGAGTGAATATCATAGTAACGATATTCAGACTCAGAGAGAACAGATGAAAGTAAGCAACAAGTTTATTTAAACAAAAGTGAGCAATGCAAGCAGGTTAATATAGAGAAACGCAATGCAATGGAGAACAGTTATCTTGGATGAATATAACAGTCTTTTTCTGTCTTTCGAAGAGTCAGTGAAGCAGACGGGAAGGATGGGCAGGATAAAGGATAGTACACAACTCAGTTACCGGGAACTGGTGAGATCCACGGTGGCATTGGAAGTGCACAGAGATGAGGGAGTGGAACGCTGGAGAGGAGAATTTGGAACTGGAGAAAAGGAGCTAGAATCTTCTCAGGTAAGTAACGCACAGGTAAGTAGCGAATGGGTTTAGTGGTGTATCCGAATTGGAGACCAGACAAAGACTGAGGCTGAGGTGTGTGCTTATATAGTGCGTTGATTGGTGCGCTGATGGGTGACAGTTGCAGGTGATCAGTACTCTGGTGACAGGGATCGTTGTGAGGGAGTGACGGTGGAACCTGTTGTGTCCATGACAATAATATAATATAATATAATATAATATCATATAATATAATATAATATAATTCTGTATAAAATAATATATTTTTCTGCAAGTCTTCACATTTGGTTATTAATATATTGTGTTCACTATGATGATAATTCAAATTTATTGAGTTTTTTTAAATAATAATAATTTCCATTAGATAAATGTGTTAAAAAGATTCTTATTTTCTATTCCATTTTGAGCTCTACCTGTTATAGAAGTATTTACATAAGTCAGAATTAACAGTAGTCATTTTCGTAGAATCAATGACAAGGAACGCCCAGAGGCTTTAGAAAGCTTTCATTAATATTTCATATTGTTAATTACCCAGTAAATTACTTGTGATGCAATTGCAAAAAGCATTAAAACCTATTGAATGAGCCATTATGTATAAGTTATGAATATCACTGGACTTCATTTAGGAACCATATCTGTATTGATTGGGTAATACAATGCATCCTTCTCTTTCTCGTTCTCTCTCTGTGTTCATTTAGGACATTTGCAATTAACTGCTTTAACGCTTGAACTAAAAAGGGTTTAAAATGGGGTTCCACTGTGGCATCTTTTTTGAAGGCTCGATGTCTGTCACAGTTTAGTGTTCAGGTTCATGCTGGGATACTCAGGCGTTTTTGACATTTGGGTAAATTAATTAAAAATAGAACGCTGGTGCTGAGCAGTAACTAATATGTGTATTCGCCTCTGACTGTGGTCTGAATGGACATCAGTATTCAATTCTCTTACGAGAGTATCTCTCGTACTGCGTAATATCTTACGCTATGGGGAAAACCTCTTTTCCACGAGATATTGAAGCCAAAAATTATCCTTAATTTTGAATTAATGTAAAACGCTGTGCGGCAGCATGCAGACATAGGCAAGACGGCTCGCGCGCCTATTGGCTGCCCTGCGGCAACAGCAGCAGCCTATCGAGAGAGGCCCTGCGTGACGTGATACCCAATGGGGGCGCTTCGCGCCCATTTCGTCACGTCCCGTCAGAATAGGCGTGGCCTTGGCCTATAAATACGCTCGACAGGCTGATACAAACTGATTTTCATCTCTTCAGCGAAGCACTACTGCATCGCTGGATCCGGAGTGAGAAGCCGCGCCGTCTGACTGTAAGCCTTCTGCGGGACGAGCCTTCGAGCCTGAAGCCGCTGGCCTTCACCTCGCCGCCTTCAGCCACCGTACCTGCTACGCTTTCCGGCGTCAATATCCTTTTACTCTGCTGAGAGTGTGTGTTCGCCATCGCGACTCACACTCTCTCTCTCTTTATCTAAAAAAGCAGCGTCTTTTTTAAGATGCTTCGTTCCTGTGGCTCGTGCCGAGCCGCACTCAGCGACGGGGACCGCCATTTCATCTGTGTTTCCCGCCTGGGTAAGGATCATGCAGCTCTCACGCTCGCTGAGCGAGCTATTGCCATGGTGACTCTGAGGACTCGCCTGGCATTTTTTTTTCCGAGTCTGCACTCCCGCCCGCTGTAGTGCCGCGCCGTAAAGCGCCGTACTCAGCGGGTCCCCGAGCCTTCTCCAGCCCGTGAAAGCTCGCCGGTTTGCCCGCCAGCTTCACCAGCTTCAATCGAGTCCCTAACCCTCCGCCATTATGACGACGAGAAGGCCAGCTGCTCTATCCTGGCGTCGGACAGTGAGGATTGGGCGAGCTCTGTGGACCTCCCCCTTCTGCCCGCGAGTCGTCAGGGAAACGGGCCAGCATCAAAACCGCGGCTAGCTTTCTTTACGTTATAAGAAAGCTACCCCGCCCCCCGTGGGCGTGCGTCACCAGCGTAATGAGGAAAGAGTGTGTTTTAGTCCCGCCGAGGCCGGACCAATCTCCATTTCTCAAACATTTCTCAGCTCCTCTTAGTTTGAGCGGCTGAAAATGTCAATATTGCAGCAATGAGCCTGTTGTATGACATGCACGCCTGCAAACAAACCCCGACACACACAAAACTGTGATGACGCTCTCTTATCTGCTCGACGCCCCCCGTGGGCGTGCGTCACCGGCGAAATGAGGAAAGAGTGTGTTTTAGTCCCGCCGAGGCCGGACCAATCTCCATTTCTCAAACATTTCTCAGCTCCTCTTAGTGTGAGCGGCTGAAAATGTCAATATTGCAGCAATGAGCCTGTTGTATGACATGCACGCCTGCAAACAAACGCCGACACACACAAAACTGTGATGACGCTCTCTTATCTGTTTGAGCTAATTTAATCTTTTGTCGTGTCCCCCTGAGGCTCAGTGGTGAAACCCAAAGCCTTCGCACGGGAGACCTGTGTTCGATCCCAGCTCTCACAGCAGTTAAAATTAAGTCTTGCCGCGGCCAGACTTACACCGAAACTTTTCGCTCATTCAGTTCCAAGAAAATGTGACTGTTCCAGTGTATTTTGCAGTAAACAAGCCGGTACCACAGCCCGCTTGCCTGCACACAAACACCATTTTTACGGCGACCCAGATAAATCCCAAAAAGAGTGTATTTTCTGATATTCCGGCCACAGCCGATGGTGTTATGAGTGTTGTAAGAATTCAATTCAATTCAATTCAAATTTATTTCTATAGCGCTTTTCACAATACATATTGTTTCAAAGCAGCTTTACAGAAAGTGCATTTCAGAAATGTACGTAGAAAATACAGTTAGTTAATCATCATGTATTAATTTAGGGCATAACATATCGCCGGCGTTGAGTCGTCTCTTCACAGGCGTCGAGTCGTCTCTTCGCAGGTGTTGGGGTATCTGAGGTCTCCGTGAGAGGCTGGATACAAACTGTAGCTGAAGAACGCTATTTACCTCGGGACTAGCGTCCCGAGATAACAGCAGAAAAGCAGATGGGAAATAATTAGGGTAGCTGCTGTTCATAATATTAATGCATTCGATCTGATTCAACAGTAGTATAAGAGGCAAGCATTATGTGAATGCTTGGCTGAAGAGATGCGTCTTTAATCTAGTTTTGAACTGGGAGAGCGAGTCTGAGCGACGAACAGTATCAGGAAGGCTATTCCAGAGTTTAGGAGCTAAATGTGAGAACGCCCTCCCTCCTTTAGTGGACTTAGATATCCTAGGAATGACCAGAAGCCTCGAATTTAGGGATCTTAAAGAACGCGATGGATTGTAGGGCGATAGAAGGTCCATTAAATACACAGGAGCTAAACCATTTAGGGCTTTATAGGTCAGTAATAGTACTTTGTAATCGATACGGAACTTAAAGCTCCAGTAGGTAGCTTTTGTAAACAAATATTTGTTAAAACTGTCATTATGTCCTCACAGTAGAATATGAGACAGATAATCTGTGGAAAAAATCGAGCTCCTCTGGCTCCTCCCTGTGGTCCTATTGCCATTTGCAGAAATACACCGCTCCCGGCAGAAACAACCAATCAGAGCCAGGAGGAATGTCTTAGCAGTGTCAATCACGCTCGTGTACGCGCTGATCACCCCTCTCTTGCACAGCGCGAGCGCGTACCGTCGTTCGTGACTCTCCTGTTCGAACTCGTTCATCCAAATGAACAAATCTTTTTTCCGAGTCATTTCGTTCATTCAACGAACGAAATGACTCGCAAAAAGATTTGTTCATTTAGAACGAGTCTTTTTCAGAGTCATTTCGTTCACTCAACGAACGAAATGATTTGAAAAAGATTTGTTCATTTTGATGAACGAGTTCAAACAGGAGAGTCACGAACGTGCATCACAGAACAGAGCAAGGCGAGCATTTGTGCTTATAAAACTTAAAGTTTTTTTATTTATTTTTGAAATGACCGATCGTTTCGCTAGATAAGACCCTTATTCATCGTCTGGTATCGTTTAAAGCCCTTTGAAGCTGCACTGAAACAGTCATTTGGTCCTTGAAACGTTTGTGTCCTATTGAAGTCCATTATATGGAGAAAAAGCCTGGAATGTTTTCATCAAAAACCTTAATTTCTTTTCGACTGAAGAAAGGAAGACATGGACATCTTGGATGACATGGGGGTGAGTAAATTATCAGCAAAAGTTTTTTTTTAAAAGTGAACTAATCCTTTTACGTTATCTTACTAGCTATTTATAACTTATAGAAAGAGTGCAACGTTATAAAGTTACATGTATTGCAAAATACATAATGATTTGAGGACCAAGTTTGTAGTCAAAGTATGGGCAGGCCATAGTCAATGTAAAGCATATTGTTGATGTTTCGTCCCTATTAGTGAATGTTCCATAACTGTTTATAATCTGCCGTCATCGGTGGTCCTGTTTACTAGTCTGCGCGTTCACGGCAGGCTCCGCTGTGGGGGAGGAGCTGTGGAGGGAGGGCTGTAGCGCAGCAGAGAGCAAGGGGGTTGGACCTGGAAGTTGTGCTTGTTCAAATTTTCAGGCTAAGTCAACATTTTCTCAAAACTCCCTACTGCAACTTTAATAGGTAACCAGTGCAGAGATGATAAAATCGGTGTTATATGATCATATTTTCTTGACCTAGTAAGAACTCTAGCAGCCACATTTTGCACTAACTGTAGCTTGTTTATTGAGGATGCAGGACAACCAGCTAATAAAGCATTACAGTAATCTAGTCTCGAGGTCATGAATGCATGAACTAACTTTTCTGCATCAGTAACAGAAAGTATGTTACGTAATTTAGCAATGTTTCTAAGGTGGAAAAAAGCAGTTCTTGTAACATATGAAATATGATTTTCGAAAGACAAGTTGTGGTCTAGTATAACACCCAGGTCTTTTACTGTAGTGGATAAGGTAACAGGAAATCCTTCTAAATTAAAGTTGTATTGTACGAGGTTTTGTGGGTAGTTTTTTGGACCAATAAGTAATACCTCCGTTTTATCTGGATTTAACAGCAGGAAATTACACGTCATCCAGCATTTTATATCTTTAAGACACTCTGTCAATTTAGATAAGTTAGTGTTTTCATCTGGTCGTGATGAAATATATAATTGAGTGTCATCAGCATAGCAGTGGAAATTAATTCCATGTTTTCTTATAATATTACCAAGTGGCAGCATATATATTGAGAATAGCAGAGGGCCTAACACCGATAACCTGCGGCACTCCATAGTCTACTGACGTTATCTTCGATTTTTCCCCATTTAGACAGACAAAATGGTAACGGTCCGATAAGTACGATCTAAACCAGCTTAATGCCTGTCCCTGAACACCAGTGTAGTTTTGTAGTCGATCCAAGAGTATTTTATGATCTATAGTGTCGAACGCAGCGCTAAGATCAAGTAAAACTAGTATTGAGATACAGCCTTGGTCAGAAGCTAAAAGTAAATCATTTGTAATTTTAACTAGCGTGGTTTCTGTGCTATGATGCGGTCTAAATCCTGACTGAAATTTTTCATATATCTCATTTTCTTGCAGGAAAGAGCACAATTGAGCGGACACAATTTTTTCTAGTATTTTAGACATAAATGGAAGATTTGAAATGGGTCTGTAATTTGCTAAGTTATTTTGATCTAATTGCGGTTTCTTAATAATAGGTTTTATTACTGCCAGCTTGAATATTTTTGGAACATGACCTAAAGATAAAGACGAGTTAATAATATTGAGAAGAGGCTCTTCCACTACAGGTAACACTTCTTTCAGTAGTTTAGTGGGTATTGGATCTAATAAACATGTTGTTGGTTTAGATGCAAAGATAAGTTTGTTTAGCTCTTCCTGTCCTATAGTTGTAAAGCGGTGTAGATGTTCTTGAGGGGCGATAATTGAGGCTGAATCATAAGACACCATAGAGGATTGTACATTTACAATTGTATTTCGGATGCTTTCTATTTTCTCATTGAAGTAATTCATAAAATCATTACAACTATACTGTAACGGAATATTTTGCTCTGGTGATGTCTGTTTATTTGTTAGTCTAGCCACGGTGTTAAATAAAAACCTTGGATTATTTTGGTTATTTTCTATCAGTTTGCGGAGATGCTCAGCCCTGGCTGCTTTTAGAGCCTTTTTGTAACGTGACATACTGTCTTTCCACACGATTCTAAAGACCTCTAAATTAGTTTGTTTCCATTTACGCTCTAAGTTACGAGTTTCTCTCTTGATAACATGTGTAGTACTATTGTACCATGGTGCTTTAGTTTTCTCTCTAACCTTTTTTAATCTAATTGGTGCAACGATATCTAATGTACTAGAGAAAATGGTGCTCAAACTGCTAGTCATTTCCTCTAGTTCATCTGTTTGTTGGGGTTCACTGAGCAGCTGAGATAGATCAGGTAAGCTATTTGAGAATCTATCTATAGTGGTTGGAACTATTGTTCTGCCTGGTCGATAACGTGGCGCAACATGACAAATTTCAGCAGTACGTAATATGCACGTTACCATACAATGATCAGTGAGATCGTCACTTTGCGGTATAATATCTATATCGGTTGGATTGGTTTCATATGATATAATTAAATCTAGTGTATGATTTAGACGATGAGTGGGACCACTGACGTTTTGCTTGACCCCAAAGGAGTTTAATAAATCTGTAAACGCAGTCCCTAACGCATCATTTGTGTTATCTACGTGTATGTTAAAATCTCCAACAATTATTGCTTTATCAGCATTGACCAATAGATCTGAGAGAAAGTCTGCAAACTCTTTTAGGAAATCAGCATAGGGCCCTGGAGGTCTATATACGGTCGCCAAGGCAAGAGATAATCGGGATTTCTTTCTTACATCTAAGAGCGTAACATTTAGCACAAGTACTTCAAACGAATTAAACCTGTGACCTGTTTTCTGAGTAACATTAAGGATATCTCTATAGATTGTTGCAACACCGCCGCCACGACCGATCGGACGGGGCTCATGCTTATAACAGTATCCTGGCGGAGTAGACTCATTTAGACAGAAATAATAATTTGGTTTAAGCCAGGGAGAGATAGTGATTTGGACTTTGACTTACTAGTCAGATGGTGTGTAACGTCTTGGAGATGTTGTCCGACAGCACAGCCGAGATAGTGATTTGGACTTTGACTTACTAGTCAGATGGTGTGTAACGTCTTGGAGATGTTGTCCGACAGCACAGCCGCTCCGATTCTGCTGGGGTGCAGGCCATCAGCACGGTAGAGCCTAGGTCGCTCCCAGAACAGATTCCAATTATTTACAAAGAGCAGTTTCTGTTCATTACACCATGACATTAACCATTCATTTAGAGCAAATAGTCTACTGAACTTTTCTTGTCCTAGTCGGTACGTGGGAAGCGGTCCAGACACGATGATCGTTGCCTCAGGCGCTGTGCTGCGTACCGTCTCGATCAGGCTCCTGTAGTCCTTCTTCAGAACCTCCGTCTGCCGCAGCCGGATGTCGTTCGTTCCCGCGTGCAGCACCACAGCTCCGACGCGCTCGTCACCGTTCAGGATCTCGGGAACCTGCGCGGCGACATCAAGAACACGAGCACCAGGAAAGCAGTGAGTGCACACCTTACCCTTACCTGAGGTAGCGCGGACATGACGGACCATGGAAGTGCCGATGATCACGGCGTCGTCATGTTCTGACTCGCGAAGAGGGGAGAAGCGGTTCCGGGTGGAGATCTCGAAGACCGGGAGTGGCGGAGAGGTTCTTGCTCTGGTCCTGGCTCGTGTCTTCCGCTGTGGGATCACCCAGGGTCCATGGCTTTGTGTCGGTGCCGGAGTGAATGAAGCCAGAGATGATCGCGTCCTCCTGGGCAGAGAAACGCACGGAGTAGACGAAGTCGGACTCAAAAAGTTACTAACCACTGACTTGTGAGCATCGACGCGTGACGATTCAAGCGCTGATCACCGATCCCGCAGCTCGGCTTGCTTCTCCAGCAGACCACGGATCTGTTTCTCCACCGATTCCAGCTCCAATCGTACCGAAATCAGCTCGAATGTGTCCTCACCTGCACTCAGAGGTAACGTTAGACACACATCCGATATGTTCGCCATTATAACAGATGAACAGTAAATTAGTAGTGATACTACCAATATCACTACTAATTTAGGACTGGAATGCTGGATATAACCTGTATCCTTTCAGTGAAACGGGTGTAAAATCAGACGGTCGATAGGCGCGAGGCCACGCGTGAAATGCTAGCGGGCTAAAAGGCTAGTAGCCCGGGATTCGCAAAGTTGGATCTAAGTAGCGATATCAATTTTTATTGTTATTGAATGCCCACTTCTCAGTGCCCATTCCCACACACAAACACAGCCCACCACAGTTCAGGGCTAGCACAAATAAAATCGACTCATGTCGGTTGTGCAAAAAATGTAGTGAATGTGCCCACGACACAGTGCCCACAAACACTACTCGATGCGTGTCCCACGGTTTCTGTACAAAAGAAACCAACACACATTCAGTCAGCGCAAGCCGACGGTGTTCTCAGTCCAGTGAGTGTGCCCGCTGTCCCGCGCCCACATTCCCTCACAGACACGTTCAACCCCACGGGGTTTGTCCCGCTCGCTCTCTCTCCACAATCTGTCATAGAGAAATCGAGCGCGACCAGGCTGCCCGCCGTGATCGACGCGCCCCCCGCCTCGCACACTGTAAATATAGTGTTTATGTCTCAGCACACCGAAGCTCTGCGGCCGCCGCTATGCCGCGGCCAGAGCCCGGTTTTTATTCTGCCTCTAGCTATTCACGCAGATGCGTGGGCAAAGCTTCCCGGGGTATCAGAATGGGTGTTGAAAACTATAAAAAGAGGCTATTCGCTACAGTTCGCTCGACGTCCCCGCCGTTACACCGCACGAGTCGAAAATACGGTAAACAACGAAGTATCTCATCTACTTCGAGCCGAAATAGCGAAACTACTGAGCAAAGGGGCCATAGAACCTTTATCTCAGGCTCAGAGCGAAGGGGGGCTATACAGCAGATATTTTCTGGTACCGAAAAAAGACGGGGGTTTCAGACCCATTCTAGATCTACGGCAGCTAAACAGAGCGCTTGTGAAGCGCCAGTTCAGAATGCTGACAACCAGGAAAATCCTTGCGCAAGTTCGCCAGGGAGACTGGATTATGTCAATAGATCTGAAAGACGCCTATTTCCAAATACAAATAGCGTCACGTCACAGGCAATTCTTGAGATTCGCCTTCGAGGGCCAGACATATCAATACACAGTCCTGCCGTTCGGCCTGTCCCTAGCACCCCGTACATTACGAAGGGCATGGATGCGGCTCTCGCACCCCTGAGACTTCAGGGCATGCGAGTCTTGAACTACTTGGACGATTGGCTGATTCTAGCTCGATCACACTCAGAGCTCATAGAACACAGAACCACATTACTCGAGCATCTCGAGAATCTGGGTCTCACAGTCAATTGGGCGAAGAGTTCGCTGTTTCCCAGCCAGAAAATTTATTTTCTGGGAACAGTGCTGGACTCGCTGTCTATGACAGCACATCCGTCTCCGGAGCGCGGACTGGACATTCAGCGCGCCGCGAAATCCTTCCGCGGCTCCTGCTCAAAAGGTTTCAGAAAATGCTGGGCCTCATAGCCTCAGCATCTTCAGTACTTCAGCTGGGCCTGCTTCGCATGCGCCCACTGCAGTTATGGCTGAAAGCGCAAGTTCCACCCCGGGCATGGACCTCTGGTCTGTTTCGCCTCAAGGTCGACATGGAATGCGTTTCGGCTCTGGAACCTTGGAAAATAGCCGACTGGTATCAGTCAGGCGTGAGTCTGGGGACTCCCTCGAGTGTGAAGGTGGTGTCCACGGATGCCTCCACCTCGGGATGGGGAGCGCTGCTCGAGGGCAGACCGTTCTTTGGCCAGTGGTCAGAACGGGAGAAGCTTCTACACATAAACTGTCTAGAACTGTTGGCAGTCGACAATGTGCTACGGCGCTTGTGTCCCCAGTTAAAAGTCCACCACGTCTTGGTCCGGTCGGACAACATGTCAGTGGTGGCATACATAACTCGCCAGGGCGGCGTCAGGTCCCGAAACCTTTACAGGCTGACGGAACGCCTCCTGGTCTGGGCTCAGCACAACCTGCTTTCACTGAAAGCAGCGCATGTGCCTGTTCGCCTGAATCTGGGACCAGACAGTCTGTCCAGAAACAATGTCCCAGCAGGGGAATGGTCGCTGCACCCGCAGACGATCTAACTGCTATGGGAGACATTCGGCAGAGCTCAAGTGGACCTGTTTGCGTCCCAAGAGAGCGCTCACTGTCCGAGCTTTTTCTCCAAGAGCAGGGATGCGCTGGCCCACGTATGGCCCCGCTGCCCCCTCTTTTCTGCCCCCCTCTCCTGCTTTTCCCCCCGCCTCGCTCCTGCCCCAAGTGCTGGAACGAATCGGGAAAAAAAAGGATGCCCAGTGCTGCTCGTGGCTCCGCTCTGGACGAACCAGATTTGGTTCCCAGTCCTAATGCGGCTGACCAGCACTCCCCCTTGGCCTATACCGGTGAGGAGAGACCTCCTCTCTCAGGCAAAGGGCTCGATTTGGCATCCTCGCCCGGATTTATGGTCCCTACATGCATGGGCCATCAACAGGTACCCGCTAACCTCCCGGAGGGAGTGTTAAACACGATCACGCAGGCTAGAGCCCCGTCTACTAGACGGCTCTATTCCTCGAAATGGTCAGTGTTCTCTGCCTGGTGTCAAGCTCAGGGCTTTTCACCCGTAGACTGCGGGGTCACGGAAGTGCTCTCCTTCCTTCAGGAGCTGTTGGATAAGGGCAGAACCCCATCCACGCTCAAAGTATACGTGGCGGCCATAGCGGCGTTTGCAAAACCGACGTCTGGCCAGTCACTGGGGAAAAATGACCTGGTCGTGCGATTCCTCAGGGGAGCTCGGAGGCTGAATCCTCCCAGACCCCCCTCAGTCCCTGTGTGGGACCTTTCTACGGTTTTGGAAGCCATGAAAGGTGCCCCATTCGAGCTGATCCATTTGTCGGACATTTACATTTATTCATTTAGCTGACGCTTTTATCCAAAGCGACTTACAATTGCTATATATGTCAGAGGTCGCACGCATCTGGAGCAACTAGGGGTTAAGTGTCTTGCTCAGAGACACATTGGTGTCTCACAGTGGATTCGAACCCGGGTCTCTCACACCAAAGGCATGGGTCTTATCCACTGCGCCATCACCACCCACATGCGCTTCATGAAACATGACATGAAACATCTGTCTTTCAAAACTGTGTTTCTTATGGCTCTCGCTTCAGTGAAGCGCATAGGGGACTTACAAGCGCTCTCAGTAAGCGCGTCATGTATGGAGTTTGGGCCTAATGACTCAAAAGTCATACTCAAACCAAGGCACGGGTACGTGCCCAAATCCCTCAACACACCGTTCAGGGCCCAGGTTATTTCCCTGTGCGCCCTCCCGGTTCATGATGAGGAGGAGGATGCGAGTCTCCTTTGCCCTGTCAGGGCACTGAGAGCTTATGTGTCCTGCTCGTCTGTCTTCAGACAGACCGAGCAGCTCTTTGTTTTGTTCGGCGGACGCTCCAAGGGACTGGCCGCATCAAAACAGAGCCTATACAGATGGATAGTCGATGCCATAGCGCTGGCTTACACTTCTAAGGGCCTGCAGTGTCCTTTGGGTGTCAGAGTGCACTCCACAAGAGGCGTGGCCTCATCGTGGGCGTGGTCTAGCGGGATTTCCTTGCAAGATATCTGTATGGCGGCAGGCTGGGCCTCGCCGTCTACATTTATAAGGTTTTATAACCTAGAGGTTCCCGCCTTACAGGCCAAGCTGCTGTCGGTCTAGAATTCAGTACTATCTGCCCCGCTGCGCCGGCGCAGAATGCTGAGTTTTGCTTGTGCATCGCTCACTGATCTATAGAACAGCTCCATGGGTGTTGAATAACCCGTACTTATACCCAGTTCAGGCTGAACACGTTCACCCTGTCTGTGTGAAACACTGTTAACATAACTAGCTCCTGCGGGATGCTATTTCATCTTGCTTGTAGCCTCTCTTCTCCGACTCTCTGTGAGTCTACGGTGATTATGCACTATATGAGCCCCGGGCTACTGCCCTTGGGACTTTGGTGTTGGATCCCAGTACACACGGCGTGTTGCATTGTGTTCCCCATAGCGTAAGATATTACGCAGTACGAGAGATACTCTCGTAAGAGAACGTACTCGGTTACTAACGTAACCTCGGTTCTCTCTAGAGAGGGAAAGAGTACTGCGTATCTTGCCGTGCATACAACAGCGCTGGTTCGCTTCAGTGATGAAAACCAGTTTGTATCAGCCTGTCGAGCGTATTTATAGGCCAAGGCCATGCCTATTCTGGCGGGACGTGACGAAATGGGCGCGAAGCGCCCCCATTGGGTATCACGTCACACAGGGCCTCTCTCGATAGGCTGCTGCTGTTGCCGCAGGGCAGCCAATAGGCGCGCGAGCCGTCTAGCCTATGTCTGCATGCTGCCGCACAGCGTTTTACATTAATTCAAAATTAAGGATAATTTTTGGCTTCAATATCTCGTGGAAAAGAGGTTTTCCCCATAGCATAAGATATTACGCAGTACTCGTTCCCTCTCTAGAGAGAACCGAGGTTACGTTAGTAACCGAGAACGTTTTCATGGCTGATTAACTGGATCAGATGCCTAATATTCAGAGACTCCAATGCCACAGTTTTAGACAGACAAACCTGCCTAAAAATATCACTGTTGGTCGTCGGCAGCGTCAACACCATCGCCAGCCGACTCTGATACTCGCTATGTTACTTTATTTGCCTAATTGCTTTAGTGAATATGGTGCTGATTATAAACGTAACCATGGCTGCAACTCTCTGTTGCTTTTGCGAACTCAAATACGGCAGTCAGCATGGCCTCTTATCTCTCTTTGCTTTTGCTTTTCCTTTCTGTTCAGTTAAAGGTTAGTCTTATTAGCTGCCTTGACTTTTCGCTCTTTTTTTTATCCAGCAAGCACACACAATCACAACTGATGCCGATGAGGTTTTAATGTTTATCTTTGCATCACAATTAAAGTATAGAAGCATGGAAGGGGATAAATTGTATGGAAGCTTGTTTCCTCCACGGAATAAAACAACTTTTTATCTCACAATTCTAACTTTTTTACCTTACAATTGTGAGATATAAACTTGCATTCACGAGTTATAAAGTCAGAATTGTGAGTTATACACTAACAATTATGAGTTATAAAGTCAGAATTGCTGGATATGAACTCACAATAGCAAGAAAAAAAGCTAGAATTCAGCTGATTTTTTTTCCTTGCAATTCAGAGTGTATATGTCACAATTCTGAGGAGAAGAAATCATTAGAAGGGAACCTGTAGTGTCATGATGGTGATGTTGAATTTTTAATTACAAAGTGTGGTAGATTTTAATGAAATGAAGATTAATTATGATATTAACCATAACGACATGAATGATACTAACATCTCGTGATGAGTTCTAACACTTCCTTTGAGTCCTATGTCTGAGGATGACAAAAATGTATATAATTTATCTATATATATTTACCTCTAATAATAAATCTAAATTAATCCTACTTCCTCTTTTCCTGGGATGTAGCCATCAGATAAACTCTAACCTACTAATTTTCTGACCTGATATAACTTTGGTCAAAAGGACTATGAAAATGCACTAACCATTTTATTGTGAAATGATTTATTGAAATATTAACCCCTCATATTGTTTATTGATGATACAAGATATTTTTCTGATGGTACCAATGAAGGGTAATGAAAAGGGGGGAATTTGATTTAACAATGCAACCAACAGGTGATGATTAAGAGCGTGATGATTACTCATGATGATTCTGTTTTGAAAATGTCTGGCTTACCCTTTAAAGAGGGTTGTATTTTGCTTATGGGTCGAGATTCTCTGAGTATTGCTCGAGAAGCTCCCGGCCGTAATAAACAACATTTGAAGGACGATAACTCAGGTCTGTCTGTTATTTTCTTACAAAAATGTAACAACGCGTCAATTCTACGCAGACACAAGCGCTGTGATTGGTCTGCTCGAACCACATGCTCCCTCTGCATGTGTAATTGTGCGTCAACGCGGACAATGCCGCAGAAGTATAAATGAAAACCAACGAGTAGTCTAAAGCGTAGAGGCTCCGGCGTAGGTCAGATGCAGAAGTATAACTATCATGTTGTGCAATGTTCTGCTTTGTAACTGAGGGGGCTTTTACACTGGGCTCGTTTGCTGCGGTCCGAGCCCGAGCGCGATTGTTACCGGCGCCCCCCGCAGCGTTGGTCTGGTTTCACACTCAACTTGATTCTATCGAACTCTGGTGCATTTGCATGCATCTTACGTCATTGCAAACGTGCACGGCGCATGATAGAAAACACGACGTGGTTCAATATATTGTGTTTTTTATTAATTTGGTGCTATTATGCATAGCTGAGTAAACAACACAGGTTTACTGTGTGTGTGTGTGTCTCGCATAAGCTGTATTTCCGCTGCTTGCAAATGGACTCTTTTGAGGAGACAGTGGATTTCCATTAATTTGTTGCCCTGATTGCACGCACTATGCGCAAATACACTGCAGACTCATTCTTGCTCATATCCAAGGTAAATCTTCATCCCTTCCGTGTGTTTTATTTAACTAAATACATCATAATCGGCTAAAACGCATGCGCAGGATACTTTACTTCCTGAACAAGTGCGCACCCGAGTCCGTGTTGCTTTCACATACACGCAAACCGCAGCACGGTTCGGAGCAACCGAACTCAGACCACCTCCTCCAGGTAGTCTCGGGTTCGGTACCCCAGTGCGCACCCGGGTCCCATGACAGCGTTCACATTAGCGATTTTTCATGCAAACCGTGCCCCGTTCCGAACTAAACTGCCAGTGTGAAAGCCCCCTGAAACATTTGTTAGCTTGTTTGGTTTAAAATTAGTTTCTAAAATGAGTTTCTCTGAATCTTAGGCCCTGTTAACACCTGGTATTAAGATTTTTGATCGATCAGATTACTAGAAGACAAAGGAGACACATTTACACCGGGTGTTTAAATCCATCTCTTTCGCCCACTTTCTGATCTCTTTGAGGGGAGGGTCTTATTGTATTTGGTACGTTTTTCGTCTTCAAACCAAACTTGGGTCTTCAGCCTGAGGTTTTAAGCCAAGTTTAAATCCTGTCTGGCTTGCGCACATCCCATAATGTTTACACATTAAGTCAGTAGGCGGAGAGTAGGCAGACAGTGGGTGGTCGTTTGTGGCTGTTCGACAACATGTGCGTGTCTAAACTATGAAAGCAATCTGGTTGAATACATTTTTCGACTACCTCTGGAAGTTGTCGAAAGTGGACAGGCTCAAAACGTAGTCCTTGTTTACACCTATATTTAGCGTCGTCCACTTGAGATTCAACTAAAACGCATCGTAATACCAGGTGTAAACAGGGCCATAGTTGTAGATTGGGGACATGTGGAGAAAAGATGCTGTATAATTAAAGACATTTGGTGAAAAAAAAAACACAAAACAAAAAAACCTTCTGATCATAGAGCCAAGGCTGATCAAGGAGATGAAATGTGCTTCAAAGAAAAATAGCTCCCTCCTCTTCCTCCTAACTGAAGACCAAAGCAGCCCTCCCTTGACTGTTTGCTCAAATCCGCCCCAAACCAGACCCATCCTACCTCTCCATCTCTGAGCCTCAGAGCCCTGCTGATGAAAGACTAACATGAGCAGATTGATATTGAGTTAGAGGACCAGCCATGATAAGCTTTCATCAATGTAGGGTAGAAGAGCCGGTGATGATAGCACACGGAGAAGAGAAAAAATTGGGAGAGATTAGACAAAGGACAAAGACCCCATTATTTTAAAGGGGTCATGGCATGGATTGTTTTAATATTTTAATATGTTTCTTGAGGTTTACTTAATGTTATAATAAAGGAAACAGTATCAATACTCAATATTTCACCTGAGTGTATGTTTTGAAAACATTATCCATATAAAACCATATAAAACCAAATCATTTATAAAGCATTTTGAAATAATTTACTTGCGGTTTGTGATGCAGCTGCTGTCAAATCTAAAACAGTTGTCTGCTTTACCAGTCAACAAAAGTTTTTTTTTGTGAACTCTCCATTACAATGTCCCTCGCTGACAAAATGAAATGCTCCAAACAAACATATAATCCTCCAACACGATACAGGATGCTATTGAAATAAAACCATCCACTTGTTTCTGACGCCAGGATCCTTCTTAGGTATTTACAGAGACACAAACAAGCTGTTTCGTCTGCAAATGTTCTTTCACTCTTCCATTTGTCCTGCTGTTAACAGACTCAAGTGCATGGAGTATGTCAGCAGTTGAACATGCATCTGTAAAGTTAGAACAAAGCTGTGTAGAAAGAATCTCTCACATCTGTTCAATTCCGAATACCAGAGGTGTCAAGTAACAAAGTACAAATACTTTGTTACCTTACTTAAGTAGAAATTTTGGGTATCTATACTTTATTGGAGTAATTATTTTTTCAGCCGACTTTTTACTTCTACTCCTTAGATTTTCATGCAATTATATGTACTTTCTACTCCTTACATTTTAAAAATAGCCTCGTTACTCCTATTTCATTTCGGATTATTGTAATTCCGGCTTGTCATCGTTCAAAAAAATGACCAATAACAAACACGTTATAGATATGGGTCCCGCCTCCTGAACACACATCGCTAAACTGATCAAGTAGGGACTGGTCAAGTTTTGGGGCTTATAGTGAATCAATCATTAAAAAACGAATTAAATTATTATTTTAAAGATAAAAATGTCTCCTGACACTATTAAAGTCACACTAGTTTTGTACTTTCATTTAGAGTAGCTACATACAAACTAAAGTAATGTTCTTTTTATAATAATTTTACAGCAAATGTTTTTGCTTTTATATATATATATATATATCAAGGTGCTAGAGTCTGGAGGAAGACTGGGGAGAAGGAAATGCCAAAATGCCTGAAGTCCAGTGTCAAGTACCCACAGTCAGTGATGGTCTGGGGTGCCATGCCAGCTGCTGGTGTTGGTCCACTGTGTTTTATCAAGGGCAGGGTCAATGCAGCTAGCTATCAGGAAATTTTGGAGCACTTCATGCTTCCATCTGATTTCATTTTTCAGCACGACCTGGCACCTGCTCACAGTGCCAAAACCACTGGTAAATGGTTTACTGACCATGGTATTACTGTGCTCAATTGGCCTGCCAACTCTCCTGACCTGAACCCCATAGAGAATCTGTGGGATATTGTGAAGAGAAAGTTGAGAGACGCAAGACCCAACACTCTGGATGAGCTTAAGGCCGCTATCGAAGCATCCTGGGGCTCCATAACACCTCAGCAGTGCCACAGGCTGATTGCCTCCATGCCACGCCGCATTGAAGCAGTCATTTCTGCAAAAGGATTCCCGACCAAGTATTGAGTGCATAACTGAACATAATTATTTGAAGGTTGACTTTTTTTGTATTAAAAACACTTCTTTTATTGGTCGGATGAAATATGGTAATTTTTTTGAGAAAGGAATTTTTCATGAGCTGTATGCCAAAATCATCCGTATTAAAACAATAAAAGACCTGAAATATTTCAGTTGGTGAGCAATGAATCTAAAATATATGAAAGTTTAATTTTATCATTACATTATGGAAAATAATGAACTTTATCACAATATGCTAATTTTTTGAGAAGGACCTATATATATATATATATGTTTGATCAAACACTCACCATATAATTATAAAATAGGAGTAAAAACTGTTTAATAAGCTTTTAAGTGACATTAATCAATTAAGCAAAACAAACACCGTTTTATCCACAAAAGATTTATTCAATTGTCATTTTTATTCAGTTGTCATTTTTCAACAATTAATTATTTTAAAACGTCAATTGCATTTGTCATCAAAGGGCTTGTGTTCAAAGTCTTTACTCATTCCTTTACTCATTCATACTGTAGTAGCAGTCCATTGAACAGAAGCCAACAAACTCTCTATCTGAATAGAACGCAGTGAAGACCCCCTTCTTTCCATTTCCGCAATATCCAGTGGTGTTTTTGTCGAGGAATCCACAAGCATCACATCTGGTGATGCTTAAACTCCACCCTTGTATTCCTCCCTCACATCCGGACTGACAGACTTTCAGTCAACGATACCTACAAGGTGAAAGAAAAAATGAAATTTTAATGAAAAAAACTGAATTTAATAGAGCTTAACTTGTTAATTTCATAAAAGTAATATTTATACATACTGTCCAGCCAGGCAAAGTGAGCTTTTTTAGAAAACCTGGATGGTGGACGGTTTCATTAAACTTTTTGCACACTAGTGACAGAGAGTGAAAGGCTTTGTCTCCTTCATATACAACATCTAAAAGAATGTGACTGAGCACCTCTGGTGGTAGCTTGAACAAAAATATGGAAAAACTATTTTAAAATATTACATTACTCCAAAAATAATTTAAAGAAATAATATTCAACTGTACATCAGCAAGGCCTCCTGTTGTGTCCATGGCTGAAAAAAAGAAGAAGAAAAAAGTAAATTTTCACTGGCCATGTTTATATATATATATATATATATATATATATATTAGTGCTGGGCAACGATTAAAATTTTTAATCGCGATTAATCGCATGATTTTCTTGCGATTAATCGCGATTAATCGCATTGTTATGCGCAAAATTGAATAATGACTTCTAAAGTAGTGTATTGCGCACTTTTGATTTAAATGTACTGCTATAAACACAAAAGTGCAATAACTTTAAACAAATAAGGTGCTTTTATACCAGCAGTATTCCCTTTACACAGTAATCTCAAATCTCAACTTAAACATTAATGTAATCAAATCAAATATTTAAACAAAGCTATTTGCCACTGCCAGGGCATTACCTTTTATCTAGTTTGTTAAAACGAGTCCAGTTTTCTTGTTTTTTTTTCTGAACAGGTATCAACAGGTATCTTTTATCAGGGAGCAGCAGAAACAGTCTATGTAGTAGTCAGAGGTCATGATCACTACTATATAAGTCGACCAACGTTACTTATAGTAGCTTAGGTTTGGTCATGCCATGGTTTCCCACGTAAGATTACATTAAACAGAGTAAAAAAACAATGTATACTTTATACTCACGCCGTGGCTGTGTAGCGCGCGTACACTTCGGCGTACCCTGACGTGCACCTCTCCAAAAATGTAACGTCAATTCTACGCGTACCGCAAGCGCTGAGATTGCTAGACCCGCTCCCCGGGTTTCACATGCTCCCTCTGCATGTGTAATTGCGCGTCAACGCGGACAACGACGCAGAGATATAAATGAAAACCAACGCGTAGTCTATAGCGTATAGTCTTCGGCGTAAGTCCGACGCAGAAGTATAAATCAGCCAAGAGTGAGGTGTAGTGGTCGAGCACAAGGTGCAGCGACAAGCGGGTGCGTTCCTGTGAAACTGTTGCGGTCATGCTCGCCTCACGCACGCGCCCGCGCCCGCTCGTTGCCGAAGTTGAATTGTCTATAACTTTTTATAAAGGACGCGCAGCACAAATCATTAGAAGAGAGACTGATCCTCGGCTCGCTGTTAGTGAGTTTCCAGAATCTAAATAGTTATTATCTAGGCTATATGTTTTATAGGTACTATCCATAGAGCGCCTGTCATTCACTCGCGGAGCGCAACCCTTTAACTGTTAACCAGAGAGAACCTGCCTCTCTCCACTGCTTGTTTGGGTGGGTTATTTGCTGGCTGACCAACATCCCACCCCTCCTGTGATCATGGTTTGACTGTAGGCCTATGTTTATTCAGAGCCAGTGAGCAACGGACTTTCAAAATAATAATAAAAAAAAAACTGCGTTAACGTGCGATAAAAAAATTGTCGGCATTAATTAATAAATGCGTTAACGCGATAATAACGCGTTAACTTGCCCAGCCCTAATATATATATATATATATATATATATATATATATGTATATATATATATATATATTACATATTTTATATTTCAAACTGTTTAACATACCAGATTTGACTTCACACAGGCCTTCAACCTCAGCATCTTTTCTGTGCCTTTTCCGATCTGTAAGAGAGAGAGAGAGAGAGAGATACAAAATGCTAAAATGTCATTACATTTATATTAGAATTAGAAAATGACCCTGTGTCTTCAAGTAGCAGTACACACCACCATTTCCTTATTCTTGACATATTAGCCTTGAAAAAGCATTAAAAATTATGTTTTTATACTGGCTTGCAAAACAAATGTGTTGATCAAATATCTGAAGACTCACCTCAGAAAAGTCAAAAGCCACCCCCAGAGAAATGTTCAGGCCATACTGAAATTCAAAGGCTACTTGTTTAGACCTTTTTTTTATTTGGTTTCTAAATGAAACTGATGTTACTGTCATATAAAAACTCACCATGAGCACAAAGACTCCACAATTATTGGAGGAATGCTGCATTGGTATCTCCTAGATAAGGTCTCCAAGCAAATAAAGAAATAGAAAAAGGAAAAAAGCAAGTAAGCAAGAAAGTAATTAATTGAATTGTGTGCTAGAAGAATAAGTGATGATTCAAAAACGTACTGGAAGATCCTTACAGGAGATCTCAGTCCAATGGCCAGGAATGACAGTCTGAGCAACCCTCGTATTAAGTGATTTTTTTATCTGTGTCATCACAATGAGGTGCAAAAGATCACCGCTTTGATCACTTGTGGAGCGATGTCATCACTTTGAGCAGGAAAACGCACTGACTGGATCATCTTTGGAGCTGTGTCACTACTCTTAGAAGACAAAGACGCACACTGGATCATCTTTGGAGCTGTGTCACTACTCTTAGAAGACAAAGGCACTGTCTGTTTGACTACTTTGCACATATTTATGTGTTTTATAAAATCAGATTTATTTATTATTGTTTTTGAGCAGTGGAAGCAGTGAAAGTGCTTGCTTTTTCTGCATTCCAAGTGGCAGTCAAAGATGATCAAATCTATAAGAATCATAAATAACAAATAAAATTGAATATAGGAAAATTCATATATAAAGCAAAACATGTTTGACATAAGTTTCCAATTATGA
This sequence comes from Gila orcuttii, assembly GCA_026230005.1. Taxonomy (NCBI): domain Eukaryota; kingdom Metazoa; phylum Chordata; class Actinopteri; order Cypriniformes; family Leuciscidae; genus Gila; species Gila orcuttii. Next base: position 23,645,446 of record JAPDVR010000005.1, on the reverse strand, counting down.
TACGTAACATCACCGTTCACGTTATTATCTATAACCTTAACAAGTTATCTGTAAGGTAAAAGGCATGCATATCACAACTGAACTTATATTTACGTTCATGACGAACCACGCAAAGTCTGTGGCTTTGCAAATGACTATGTATCTTGTTATATTCACATGGTTTAAAAACACTGATTGCACAAAACGGACATCGATACAAATCGCCGACTCTGAAGTCTTCATAGCAAATGCTGTCATTAACTCTTCTCACTGTAACATGTGTCTGTCAACAACAATTAAATAATTACCAAAGCTGAAAGATTTAAAGCAAAGGAACAACAAATTATGATATCGCATACATGCATTACCTCTGCCATCTTCTTTCGGTCTAAAGGAAATTACGATTTATTTTTAGCTAAAGGAAATGACGTTTAACTATGATTACTGCTGACTGGCCAACGCAGTTGCCAGGAGGAAACTCCTTTCCCCAATGAGAAACCTTTCGACACGCCCCCTACCTTTTGCCACGCCCCTACCTTTCGACACGCCCATTACTCCAAGCTGCAGCTACCCCTGTCTCAAACTGATTGGCTTTGTGTTTTCTTTCTAACTTGTGAGAGGCTGTTGTTACATTTGGTTGTGCGAAGCGGCACAACTCCTCCGAAGGAAACCTAGAGATGCGGTAAGCGACGGAGAAATCAACAGTTTTCTGCTCAAGAATACGGGGCAAACCGCGTCAAATATTGATTTGGGGACAGCCGTTTTTACAATAAACTGTATGACAATCGCGGGATAAGTGGCAAAAATAATCGTTAGTGTGTGTGTGAGAGAGAGAGAGAAAGAGAGAGAGTGTGTGTGTGTGTTAGAGAGAGAGAGAGAGAGAGAGAGAGAGAGAGAGAGAAAAGATTGTGTGTGTGTGTGTGAGAGTGAGAGAGAGAGAGGGAGAGGAGTGTGTGCGAGAGAGGGAGAGGAGAGTGTGTGTGTGAGAGAGAGAGAGAGAGAGAGAGAGAGAGATAGAAGAGAGAGAGTGTGTGTGTGTGAGAGAGAGAGAAGAGAAGAGAGAGAGAGAGAGTGTGTGTGTGTGTGTGTGTGTGTGTGTGTGTGTGTGTGTGCAACCCTACATTATAGTGTCAAAATATCCCCACAAAGATGGCAATATCCGAAATCCTTGTCCTTGTGGGGATTTTTTTTTTTTTGGAAAACAGCTTATAATGCAGAAAGTTTTCTGTGATAGGTGATTCTATCTTCCGATTCATGAAACATGTTAATGCTCAGTAGTACACATATATGGTTCTTTAATGTATTTGCATTGTACTAAAATTGAAATTGAAATAAAACTGAAATTAATTTTCTATGGGCATATATGCGTCTGAAACAGGTAGCCTAGTGCATCCCAAATTTTTCAACATTAACATTTTAATATAATATTATAGTCATTCTGGCCTTTTGAAAAATGTTTTTTTTGAAGAGGTGGGGCAGTGCACTATAGGCCCCTGTGGCGCGGCCTAAGCTTTTGTCCTTTGGCATTTTTTTCCTTACATTACTTTTAATTTTATACTTTAAGTAGTTTTGAAACCATTACTTCTGTCACGTCTTCAACTGGTCCAAAATGCTGCTGCTAGATTGCTAACAGGAACAAGGAAAAGAGAACATATTTCGCCAGTATTGTTCTCTCTCCATTGGCTTCCAGTTAAACATCGTATTGAGTTCAAAACACTGTTGTTTGTTTATAAGGGATTGCATGGACTGGGTCCTTCATACATCTCTGATCTCCTTTTAGCCCACCATAATGTTTTTAGAAATTTCAGGTCTACCAGTAGTCTACAGCTGACCGTTCCGAGGACACTTTTAAAATTAAAAGGAGATTGTGCCTTTTCAGTGGCCGCTCCACAGCTTTGGAACAATCTGCCATCTTATATAAAGACTGCACCTGCTTACATTGATTTTAAATCGTTGCTTAAAACCCACTTATTTACTGCTGCTTATGGTCACAAGCGGCTGTTGTGGTATTGTATTGTTTTGTGCATTGTTTATCTGTTGTTTTCTGTTTTTATGGATACCTGTTTACACTTGTACAGCACTTTGGCCAACAGCTGTTGTTTTTAAATGTGCTCTATAAATAAATATGACTGACTGACTGACTGATTACTTTTACACTTTTACTTGAGTAAAAAGCTTGAGTTGATACGTCAACTTCTACAGAAGTCTTTTTAAACCCTAGTATCTATACTTCTACTTGAGTAATGAATGTGAATACTTTTGACAGCTCTGCCGAATACAAAACACAGATGTGAACATTTATCAGTTGTGAATTAAGTCATACAACATTAACAAACAACAGCACCTAGAATAGCTACAACCCATCCACATACAAAATAACAAACAAAAAAATCTTATTTTCACAACAAAATGGCTAACCTGTTACAGAATAACCAGAGACTCCTGGGCATGGAATTGAAGTGTTGCCGTTACCTACAGACTGATGGATGGGTTCTCTTTTGTAATGAATGCAACTATAATTTATGTTTGTTTTATACTTTATTTATATATTATAGTATAAATTCTTATTGGTTACACTTTATTTTGATAGTCACTTTAGACATTCTACTAACTATAAGTAACTTTTCAACTACATGTCAACTAACTGTCATTAGAGTATTAGTAGGCTGTAGTAGACTGTTAGGTTATGGTTAGGTGTTAGGGTTCGGGTTAGGAGAACAAGTTGACTTGTAGTTGCTTATAACTTATTAAGTTACTTATAGTCTGTAACCCAGTAGGTTATAAGTATGTTGTTAATAAGTTACCTCGATTTATTAGCTTGTATTTAGGTTTAATTAAGAGATAAAATGTGAATTAACCATTCGTCTTTGTTTGTGATTATACGTGTATTTGTGTCTTTAAGAGCGCGCGTGCATGAGATACAAGTTTGATGTAGGTGTACATGTGGAAAACGTGGCTTTAACCATCAAGTTAGGTGTTTGATTATTTTATTGGTGTATGTGACTTAAGTCCCGCCCTCACTGGTGTTTTGTGTAATGTGAGTGGTTGTTCGGGAGATGAGAGTTTTTTTGTTGACAAGCGCGAGAGGAGAGTGAGTGGAGACGAACAGGGAGAGACGCGTTTGCGGGGACAGAGTGATTTGATTGACGATTTATAAGTTTAAACAACCTTTAACTGTAATGTAGATCCAAGATGAATCGCTTGTGTGTGCGTCTTTGAGTTTGTAGCCAGTGTTTTATAGTTTTGTTTCATGTGGCTAACCTGCCGTGTAGGAGCGAATCCGAGTGTTTTTGGTTACTTATCACTGCGCATATCAGCGCATCTGAACTGATAGTTTACAGCGACAGTTATACAACCTTCTAAAAGACTGTTTAATCTGGTTGTTATCCTCCACAACGAGGGAGAACTTGAGGACCAGATAGCGCCCCAAATACCCGCTTTATTTGGGGTTCCTCTGGCGGCGTGGGAGGCGCATTTCGTCGGCTGACGAGGGAGAGAGAGGACGAGGAGCTGCGGGAGGCCTGCTGCAGGATTCCGGAGTTGCAGTATCATTGCACGTGGAATTGAGGTATCTTTGTTTGATTTTGTGCTCAGGAGAGTGAAGGGGCCATTTTTCAGTTTCCCGGCCACCACGAACACGAGCCACGATTCAGGCCTGCAACGGGGTGGGTGGTGTGAATGACTGGTGTGTGTGTGTGGGCCCACCGCATTAAATATTATTCAGTGCACTGAAAAAATATGTGTATATTCAGAGTATCATTTGTATAATCTGAGTGGGTTATGGTGTACATTTCTCCCATTTGAGGTCATTGGTGCAATCTATACTGAGTGTATTTGACCTGGAGAATAGTTTCAGTAGGTCTGGCCACTGATATATATATATTGCCTTTCAGTGTTTAAATTGTGTCAATATTTCACATTCGGAAATTAATGTGCTGAGCTAGTTATCATTCAATTACTCTATTCCAATTAAATCTTTTATTTGTTCTGTACTTTTACTCGTGTGTTATTCCTTTAAAAGTGTTGGTTGACGTCATTAGTCAGGGGGTGAGAGATTTAATTTGAGTAAAATAGTACAAGGAATGTAGAGCTTATCATTTTAAGTCTAAAATATAAACTTAATTCATGTAGTGACTATAGAGGGGCCTAACTTCAACATCTGTAGGCATATAGTTAGTGAATTTGGGGCGCGGTTCTCTATCTAGTTACAATAACGCCAGGTAGGGGGCGCTACATAAAGTGGGGGCTCGTCCGGGATCTCCCTCTGTGTGTCACACAATAGTTTGCTGCAAGAAAGAAGAAAAAGAAAGAAATTAAGTTCAACACACCCCTATAATTACGCCGTAATTAACTGGAACGTGCATAAAGTGTTAACATGGCTCTTACACAAGACTCCAGTCTCGAAGCAGAGTTGGCCAACTGGTGCAAAGATGCTGGCATTGAAGAGACGCATGCTTTAATGCTGTTAAACGTACCTGTTCACACCGAAGTGGCCGAAATTGAAGAGGTGATGGAAGCAGTAAAAGCTCTAGGAAGAGTTCGTGTAAGGGACACGAGAGAAGGACCCACTTCACATTACCTGTTGGTGTTGTGTGAGTGCAGACAAGCCATTGACCCAAAGTGCATACCTCCTGAAGTGTCAAGGGGAGAAAAGGCAGAGCCCTGGACAGTCATAGTAATCCAGACCACGGACTCTGCATCTGACAATGTTTCTGCAGGGTTTACAGAAAAGTTTGCAAAGTTCCTGATGGAAGAAGGAAAGTCTATTAGCGATGTACATGCTTTGATTTCTCCACACAGTGCCACTGACAGTTCCCCCGAGTCAATCATACGCGCCATGGGTGAGGTCCTGGAAAAGACAGTAAAGCACTCGAGTGACAGCAACACATATCGACGCCTGCGCACATTTTCAGCTGTAGTTCCAACCCCCATGGGTGAGGAGAATATGGAAAATTGGATTGATCAAGCCAGGCTGCTGATAACTGAGGGTGACTGCTCCGAAAAAGAAAAATGACGCAGAATTGTGGAAAGCCTCAAGGGACCTGCGATGGACATTGTAAGAGCCGTCAGATTCTCTGATCCTGAAGCTAGTGCCTCACAGTATCTGGAAGCGTTGGAGAGCACCTTTGGATCATCTGAGTCTGGGGAGGATTTATACTTCAAGTTTCGTCTTATGCGCCAGGGTACCGGGGAGGCTTTATCTGACTTCCTGAGACGGATGGAGAAGACCCTGAGCAAAGTCGTGGAACGAGATGGACTGACCCTTAGTATGGTTGATAAAGTACGAGTGGAACAGCTGGTTAGAGGGGCTGTGAATTCGGACATGATGTTGCTCCAACTGAGGCTGAGAGAAAGAAAAAATCACCCACCTTCTTTTCTGAGTTTGCTGAAGGAAATACGTGAGGCAGAGGAGAGTGAAGTTGCTCGCCACAGAATGTCTGCAAAAGCTAAGGCTATACTATTCCACGAAGATGACAAGGCCAGCGTGTCTGTTATCCAGGAACTCAAGGCTGAAATTCAAGAATTGAGAACCCAAATAAGCGGGGTTGAAGGCAAAGATGTTTCTACTGCATCATTAGTGATTAAAACCAAAGAGAAACCACTCAAGAGAACTGAAAAAACTGATGATTTGCAAGTCCAAGAGTTACAGAGACAGGTCCAACACCTACAACAGCAGTTGGCTGTTCTGAGTGTCAGTTCTACTCCTTACTCACCTCAGGTGCCAGGGCAGCGGCCAAAACCATGCCAGTCTGTTCCCGCGGGGTTAAGCTATCCGCCAGCCCGAAGAAGAGATGACTACTTCTGCTACAAGTGTGGAGAAGATGGCCATATTGCCACAAAGTGTCAAGATCCACCCAATCCGGATCAAGTGATTCAGAAACTGATTCGTTCTTTGCGGCAGGCAAATGGAGTAAAAGCGGAGATGGCTGACACACAAACTATTCAAAACCCAGCCTGTTTCTCTAAAAAGAGTCAGACCACCATCCATAAATCCAGCAACCTTCCTAAAGGACTAGTAGGACCGGCATCCACTGTAAATGTGAAGCTTAATGATCGGGTATGTTAAGCACTGTTAGACAGCGGATCACAAGTGACCATTGTGTTTGAAAGCAGGTACTTCAAAAACCTGCCTGATGTGCCCATTCACCCTTTGACTGGATTATCCATATGGGGCCTTAGTTCTTCCAGTTACCCTTATAAGGGTTATATCATAGTGGATGTTACCTTTCCCGCCTCGGTCACTGGGGTTGAGGAGTCATTGTCCATCCTGGCTCTTGTATATCCTGAGCCTCAAGGTCCTTCCCAGCTGCCAGTCATTATTGGTACCAACGCCAGTTTCTTCACACGCCTTGCTGCTCTTAGCCAGGATACAGAAGGATCCAATGTTGCATGTGCGTTAAGAATCCAAACCCGACACCCTGTAATACCTCTGTCACAGCCGAAAAAAGCTGGACCCTCTTCCTGATTCACCTGAAGGAGAAGTTCGATGGATAGGACCTGGCGATTGCGTAGTTCCCCCGAGGGGAGAAGTGTGTGCTGTCTGTAAACTGGAGACTGACAAGCCTTTAAGAAAAGAGATTTTTGTGGTGGACACGCCTGAGGACGCTAGTCTGCCAGCTGGAACATTCATAACCCCAGTGGTACTACCATCATCCGCCGTAGAAGGACAACGCATCCAGGTGATGATCCATAATGAGACATCCAAAAATATCTCCATTCCGGTGGGAACAGTAATTGCTAATGTATATCCGACTGACACACTCACTGTCAGGTCTGGAGAACAGAGCTCTCAAGCAATAGACCCAAGTTTGTTTAAGTTTGGTGAGTCGTCCATTTCTGAGGCCTGGGAACGGAGACTGCGCCACAAGTTGGCCACCAGAGGTGATGTGTTTTCTGTTGAAGAATGGGATGTTGGATTAGCTCGTTAAGTGGAGCATCCCATCAGACTGAAAGACCCAAAACCGTTCCGCGAACGCTCCCGACGTATCGCTCCGGCAGACATCGAGGATGTACGACGTCACATCAAAGACCTGTTAGCAGCAGGAATAATTACAGAGTCAAGGAGTCCATATGCATCGCCCATTGTGGTAGCACGGAAGAAGAGTGGGGCAATCAGAATGTGCATTGATTATCGCACTCTAAATGCTCGTACTATCCCTGATCAGTACACTACTCCTAGGATCGACGATGCCTTAGACAGTTTGGCTGGTAGTAAATGGTTTTCCGTGCTGGACCTCCGCAGTGGGTACTATCAGATAGCCATGGCGGAGGAAGATAAAGAAAAGACCGCGTTTATCTGTCCCCTGGGATTCTTCCAGTTTGAACGGATGCCTCAAGGGATCACTGGAGCTCCAGCCACCTTCCAGCGGCTCATGGAGAAAGCTATTGGCGACATGCATCTCCTCCAAATAATAGTATACCTGGATGACATCATTGTGTTCGGACGCACCCTTGAAGAACACGAAGAGAGGCTGTTAAATGTCCTGGACCGTCTGAGAGAATGTGGCTTGAAAGTGTCAATAGATAAGTGCCAGTTCTGCCAGCCTCAAGTTTGGTATGTGGGTCACATTGTATCAGCTGCTGGAGTATCACCAGACCCAGCCAAGGTGGAAGCCGTGACACGCTGGAAAAGGCCCACTGACCTAAAGACATTGAGGTAGTTCCTGGGGTTTTGTGGATTTTATCGGAGGTTCATAAAGGATTACTCCACCATTGTAAGGCCTTTAACAGAGCTCACTAAAGGTTACCCGCCAACATCTGGGCAAAAAAGCAAGTCAAGTGATGGGAAGATATACTTCAGAGTATCGGAACCCTTTGGAGAGCGTTGGGACGACACTTGTACAGCAGCGTTCCGTAAAATCATTTACTGTCTCACACATGCCCCAGTACTTGCTTTCGCGGATCCTGCTAAGTCTTATGTACTGCATGTAGACGCTAGTCTGAGTGGACTGGGGGCCGTTTTGAATCAGGAGCATTCTGGAGGAATGAGGCCCGTGGCCTACGCATGCCGGAAACTGAGTGCCTCAGAACAACGGTACCCCATACATCAGCTAGAGTTCTTGGCACTCAAGTGGGCGGTAGTGGATAAGTTTCACGACTACCTATATGGAGCCCAGTTCGTGGTAAAGACCGACAACAATCCCCTGACCTATGTGTTGTCAAGTGCTAAGCTGAGTGCGACGGGTCATCGTTGGTTAGCTGCCTTAGCTACCTATAACTTCAGCTTGCAATACAAACCAGGAAGTGCCAACATCGATGCGGATGTATTGTCTTGCTACCCCTGTGAATCAACTGCTTGCTCTGAATGGAAGGAGATACCCAAGTCAGGAGTAAGAGCCATCTGTCAGTTAGCAGTGGTTGCTGAAAGTGGAAGTTCATCATCCAGACTGGTGGATCCGTTGGGTGTGTTACCTGAGGGTATTCCCGAAGCTTTCTCTTGTCCCACAGCTTTGGGGCTTAGTCAAATGGAACAGTTGAGTACTACTGAGTTGAGGAAAGATCAAGAGGAAGACCAGGTAGTTAGTGTAGTAAAGCGAGAAGTGGAGTCAGGAAGGATTCTTATTGGTGCTAGGAGTTCTGATGCTACCATTGCTCTGTTACAACGGCAGGGAGACAAGTTAAAGATCAAGAGTCAACTTCTGTACAGGGTTACCAAAAGTTCCTGTGGTAGAGAAAAGACACAACTCGTTTTACCCGTGAAGTACTGGGCTACTGTGTTACAATCATTGCACGACGACTCTGGTCACTTGGGAGTAGAAAAAACTACGGAACTTGTGAAAGACCGTTTCTATTGGCCTAGAATGTCTGCATACATAGAGCTGTATGTCAAGCATTGTGGCCGGTGTGTAATGAGAAAGACGTTACCCAAGAGAGTGGCCCCACTGAATCACATACACAGCCGTGGGCCATTTGATTTAGTGTGCATTGACTTCCTGTCGATTGAGCCAGACTCAAAGGGTATGGGTAATGTTCTCATAGTAACCGACCATTTCACACGTTACGCTCAAGCGTTCACCACCAAAGACCAGAAAGCTCTGACTGTGGCTAAGGTACTGTGTGACAAATTATTTATTCACTACGGCTTACCCTCTCGAATCCATTCAGATCAGGGTAGAGATTTTGAGAGTGGTCTCATAAAAGAGCTACTAAGTATGTTGGGAATCCGGAAGTCCAGAACGACTCCCTATCATCCACAAGGAGACCCACAGCCAGAAAGGTTCAACCGAACACTTCTCTCCATGCTTGGTACACTGAATCCCGCAGAGAAAAACAGATGGAGTCAGCACATTAACAGATTAGTACACGCTTACAACTGTACTAAGAACGAAGCAACTGGGTTTTCCCCATATTATCTGCTGTTCGGAAGAGAGGCTCGACTGCCAGTGGATGTGTGTTTTGGGACTTCGCCTGATGGAAAGGAAGCGGGTAGCCATCGACAGTATGTGGAAAAGATGAAATCAGAGTTACAGAGAGCCTATCAGTTAGCTACCGAAACTGCCCAGAAAAGTCAACAGAGAAACAAGAGGTTGTACGACAAGCGAGTGAAACATCAAAGCTTGGCTGTGGGAGATCGGGTGCTGATAAGGAATCTGGCTGTGACTGGAAAGAACAAACTTGGGGACAAGTGGAATTCCGTTCCTTACCTGGTGGTGGAAAAGTTAGAGAACTTACCAGTGTATCGGTTGAAACCAGACTCTGGCATGGGAGGTGTAAGAACTTTACACCGAGACCATCTCTTGCCAGTTGGGGATCGTGTGAGGTTGACAGATGCTGGAGAACCTACAAGAGTTGTTGCTCCGGCGGAGACCAGGACAAGATCTAGGGAGAGAAAACGGAGAAGAGGATTAGGAGAAAGAAATGTAGTGCCGACAGGGTGTGAGTTGAGAAACTCCTCTGAAAGTGAAGAGGATGACGTGGGTTATTACTACTCGGATAGAGTGGAGAGACAGCACAGTCCAGAGTATGTTACACTGGAGGACTCTACAGTGGAGGATGAACCGGTTAACTGTGGATGGGAGGTGGATAGACCTTTTGCCGAAATGGCAGAGCCGATGATCATGGAAGAAGGCCCTGGAGAGTTTCCCGATCGAAGTTCAGAGACTAGGGGAGATCCTGGTTTAGAAGGGGGAGAGTTGGAAAGAGTTAATGATACTAAAGAGGTAGTAGAGACAGTTCATTCCCGCCCAAAAAGGGAGATAAGACCCGTAGTCAAGCTGAGCTATGATTCTCTGGGACAGCCCACTAACAGACCCTTAACTCTGATTCATAGAGGGATGGTCATAAATGTAGAGGGTGGGGAAGGTTCAGAAAGGAAACCCTGTAACACCATGTGGTGTCACCCTATGGCACAATGTGTTCGTTGTACTCAGGTAAACCCTTCTACTGAGCCTAAAGTCACCATTAAGGTGTTGAGAAGTAATTTCATGGGGTCATGAGATGTTTAGAAGGGGGAGCATGTAACCCAGTAGGTTATAAGTATGTTGTTAATAAGTTACCTCGATTTATTAGCTTGTATTTAGGTTTAATTAAGAGATAAAATGTGAATTAACCATTCGTCTTTGTTTGTGATTATACGTGTATTTGTGTCTTTAAGAGCGCGCGTGCATGAGATACAAGTTTGATGTAGGTGTACATGTGGAAAACGTGGCTTTAACCATCAAGTTAGGTGTTTGATTATTTTATTGGTGTATGTGAATTAAGTCCCGCCCTCACTGGTGTTTTGTGTAATGTGAGTGGTTGTTCGGGAGATGAGAGTTTTTTTGTTGACAAGCGCGAGAGGAGAGTGAGTGGAGACGAACAGGGAGAGACGCGTTTGCGGGGACAGAGTGATTTGATTGACGATTTATAAGTTTAAACAACCTTTAACTGTAATGTAGATCCAAGATGAATCGCTTGTGTGTGCGTCTTTGAGTTTGTAGCCAGTGTTTTATAGTTTTGTTTCATGTGGCTAACCTGCCGTGTAGGAGCGAATCTGAGTGTTTTCGGTTACTTATCACTGCGCATATCAGCGCATCTGAACTGATAGTTTACAGCGACAGTTATACAACCTTCTAAAAGACTGTTTAATCTGGTTGTTGTCCTTCACAACGAGGGAGAACTTGAGGACCAGATAGCGCCCCAAATACCCGCGTTATTTGGGGTTCCTCTGGCGGCGTGGGAGGCGCATTTCGGCGGCTGACGAGGGAGAGAGAGGACGAGGAGCTGCGGGAGGCCTGCTGCAGGATTCCGGAGTTGCAGTATCATTGCACGTGGAATTGAGGTATCTTTGTTTGATTGATTTTGTGCTCAGGAGAGTGAAGGGGCCATTTTTCAGTTTCCCGGCCACCACGAACACGAGCCACGATTCAGGCCTGCAACGGGGTGGGTGGTGTGAATGACTGGTGTGTGTGTGGGCCCACCGCATTAAATATTATTCAGTGCACTGAAAATAATATGTGTATATTCAGAGTATCATTTGTATAATCTGAGTGGGTTATGGTGTACATTTCTCCCATTTGAGGTCATTGGTGCAATCTATACTGAGTGTATTTGACCTGGAGAATAGTTTCAGTAGGTCTGGCCACTGATATATATATATATATATATTGCCTTTCAGTGTTTAAATTGTGTCAATATTTCACATTCGGAAATTAATGTGCTGAGCTAGTTATCATTCAATTACTCTATTCCAATTAAATCTTTTATTTGTTCTGTACTTTTACTCGTGTGTTATTCCTTTAAAAGTGTTGGTTGACGTCATTAGTCAGGGGGTGAGAGATTTAATTTGAGTAAAATAGTACAAGGAAAGTAGAGCTTATCATTTTAAGTCTAAAATATAAACTTAATTCATGTAGTGACTATAGAGGGGCCTAACTTCAACATCTGTAGGCATATAGTTAGTGAATTTGGGGCGCGGTTCTCTATCTAGTTACAATAAAGCCAGGTAGGGGGCGCTACATAGTCAGTAGAATATCTTTTGGGGGACCAACAAAATAAAGTGTTAGCAGATATTAAGCAGACAGTCCACTAATACTCTAATGACAGTTAGTTGACATGTAGTTGCAAAGTTACTTATAGTTAGTAGAATGTCTAAAATGGACTATCGAAATAAAGTGTTACCCTTTTATTTATATCTTTTTTATTCATTTTCTTTTCTGAATACTGTTAAATTATATAAATTAAATTACGTTTATAGTGTTTAATGTCTGTAAACGTTTTATTTACTGGTTATTTTATATTTTTTCTACATGTAATAATAAAATGTGAATTGTACACTGATCAACAATAAAATTGACCCAGTGTGACTTTTCTGGAAAAATATTGTACTGTATTCGCTATTTCCATATCGACTGATATTATTGTTGATGTTATTTGTCACGCACGTGTCACGGTTGGTAAATCCTATGTCTCCTTCTTGTCTCGTGTTTCTGTTGTTGTATGTGTGTGCGCTGATCAGAGGGGCGTGGCCGCTCATCAGCGCTCGTTCAGCAATCACTCATTACCTCATCACCAGCTGCAGTCTATCCATTCCTGTGTATATAATCTCATCAACTTCTCATCTCCATTGTCAGATCGTTGTTTGTTGGTGTCCGGTGTCTGATCCCCTCTACGTTCCAGTTATCCTTCCTTGTTCCTGTCTGTTTCCCGTGGATGTTCTGGATTCGTCTCGTTGATCGTCACTTCTCATCACTTCCACTTCTGTTACATCTGACCATCGAGTCCCTGCGCCGCTAGCCTGTTGCCCTTGGACTGTGTCTGTACTCTTCATAATAAACTGCTTAACTTGCACTTGCTTCCGAAGTTTATTCCGTAACAGAACGATCTGACCACCTGATGGAAGCAGCGAGTGGCACTTCAGAAAGTCTGGAGGATTTTGTCAACCACAGCAGACAGCGTATGGAAAATCAAGAGAGAAACATCAATGACACAGCTCACGCTGTTCAGGCGTTAGTGGCGCAGGTGTCCAGGCTCACCCAGCAAGTCCAACAGCTGCGCGTTCCCACTGCGCCGGTCCCACCGCCGTTTCCCCAAATACCACCAGTGGACCCCTCCCAGTCGGAGCCCCGCTTACCAGCCCCGGAGACATACTCAGGTGAACCCAATTTTTGTCGAGCCTTTCTAACTAGATGCTCCATGCACTTCTCTCTACAACCTAGAACCTTCCACGAGGAAAAGACCAAGGTGGCCTTTGTATTGACGCTGCTGACTGGGAGAGCGGCGCTATGGGGAACGGCGGTGTGGGAGAACCAGGACGACTGCTGCACCTCGTTCCAAGCGCTCTCCGACGAAATGAAACGTGTCTTCGACCGGGCATTGGTGGGGAGAGAAGCAGCCAGAATGCTGGCCGATTTGCGGCAAGGACAACGATCCGTATCGGACTTCTCTATTGAGTTTCGCACTCTAGCGGCAGAGAGCCAATGGAACGAGGAGGCGCAGTGGGACATGTTCCTGCATGGGCTGGCTGACTGCGTCCAAAGAGAGATATATGCTTTGGACTTACCCCCCAAACTCAACGATTTAATCGCTCTAGCATTGAGAGTGGACGCCAGGCTGTCTCGAGTGGATCGGAGAGTACCCAATTATCGTTCTTCGGTGGAATCCGAGGGTCAACGCACTGGAGGTGGGGACGCGGTCAGCCCCGTTTACGATCCCGAGCCCATGCAGGTGGGTCGAGCCCGGCTTTCCCGGGAGGAGAGGGAGAGGCGGAGATCCCAGGGCCTTTGCTTGTACTGTGGAGGAAAGGGACACTTCGCCTATAACTGTCCGTTAAAAGGCCCAGCCCGATAGTAAGTATGAGGCTACTATCGGGTGGGATCTCCGCCGAGAAGACCTCATCGACATCGACTCTCCTTCCGGTTAGACTCCGATGGTCCAACCACCGTCACGACTGTCACGCACTTCTGGACTCGGGCGCCGAAGGTAACTTCATGGATCACACCTTCGCACTCAACCACCAAGTTCCCCTCAAACCCCTCAACCATCAGATTGCAGTACACGCCCTCAACGGCCAAGAACTCCCCACTATATCTCTGGTCACTGAAGATATCACTCTCATCACGTCAGGCAACCACTCAGAAACTATCTCCTTTTATATCCTGGACACTCCACTTGCACCCATTGTTCTTGGTCACCCATGGCTCACTCGTCACAACCCCAAAATAGACTGGCAACTTAAATCAGTAGCGGCGTGGAGCAGTTTTTGTCATAAGTCCTGTCTCGTGTCTGCCTGTCCGTCTGTTTCTGTTCATGTGTTACAGGAGGAGACAGTGGATTTATCTAGCGTGCCCACGGAGTATCGGGACCTGAAGGAGGTGTTCAGTAAGTCTCGGGCTGATTCTCTTCCTCCACATCGTCCCTATGACTGTGCTATAGAGTTACTGCCAGGTACGTCTCCGCCTAAGGGCAAGTTATATTCACTCTCTGTCCCAGAGAGAGAGGTCATGGAGATATACATTTCTGATTCTCTAGCAACGGGATTCATCCGCCCTTCCTCTTCTCCAGCGGGGGCGGGGTTCTTTTTTGTGGGGAAGAAAGATGTATCGTTGCGACCTTGTATTGATTACTGGGGGTTGAACAACATCACGGTAAAGAATACTTATCCTTTGCCGTTGATGTCTTCAGCCTTCGAGAGGTTGCAAGGAGCATCTATCTTCACGAAATTGGATTTAAGAAATGCTTATCATTTGGTCCGCATCAGGGAGGGGGATGAGTGGAAGACCGCTTTTAACACCCCTAGAGGGCACTTTGAATATTTGGTTATGCCGTTCGGCCTTTCCAACTCCCCAGCGGTCTTCCAAGCACTTGTCAATGACGTTTTGCGAGACATGGTCGATCAATTCATATATGTCTACCTGGATGATATATTAATTTTTTCATCGTCTCTCCAGGAACACGTCCGACAAGTGCTTCAGAGGTTGCTAGAGAATGGGCTTTTTGTCAAGGCGGAGAAATGCGTGTTTCATGCACAGTCTGTTCCTTTTCTAGGTCACATCATCTCGGTTGAGGGAATGCGCATGGATCCTGACAAGGTTAAGGCTGTGGTAAATTGGCCAAGTCCAGATTCCCGTAAGGCCCTACTGAGGTTTCTGGGGTTTGCCAATTTTTACCGGCGTTTTATTCGCAATTTCAGCCGACTAGCCGCGCCTCTGACCGCCTTGACCTCCCCCAGAACGACGTTCAGGTGGTCAGACGTAGCAGAAGCTGTGTTTGCCAAACTGAAGGGTTGCTTTGTTTCAGCCCCCATCCTGATAACCCCTGATCCTTCACGTCAGTTCGTGGTGGAGGTCGATGCGTCAGAGGTGGGGGTAGGTGCAGTGTTATCCCAGCGCTCTCCTTCAGACGACAAGATGCACCCTTGCGCGTTTTTTTCTCATCGTCTATCCCCTGCCGAAAGCAATTATGACATTGGCAACAGAGAGTTGTTGGCGGTCAAGCTAGCATTGGAGGAGTGGCGCCACTGGTTAGAAGGGTCGGGGGTACCTTTTATCGTCTGGACCGATCACAAAAATTTGGAATACATTCGTACGGCTAAAAGACTTAATTCCAGGCAGGCTCGGTGGGCTCTTTTTTTCGGACGTTTTGACTTTACTCTCTCGTACCGCCCGGGTTCTAAAAACATCAAACCCGATTCCTTATCGCGCATTTTTGACCGTTCCGATCGCCCGTCTACTCCCGAGTGCATTTTACCAGAGACCCTATTTATCTCTACACTCACATGGGAGGTCGAATCGAAGGTCAAGAAGGCCTTAGAAGGGGTAACGCCTCCGACTCGTTGCCCACCGAATCGTTTGTTTGTGCCGGAGAGTTTACGGTCCAGCGTTATTCAGTGGGGACACTGTTCCAATGTGGCTTGTCATCCGGGAGTTAATCGTACTATGTTTTTAGTCAAGCAACGATTCTGGTGGCCTCTCATGGCTCGTGATGTTCACAATTTTGTATTGGCCTGCTCAGTTTGTGCCACGGGTAAAACTTCCAATCGACCTCCAGATGGGTTACTCCAACCGCTGCCGGTACCTTCGAGACCCTGGTCCCATATCGCACTAGATTTTATCACCGCCCTCCCACCCTCCCAGGGTCACACGGTAGTTTTGACCGTGGTGGACCGGTTCTCGAAGGCTGCCCATTTCATTCCCTTGCCCAAATTACCTTCAGCCAAGGAGACAGCGTTGATTGTCGTTGATCACGTCTTTCGGATTCATGGCCTCCCGACAGACGTGGTTTCTGACAGGGGACCCCAATTTGTGTCCAAATTTTGGCGAGAGTTTTGTAAACTTCTGGGGGCGACTGTCAGTCTGTCCTCTGGGTTCCACCCCCAGAGCAATGGTCAAACTGAGCGAGCCAACCAGGATTTGGAGCGAACGTTGCGATGTTTAGTGTCCAAGAATCCTTCCTCTTGGAGTCAGCAACTGTCTATGGTGGAGTACGCCCACAACACGTTGCCGGTGTCATCCACGGGCCTATCTCCATTTGAGTGTAGCGTAGGTTACCAGCCACCTATTTTTCCTAGTCTGGAATCCGAAGTCGCGGTCCCCTCTACCCACGTCTTCGTCCAGAGGTGTCACCGCACTTGGACTAAAGCCCGTGAGACTCTACTCCAAGTGGGGGCGCGCACCAAGACCAAAGCCGATTGCCACCGGCGGAGGCCTCCCGTATACGTCGTCGGTTCTAAAGTGTGGCTTTCTACCAAGGACATTCCTCTCCACTCCGTTTCGAATAAGCTCGCACCTAAATTCATTGGCCCGTTTTCTGTCACCAAAATTATTAGTCCGGTGACAGTCCGCCTGAATCTTCCTCCAGTGTACAGGAGGATTCATCCCGTCTTTCATGTATCTAAAATTAAGCCCGTTTTTTTTGCTCGCATTAATCCGCCAGCCCCGGTTCCCCCCCCCCGCCGCGTCTCGTAGACGGGGAACCCACTTATTCGGTCAATCGTGTTCTGGACTCGAGACGGAGGGGACGCGAATTCCAGTACTTGGTGGACTGGGAAGGTTACGGTCCGGAGGAGAGAAGTTAGGTACCGGCTAGAGACATCCTGGATCACTCCCTTATCGATGATTACAATCGGCAGGTAAGGGAGTCTGGGAACGCCAGGAGGCGTTCCTAGGGAAGGGGGTACTGTCACGGTTGGTAAATCCTATGTCTCCTTCTTGTCTCGTGTTTCTGTTGTTGTATGTGTGTGCGCTGATCAGAGGGGCGTGGCCGCTCATCAGCGCTCGTTCAGCAATCACTCATTACCTCATCACCAGCTGCAGTCTATCCATTCCTGTGTATATAATCTCATCAACTTCTCATCTCCATTGTCAGATCGTTGTTTGTTGGTGTCCGGTGTCTGATCCCCTCTATGTTCCAGTTATCCTTCCTTGTTCCTGTCTGTTTCCCGTGGATGTTCTGGATTCGTCTCGTTGATCGTCACTTCTCATCACTTCCACTTCTGTTACATCTGACCATCGAGTCCCTGCGCCGCTAGCCTGTTGCCCTTGGACTGTGTCTGTACTCTTCATAATAAACTGCTTAACTTGCACTTGCTTCCGAAGTTTATTCCGTAACAGCACGGTTGCAGGAATAAGTGTTGTTGATGTTGCATATTTATTTGTGCATGCTCATTTCCACAATTTTTACATTTTGATTAATTTGGCTGTCATCTAATCTTTGCCATCAAGTTACTCTTTAAGAAATTGAGTAGTTAATAAAAATGATGAATTTAGTTTTAGCAAATTTAAAATTGAATACCTATTTTTAATTCCAACCATTATAATTATTTTAAAGTTTTAGTGTGTTATGTTATGTTATGTTTAATTTATTTCATTTAGAATAAATTATTTGTTTATTTTAATAGTTTAGAATTATAAAATCAGCCATTTGTCAGTTATTGGCCATGACATCATTTTAATATTAGAGCATCCCTAATGCATTCCTACATGTGATGAAGACTTAAGTCAGATCAATAGCTTAATAATTGGTATGTACATTTATTCATTTAGTAGATGCTTTGATCTAAAGTGTCTTACAGATGAGAAACATAAGTAATACAAGCTGATTTACTTAAGACAAAGCAGGTTGCTTTTTGGGGGCCGCCATGACCATCTGAATACTACAGTAGGATACTACATTGTATGGATTGAAATCGAAATGGAAGTGAAATGACACCGGAAAGGATGCTTTAAAGGAACATGGTAAATATGATTAGAATGGAAGGTAAATTGAAGAAAGCCAATTGAGGTTAAAAGCATTGCACTTGAATCTTAATCTCCAATGCTAATTTGTACATTTTTAGTTTAAATGAATGACTGCTAGGCATTTGAGATCCATGATGCTCAAAGCGGCGCTGGTGTGGAGGATGCGTGAGAAGTGATTTGTCTTTTTGTTGAAATCCTCCAGCTGACTAATGAGCCATTCCTCTTTCTACTTCTTCAGGTAATCATGCTAAGAGCTTAGGAAAACTGCAGGGAGTCAATAGACATTTTTCCGCCTGCTATATCTAGTCTTAAAATCAGAAAAGGGAGATCCCTCCCCCACAACTAATCTTTTCACTTCCTTCTTCCTGCAAAGTCTTGAAAGTGCAGTGACAAGCACAAAGACAGTCAGAAAGAACACCTAGCACTTGCTCTTCAGACTTCAATACATTGTGTTTCACAAAGACATGCAAAGACATTGATGCGGGTGGAATTAGTGCTTCAGGTGGCTATAAATACCTTAAAGTTAACTTAAAGGATCGTGATGGCACATTCTATCTCGGTGCCTCACGTTTCCCTTCGAATGCAATGATATCTAGTATTTTCAGGCTTGGTTGCAAGGCTAATGGTGTGGAGATATTTTTTCTCTCGGAATTGGATCTTATTGTGGACTGAAGCGCTCACTCAAAATCTTATCTCGCCTGAAGCGCTGATTCATGCGTTTTGCTGACTGCGCGGGTCAGGGCCACACTGTCCGTCAACAAAACTGTACAGCCTATGCAAAAGACTGAACTAAACCAGTTAACATTGTGAAGTGCAAAGAGACAGCATGATGTAATTGCATTAGTTTCAGATAAGATTGGATGGGGGGGGGGGGGGGGGGGTATCATGCTGGGAAAGAAGAGGGGCTTTATAATCAAGGTGAAAACTAAATAGGTTCTATAATTTGACTTTCTCAAAGTTACTTTGTAAATCTAAAGCCATGTATCATAATAATATACAATCAGTAGAGCATTATTGATGATAATAATAATAATTTGACTTGGTAACACTTTATTTGGATAGTCCACTTTAGACATTCTACTAACTATAAGAAACCTTGCAGCTAAATGTCAACTAACTGTCATTAGAGGATTAGTAGACTGTCTGTTTTCATAAGAATTTGTACGAATTGCCATGAGATCGGGTTGGACAGTCTACCACAGCCTACTAATACTCTAATGAGCGTTAGTTGACATGTAGACATGTATAGTTAGTAGAATGTCTAAAGTGGACTGTCCAAATAAAGTGTAACCTAAAACTCTATCTATCTATCTATCTATCTATCTATCTATCTATCTATCTATCTATCTATCTATCTATCTATTATCTATCTATCTATCAAAACAGTGGTAAAATGTCATAATATATATATATATATATATATATATATATATATTTTTTTTTTTTTTTTTTTTTTTTTATTATAATTTTTTTTTTTATGTTACATTTATGATCAGTGTTTTCCTCCATTGTGCTTTTGGTTTTGCCCTGTGACCTAAGCCCCGTTTACATGTACATGGTTATTTTGAAAAACGGAGACATTTCCCTTCGTTTGTGCCCTTCGTTTACACGCAAACGGAGAATTCGCCTCTGAAAACGATTCTTTCTAAAAACTCCGGCCAGAGTGGAGATTTTGGAAAACTTCGTTTGCATGTTTGCATGTAAACTGAGAAAAACTGAGTTTTAGGCAGCCAACGTCACGGTATGCGACAGAACTTGCACCTGCGTCAAAAGTGCAACCTTGTTCAAAAGAGAAAGAGGAAGTGATTCATTGCTGTTGTTGCTATTTTCGGGATTCTGATTGGCTAAAGTGGGCTTGAGCTTCTCGTTACACTGCCACCTACAGGTTTGGCATGCTCTTGACGGCATATATACAGGTGCTGGTCATATAATTAGAATATCATCAAAAAGTTGATTTATTTCAGTAATTCCATTCAAAAAGTGAAATTTGGATATTATATTCATTCATTACACACAGACTGATATATTTCAAATGTTTATTCCATTTAATTGTGATGATTAAAACTGACAACTAATGAAAATCCCAAATTCAGTATCTCCGAAAATTAGAATATTACTTCAGACCAATACAAAAAAGGATTTTTAAATGTTGGCCAACTGAAAAGTATGAACATGAAAAGAATGAGCATGTACAGTACTCAATACTTAGTTGGGGCTCCTTTTGCCTGAATTACTGCAGCAATGCGGCGTGGCATGGAGTCGATCAGTCTGTGGCTCTGCTCAGGTGTTATGAGAGCCCAAGTTGCTCTGATAGTGGCCTTCAGCTCTTCTGCATTGTTGGGTCTGGCGTATCGCATCTTCCTCTTCACAATACCCCATAGATTTTCTATAGGGTTAAGGTCAGGCGAGTTTGCTGGCCAATTAAGAACAGGGATACCATGGTCCTTAAACCAGGTACTGGTAGCTTTGGCACTGTGTGCAGGTGCCAAGTCCTGTTGGAAAATTAAATCTGCATCTCCATAAAGTTGGTCAGCAGCAGGAAGCATGAAGTGCTCTAAAACTTCCTGGTAGACGGCTGCGTTGACCTTGGACCTCAGAAAACACAGTGGACCAACACCAGCAGATGACATGGCACCCCAAACCATCACTGACTGTGGAAACTTTACACTGGACTTCAAGTAACGTGGATTCTTTGCCTCTCCTCTCTTCCTCCAGACTCTGGGACCTTGATTTCCAAAGGAAATTCAAAATTTACTTTCATCAGAGAACATAACTTTGGACCACTCAGCAGCAGTCCAGTCCTTTTTGTCTTTAGCCCAGGCGAGACGCTTCTGACGCTGTGTCTTGTTCAAGAGTGGCTTGACACAAGGAATGCGACAGCTGAAACCCATGTCTTGCATACGTCTGTGCGTGGTGGTTCATGAAGCACTGACTCCAGCTGCAGTCCACTCTTTGTGAATCTCCCCCACATTTTTGAATGGGTTTTGTTTCACAATCCTTTCTAGGGTGCGGTTATCCCTATTGCTTGTACACTTTTTTCTACCACATCTTTTCCTTCCTTCGCCTCTCTATTAATGTGCTTGGACGCAGAGGTCTGTGAACAGCCAGCCTCTTTAGCAATGACCTTTTGTGTCTTGCCCTCCTTGTGCAAGATGACAATGGTCGTCTTTTGGACAGCTGACAAGTCAGCAGTCTTCCCCATGATTGTGTAGCCTACAGAACTAGACTGAGAGACCATTTAAAAGCCTTTGCTGGTGTTTTGAGTTAATTAGCTGATTAGAGTGTGGCACCAGGTGTCTTCAATATTGAACCTTTTCACAATATTCTAATTTTCTGAGATACTGATTTTGGGGTTTTCATTAGTTGTCAGTTATAATCATCAAAATTAAAAGGAATGAACACTTGAAATATATCAGTCTGTGTGTAAAGAATGAATATAATATCCACATTCAAAAATCCAAGATGGCGCCGCAGATGGCTGCCTCGGTGTGGAGCTCTCCAGCTATTGTGTTGTTTTTGTTCGTTTGTTCTGCGTTTAGTCATTCTTTTCCAATCAGTTTCACCAAAGACGAACTACTGGACATTAGGAAACACACACCAGAAACCTTTTCTACAGTTTTTGATTATTCGGACGTCTTGCAGGACATTCTCGTCGGAGGGGCAGCGTTGTTGTTCAAACGCGCGTTCAGACGCAAACGCGGGAAGCGAGCCGGCGCGCTGGTTAAACTCCGCGAGCGCGGCCTGCGCACTGCACTCCCCAGTATTCATCTCGCGAATCTCCGATCCCTTCCTAACAAAACGGATGAACTTCTTCTCCTCACCCACACTAACAAGGATTTTTTAAACTCTGCTGCTTTGTGCTTCACTGAAACCTGGCTGAGTGAAGCCATACCGGACAACGCAATACATCTGCCGGGCTTCCAGCTGTTCCGAGCGGATCGCATCGCGGAGCTAACGGGGAAAACGAGAGGTGGTGGATTGTGTTTCTACATTAACGAAAGTTGGTGTTCAGATGTAACAACACTGAAGAAGATGTGCTCTCCTAATTTAGAGGCACATTTCTTAAACTGTAAACCCTTCTACTCGCCTCGGGAATTTTCCTCTTTCATTCTCGTGAATGTTTACATCCCTCCAGACGCGTGCGTGAGCGCGGCGCTACAACAGCTGGCTGAACAAATAGCTGAAACGGAACAAAGGTACCCAGACTCTCTTTTAATCATTCTTGGGGATTTTAACAAAGCAAATCTTTCCCGTGAACTACCAAAATACAGACAGCACGTTACATGTCCCACCAGAGACAGTAATATACTGGACCACTGTTACACCACAATAAGAAATGCGTATCACTCGGTCCCACGGGCAGCTTTGGGGCTCTCTGATCACTGTTTGGTTCATCTCATACCGACCTACAGGCAGAAACTGAAATCAGCTAAACCTGTAATAAGGACTGTAAAAAGATGGACTAATGAAGCAGAGCAGAATCTACAGGCCTGCTTTGATTGCACTGATTGGACTGTTTTTGAAGCTGCTACCAACGATCTGGATGAGCTCACAGATACTGTAACATCATATATAAGTTTCTGTGAGGATACATGCATTCCTACCAGGACATTCTTATCATTCACTAATGATAAACCATGGTTTACTGGGAAACTCAAACACCTTCGTCATGCCAAAGAGGATGCTTACAGAAGTGGGGATAAAATCTTGTATAACCAGGCCAGAAACAGATTGACAAAGGAGATCAGAGTTGCTAAAAGGAACTACTCTGATAAACTGAAAAAACAGTTTTCATCCAACGACCCATCATCAGTCTGGAATGGCCTGAGGAACATCACCAACCACAAGTCACCATCCCCTCGATCTGTGGACAATCAACACCTGGCTGACGATTTAAATTCATTTTACTGCCGGTTTGAAAAGCCCTCGTTCACACCACACACCCGGTCTGATCTGCACTTCACACATTCACCATCACCTCCTGCACTCCCACTCCCCCCCCCTCCTGCCATCCAACCTGAGCTTAAGGTCTGTGTGGAGGACGTGAGCAGAGTCTTCAAAAAACAGAAGACTAGGAAAGCCTCAGGCCCAGACGGCATCTCATCTGCTTGTTTAAAAGCCTGCGCTGACCAATTGGCCCCGGTCTTCACGCAGATCTTCAATAGATCATTGGAGCAGTGTGAAGTTCCCTGCTGCTTCAAACGCTCCACTATCATTCCTGTCCCCAAAAAAAACAAAATCACTGGACTTAATGACTACAGACCTGTCGCTCTCACGTCTGTGGTCATGAAGTCGTTTGAAAGACTGGTGCTGGCCCACCTGAAGGACATCACCGGACCCCTGCTGGATCCCTTTCAGTTTGCTTACAGAGCAAACAGGTCTGTGGATGATGCAGTCAACATGGGACTGCATTATATCCTGCAACATCTCGACAGACCGGGGACTTATGCAAGGATCCTCTTTGTGGACTTCAGTTCGGCCTTCAATACCATCATGCCTGGTCTTCTCACAGCCAAACTGACCCAGCTCTCCATGCCATCCTCGATCTGTCAGTGGATCACCAGCTTCCTGACGGACCGGCAGCAGCGAGTGAGACTGGGGAAACACACATCCAAGACACTCACAATCAGCACTGGCGCCCCCCAAGGGTGCGTTCTCTCCCCACTGCTCTTCTCCCTGTACACAAATGACTGTACTTCTAAAGACCCCACTGTCAAGCTCCTGAAATTTGCAGACGACACCACTGTCATCGGTCTCATCCAAAACGGTGACGAGTCTGCTTACAGACTGGAGGTTGAACAGCTGGCTGTCTGGTGCAGTTATAACAACCTTGAGCTGAACACGCTCAAAACAGTGGAGATGATCGTGGACTTCAGGAGGAACAGCCCAGCACTCCCCCCACTCACCATCATGAACAGCACTGTGGAAGCAGTGGAGTCATTCAGGTTCCTGGGCACTATCATCTCTCAGGACCTGAAGTGGGACAATCACATTGACTCCACTGTGAAAAAGGCCCAGCAGAGACTGTACTTCCTTCGCCAGCTGAGGAAGTTCAACTTGCCACAAGAGCTGCTGATTCAGTTCTACTCAGCCGTTATTGAGTCTGTTTTATGCACTTCCATCACTGTCTGGTTTGGTTCAGCTACCAAATCAGACATCAGGAGACTACAACGGACAGTCCGGACTGCGGAGAGGATCATTGGTGCCCCCCTGCCAACCCTCCAGGACCTGTACTCTTCCAGAGTGAGGAAGAGAGCAGGTAAAATCATCACAGACTCCACTCACCCTGGACACCTCCTGTTTGATCTGTTACCGTCAAGACGGCGACTCAGAGCACTGGCCACAAGAACATCTCGGCACAGGAACAGTTTCTTCCCACAGGCCATCTCCCTTCTGAACAGTTAACATATCTCCCAAGGCATACGCCTGAAGTGCAATACTCCCACTGTTTAGTGCAATATCTTTAAAATTCAGGTGATATTTATATTTATATTTATTCATACTATACAAAATACTGTAAATATGTTCATTATCTGTAAATGTTTATTCTGACAAAACCCAACTGTGACCATATATTTTTATAGTACTTTCATATCTTTTTATAATTTTATTCGTAGAATTTGTATTACTATTTGTATTACTATTACTTGTTGTATCTGTATTTGTATATGTGCACTGGAAGCCTCAGTACCAAAACAAATTCCTTGTGTGTGCAAGCACACTTGGCAATAAAGCTCTTTCTGATTCTGATTCTGATTCTGATTCTGATTTCACTTTTTGAATGGAATTACTGAAATAAATCAACTTTTTGATGATATTCTAATTAAATCTCCAGCACCTGTACACAGGTTCGTGTATACTTTTCTAAAAACTGACAAGAGTGCACAATGTTATTTTTGAAAACGGAGAGGGTGAAATGTCCGTTTATAAAAATAATTCTCCTTCATTGTGCACTCCTTATTAATCATGTTACATGACAATTTAGGCTACTTGCTTAACTTTTTGTGGAAATATTCATCTAGTATGTTGCTATGGGTAAGGTTAGAAATTTCTTAAATATTTTTAATTATAACAGAAATACAGTGGGGAAAAAGTATTGCAAGATCTGAACATGAAAAAAAAAAGTATATTTACTATATTGCGTGACTTAAATTTAATTTTCTAATTTGAGTTAGCAACATGTTCTTCGGTTTCTCAGAATTAGCGCTCCAAATCCAAAAAAATTTATAACGATGTCTAACAATAATACAAAACAGATAATGTATTGATTGCTTTGATGCATTGATGACTTTCACAATATCTCTTCATTCATTATATTTTCATAACAAACAAGCATGTTTTCTAATAGTCAGATGATGTCTTATAGTATTATGAAGTATCATAGTTATAGTTTCCATAAAAAGTAAAATAATTGTTAATGGAATTGTTTAAGGATCGAAATGGTAACCACAGTTGAAAAATTCCCAGGATAGAGTGTGTTAAAAGAATGACGTGATATGTCTGCAATACAAGCATCTTCACTTTAGATTTAGCGTTTACCAAGACAGGTTTTTCTGATAAAACCGCGGAAGCCTTCTGCTCTTCTTGACTTTTTCTTTTCACGTAGTCACTGAAGTGATTTAATAAATAAATAAATTATAAGATGCACATCACACACAGACGACCATAATTCAGTAAATCCCGCCATCCCCCCTTCTGTCTCCACAAATCTGAATTCTCTCAGATCTCCTTCAAGAATCCTCATCTCACACTGTCATGGTCCGGTAAAAAGTCTCAGGTTACGAGACACTGCATCAAGCTCTATGGGGAATGCCTCAGCGTTACTGATGACTGAAACACTGTATAATCATGACAATTGCATTGGCCGGCGTCCGCGCTTGACGCAGTGCGAGTTCCCTTTCGAAAAGGAACTTGTGATCTGGGTGATCCATGAGGGAGAGGCAGAATTTGAAAAACTTTGTCAGTGCATTAATTTTGAAGGCATTGGCGTTTCACCTTCAAATGCCGTTGCACAGGCACGTGCACAGGTAGGGCTCAACCTGTGCAGAGCACATGCCCTTTTTGCTCTTACACTCGAAGTGCCCTTTTTTTTTTTTGGTGGTGGTGGTGGTGGTGTTTTTTTTCTTCTTCAATAAATCAGTGCTATTGCTATTGGTCACCCTTTACGTCTGTCTGTCTGTTTTAAAAATATTTAGCCAATAAAAGTTCTTAAAAAGAGCTTGTGTAAATCTTGTTCGATCCTCAAACTGTCAGTAAACCTGATAACTCCGCCCCCTCTATCGTGACGGAATGAACTGAAGCTCCGCAGCAGCCGCACAGCAGACAGCAGCTGAACGAAGTTTTGCAAGGGTAAATAAAGATCTTATTGTTTGAATAAGTACTAAACACTTTGTCTATAAAAGCTCATATTTTATTTATTTGATGTCTGACTGAGACATGTGGGACCTGAGAGAGAGGTCTAGGCTAGAAGTTGCCGTCTAGTCATATAGCCAATACATAGTCTACACTTAAATAGCCTGTGCATACAGTAGCATTTCATCTTTTATAAAATGCGATTTTGGCCAAATGTATTTTACAACAGGAAAAACTGAGCGCCTATATAGCTACAACAAACTTAACCCTTTGATGAAAATGTAACTTAATGTGATGCCGCCGGCGCCGTTTTAATGACGGACAAAATGCACATTTGCACACATTCGCTGGTCAAAAACCCCGTAACTGTATTTGAGTTTGACTTTTGTAAAATGTTAACAATATATTCATAAGTAATACATCAACATATCATTTGTTTTTACCATCGGAAAATCATAAGCACATGCTGTTTCATACTGAAACTACACAAAGCGACTTAGTAATCCTCGTCGTCACCTAGGTAACATATATTTCTAAGAAATTTTCTTCTTTCATTTATGATTGCTGATACACTTAATTTATTAACATTTTATCTTGTTATTGTAATAATATCAAATTATGGTTAATTCAAGGCTGTTGATATGCACGTATTCGCTATATAGTTTTTTTAATCTATAGTATTCTATACTCTCCGCTCGTCCTCACATGTATAAATGTAGTAATGTTGTAGTAGTAACTAAAAAAAAAAAAAAACATTACAGAAGATCACTGTGAAATCGTTATATTTTATTATGCAGAATGTAATTCATGATTTAATTCATTCCAATGCTTAATGTATTTGATCCAAAATACAGCAAAAACAGTAATATTGTGAAATATTTTTACAATGTAAAATAACTGTTTTCTATTTAAATATTTTAAAAAGTAATTTATATCTGTGATCAAAGCTGAATTTTCAGCATCATTACTCTTCAGTGTCATGTGGTCCTTCTGAAATGCTTTTCACTGCAACTGTACTTTTCACACTATTTTATTTATTTATTTTCTGTGCTGGCTTATTTTAGGGAAAGTGTAGTGAACAAGGGACCTTCAAGAGACCAACATTCCTGGTCCTCCACAGTATTAAGTTTTTGCCAGGTAGGCGGATACATGTTGGATATGCTATAGTTGTATGCTACCATTGAATGGCTATAGTTTCTTATAATCTGGAATTGAGTTGGACATAATTATTTAAATTATATTTCAAAATAGTTTCTCAAAAATACTTGACTCATGTTTATGTGTGACATTGAGAAGAGGGGAAGGTAGAGCGATGTTAACCAAATAATACAAATTAGCTTATGAAACCAAACAGAATAGCTAAACATATACATTTTATTGAACTTTGTGTGTGCAAAGCAGAGAAAAAAATTATATACATACATACATACATATATTTATATACACACGTTTATAACTATAACATTTATTTTAAAAAATTATAACTGATATAACTATTTTTTGTACTTATATGAATTTTGATTACTTGGTGGGGGAAAAAAAGGGAGGGGGTGCCCTTTTTCAGTTTCAGCACATGCCCCTCAAAAGGTCTGTGCACGGCCCTGCCGTTGCACATAAACAGAAAACTTTAAGATCGTGTAAGAAAGTTTTCTTTTACTGTCTGATGGAGTGATATCTTTTATGAGCCTCTGAGGTGCATATATTATAGTCGACTCATCCCAGGACTCATGCTTACTGATGTTATATTGTCTTTAATGCAGGATTGTGTAGTTCGTCTTTATGTCTCTGTGGTACCAAATTACAAGCAATGAATAGACAGACATGCAGTAGCTTGTAAAGATCCAGACTTGTTATGGAATTTTTAGACTTGTGCAAAAGTCTCTGCAAGGTTGCTTAGCACTATATCTATAAGAAATGAAAAGTGAGTCGTAGTACCAAAAATGTACAATACATAATAACTTTTTTTTTTGGACCTTTTGTTCAAATACTACAGTAAGAAACACAAAAGTTGAAGACAAGACCTGTTGGATGTTTTGTGAGTGAAAAAAAAGTCTGTAAAGCTGGACTGAAAGTTTAACAATGAATAATTCTTTAGAAATATTCTTTAGAACTGCTTAGTAGAAGATATGTTGAGTTGGGTCACAATGTGGTGAAAATAGAACGTCTGTGAGACCATGGTTGTGACATTTTAAGAAACTAGAAGTGCAAATAGCAATATCATTACCATTCGAAATTTTGGGGTCAGTAAGATGGGTCTCTCTCTCTCTCTCTCTCTCTCTCTCTCTCTCTCTCTCTCTCTCTCCATTCATCAAATAATCCTGAAAAAAGATTGTGAAAAAGAACAGCACAACTATTTTCAACATTGAGACATGTTTCTTGAGTAGCAAATACGCATATTATAATGATTTTTGAAGGATCCTGAAAGATTTCTAATTTTACAAAACTTAGTTATTTAAATTTGTAAACAATTCACAGTATTACTGTTTCACAGTATTTTTCATCATAGAATTCTTAAAGGTGCTCTAAGCAATGTTGGGTGACGTCACTTCTTGTTGACGTTCGAAGTATTGTCAAACAAAACGGAGGCTAGCTAGACCCTCCCTCCTCCTCATCCACGCACTAACCCCCCAAGCGTCACCCCCAAATCCTTCTTGTCGGTTATTGGCTGGAACAGTTTGTTATGTTTCGTGGTGCGGGTTAGCCCAGTTTTTTTTTTTTTTTGTGACAAAAAATTTTTTGGCCTAAAAAATCTGTGACATCGCTTAGAGCACCTTTAAAAAAAAAGAAAACGTACTGACGCTTTAAAACTTTGTGCAACTACTACTAATTACTATCATTATTATTAAAAATAGTATTATGGTTCAAGAATTATGGTGTACAATAAGTAGAGACCAGCTCATTGTAAATAACGAGTATCAGTAAGGATAGTGCATTGTACAGAGATGTGGTATAAATAAATGAATGTCTGTTGACCATTACAGTACATATGCATTCAAGTATAAACAGTCGAAAAATGACTTTTTTGATTGTTTGCTAGTATAGTTCACTAAACTGAATTGAAGTTTTTGACATGAATGATGGGTTTGAGAAACATGGTCTTGCATGTACTATTTTTTTCTTAACTGATGACATGCATTTTTTTACATTAACAGTTTTTTACAATTACATTTTACATTTTGACACTTTTATCCAAAATGAATTAGGCTACATTGCATTAATGCATTCATGGTACAGTATATATTTTATCAAGACATGCATTTCCTGGGAACCAAACTATGACATTGACGTTGCTAGTGCCATGCTGTTTGAGCTAAAAGAATGCATTTTTTGAAGGGTATTCACTTTCTGACTTATGATAGTCAGCAGCCGCTTTTGCACTGTAGTGGTTAACTATTAAATTATTACGTGTTTAAAAAAATAAAAACAATAACTTTTGCATTAATGAGATTTATCACCCTTATGTCTAATTGTTGGCTCATTATGTTAAACTAGGACTGAGGAATTTTACTGAACTCTCCTATTCAGAGACCTCCAAACTGAATAATTTTAATGAGGGGAATAACTTGCAGCATTATCGTAAATGCTTCTGGGTATTGGCACAATGCCTCCTCTCTGACTAATGACATCTACAGGGGTTTAACTCTTCAGGTATCTGATGCAGGCATTGTACTGTATATGAATGACTTCAGTCTGTGTGGAGTTTCATAATGTGTAGTGTCTCTTAAATAGATTGCTGACTCCATTTTATATGCACTGCCTGTACATTTAAGATTTGGATAAAAAATGGTATGCTATGAACAGATTGCAGGAAGAGTTCACCCACAAATTAAAAAAAACTTTTCTTTGTTTTACTCACCTTCATGTTGTTTCAAACCAGTATGTTTGTCTTTATTCCACACAACACAAACGTTGAATTTTGACACATCTTTCTGTAGGAAAGACAATTCAGTAGTCAAGTCTGTCAACCTCCAAACAGGACAAAATGCACCATAAAAGTAACCCATTATACCTTTGCACCATGGTTTGTCTTATTAAGAGAGAGTGACTTAGTAAAGGAAAAAAATAATGCTAGAAAATCCAGTTTAAGCTGGTAGCTGGGTTTTCTAAAAAATGTATCAAAATTAAGTGTTTTTAAGTGATTTTTTTTTTTTTTTGTCATATGGCAGATATTCTTTTTTTTTTATTTTTTTATTGTTTTCAGTTAAAACTCACTTGATTTTTTCATAAAACAAGACATTTGAATCTCAGGTAATATATATGTGTATATATATATATATATATATATATATATATATATATATATATATATATATATATATAGTGGTGGGCCGTTATCGGCGTTAACGTGCTGCGTTAGCGTGAGACTCTTATCGCGCGATAAAAAAAATATCGCCGTTAATCTATTCTCAAAGTTGGGTTGGGAGCTGGGTCTACACTACTTAAGCTATGATGACTTTCACCTTGATATTTTAGCGCGGATGTATTCTTATCTAAGAGTCGTCGTCAAACTGTTGGTTGACATAAGCGCGTGACTCACCAACAGACATATTTCGGTGACCAAGCAAAATGAAGCAAGCGAAAAGAAGTAGCTACTGTGTACGTGGGACCATTTCGACAGAAAGGGCGACGAAGTTACTTGCAAAATATGCTATGCGGTATTAAAATAAAGCAGTAGTGCAAGTACAATGCAATATCACTTTCGAACCAAACATCCACAAGCAAATGAAAGGCGCTTCCCAAAGCTGGCCACTCTAGCGAGACTGTATTCCCGGGACAGCTGTGCCATCGGAGAGGATGTTTTCTGCCGTGGGTCTATCAACCCGCTGCACTCCAGACTAACCCCACAGCATGTAGACATGTTACTTTTTAGAATAAAAACTAGACAAGCTGTGGATTGAGGTAGGCCTGCTATTTTTATTTGACGAAAAAACTTCAAACTGATTCAGTGTTTTCTTTTGGTCATCGTAATTTGTTAAAAAAAAAGGATAAATATATAATTATTGTAGGCCTATTTTATGTTTTTTATTTGTATTATTTTATTCTGTTTTTCTCTGTTGTCACTGTCAGAAATGTTGCAGGTCCTTGAAAATGTTGAATCCCTGATCCGTTGTTGATCTGTTCTGCATGTTTGCACATTATAAACCCGTGATTTATTTTTTAATTTGATGTTTTACGGGTCACAGACACTCGTCAATTAGATTTTTTACTTAATGCCAATTCAATGTTCAAAATTAACGGTTAACAATCGGATAAGAAGCAGCGGTTGTCCGTCGGGGAAATTAACCGAAATGAGCATCCCTATGAGGAGAAGGCTTAGAAAGACTTACTTTTAGTCATTATTTGGGTAGCACACATATTCTGAATGCCTTCGGCAGAAGATTACAGTGAGATTAATCTAGATTAAAAAAATTAATCTATGCCCACCTCTAATATATATATATATATATATATATATATATATATACACACACATGTATAATCTATTATATATATATATATATATATATATATATATATATAGTCGCTGTTTGGATTTAAATAGGCAAATGCTTAATAGTCTATGTTTGGATCGAGTTTGTAGCATGTTATAGGGTTGGCAACAGTTCTTCTTGTCAGGGTTTGGGGTAGAGGAGAGGAGGCGAGGACTCAAGCGCAGAAAAATAGGCTTTTTATTTATAAAAATAAAACTAAATACAAACAAAACTACCCCATAGGGGAAAACAAAAGACTTGACTTGACACGACACAAAGGGTACATACAACGTACATACGACGACGAAACAGCACAGGACTGAAAACACAAGGAGAATAAATAGGGAGAACAAACAAAGGAGGCAACGAGGGAGGACAGGCGGGGCAAATTAATCAATCAGGTAACAAGGGAGGACAGGTGGGGCAAATAATCAATCAGCTAACAAGGGAGGACAGGAGGGGCAAATGAATCAATCAGGTAACAAGATGGGAGGGACTAGACAATCAACAGGAGAGCACATGGCACAAGGAAACATACATGAAAAGCCATGTGCTCACACCAAACATGACTAAAACACAAGCACAAGGCCAGTAAAACAAATCACAAGCCATGTGCTCACACAAAACTAGACATGAACACGCAGCCAATGAGAACACTCATAAGCCACGTGTTCACACAAAACATGACAACAGGATAGCACACAGCTAGTAAAAACACAAGCCGTGTGCTACACAACACAAGACAAACATGAGTGTCAGGGCTCTGTCACAAAACCAAGAAATAGACTAGACAGAAGTGACAGAACCCTGACACTTCTAACCCTAATTGATGGAGTGTGTACACTGTAAAAAATTTCTCTGTAAAATAACGGTAAAATACTGGCAGCAGAGTCGCCAGTAATCTACTGTAATTTTACAGTATTAATACTGTGAATGATTTAACTTTTTTTTCTGTAAAATTAAATGCAGAACATTTCTGTGATATTTCAATTTACTACATCATTATGGTTACTTTAAATTCACTCTTTTGTACAAAGGCATAAAATAATGAGTTGAAATAATTAGATTGAAGATACATTATTTATTTATTTTAATCTTTTTTATTTATTTATTTGAAAAGTAAGGCATTTTTATCCAATTAACAGAAGAACATTTTTGTTCTGTAGACTACATGCATAGACTTAAAATACATTATATTGAATGATATATAAAACAAGCAAACACTTTAGAAAGGATATAAATCAAAATAAAAGTTTATTTAAAAGAGCAGTCAACATTCAACAAGGATTCTAAACCAAAAATAGATGACCCAGGTAAAAAATCAGAGAAGACAGATTTTGGCTTACAAATAAAAACTTTAAAATAAAAACAAATGGCAATAAATAAATAAATAACAAAGTATACCCCCTTACAACATGACATCCTGAGACCAAACACATTACACGTTTTTACAAAACATCAAAAACAAAAACATCAAAAACTACACATTTGTTCATTTTGTAGGCCTACACATTTAAAAAAAAATGTTTTAGTGAGAAGGCATGTGTACCTTCTAAAAGAGTTCTACGTGAATGAAAATTGAATCAGTTTACACCCAACCAACCATGATGAACAACCTGGCTGCATGTTGTCTCCTGATGTATTCCAGGGTACCACTGTAAAACAACAGCAAACAGAATATTTTATCAAAATAACTCTAGAAATGTCAATGTTACAAGTTTAATTTATTTATAAAGCACATTTAAAACAACCTTGGTTGACCAAAGTGCTTTACAAGAAATATCTAGGTCCATCCCCAAAATTAAAATAAACATTCACAAGACATTAAAAGCACAAGAGTACAAATAAGTTCCCTTTCAGTCGCTCACGTTTGACGTAACGACGACGTGACGACGTAATTGGGATCACTTCAGGGAGCCCTATCAACTTCGAGTGTCTACAGAATGAGCCAATGAACGTTGGCGTGCGTGAAAAGTGTTACGCGCCCCGCCCCGCAGCACGGGTATAAACAGGAAGTGGGGCGCACGCACTCACTGTCTTTTACTTCGGAGCCGAGCTTTCGTTTTGACTCTGAGTTCTGCAGACTGTTGCAACGTTGAGACTTCAGGAAAGAAGAACTCTGTTTCCAGTTCTGGTGTGAAGGCGCGATCAGCGGTTGCCGCGAGCATTACAGCTCACAACTGCTGTTTTCCAAGCATTGCTTGTGTGTTTGTGTCTGTATGTGTCGGTCTCGGTGGACGTTCTTCTTTGAGTGTGTACCCCGATTACACCGCAGCTATTCCTGGGTGCTTCAGCACTGAGAGAGTTATTTTTTCTTTTCTATATATTTTCTTTTCAACTAAAAGAGCAACACAAGCGTGACCCTGCGTCCTTTTCAGGATGTCATTCCGCTTGTGCGTTTCTGGGTGCGGTCGTTACCTGTCGCCAGCAGACGGCCACAATAGTTGCCTTTCGTGTTTGGGCATTCAGCACGCTGAGGCAGCTTTTGTGAATAGTTCATGTTCCCATTGCGGGAATATGACTATGACAGCGCTGAGATCGAGACTCGCTTACCTCAAGGGAGGTGCAGTCCCCTCGCCTATGCCCTGATCTAGCGTCTATTCTGGACCTCATAATAGACCTACTTCTGTGCATGGTCAGGGTGATCTGAGGATTACCGCGAGGGCTTCCCCGCCGAGGCAATCTCCGTGGGTCCCTCACGCCTCACAAGTGCTGCCGCCGTTGGAGCCTCCAAAGGAACGCGCTGGTCCTTCTTATGGACAACCAGCCGTGTCCTTTGGAGCTCCACCTGATGACCAGATGTCTATTACAGCATCCTGTAATGAACGTTGGCCTCTGCTACAGCAAGAAGATGATTTATCAAAACTCAAACGGTAAATAATATGCTGTATATTTTCTAGATCATGAATAGTACATATTTTTACCATTCACGACTCTCGCGTTGCTCTCCGCCATTTTGAAAAGGTCAAAGGTTTTCAAAGGTTTTTCATCTCGGCAACTCGTGCATCAAAATATTCTACGAGCTGCCCAGTGGAAAATACCACATGAGGGGGTGTTCATGTGCATTTTCCACGTTGGCTTTTGGTATTTACCATAATTACCATAGCACGTGAATGCACCATCAGTCCTCTGGAGATGAGGATTCGGCTGCGTTACCCCCTTCGGGGAGTGTAGCGTTGCCCGAGTCTGATCCAGAATGGGCGGCTATGCTTTCCCGGGCCGCAGAGAAGTTCGTGCTTGCGTGGAATCCTCCACCACGTCCCGAACCTTCCCGGAGGGACGATTGGTTTCTCAGGGCGGGCCGTGCTGGTTCTCAGCGGGCCACCCCGGTACCATTCTTTCCAGAAGTGCATGAGGAGCTAACTAGGACGTGGACGGCACCGTATAGTGCCAGAAGCCGTCCTAGTGGCTCCTCCCTCCTCACCACCCTCGACGGCGGAGCGGCTAAGGGGTATGTGGATGTCCCGCCGGTGGAGCGTGCCGTTGCGATGCAATTGTGTCCAGCATCCGCTTCCTCCTGGCGGGGCAATCCACACCTCCCGTCCAAGGCAAGTTTTCGTCCGGTCTCACGGCGAAGGCTTACAGAGCCTGTGGACAGGCTGCTTCCGCCCTCCATGCCATGGCGCTTCTGCAGGTCCACCAGGCCCATGCGCTCATGGACATGAACGAGGGTGGTTCTAACCCAGAGCTCCTCCGGGAGCTCCGTATGGCACATTCAGTCGGTCAGGCGATGTCCACCTTGGTGGTCCAGGAGCGCAACCTTTGGCTCAACCTGGCAGATATGAAAGACACCGATAAATATAATACAATAGGGGACCCTCGGCACGGATGCCCTGGCACAGAGCTGGCCCTCGGGCCTACACAAGTATGTGTTTCCCCCAGTGAGCCTCCTTGCACACACCTTGTGCAAGGTCAGGGAGGACGAGGAGCAGGTCTTGTTAGTTGCGCCATATTGGCCCAACCGGACCTGGTTCCCGAAACTAGTGCTCCTCGCGACAGCTCCTCCCCTCTCTCTCAGAGACGGGGCACCCTATGGCACCCGCGTCCAGACTTCTGGAAATTCCATGTCTGGTCCCTGGACGGGACGCGGAGGTTCTAGGTGACCTACCCCCAGCGGTAGTTGACACCATCACTTCCGCTAGAGCCCCCTCAACGAGGCGCCTCTATGCGTTGAAGTGGAACCTGTTTGTTGACTGGTGTTCTTCTCACGAGGAGAACCCCCGAACTTGCTCGATCAGAGCCGTGCTTTCCTTCCTGCAAGATGGGTTGGAGCGAAGGCTGTCTCCCTCCCGCTATCGCCGCACATCACGATGCAGTTGAGGGTAAGTCGCTTGGAAAGCACGATCTGATCGTCAGGTTCCTGAGGGGGGCGAGGAGACTAAATCCTCCTCGCCCTCTCTCTATATCCTCTTGGGATTTGTCTCTGGTCCTTTCGGCTCTTCA
The DNA here is from genome assembly GCA_026230005.1 of Gila orcuttii. NCBI lineage: Eukaryota > Metazoa > Chordata > Actinopteri > Cypriniformes > Leuciscidae > Gila > Gila orcuttii. Next base: position 23,609,046 of record JAPDVR010000005.1, on the reverse strand, counting down.
GAGACCATCCTTTGAGCCTCTGCAATCAGCTGAGTTAAAAATTCTGTCCTGTAAAACAGTACTCCTGGTTGCATTGGCCTCCATCAAGACGGTACTGGACCTGCATGCATTTTCGGTCGACGAATCGTGCCTGGAATTCGGACCAGCTAACTCTCATGTGATCCTGAGACCCCGGCCCGGATACGTGCCCAAGGTTCCCACCACTCCCTTCCGGGACCAGGTGGTGAACCTGCAAGCGCTGCCTTCGGAGGAGGCAGACCCAGAGACCCACGCCTGTACGTGGACAGAACGCAAAGCCTCAGGACCTCAGATCAGCTCTTCGTCTGTGACGGAGGCCAGCAGAAGGGAAAGGCTGTCTCCAAGCAGAGGATGGCCCACTGGATAGTGGATGCTATCGCCTTGGCTTAAGAAGCCCAAGGTGTGCCTTGCCCGCCCGGGTTGAGAGCACACTTCACTAGGGGTGTCGCTTCTTCTTGGGAGCTGGCAGACGGCACCTCACTAACAGGTATCTGTAGAGCTGTGGGCTGGGCGACACCTAACATGTTCCCTAGGTTTTAAAGCATATGTGTTGAGCCAGTTTCTTCCTGTGTGCTCGCTTCAACCAGCCGGTAACACAGAAGTTCCGCCTCTAGTGTCGGCTTGCTGCGCCACTCCCCTTCACATGGAGCAGATACGTGCGCTTCTTTGCTCCAGTCGAGTTCCCCACTCAGGTGAACCCCGTAGAGTTCCTCCGCACTCCTTCGGCAGTCAGACGTTGTGGAGCGTCCGACGCCAGGCCTAGTGCTCGTATGCTTGTGTAACTTGTGCTAGGCTGGGTTCCATATGTGGTGATCCCTGCGGCGATCCCATATGCGTATTCTTCCAGGATCAGCTCCCTGCGGTGAGCCCGTGTCTTTCCCTTGGCAGAGTCTGCTCTGCCGTCGCTGTCTGGTATAGCCTCCCCCTTCTCAGGCTGGAGCCACCCCAGTGACATTCCATATGTTGCACTGCCACTCCGGCCAGTCCGTATGTGTATTCTCCACATGTTACCTCCCTTTGGGCAGGATGTGGCTTCCGCAGCGTCCCTCTCCACTGGAAAGGCATGCTTTCCCAGTGTTATCCAAAGAGTTCCACTGTGTGGGGTATTACGGAACAGCAGTTCGAACTCCCTCTACGCAGGCCTTCCGCCCCAGCCAGTTGGGGGTCTGAGAGTATTGCGTAGGGCGCTGGATGTGGCAGCAACTGTGACGTTTTCCATGGGATCCCAATTACGTCGTCACGTCGACGTTACGTTGAGCGTGAGTGACTGAAAGGGAACGTCTCGGTTACAAATGAAACCCTCGTTCCCTGAAGGAGGAAACGGGAGACGTAACGTCCCGTCGCCACGGTTGCTGACCATCGCTGTAAGGCCGTCACAATCTCGGCTCCTCAGCGAAAAACAATGAGTGCGTGCACCCGCTTCCTGTTTACACCCGCGCTGCGGGGCGCGTGATGCTTTTCACGCACGCCAACGTTCATTGGCTCGTTCTGTAGACACTCGAAGTTGATAGGGCTCCCTGAAGTGATCCCAATTACGTCGTCACCTCAACGTTACGTCTCCTGTTCCCTCCTTCAGGGAACGAGGGTTACAATAGTAACCAAGACGTTTTCAAAAGACATCTAAATTCAGACACTGTGGACGCTATTTTGATAGATGACGGCAATTTGTTCCATAACCTGGGGCCAGCTACTGCAAAGGCTCTGTCACCCCTACATTTCAGTCTGGATCTGGGTACTCGTAATTGGTCTGTGATCTGAGCAATCTGAGTGGTTTGTGTTCCGTAACCAACTCAGTAAGGTATTGAGGAGCGAGACAGTTTAACGCTTTATACACAAACAGCTAAATTTTAAATTCAATGCAATACTGAATATGTTACGCTGTGGTTGAAGAATGGAGGAAGCAGGATCCAAATGCAGCACACTATATTCAATAAACTCAAGACTAGACAAAGACTCTGACTAGGGAACAGGACTCAGGAACAGAACAACCAACATCAACATTACAACATCAAGAACTCACAAAGACCGAACTAAAACACAGGGCTTAAATACAAGGGCAAACAAGCTAAACAAGATAACAAGGGGGCGTGGCTAATCTGAAACACCTGGGGAGACTAATAGACATAACAGGGAACTGCTAAAAGACAGGGGAACACAGACTGACATCACAACATTGCCCCCCCCCCATGGGCGGCTCCCAACGCCCATCAAAACAGAAAACACAGTTCGGGAGGGTGGTGGAGCGGAGTTGGACCCGGGTAAGGGATGGAGGGCCATGGATCGGAAGAGGGCCTGGAGATTGAGTTAGGACAAGAGGCCAGGGCGGAGCAGGCTGTGCAGGCGACCAGGGCGGGACGGGTGGAGCAGGCTGTGCAGGCGACCAGGGCGGTGCAGGCGGAGCAGGCCGTGCAGGAGACCAGGGCGGAGCAGGCCGTGCTGGCGACCATGGCGGACCAGGCCGTTCAGGAGACCAGGGTGGACCAGGCAGTTCAGGAGACCAGGGTGGACCAGGCAGTTCAGTAAACCAGGGTGGACCAGGCAGTTCAGGGGGCCAGGGTGGAGAAGACCCCTTGGGTGGCCATGGCGGAGATGAACCTTCGGGCGGCCATGGCGGAGATGACCCTTCGGATGGCCATGGCGGTGAAGACCCTTCGGGCGGCCATGGCGGAGAGGATCTTTCTGCTAGCCGTGGGCCCCTGGGCGGCCACGGCGAGGACCTACTGCCCCCCCCCCCCCCCCCAATTTTCTTGGGGGCAGCTACGGGGTCATAGGCTGGAGCAGGCACCAGCTCAGGAACATACGCCGGCTCAGGAATGAACACCGGCTCAGGAGGAACATACACCAGCTCAGGAACAGACACCGGCTCAGGAGATACTGGTTCGACGGCGGCCATCTTGTCCGGAGACACCAGCTCGGCGGTGGCCATCTTGTCCGGAGATACTGGCTCGGCGAATGTGACATGAACAGTCTCTGGCTTGGCGTGCATGACATGAACAGTCTCTCGCGGGGCAGACATGACGTGAACAGTCTCTGGATGGGCAGACGAGGCGTGAACAGTCTCTGGCTGGGCAAACGTGACATGAACAGTCTCTGGCTGGGCAGACATGACTTGAACAGTCTCTGGCTGGGCAGACGAGACGAGAACAGTCTATGGCTGGGCAGACGAGACATGAACAGTCTCTGGCTCTTGGCTGGACGGGACCAGTGGTGAAGGCTCTGGGACGGTCTCTGGGACGGGCTCTGGGACAGGCTCTGGGACAGGCTCTGTGGGACGAGACCCTGGAATGATGGCCCTCTTGGCAGCATGTGCTGACATCAGCGGGGGATCGGCCATGCTGGAAACCAGTCCTGGACAGCCATAGACCGATCCGGTGGCTGGCTTGATGATTGGCATGACGTGAAGATTCTCAGGCTGGGCGGGCAAGACGGAACAGACTCAGGCTCAGGGGGTACTGTGACCTTGCGGGGTTTTTCATCAGGCAAGCCCACAGTAAATGCCGAACCGCTCAAGAAAAGAGCCAGGTCGATATATCCTTCTAGGGTCCAGCCGGTATAGTCCTCCGGCATCATTTGAGCGATGTCCTCATCCAGCCCGTTCCAAAACGGGTCCATGAGCTGAGTGTCATCGAATGACGCTAAATGACAGCAAGCCAAAAGTCCCTCACATATCTTTCGATAGGCTGGCCATCCTGAAACATTGAAGAAAGCACTCTTATTAGAACTCCGTTACTTGCAGCTGCTGGATCCATATTTTGGTGAGTTCTTCTGTTACGATGCAGTTGAAACACGGAGGAAGCAGGATCTAAATGCAGCACACTTTATTCCATAAACTCAAAGCTAGACAAAGACTCAGACTAGGGAACAGGACTCAGGAACGGAACAACCAACATCAACGTTACAACATCAAGAACTCACAAAGACTGAACTAAAACACAGGGCTTAAATACAAGGGCAAACAAGCTAAACAATATAACAAGGGGGGGTGGCTAATCTGAAACACCTGGGGAGACTAATAGACATAACAGGGAACTGCTAAACATGAAAAGACAGGGGAACACAGACTGACATCACAACAGAATAGGTAGCCAGTGCAGTGAACGTAGAATAGGCGTGATGTGGTCCCGTTTGCGAATGCCTGTATAACCGCCATTAGCTTCAAAATAGCCATAGGGGAAGGATGGCCGGAGGACTCATAGGCAAGAGAGATAGCCTCAACTATCCACTTGCTGATTGTTTGCTTAGAGGCTGGAAGACCTTTCTTAGGTAATCCAAACCAGACAAACAACTGATCTGATTTTCTCCACGGGGAAGCCCTGTGGACATAAGTATCCAGCGCTCGCACTGGACACAAGAGATTCAGGTTTTCCTTGTTCAAAGAAGCAAACGGAGGAGGACAGAAAGCCTGCAGCACAATAGGCCTCGGAATATTGGTCGGCACATTAGGGACGTATCCCTGTTTAGGGTATAAGAATACCTTGAAGAAAGACCTTGAAGAATGCCTAGCTTTAGCTCTTTCGTGACTGTGAGGATAGCAGCAATAGGACGGATCGCATCGTGACTGAATCCCATACCACACCAAGGAAAGTGGTTCTCTGTAGTGGAGAAAGCACACTCTTCTTGGGATTGAGTCTCAACCCCAATTTCTTCATGTGAGAATAAAATCTCGATGCCGAACCGCTAACTGCTCTGATTTCGCCAGAATCAGCCAGTCGTCGATGTAGTTCAGAATACGTATGCCCTGCAGCCTGATCAGGGCCAGCGCTGCATCTTGAACTTGAGTCTCTGGACTGTACGATTCAAGTGTCGAAGATCTAGTATAGGACGTAACCACCCATCCTTTTTTGGAACAATGAAGTAGCGGCTGTAAAAACCCGATCTCTGTCGGGTGAGTACACCTCCTCTATAGCCCCCTTCGCTAACAGAGGTTTTACTTGCTCCATTACCAGAGCCTGCTCGGGATGCACTAACGTGAGCAACACCCTGTTGTAGCGTGGTGGACGAGAACCGAACTGAATTCTGTATCCTCTCTCTACTATCTGCAGGACCCAGTGAGATATGTTTGGCAGATTCTTCCATTCTGTCAGATAATCTACTAAGGGTACCAGCCTCTCGAGATTGGCCTCTGGTATAACTGGAACAGCCACTTCGGTGGCCTGAAGCATACTGGCAGGAACCAACCGAACCGACTGTTTTTGAATCCCCCTCAGAGGGTGCGAGTTTGACGCAGCGTTAAGTTGACACTGAGCCATGTGCTCGCTGGAGACCGCTCTGCCCTACAAAGGCTAAGAGCAGTATCAGCAAAAACGCCAAACTGAGAAAAACAGCTTTTTGTGTTTTCTTACACCAAATATAAGCATCCAATTAAATTTAATAACAAAGGGTACAATTAGATACTTTTTAAATGCCTCCGATTGTTTCTTGGCCTCCTGGAACCTCTCGACGACCGTATTCACAGAGTTGCCGAAGAGGCCAAAAGGTGTTACTGGGGCATCTAATAAAAAGGCTCTGTCTTTGTCCTTTATTTCAGCTAAATTCAGCCAAAGATGCCTCTCAGTGGCCACCAGGGCTGCCATAGACCGCCCTATTGCTCTGACGGTCTCCTTGGTGGCCCTGAGAGACACATCTGTAGCCCGACGAAGTTCCAACTCCCTCGCTCATATCCAAATCCCCCAGCAGATCAGCCTGATATGCCTGTAATAATGCCATTGTGTGAAGGCATGCTCCGGCCTGACCTGCTGCCGTATATGCTTTACCCACTAAATTAGCTGTTGTTTTGAGTGGCTTAGTGGGTAGCACTGGGGCCTTCAGGGATGATGCTGAACCGGGAGACAGATAGCTTGCAAGCGTCTGTTCAGCCGGGGGCATCGTCCCATAGCCATATTATTTCAGCCCCCTTTCAGCCCCTCAGACGAATATGGCTTATTCCACGATCTAGACAGCTCACTGTGCAGATCGGGAAAAAAATGGAAGGCCCCTTGATTGAGATGATGCATTAGAAGAAAGGAAGCGCTCGTCTAGTTTGCTTTTAGGACCAGCGCCCCTTTTCTCGGCTGGCCACTCAATATTTAGCTTTGCCACGGCACGAGTTATCACCTTCACCACCTCCTCATATGCTGGGGAAAGAGGTGGCAAATCCTCTTCCCCCTTATTTTGTTCATCACCAATGCTCAGTACATCTAGTTTCTTGGAACTAGAGAACTGAAGCATTGGGCTCTCTTGCCGGGCGGAAGAAGCTGCTGGGCGGGCTTCAAACACCGGCGAGAGAGCGTTGGATCCCTCGGGTAAAGGAAGAGAAAAGGCAGAGCCTGTCTCTAACCCCACCGAGAGATCCATTTGCGATCCCCAGGAATGCCTTCTCCATGCTGCCTCAGCAGCAGCGGGTCCGGATCCCTGAGGATCGCAAGCGTGACCACTTTCCTCAAAAAGTGACAGATGAGAGCGGAGAGCTTCTCACAATGTTGACAGTCAGCCCCCTCGAAGGCTCCCAAACACAAGACACATAGATCATGTGTATCCCCACCCGTTAAATAGTGCGGGCAAGGATAAACATACAACTTAAACATCTCTTTCGCCATAATATACTTGGATATGCTTGTGAACAGACAACAGTAAATAGACAGACAGTTTTGACATAGAGCGCTTGCTGAGGCACAGAAGCTAATGCCGGTTATACCGTGCTTTTATCCTTTCCTGATCGTGACGTCATCCACCCATGAGGCTCACTCTCGCCATTGGACTAGTTGACATACGTGCTTCAGACGCAATCACGCAGGGGCGTTCCCAAGACGTCATTGACGCAGCGTGAGTTCCCTCAAAAGGGAAATAAATTTTTTTCTAGAATTTTTTATAAAAACAGCAGGTTGGAGATTGGTGAAAATTTGAGAAAACTGCAGGATCAGGAGAAGGCTTATGTATAGTACAACCCAGATAACAAAGAGTAACAAAACACTTCCTGCATGTCTCAAGTCAACTCATTTTTCCATAACACTAGCAAAGTTTTTTTTAACACGTTTCTACTATTCAGATTCACTGCAGAATTTTAGTATTTTAAGTTTTTAGATTTTCATTCTTTCTCCTGAAACATTTTTTTTAAAGTTGTATTGCTTTTGTTCTTTTTAGCACACTTTTACTTTTTTTAAATAACTTTTTACCAATGTGTTAAAAAGCTATTTACAACGAGCAACAGATTAACTTGCAGTTAGCAACAACCACTACCAGTCTTCAAAGTTTATTCATTATCTAAAACAAGCTGATAAAACCTGGTGATTTTAAAATGCGTGTAAATATATAATTTTGAATTTGTCTCATTTCAGCGTTGACTAGACATTTTAAATCTGATAAAACCTGGTGACTGTAAAATTTGTGTATAAGTTATGTTTGAATGATTCACATTTCAGCGCTGAAGAGACATTTTAAAACAACACACTCACTAGCTCGAAACTGGATTTTCAGGCTATTCATTGTTGGTATTCCTTTCAGTTAGAAACATAAATAGTTACACACTGACTAGTCTATTATAGAAGAAACAATTACTAAAAAGTTGTTTCTTGAAGAGCATAATGGTTAACAAATAATGAATTACAAGTCTGTGTTTATTTTTTTTACAACAGATGTAGGATTTTGAAGCACTGCTGTCATTGGCCACAACTCCAGAGAGAATGAGTTTACATACAACAGGCATCTGCCATGCTCTAATGAGTGAGTGTGTTCATGAATAAGTCATACCGATTAAAGAGGCGGAAAGATGGAAAAGGATGCATTTCATAAAACAGACCTGCTACTTTGGGAATCAACAGCGGAGCTAAACCACCGGTCCGACTGTTCACAGTGGAGTTCTGAACTGGTTATGGTGGCAAATTAGCAAATCAAATTGGACGTCTTGAATACCATGAGTATTGTTAGGAATAAATTGTGATGTTTATTTGTTATTTAACATGACCAGATTCCTAGTGACAGCTCTCTTTGGAACACATATCCAAATTAGCCAGCTAAATTATATTAGTAATTTTATAATATGCAGTCAGTCGGTCATTATCGCAAAATAAACCTTGACTGGGCGATCAGGACATTTAAGGCGAGGGGGACTTGTGTCATCCTAAAGGACTTTATTTTACAATAATGACCTGCTGACTGCATATTATTCAGTCTATTATATGACTACTTTTCAAATATGTGAATAAATTGACATAAAAAAATTATTATGTGAAAAACAAGTTGAAAACTAGCATACAATATATTTTAAGTAGAAAATATTGAAGGCAGAATGCCCTTATTGATCAATTAGATATATTTTCTGAATCCGTTACACTCTTTTCTCTCCTCTCTCAACTCTCTTTCAATAAAAATATGGTGTCAGGCATCAGAACTTTTAATTTTCATACTGAAATTAAATAAAATATAGGAAAGAATGAACAGTAGGGGACCAAAAGAATGAGCTCTAACTGTGTTTTATTTTGTGACTCATTTATCATAAATATAAAATCGGATAACATGGTGAGATTGCTTATTTTAAGTTAAGTGTTGATATTTCTCGAGCCCTTGGGTTGGTTTGTTTTGTTGGGTGTCCCAGGGTGTTACTGATCACATGCTGCCATTTTGGGAACTCTAATGACAAATCTGATTAGAACACAAGCCCCACAGAGCTAATTTAGTGGTTCTTCCTTTAGTCAATACATTGGCCTTACTCTTTACACACTTAGAAAAAAAAGGGATTCCTTATATAACTCTAGGGTTCTTGACCCAATTTTTAAGAACCCTTTATGCCAAAAAATTTCTATATAAGGAGAAATGTCTTAAATGATTGCATAATATTTTGAGTTTTTTTTTTTTCTGGTGATAAAGTATGTTCTGTTTGATTAATACATTTTAATTAAAGTTAAACATTTATTAAAAACAAATTAATTACTTAAAGGGGTGGTTGATTATGATTTAACTTTTTTGTTGGTGTTTTAGCATAAACAACATCTGCAAAGTTACAACGCTCAAAGTTCAAAGCAAAGGGAGATATTTTCTTTTAAAGAAATAGCTTTTTAGGCTGGAAGGGACTACACGAAATTCACCTCCCGCGTTAGTGACATCACGAACCCTAAAATTTACATAAACCCCGCCCCCGGACCTAGATTTATAGATTATCAAGACAGAATATGCTAATCAATGACTAGAAGATAACGCCTCGGTTACGACTGTAACCTCGGTTCCCTGAAGAGGGAATGAGACGCTGTGTCGATTGACGCTAAGGGAACGCTTTGCGTGATGATGTATTGAAGCAAATGTAAAATCAGTCCAATGGTGTGACGGAATGTCAGAGGCGGTTGAACCAGGAAACTATAAAGCCTGTCCAAACAAAGCAGTGCTAGCTTTGTAAGATCTGAACAAGTCGCTTACAGGCACGTAGGAGATATGGCAGGTGACGCAGCGTCTCGTTCCCTCTTCAGGGAACCGATGTTACAGTCGTAACCGAGGCATTCCCTTTCAAGGGAACTCGCGCTGCGTCGATTTACGCTAAGGGAACGTCTATACCAACGCCACCATAGCGAGAAGTGTCTGTCCAGTTTGAAATCAAAGCGAGCAGCACTAGGACGAGAGCACCCGGGACCCTGGTGTAGAGTCCAAGTCCAGAGAATAAAACCTGACAAATGTGTGCGGTGAGGACCACCCTGCCACATCACAGACATCCTGTAGAGGCACTCCTGACAGTAAGGCCTTAGAGGCCGCCATACTCCTAGTTGAGTGGGAACGAACAGCCATAGGTGAAGGCTGTCCAGTCGACTCATAAGCAAGTGAGATAGCCTCGACCACCCACTTGCTCATTCTTTGCTTAAATGCTGGGGACCCTTTGTTAGGGGGTCCAAAACGGACAGACAGCTGTTCGGATTTACGCCACAGGGCAGCTCTGTGGACGTAAGCATCCAGTGCCCTAACTGTCGTCAGCATCCTGCGAGGACAAGAAGCTCCCAAAATGGGGCCCTGGGACAGGAACCAAGGTTTCTTCCACATAACCAGGGTACGTAGGCATCGCCGCGTAACCATGATCATGCGAAAGGGGTTGCCCCTCGGGGAAAACCCTTTGGTCCTGAGCCACCACTGCAAGGGTCTCATGTACAGCAGGCCAAAAGGTATCACGTTGGACGCTGCTGTCATCAAACTCAACAGTCTCTGAAACTGTTTTACAGTGAGTGACTGGCCTAGCTTTATTCTTTTCACAGCTGACAGGATGGACTCTATGCGTGCAGGAGACAGGCACGCCCGCATCAACATAGAATCCCATACTACCCCTAGAAAAGGGGTCCTCTGTAATGGAGAAAGCACACTCTTCTTGGCGTTTAGCCGTAACCCCAGCTCTTTCATGTGGGCGAGAACGACATCTTGATGCCGAACCGCCAACTGATGCGACTGAGCTAGAATCAACCAATCGTCGATGTAGTTCATGATGCGAATACCCTGCAGACGCAGTGGCGCCAGAGCTGCATCTACGCATGAAAGTGCAGGGTGATAGTGCTAGGCCGAACGGAAGAACTGGATATTGGTATGCTTTGCCCCCGAAAGCAAACCTCAGGAACTTCCTGTGATATGGAAGGATGTAAATGTGGAAGTATGCGTCCTTGAGATCTATCGTGACAAACCAGTCCTCGGATCTGATCTGTGGCACGTTTTGTCTCAAAGTTAACATTTTGAATTTTAGTTGCATGACTGATTCGTTCAGAACTGGAGGGAGGTACATATTCTATGACCCCTTTGTCCAACAGGATTTTCACTTCATGTTCCATTACCAGAACCTGCTTGGGGTCCACCACGATGGGTAGGACCCCCATAAACCTGGGCGGGCGAGACCCGAACTGTATTTGATAGCCCCTTTCTATGGTCTGCAGGACTCAATGAGAAATATTTGGCAGTAGCTTCCACGCTGTCAAAAATTATATTAGAGGTACCAGCCTCTCGAGACTGGTTTCTGGATTTAATTGATGTTGAGCAATCAGCCGCCGCCCTGTAATGGCGAACCGGCAGGGAACGACTGAACTGACTGCTCTAGGACCCTCCTCAGAGGGGGCGGGCATCCCAGAGCCACCACGTTTCTGGGTGGAACCTGAGATATGTGCTCGCTGGAGACCGCTGCGCCCTGTAACACACGAGGTGGCAGGGTTAGCATAACGGTCCCCTGAGGGCACCGAAGGGAGACGGGCACCGTAAAATGAGGTGTTAACCGCTCTGCTTCAGGGGGGAAACTGCCCTCGATGGCCTGCGCCCTCGGACATCAGGACCTTTTCTTCGCAGCCTATTTGGAGATAATGACAGTCCTCAGATCCGTCTTACCCCTTGAAGGCTGCTGTTGAGCGCGCTTTCCGTGTCCCCAGTCTTTTTGTGGGGGACCATGGGAAGCCATGCTCTGTTTTTGTGTGGCACGGTGTGAGGAGCTGGGTTTAGAAGTTTGGGGCTGCTCCTGCTCAGCAGCCCCGGAGACTTGAGTCCGGCGAGGGAGAAGTTTTTGAAAGGCAGCCGCTTGTTTGGCTGACTCCTGAAACCTCTCGACGACCGAGTTCACTGCGTCACCGAAGAGGCCAGTGGAAGAGATGGGTGCATCCATTAAAAAATGTTTTTCCTTCTCTTTAATATTGCTCAAGTTGAGCCAGAGATGTCTCTCAGTGGCCACCAGGGCTGTCTCCTTGGCGGCCCTGAGATACAAATCTGTTGCCCGACGCAGTTCGCAAACTGCGTTCGGACAAAATACCCCTGCCCTCATCAAGGTCACCTAACACTTCCGCCTGGTAAGCCTGCAGTAGCGACATAGTATGGAGGCATGCTGCAGCCTCACCAGCAGCAGAATAAGCCTTACCCACCAAAGCAGATGTAACTCTGACTGGCTTGGTGGGTATTACCGGGGCCTTAAGAGAAGATGCAGACTCAGGGGAGAGATAGTCTTGGCCAGGACACTCTTGGAAAAGAGATTTTTAATCTCAACGAGTTTTCTTCTGGTTAAATAAAGGTATATATATACACCTTTGGAATCTCCCCATAACCGTGCTCTTTAAATTGTGAAATAGCAGAATAGTGTGATGTTTGTGCACTATACAGGTCCTTCTAAAAAAATTAGCATATTGTGATAAAGTTCATTATTTTCCATAATGTAATGATAAAAATTTAACTTTCATATATTTTAGATTCATTGCACACCAACTGAAATATTTCAGGTCTTTTATTGTTTTAATACTGATGATTTTGGCATACAGCTCATGAAAACCCAAAATTCCTATCTCCAAAAATTAGCATATTATGAAAAGGTTCTCTAAACGAGCTATTAACCTAATCATCTGAATCAACTAATTAACTCTAAACACCTGCAAAAGATTCCTGAGGTTTTTAAAAACACCCAGCCTGTTTCATTACTCAAAACCGCAATCATGGGTAAGACTGCCGACCTGACTGCTGTCCAGAAGGCCTTTATTGACACCCTCAAGCAAGAGGGTAAGACACAGAAAGAAATTTCTGAACAAATAGGCTGTTCCCAGAGTGCTGTATCAAGGCACCTCAGTGGGAAGTCTGTGGGAAGGAAAAAGTGTGGCAAAAAACGCTGCACAACGAGAAGAGGTGACCGGACCCTGAGGAAGATTGTGGAGAAGGACCGATTCCAGACGTTGGGGGACCTGCGGAAGCAGTGGACTGAGTCTGGAGTAGAAACATCCAGAGCCACCGTGCACAGGCGTGTGCAGGAAATTGGCTACAGGTGCCGCATTCCCCAGGTCAAGCCACTTTTGAACCAGAAACAGCGGCAGAAGCGCCTGACCTGGGCTACAGAGAAGCAGCACTGGACTGTTGCTCAGTGGTCCAAAGTACTTTTTTCGGATGAAAGCAAATTTTGCATGTCATTCGGAAATCAAGGTGCCAGAGTCTGGAGGAAGACTGGGGAGAAGGAAATGCCAAAATGCCTGAAGTCCAGTGTCAAGTACCCACAGTCAGTGATGGTCTGGGGTGCCATGTCAGCTGCTGGTGTTGGTCCACTGTGTTTTATCAAGGGCAGGGTCAATGCAGCTAGCTATCAGGAGATTTTGGAGCACTTCATGCTTCCATCTGATTTCATTTTTCAGCACGACCTGGCACCTGCTCACAGTGCCAAAACCACTGGTAAATGGTTTACTGACCATGGTATTACTGTGCTCAATTGGCCTGCCAACTCTCCTGACCTGAACCCCATAGAGAATCTGTGGGATATTGTGAAGAGAAAGTTGAGAGATGCAAGACCCAACACTCTGGATGAGCTTAAGGCCGCTATCGAAGCATCATGGGCCTCCATAACACCTCAGCAGTGCCACAGGCTGATTGCCTCCATGCCACGCCGCATTGAAGCAGTCATTTCTGCAAAAGGATTCCCGACCAAGTATTGAGTGCATAACTGAACATAATTATTTGAAGGTTGACTTTTTTTGTATTAAAAACACTTCTTTTATTGGTCGGATGAAATATGCTATTTTTTTTAGATAGGAATTTGGGGTTTTCATGAGCTGTATGCCAAAATCATCAGTATTAAAACAATAAAAGACCTGAAATATTTCAGTTGGTGTGCAATGAATCTAAAATATAGCAGGGACCCCCTGACAGGACATGTTTTTGTTTTAACCCTGAAATGGCACACCTGATTCAATTAATTAAAGGCTCAAAGGCTTAATGTGTAGCTGACTAATTGAATCAGGTGTGCCATTTCAGGGTTAAAACAAAAACATGTCCTGTCAGGGGGTCCCTGCAGGAGAGGTTGAGAAACACACCATTGGACTGATTTTACATGTGCTTCAATACATCATCACGCAAAGCGTTCCGTTGGCGTCAATCCACGCAGCTCGAGTGCCCTTGAAAGGGAACTACACATAAGCTACTTAAATTCATCAACTAACCATTCAGAAATGTTGTCTACATCTCTTCACTTCTTCTTGAGTCTCTCCATCTTTCTGACTCCGGTTTGAACATAAAAGGCTTAACGTTTTTGACATTTGTTTGTGCATGTCTGGAGCATTTAAAGGGACAGACACCAAAGCCGTGAGTTTTTGCTCACCCTCAAAAAGTGACAACTTTAACATGCTATATACAAATATCTGTGGGGTATTTTGAGCTAAAACTTCACATACACACTCTGGGGACATCAGAGATTTATTTTACATCTTGTGAAAAGGGCATTTTACCAGACTTTTAAAACCTAATCCACAAAATCCTACAAAGGTTCTATATATAGTATGATGTACCTGGCCAGACATTTAAAGGTTCTTTATAGAACCCTTTCTTCTTAGAGTGTAGTTAGTGTGATTTAAAAAAGATGCATAAATATAATTCATTACATTATTATTAATATATAATATTTATTGGCCATCAGAGTTGGGCAAATCCACCAATTTATTGTTTACAAATTCTACTGTTGTTGTGTCACTGAATGTAGTTGTAAGAGTTTTTAGAAGAGAATTTTCACGTTCAGCACTCATGTACACGCAAAGAACAGCTTCATCTAGGCCAGTCCTTTGGGAATTTGCCGCTGGCTTGTATGTAGATAGTGGTTAAATATGAGATATAATTAATCTGGGGTATATCAAACACACAATATTTGGTCTTATTACTCTATTACTTGTTCCAGAGCAAATCAATTTTGGTTGAGGGGGAAATTAAGTTTCATAACTTTATATTTAGGCTATATTCAACTTAAGTCATGTATGGCCTAGAGTGCTGCTTTTGTACTTTTGACTGAATCGTTTGGTTGTGTTTATTTCCTATTGTCTAATTTAAATATTATTAATCAATAAATATTTTATATAAATAAAATGCCGTATTTGGTATTGAGAAAGGGTCAGTTAGTGATTGCAATAGTTGACTTCAGTGACAGTTACATTATTAAACCATTAGATGGTGGCAAAGACGGTATTCATGAGTGACTGGTTGTAAACAAGTAAGTTCTTTTAGCGCTGTCATTCTTTTAAAAGGACAAATGTCTGTATTACACAAACCTGAAATTAAATATGTTAAATAACACAAATATACTTTATGTATTTAATCTCACTTTATTAACCAATGTCTTTGCTGCTGACCCTCGATGATCCAGTTCGACAATACTAATAAGCAAAAATGACTTTAGATAAACATCACATTTGTGTTTTATTTTTATTTTTTTATTGCTGAAGTAAGAGTGTTGAACTTTCTTCTCCTGCATCCTGTTCTTCTGCTGAAAGGTTTGTTTGAGCTGTGCCCTTTACTGAACAGGCGTGAATTTGCGCTTATTTATTTCACTTTTGGTGTGAAAGGGTCTTTACATTTACCAAAAATAGAACTTTTGTTTATTTTGTTATTAAAAACAAACAAGCAAGCCCAGCCCAAGTGAGAAAGAGTAACGCAAAAGTAACATAATGCATTACTTTCCAAAATGAACAAGTAATGCAATAAGTTACTTTTTTAGGGAGTAACCCAATATTGTAATGCATTATTTTTAAAAGTAACCTTTCCCAACACTGATTATGTGTTTATATTTTAGACCTGCCGGGGTGGTTTTATTACATATGTAACTCACCCGTGCGTGCCTTCTCATATCTGTAAATAGAGAAGTTGCTCTGGCTACTTTGACGCGAGCATGGTGTGGTTAGTTGGTACTGAGGATCTCTTTTCTAGTTTGGAGATGGACTCGGTCCCACACATCTCTGAAAAAGGGATGTGTCGGGTCAGTGCTGTATATAAGTGAGAAAGGGTCCCACTGAAAACTTTCAGAGGCTCCTGAGGCATATGGCCGATGCAGCCGAAACGGCTTCCTCCATATGAAGACCGCTTCAGTACTAACTTCACAGAGTCCCGAGGTGGCCGTGGCAGAGCTGCAGGCTCCGTATCCACCAAGTTCAGTGAGATATGCTCCTAATAAATTAGTGATACTTATCACACCTAGGTGTTGAGCAGAAATGCTCCTAATAAATTAGTGATAATTATCACACCTGGGTGTTGAGCAGAAATGCTCCAAATAAATTAGTGATACTATCACACCTAGGTGTTGAGCAATGATCCTGACTTGTGTGCATCACCCTGGCCTGATGCCAAACCTTCAGCCCGTAAATAGACCCATTGTTCTCCGGGCCAACGGCTCCTAGAACGAGTGTCCATTAATACCGGCTGATGGGCCATGTAGCATCTGGACGAAATCACGATGACTTATTAATTCTAAGCTTCAGGAAAGCTTTTAACCTACTGGACTCATTCATGTAAATCACACGCTTAGCCTGAAGAGTCTGGATCAAATTGCCCCGTTGTCACTTTTAGTGGCATGATAGGAGTTAAACAGAAACACTTCCAATCTCTGTCGAGAGCTTCAGAAAGATCTTAATCAGCTCACTTGCCCTCCCACGCCACGTGGCATGGATGGACCTCGGAGAGACGCCCCAATACACATATACAAACATTCCTTCCATTTAACTCATAATACAAGTCATTCCAAATGTATATGATATATTCAAGTGTGTATGTATGCTTCCCACCTCATATTAACCTAGTGATGTCTTTCTAGTTGTGTTAGTTGAACTCTAAGTGCTTATATTCAAGCTAAGAATGTATCTCTACTTTTGTATCTTCCAGACATATCTTTCTTGGTACCGAATTAAACCTCTCGGTTTGCCCTAGCTAAATATATATAGTAGGTTACGATAAAATGTATTATACTATGTTTACCATTTTTGGGAGTAAAAATGACGAATTCTGACACCTTCATAAACCATGCAAATTAGGCTGTCAGAAGGAGACAAAGAAAGTCTCACCCGCTAAAAGTTTCTGAGGCCACGTCCACACGAAGCCAGAGCTTTCCCTATCCGATCTTTATTTTCCTCGTTCTAAAAAAAATTCCGTAAACACGGCGCCATCTCAAGAAATATCTGTGTACACATGAAACCACTGGAATCGACTAAAACCGATGTAGAATACATGCCAGACCAGTATGAGGCGCTGTATTTCTGACACAGATACACTAAAAACAGAGAAGAAGACTTGCGCATAAACCTTTCGCGCTGTATACATGTCACGATCACCGTCCTGCACTACATTCCCCAGAATCCTCTGACACACCTGCATTCACTCTCCGCTCAATTACCAGTCACACCTGTTCCCAATCAGTCACCTCGTTACCCAGCCCTATAAAACACTCACGCACACCCCAGTCATTGTCAAGCCTCCAACAGGAGAAGACCGTTACCCACGATTTCCCGAAGTGTCCAAGTCTGCCAACGAAGATCCATCATGTAACTATACCCACCTCTGAATATACTCACCTTTGTCTCCCTGTCTTGCTGTCTCCAGTATTCCTGCCTGGTTCCCCGTTTCTCGAGTCCTGCCATTGAATCCAAGTGCTCCACGTGTCCACCGAGATCTCCTTGTTCCTCCCTGGGTCTGAAACAGAAAAGTATTCGTATCACTGAACATTGTCTATCCACGTCCATTTCTCTGAAGAAGGATCTGCTCACCTGGAATCCTCTCTGCACTTAGTGATCATCACAGCACCTTCACTTGTATCATTGTAAATAAACTCACGTTTGTGATTCACTTACCTCCGCCTCTGTGCCTTGTATCCTGACAATACAATAATATACAGTATGTAATATTAGGCACAGTAGCTTCTATTCTTTTTTACCAAGAACTTTATTGAACAATATGAAAAACCATAAATGGCCTGGTACAAAATAGGAATGAGTCACGATATTCGATTCGTTAGCAGACGCATAAAGCTTGCCACAAAGAACGGGCAAATAGCCTAATCATTATGAATGTGTCAAATATAGCAAGGAGACATTTTAATTGTTTATTAATAAACTAGTGATTTCTGTGACGATGCTGACTCGCCACCTTCGCAGTATTGTGAAGGTGCCTATAGAGAGAAATGCGCACTTCATATGGATTATTAGAGTTGTCTGTTTCTTTTCGTTTTGAATTGTTTTGTTTAAAAGTAGACATTTCAAGCTTAGATATATTTCTGAGTTTCTGTTCATTTATGAGACAAGCTCCAGTTCACGTGCGATGCAAGTTATATCGCGTCGGCGCCTCCATGTCCTGATTATAGGCTATTGTCTGCTATATTTGCTTCTTATTTATTCAATCCAGGAAAATGGTTGATGAAACATTGATTAAAATTAAGATACAATTTATACAAAACGAAATTCACTTTAAAGAAAGGCTTTATACAAAACAAAACTTAATGAAGTGGTCAAAATGATGTGTCTCGATATTGCGCATCTTATGATTAGGCTACTCAGGCTGTTCACTTTTCATATAATCAACATATATGAAATGGAAAAAAATAACATAATATTTAAACATAAATATGAAACTAACTTTTCTTTAATGGCTACAACATGTAGGCCTACAGTACAGAGAAAATTAATGTCGGAGCGAACGCCGTGTTACCGGTGAGCGTGTGGGGCAGGGGTGCGTTTTTTGAATAATAATAAAATAATTCCCAGCGATCGTCGAATATTATTTTTGCTTGAAATGCCCATCCTTACAAAATACGAAATGTCTTAATCAGACAAAATACAAGCATCATAGCATAAGAAAGAAATATAAATAAATAAAGAAGTAAAATAAAGAAATAAAATAAAAATACATTAAAGTAGGCCTAAATAATAAATAAAGAAATAAAAGAGGCTCAGTAGCTTCTGAAGCATGAACTCAAGCAAGTAGTTGCAGACAGTTGTTGTTGCTGTTAGCCTACTGATTTAGCGTGTCTGACTAGTCGACACGTGGGGTGATGACATCATCGTTTCACAAAATATACGGATTGGCCGTACACACGAAAACGCAAGGGTGTCGTTTTCAGATTTATCCACCCTGGGACCCGGTTTAAAAAAAATAACGGTTTCAGTCTCCCAAAACGCCGGATCCGTCTGGACGAAACACCGATCCGATAAAAAATTTGTATGTATACAGCTAAACGCGTCTCCGTGTGGACAGGGCCTGAGTGTTATTGGTCAGCTCACCCAGAAGAGGTGTGAGCTAGTCCTTCCTTAAAGGACGATGACGGTGACTCATCCCTGTTCTTTCATGGTTCTTTTCCTTTTAACTTAGTCTTGTGCTTTTCTTCATCTTTTTCTTCGAGTTTTGTTTTAGTCGTATCTCCGGCTTCTTGCTTTGTTTTAATCTTGTGCTGATTCATTTCGATCTCCGAGTGAAATGGACTTTCCGGCAACTTCGCTTTCAAGTTAACTTTTAAACTTCCCGCGAACGACACGCACTCCAGAAGAGCCGAAAGATCGCTTCAAACTTAGGACTCAGCGAGGATCATCACACATACACACACACACGCATTCTTGCTCAGCAGCAAAGATCCATGCAAGTATTATTTCTATTCAGATTTAGATGCGTTTAAGATTGTTTGCCCCTGCTTTAAGGTGATTTGATTCTTCGCTGGCTCTCAAAGGTTAACTGTTTGTGATATTTGCCATTCTGTGATCTCTCTCTCTCTCTCTCTCTCTCTCTCTCTCTCTCTCTCTTTCTTTCTTTACTTTCGTATTCTGAATATGTATTCTTTGTTTAAATGTAGTCGTGTGTTTTCATAGTTTAATTTATTAAAACCCATTATACGCTTTATTGTCTCTGTCTGCTGCTCACCTAACAAAGTCTCTTAAATGTGTGATTTTAAGCTACAAGCTTTATATTGTTAAGTACCTAGAACAGAAAAGTTATTCTTCATGATCAGAAGAATAGTCTTTCCTGAGAGTTTCTAAGAAGAATAATCTTTCTTCAGAATTGATAAGAAAATCGTACGGTCTGTCCGGTGGACGAACAGATTATTCGAGGTGAAATTAATTCTGTTAAAGGTTATTATGAGAATCGATCTATAGCCTATCTGTATATTCATAATTGATTATAATTTGTTGTAATTAATTATCTATATATAGAGATACAAATACATGGGCTATGTATTCCCTTTTTGGGTGATTTAAAATATGTATGCAATACTCGATCATAACCATGATTAATTATTAATTATATATTCCCTTCTTTGAGCTAATTCGCTACAGCCACGTACAAAGGGCATGCAGTTACGAAGGTCTGGGCCCTCCGACTGCATTGGCAACCGTTGCCTCGAGTTGTTGACATAGCGACCGTTGAGCTACGCTTCCCTGGCATGTCACAACTCCTCCTCGGAGTCGAAGCTTCTAAGGTCGCTTCAGTTCACTATTCCTTGGCCTGCTCAATCGTGCCACTGATGAAGCCTCATGACAGCCTCTGGCCCAGAGAGAGTAGAGACCCGTCCTCCAGGCGGTCCAGCTGTTGGGACCACCTCAGAGCGCATAGTTACATCTGTTGCTCCTCCGGGCTCGTCCCTCCTCCAGTTCTCTTGAATAAAAAAAAACCTCTGGCCACAGCTGGCCCCGGGGCCCCGCAGAAATGCGTATCCCCAGTGAGCCTTGTTGCACAGGACTGTGCTAAAGTCAGGAGAGAAAGAGCAGACCCCTCCTCTCATCAGCCTCCAAGACTCCTTCCTCTGAGCTATCAGGGATGGGGCATGATGGCACCCATGTTCAGACTGGAGAAATCCAGGTTGGGTTCTGAAAGAGAATGGGACGCAGAGGTTCTGGTTACTACCGCAAGGTTATTGCCGTAGAGACCATCACTTCAGCGTAAGCACCCTCTCAAATGAGGCTTGCTACCCTTAAGCTAGTGTTATACATTCCGCGTGCGCGAGGGTCCGCCAGGGTCCACGTGACGTAAAAATCGTCATCGGAGGGTGTGCGCGGAGACTCCTTCCGGACGTCCGCGTGCCTCCCATTTTTTGCGACCGCGTGGACAAGTACGTGTGGTCACTAAAGGTTAAAACCGCGAAAGCGCTGGAAAAAGGCGATCTAGCCGATCTACTGCGCATGCGTGGAACGCGTTCACCGAGCGGACCTCAGCAGACAGTATAAATACAAGTAGTCCGTGTCCGTGCTGTCCTCAGCTGTCCATGTACGCTTCCAAACTGGAGTATAACCGAGCCTTTAGAAGTGGAACCTCTTTGTTGAGTGAGTCTTCTCTCTGTAAGGAGATCCCGAAGGTGTTCGATCACTTCATTGCTTCTTCCTGCAAGATGGGTTGGAGTAAGGCTGTCTCTCCACCCTCCAAAGGAGGTTGACTCTTTTTTGACGCACATCATGATGCAGGGGATACAGAGGAAGTACGTCTTGATCCGGCCTGGATAGGTGCCCAAGGTTCCCACCTCTCCTAGGGGACCAGGTGGTGAGCCTGCAAGCACTGCCCCGGAGGAGGCAGACCCAGCCCTGGCTTTTCTCTGTCCATCCGCTTCATCGCGGTTATACTTGCTCAGAATGCAAATCCTGGACCTTATACCAGCTCTTGTCTGTTCAGAGACCAGCAAAAGGGAAGGCTGTTTCCAAGCAGAGGTGAACTCCAAGATGCAAGTGCCCACCTGGGTGGTGAGCTCCTCCAAAGTGAGTGTATTGCTCCCTCCTAGGTGTTGACACAGAGTGCCCCGTTGAACAGATGACAAATAGAGTTGGGGGCTGGGCGACACCTTCACGTTCGCTAAACTAGCCTACGTGTCGAACCGCTGCTTCCCGTGGGCTCCCTTCGTTTGAAGCCAGTTTTCACTGTAAGCCCGGTTCGAAGTGTCGGCTTGTTGCGCCATTCCCCTCCTATGGACTGGATACGTGCGCTATTCTTGCTCCAGTGAGTTCCCCTTACTAGCCGAACCCTGTCGAGTTCCTCCATACCCCCCGGCAACAGACGTGGCGGAACATCCGAAGCCAAGCCTATCACTCGTATGCACTGGTGGAACCTGTGTTAGGCTGGGTCCATATGTTGTGATCCCTATGGCGATCCCATATGTGTATTCTTCCAGGGTACGGCTCCCTGCGGCGAGCCCGTGTCTTCCGTCGGCAGAGCCTTCTCTGCCGTCACTGTCTGGTTGAGTCTCCCCCCGTCATAGGCTGGAGACACCCCAGTGACATTCCATATGTTGTACTGCCCGGTCCTCTGCCCAGTCCATATGTGTATTCTCCACATGTTACCTGCCTTTGGCAGGATGTGGCTTCCGCAGCGTATTTCCAACGAAAGATAACGTTTTCCCAGTGGTCCTGTGGAACAGCAGTGACTTCCTCGGCCTAAGCCATGTCCCATCTTCGCCTCAAGAACACGGGGGGATCAGAAGGCTTCTGTCTTGGTGGCAGCTTCTGGAAGGTGGCAGCACTAATGGCGTTTTTAAATAGGGTCCCCAATCAGTCGTCAGAGCGACTGAAAGAGAACGTCTCGGTTACTTGTGTAACCCTCGTTCCCTGAAGGAGGGAACGGAGACGTAGTCACGTTGCCACTATTGCTGGACCACCGCTGACTCCGAGCCACTCTGGTGTGCAACAACTGGTACATACATCCACTTCCGTATTTATACCCGCGCGTGCGGGCGGAGCGTGTGATGCGTTTCACGCACACCAATCTCTATTGGCTCGTTTTAACAGTACTCGAAGATGACAGGCTCACTGACGCGATCCCCAATCAGTCGACACGTCGACTACGTCTCCGTTCCCT
The DNA here is from genome assembly GCA_026230005.1 of Gila orcuttii. NCBI lineage: Eukaryota > Metazoa > Chordata > Actinopteri > Cypriniformes > Leuciscidae > Gila > Gila orcuttii. The sequence goes on along the minus strand of JAPDVR010000005.1, from coordinate 23,586,516 downwards.
CCTTCAGGGAACAAGGATTACACAAGTAACCGAGACGATATATTCAGAGATTTACTGCAATCAATGTAATATTAATACTGTAATCTATTTCGGAATAACGGTAAAGAGATGATGCCTTCAAGATTATGAATATATATATATATATATATATATATATATATATATATATATATTCATAATCATGAAGGCATTATGTCCATTCATGGGAAAACACTATATGTGCTTTTGTTCCTGACTGGGGTGGCATCCAAAATTATCCAACATAATGGATAGTTATTTCCCCCAAGAACCACCCATTCTACTACAGTTCCCTTCAATTAAACAAATGACCCATAAAACAACAGGGCAATAGATGATGCCAAGCGTAAAGAAGCCTGTGCCATCTGAAGGGAGTTTGGTCTGCTATAATGGGAATCATAATTTAACTCAAATCATTGTGAGGGAGCAAAATAGTTTTTAATGAGACAGTTATGTAATGATCAGTGCAGATATTATATATAGCATTAACATTCTGTGTTTGTACATCCATAACATGACATATTTTATGAGAATGAATGCAGGGAGATTTTGGTGACAGGCAACAAGAAATAGATAGAATGGAAAGATGTAGACATTCTCTGGAGTATGGCAAGAGTGTTGGGAAATAGATACAGATGTTGCATCATGGATGGAGCATCACCTGTAGCCATTTCAAGTGCCCTGCTCCAGTCAGAGCTCCTGCAGTGGTCTGGGTTTGAGCAAAGTGGTACTTTATATCAATACACACATATGGCCTCTCCAGCCTGCAGGCGCCCTACTGGCTCCTGACTCATCGTCTGATCAAAAGGACGGATCTGAGGACTTCTGTTGAGTAAGGCTGGAGTATGATTGAAAATATGTAGCTTTACACAGTTTCCTAGCCAGGTGACATAACAAAGTTATAGGTAATACATGTTTTGTGTGCTCGACAACTTCCACTAGTGACCCAAAATGAGACATTTTGTCAGTTGCTTTGTACCTTTGTGTGTGTATGTGTGTGTGTGTGTGTGTGTGTGTGGGGGGGGGGGTGGTGGTGGGGGTAAACCCTACGTAATGGGGACAAAATGTCTAGACAAAGATGGCAATATCCAAAATCCTTGATGGGGCCATTTTTTGGTCACTATGAGGAAAAAATCTTCTAAATCATCCTAAGGGATGTTTTGAAAATGTAAAAATGCAGAAAGTTTTTTGTAGTGGGTAGGCTTTAGAGTAGAGTTAGGAGATATAATATACAGTTTGTACAGGATAAACATTTATGTCTAATGCAATTTTCCATAAAACATGGTAATCCAACATGATGTTTGTTGTCTTTACTCTCTTTATTTTGATAGTCCACTTTAGACATTCTTATAACTAGTAACTTTGTAACTACATGTCAGCTAACTATCAGCTAACTAGAGTATTATTAGACTGTGTTTGTCACAGTCCTCGTCTGCACCTGTCTGTCCTTGTCTGCACTACACTACCCAGAATCCTCCTTGTCTCCACACCTGAACTCACTCCCTCACTTACCAGCCTGTTTATCGTTATCTTCATCAGTGTCACCTGTCTTCACCTTGTTATGTTTGATTCATGCTTGTATTTAGTTTGCTTCTGTTCAGCCTGTCCTTGTGGGTCGTTGTCTTATGTGTCGTTGTCTATGTTACCTGAGTGTATTCCCTGCCTGCATCTGTTTATTGTTTTGTTTAGAAGTAAAAGTGATTGTTTCTGGAAATCCTCGTCTCCTTGTGTTTCCTGCCATACACACACCGTGACCGTGGTAGATTGTTAGGTTAGGGTTAGTAGAATAAGTTGACATGTACATGTATAAGTTACTTAAAGTCAGGAGAATGTATGTTGGGGACCATTAAAATAAAGAGTTTGCAGATATTAAGCTGGCAGTCTACTAATACTCTAATGACTGCTAGTTGACATGTATTTGCAAAGTTACTCATAGTTGACCAAATGACTTGATGCTGGGAGCTTATGTCACACACAATGAGATTTTTGTCCCAAACATCCCCAATCTTTTTGTTTGCTTTTTTTTTTATTTTGTTCCCACCCATAAATCTCAGTCTTCAAAAATCCTGCTCCAACTTACTACTACTGTATATTAAATGCATGGTTTTATCACATAAAAAAATCACTTTCACGATACAATTAAAATATTGCAGTGTGGCTTGTTGCATTTATGTTGCATTTATAACTACTTGTTGCAGTTAATAGTGTTGTTTTTTTTTTTTTTACTTTTGTGGTGGTACCAGCACTGGGATTTATACACCCTCTCCCTTACTGCTAACATTTAAGCATCTACCAAACCATCCATCTTTCCTCTCTCATGCCATCCATCTTTTGTAACTGTCCATCGTCCTTTAAGCCTTCATTTTTCCTCGCCTCTCTCTTTCCTTCCCTTCCTGATTCCCACTTCCACTCTCAGGCAGCCTGTTTAAGGTCACTGTCAATCTTGTTATAGGGGAGGATGTGTAATTACCTCATCCATCCATGCAACCAGAACCAGCATCAACAGACAAACCTGAAGCTCTAGTGCAGAGCCAGTACATACATGCTCAACACAAGACAGATATATACATTAACTTGACATTTAAGGTTATAATTGAGCCTCTATAGGTTTGGAAATCCTCAGCTTGAAGATAACGTAACTTGCTTGTCTTTGTCAGGCTCTTTGAGAGAAGTCTGACTTAATAAAATCAATATCAGAAAAACTGTGCATTCCAATATTTGTCATTTTTGACTCAGAAAGGTGCTCACCAGTCTTTTGTCTGATATTTGCTATTGATTATTTCATTGTCTATTCTGATGTTATTTTGTAAGCAGCGTTTTGTCAAAAAATACCTTGTATTTTAGCAGCAGTGTTAATCTTGTAAACTAAATTACTACACCAAAATGAGTTTAAAAGTTGGTTATTTTTCATAATCAATGACAACGAAGACAAAAGCAAAGCCTTTCTGTAGCTCAAACAGTAAAGAGTGGTGCTACAGTAGCAGTATCAGGGTCAAGGGTTTGATTACCAGGGAATACCGTGTAAGTCACTTTTATATATATATTTAAAAGTGTTTGCCAAATGCATACATGTATATCTAGTTTTAAAAAAAATATGCATCATGTCGATAATCTACAGTATATATTATAAATTATACTGAAAATGTTGAGAAAAACAGAATAGTGGTGCATGATACATCTTTTAATCTATTTTTTTAAAACTAGAAGAAATTAATTAATGTAGTAGCCTATGTATGTAAGATGTATACTGTTTTTATTCATTTGCCAATTATAATATGCCATTTCAGTAAGACTACAATGGGAAAATGAATGAAAAGGACATGTAAATTTACATTTTCATTCCCTGTTGGAACTTTCCTGATACAAATCTGCAGTTAACTTACCATGGCAGCTATGGTTTGAATCATAATATTTTGTTTTCAGCTGGCCATTGCACACTAGATTGCTACTTGTATAGTCTGTTTTGGTATCGTTTTCACTGTGTTCTGTCTGTTCAGTAGCGGCTCCTGGCCAAAAATTTAGGTAGGGCAGATTCTGGGTCTAAGGGCTAGTTTATGATAAACATTTTTGTAAGCTTTATATTCTAATCGCTGAACACATCAGACACACTTTAAGCAGAATTTTAATGTCCTTGCGTTATTCAGCCTGAGGGTGGTGCTCTAATGATAAGTGACAGACTTTAGTACACACGACAAATGCATAGAATGCCATCTTAGAACTGCCTTAAATTATTCATTGCGTCCAAATGTTGTTTTAGAATGTTGCAAGTTAGGAATTCCAGTGAGGAAAACGAAGTCAAAACTACTGTATATAAAAGCTATTGACATGAGCATGTTTAAACTAAAGGGTTTATACTTTCATTAATTTTGATAAGCTACTCCACATATGAAGAACAGAGTAAAGTGCAATAAACCAACCAGAGTCTCATCTCCCATTCCCTTTAAAAGCCAGTTGCGTTCGCGCCATTGCGAATTCGCTATTTGCATGGCGGAATTTGCAAGCGGAAAGAGGAAATTCGAAATTTGCTTCTCCAGAGAGGAAACGGATCTGCTCATGCGCAAGGTAGGCTATCGTCTCAGTTACGTATGCTAACCCTCGTTCCCCGAGGAGCGAACGGAAACGTGAGTCAGTAGTTATTCTGACGAATGGGGATCACTTGCGAGAGCCTATCTACTTCGAGTGAAATAAAACGAGCCAATGCATATTGGCATGCGATAATTGCACCAGCTGCTGTGCATCGAGGTGCGAGCATATAATAAGCATCAGGTGCGTTCGCATCCTTGTTCTTCTGCTGAGGAGCCGGACCTGTGAATCGGCCATACAGCGGAAGCTCAGCAACTGTGGCGAGAGGACTCACGTCTCCATTCCCTCCTCGGGGAACGAGGGTTACCATACGTAACTGAGACGTTCCCCTTCGTCAGATCACTACAACGTCAGAAGTGAATCTGACGAATGGGGATATCTACCAAAACGCCATGGCTGCTGGCCCTTCCAGCGCTCCACTTGAGCCTGACCGCAGTGTTGGGCAGAAGGAAGAGCTCTAAGCAGAGAAGGTCAGTCACTGCTGTTCTGCAAGACCCACTCAGTGTGACTTATTGGATAACGCTGGGAAAGCGTGCCCTTGGGGAAGGGAACGCTGCGGAAGCCACATCCTACCCCGGAGGGAGGCACTGTGACGGATACACATATGGACTAGCCAAGCAGGGTAGTACAACATATGGCAGTCTCTGGGGTGGTTACAGCCTAATTATAGGGGGGGAGAGCAGAGAAAGACACGGGCTCATCCGCAGAGGAGCTGATCGTGGAGGAATACACATATGGAGACAGCCTTTCCCTTCTGCTGGCCTCCATAAGCGACGAAGAGCCGATCTGAGGTCCTAAAGCTTTGCGTTCTGACCACGTAAAACTGCAAGGAGCGGACGGGACAGAGAAAAGCCAGGCCTGGGTCTTCCTCTTCCGAAGGCAACGCTTGCAGGTTCACTACCTGGTCCATGAAGGGAGTGGTAGGAACCTTGGGCACATATCCAAGCCGGGGTCACAGGACAAGGTGAGAGTTGGTTGGCCCGAACTCTAGGCACGATTCGTCAACCAAAAATGCTTGCAGGTCCCCTACCCTCTTTGATGGAAGCCAGAGCAGTCAGGAGCACTGTTTTTAGTGACAGGATCTTTAACTCAGCTGACTGTAATGGTTCAAAGGGAGGTCTCTGCAGTGCGGTGAGCACCAGAGACAGGTCCCAAGAGGATATAGAGGGGGGGCGAGGCAGATTTAGTCTCCTCGCTCCCCTCAGGAACCTGACGATCAGGTCATGCTTTCCTAATGACTTACCTTAAACTGCATTGTGATGTGGGGCAATATCGGCAACATACACTTTGAGGGTGGAGGGAGACAGCCTTCGCTTCAACCCATCTTGCAGGAAAGAAGGGTTGAAGCTGATCGGACATCTTCGGTGTCTTCCCAGTGGGAAAAACACCATTCAATGAACAGGTTCCACTTCAGAGCATAGAGGCGCCTCTTTGAGGGGGCTCTAGCAGAAGTGATGGTGTCTACCACCGCCTGGGGTAGGTCGCCTAGACCGTCCAGGGACCAGACATGGAGTTTCCAGAGGTCTGGACGCGGGTACCATAGAGTGCCCCGTCTTTGAGAAAGCAGGTCCTTCCTCAGAGGAATGGGCCAAGGAGGTGCTGTCACGAGGAGCATGAGTTCTGGGAACCAGGTCTGGTTGGGCCAATACGGCGCAACTAACAAGTCCTTCCTGACTTTGCACAGTGTCTGCGGGACAAGGCTCACTGGGGGAAACGCATACTTGCGTAGGGTCGAGTCCAGAGAGGCAAACAGATCTATCTGAGCGGCTCCGAAGAAGTCCCATATCAGCTGGACCACCTGGGGATGGAGATGCCACTCTCCCGGAGGCGTAGGCTGTCTCCTCGTCGGCTGCACGATTGAGCACACAGGGATATGAATGGCACGAAGCGACCTCAGATGCTTCTGACTCCATAGGAGGAGATGGCGGGCGAGTTGCGACAAGCGGCGGGAGCGTAGACCACTTGATGGTTGATGTACGCAATGGTCGCAGTGTTGTCCGTATGGACCAGTGCTTGCCATGTAGCGGCCCTCTGAGGAGGCCCAGCGCAAGGCGTACTGTGAGCAACCCGAGGCAATTGATGTGCCAATGCAGTTGAGGCCCCGTCCACAGACCTGAAACTGCATGCCATGTACGTGGCCCCCCAGCCGGTAGCAGAGGCATCCGTGAAGACGACAGCATGCCTGGACACTTGTTCTAGGGGAACACCTGCCCATAGAAATGAAGGGTCCGCCCACGGGCTGAAGGTTTGGAGGCAGTGCGGGGTGACGTGCACACGGTACGTGGCGCTCTGCCACGCCCATCTCGGGACTCGGCCGTGAAGCCAGTGCTGAAGCGGTCTCATATGAAGCAATCCGAGCTGCGTTACTGCGGCTGCAGATGCCATATGCCCCAGGAGCCTCTGAAAAAGTTTCAGTGGGACCGCTGTCCTGCTCTTGATTGTACTCAAGCAGTTCAACACTGACCGGACGCGCTCCTCTGTGAGTCACGCTGTCTGATTGACCGAATCCAACTCCATACAAAGATAAGAGATCCTCTGCACAGGGGAGAGTTTGCTCATGTCCCAGTTGACCCGAAGGCTCAACAGGCTGAGGTGATGGAGCACCATGTCCCTGTGTTCGTACAACTGATGTGCAGATTCACAGGATGGGTCTGTGTCGAGGAAGAATCGAGACATGAAAGTACGCGTCCTTCAGGTCGATCGCTGCAAACCAATCTTGGGGACGGATGCATTTGAAAATGCGTTTCTGCGTGAGCATCTTGAACGGGAGCTTGTGCAGGGCCCGATTCAAGGTTCGCAGGTCAAAGCAGCGCCGGGCGAACTAAATCGCATAACCGAGACTGATGGTACGGATGAGCCAGCGAGACGGGCTGGGAAGCGCTAGCCAGGCAAGTGGGACCAGCGGAGTCTGAATGTGCTGTGCCACACTTACCTGGTTCCAGATTTGGGCAGAGGGTGCGTGGGAAGGCTTGGTCGCATCCCCGAACAGCACACTGCTGCCTGCTGGCGATGGAAGAGGGGGGAAGGTGTGGCAAGGCATGGAAGTGTCGCTCACTGCAATTCCCACCCTCTTGTGACCCAGAGATGGAAGAAATTGCTCTTTTATTGAAAATGTGGGTACTGATGGACTCCGGGGAGCCAGCGGCGGAACAGAAACGAAATGAAACAAAATATTCTCCACCCGGTCCTCCTCCGGGGGAGGGAGAGGTGCAGACACTATCTCCCAAAGAGCAGCTTCCTCCATCGCTGGGTCACCTGTCTCAGGGCCGCTTGCCGCCTGATTTAGTGGGGGCCTGGAGCAGGGGCGGAGGCGGACGCAGGCGGAGGCGCCGCCAACGACTGGGTGGAGGCAGCAGCTGGTCGTCGGGGCAAGATGTGCTTAATCGCCTCCGTCTGCTTCTGTGCTGCTGAAAACTGCTGGGCAAAGTTTTCCACAGCGTCGCCGAAGAGGCCGCCCTGGCAGACAGGGGCGTTCAGGAATCGCACTTTGTCAGCTCACTTATTGTTGCCAGGTTCAGTCACAGGTGTCGCTCCTGGACCACTAACGTTGTCATCGCCCGACCCAGGGAGCGTGCAGTGACTTTCGTTGCCCGGAGGGCGAGGTCCGTCGCTGTACACAGTTCCTGCATAACCCCTGGGTCGAAACTACCCTCGTGCAATTCCTTGAGCGCCTTGGCCTGGTAGACCTGCAGGAGCGCCATTGCTTGTGTAACCGTATGCTTCTGTAGTCTGCGTTGTGTTGGATATCAGTGAAGAACGACAGGAGAGCGCCGGATTAGGTCTGCATAGAGAATATATTTTTATATAAACAGGCCGTCACACCAGCTTCAACTCGCATCAGTAACACTCTTCGTTCGGGAGAAAGGCAGAACAGAAGGAAAGGAAAGAAATGGGGGGTTGAGCCATAATCTCCTTACAGACCCTTTTTAATGTATTTTAAACACTTGTAGAACAGCTTTAACTGTATAATAACAGAAAAATCTTGTCATGTACCCGCAATGAGAACATGAGTCATCCATGAGCGCCATTTCAGCGTGCCTATAGCCCAAGCACGTGATACAGCGATCATGCCGACAGCCGGAGTCAAACATTGTCCGCATCCAGAATTAAACGATCTGAATGACATCTTGAAAAAGATGCAGACAGATCGTGTTAGCTCTTTTAGAAGTGCTCTGAGGTGCTGAAACGCACAGGGAGATAGCCGCGGCTACACACCAGGAAAGCCACCTCTCAATTGTCACGCCCACCGAACCGACAAAGCTGTGAAAACAGCTGTTTATGCTCTGAAGAGAAGACGCAGAGAGATCGCGACCCTCGATGTCAGTGCCGTCACACCAACACCACGAACCAGAGATTCTTCTTGGCAGAGACTCGAAGACACTCAGTAGATCTTTGCAGGAGACAGGAACAGCGTACACCATCTAGCTCCGAAACGAAAGACAAGGATGCGAACGCACCTGCTGCTTATTATATGCTCGCACCTCGATGCACAGCAGCTGGTGCAATTATCGCATGCCAATATGCATTGGCTCGTTTTATTTCACTCGAAGTAGATAGGCTCTCGTAAGCGATCCCCATTCATCAGAATCACTTCTGACTCACGTTGTAGTGATCTTACGAAGGGGAACGCAGTAGGCTATCCGGTCACTGAAACCAAACTTTTTTTAATTTCAGTGACCGGATAGCCTACTGTGTTTGCGTGTGGACAAACGGCCAAACCACATAGACAAAACTGCGGTTTTGAAAATACCCGTGTTCGTGTGGACAGGGCCTCAGTTTCCCTGGCTGTTAATTTGTTTCACACACCTGTTTATGTTCACCTTGATTATATTCCCCATGTATTTAAGCCCTGAGTTTCATTCTGTTCCTTTGTCCTGTATCGTCTAAGTTTAATGTTGTTGTTTATGTTTTCTCCAGTGATATCCTGAGTGTTCTGTGTAGATTTAATAAAGACTGTATTGTTTCCCTATTCCTTTCATTGTGCACTTCATTACAACCACCAGCATGACACAGATTTTGTTCATTAGATTCAAGACTGACTCATGCTTCTCTTCTGAGAAGCGAAGATTTAACTTTATGTATGATCTGCATTTCCACTCTTTCTCTTAAACATATTTTGTTGGACTACTCTGCTTTTAATGCAAGTAGACAATGATTTTACTCAGTAAGTTTAAGAATTAAATTCACGAGTATAAACCAAGCTTATGCCTTGTCTGTGAAACCGGTCACTTGTGTAATTGTTGTTTCTATCTCTCATTAGAGTATTACTAGATTGTTAGATTAGGGTTAGTTGTTAGGGTCCGGGTTAGGAATAAGTTGACATGTACTTGCATAGTTATTACAGTCAGTATAAAGTGTTGTTGGACCATCAAAATAAAGTGTTGGCAGATATTAAGCAGACTAATACTAATACTCTAATGACTGGTAGTTGAAATGTCACTTATAGTTAGTAGAATGTCTAAAGTGAACAGCTACTATCTTAAAATGAATTATCCAACAGGATTAAAAGACAAAAACTATAACATGATGTAAAAATTAACACCTCAACATGGCAAGAAGGTTTCCTGTGACGTATTCAGAAACATGATAACAACATGCAGTGCACAATTTGGGGAGAAAGTCATTAGAGAAAGTGGTAGAAGTGGTGAACCCAATGTGCCAGTATGTCTTTGCCAGCAGGATTCATTTCCTTCAAATGCACTAGATGACCCTGTCACAAAGATGAATGTTCATCTATTCCTCCACTGATCTCATTTTGTCTGGTACTTATACACAGTCTAGAAAAGGTACGTTTATTTTTTATTTTGCCACTTGCAGCTCTTTGCGACATGATGTGTTTGTGTTGATTGATAAATCAGGGGGATGGAAAGGTAGTCGGGCCGAATCTGGGTCCAGAGCCAAACTGCTGTCATTGTCGTCCACACAGATAGTCATCTCCACAAACCGAGCAGTTTATCTCGAGTCACAGTTCCTCTCGGTTCAGCGTGTGAACATGCAAACACTTTGTGTTTTCTACAATTAAATTTAAAGACGTGAAATATGTGTCTGCCAGCAAATAGATGGAGCTTTACACGCTTCCCAAAACACAGACAAAAAAATCCTTTTCGCCTTTGTTTTCCCAGTCCCACTTGGTCGGCGCAGTGGAATCGGCCCTTCGGAAATCTCCCAGCCATTGTTTGGATGGATTGAGAGGTGTTAATCTCAGCAGTGGTGATTAGTAGCAGCCGCTATTCTTCTTCTGAATACCAACAAGAGAGAGGAGAAAAAGGGACATTTTCCCAAGGAGAGAACTCGTAGTGAATCTCATAAAGATGTAGAAAAGGTCAATGAGAATGCAAACAAGAAATATTTCAAACAAGGACATGTTTGCTTGATTAGCTGAATATAAAAGGCCAAATACAAATAAGGCATATTAGTCCTGCAAAAGCTAATTTCTCTTTGTGCAATTTCACTGGGAGAGTCCTTGCATTGATGAAGATGAAACAAATTCTAATTTAAGTTATCATATCCTGTTTGTGTTTTAATCAATATTTGAAATGGCAACTGTACGGTGAAGGAAATGCCCACGCTTTCATGACGATTTTTCATGAAACTACCTGGGTTTGTGTAGGTGTGTTTCATATGTTCCTCTACAAGTAATTAAAGGATTAGAGCGGGTGTATTTATGATGAGGCAGGCAGTTATTCTAATCTTGTTACCGCAGCTGCTGTACCTCTCAGGACTTTGTTTGTTAAATCTTGTTATTTAGACATCTGCTGGCTTCAATTGCACCTCTTGTTCAGCTCTGCCGATCTCTTTCCTTAATTCAGAAAAATAGAGATGTGCACTGATATTTTGATATTTCAGAAATGCATGCTTCATTTGTTGACAAGCTTTACCAATGCATTTTTTTGTTTTGTTTAAAACAACTCTCATAGTTTGCATTCAGATAGCAGCGTAAAGTGGCTCAAATCGGATTATCTGGATGTTTTGTTGGTTAACGGTATGAACAGGAAAAAGTGCATCTGATATTTTATATATATATGTATATAGATTTCATCCTCTGGTGCACATCACCTTCTAGTTAGAGCACTGACTCAATTTTCCAGTGTCTGATATGGGCCACATTTAAAAAGGTTATGTGAACAACCTCACAAAAATAACACAGTTGAACAGAAAATCGTAATTGGGTATTTGTGCTACACTATGAATGCAGCCTAGACATACAGAAGTGACTCATCGCCTTCATCTTTGCATTACAGATATATTGTGTTGTCTTCAGATGTAATAGTGGTAAAGTGGGTTGGATTTGTTTCCCCTGGGCATTGATTCAGTGTTCTCTCATTGGTGTGTGGGCAGCAGGGCTGTGCTCCTGACACATCTGATCTGTTGTCTTGTGTATAGGGTGAGGAACAGGAAGAGAGGAGAGCATGAACCAGGGCTAAAGACGGACAGCCTGTGGCTATTACTGCCACCTTAACTTTAAAAATAGCTGTTGTTTGTGACTCAGGTCATATTATGTGTAGATGGTGAGATGTTGAAAAGCAGGGTTTTTCATGGTGACCTTGAATAATAAAAGAATACATTTAATTTTATGTTTATTCACTTAGCAGATGCTATGGAAGCTTGTTTCTGCCACGGAATAAAAAATATAAAGGTAATTGTGACTTTTTATCTCACAATTCTGACTTTTCTTCTCATTCTTCTCAATCGCGATTGTGAGATATAAAGTCAGAATTGTGAGATACAAACTTGCAATTGCTACTTAAGGTCCCTATATACAACGAAACTGATGTGAAGTAATTCAGAACAAAATCAGGCCAAACCAAACTTCGTTTGGAGTTTTTCTATCGCAAAACTATGCTATAGATGTATTGACACGAAAAAGAGAAATAAAAACTGGATTAGCATTTTCTGAAAGAAAGCATGCTTGCAAGGAAGTGTTACTGTATAAGATAACTTTACGATTTTAACCACTTGCTATTATGACACTCCACATGCATCTTGTTTTATGTCGGCTGCATACATGAATCAATACAGTCACTGTGTAGAAAATAAAAGTGGATACAAATGGTAAAAGTATGCAAGGAAGACAAGACCAATCACAATTCTGTTGTTGGCTACATTTTTAATGCACACTATGTACTGTTGTAAACCTTCTTCTTAAGTGTAGAAAAACTCATAAGCGAAAACCAGGAGACTTGAGGGTATCTTTTAAGCAGGATTCTTTATTTGCTGTAGTCTGCTTCGTCCAAAATCTTACCCAAGTCAAGTCTAACTAAGGGAACTTTACATTGTAGTTTATATACATTTCAAGGGGGAGGGATTACATTGTGATGAACAAAGCATATAAATGAGCTGAGACATGAGAACAGAACGGTGCAGGACTTCTCGCACTGAGACAAGAACTCCAAGACAAACGGTCTCAGTAATAAAATAGCAGGTGTTCAAACTTGCTCAGCATGACTCTTCACCCGATAAACAACGAGAACAGGAAAAGCCTAGCCTTCTCGTACTGAGATGGGACAGTCAGGAATATCCCGCTGGGAACCCCTACCGTTTGCAGAGATTTCCTGGTCTCATCATTTATAAACTTTCTCAATATAAAATACTATTGTATTGGAAATAAAATAAAAAATGAAAATAAAATTTGTAATCCTACAGTACATTTTTTTAAATTATTTTTATTAATATTTTTTAAAAAGTATTTTATTATCACAATGGCTGCATCATTGATACTGCTGCTAAACACCTTCGTACTACCATTGTACGTACGGTGATTACGTAATAGATAGGTGTGTGCAGAGGCTCCGCGATTCTTTCATGTGGAAACCTTTTCCAGTTATTTGTCCTCACGAGTCCGTTGCAATCAGATGTCCGTGAGTGAATACATGAAAACATGGGAGGAGCTGCTTTATAATAGAAAATGAAGTGGTACTTCTGATAAAATGAGACACTGAGACTGTTTTTCATGTTTACTAAAGTAAAGCTGCTTGATTTTAAGCAAGCTATTGTATAATGTGCTATAAATATATAAACGTGATGTGATTTTACTAGAGTGCTGAATTGCAGAGCTCGTGCAAACATAGCCACATTGCTATGATCAGATGCTTTATTAAAAAATGCTGGCTGTTTTCTCAATTTGTGTGTGTTTATTTTGTTACCAAGAGGAGAGCGCGCAGCACATATTTACATATTCATTTAACCGTCGCTCTCAGCAGTGTGGGCGGTGTCAGATGTTCGATAACAGTATATCGCTGCTCACGTATTTCGAACTTCGTTTTACCCCAAAACGAAGGACGAAAAATAACTTTGCCGTGAGTATTATATCAGGGCCTTTATAAAATCAGAATTGTGTAATATAAACTCGCAATTGCAAGAAAAAAGTCAGAATAGCGAGATGTAAACTTGCAATTATCTTTTCAATTGTTCTATTCCATGGAGGAAACAAGCTTCCATAGATGCCCTTCATTGAAGAAGAAAAAAATATTATTTCTTAGAATTTTTGTTCCCCAATAGTAAACAATAATATTAAACAAATATTAAAATTAAGTGATTTAAGATATTTTAGAACAAGACGCAAATACAGAGTAAGAAAATGTAAGAATAATTTTTGCCGTGTTGTTCCATAATACCAGTGGTTCTACAAAAATAAACAAAAAAACATTCACCCTAGGACAAAAATGTAGCTATCATTTACTCATCATTTTAAGTTTTTTAATTTAAGTTCTGTTCTTAGTGGACTTTAACATGGTTCTCCTATGACATCAGAGTGTAAAACCCACTTTGGTTCTAATTGGAGCTTTCATTTTTAAAGGGGAACTTGGCAACTATTTCAACTTAATAAAACCGTTTAGAAATCATTTGGATGGTTAAATAACCTGTTCCGGTGAAAATGCTGACTTTCACCGCTCCCCCTAGCATTCCCAGGCGGAAAACCAACCTTGCAACATGGGGACTAACGTCCTGGTAAGTTGGAAATAGGAAGTCTCGTGAGAAGAGAGAACTAACGAGAAACACAAACTGCTTTATGGCAATTCGACATAAACACACACGCCCCCCTCAATACCGGTTAGCCACGCCGGTTAGCTAGAAGAACGATAAAGTTGGCCAGCTCTGATAATAACAAATGCACATGAGCAGTGGTAGAAAGGGGGAGGAGGGTGCCACAAGTTAGTTTATGACGTTGTTGCGAAATATACAGCTGTAGGGGGAGCTCAAAAGTGAAAATCAACAAAAGTGAAAATCAGCAAAGAAATGGCTAGAGTTGCCAAGTTCCCCTTTAAGAGTGTGCCAGGAATCCGCACATTATCTCATTGTCATTCTCCTGTAAAAACGGCCTCATTCTGTCTCATCTGCTGTGGGCTGTGAACAGAGGTGATGAGATGGCTTCATTTAGCTGATATCAGCAGTCTGGATTAGCTAATTACATTAGATGTAATGCAATCTGTTACATCTGCCTATGAAATATGGAGGTGTGGTACTGTAGTTCTTGAAAATTCTCCCAGTTCACTCCAAAATGAGAATTTTGTTATAATTTACTCACTCTCAGCAAGTTGTTTCAAACCTGTATCACTTTCTTCCTTCTGTTGGAAACAAAAGGAGTTTTTGAGAGATAATCTATCAAAATAAATACTTTTTTTACATGTTAAAAGTGTTTAGAGATCAGCACTGCATTGATGTTATGAGTAACGGCTGAGACAGGCCTTTTGTGGGCCACTTGACATGGATCAATTTCAGCATGATACTGAAAGCCACAACTAGTATGCAAAGCAGCCTTTCCAGCAAAATAGCTGGTTTTGTATTCAGTTTTGTTCAAGTTCTCCACTAGGAGCATCACTGCTGTGGCAGTAGATCAATTTTTCTTGCCAGAAAACTGAGCTCCAGTGGGAGCATGAGGGAACATCACTGCTGTGGCAGTGGACAAGTTTTTCTAAGAAACTGAGCTCCTGCGGGAGCAGAGGTGACATCACTGCTGCGGCAGTGGAGAATTTGTGCCAGAGAAAACTGAGCTCCTGCGGGAGCGTGAAGGAACATCACTGCTGGAGAAGTGAAGAAAATTTTCCAGAGAAACTGAGCTCCTGCGGGAGCAGAGGGGACATCACTGCTGCGGCAGTGGAGAGAATTTTCCCAGAAAAGCTGAGCTCCTGTGGGAACATTACTGCTGTGGCAGTGGAGACATATTTTGCCAGAGAAACTGAGCTCCTGCGGGAGCAGAGGTGACATCACTGACATCACTGCAGTGGAGAGAATTTTCCCAGAAAAACTGAGCTCCTGCGGGAGCATGAAGGAACATCACTTCGGCAGTTTTTCAAAGAAACTGATCTCCTGCGGCAGCCTGAGGGCAGTGAAGAGCGTGAGGAAACATCATTGCTGCGGCAGTGAGGAAAACTTTCCCAGAGACACTGAGCTACTGCGGGAGCATGAGGGAACATCAAGTCAAATCAAGTTACCTTTATTTATACAACGCTTTTTACAATAAAGATTGTTTCAAAGCAGCTTTACAGTGATAACAGGAAACAAATGCAACAACTGTACAGCAGATCGTTATAGTCCAGCTTAAGTGAGTTCATTGATGGGTAATTTTATTTGTAAAAAAGTTAATTTATATATATATAAAAGTGTGTATATATATATATATATATATATATATATATATATATATATATATATATATATATATATATATATATATGTGTAGTGGAGTAAACAGTGATGTCCTCGTCCAGCTCAGTTCAGTTCTCATATAATGATGTCAATGCAGGCAGATGAATATTAAGTGTCCCCAACTAAGCAAGCCAAAAGCCAAAGGTGACATCACTGCTGCGGCAGTTTACAATTTTTGCCAGAGAAAACTGAGCTCCTGCAGAAGCAGGAAGGAACATCACTGCTGCGGCAGTGGAGAAAATTTTCCCAGAGAAACTTAGCTCCATCACTGTTGAGGCAGTGGAAAAAAATTGCCAGAGAAACTGAGCTCCTGCGGGACATCACTGCAGCGGAGGAAATTTTGCTGGAGGACTGAGCTCCTGTGGGAGCAGGGATATAATACTGCTGTGCCAGTGAAGGCAAGGTTAGCCAGAGAAATTGGGCTCCTGTGGGAGCAGATGGGACTGCTGTGGCAGTGGAGAAGGTTAGATGCTGGGAGAGGACTTTTTCGGGCAGCTGTGTTATCTGCTTCTATGCTGAATGAATGACTGGAAAAGTGATCTGTTGGTATGCCGGTTTGACTCAAAATGGATTTAAGGTGTTTTTGGAACCAACCATGTGTGACAGGGCGATTGGAGAATCTACGAAGAGTGGGTCGGATGGGAATTTAGCCTGTGAGTTGCTAAAATGCAAGTAGGCTAAAAGGGATTTGTATGGTTGAATTTGTGAGGAAGATTAAAGATGTAACTGAAATGGCCCTTTTTCATTTGATCTGTCTTACTTGAATAAAGTAAGAGTTGGTGTCGACATCTAGCACTGATAAATCTGTAATTGTGGGATGGATTTTTGAGTTGAAGCTGGATGTGATAGAGTTCTGAGCATCTGAGAAGACCACAAAAAAAGGCCAATATAAACATTGAGTCAAGAGTGCCATGCTGATAAGTATGATTGGAGGGTTCTAGGGGAAACGGCTTGGAGAATGGAGTCAAGCGATGCGTAGAGAAGAGGTTTTTATGGGATTTATGGGAAGATCAGCTCTTAATAGTGAGGAACTGGGGTTGGGTCCACCTTTCTGAGCCAGCAGCCTGAATTTCTGATAAAATCTGTGCTCTGATGTTGCTTGCGACAGGGGGCAGTTCCAGAGCGATGGCATTTGGTGGGATGGGCATCTGTGTTGCAGAGAAGAGGGACAATGACGATGTAGCCTGGGCAAGAGAGTTGGGAGGGGGAAGCTCCAGGGCCAAAGTTGCCTCATGTTTGGGTCAGTCCCTGGGGCTTGGGTTCTAATGGGGGAAGTAAAGGAAGAGGAAGGCTGGGGTGGAAAATAAGCCATCTGTGCCTGCGCCGTTAGCGGAGGCAGGCTCACGCTAGGGTCTGCTGAAGGAGCAGTGCCAGGGAAAACGGTTAGAGGCAGCGGGAGAAGAAAGTGTTTTATGGGCCTGCATCACTAGCGGAGGCAGCCTCGCACTAGGAGCTGCAGGCCATGGACAATGGGGAGGCTTAGAGATGGCTGAGCTTGGGGAAGGGGAAGGCATTCGTTTAGAGCGGGGGACATTGTTGTATGGGGTGCAGCGCAGGGAAGAGCCGCTGTGTGTGGCTGAGCGGAGGGAGGAGTAGAGTGGGGCCTGGTGGGGCGACGCTCATCTTCTAGCGCGTGAATGAAAGAAGTGAGGAAGAGGAGATGTGAGATGAAAGGGCAGCCTTTCAGAATTACAGTATGCACATCTAAAGTTTAAGTGGCTGAGCAAAGATAGCAGTTCACGTTTAGAACAATTTAGACTGTCTAGGAAGGTGGACTCGACCAGAAATCGTCCTATCGTAATATCCTATCCTATTGTGCAGGGAGGCCTGTAAATTAACTGTATTAAGTTAATGCCAAGAAATCATTGGACGTGGCTGGTACCATTAGTTTTACCCTGGGCTATTGGAATCCAGAGGTCAGTGGAAACTGCAGGGCTGAGAGATCGATTATTAAACGTTTTTGTAAATATTCTTATTTTATCTGTTTTTTTCATTGGTTTTCTCGAAGTGATAACATGCGCCTTCATGATGAGAAGCCTAAAATGCTTTATAACCTGTGTATATTCACCTCTGACGGTTTGATACTGTAATCGTTGTCTGATGTTGGATGATCAAACAGCAAAGTACAGTCTGATTTAGATTATCGTTTTTTCCTTTATCTGTTGCTGATTTGAGGGCACATGCGCATTTATTTAGTGAAGTTCAAAAGAGACTTGCTTATGGTAAAAGACAAAGAGCATTGCATAAAAATGTGCGCCTTGAATTAGGGCTGCTCAATTATAGAAAAAAATCATAATCACAATTTTTTTGGTCAGTATTGAAATCACGATTATGTAACAATTATTTCACATGACTTTGGGAACGTGTTGCATTTATTAAAAAGACACCTTTCAACAATTCTTAAAATAATCGAAATTTGAACATTTATTGTACTCTTTGAACTATTACACAGACTTGGTAAGGTGACATGTTTACGAAGGAATTTGTTGTGGGGGTCAGGGGCATCATCCCCCATGAGAAATTTATGATATTAACATCTAAATGAAGCATTCTGGTGCATTCTGACAAGAAAACATTTTGCTTCAAGACATTTGCTTCAAGTAAAAAAAAAAAATAGACACAATTTGATTCCATATTGATTAAGTTGGGGCCTATCAGGTACAGTACATAAAAAGAAAAAAAAAATCTCTCAACTAATGCTGTAAAGTAAACCATAAGGAACCCCAGTTGGTGCATCATTCTAATATTAAATGTTAAAAATTATTTATTTGTGGGCTACTTCCATTTAAATCACACATAAGGAAGTTTTTTATAATAATGTTATAATACATTTTTAATGATATAATTATGTTTCTACTTTTTAAATGGTGTCTGTCATAAGTAAATATAATTTATTTTGAAGCAATATTCTCATCAGCTTTTACATACTTAAATCTGCGTATTTGTTATTTTTACACTAGGGCATTATTTGCCTTTTATAAAAGGACAATTCTTTAAACCTTACTAAATATATGCGTTATCTTTCATGTCAAATTCTTACATTTGATCAAACTCAGTTTTAATAAAAAGTTTTATCAATCAAATTAATTAATTTGCACTGCAAAATTACAACTGTAATAAATTTTATGAGATTGATGTTTAAACAAAAAAAAAACAATTACATTTAAAAAAAAAAAAATCAATGATGCCTTTAAACAATAAACCAATAGGTGGCGGCAAGTGACCGTCTTGAATGAATCATTGAGTCATTCATTAAAACGATTCATTCAAAATGCTGAATCATTAAATAACAAAACACAGCGCTTAGTGTTGCTTTTCTTTTGTAACTATTTTCGTCGGTGAAATAGAACAAAACCAGTCAATACTGCGTCTAAATTGTAAAAGTCACTACATATTAACTAGGCTACTTGTTTATTAAACTATAAATTCAATGTAACATTTGCAATCATGATATTATAGAACAGCCCTTAGTCATGTTATGTTACTTAAAGGGGTGGTAAAACATTTTTTCGAAGGCTTGATTGTGTTTGTGGGGTCCACTGTAACATGTGTTCATGCTTCGTTTTTAAAAAATGTCATTATTTTTCATATATTTTACCTTTATTCTACACTGCTCTGTCCCTCCTTGTAAAAATGTTCTGATGGTTTCCGGGTTCTATGAAGCCAGTCCCTCAAATACGCAATGGGCTCAGATTGTTTAGCTGGCCCAGTGTGTTGTGATTCACTAACCGCCTAGTGCACGTTTTTCGGAAACGTCACGCCCCTTACCTTTACCGGAAGTTTGTGCTTTGCTGTATTATAAACAATGGCGTCAATAAAACCAATCGGACCCAGAGAATGTTAGTGAAGATGATCGAGCAGAACCTGTTCAAGAACGGCTGTTAAACGACGTTTCAGAAAGGTTTGTTTTTTGTTGTTGTTGTCTCATTACTTTTTAGATATGCTGTTATTTAATTGTACTAATTATTATAGTATTAAAAAAATAAGCTTCATAAACAAGAATTTCATATAATCATTCTAACAAATTATACTACAGTCCTCAAAAGGATTTTTTGAGTAAAGACTGTGGATCTATAGTGATCGTTACTGACTGTATGGCACCGTTACTTTTGTATTTTTAGAACGATTGTAGCCAAATATCTGTCGCCAGAACAATTAACCCAAAACGAACACTAAACATTGGCTTTACTACAGCAGCCAAATCAAACACAGAACCATGTTTAGCATGCCTGTAGATAAACAAGCATGTAGATAAACAATACATAAAAGCTCTAATCAAAGAATAATTTACACTAATTCCAAGCTCGCTGTTGAGATAAAAAAAAAAGGTTGTAACGTTAGGTGTATGTCGGGCGTTTGTAAGTATGAATGAGCATTTAACTGGTTTGCAGAGCCAAACAGCGTTGTCATTTGTGTACTTCCTTGCTACAACGTACAATTAACAATACAAACTATTACAGGAAAACACAATCAACGAAAAATAAATCATACTTAACTTACAGGTTGTGGCCCGTAAACAACAGCTTCTGTTCTTAAAGTTGGAACTGCTCCATCTTTCAGGACAAGCCGTTGTGCGAATCCTGCAGATTGTGGAAGCTTTCCTCCGTAAAATGTGCAGCACAGAGAGCGAGATTTGGGTCATAATTATGAGGGACCGAGTTAAAAATAAATTAACCATTGAGATCCCTAACTCCCCCGTCCCTAGGAAGGCTGAGCAAAGTGGACCTGCAATCCGGATGAAAATAACAGCGTTTCGACACGGCAACAACACTCCAGCATACTATACCACAACAACTCTTCTCCAAAGCAATATAAAATGGCCTCGCCCCCCTTATTTAGTATTCTCAGAGGAGGGGTTTAGTGGGGTTAGTGACGTCAGCAACCCTGGAGGAATGTCATGTAGTCCCTACCGGCCATTTGCTGTAGTCCTTAGTGTTACTTTAAAGAAATCAATTTCTATGTAGTTTTTCAACCTTCATAATATATTTCCAAGACCCTTGTGATGGTACATCGACTTACAATAGGTTAAATTACACATCTGCCATAACCTGACGTGGTCTGTATCGCTTTTACTGGCACTATGTAACTTCGGGTTTCGGGTAGAAACCGGAGCACAAAAAGAACTACAAAATTCGACTGCTTTACGGCATACATAGTTTTTCTTCGTTTATGATGTCTTTCATAAAATCATGCATCATACTCTACCTTGTCTGTGGCCATTGTTGATTCCAAAGCCAGTGCTGGATAAACAGCGAGCGTGCGCGTGCGACAGTAGGCTGCGGTAGGCTAAATTATTTATGACAGCGGTAATGGACAATTCCGCTTCCAACCTGTAGGGCGACCGCAGAGGAAAAGTTCCTTGGTGTTGCTTTAAAAGCAAATATCTCCCTTTGCTTTGAACTTTGAGCGTTGTAACTTTGCAGATGTTGTTTATGCTCAAACAGCAACATTACACACTAGCTAAAGTTAGAAAAGTGAAATCGTGTTTTACCACCCCTTTAACTATATCATATATTATAAATAAAAAAAACCTCAACATTTTTACCTCAGTATGTTTCTTCTGTGAGTTTGTGTGTGCTGTAATTTTTTTTTTATTTCTCCACTAATGTCTCTCTCACAAATCGACAGGCAGCGCATCTACCAGAAATACACTATCCATTACCAATTGCTGTTTACTCTGACTGTATAAGATCAGAATCATTCTCTCATTTCGATCGGGCAAGTAAAACTCTTTCACTTGAAAAAAAATCCACTTTTCCCGGACAAGCAGACAAGTGTTAATATCGAGCCCTGGGTTAATTCTCGATTTTTTTCGTGCTGTAAAGCGGAACAGATGATCAGGTCACGTGTGCTCGCGCTGCCGTTCGCTTGAACTGAGGCGCTACAAGACGTCTATGGTCTCACTCCAGTCTATAGCTATTAAATAAGCCAATTGTTATTGTGAAGTTTGTGCTTGCAATTTATACTGTATAGGCTGAGAGAGTTTATGGCTTCGGGAGGGGCGGATGTGCGCGTGCGCATGCCATTCAGAACTCAAGACAAAATAAGAGTGTTCTTGCAAAACAGAATTTGGCAAAATAATCATTTTTACTCGATTGTACTATTTTGGTGATCGTTAGGAGCCAAACTCGAAATTCAATTAATTGCACAGCCCTACCTTGAATTTATTTGATTGTCTTCGACAATCACTAAAGGATCACTAAACTTTTGCCATGAAAACACCGCTTGTGTGATACATTTATTTTTAGAAATTCTTCATTTTTTTTATTCCTTAATTTTAGTTTTCCTTTTCCATACTTATCCCAATCTGGAAATTACTCAAATCAAAATTCCATGCTTATCAAAACTGCGTAGTAACCCTCAAAATAAGTTTATTTTCACCATTTATCTGTCACAGTCATCGTCTGCACTACATTTCCCAGCATCCCCCTTGACCCACACCTGCACACCATCAGCCATCACCTGATTATCTAATCACCATCACCAGTCTGCACTCAGCACAGCTATCACCAGCACTATTTAGTCACCACATCCACAGCCCTATGGTGTCTGGTCTTGTCCTTATGTGATCACACAAAACTCCAACAGTACCGTACCCATTATGACTTACCTCGAAGATTCCTCTAAACCGATTATCTGGTTCCTGTTATCTGTAGTCAATCTTCTGCCTGCTGTATCCACAGTCCTCAGCTACAATGAAGAGAGAAGCATCACCATCCAGCTAAGTTCATCCTGTTTAGATTCTTCAATATACACTTACCTATCATCTCTGCTGTTCCACTCCGTGCCTCTGTCCCAATAAACTCGACTTTTGAACTACTTACCTGTCTGCCTCTCTCTGTACCGTGACATTATCCATCTAAGGGTATTTACAGTACAGTACATCACATGCCGATTTCTGTTCGTTCTAAATCAGATACAGATGAAGTGGAACGGTAGGATTACGTTTATTTGAACACATTAGTATGAATGGTTGCTAGGGCTATAGTCAAGTCCAAGACCAGGACTAGTCGAGACTAAGTCAAGACCGAGTACAACTGAGACAGTCAAGACAGAGACAGAAAAAAATAATCCCCTTCAAGACCACGTACTTTACTATCTATTCTAAGATAATCATTTTGCATTATTATTTGTAATGATTAAAAAGCATGTGTGGATATTAAAGTGTGTATATTAGCTGCCTGGTTGTCTTAAAATTCACTACTGGTTTAGAATAGAATATATGAATTAGTGCTGTCAATCGATGAAAAAAAAATTAATCACTTAATCATTCATTTTTTCTCTGATTTAATTGCGATTAATTGCAATCAATTAATCTTTCAGCCCTACTTTCTAACCTCATAAAAAGACTCAAATGCAAAGGTTAACTTTTACGTTCAGGTTGGAACATGCCTACCGCTAGCTAAATGAAAATGATGCCTCTGCGCAGCACACACGCGGAGCCAGGCATAAACCAGGTGACCAATGTCAATGCCCATTCTAGTTGGATTGTGAATTAAACCAATATCGTTACCCATTTTCTGAACCACTGCGCTCCATCACTGGTTTTGTTTTGAAGGAGAAAAACATATATTGCTGGACTCAGGCGAGATCAATGACAAGTCCGAGTGCAAATACCAATCAGTCCGAGACAATAGAAAAACGTCTCGAGTCTGAGTACTACAGCACTAACTGTTGCATATGAATTTGTCTTACCAGTCTGTGTGCGTCTCTTTACCAATAGATGCTGTGGGTTTAAATTACTTCAAAACAGAAGTGCATATGCTATAACTTTCAGTTTCTAAGCAATTTTGTTGATAAATTGCAGGACAGCGTTGACAATAAGTTCTCAATGGTTCTGTGTGCGACTGTTCTTGCGATATGTATGTAATGTGCGAGCTTCTGTTTGTACGTGTGTTTAAGCTACGAGGAAGCAGGAAAGTTTGTTTTAAGTCAATTTCAAAACTCAGATAGCCTGTGGGGGGTTGGAGGGACAGTTCAGTGCGTTATCGTGTGTGCAGGGCAATAGGTGTTAATGTTCCGTCTTTCATATGGAGAGTGTCGGATAGCCAGCCTGATGAGCAGGCAAAGGCAAAATTATTTTAAGGATAAATCTCTCGATGTGACCAAATGTAGGCCCCAAAACTTATTAAATTATAAATATTGTAGTTTATTTATTGTAGCATATTTAAAGTTTTTTTCACACAAAATTTAAACCTAAGTGTTCAATCCAGTTGTTTCAACTGGTTTTGTAGAGTTTTAGAATGTTTGAGCAGGGTGTATGATTGTCAACAATCTGGCATTATCTAAACATGAACTGTTGACGACGCGTTCATGCCAAGAAACGAATCGGAGTGATCAGCAGATACAGAGCTCTTTAATTCGCGATCAACCTCGTTTTATTGTAAGGTGAATTCAACAAGGCATGCTGTGTCTTTGAAGCAACAAAGGCTAAATAATTGGTTACAGTATTTTTTTCGCGATTTGTATGGATGACACGCAGCGACATATATACAGTATTATCAGCTGTATGATGTGTTTTTACCCTGAAATGTTTAATTTCGAGAGAGACCCGGCGCGCGCAGTGAGGGAGACTAAATAAACTTGCTAAAAAGAGATCCAGCACGAGAGAGAGGCAAAGAAAAACGCATGCTTTTAATTTGTTGCTTTGGGCTATTTTTGTTTTGTACTGTTTTAATTGTTTAATTTAGCTGCAATTTCTTTGGCAATACAAATTTAATATTTATATGTATTGCACAGAAAGAATATTCTGTGTTTCTTATTTTGCATCGCAAAGGAAATAAACTAAACTCGATGCAGCGGTTTTAAATTAAAAAAAAGAAACTGTCCCGACACTTTATTTAAACCTTGAAATGTTCGATGGGGTTTCAAACTTAAGTAATTTTAGTGTTTTTTTTACACGATAATTTAGCAGACTAAGACAAGCTTCTTCATTTTCTGACGCAATCGGCTGACAATCTTCCTTTATCAGTTTTGTTGTCTGTGCAGCGGCTCTACAAGAATGTAGCAAATTTATGTTGTAATTTGCCATTGCTAATTAAACAAAACGCTTGACTTTAAATAAATAAACAGTCAATAAACTCGCTAATAAACAGTTAAGCATCAAGAACGGTAAAACATTAACGCTGTTGGCCAACATCGGTTAGCTGGATGTATGCTACAATGAGCTCCGAGAGGCTCATGTCATTGCGTTGACCACTGAGCTACCGTCTGAATGCTGCAAAGCCTTATTGATGTAGCCTAATATGTTTCTATTGCAATGTTTTAAGTTTTCATTATTTATTCAATTTAATTTCAGTAATTTCAGTATTGTGATTATGAATTATTTTAACTACGTTTCACTTGAATTCATCTGCTACCAGCTTTCAATCGCTCTGAATGAGCCGCAGCACGGCGGCAGATATTACGCAATAGAGAGAAAAAAAACGAGTAAACGGACACTTTTCAAAGTCTGTGATTGTAGCGCCTCTTAGCGGTAAAAGGCTGCAAATACACCCCAAGTTTTACCGCCGCGGCAGAACTGCGGTGGTAAAAGTATTATTCTGGTTGTCCACCTACTGTACAAG
Organism: Gila orcuttii; assembly: GCA_026230005.1. Classification (NCBI taxonomy): domain Eukaryota; kingdom Metazoa; phylum Chordata; class Actinopteri; order Cypriniformes; family Leuciscidae; genus Gila; species Gila orcuttii. The sequence goes on along the minus strand of JAPDVR010000005.1, from coordinate 23,561,203 downwards.
CTGAACGCAACTGTTCCAGGGCTGAGGGTACCAGAGGCAGTGGATATCTGTACTTAACTGTAGAGGCATTCAGAATGCGATAATCTATGCATGGGCGGAGTCCTCCATCCTTTTTCCCAACGAAGAAAAAGCTTGAGGCGGCAGGGGACGTAGATGGCTGAATGTATCCTTGAAGTAAAGCCTCCTCCACGTACTCCTCCATGGCCTTCTGCTCGGGGATGGACAAAGGATATATCTTTCCATGTGGTAGAGTGGCCCCAGGCAGCAGGTCAATTGCACAGTCCCATGGCCGATGAGGTAGAAGAGTGGTGGCGAGATGTTTGCTAAATACGTCTTGGAATGCCCAATATTCCGGTGGGATTTCGTGAGAGGATTATGCGGCTGGACTTTCTACTGAAGTTGAACCCAGGAAAACAGGAACAGCAGGCTTGGAAGGCCCCGAAAGACCCTTCATGACAGGGCGAAGACAATGTTCCTTGCAGTAATCACTCCAGTGACGCAGTAATCACTCCAGTGACGTACTTCCCCATTAGTCCAGCAGATGTCAGGCGAGTGTTGATTGAGCCATGGGCGTCCCAAGACGATGTCTGCAGTGGAGCCCTCCAGTACCATTAGCGAACATTCCTCCTGATGAAGACAGCCGATGGAAAGTTGGAGTTCTGGACTGCAGTAATGAATGCTTCTTCTGCTGAGAGGTTTCCCAAGGAAGGAGTGAATACTCAGAGGCTGACTCAGTCGATGACGATGGGCTTGTAAGCGGTTGAGTAGTGAGGCTGAGATGAAGTTCCCTGCAGCGCCGGAGTCAGAGCTTTCGCTGGAATGGAGTGATTCAAATAGGTGATAAGTACTGGAGTTTGTTTCAGATTGGTAACTGGAAATGGAAGGTCAACAGTACTCACCGCAGTACGGCCGGGACGGATAGGACATTCCATTCGGAAATGTCCCGAAGCTCCGCAGTACATGCAGAGGTTATTGGTGTGACGACGATTACGTTCATCGGCGGTAAGATGTCCAGCATCGATTTCCATGGGTTCTGGTACTGGAGGGCTTACGAGCGTGGAGTGGCGAGAGGAGTGTGGAGGGAAGTTGTTTAAGCAAGCTGTGCGATGAGTACAGAGCGCTGGATGAGTTTCTCAATTCCGATTGAATCCTCGTAGATGGCCAGTTGTAAGCAGATCTCAGGGTTGAGCCCTCGACGATAGGCAGTCATCAACACGATCTCATTCCATCCGCTGTTCGCGGCGATCGTCCGAAACTTCAGAGCATAATCTGCAACTGAGGATTTGCCTTGTCGAAGACAAAACAAATGATCATTAATAGACATGGCATTCGGAGTTTGAGAGAATACAGTGCGAAAATGTTCAATGAAACTGTTGAACGACAGTAAAGCAGGAACATTGGAATCCGAGAGGGCTTGAGCCCAATTCAACGCACGGCCAAAGAGCAGGGAAATTATAAAAGCAACTTTGGCTATTTCAGAAATTAATTGAGTAGTATTTACCTCCATATAAAGCGTGCATTGCAGAAGAAACCCGTTGCACTCCTCCTCGCCTGAGTATGAAGCAGGTTTGGCCTTGGGACTTACTGAGCCAGGTCTGAGGTTCTGAAGGGCGTGACGGAATTCGGTGAAGGTTTCCTGGAGCAGTGTGTGCGGTGCGGAGGCTGCATTGGCAGCAGCGTATGCTGAAGTATCCATAAGCGATTGGGGTGTGGCGGCAGCGTGTGCGGCGACGCCCAGAGGGGTTTCGATGGATACGGCAGCGATCTCAGAAGCCGGGTATACTTGCATCGTGTGTGGTCCGGTCTTCTGTCACACTACTAGAAGGATGAGGACACAAGGAATACGGTTAACAGACTTTATTTATACACCTGTTGCAATATCCGATCTCATAGAAGGCTTCGAGATCCACACAGACTTGAAAACAGGAAATAACTGGAACAGAAATAGTCTCTTGAATACTTTGAACTCAGAAGTAGACTTGGTGATAAATCAGGGCTTGAAGGCAGACACGAAAGTACTTAGAACTTGAATGCTGATATGTGTATACTTGGATGGAAATACCGATCCGAAGACACATGAACTGAGAGCAGACTTGAATAAACTTCCAACTTGAATGCAGAGAAGAGATACGAGATCCGTAGATGCACGGAAGAACTCAGAGAATCTGACTGGAGAATCCTGAAGCACTGCCGCACACAATGGCTGCTTGGAAATACACACAGGAAAGGGGTTAGTGATAAACTGGAGTATACTTGCTGCGAGCACAAGGGAATCCTGGAACCAGAGAACCATGAGGAACCGGGTGAGTCACACGCGTTGCTAGACGAGACTGGACAGAGAACAATGGAGAGACTGAAGCTTAAATCCTGTGTGCAGCGTGGTAAGTTCGTGATGCAGTGCAGGTGGTGAGTAATCAGTAATCAGGGGATGATAAGCGTGACCAGGTGTGCTGAGTTGATGCTGGTTGGGGTGTGTCGCTAGGTGTATACGTGACAGTTATAGAGTGGTGATAAACAGTAAGTTTAAATAATTTATTTAATTTTTGAAGTTGTAAAAGTGTTTATTCACTGATGTAAGACTGAGTGTTAAATTGTGTAAAGGTATTGCTCATACTCAAAAATGTAACTTCTAATTTCATATCCATGTATTTTTCATGTAACATAAGCAGCCTTATTTGGTCTTCTGTACTGACAAATGTTATAATTATTTGTGTCTTTGTTTTCCAAATTAAGAGGCTGCATCCGTTGTCTATGTTAGCTAGTTTTTGTACAAGCGAGCATAGAACAAGAGAGAGAGAAAGACTCATTTTGATTTGAGAAACAAACTTTATTGATTTAAATCACTGTACACAAGCTTTTCTACTCTAATTTCCCAAATTTTGCAAAATTAATGCTGCGCTGTTTTAAGTGTGCATCCTGTGTCCGGTGTTGTCACTGACTCACATACCGGGCCACACATATTTGACTCAACTTTGTTCATTTGCAATATGTTATTTGTTCACAAACAACAGGCCCAGACAGTTCACAATTAATGTAAATACACGGTCTCACAATGTCATTGCTGTCAACTGCTCTTTCAAATCCTGTAGGAAAATGAACAGTCCTCATAAAGGTCAGTGATATTTTGACAGTACATCCTCAAACCAGCTTCTGCACTGTACAATTTCCAAATTTGCCAACTGCATATAAGTGATGTTGGTCATCAAAACATGAAATCTGTATGAAACACATATAAACAAATGACATAAAATGTGTATAAATCCTATATTACTTTAATTTGACTAGCATATGATTCAATATAAGAACTTTAAATGATTTGTATATGAATATCAGTTATTTTCTACTAATACCTTACTCATTGCATACTTTTGTCATGTAAAACTCATTTAAGACTTTTTACAGTATTCATATATGACGCAAAATCCCCTACAAGTTGTATGTGTGCTATTTAGTATGAAAGTGGCCATAATCGGTCTGATTTTGTGTAGGACATGTATTGAGATGCTTAATATCTTCGTTTTTGTTTATCTGGAGGACATTTTGAGGACATTTTGATTTTTTCACCCTCTCTCCAGGTGCACGTGCAGCACGTCTGGCGCGTCCTCCAGAGCCTTTTAGAGAATCTGCTTTTTGTTAAAGCAGAGAAATGCACTTTCCATGCCCAGTCTGTCACGTTCATTGGTTCGGTCATTTCGGCGGAGGGGATCAGCATGGACCCCGCTAAAGTCCAAGCGGTTTCTAATTGGCCAGTACCCGATTCTCGAATCGTGCTCCAGCGGTTTCTAGGATTCACTAACTTTTATCGTCGCTTCATACGTAATTTTAGCCAGGTACAGGCCCTCTGACAGCACTCACTCCTGTCAAGATTTGATTTGTGTGGTCAGAAGTCAACCAGACCGCTTTTGATCGCCTCAAAGCTCTTTTCTCTTCCGCCCCCATTCTCATTACTCCTGACACCAATGAACAATTCATTGTCGATGTTGATGCGTCAGAGGTGGGTGTGGGGGCGATTCTTTCTCAACGCTCTCCTTCAGACAATAAGGTCCATCCCTGCGCGTATTTTTCTCACCTACTTTCACCCTCTGAACGCAATTACCATGTAGGGAACTGCGAACTGCTGGCCATCCACTTGGCTTTAGGGGAGTGGTGTCACTGGTTCGAGTGAGCGTCCGTTCCGTTCGTAGTTTGGACTGACCATAGAAATTTCGAGTATATTCGCTCTGCCAAGAGATTAAACGCTCGACAAGCTCGCTGGGCACTGTTCTTTGGTCGCTTTGATTTTACCATTTCCTACCGTCCCGGTTCGAAAAACGTTAAACCCGACGCTCTCTCGCGTCAGTTTGGCTCTTCAGAAGTCGCTTCAACCAAGGAGGTTATTCTCCCACAGGGTTGTGTGGTTGGAACGACTGTCTGGGTGGTTGAAAGACTTGTCAAGCGAGCTCTTTCTCACGCTATCGTTCCTCGACGCTGTCCTAAGGATTTACTATTTGTCCCCGTCTCAGCGCGCCCGGCCGTCCTCCAGTGGGGTCATTCGTCTAAATTGGTTGCGCATCCCGGCATTAAGGGTACACTTGCCTCCATCCGTCAGAAGTTCTGGTGGCCCACAAGAAAACGCGATATTCGCCGTTTTGTTGCGTCCTGTACTGTTTGCGCCCAAACCAAGTCCAGTAATTCTCCGCCCGCCGGTCTCCTCAGACCCCTTCCACTTCTGTCTCGTCCCTGGTCTCACAACGCCCGTGATTTTATTACGGGTCTTCCTTAGTCTGGGGGGAATACCGTTATCCTGACGGTCGTCAATCGCTTCTCTAAAGCGGCTCACTTTATTCCGCTCCCTAAGCTCCCCTCCGCCAAGGAGACGGCATAGACTGTGGTAGACCACGTGTTTAAGCTCCATGGACTCCCCTCTGACGTTGTTTCTGATAGGGCACCCCAATTTGCTTCCCAATTCTGGAGGGAATTTTGTAGTCTAATCGGGGCTTCCGCCAGTCTCTCATCGGGCTTTCACCTGCAAACTAACCGAACGGGCCAATCAGACTATTGGTCGCATTTTACGCAGTCTAGCGTTCCGGAATCCCGCATTCTGGTCCGAGCAGCTCCCCTGGGCAGAATATGCACAAAATTCGTTACCATCTTCCGCCACAGGGCTGTCTCCGTTTCACTCTTGCCTGGGATATCAACGTCCTTTATTCCTGTCTCAGGACTCCAAGTCTACCGTTCCCTCGGTTCAGGCATTTATCCAACGCTGCAAGCGCACATGGAAGAGGGTGAGATCTGCTCTTTGTCAATCCAGAACACGCACTCGACGAGCCGCTAACCGACGTCGCGTCAAGAATCCCAAGTATGTTTGCGGTCAAAAGGTGCTTTCCACCCATAATTTGCCTCTCCAATCTGTTTCCCGTAAGTTGGCACCCCGATTTATTGGACCTTTTCGCATCACCAAGGTCCTTAGCCCTGTCGCTATAAGACTAAAATTATCTTTCGGTCTTTGGCGCGTCCATCCTGTCTTTCACGTTTCATGCATCAAGCCCGTTATTCGCATGCCTTCTCGTCCCTCCTCCCCTCCCGTTCTTGTCGAAGGTTCTCCTGTTTACAAGGTCCGGAGATTTTTGGATGTCTGCCCTCGGGGTCGTGGTCACCAGTTCCTGGTCGATTGGGAGGGGTACGGTCCTGATGAGAGAAGTTGGATTCCCTCCTGGGAGGTCCTGGACCGCTCGCTCATCGAGGATTTCTTTCGCACTCACCAGGCTCCACCCTTGGAAGCGCCAGGAGGCGCTCGTCGAGGGAGGGGTACTGTCATGAACCAGGGTTAATCTCTCCTCTTTTCTCTTTCTCTCCTGATTACACACACACACTCACGTCGTACACACTCACACGCTCATTCACTCGCTCTTTCAGCTGTTCCTCATTTCTATCAGCAATTGTACTGATCATCTTCACACCTGTTCTCTCATTTCCTTTGATTATGTTAGCTACTTCTAGTTACCTCTTTTGTGGTATTGGTAAGGTACAGCTTCGTGAGGTCTTACTCTCCCGGTTTTCCTACCGTCTACTGTCTTGTCTGGTACGCTCTGGCTGTGTGTGTGTGTTTACTCTGTGTTCTGGCCAGTTACCCTGCTGCTGAAGGCTGTCTCCGGTCCTGCTGCCTGCGACTCGGCTGCTGCTGTTTATCAACTGTGACCACTCGCTACCTCTTCTACTCAGCCCAGGGAATCCCTGCTGTTTTCATTGCATATCTATTCAAGAGAACTTTTCTGTTTACCACCTTTTGCCCGTTTGGTGGCCCATTGCCTTTGTTTCATTAAAGACTGTTATTTTGTTCTCTCCGTGACAGATAATTGCTGATGACGAGTTGATTGGATATATTATTTGATTGTGCTCCTCCCAAACTTTGTTGATAAAACATAATTTGTGTTTTTCACTTACAGATGACAAGATTGTCAAAATTATCCCGTTCACATGGATCTGCGAAAACGATTACAAACGCTGTATTCTGCTGCCAGGCCAGTAGTTAGCGATGTCACTATAGACTGAACATATAATACGCATGTGCATATGACATCACCTTTTTCTACACAAAATCAAAAATGGTATCGTTTTCAAAAACTTGCATTTTAAAACCCGTTTTCAAAGGTTTTCAGACCCCAAAAATTCCAGTGTTGTGTAAATGAACAGCCAAAGTGCATAAAAAGCTTCAGTTTTTAGTTGAAAATGTATGCCTTTAGGCCCAATCCCAATTCTACCCCTTACCCCTTCGCCTTCCCCTACCCCTAACCCTTCGCCTTCCCCTTGACCCTTGAAACAGGGTGGCAAGGCGTAGGGGTGAAAATATTCCCCTAAGAAATGGGACACCACTACGCCTCTGTTAGACGTCATTATAAGTCGTCGCTAGCGCCTACGTCACAGGAGATGCGCCGATGTTTATCACAACTTCCAAGATGCCGTCGACAGCTGCAGTCATCTCAGTCGCGTGGGTTACAGCTATTTTCTTGCATTTATCTTGTGAAGTTCGGAGAAAACAACGGAGACGACGATATCTTCGACGCCTAAGTTCGCTGGTGGATCAGTTTATGGTATGTATGATGGCTGCAAGACGTTTAGTTGCAATTTTATCGAAAAGTTAGTTAACCACAACTTTGTAACATTAGAAGCTCTAAGTTACATGTAAAATGGTGTTGTATAAACACGTTGGAGGTACAGACCTATGTTTTTATCCATTTATTTATTTACTGTGTTAAATGTTTACAGGGTTTATACGACTTGATAACCACTCAATTGTATGTGATAGCCTATTGCTGTATTTGTTGTGTTTACGACGGCAGGTGTGTTCAAGTCACTTTCGTCTGAGTTTAATTTAAATTTAATACACAAAAAATACAAGCAAGGGTTTTAAACTCTAGTTCTTAAAGAAAATCCCGAGCTTCCCACTCGTATTTACGATATTGTGTGGTGTTCATGTGCGTTCAACTCGTAAATACGATCTTTACGAGATGACTTGAACGCACCAATAGCTTGTGTGCTTGTGTGCTTTGTTTGGCGAAGAGGAGACGTTCAATGTAGTAAAAGTGTTTCCAATGCAGAATAATGATGTGAATTCTTTTTTCAGGCTGGTCGTCCAGTAACGTACTGCAGGTTAAACCATAACGTGCCCATCTTGCGGTTGTGGTTTGATGTGGAGCTGGAGCTGAAGCAGGATTTCCGCCTGAGCAGAAGAGCAATGAATGCTTTGCAGAGGAGAGAACAGAGCAAAGAGAACAGGACCATGGCTGGGGTCATCAGCTGGAAACTTTAACATATGTTTACTGGCTGGCTCATGGACTATCATATCGAGTAGTGTCCAGTGTTTTCAATGTGCCGAAAGCAACAGTCCATCGTGTAATCCACAGAGTGGCACAAAACATATGGGTAAACCTGAAGAAAGCCATCTCTTTCCCACAAGCAGAGGAGCTGCAGGCAGTGGGGCAAGGATTTGTCCAACTATCTAGAACTCCTGCATTTAACAACGTTATTGGTGCAATAGATGGCACCCACATCAGGATCAAACCCCCGCGGCGGCACCAAATAGATTATTTAAACTACAAGGGCTTTTATTCCATCAACATGCAAGCAATATGTGATTCCAGTGGACGATTCCTAGATGTATTTATTGGCTATCCAGGGTCAGTTCACGACACACGCATACTGAAAAACAGTTCATTTTATAGGGCACAACGTTATCCCCCTACAGGGTACATTATTCTAGGTGAGTGGGGTGTCTAAACCCCTGTTTAGACACCCCACTCTGCTTGATCACACCCTACAAAGAGCCAGTGATTGGAGAAGTCCAGGGGCGCTTCAATTACTACCAGTCCAGGGCCCGCAGCATAATTGAAAGGGCTTTTGGTATCATGAAAACAAGGTGGAGGTCTACACTGTTCAGAGCCTTGGAAGTCAAACCAACATTTGCACCCCAGGTCATTGCTTCCTGTGCGTTTTTGCACAATGTGTGTTTGGACAACGGGGACATGCTCAAGCCAGATGACGACATTTCAAGGGAACATTTCGACTTTCAACCTCCTTGTGAAGCCATGGCATTCAACGTAACATCTGGGAATGCTACAAGGGACAGACTGGCTGCCATAGTTTCAGGCATTATGCTAGCCCCATGAAGATGACCCAGATGTGTATATAAATGTTTGTGTGTGTGTATATATATATATATATATATATATATATATATATATATATATATATATATATATATATATATATATAGGCTAATAACTTTTATCTGTGTGTGTTATTAACCTATGTATGTATATATATATATATACATATGTTAATACCATACACAGATAAAAGTTATTAGCCTATATATATATATATATATATATATATATATATATATATATACAAAGTTCTTTATCTTTGCATGTTATTTGCAATAGTGTGTGTGTGTGTGTGTATATATATATATATATATATATATATACACACACATACACAAAGTTCTTTATCTTTGCATGTTATTTGCAATAATGTGTGTGTGTGTATATATATATAGGCTAATAACTTATCTGTGCATGTTATTAACCTATATATATATATATATATATATATATATATATATATATATATATATTAGTTCTTACAAAAAAAAGTATGTTATTTGCAATAAAAATTTTTCAAACATATTGCATGGTGAATTATGTATCTGTTTCAGGTATTTTACTGTTTTGGTACTATTATTGATGCCCAGAAACACCTTTTTTAAGAAACATTTTTATTTTTTGATTAGAAATATATCTAGAAATTAATAATACAGATGAATCCAGAACGGCATATAAAACAAAACATTTGTGCAAAATTGAACAGTATATAAAACATTTGTGCAAAATTGAACGGCATATAAAACATTTGTGCAAAATTTAAATGGAACGGCATATAAAACAAAAAAAACATTTGTGCAAAATTGAACAGCACATGAAAGACAACTACATTTTGTCTATCAATTTTTCAAAGAGACACAAGAACCTCTCAGTCTTGGCCTCACTCTCCTTGTGGCGTTTCTGCTCCTCACGGGACTCCTCAATTAAAAATTCTAAAATTGGATTAGTTTGCCGCTTTCTTTTCCTGGGTGAAGGAGTTAACGGGCTTGGTGTGGCCATGGGGGATGCTGCACTGGGAGAGGCTGTGGCTTCTGTATTTGGCAAAGGTGAGGAGGCTCCTATGGTTTTGGATGCAGTACTGGGCTCAACAATCTCCTAGGAGAACGAGACAATACAGAAGTAATTACAATACAGAAATGGTTAATATATCATGTGTAGTATATCAACAATTAAAACCTTACCATGAGGATTGTTACTGGATCCTCATCATTGAATGATGCAACAACCACAGGAGGGTCCACTAAAGGCCTGGCACCCAGGACCTCGTGCATATCCTCATAGTACTGCCACGTAGCAGCTGTTGCCTCTCCCGCATCTGTCCCTGAACCAGTTTTAGGTGTTTTTAGGTCCTAGAGGAAGATAATATTCATAATTATAATACTCAAAATTATATAATCCTCATAATTACTCCTTTAATTTCACTACGTTTTACATTAGTAATTAAATGAAAGTGACAAATACATATTGTAAGAAATGACAACTTCTCCTGCTAAAATGAGTGTGTTCATTTAACAAGGATAAATATAAAACATGTTGAGAAAATAAATTACTAGTATTGAGATTGTTAAAGATTTTCATAACACCACGTTGCTTACCTTATATTTTCTCTTCAGATTCTCCCACTTCTTGGATGCTTGTTGGCCGTTCAGCTTTCCTTCCAACCCCATTTCTTTTACTAGGGTCCTGTAACATTTAACCAAAATAAACAGTAAGGAATTAGAATTAGAAAGAGCTTTATTGCCACATACAATTAATTTGTTTTGGTGGCAGAAGCTTCCACAGCACAAACAGAATGAGTAACAAGGCATAAGTTAGATAATTAAACGGTATATGTACTGGTACAAATGCAAGGAAATGCAATAAGAAGTATATGTGTGTTAAATAAACAAATGTAGGCCTATAAATAGTGTGTGGTGCAAATTATATCTAACAAGTCAGACGCAAGCACAGTAACGTTTAACAGATTACTCACTCCCAAAGTTGTTTTGCCCTGTATTTGGACTTCAGGAAACGTTGCTCATTTTCAGCTCGAAAGTGAATGATCTTCCGTGTTTCCTCGGGTGTCCCTGTTTGATAAAGACCATACAAGACTGGTTGATCTGACCATGTTGCAAAGAGCGCGAAACTGTAAGCACTGTTGTCGTGTTCACATATAAACAAAAGAAAACAATGCGTTCATAGCAGAAGATGTAACTGTTACGGTAAAATATAAGCCAATTCCCTTAAGCAATTACATTCACCAGTTGTCAGACATGAAAATATGTTGCGGGACTATTGTTAGCAAACTATAGTGATTTTAGCGATTTTTTAACAAACGTTTCTGTGAAGAAACTGACCGTAAATATGAACACAATATTGAATATAACATAAAGCGAATCATTATTTGTCGTTAAAATACTTATTAAAGCCAAAAAGACTTACATTTATGGGTCTCCTTTTTCGCTTGGGCAGCCATTTTGCGTCTGTAGCGGTGACACTTCTCATACCCCTTCGTTTGAAGTGTGGTCCCGAAAAATCTTCCTTTGAAGGGCTATCTGGCCCTTCCCGTTAGCCCTCCCCCTCCAACCAAAAGAGAATTGGGACAGCCCTACCCCTTCACGTGCACGTGCAAAACGGAGGGGAAGGGGAAAGTGAAGGGGTAAGGGGTAGAATTGGGATTGGGCCTTAGTCTTTTGTATTCCTTATGAGAGTTTGCAGTCCTTCTTAAACACAACCAGAAACTGTTGGTTGAAACTTAATTAGCCGTAGTAAGTTGAAAAGGAAAGTTTTGTCTGAGCAAATTAGTCAGTTTTGGGGATTTTTCTAGAATAACATGTACTTATGTCATGCAATAAAGATAAGGAACATGCATTAAAGTAAATATATATATAAAAAAAATTAACTGTATGTAGCCAGTTTTTTTTATTCTTTTCTAATTCTTTCCTTGGAAAAATGCACTTCCACTGCAGCCCCACTAAACAGATCTGTGAATATGCATGTAACCTATTCTTGATGTGGATGTGTTATGACATGGACTGAAGCCATGAAAAATTGAACATGTCTCCCAGAGGTATGCATCTAGTCATATTTAAACTGTGATTTTCTCTCCTCCTTTTCACACTTGAATGCTCAAACATGAGCTTCACCTTTTTTCTCTCTTTATAAATAATTTCCCCATAACTCTAACCCTTTTTTAGTTGACAGATACATGCTTTACACTGATGGGGGTTTTAAAGCAATAATGTGTACTGTCCAATTCCAATTAAAAACAGCTCTTGTTTTTATGCTTTTCCATTTCTTTTCCATTTACTTTATAAGTACAACCATAACTAGTTTTAGTTCAGTAATTATACAGGGCAAAGCAGAGCAGCTGTGGGAATCAGCAGGCTTGAGTTCAGGATCGTATTAATGACACAGTAAGTGTCAGCAGTCACAGAGGCCCCTAACCAGGTCTAAGCACCCTGCCAAGAGGCTGTAGGGAACGCCGCCCATAAGGGGCACATGCCCTCTTTGCTCATTAAGTTGTTATGATTTTTTGCTGACACCTCAATGTCAATATCCCCAGAAGTTCATTAACTGAACCCCTGACTGCCTGACACTTTGTAAATCCCCATCCATAGATGACAGTACTTCACTGAAGGAGATAATTTATATTTAGTAAAAATAATGGTAGTTATGATAACACTTTATTTCGATGTTCTACTTTAATCATTCTACTAACTATAAGTAATTTTGCAACTACATGTCAGCAACCAGACATTAGAGTATTAAGCCCAAAGTATACTTTGAACTGTACTTGGCTAGATGTGAACTTTGAATTGGAACAATACTTGGTCAGCGACTGATGACAGTCCACAAGAACACAAGTACAGACAAGAATGTATATTGAGAAACGGGCTTTGTGTCCGGGGAGATGGTGTGTGTAAAACAGTGCATGTGTGAGTGACTTGAGAGCGCTTGAAAAGAGTCCACAAGGTCTCACTGAACGCGTCTTTCTGTTTATTTTGAAAGGCTTGCTCTTTCAACTGTGTGCGCGACGAAGCAGAACGCAGAAAATTAAGTATATCCAGGCCTTTATTAGACTTGCTAACACTTTCTTTTGATGAAACGCCAACAGACATTTTACTGACTAGAAGTACCTACACAACTTATTCCACTTAACCAAACCCTAACACCTAACCAGTGCTCGAATTTAATCAAGTCTTATGGGGGGTCCCCACCATAAAAGAAATTTCACCATAAAAAATTGTTTTGGGCGGGGGGTTGTTTAGTTGGTTAAATAGTCTCGCAATATACAATTTAAACAAAATATACAATATATTTGATCATAATATGCATATACTATTTATTAAAAACTGTTGATAAAGAAATATATATATATATATATATATATATATATATATATATATATATATATATATATATATATATATATATATATATATATATATGCATACATTTTCAGTCCAATGTTATTTAACAATGAGAGATAAACTACTATTCTTCTTTTAAATTACTTACTAAAGTAATACTGGATTTAGAGGGTGACAAAGCAGAAGATCTAAAAGGTCAACTATGGCAAATGTACCAGGGCATTACATATAAGGCACTTGAAGACCTCTTTACCGGCACACTAGATAATGCCATGGTTTGGTTTCAATTTTTTTTTAAATAAATATACATAATAAAATGAAATATACACTACCGTTCAGAAGTTGAGATCGATTAGATTTTTATGTTTTTTAAAAGTAGCCGAGTCTCTTCTGCTCAAAGTTGCATTGATTTGATTTGATAAAAAAAACAGTAATATTGTGAAATATTGTTACTGTTTTCTATGTGAATATATAGTAAAGTGTAATTTATTCCTGTGATCAAAGCTGAATTGCTAAAATTAGCTTTAGCGGCGCAATCAATCAGTTCTGCAAACGATGTCTAGCGCACAGCGCTCTTTAGATGACGGGTGGAGCGTTTACATTTTAAAGAGACATGGCAAAACCTTTAACAACAAATTTAACATCAATTATTGTAAATAATTAATTCACGAAATTTACCATTTATTGCATGCATTTAATCAGATTTGCCATTATTATTTTTACTAAAATAAAAATATCCGAGGGACCCCCCTAAGTCTATTTTTTACTTCTTATGGGGGGTCCCTAATACCTAATGGGGGGTCCCGGATCCCCCCAGCCCCCCCTCAATTCGAGCACTGCACCTAACCCTAAACTAACATTCTACTACAGTCTACTAATACTCTAAGGCGAGTTAGTTGACATGTAGTTGCAAAGTTACTTATAGTAAGTAGAATGCCTAAAGTGGACCATTGAAATAAAGTGTTACCGTAGTTACTAATGCTAAAAACACTGCTCAGAACATCTTGGAAACCACATTATTTTATATATTGAATGTATAATATAATTTTAGTTAATATTTGTTGGTGTATTATATTGGCATTTGTATAACAACAGACATAAGACTTTTCATAAGTTTATTGGACTTTAAGACAAAATATAAAAGTTTGCATGATTTTTTTTTGATACGTCAGGCTTTTATGAAGTCTGCCAGAAATGCTAATTTTATGCTTATATTTTTAGTCACACTAAACTTTTGCAAATGTGTTAGATGAATAGTTTTATAAAATAAAATAAAATTATTTTGTCATCAACTCTTGTCACCTTGTTCCAAATCTGTATGACTAATCTTTGGGGACATTCACTGCTTGTTTGCAATGCAAGGGTAAATTGAGAACTGTTTGAATAATTACAGCGTTTTCTTTACTAAAGAAACGCTGAGGAGGGGAGACGATTGTCTTAGTCTAGCATTTGTCATTGGGTCATAGCCAGTACTGTCTTAAATGGCCTGTGACTAGCACTTCATCTTTTGTAACATGAGATTTTGGCCAAATGATAGAAAAAACTGAGACTCATATTGTAACAAACTTTATAACCTTTAAGTACATGAAAACGTAATGCGATGCACTTACGTAATCTACTAACGACTCACAAATTAAAGAACACATTCACAGCCCGATAATTTCCATAATGACCAAACCAATCTACCAAGAGCAAGAGCAGTGCAAATTAGCGTCTGTTTTAAGAGAAGCTTTTTTGGACAGTAAATAATGGTGCAAATACCAGTAAATTGATAAGCGCAAACCTTAGTAAATCACCTTGCAGGCTTCATTTTAATACTCTCCTCCCATAAATTGTGTTTGAAAGGGAAACTCCTACAAATGCATATGCAATAAGCTCAGCCCCAATGATAACTGTGTACACGCCTTTTCAGCGCTAGTTTTTCACTGCATGTCTTTAGTAAACCCTGACAATAGTCTTTTAATGCCAAACGAGGGATTGAGCTGGCGCAAGCTGTTAATAAATCTGGCCCTAAATGTCTAATTTATATGAGCTTTATGCGAATATGTCAGCACAAGCAATGTCAACATTTTAGTTAACCTCACATGAGGTGATTCAGACAGGGAATTCATGAACTGAGTCCCCATGGTACTCAGAGCACAACCTAATAGAGACGTAGCACAATTTATCGTAATGTTTTCATAAGGTCATCTTGCAACACAAACAGGAGACAATGCTATTTACTCATGGAAGCCATCGATTCCCTATGCACTGTGCCAGTGTTTACAGAAGCGCTAGTCATTTATTTCTCAGGTCAGAGGGAAAAAAATGAACATTCAAAACAAGCAATGTTATCCAGCGTTGGACTAATATCGACATTATAATTACAGTCCTTCATCGAATTCTCGCTAATGACCTATTAAAATCATGAATAACTTGTTTCTCCTCTTAATGGATCATTAGGTGATCAATGCACATGTATTATTAAAATTGGCAAACCTTCGTTTCAGTCCATTGGCACTTTTCCTGATACGGCTGTCTTGTGTCACCTCTGTTCTCTCACAAGGACGTTTCGAGGAGATGAAATGCCCATGGCCTCAGCTTGCTCACCTTGTCCCATTAACATCGCCAACGAGTGCACCAGGTATTGTAAACTTGACAAATATTACTCACAGGTCCTGCATGTTGAGTTCTGATTCATGGTCTCTGTCAAAAAGGAATGTGCTGAAGAATTCACGTCACTCACTCTGCCATCCCTTGAAAAATGAAACCGGCAGTTCAGTTTTTCACACTCCATAACATGATTCAAAATGTCCCAGCTCCCTCCACAAGCCAAAGTGCAAAATTCAGAATTGGCTTCCAGTCTGTCTGTCTGTTATTCTATCCATCGTCTTTTGTTCTACCAGTGTTATTTTTATATCATTTATGTACTATTATTATTACTACATGAATGTACTATATCGTCGCTGCCCGATGAAACTCACGTATGTCCAAAACGGTTACTTTTCAGGAAGTGAAAAAAACACAGTAATTCAAAAGCAGTTGAAGGTAGCGGTGTCATACTTGGTACAGCATATTTAAATGTAACCATAGTCTTGCCAGTGTAATGATATAATCCACATTTGACCAAAATCGAGTTTAAATGGACATACGTGCATATTTTACAGTAACGGTGGTCGATACGCGTTCCATATTGACAGATGAATAGGCTACTCTCAGTTTATTAAATAGCCTACGTCTCAGTTTATTAAATACGCTCAGTTTATTAAATGTCTCTTGCAAACTATGAAGGGACAATGAATCAATACACTCATTGCTGAACCCAGGGCCGGCGCGTGCTATGTAGCCTACAAAAAAATACAGCCATCTCTGTTTTTTTCTTTTAAACAAAAAAACAAGCTGCACCCTTTTTTTTACATTTCATCTTTCATTCCGAAATTAACGAAAAAGTACACCGACCCAACATGTATTAGCCTTTTTACCAGTAACGTTATCAATCTAAATTAATCTTGTTTTTCTTTATTTAAATTTCGTTTTTTTTTTCTTTATTTAATTTTCGTTTTTTCTTTATTTAAAATTCGTTATTCTATATTTAAATCTATCCTTTACTGTGTCAGTAATTTATTAGTCAGAAAAATATTAGACTACCTTAAAAGTAGACTATTAAGTTAACAGACCCGTGCGTTAACACCTCCACAATAAACAGTGACAATTACTTCGTCTAGACCATTTACCGGTAAATAACAGTTGTGAATATATTGCGAATATATAATAAACTTGAACAGTTGTCAAAAACAAACATTTGCTGATACTTTACCTCACAGAGTTATTCGGCTATACAATGCTGAGCTTCCAGAGACGCTTAGACCTGCGAGATGCCTCAGGGCGGGAGATACGCGGCGTGATTGACAGCTTTGACACCAAATGGATATACGTGAAAATCAGATGACATGATTTCACATCTTTTCATTGGTCATTTAGACATGTGAAGCATACTGTATACGGAAATGAACCTGGACATTCTATCCGTCGAAAAATCTCAAAATCGGTAAAATGGACATACGCGGTTTTCATCGGACAGCGACGATATGTTATAGTAGTTATTGCATAGTAGTACATGGTGATACATTGATTTAATACTTTTAGTACTTCAACTGTTTATTCAGTTAGATTCACTTTCATGGACTTTTAGTTTGTTTGTCTTCAGTCACGTTTCTTTTGTTCTTATTTCAAGCCACTCATCAGTAACCATATACATTCATTCATCACAGCTGTTCGCCATTTAGTTCATGACCATGTGTATTTCAATTTGTCACCTTCACTCAGTGTTTGTCCGGTCTCGTTTAAGTTATGCACTGTGTAGGTTGTGTTTCTTTTTTTTTTTTTTTTTTTTACCTGTTCCTGGAATCTCCTATGAAGCTTATTATAGTAATATTTACCTTCATCTTTGTGAGTTTGCCACAACCCCATGCTGACAATCAATCTATCTAGACTATGTCTATCGATCTATTTTTCTAACATTATTAGGGGCCAAGCACCGAAGGTGCGGGCACCTATTGCATCGTTTCCGGTTCTTATTAGGGGCCAAGCACTGAAGGTTTGGGCACCTATTGTATCTGTTCCGGTTCTAATTCTTCTTCTTCTTCCGATTCTTCTTCTTCTTCCGACTGGGCGTCTATGGCAGCCCATAGAACCGCTTGCGGGAAAGTTATGAAATTTGGCACACTGATAGAGGACAGTCTGACCTGTCACCATAGCAAATTTGGAGTCTCTAAATCAATCTCACTAGCGCCACCAACTGTCCAAAGTTTCACTCATGTTTATGCTAATAACTTTTGAACCATAATGGGTAGAAACAAAATTTGCCCCTCTGATTCCTGAGCTCATGACGATTCGATTGCACTGTAGGGTATCTGGCTAAATCATGGGTCGTTCATCTGAACACATATGAATGCACATTCCTTCTGAAATCACAAAGGAGGCAAATTATGCATTAGGCTCCGGTCAGTCTGCAAGAGACGATTCGGGGGACATGTTGTTATGTTCGTCCGATTGCCCAGGTCCTATGGAGGGATCTGTGAGTGTATAAGTAAGTGTAGCGTCTGGACCAATCACACACACACAGATTGTGGGTTTTGCCTAGTGAATATCCTGTTACAATAGATAAGGATTTTTACGACCTCTAAAAGGGAATTCCTGAGAGATGTGACACTCACTTAATTCTCCCGAGGAGGAGAAATAAACCCTGTTAATCTTATATATATATATATATATATATATATATATATATATATAAAAAAAACACTTGAGAAATGTATAAACGTATCTAATTTTCACATCTCATGATTTTCCTTCGGATGTTGTTTTGGCCTTTGTTTTCTTGTAAACTCTAATGGGTTAATGTTTTATACTCTGCATACAAATACAGGTCCTTCTCAAAAAATTAGCATATTGTGATAAAGTTCATTATTTTCCAAAATGTAATGATAAAAATTAAACTTTCATATATTTTATATTCATTGCACACCAACTGAAATATTTCAGGTCTTTTATTGTTTTAATACTGATGATTTTGGCATACAGCTCATGAAAACCCAAAATTCATATCTCAAAAAATTTGCATATCATGAAAAGGTTCTCTAAACGAGCTATTAACCTAATCATCTCAATCAACTAAATAACTCTAAACACCTGCAAAAGATTCCTGAGGCTTTTAAAAACTCCCAGCCTGTTTCATTACTCAAAACCGCAATCATGGGTAAGACTGCCGACCTGACTGCTGTCCAGAAGGCCATCATTGACACCCTCAAGCAAGAGGGTAAGACACAGTAAGACATTTCTGAACAAATAGGCTGTTCCCAGAGTGCTGTATCAAGGCACCTCAGTGGGAAGTCTGTGGGAAGGAAAAAGTGTGGCGAAAAACGCTGCACAACGAGAAGAGGTGACCGGACCCTGAGGAAGATTGTGGAGAAGGACCGATTCCAGACCTTGGGGGACCTGCGAAAGCAGTGGACTGAGTCTGGAGTAGAAACATCCAGAGCCACCGTGCACAGGCGTGTGCAGGAAATGGGCTACAGGTGCCGCATTCCCCAGGTCAAGCCACTTTTGAACCAGAAACGGCGGCAGAAGCGCCTGACCTGGGCTACAGAGAAGCAGCACTGGAGTACCCACAGTCAGTGATGGTCTGGGGTGCCATGTCAGCTGCTGGTGTTTGTCCACTGTGTTTTATCAAGGGCAGGGTCAATGCAGCTAGCTATCAGGAGATTTTGGAGCACTTCATGCTTCCATCTGCTGAAAAGCTTTATGGAGATGAAAATTTCATTTTTCAGCACGACCTGGCACCTGCTCACAGTGCCAAAACCACTGGTAAATGGTTTACTGACCATGGTATTACTGTGCTCAATTGGCCTGCCAACTCTCTTGACCTGAACCCCATAGAGAATCTGTGGGATATTGTGAAGAGAAAGTTGAGAGACGCAAGACCCAACACTCTGGATGAGTTTAAGGCCGCTATCGAAGCATGGGCCTCCATGACACCTCAGCAGTGCCACAGGCTGATTGCCTCCATGCCACGCCGCAATTTCTTTCTGTGTCTTACCCTCTTGCTTAAGGGTGTCAATGATGGCCTTCTGGACAGCAGTCAGGTCGGCAGTCTTACCCATGATTGCGGTTTTGAGTAATGAAACAGGCTGGGAGTTTTTAAAAGCCTCAGGAATCTTTTGCAGGTGTTTAGAGTTAATTAGTTGATTCAGATGATTAGGTTAATAGCTCGTTTAGAGAACCTTTTCATGATATGCTAATTTTTTTAGATGGGTTTTCATGAGCTGTATGCCAAAATCATCAGTATTAAAACAATAAAAGACCTGAAATATTTCAGTTGGTGTGCAATGAATCTAAAATATATAAAAGTTTAATTTTTATCATTACATTATGGAAAATAATGAACTTTATCACAATATGCTAATTTTTTGAGAAGGACCTGTATGTGAAGCATATTTGGTCTCTATAGATTCCAATCTTCGTTCCCCATTTGTTAATTTACATTACATTTTGTTAACTTTGTGACACATGGGTATTATAAGAATCTTGAAGATTCTTTCTCTTAAACACCCAATGAAATTACAGATTCAAATGTGCTGTCTGAACACAAAGAGTCATAAAATCTCCCTCCAAAGGGACCACTTCGGATTGGCTCACATACCCCCAGAGGGCGTGACATCTTCACCCTTTTAAATGACTGATCTCTCTCATTCACTCTCTCTTACTTCGCGCATCACCATGTAACTGCTTCGTGTCCCCCTCCGGGGATCTTTTCCTTTGTTTCTTTAAGTTTTTATTTTCCATTTTCGAATTCTCCTTTGTTCATTTCCACCGACGAGTGAAATGAACTTAGCCTGAATCATCAACCAGCAACTTCACCTCAAACGGACATTCAAAATCGCCGCGCTTGGCTCACTCTGGAAGAACGAGTGAACAAGTGACGCCCCCAGGACCGAGACACACGCCTTCTTCATATCAGCCACACAAAAGAGCTATATATATATGTGCAAGTATTTCGTTTACTAAGCTTTCATAGCAGTAAGATTTGTTTACCCCCGTTTAGGGTGATGTTGATTTCTTGTGGTCTCTCAGAGGGTTTTGTCCAGGTGAATTTTGCAAAACTGTGATCCTTACGGATCTCTCTCTTACCCTTCTCCTCTCTTCGCATCATCATGTAACTGCTCCGCGTGATCCCCCTCCGGGGATCTTTTCTTTTGTTTGTTTAAGTTTTATTTTTCCTTTCTACTTTGTTCATTTCAGCCTGAATCGTTTCTTTGGTAATTTTACGTCCGAGACCTTTAAACCTTCGTTCGAAAGGGCACGCTCCGGACCCATCCGCAGGCCACTTGACTCTTCCACGGAACACATCCACATGCCTTCGAAGCAGCCACACAACGAGCCAGTGCAAGTATATATACTCGTATCGAGTGTTCAGACCATTAAGATGTGTTTCTCCATGTTGTTTCTCAAAGGTTTTAAGGTCTGTAATTTGCCACTGATCCTTCCAGATTATCTCTCTCTCTCTCTCATTCTCTCTCTCTCTTTATTGATGCATTCTCTTTCATTGACTTTGCCATTATTGTGTTTGTAAATACATTTATTGTAACGTTAGTAACTGTATACGTAGTTCCCTTTCGAGGGAACTCAACACTGCGTCGAGAATCGACACTTTGGGGACGCTCCCTTAGCGTGCGCCTCTGAAGTAAGAATGAAACTAATCCAATCCTGATTGGTGTTGCGTCGTGACGTAACATGTGACGGCATAACCGGATGCATAAAAGTGACGCTGACACACACACACATCAGCTTTAGTTCTTCAGCAAGCACTCTCTGTGAAACTGTCTGTCTTATTTGGTGTTGTTTGTCTGTGCAAAGCTCTGTATTATGGCGAGTGAACAATACACTAAGTGTGTGCACCCCTACCCAAGATAATATATATGCCATGGGTGGGGACACGCATCAGCTATGTGTGTGTGTATTGTTTAGGGGTGCAGCACGCACTGTCAGCTCTCGAGAGGGCTGCCTGTGCACACTGTGAAGCATTTCCTATTAGAGTGCTGAGCTCCCGCTTGGCTATATTATTTCCTGATGATGGCCAGGCTCGCGATCCCCGCGGTTCGGGTCCCGCGTCCATTGAGGCGGCGCGACGGCTTAGATCGTGGAGATCGCAGAAGGATCTTGCGGATGAGAACGAGACTGCTGAGGCACCTTTTCTCTCATCATCCGCAGATTCTGCGGAATCTTTCGCGATGCGGCTTCTTCTGCCCGTGACGAGTGCCCAGTGCTCGAGCTATCTGTTTATAAGGAAGTAGATGTGTTCCCCTACCATGACAGGGAGTCCGGGTTTTACAGCCGGTACTTTATAGTTCCAAAGAAGGATGGCGGACTGAGGCCAATTTTAGATCTAGGGCTTTTGAATCGTTCTTTGAGGAGATTCAGGTTCAAAATGCTTACTATTCCCTTTATCGTGAGCCATATCAGATCCGAGGACTGGTTTGTCACGATGGATCTAAAAGACGCTTATTTCATGTCTCCATCCTTCCATGTCACAGGAGGTTCCTGAGGTTGCTTTCGGGGGCGAAGCATACCAATATCGGGTTCTTCCGTTCGGCCTAGCACTCTCTCCCCGCACGTTCACAAAGTGTATGGATGCGGCTCTGGCTCCACTGAGGCTTCAGGGCATCCGTATACTGAATTACTTCGACGACTGGCTCATATTGGCCCAGTCTCGAGAAATGGCAGTTCGGCATCGAGATGTCGTCCTTGGCCACATTCAGAACCGGGGGTTGAGGCTCAACACTAAGAAAAATGTGTTGGACCCAGCTCAGAAGACTACTCTTCTGGGCGTGGTATAGAATTCGGTTACGATGCGGGCACGTATGTCTCCCGCTCGTATCGAATCCATCCTGGCCATGGTGTCCGGGATAAAGCTAGGCCAGGCCATCACTGTAAAGCAATTTCAAAGACTGCTGGGCCTCATAACAGCGGCATCCAACATAATTCCTTTGGGCCTGTTTCACATGAGGCCCCTTCAGTGGTGGCTTAAAGCCAAGGGTTTTTTCCCCAAGGGGAATCCGTTCCGTATAATAAAGGTTACGCGCAGATGCCTTCGTTCCCTATTAATATGGAAGAAACCTTGGTTCTTGTCCCAAGGGCTAGTGGTAGGGGCGTCATGTCGCCGGGAAACTGTTTCGACAGACGCTTCCCTCGCTGGCTGGGGCGCGGTCTCGGACGGCCGCTTTGCCAGGGGTCTGTGGCAGGACCATCATCAATCTTGGCATATAAATTGCCTAGAGATGTTGGCTGTGTTCAGGGCTCTGAGGAGCTTCCTCACAGACATCAAAGGTTACCACGTCTCAGTGGTAGCTTATCTAAACCGACAAAGGACACTCAGATCGCGCCCTCTATCCAGATTGGCGTATCAGAGCATTTTATGGCCCCAAGGGAAAATAATATCTATAAGAGCAATATATGTCCCGGGGGTTCTGAATCAGGGAGCAGACATCCTGTCTAGGCAGGGGCTGAGGCCCGGGGAATGGAGACTCCATCCAGAGGTGGTGGAGTTCATATGGCAGAGGTTTGGACCAGTGGAAGTGGATCTGTTTGCGTCTCGAGGGACTTCCATCCCACTGTCCACTTTGGTTCTCCCTCACTCATCCAGCCCAGCTGGGGTTGGATGCCATGGTACAGGCCTGGCCGAGGCTTCGCCTGTACGCTTTTCCCCCGATCGCTCTGCTCCCGGGAGTCCTGGAGAGGGTCCGTCAGGAGGGCATCAGTCTTCTTCTGATAGCCCTGTTTTGGCCAGCCCGAGTATGGTTTTCAGACTTAATTTCACTCCTGATAGCTCCACCATTGCAGATTCCTCTGAGGAGGGGTCTGTTGTCTCAGGCAGAGGGCACTATATTCCATCCTCATCCAGAGCTGTGGAGATTGTGGGTCTGGCCTCTGAGGGGGCTCAGTACCTAGATGCTGGTCTATCATCTGGGGTGGTCGAAACCATACTTATCTCTGGGGCTCCGTCTACTAGGAGATTATATGGCCTCAAGTGGAATATTTGTCTACTTGGTGTAGAGAACTTGAGTTAGACCCAGTTAAATGCCCAATGGCTTCAGTTCTGGAGTTTCTTCAAGATCGTTTCTCTGCGAATCTCTCCCCATCCACACGTAGGGTGTACATAGCTGCCATTGCGGCGTTCCATGCACCACTAAATGTTGGGCCTTTAGGGAGGCACCAACTGGTCATACTATTTCTCCATGGTATTGGATGATGAGACCGACAGTCAGGTCCAGGGTTCCTTCCTGGGACCTGGCGTTGGTTCTCGAAGGGCTATCCCTGGCTCCCTTCGAATACCTCCAGTCGGCTTCGCCTAGGACCTCACGTTCAAGATAGCCTTTCTCTTAGCTATTTCTTTAAAGAGACTGGGAGATCTCCAAGCCCTGGCATTATCGCCAGCTTGCTTGGGGTGTGCCCCCGGCGGAGTTAAGGCCATCCTGCATCCGAGACCCAGCTATGTGCCTTAAGTACAATTTATCATGGCTAGGTCCATGGTCCTGCAAGTATTCATCCTCCACCTCATGTGTCGGCAGAAAAGGAGAGGTTCCTTGCTCTGCCAGTCAGAGTTCCGAGTATTACCTTGAGAGGTCCTCTTCTTGGAGGAGGTCGGACCTACTGTAATGTGTTTTGGATCACCTATTAGGGGCTCCCGGTTATACAAACCTTAAGTAGGCCTACAAGGTGCGGAATTTCCCTTCACCTTTGGCCGTTAGGGCTCATTCTACTAGAGGCATGGCGTCCTCTAGGGCCCTCCTTTCGGGAGTTCCCATCAAGGAGATCTGTGAGGCAGCCGGTTGGGCTACCCCACACACTTTTGTTAGGTTCTATAGTCTGCACCTCCCTAGTACGCTTGGCGCACACGTGCTCTCGTCCTAGCTGAGTGCCTGAATCAGTTTCACTCCTGGGCAGGCCTGTTTTTCAGTGCGTGGCCTAGTGGGCATTCGTTCCCCAAAGTGTCGATTCTCGACGCAGTGTTGAGTTCCCTCGAAAGGGAACGTCTCGGGTTATGACTATAACCCTTGTTCCCTGAGAAGGGAACGAGACACTGCGTCGTCCTGCCACGCCCCTCGAGGCCTTAGAGCATCTTGCTTCATCGCGGAGCTGATGTGTGTGTGTGTCAGCGTCACTTTTATGCATCCGGTTATGCCGTCACATGTTACGTCACGACGCAACACCAATCAGGATTGGATTAGTTTCATTCTTACTTCAGAGGCGCACGCTAAGGGAGCGTCCCCAAAGTGTCGATTCTCGACGCAGTGTCTCGTTCCCTTCTCAGGGAACAAGGGTTATAGTCATAACCCGAGACGTTTTCCTTTATTAAGTGCATTATATTCATGTATTGATTCTGTCTCTGCTCATACAAGTCCCTTTAATGTATACGATCCAAAGCTACGTGCTTTACAAATTTATTGATAGCCTACTTAAATAATCATTATAGAACAGGAAAGCTGTTTCTTCTGGCCAGGGGAACAGCTTCTCCTGAAAGTCTATAAAGTAGGATAATTTTGTGAGGTTTGATTAAGATCGAATGATCAGGTTTTTGCTGGACAAAAAGATGATTCGATCATAAATTAATCCCCTTAAAGATTATACCGACGATCGATCTATGATAGACATAATTGATATATTAAATATTTAATTATAATCCGTTTTGATTAAGTATTGATATACAATTGAGCTAATTTTAACCTGTCTGTAAAATATAGTCTACATATGCAATTAATTATAATCCTTTGTGGTTAATTGCCTAAGTACATATATGAATGCAGATGCAGGGAAATATTATCCCTTTTTGGGAGATTTAACATGTATGATTATCTGGGTCAAACCCGTATGAAAGATTATTAATTGAAAAATTACTAATTTTTGAATACATATCCCCAAAGCCTGACCCAGGTTCCTTACAGCACCCTATGACGTCATTTTCCGTCATGAAAATTTGTCCGCCATTTTGAATTCTCCGAAAAACCTACTTTTTCGAACTCCTCATAGGCCGATGCTCCGATTTCCACGAAAATTGATCCAGATCATCTCCAGACCATGCCGACAAAAACTTATGGAATTCATATCGATTTGTCGAACCGTTCTCGAAAACCACGCTAACAAATTTTTAAGTAGCGCTTGCGAAAGCAAACGTAAGGCTGTATCTCCGCAACGCTTTATCGTATTAAGACCAAACTTGATACGTCATCACAAGCATGACCTGAGGCTACATGCTGTGTTTCGGTGCAGCGCCAACTACTAGTCCGGAGATACAAAAAATAGCTATTTTTGCTTATAACTTCTGAACGGTTTGTCCAAAAATCATAAAAGCAGTATCGTTAGATTCAGGATGTCATGCTGAGTCGACCGATATCCAAATTTTCCATATTGACCAATTTAGCCGTTGGCCATTTTGAATTTTGTACCAAAATGCTGTATTTTTTGAATGCATGAAGATATCGCTACGAAACTCAGTATGGGTCTTCAGTACGATGCCCTGAAGGAGCGTGAGAAATTTTGAACCAGCGCCACCTAGTGGTAAAATTAAATTTTCAAATGCTTATAACGCTGGGTGTGGTTGACTGATTTTCACAGGAGTCATCTCCTTGGGTTCCTGAATCCTTGTCGAGTCCAACGATGCCCCACATGCTAGGTTTTGCCTTACGGTTTGTGTAGCGTTGTGATTTAGTGCTTAAAAACGATTTGCCAATATCCTCGAAACCATTAGACCGATCGAGACGAAACCACCATCAGAAGTTTGCAAACATAGGTCGTTGGCCCTATTCTAATGCCCAAATGTCAAAATATTAATAGTAAATGGCATACAAATGCAAACAAAGTCAGATCTGGGTCGTTTTTTATGTGTTTAAACATATAAATGTATAACTCCAAAAGTAAATTAGATATTTTTACCAAATTTAACACACACATGTATGGGCTCACTCTGAAGACACATGAAAAAATGTGGGAATTGTGCCACTTGTTGGTGCTATAATAGAACAAAACAAGAAATTCCCATTGACTTCAATACAGTACTGTGATTAAAATGCTATACTTAACGAATGCATTGGTGTAACATTACGAAACTCAGTATGTGCCATCAGCAGCATGTCCTGAAGGTACTCAAAAGATTTTGAGAAAGCGCCACCTTTTGGTGAAAAGTTATAATTAAATTTACAAAAATGCTAATAACTTTTGAATTAATTTGCCTATTGTAATGACAGGTCTTAATAGATTCCTTGGGTTATGCCGAACACATAGATACCAATTCTGCCATAGTCAGCCAAACTTCCTGTCCGCCATCTTGATTTTCATACAAAACATACTTTTTCAAACTCCTCCTAGACCGTTTGTCCAATTTTCACCAAAATTGAATCGTATCATCTCCAGACCATGCCTACTAAAAGTTATGGATTTTGTGACGATAGACGAAACTGTTTTCGTATACCACAGCATCAAAGTTGACACATGCTGCCAAAATGACTATTCAGGATTTATCTCTGCAATGCCTTGACATTTTGAAACCAAACTTTGTATGTGTCATTGTCACCTCACTCTGACCACATCGATTTCGTAACTGCGCCACCTATTGGTCGAAAGTGATAATCCATTAAATAATATTTTTAGTTAATCTATATGATTTTTCAGCCATTTTGCCTAAATTTATCTTTGAAAGTGTTTAATTGCTCCTTGCTGCAGTTGGTCTGACACTCCCAGCCATGTTGGCATGTCTTGTCATCTTCTTTGCGCTTGGCCCCGGTAATGGCTGCTCGTTTAGCATTATTTCTATACTATTATAGTTTATATTAATATTTTGAATTAGCTGTTATTTTTCAGTTTTCCTTTTAATTTTAGTTTAAGTAATTTTGATAAGTATTTTTTTATTTCTGTTTTAATTTGAGTAATTTTAGCACTTTTTTTCAGTCATTAGCAACATTTCTAATTTTCATTTGTTTTGTTTTTTTTCGCCTAAGATTTATTTGATTTAATTTTTTTCAATTATTATTTTTAAAAAATAGATTTAATTGTTAATAACAGTGTTATTTATCTATATATCAATAAGTTGTTCATTATATTGTTCCGTCTCGTTTTTTTTTTTTTTTGGTTGCCAGCTTTTCTTTGATTTAGTTAAAACAGAATCAAAATTAATTGAAATTCAAAGCAATTCATTTAAATATTATATTTCCCTACTTTCTAATTCAAATAACAATTAAACATCCTATTTGATACCCTAACTCAAATTAAATTCAAAACCAGTTTAAAAGGCATTCTCAATTGATTTTTGAGTGTACCCTGCTCCCAGCATCATTGGAATATTAACCTGAGAGAGATCTCTGACTGACTTATGCCTAGGTTTTCTGGAGCCAAGGAGCAAAATAAGATGTGATCTGACCAGATTTGGTCACATGTTAAAAATGTTGCCACGTGACAGGTGGAGAGCAGGGAGACTTAGCAGCATCCTTTGACTTCGGTAACAGACAGGTGTTGAGTTTAGCCTGAAGAGAAGCATCAAGTGCTTTCAGATTCAGCTCAGAACAGATGTCAACAGGCTGATGGTTCATCTTAGAGCTTTATGAGAGAATTAGGTGGTTTTCGTTCAGCTGTGAGTGAGGCCAGATGCCACCGTGAGGGAAATTAAAGAGGGGTTTGGAACTGTTCAAGAGTTGCGTTTGAAGAATTGTTTGTCTGTGTCGGCCATACAACTTTTCAAGTTTGATCCAGTCAGTAATTCCACAGTGATAGCAGAATTGGTCAAGGTTTCCTCTGGCAGAGCCACAGACAGATTGAAAGATTGAATCCATTCAGTGGTGCGAATCAAAGGTCAATGGGGTCAGCGGGGGTGCTACATGAGGTTTACCTCACAGATCTCACTGCCATTTCTCTCCCCTGCTATGGTGTGACACTTTTTGTCTTTTTACCTGTAAGAAGCAGCTGTCAGCAGAGCTTGAAAACACATTTTGGGTCTCAAAACTAGTAAATAATGTCCACGCAAGATGAGCAGATAGAGTTAAGCAGACAGGCCACGGAACAGTGGCTGAAATACGGGCTGTTTCCCCTGATAAAGTCTGTCCCATATCAGCACCGAAGATAAATCACAGGCAGCCATGGCCTGCTCACGAGCCACACAAAAAGCTTCTCGCTCACGTATATTAACTATCCGCTAAATGTTCGAGATAACAAACAGATCTCCACACACACACACAAGCAGGTACACATAGACACACCGCAAAGTTTTGGTAACTTGTTGATTCAGCAAAAGTGGCAGGGCTTTTAAGAGCAGACGTCTCATTCTTGTTATTTAACCAATCCATACACTCTCCTTACAAAAGAGATGCCGGCAAGATAAAGATGCCCAATATTGCCATTCAAGAGCAGACCTGGATAATACATCATCCCAGAAACCCATTTTCAGGTGCTGGGTAAATCTACAGGGGTTCTTGTCACTGTTTGGTGGGCCGCAGTTGTGTGGAAGAAAACATGACAAAGAATGCAAGAGAAGGCAAGTAGAGTCCTTTCCTCCATCAGGGGCCATCGGTGCCCGCAAATCCGACTTAACTGACTTACGCACAGTCTTTTGTGACCAAAAACAACACAGTCACAGGTGTTGTTTTTGAAGGTTTCTTTACTGAAGAATCAAAGAAGAAAGCACTTTAGTAAAGCTAATAATTTGCTTTTTTTACGGGGCAAATCACTAAGAATTAATTATAAGACCATTGCTTTAATTATTATAAAATTAATTATTATTGCATTATCTGTACTGTATCTTTATCTGTGGCAATGACAAAATAATCTGTTTCTGTATCTGTAATTGAATAGAATCAGATGTGGGGCTTAAAATAGAAATTAGCACATTTTTAGATGTAACGCTATTCCATTTTTTAGTTTCCATAATGCAAATATGCTTATATATAATATAATACATAAAATATTAATAATAAAAATATGCATTCTTTTTTTATTTAAAATCTTAGCTAAAAAGAAAAAAATGAGTAATGTCTAGGTTAAGGTCTGAGAGCAGGGAACGAGACACTGCGTCAATTGACGCTAAGGGGAACACCTCAGGCGTGACGGTAATCCTATTGACCGGCGACAGCCCATGAATAATTAACTTCCGACCTTGAAGTATATAAGGGCGCCCTGCAAACATGATAATCACCTTTTCGTCTGAAGGGACTGTTTGGTAGGCAGGCCCCGAGGCATGGCGAAAAGACGCAGTGTCTCTTTCCATGTTCTCAGTGAACAGAGGCTACAGTTGTAACCTAGACGTTCCCTTTCGAAAGGGAACTCGTACTGCGTTGAATGACGCTAAGGGGAACGATATACTAATGCCACCATGCTAAGGGGAGTGCATACCCATTGGCAGTGACAACTGTCAAAACCAGCAAATTCAATTGAAATGTCAGAAACACTCACCCTCAGGTCACGCTGGGCTGTCAGTGATAGCATTCCCTACGGTCATAGCCCATGCTATACGTTCCACAGGAAAACCTCCATAAACATTGTTTAATGAAAGACCTACCTGGGCCTGCTCAAGGGCCTAGGACCACAGCTTAAAATTTAGAAGGGTTCCCTTCTAGGGAATGTGGCTAGGGAACCCAAAGGAGCCCCAGCCAATCACTATTCAGGGGAACATACTCACCCGAAATGCCACCAGGAAAGCCTGAGCTGGTGTCACTTACATTGGACATTTCAGTCTGGCCAAATTCCTGTCTGTCCGAAGACAGAGCCTCTGGACACTTGCCTTTAGATAAGGCATCCATCCCGAGGGACTGCGAAGCTGACAGTGAATGGCCCAGATCTGAAAACCAAAATGAAGTGAAGGTTAGAACTTTCCGCTCGACCCGAGCCATAATGGTGCAAGCTAGGATAATACAGAACTGAATATGAAGTACTCAGACCTACCCTGTATCACAGGGGAATACTACCACCTAACCCTGAGATTTAACAGGGTGCAGGCCCGCCAGCGGCTCTAGAGGTGACAGAATTTTATCTGCGCCCAACCTAGGGGAGTGGGGCTTCCTTGTAAGCCAACCAGCTACAACCCGACGCTCGAGCAGTAGCTCAGCGAGGTGAGTGGTGTCTATTTTGGCAGCCCAAATCCATATGCTAGTTCTGCACGAGGCCTAACCCAGGGTCTTTATAAATCATGCCTTTGCACCAAGCTGCATTACTCTTCTCGCCCCAGAATGCAGAAAAGGGGGCGGGCCTTGGCCTAAGGACTCCCATTGGAGGAGGCTGTCATATGTGACCCCACCTGTGAACCCCCGGCTAAAGTCGCAGAATCTAATTATGAGTAAAAGAACGTCAAAGTAGTCATAGCCATAAAAATCACAAAAATAGGTCATGTGTGTTTATTGCTGTAAATGATAGATTATACCAAGGGTTTTGAGATGTAATACTCACATTTTCATTTATAACAGGATAAATACTAAAATTAATGATTTTATTTACACTACGTTATACTTTTGCACAAAAAAAAAAAAATACCGGACGTGGGCTTCCTATACATTTCAATCGTCTCTGGGTTTATTTTTCGGCGCAACAACACCTGCTGATTCTTATATCATTCAGTTCAGGAACTTCTTTTCTACTTATTTCTATTAGAAAGAGTGAACAGACCTTAATATCAATCCGCACGAGCGGCAATCAAGTCAACGCCATGAAAAAAAAATGCGACTTAAGCCGGGTTCAGATGTCTGAGGAGATTCGTTTCGTGTCATCGCCAAACATTTAAGAACAGCTTATTTGTTTTGTAGCTCAGTATTCTGCCAATAATATTAATCTTATTTTAAGGACATTTTAGGCCTGCTAAGTGTCAATAATATAATTCGTTTGCTGGATGATAATTTACTGTGTTGTTTTGACATCTGACATGGCAGCACCGAAGCATGAGCAGGAACCTAAAATAGCTGATTGCTAACAGCTTGTTAGATATTAATCTCGGTGGAATTGCCCCAAATTATGATTTAACCGGTTTTATAGCGGATTATTTTCTGGAGGATGATGGTGATGATGAACAGGACACATTCTTTGACAAAACTGACGAGGAATTTGACAGTAAGTTTTTGTCATTATTTTTTTTAAATGCTGAATATGTAACATAGGCCTAATGTCAGTGTTCAGCCAATGTAATGCTGACACAGAATTCATCCTGTGATGCAAAAATAGTGGATTTAAATGTTTATTACATTTGTTGATTGGGATTGAGTCAATTTAAATTAATTACGTTTATGACATGATGTTTATTTGTTTGATTACACTCTGAATTGAAGCCATGGTCATATCCATACCTGTTTCTTGTCCCTATGCCCTCCCCTCAATTAATCAGATCCAGTCTGATATTTTCATATAAAATGCTTCATTATCCATTTTAAATGTGGATTTAAAATGGATAACCCCCCTCCCCCTGAATGTTTAGGTCTCCATTTAGGTCTCTTGCTTTGAATTGAAACAATTCTCCTTGTTTTTTTAGGCAGTGACCAACATGATGATGAGGACGAGCCAGTTTTGGTGATTGAACCCCAAGCTATTAGTCTGATATTATATTTTCACTGATATTTAATTTTACTAATAAAGTTATACAAATCATTCAACTGAATTGACATGGCAATTTGTTGCTACAATCAAGCTCTTCTGGTACACCCATTTGTTTCAATGTTTTTATGCTTTTAGCTTTTTGGACATGCGCATCATAATAAATAGGCCTGTTTTACAAAACTTTAAGAATTTTCCCATAAATGTGTCATATATCACTAAAAAGGGGAGAATCTCAGCTTTAATGTGGTATATGGCACATATGGAGGATAATGATGGATCAAATGTGTTGCCGTTTTAAAAATAAGCTTTTTTTTAAATTGGCATTTCTCAACAACATGATTTTCTGAGCCCGATATTCAGCAAATCTTTGACATAGCCTTACTCAGTCAATATTAAAGATATCAAGGTTATATTTTCACAGAATGTTCTTTACATTGTGTAGGATGATTTTATGTAGAAAACAGTGAATCACAAAAAAATGATTTTAGCTGGATTTTCACAGGCAGGGTCACATAGGGATGGTGAAGGGCCAGAGGCAAAAATTCTTTAGCAGCACGCCACCACTATCCCTAGCATAGCCTAGTCCAGCTACAGAGGTGGCCCTTGTGAGGGCCAGCCTGTAAGCATAAATCTACCTGAGGGCTCGGAGGAGCCACAGCCTTACGAGAATTTTTTTTTTCGCTCAACCTACTGAAAACTCAAACAGAGCTAAAGGGGGCGATGTTCTCAGGACAAAACATGTCAGATGGTCCTGTGGGCAGGACATAAGATCTATCTGAAGCTCCAGCGTCAGTCTATACTCCAAAACAAAAAACTTTTTTTTTTGTTGAGAGAGACCAACTACTCTACCCTGAGGTGGCTAATAGCCCAAGTGCTAACACAGGTGTGAGTAGAAAAAACAAGTAGTAGCATAAACATTCCCATTCTCCTTTATAGAATGACGTTATGCCACTTGTTCATGAATTCCCTGTCTGAATCACCTCATGTGAGGTTAACTAAAATGTTGACATTGCTTGTGCTGACATATTCGCATAAAGCTTATATAAATTATGGCACTCTCCGCTGATAACATATTTCATATGAATGAGCAGCGCCCTCAAATGCTCTCACCATGAGAGGAAGCCTAAGCTATAAACATAGTTTTACAACTAGAATGAGTGGTGGCACACCTCGCTTTATCTGACATATGACATCAAGGGAAGCCATCACATACTCACAAAAGAAGCCCATACAACTGGTGCTTCTCTCTTTCGTTCTAGCCACCTAACAGGGGAACTTCAGGGCCCTAATACCAAAACAATTTACCTTACCTTACGACATTGACATTGACATGATCCCATAACTCTATACAGGAAATCAGGTCTGTAGAGAGATACATTCATACACACATCAGCTCACCTGCGGCGTGCGAAGTGAAGACTCACCGCACAGTTCTTTGTGAATATGGGGTCTACCGCCTTTCACATACCTGAAAGAGGTGCTGTCACTAACCAAGCCAAGGCGGGCCATCAGAACATTGTTCTCATCATGGGCCCAACCTCAGGCCTGATGTAAGAAGCGCCTGGGAGTCGGAGAAGAGGGGAGAGGGCTGCGATATAATCACGCCCTCAGGGAAGGATCACCTCCCTCAGATCCCTCTACTTGCGGGAGTTTCGCCCTTCTCTGTGACCTACTCCTCCACGGAGGGGGCGCACTAGAGGCGACACTGGTTCTCTGGCCATGTCTACTGTCCTTGGACCGTGAGGGGCCAGGTCCTTATGCTTGCCTGGGCGTGGATGCGGATCTCAGCGATATGCAGGTCCTAAATGCCGCTGAGTGCACCTTCGCCTCTCTGAACTTTCCAACCACCGCCTCCACAGAGGTGCCAAAAAGTTCAGTGGGTGAAACCGGCGAATCGAGGAGAAAGCCCTTCTCTTTCTCCCCGATGTCGGCCAGGTTTAACCACAAATGTCTCTCTTTGGCCACCATCGCCGCCATCGACCAGCCAATCGCGGCAGCGGTTTGCTTAGTGGCCTGGAGAGCAAGATCAGTGGTGCAGCTCAGCAACCGCCTCAGGGGACATCCCTGCCCCCTGGTTGAGATCCCCCAGCAGATCGGCCTGGTATGCCTGCAACACCGCCATGGTGTGCAGGGCAGCAGCGGCCTGACCCGCTGCTGTGTATGCTCTGCCATTCAAACAGGATGTTGCTTTCATTGGTTTGGATGGCAGGGTTGGAGCTCTCAGTGTCGATGCCCGCCCAGACTCAAGATATTTTGCGAACGTCTCGTCGATGGGCGGCATCGACACATACCCATGTTCCCCTATTCCCTCAACATCACCGAAACTAGCCCGCTGATGTTGGTGGATACTGGCCGAATATGGGTTCTTCCATGCCCTCATGATCTCCGTATGGAGATCAGGAAGGAATGGAAGGCTCACCTGAGCTGGTGGCTTATGGCCGGGGAGAAACCGATCGTCAAGCCTTCTGCGAGCAACCTCTCCCCTAATATTCAGGCCTTGGCAGCGCGATCCATCACATCCACCAGTTCTGCGTACATGGGGCAGAGTGGCTGAAGGGGTTCAGAATCTATCTGAATATCACCACCCTCATCAGCCATCTCCTGCTCATCCTGAAGAGCAATCGCTGGGCTAGGCGGAGACGAGAAATCCTCCACCTGCAGCTCACGTTCGCCAGCCACTGAGCCATCTGAGAGGGTTATCCCCCTCTCAAGGCGATCGGCGAGCTCCATCTGGGAACCTCATGATGCGCGTCGCGTCGCACCGCTCTGTCTCACCATGAGCAGGACTCGAACCACGAGGTCCAGACGCTGAACCCTCTTCGCTCGAGAAGAGGGCCAGACGAAAGTGGAGCGTTCTCAAGGGAAAACGCTCACAGTTTGCACAGGCAGCTCCCTCAAGAACTGCCTGTGCGTGCTCTTCTCCTAAACAAAAAACGCATAGCTTGTGTATGTCACCCGGCGCCAGATTTCTTGGGCATGGGTCCGCACACTTCTGGAAGCTTTGCTTCCAGAAGTGTGCATAAAAGTTTTTCTGTAATAAAAGTTTTTCTGTAATAAAAGTTTTTCTTTTATTACAATTCTCAAGCACTTTACAGACAGAACAGTCCCTGAAGACGAAAATATTATTATCATGTTTGCAAGGTGCCCTTATATACTTCCAGGTTGCACGTTAATGATTCATGGGCTGTCGCCGGTCAATAGGATTACCGTGATTTGATTGTGATTTCATACACCTGTCACGCCTGAGGCGTTCCCCTTCCCTTTCGAAAGTGAACGAACCAAGATATGCTGTTGTTGTTGTTGCAAGCTGTCTGGTCTGGTGCGCCAGCTGGTGGTTGCCTGTGTTGCATAGCATGTTCGTTATTTTGGGGGTGGTGCAATGAAGGAAGTGGTGTGCTTGCTTGGGTGTTGATTTCAAATATCAACAGTATTTCTCAGAAATTGCTTACTGAACCATTAAACTTTTGAACTCTAATGTAACAAATTGAACTCTTTGTTGATTATTTTATGACATACTTTGTGCTAAAGTCTCAAAGTTTTTCATTTAATTCCCCTGAGAGAGTCAATTCTTGTTTTTGCACTTGTGTTTTATTAGGACATACTACATAACAGTTTCCTTGAGGTAAAAGGCTTTGGGTCAGTGTTGTTGAGATTCTCTCGGTTTCATATAGTGAGAAAGTTTCGGTTTCTCAGTGTCAGATCATTTGTTTGGTGAAAAAGCAGTATTCTACCAATCGTGTTGTTGTCTGTCCCTGGGCAACAGGGAGGAAGGAAGATTGACAGTTACACTGCCATATAGGAATAAAGAGGCAAGGAAAAGTGCTATGAGGTTTATTCCTCTTCTCAGATGGCCTCACACACACTCAAACACATGTGTCATACCTGACTAAATAACACAGAGGAGAGAGCCAAAGACTGAGGTGAAGGTCACTGACTGTAATAAGACAGCACTTCTCAATAACGACCTTCACAAACTTCAATTTCTACTAGAATGAGATTGGGCAGGATGTAGCGAACCAAGCAACAGGGCTGGCGCTCATTCAGGCTGGACGCTGACGTCTTCATTCTATAGAAGTTGGTCATGACCCAGACCTCCTACGACATCCTTGTGCCCTTTGATAGAGCAGACGGATACAAGTAGATTTTTTATTGATGTTTGAAGCATTGCTCTCAAGAGTGAGGACAGATAGCTTACAGATATTGTTTTGTCTAATTGCAGTTTTACCGTGCTGTTTTTAAATGAATACACTTGACATTCCTTGACATGCCATACTTTTACACAATAATGATTCATTCTTCTTCAATTTTCATTCCAGATATCTAAGTCTATGGTCTGTTAAGCTGCCAATCTGTGCTTGTGTGTGCTAAGAATGTCTTAAATGCTTCCATCATAACATTTAAATGCAGCTTTTAAAGTCAAAATTGTTTTGTTGCTTTAGAACTTGTCTGTTAATTTCAAGGTCATCTATATGTAGCAGGTTGAAGTGTACCAGTGTTGGTTATTGGCCAGTGTCATATAAAAACATTGAACCTATCAGCAGTTAGATGTCATAGTATAAAATAGGGGGGTTTTGCCATTTGGGATGCGTTGTCACCCGTACCGCCCCTTTCCGGAAGTTGCTACTTCGGAATGAGATTGTATCAGGAGTGCCGTCTCTGCGTTGTGCTGCTGTGCATGGGCTGTCCCTGGCTTTGAGGTTGGTGCGTTTGCGACGATGATTTTCTTGTTAATGGGATGTTTGTTTATTATCTCGAGTTATTGTGTAGCTCATCAACGAACAAACTGCATGTTATGATCGGCGACCACGTAGAGTACCACGTTGTGGATATCTCTCGGTATGTACAAGAGGCATTCGCGTGGTTTGTTTTCTTTTTTTTATTGGTTTATTAGTAATTCTTCTGTTTTATGTTCGACAGGTTGAGTGACACAATCAAGTGTTTCATCTGTTTTTCGGGACGAGATGCGCGTCTTTTTGTAACGCACTGCTGTCTTGCCTGGGCTTATTCTGGTCGTTGTCTTGTGGAGTGAAGTCTGGGTGTGTTTTAAAACAGCGGGCCGGCACGATTGCTCGCCGCGGAGTGAGAGAGAAAGGGAAGCGTGGCTGTTTTCTGGCTGGCTTGCCGTCGAGTGTGCGGCGATCGTGGCCCTGTTTTTTTTGTCTTTTCTTTTTATCTTTTTTTTTTGTTTTCTGTTTTGTTGCGAAATATGATTGGATATTTCTCTTTTTTTGTGTTTGTTTGTTTTGTTTATTCTTTACTGAGTATTGTATGTAATGTCAATTATTTTGTAGGTCTAAACTTGTTTTGAGTTACAAGGGGAGATTGAATTAAAGATTGTCTTTGTAATTCCTTTGTTTTATGTTTGTGAACAGTTTATTATTTTGTTGCTTTATTTGAGGCTGGTTAGTACCAGCTGTTTAGGAGTATTTGTGGGGAGAGTGTATCGGGGAGGGGTAATTGGCTACTATTTACAGGTGTTCATCTTGAGTGGCGTGCTTCTTGGAATTGACCTCACCAGAGTGGGTGTGTGAGGGTATTAAGTGTGGAGTGTGTGAATTGGGGGTTACAGTAGGCCATTCCCCTCCTTTAAAGCTGCATTTGGTTTGTTTGTAGTTAATTATATATTTGTCTAAAGCGTTTCTTTTGTTTGGTTTCTTTTTGACCTGTGAATAGTGTGCCCTTGATTTTAATGTATTGATGGGTTTTTAACTTTTTTTTGTATTTGAATAAAGCTACCCCATCTTTTGTATTCCCTGGCCTATGTCTCTCTGCTCACCCAGATTTGGTAACGAACCTGTGCGCCCCCCTATTCTGGGGCTGGTAGTTCCCGGTATACACCGGGTGGCGTAGTCGAATATTAGTATAAGTATTGGTGCGTCTTACAGTTCTGTCAAGTACCTGACGCCCCTGGCCACATATATTTCATTCATTCATTCAAATATAAAGTCCAGTTTTTTCAATTTAGAATTCACATTTTCATGTTGGTACTTAGTTCTGAATGTTTAGAATGATAGGTGAGACAAAGTATTCTGAAACATTGATAAGCATTTAAAAAAACTATTTCACTGTCTTTGGGAGTTTCTTTTAGCAGTTCTGCCCTATTGACTTTTTTTTTCTTTTGTCCTATTGAGTATTTGTCTGTTCTCTCCGCCTTTTTTATTTAGTACTGCAGTGAATAATTTAAAATGCTCTTTTTCAAGTAATACATTTCAATGAAGCTCTCATTTTATGTTATCGAGTTATAAAAAAAGTCAATCCCGTGTCCAGGGAGCTTTAATTCTACCGCATTGCAGGCATGAAGGAAATGAACAGGTTTTTATTAAGAAAATAACCACCTGATCCTTAATGACCCAGTTAGGGATGACTGGCCATGGAAAGAAAAAAAAAAGTTGGAATGAAAATAACTCTTCAGATGAGACCCTGAGAAATAGACCCTGGAATATTATGCACCATATGAAGACGAAGGGAAATGTATGCTCTATTTGACAGAAGCATTGAGGTCCTCATAGGAATTGATGTTTATTGGCTTCTCTTACTGTAAATCACGGTGGTCCACAGAGAAATTTGGTTAATAGCACAGTCAACGTTGTTAATATGTTGCCCGCTAGATGCAGACTGCAAAATGCTTATGATATGTTCCAGTGGAACTGTAAACACATAAACACTCCCATGATATTCAAGATGGCTGCTGCGTGAGTGAACGTATCTCAAGCTCAAGTCTGTTTGTCCATGGTGTAGTAGCTTTTTAAGTGATCCGTTATGCTGATCCACATGATTGTGACCTGATTTGCATATAAATAAGTCTAGCATTTAACAAAGTTGCTCTAGACAGTCAAGAGATTTATTTTGTGACATATATGCGTCATTGCCACAATGGAGGAGTGGCACATTTCATTACAAACTTTGTGGGACACCATCCAACAGATTAAGACTGATATGCTGACACGCTTTGATGCAAAAGTGGATCCCATTCAAAGTAATCTGAGCAGCATTCAGAATTCTTTAACTACTTTGGGAGAACAAGTTAATTTGCTAGAGCAGCGTGTAGGAGCTAATGAGGACAATGTACAGGAGTTTGTGGCTCGGGTTCAGCAACTCGAGAAGTGCAATTCTTACCTTGTGGATAAAGTTGATGACTTGGAGAACAGGAGCCGACGCTGTAACCTCTCCTTCATGGGAGTGTATGAGTCCGCTGAACGCGGTGATATCGTCGGTTTCATGTCTCGGCTGATCCCACAACTCCTGGGACGAAGCAATTTCTCCACTACACCGAACATTGAGAGGGCCCATCGCTCTTCGTCTGTCCGACAAAGCGACAGAGCCAGTCCCAGGTCCATCATGATCACACTGCTTAACTTCCAGGATAAGGTAAAAATCCTTCGCCTTGCTAGGGAAAAAAAGAAGCTGGAATATAACGAGAGTCGCATCTTCATCTATCCAGACTTCAGTGCCGATCTGACAAGGAGACGCCGGAATTTTGATCCTGTCAAGCGCAAGCTCTGTGAACTCAATATGAAGTACTTTCTCCGGTATCCTTGTACGCTGTGTTATTGTTGATGGCAAACAGCAGCGTTTTAGCTGCCACAAAGACGCTGAAGCTGCCTTCATGTCCACTTCAACTTCTCCAATGTAATAAGTAAGTTAAAACGAGCATTTTTTTTATTATTAATATATATATATATATATATTTTTTTTTTTTTCTCCCTTTATAATATATGACGATGTGGCTGCAATGTTTCTTGAGGTGTTGTTGACACTCTTATTGTGTTGTAGTTAGATGTAGTTAGATGTTGTTAGATGCAACAGGTGATTGCTCAGTTGTTGTTTGTTTACATCCTGCTGTCACAAGCTGCGTCATGTTTTTCCTTGTGTGGCAGAGCCTCCTAGCGTATGATTACTACTTACCCCTACCGACTTACTTTAAATGCTGCCTGTGAATTACTTTTTTTTTAAATTACTTTTTACTTTTGGATCCAACTACTGTTAAACTTATGTTTGAGCAGTGACACTAGTAACACTTTCTGAATGAATGATGCTAAATGTAGCGAATTAGCTCTATGAAATATTAATAACCAATCATAACTTGTTATAATTGATTATGAATATTTGTGTCAGTTGCACAACTTGATGTAGCTACATTAACATTACAACCAATTACTCAGTTCATTCTGTGAACCCTCAATATTGGTTATTAATTAATTAATAGAAATGTACATTTCCGGGGCATGGGAAATGTTTTTTTCTTACTAAGTACTACTAAGAGCAAGTAGTTAAGATCAATATGATTATTGACTTCCAGATATGAGCTTGAGACACGGACAACTTTACGTGTGACATGAACAAGACTTTATTAACTAGACTAAACATTTAAACTACTCTAACATATACATACATGCATACAGTTTACCATGGGAAAGAGAGCTGAAGAAGAATACAGGAAAGCAAGAAGTTATAGCATTGTTTGAAATTCAGCAGATCAACAGCCTTGAGCAAAAAAAAGAGAGAGATAAGAGAAGCCCAGAGCGTGAAGAGCAAAAAAGGTCAAGAGAGACAAGAAAGACAGAGAGCGAGAGCTGATCTTGATCAGTGAGTTTTAAAAGGGTGAAGATGTCACACCCTCTGGGGGTGTGTGAGCCAATAAGAAGTTGTTCCTTTGGAGGGAGATTTTATGACTCTTAATGTTCTTTTATGTGTTCAGGCAGCATATTTGAATCTGTAATTTCATTGGGTGTTTAAGAAAAGAATCTTCAAGATTCTTATAATATCCACGCATCACAAAGTTAGCAAAATGTATTGTAAATTAACAAATGGGGAACAAAGATTGGAGTTTATAGAGACCAAATATGCCACACATATTTGTATGCAAAGTCTGAAACATTAACCCATTAGATTTTACAAGAAAACATAGGCCAAAACAACATCAGAAGGAAAATCATGAGATGTGAAAATTAGATACATGTTTATACATTTCTCAAGTGGTTATATATATAGAATATATAGGATTAACAGGGTTTATTTCTCCTTCTCAGGAGAATTAAGTGAGTGTCACATCTCTCAGGAATTTCCTTTTTGAGGTCGTAAAAATCCTTATCTATGTAACAGGACCCCGAGTTCTGCCAGTGGTGTTAGCTTCATTGGGATGTTAGTTTTGGGGGAAGTTACACTGATCTTTGTTGAGAGAGTGAGTTTGCCGGACT
The DNA here is from genome assembly GCA_026230005.1 of Gila orcuttii. Lineage (NCBI taxonomy): Eukaryota > Metazoa > Chordata > Actinopteri > Cypriniformes > Leuciscidae > Gila > Gila orcuttii. Next base: position 23,519,917 of record JAPDVR010000005.1, on the reverse strand, counting down.
ATTCATTAGATAAAGTGAATAATTTGTGTGTGTGTGATTGGTCCAGACGCTACATAAATGATTAAAAATTGTGCATTTAAATATTAGGAGTCTTATCCCTAAAATTGACTTACTTTGTGCATGGGTTGTATTATATAAACCTAACATTATTACTCTTTCTGAAACATGGCTTAACAGTAATATATCAGATAATGAAATTAATCTTCCAAATTATACCCTATATAGATCTGATAGGTGCTCCAGAGGTGGAGGTGTGGCTACATATGTTTCCTCTGAGTTCATATCTGAGTTAACTATGCCCACTGTTGAGCCTCCACATTTTGAAAGTATTTTTTGTTAAGATAATTATTCATGCAAATAAATGTATAATTACCGGGAGCATATAGACCACCCTCTTCGCCAGCATAAACCTTTGATTGCCTGATATCCACTATCAACTCCATTTCCTGTAAAAATGAAATTATCTTGCTTGGGGATTTTAACAAAAACTGGTTAGATAAATCATCTGATAAAGTAAAAAAAATACTTAGTAGTTTAAATCTCACACAGCTAATTAGGGAGCCTACTCGAATCACCCCTACAACTCAATCCCTGCTTGACTGGATACTCGTCTCACACCCAGTTAGATTCCTAAGGGTAGGTGTTATGTCTGCCTGCTTTAGCGATCACTCAATAGTCTATTGTGCATGGAAAATCAAACTACCTAAATCACCAACAAGACTTATCAAAGTCAGATTTCAGATTTATTTATTAATGATCTGATTGCTATAAACTGGGACAGATACCAACTTATACCTAATGTACAAGATGCATGGGATTTCTTTTACACTGAATTTATGGATGTTTTGGACAAACATGCTCCTTTGAAAACTGTTATGGTCAATGGTAAACATCTCCCTTGGATTGACCCTGAACTTATTAGTCTCTTTAAGCAGAGGAATAAAGCATGGTCAATATTCCGCCATACAAGGGCCAATGCTGATTGAGAAGTATACAGAAAACTGAGAAATATGAGCAAGACTAAAACCCGTAATGCAAAATCCAACTACTATAAGGATAGTCTTAGTAGTGATATTAAAGATCCAAAACAATTCTGGAAGAAAATTAAAACCATTACCAATACATCAGATAAACATCAATTAATCATTTGATTGATTAATTAAATATCAGTCAAATATGAGTTGCTAATACAATACTACATGATTCCCTATCTATTGCTATTAATATTGCTCCTCAGTCACCAATCAAGGCCTTGTTGTTCGTTACTTCATTGTATTCATATTAAACTGCCGAAGCGCTCATATGAAACAATCGTGTCAAATTAGTGGTATAAATTCTAGCCTAGCTAACTAGTAGGCTAATTTGCCATTGTCTGGGAAAGAACGGTGCTATTTGATTTGTGAAAGAGTCACTCACATGCAACGTCATGTGCCTAAGCGAGAGAGGTGCAAACTTTCAGCACAGCTCGTCCGCTGCTCCGGCCGATCTGTGTTGTTGATTGGCATTGCGTCCGGAACGCGAGCAGGTGTTCCTATCTAGTTTTTCTGACAACAGCACCAATCTCACAGACCCTCGTGTAAACAAGCGACGGTTGTAGCCAATAGCTCCCTCAATCCTAACTTACACGCATAACTTACAAGTAAAACCCTCTACCTTGAGTGATAGTTTTAGCACCGCCTAAAAACCTTAGACACTTTAGAGCGTAAAGTGTAACCTTAAACCAAAGACTATAGATTTTGCGTGATTTGAACTGAGTGATTTGAACACGAGTAATGAGAGTCAAAGCTCTTCGAGGCTTTGAATCAAAGGAGTCAACTGCGTCACAAATGATTCTTTGTTTGAAGCGCCCTCGCTGGCGACCCCTGCTGGTCAAAACAGTGGAAGTGTAGCGGAAACTCAAATCAACGGAACACTTTTTACAAACCTAATCGCAAAGGTTTTATCAAAAGGTGTAATCAGGTAATGGCAATCCGCGATAATGGCAATACCTAATATCGTTTAATATGAGGTGTCTTTCAAGGCACAATATCCTAGTAAACTGTAGGGCTCGTTTTATGAAAGCTTGACTTGAAAGGCAATCAGACCCTTTATCAAATGCGTCATTAAATGTGTACGAATCTATAAAGTGATACAAGATCACATAGAGACCAGATACACACTGGTTCACGAACCGTTGAAATTTAAAACAATTTCGAAACAGCTATGACGCGTAAAATCACGTGACTTTAGCAGTGATACCCACTCCGAATGATTCACCCTGGTGTCAGAGCTTCACGAAGCACGTCTCATAAGAGGGTTAAACCACTCTCTTCTCTCTCTCTTTCTCTCGCTTGACCCCTTCCTCTTGGTTTCACTTTCAGATTGAAACCCAGATACTGTGGTTCCCTTTCGTTGTCACTCCGAGTTACGCCGGATGACGACGAATGGGGTTTCGCTTAGAAAGCCTATCAACTTCGAGTATTACAAAACGAGCCAATGGCAAAGAAATGCCATGGGTCTGCGGAATTTGCATGACGTAACTCCGCCCCACCTCGTGGGTATAAAAGGAGGAAGTCCGCAACAGCAGTTTATGTTTTCGCTTCGGAGCCAAGTGTATTCTTCTCTCCACAAGCCAACTCTGAATTATCAGCTTCACGAACGAGTGCCTCGAGTGTTGGTGTGACGGCGATCTCCGGCGAGTGCGTGCTTCCTGCTTATCTCTGCAGTGGTTCATCAGAGAGCGCGTGCTTCCCCGGGTGCTTCAACACTTGAGTTTTCTCTCTAAAAGAGCGCACGCGGCACGTCTTTTTAAAGACGGCTCGCCCGTGCATTTAAAAAAAAAAAAAAACAAAAAAACAATGGTTGCGGCAGCTTGGTATCGGACTCTGATGGGCACAAGCGTTGTCTGGTATGTTTGGGCTTGATCATACTAGAGCAGCGCTCGTGGATGACTCATGTTCTCTCTGTGGGAACATGATCATCGCGTCATATAGGTCGAGACTCGGTGAACTCGCAAGAGTGAGAGTCCCCTCATCCACCCCCCGATCTTCGGCTGGTGGCCAGGGTGACCTGAGGGTGTTGGTCTGGAACAAGGCGCCGACTCCGTGTCCGTGACCCCAGCCTCCCCTCAACGGCGGTGCCCGCTAGTGAATAGGTGATTCCCACGAGTCTACCCTCTGGTGGCCCGTGTGTTTCATTTAAAGCTACAGAGGATGATACTATGTTTGTAGCAGCTTCACAAGGTGGGTTTGATTCTCTGCGAAGTGACGACTCGTCACAGCTGCCACCCTCTGGTGTGCATACGTCTGTGCCTGAGTCTGATCCAGAGATGACGGCCATGCTTTCCTGGGACGATTGGTTTTTGGGTAAGGCCGCCGACCCTCGTCCACGGCAAACCCCAATACCTTCCCTCCCGGACGTGCATGATGAGATCTCGAAGTCCCAGAAGACCCCCTGGTTTTCTCGGGACCGCTCGCTGATCTCATCCGCCTTTCCCCCCTCGATGGGGCCGCTGTCACGGGTACACTGGGGTTCCCCCGGCTGAATGCTCTGTTGCGATGCTATGTGTCCTCAGAGTGCTTCTTCTCGGCGCAATCCTAAGCACCCGCCCGTGGTCTATGGTTTTCGTCTACATTTGTGGCGAGATCCTATAGCACCATGGGACTGGCAGCCGCCTCTCTGCAGGCCATGGCCATTCTGCTGGTCCTCGACCCAGATGCTCATGGACTTGCACGAGGGCAGGACTGACCCAGGACTCTTCACTGAGTCGCGCGCCGCCACTGACCTTGCTCTCCGAGCGACGAAAGTGGCCGTACGCTCCCTGGGTCAGGTGATGCCTACCATTCTGTGGCTGAACCTGTCTGATGTGCTGAATGTCGCGCGGCCCCGTCTGTCCGACGTTCCCATATCCCAGGTCGGCCTCTTCGGCGGTGCGGTTGAGAACTTCGCCCAACAGCTCTCAACCGCCCATGTGCAGACTGACGTGATTCTGTCCCGATGGCCCGCCATCCGCTCAGATCCCTCGGTCTGCCCACTGCCGAAGGCGCCCCCCCCGCCACAGCCCTCTCCAGCCCCGCCCCCCGCTACGTGCCGGGTTAAGCGGCGCTCCTGAGACGGGCTCCACAGAGATGGGACTCAGTTCTTCCAGGAGTTGGTAGCAGGACCACTCCTTTCCCCGGTGGAGGGCCGGGGAAAAATCCTTATTCTCCTAAGAACTGACTCTCCCGTCTCTGGGAAGACAGAGTTCTCGGACGACACAGAGCGCCGCCCACAAGCCGTGCTCTCCTCGTCCCCCTCTGTCCCAGAGGTGCTTGACACGGCGTGCCGTCCACGGACCGCTTCGCCCCTGTCCCCCTCTGTCGCCAGACCCCTGCCAGAGCAGGCCCCCGCGGGACGACCAGCATGGTCCTCCCCTGGCCCCCTCTGTAAGGGCGCGGTTGCTAACTGTGCCCCCACACCGGGCCGCTATGCCGTCCACGTCTGGGCCAGTTACTCCGCTTCGCTGCCCCTCCGGGGGGACGCCTGTCGTCCGCTTGATCCCGCTGGTTCAGTTCCTGGGAGCCTGGTTAGAGCTTCCCCGTCTGTCCCGCTGGATCGCGCGCACCATCAGGCTCGGCTATGCGATTCAGTTCGCACGGTCTCCTCCCCGCTTCAGGGGAGTCCGCTCCACTTTGGTCGGTGGCAATGCCCCTATCATGAGAGCAGAGATTGCCACCCTGCTGGCGAAGGGTGCAATCGAGACTGTCCCTCCAGCCGAGATGAGGTCCGGGTTCTACAGCCCCTACTTCACTGTCCCCAAGAAAACCGGTGGGTTACGGCCAATCCTGGACTTGCGCGTGCTGAACCGCTCCCTTCACAGGCTGCCGTTCAAGATGCTCTCCCCCAAACGCGTTCTCGAATGCGTGCGGCCCAGGATTGGTTTGCAGCGATCGACCTGAAGGACGCCTACTTTCATGTCTCCATTCTTCCTCGACACAGACCGTTCCTACGGTTTGCTTTCGAGGGGCAGGCATACCAGTACGCGGTTCTCCCTTTCGGGCTAGCCCTGTCTCCTCGCACCTTCACGAAGGTCGTCGAGGCTGCCCTTGTTCCCCTTCGGGAACACGGGGTTCGCATCCTGAGTTATATCGACGACTGGCTGATCCTAGCTCACTCTCGAGATCAGGTTTGCGAACACAGGGACCTAGTGCTCCGGCACCTAGCTCGTCTGGGCCTTCGGGTCAACTGGGAGAAGAGCAAACTTTGCCCCGTGCAGAGGATCTCTTTTCTCGGTATGGACATCGACTCGGTCGCCATGTCCGCGCAGCTTACGAGCGAGCGCGCGCAGTCACTGCTGACTTGCCTGAGACATCTCAGGAGCAAGAATGCGATTCCACTGAAGTTATTTCAGAGGCTCCTGGGGCATATGGCATCTGCAGCCGCGGTCACGCCGCTCGGATTGCTTCATATGAGACCGCTTCAGCTTTGGCTTCGCGACCGAGTCCCGAGGTGGGCATGGCATCAAGGCACGCTCCGGGTACCAGTTACTCCGACCTGCCATCAGTTCCTCACCCCGTGGTCGAACCTCAGTTTTCTCAGGGCGGGTGTCCCCCTGGAACGAGCTTCCCGGCATGTTGTGGTCTCCACGGATGCCTCCACCACGGGCTGGGGCGCCATGTGCAATGGACATGCTGCTGCGGGCTCCTGGACAGGACCCCAGCGGCTATGGCATGTCAATTGCCTCGAGTTGTTGGCAGTACGCCTTGCCCTGCACCGCTTCCGGGCGTTGCTCAGGGGTCAACACGTACTAGTCCGCTCAGACAATACCGCTACTGTAGCGTACATCAACCATCAAGGTGGTCTACGCTCCCGCCGTATGTCACAACTCGCCCGCCACCTCCTTCTATGGAGTCAGAAGCATCTGAGGTCGCTTCGAGCCATTTTCATTCCCGGAGCCCTGAACTGTGCAGCCGACGAGCTCTCACGGCTTCATCCCCTCCCTGGAGAATGGCGACTCCATCCCCAGTCGGTTCAGCTGATTTGGGACCAGTTCGGGGACGCACAGATAGATCTGTTTGCCTCTCACGACTCGACCCATTGCGCCCTGTATTTTTCCCTGACCGAGGGCACGCTCGGCACGGATGCACTGGCGCACAGCTGGCCGCCGGGCCGCAAATATGCGTTTCCCCCAGTGAGCCTTCTTGCGCAGACCTTGCGCAAGGTCAGGGAGGACGAGGAGCAGGTCATTTTGGTCGCGCCGTATTGGCCCGGCCGGACCTGGTTCCCCGAACTTGCACTCCTCGCGACAGCACCTCCCTAGCCCATTCCTCTGAGGAAGGACCTTCTTTCTCAGGGACGGGGCACCCTGTGGCACCCTCGCCCCGATCTCTGGAGCCTCCACGTGTGGCTCCTGGACGGCTCGAGGTAGGTTTGAGTACCCTTCCACCAGCGGTGGCGGCTACCATCACTTCCGCTAGAGCGTCGTCCACAAGACACGTCTACGCGTTGAAGTGGAACCTCTTCGTCGTCTGGTGCTCTTCTCACCGAGAAGACCCCCGGAGATGCTCGATCAGCGTTGTGCTTTCCTTCCTTCAGCAGGGGTTGGAGCGAAGGCTGTCTCCCTCCACCCTTAAGGTCTATGTTGCCGCCATTGCCGCACACCATGACCTAGTCGAAGGTAAGTCGGTAGGGAAGCACGATCTGGTCATCAGGTTCCTGAGAGGAGCGAGGAGACTAAATCCTCCTCGCCCTCCTCTCGTTCCCTCTTGGGACCTCTCAGTGGTTCTAACTGCCCTGAAGAGTGCTCCCTTTGAGCCCCTGCAGTCAGTCGAGCTTAAGTTCCTGTCAATGAAGACAGCGCTCCTGGTTGCACTGGCCTCCATCAAGAGGGTAGGGGACCTGCACGCATTCTCCGTCGACGAGGCGTGCCTGGAATTCGGACCGGCTTTCTCTCACGTGATCCTGAGACCCCGGCCCGGATATGTGCCCAAGGTTCCTACCACTCCCTTTCAGGACCAGGTGGTGAACCTGCAAGCGCTGCCCCCGGAGGAGGCAGACCCAGCCTTGGCACTGCTCTGTCCAGTACGCGCTCTTCGCGCCTATGTAGACAGGACGCAGTGTTTCAGGACCTCAGACCAGCTCTTTGTCTGTTATGGTGGGAAGCTGAAGGGAAAGGCTCTCTCCAAGCAAAGGTTGTCTCACTGGATACTGGACGCCATTGCCTTGGCTTACCAGCAGCAAGGTCGACCGTGCCCCCTTGGTGTGACGGCCCACTCCACCCGGAGTGTGGCATCCTCTTGGGCTCTAGCGCATGGCGCCTCGCTAACAGACATCCGCAGAGCTGCAGGCTGGGCGACTCCTAACACATTCGCCAGATTCTATAATCTCCGAGTGGAGCCAGTGTCCTCTCATGTACTCGCTTCAATTAGCTAGTACCGGACCCGCTCAGGTGTCTTCGCTTGCTCGCCATTCCACTCCACGGACTGGATACGTGCGATATTCTCCTCAGGTGAGCTTCCCCGAAAGCCCTGAGTTCCTCCAGCACTCCTGACGTCGGCGCCAGTGTCTCTTGCCTGCGCGTCGGCTAGGTGCCTCCCGTGTGCATGGTCCCTCCCCTGAGCGACCCCCACATGTGTATTTCCACTGTAAGCCTCTCTGAGCATGTGTCTTTCCCTTGGCAAGCCACCTTGCCACCCCTGGGGTTGAAATATTCCACCTGCGGCTGGACACCCCAGTGTTCTCCATATGTTTCCTTCGGGTCATATGTGTATTTCTAAGTCCCCCCCCCCTCTGGGTTGGCATTAATTGCATACTTCCCCTAGCTTGGGATATGCTTCCCAGTGTACCTTGGTATTCCTGTGTTAAATTGAGTCCTTCGTCCTTCTATGTCAGGGACCTCGATTTACGCAGGGCACTGGAAGACAGCCGAGAAGGTGGCGTGATTAGACTGGTAACCCCATTCGTCGTCATCCGATGTAACTCGGAGTGACAACGAAAGGGAACGTCTCGGTTACGTATGTAACCCTCGTTCCCTGAGTAGGGAACGGAGACGTTACGTCTGCCTGCCACTTTCCGCTGTACCGCGGGGATCGCCTGAGCTCAGTCTTGGCTCCTCAGCGAAGAAACATAAACTGCTGTTGCGGACTTCCTCCTTTTATACCCACGAGGTGGGGCGGAGTTACGTCATGCAAATTCCGCAGACCCATGGCATTTCTTTGCCATTGGCTCGTTTTGTAATACTCGAAGTTGATAGGCTTTCTAAGCGAAACCCCATTCGTCGTCATCCGATGTAACGTCTCCGTTCCCTACTCAGGGAACGAGGGTTACATACGTAACCGAGACGTTTTCATTTGTGTTTCTTTTATTTCGACCCAAACCTACCCCTATCATATTCTGTGTCTTCACACCTGTTGAGCCTGAATATTCCTATTCGGTTAAGTTGAATTTAATTAAATTTGGGATTTAATTAAATCAATTTGCTTATTCAATTTCCACTCTAGTTACCAGAGCTATGAGAACACTCGATGTTTAATTTTTATTTTTTGATTTTATTTCAATTTATTTATTTACTTTTGTTTCAGCCTGGATTCTTATATTCAGATAAATAAAGCTTAACTAAATTTGAAATTTAATTAAATTACGCTTCCCTTTCCCTTTTAGTTTTCTTAGAGCTATAAGGACGTTCTTACTTTACCTTTACCTTATTTTAGATCACTAGTCACTATCCTCATCTTCTCTCTCTCTTTAGGATTACAATATCTAGCGACTGTTGTTTCCTTAGCGAGTTACACAGGTCATTAATATCCTACTTCCTATCTGTGTTTACCCATCCTCACTCCTTAGCACCAAGCTAAGTACATGAAGTACGGCTAAACACAAATGCACAGTAGGCCCCAGACAGAACTGGAAACACTTCCCGTTGTTTCTTCTTCTTCTTTTGGACCTTGAGATGTTTGATGTGTCCCTGCTAGCTTAGTCTAACAGCAGCATAACCCATAAGTGACTCCTGTTTACCTATGTCTCCTAGCTAAACCTAAATAGGTAAAACATTCCTTTCTTCCTCTTCTTTTCTGGTTTCATCCTATTGTTGTATTTTGGTTTTGCTCTATCTGTTACTCTCGTAGCACAACATGTGAGAAGAACCATCAGCATTTTTGAGTGATAGCTGTGACATGTAAAAGCCCAATCATCAGTTGACGCTGCTTAAAGCACGTCAACTAGGATACTCAAAACATTTTGTTATGAGTAAGCTCATAGCTCACCACTTCAGTAGAAACTTGCATTTGCCTTTGCCCTCTCTATCTCGTGTCCCACAAGTGTGCCAGTAGGCCTCAGACATCCAGCCCTGCCTCCTACCAGGACCCCCTGGAGACCCGGCAGAGCAGTGTCATGGACATCCTTCAGCCTGAAGCAGGCAATGACCTGCCACGGCAGAGAAAGGAACAGTTAGACGACAACGAAAGCGGACGTCCGGCCTGAGCCACCAAGAGCTGACCAGAATCATCTTCTCCTTGGCCGCGCTCCCGCAGGCCTCAAACAGGAGGTAAATGAACTAATGCTGCCAGCCACAGAATTCCACAGAGAACAAACCCTGCTCAGCGTGAGAGGACACAGGACAGATGCAAGGACCCTGACAGAGCAGAGCAACTGAAAGAGATCATCAGTTTTCAGGCGGATGACAGCTACTGAGCACCTGCCAACAACCGGGTAAAGAACTGTTTCACTTAAAGAACTTAAAACTGGTTGAACTTAAAGAGAGATGCTAAAGCCATCCACATGCAGCTGAAGTCCGAACACTGACTTAGCGATGCTGTAACATTATGGACAAACTCCATGTGGTCCAAAGAGAACTGCAACAGTCCAACCAACTGCAAATGGACCCCACAAGAAAGATGTACCCTGCTGAACTTCACATTAGCAGCGTAAGCTTCCCCAGCCCTGCACAAAGGGGGGAGGAGCCAAAGCCCTCGGCTTAACACTTCACCAGCCAGTGGCCTGAGAGCCCCTGGAGCTGCAGGAGGAAAAGGTAACTCAGACAAACCCTGAAATGGCACATGAAGTGACACTCAACAATCTCAAGTGAAAGGTCAGAAACATCCCTGCCAATCTACGAGACATTGATTTTCACCTGCAGTCTCCAACCGGTGTGGCACACCGATACAGACTCCATCTGATCTGGACACATCCAGCCCAGCTGGGCCATGCCCAGACACCAAGCAGGACAGACCTAGAAGGGCCTGTTCTACCACCACCGACTCCGAACGAGTTTTTTGTGGAACTTACAACGAACCTGTGATGGAGGAGGACACCAGCGTCAAGAAACTTTTCCTCCAAAACCAGTTAGTCACCATATTTTCACCTCCCCCCACGCAATGCCCACTCAACGATGCGTGACCTGATGCAGAAGGCCTCTAACACAGAAGGCCTCCTCAGAAAGGGTTCCTAAGACCCCATTGATTCTGAACTGCAAAACCAGAAGGCACACAGCATGAACACAATGCACGACTCTGCTACAAAGTTCCTAGTCAGCATAGGACATAAAAACTTTTAAAGTAGATGAAAATGTGTGCTCAAAAGGAAGCAAGAGTTTGCATTAGTAAAATTTGAATTTTACTGATTTAAAGAAAATCTTGAATGCAGGTGTAAGCCTCACGTGCCAACAGACTATGCACTGCTTTTTGAAACATACAGACATTGTGCCACCCGCTGGTTGAAATATACACTGCTGCACATTAGTTTCCATGACAATCACTTGTTACAGGAAATACAAACTCCAAATAGGGCATTCGTCACCCTAATGCCAGCTAGTAAGCAAACCAACTGAGCTGGGAAAACTAGAATGACCTAGAGCCCCTTCGTAACTACTGTTATCCTAAAAGTGCTTATTTGATCATTCCGATCCAAATAGGACATGATATGCGATACACATTTTGATCACTAGCTGCTGGCTTGTCTAAATGCAGATAAAACGATAGCTGGAATTGACATCTCTACTTAAAATAATAATAAAAAAAAGAAAAAGGTCTAAGGTCTAAAAGGTCTGGTATCAGTAATTTCAGCATTAAAGCGTAAGTCTGTTTGACAAAGGAATCTCATCTCAGCGGCATGTAAACTGTACCGGTATTTATTATTCTGCTTTGGTTGAAGGAATCCAAATTGCAGTATTGCTTAATCTGTTTCTGACGAAGGAATCTCAGTACAGTGTTATATACACGTAGACTTGGGTGATGCTCCCCTTTCTACAAAGTAAAGACCTTACAAATTATTGTTAGATTGATGTAATTCACCTAAATTTTGGCTGCATCTACAAGCAGAGAGCTACCTAGCGATCAAAACTGTTCACTCGCTGAAAAGTCAGTATTTATGCATGAGATGGACGTAACTATATAGGCTTAGACAAGCTTTGACTTACAGCAAATCTATTTCCTTACTCTGTAAACAAATAGAATAAGTTGCGTAAAGTAAAGAGAAGAGTTCCATGAGTAAAATTTGCAAATGCCAAAACACATTTGCATTTTACTGAATGTAACATCAAGTTCTTGAAAGACTTAAAGTATAGGCGCCCCCTTTTAACCCGTTTAAACATGCATAACTCATTTAAAATGTGCAGACATTCTTCATGGACTGTTGAATTGTTCTGACATGCACTGGTTCCCATGACAACTACTTGTCACAGGAAGTGCTAACTCGTGACGTCATTTTGTAAACAAACCAGCCTAGGTGGCTAAGCTAACTTAACCTAGCGTCCATCCAGCTTAGGCTAAGCTAAGCTAACCTAGCATCCATCCAGCTTAAGCTAAGCTAAATAATAACTTCTACAGTTAGCAGTTAGCATAATTCACTTGAAGCCGTAATTACAGCTTTTGTTTACACAGTGCAAGGTATTCTAGAATACTTTCTTTAACCCCAGTTAGGGTTTCTAATTCTTCACTTTCCGTACTTTCAATTCTTCTCAGCTAAATTTCACCTTCACTAGTTAGGCATAGTCCTGGCTGAGCGCTGTAGGCTAAATTTGCAGATGCCCTGTCAATTAAACTTAAGTTTAACTACATGTAAACTGTGTAGCTAGAGAATAATTTGTATAGTAATGAGAATTTCCATCAGCATGTTGACTAAACCTTTGGAGGGACACACACAGTGTGGTCTTGAACACGCAACCGCTGTAACCCACTACGGAGTTTTGGCCCAGGCAAATCCAAAGTTTAGTCACTAGTGCTACTGATTATTCTCACATTCAGATCATTACCGCTGTTTTGATTACTTACTTTATTTATTTATTTTATTTTTTATTTCCACTTTGACAATAATAGCAGTCAGCTATTCCCTTGTCTATTCGGTCATCTATATGATTTAATTCCATTTCCTCTCTTGTTCAAATGTGGTTCTATTTCCCATTGGGCCCAGAAAGGAAACAGAGACACCTTTATTTGTGATTGTGTTTATTTTCAACAAGTGCACTAATTTTTGTGACCCTGCAACACAAGTAATTTCAACAATTACTAGGGCATAACTATAGTCCTGAGGATTGATAATAAGCATAATTTGAATAGGAAAGCTGGCCCCTTTCCTCCTATCCTTCACTTCGTCAAGCCGTAGTGAACCACCATTTAAGTCCAGAGAAATAATTTAGTCATAAGAACCATCTTAAGTCATTTATTTCATCTCGGCTATGCCCTTTCCAGGAAATACTCTAGGAACCACACAAGTCTTAGCCTCCTAACATCCACAGCTAAGATGATAAAGATACAAGAGACACGTCACTAGCTAGATACACATGAAACACCTAACTTTATGCTACATATCTAGCGAACCCATTAAACAGTGGTCCTGAACTTTTAGGGTCATGTATTAGTCTCTCATCACAAGTGTGCCAAAATGTCACAGAGCCTATGCTTAACCTGACCCCAACCTTACAGCTTACCAAAGACTATGACAAACCAATGGACACTATGAGAAACCACCTCTAACCCCTCCACAACCCACGAATGCCGTCTGCACCCACCGACAACCGGGGGGGTCATGCCAGTGTATGCCCATGACGCACCATGTGCTGCACACCGCAGCACCAGAACACCGAAGCAAGTGGCATACCGGCGTCCTCGAAGCGGAAAGACTGTCCTAGCCAACAAAGGACGACAGTCGCTGAGATCTTTCCTCCCTTTCTCTCTCCCTCTCCCCTTTGTCTGTTCCAGGATGCTGCTGTGGTTAGTCTTCCTGGGCCTCCAGCCAACCAGAGGACAGCCGCAGTCGGTCATCTCACCAGGTTCGGTATCAGGCAGCGTCCCGAAGGAACAACCGGGACTCCTTATCACCAACTGCAGGACCCACACCCAGAGAGTGTATGTTCGACTCCACTCCCTCGCCCACGCTGAGGCCAATGTTGAACACATGCTCAACCAACTTGAAAAAAAAACTGTCACACAAGCAGAGCTAGATGGACACAACCGCCGCTGCCGTCGGGAACTCTGTTAACATTGGCATGTCCAGTGTCAACGCACTGAACCTAGCCACCGTGAGACAACGTCTGGCTGAAATTCAAACTGAAACCTCACAGCTAAAAGGGCAACTCACAACACAGAGTGCCTCCCTGCCGTCCATCGGCAAGACATCAAAGGGAACTGTGGTAATTCTCAACACCCACAGCGTTCGGCTGAACCAGACAGTGAACTCCATGAAACTGCTGTTTACTGTCTTCCAGAATGACTTTACTCAAACTCAGCTGGTCTGCAGCCTCTGATCCAAGACACACGCTGCCCTGCTGAGGCCAAAACCTGAATCAAAGCTGGAAACCTCATCCTTCTTCAAGAACCACAATTTCACCCTAACTCCAGAATGACAGGTGATACCCAGTCAAGGCACCTTCTGCCCCAACACCTGCTGCAGAGACCTGTACTGGGCTACTATCCACATCAACCGCCATGGAACGACCACCGCTCCAGAAGACGTGAGCAACCAGAGGCCACCATGGCCTTCCAGCCTTCTATGACAAAGGTGTGTCTGATCTCTCGGCACTTTCAACTTCGATCATGGTTGTCCTTGAGGGGGACAACAATGGTCGAAAGGGGGGGATGTAGGGTCTGGACCATTCAGACACACACTAATTATTCATATTCACTATATTTAATCAATATAAAGGTCTATGAAACTCTCCCCCAAAACTAACCTCACAAATGAAGTTACTTTGTCAGCCGGGTGTCCGGTTACAGAACACTTTAAGACTGATAACAGACTTTTACGACCTCAAAGGAATGTGGCCACATGCGCCACATGCTTAAGAGAGAGAGACAATCTTTAATTAAATAAACTTTGCGGTATTACTCTGATCTATGAAGGAACATGCCTCACAGAAACTGTGATGATTTACTGTCTTGTGTACTATTAGGTATAACAATATGGTATGTTTGATTGGGGTGTATGTGGTTGCACAACCACCCAACGGTCGATATAACCTCACCTGTATCATTCTTCCTACCTAATTAATCCTCATTTAATGACACATACTTTGATGTACATCACCTTCTCTTAGAATGCAATTTGAATTTGTTATGTCTATTTAAGCTTGAATGAACAGTCTAAGCACGCTGGGGACAAAGACCATAAATCAACTAAGAGCCGCTTCCCCTCTTGGACATGTCACCTTACTCATAGGTCCATTCAAACCTTAGGGGTTGGTTCTTTTTTCAGACTATATCAGAGGCAGGCAACAGTGACCGCCCTTTTTCTTGGTTTTCCATCCTGCCGCAAACACGGTCTCGGGTGATACAGGGAAACCCCCCTCCCCCCTCCATGGGGGTCAAGAGGCCTTCCAGCAGGCCTGGATCCCAACCAGATCCGGCCTCATGGAAAAGAGAGGAGAATCTCTCACAAAGAACCAAAGACAATCTCAGGAGTTTTGGAACAAAGACTCCAACCAACAACGACTCCAATCACCCATCCTTCCGACTTCCTCACTTCTCCTGGGTACTCGGCGTGGCCTCAACAGAGTCCCAGGCCTTGACCAAACCAATCATGCGTTCCTGGAGAAAGAGAACGCTCAACCAACTTCCACTTGACACTGCCGGAACCATCAACGACTTCAATTTTCAACAATTTCATCCAGCATTTCATCCTATCACTAACCTATTTATGTATTCATGTGTGTATGTTGTTTAGTTTATTTATATTCATATAAATATCTATATTTAGTTAATAAAACTTGTACATAATATGTATTTGGTTCTGATTTGTTTGCAATACATTGTCACTTTATGATCACGGTTTTTGCTACTGGCTCAACGTGCGGTATATGCAAAGAAATAATTATTCTTCTGTGGCCATGGAAGATACCCTTTTCTTAGAATAAATTAATAATCAAAAGAGTTTGTTGGACGAACTGATTAATTGATTGTAATATTAATTCAGCCACATCAAGTTAATCCAATTAACTGACCCAAATATTTATAATTAATAATAACAAGATATTATTGATTATTAATATTTCCAAAAAGCTGAGTTCCTTACAGATGTATTCTAGGACCCCCTCGAAAATGAGATGGTGCATCTCAAGGGGTTTATCCTAATAAATACATTTTGAACTTTTTTTAACATAACTGTTTATAGTTTGTCAGAAGACTGATAGCAGTTAATTTGTGGTGACTTATTAGATGCACAACACTACACTGATGAGCCGAGTTCTGTGAGTCCTCAAGAGACAGCACATAGAAACAACTAACATCATTGTGTATCACCGCATCAAATGACCAGCTTAATTTACTGTAAACGGCACTGCTGAGGTGTATTTCTGTGAAAAAATGTGACTGTGGTTGCTTTCATAGAGTAAGTTTGACGTTTCTATGATGTAGCATGCAAACTGTGTTTCTTTTTGAGTGTAACTCAGTGCTGCGTTATGATGTTATTTTTATGGGAATGCCTCTGCATAAGCCGGTGTCTGAAGCATGTGTGGAAAACAAGCCAATCACATTGCCAGAAAAACGATCAAGTGATATCACGTCAGTACATCATGAAGACCAGAAATAGATGCCCAGAAAACACGGCATCAGCTTCTTTGTCTTCAGGAAGCATTATGTTTGTGTGTATGTAGAAAGTCCATTGAGTGTGTTAGGAGTGGAAAAAAAATCTACGTTTGTCTATCGTCTACTGTATGTTTGTTGTGAAAGAACGAGTTATGGCATCAGACAAGCTATATAAGCTGTGTGTTCTGCCATGCCCTTGCTTTCTTTTGAGGGATGACAAACATGGTATTTTCATGATGTGCTTGAGAGAAGAGAACATCTCTCGAGGGAGGCGATTGCCCATACTGTGAGAAATTCACCCTGCAGGAGCTCCACTCACATCTGGCTCTCATCTCAAGGGATGGGAGTCAGGCGTCTGTGCCCCGTGGTTCAATTCCTGCGTCTGCCAAGGTCGCCCGTCCACATAAATCATGGGGTTCATAGAGAGATCTGGTGGATGAGTTTGAGATTAGCTCTGCCCTTTCTCTTGCTGCATCACCAGAATCCTGAGATCTCATACTGGATTCGGAAGCTAGCCTGGCGATTTCTTTCTGATCCAGATAAAGACCCACTGTCTGCTACTGTTCTGAGGAGCTGGGTGGCAGCGCTGATGCCGTGAGTTCACCCTCAGTCATCTAAAGTGTTTGAGGAGTTTTTAGAGTAGGTTACTCGAGCAGTTGAGAAGCTTAGTATTGAATGGCCAGATAGGAAATCACAAAACTGCCGAGGTCATCAGCCCTGTAAACATCTGCCATCCTTTCCAGACCTCCACAATGAGGTGTCGAGGTCCTAGTACAGCCCATACTCGGCTCGTATCCACACCCCCTCGACGTCAAATTACTTGACTATAGTGGGGTTTGGAGAGTATGGGTATGCAGCGATGCCACTGGTTGAAGAGATGCTAGCTGGCTATCTCTCCCCAGCAGTGGCATCGTCCATGAAAAGCCCTTCATTACCCTTGAGGCCCTGCAGATTTACATATAGACTGGTGGGTAATGCATATGAGGCAGCTGGTCAGGCTGATGCATCCTTGCACACTATGGTCATTCTTTAGGCGTACCAGGCTGACCTGGTGGATGGATTTGGATACTGGCTAGGGAATTGACCTGGAGTCAGTCAAAGAACTCGGATGAGCCACATATTTGGCTCTATGTGCCACTAATCAGACTAAGCAGTTTTAGCCAGCCCAAGTATGGTTCTCAGACATTATATTTCTTCTGAAAGGCTCACCTCTGATGATTCCGACCAGGAGGGACCTTCTCTCCCAGGCTCAGGGCACATTATTTCATCCCCGGCCTGAGATATGGAAACTGTGTGTCTGGCCCCTGGGGGCTACCAGCTACAGTAATAGATTCCGGTCTCTCAACTGAGGTTGTTAAAACCATTTTAAATGCTAGAGCTCCCTTTACCAGAAAAATGTATGCCCTGAAGTGGCATCTTTTCAAATCATGGTGTGCACAGCACCATACTGACCCAGTCCACTGCCAACTTATCAGTTGCCTCCTCCCTACTAGTTTTTGCCCCTGGTCTGGTTAAAGTGATTCTGCAGCTGAGGTTGGGTTACATTCCAAAAGTGACCCCTGCGGCCATCCATCCGGCAATCCTTCAAGCCTTTTGGTGTTAGAGCCACACTCAGCCTAGAGTGTGTCTTCCTCAAAAGTGCTTTCTTGCAGGATGTTTGAGCTGCGGCTGGTTGGTCATCTTCACACACATTAATAAGGTTTTATAGTCTGGATGTGGATTCAAGCCCAGGGTTTCAGGTCCTTTCAGGTTAGCTCATCCTTACTGGCCATACAGCCTAGTAATATTACTGGTTAGCAAGTTCACTGAATAAGAATTTTAATGTTTTAGGTCACTTATCAAGTGTGGCCTTTGTAAAGTTGTGTATGTGGCAGGCTAGTCCTTTCCACACACTTCATGTATGTTGCCATAAATTAGGATCGACACCAGACTTGACCTTTGGGTTAATCTGTTAGGCCTAGGGTTTGTGCTTGTGCATAGTTCACATCCTTTGCTCGGGCATTCCCTCAGTATGGTGGCAATGGTAGTAATGTTTCCATAGCGTTAATGTCATTACCCAGCACTGAGTTCCACTCAAAAAGGAATGTCTCAGGTTACGCATGTAACCCAGTTACCTGAGAGGGAACGCTGAGTTGCCTAGCCATACTTCAGCGGAGCTTGAAACATCATCTTTCAGACAATAAGAATCTCATGGTGCATTTTTCGGGCATCTATTATTGGTCTTCGTGAAGCACTGATGTTACGCCACCTGACCATTCTTCGGCCAATGTGATGGGCTTGTTTTCCACACTTGCTTCAAATACCTGCTCATGCAGAGGCATTGAATATATAATGCAGTGTCTCTTTTCCTCTCAGGGAACTAGGTTACATATAACCTCAGATGTTTGGGCCGTATAGTGTGTAAGGTTATATAGGTCAGTGATGTGTTTATGAGTTGGCGTGCATTACTTAATGTAGAGTTTTTTGGAGGGTGTATTGATCAAAGACAGACTTTGGATTTATGGGGATTATCATGGGTCCTATAGCATTAAAAGATGATTAAACCTACTGCAAATGTAAGTGATTTCTTTCTTCTATGAGAAAGCACACACTGTGCTTGGTTGTGTATCACTTAACATTTTCAATTCAAATGTTAAAGGGTACCCCGACTACTGCGGCATGCTGGCCTTATAAGATTAACGTGGGTATCAGCTATAAAAAAGGTGATACAAAAACACTCCTAATGTTTTTGTTTTTATTAAAAAAAGCAGAAAATCCGTTCACTCGTAGGCCGCCATAGTTATTTACGTCTCAATGCATTCTGGGTAGTGACGTGTATAGGTTGTAGCCGGTTGTAGCCTTATTGTTTTTCCAACCTACCGGCTAGCTATCTAAGTTTTGACAGTAGCGAGATGAACACATCTGCCGTTCAGCCTTTTCAGTTTGAACCTGAGCGCACTGTAGGATTAAATCAGGAGAATAACGCGGAAGACGATAGGTGAAAATGAAGATTATCCGAGAGTTGAGGAAGCGAGAGTGGGGCAAAACATATGGTGTCTGTGCGGTAACTGCAGACATCCGGGAGTCTCCCGCATACTGATAGCGGCTCCCTGATTCCCGCAAATTAGTTCAAATCTCCCGGAATCTAGAGCGAGCGAGGAAGCGAGCGAGCAAGAGCTCGCACATACTGCGCTACAAACCGTGTAGCACGCGCATGGCCGAGAGGGAGAGAGCGAGAGACCTTGCGTGTGTGTGTGCGCTAGTGTGCGTGTGTCCCTCATGAAGCGCATGAAAGACAGAGAGCATCCTGATTACCCCGCAAACCTGGCTAATAAAGCTGATTGTGATTCTGATGAGAATATATAGTAAAAAAAAGTGACAAAAAGTGGAGTTCTTTACAGCAAACGCTGTCATTCTCACTTGGCATTGGCAAGCAGTTACCGCACAGACATTAATGCACGTCGTTATTCTCCTAATTTAATCCTACAGTGCGCTCGGGTTCAAACTGAAAAGGCTGAACGGCAGACGTGTTCATCTCGCTACTGTCAAAACTTAGCTAGCTAACCGGTAGGTTTGAAAAACAATAAACAAAGCTGCTATAGCAGCTAGGCTACAACCGGCTACAACCTATAGACGTCACTACCCAGAATGCATTGAGACGTAAATAACTATGGCAGCCTACGAGTGAACAGATTTTTGGCTTTTTTTAATAAAAACAAAAACATTTGGGTTGTTTTTGTATCACCTTTTTATAGATGATACCCACGTTAATCTTATAAGGCCAGCATGCCGCAGTAGTCGGGGTACCCTTTAAAGATTAAAGTGTTCACACTGTAAAGTGTATATACTGGTTAAAGTGTATAGTGATTCATTTTTCTTATTTTAATCACTCTGTTTGACAAAAATAATTTTAAATACAAATTACATTTATTTGGTTTATTACTATGAGGTCATAAAAACAGCTTGTAAAATAATGAAACAAGAATTAGTTGTAAGGGGCTATAATGTAGAATTCAGAAACCCTTGTAATTAGTGTCTCACTGCATGAGACAGAAAGTCCACATGAAGTGTGCCATTTGGGACAGGGCCATAGAAGATTGCTCACGCAAATGTAAAATAACGTGATCATCAAACATTAAACAGCATGTAAATCAAAACTGCTTAATGTTACCAAATGAAATGAAGCGTAACCCATGCAGAGAAAACGACTGTTGGACTCGATCTACTCCATCTGTGTTTTGATTATCATTCAAATGTGATTTTCTCAACGTTTTTGTTTTAAATATTGCCTTTCTTTTTGAAACTTACCGACATTTAAGTGTTGATAAAAAAGGATGCATTAAGCTAATAAAATGTTTTTAAAATTAGGTAAAGTACAGTTAAAGGCATTTTTCAAGTATAAACAAATATCTACATTTGAACATAGTAGTATACTGCAAGTGCAAAAAATAATAGTAAACTATAAGTATAATGTTATGTTCACTTAAAGAAAACTTACTAGTATACTTTCAGTATAAACTACTAAACTAGTGTGTACTTGCATGAACTAAAAAATGTACTTCTTGTATTAAAATGGTAAACTACTTCTATACTTTTAAGTTCACTTGTAGTTCAAATGCATTACAAATGAGAAACCTAGTTGGGTACTTAAAGTTTACTACTGTTACACTTATAGAACACTTAAACGTATACTTTTATATACTAAAAGTGTGCCAATTTAGTTCCAAGCAGTATTGAAATAGTACACTTACAAGTTTACTACAAGTACACATTGTTATTAAAGTATTCTTAAAATTATACTTGAACATTACTTAAGTATACTTCATAAAATTAATTTGAAGTATACTTCTTTTTCTTAAGGGTTTGAATGTTGTCAGCGGTGTCTGAGCTCCTTCCACGTATTTTTTTTGAGGCACCATTGCCCATCTTTGACAGGCGCTCGTTCTGTCATACAAAAATGCTTTAAATATCAAATGGTTAGAACACCAGGACTCAAACACATTTTTGAGAAAGGAGTTTAATCTGTGGATAAAACTAAGATAGACATGGTATTCAAATTTCCAGCAATGCAGCGCTGGTGTGAATAAATTAAGTGGATCACTGTGTTACTATTTATTGTTTTGCTGTTTGCTGCTTTTATTTGTGCTGTTGTTGTGTTTGTCAGCTTCAGTTCTTTGTCATTAGGTGATTATTCAGAGATCATCTTTCATTCTTATTGTGGTTTGTATGTTAAATCTTGAGATTCTATTCTAGTATTTAATGTCTGGGTGGCTCAGTTTACCCCTTAAGCTTCCTTTTCTCTGTCTGTCATTCAAGATGAAATATAAGCTGTATCTAAAGCACCTTGTAGGGGTCTTCAGCAGTGGGGCTCAGACAGAAAATGCTGCGTGATCAGTCTCTGCCAGTCAAGTTTCATAAGTCTCCGTCCTCCACCCATGTGGTTTATTCTGACAGGACGTCACTCTCCATGATGCTGAAAAATACTAGGTCATTGAGGTGCATGCTGCGTGCATTGCTCTATAATGCCCCATGTTTCATAATTTTGTACGACACCCCAGACGGAGCAGCTCTGTAGTCTGTACATGACAGCTATGTAACATCCCAATAGTGTGGTCCACTAATTTTGAATAATTACATTAACGGCTTCTGCCATTATGACATGAGTCTGAGAAAAATTTGAAAATAGCAGTTTCAGTGGAGTGGTTGGCACACAAGTGTACACACATGTTGCCCAAAAATAGGATGTATATGTAACACATACCAAAATAAGAAAATATGAACTATTTTAATTTAAAGAAATTGAGGCTTAACAATTTTTTGACCATTCTTTTAGCATTGCGATATACTTGATTCCCATTATGGAGATGTTAATGTTTAAATATGATTTACCTTGAAAAATATTTATCAGCCTTTATCAAAATAAATATCAGCCTTTAATGCTAATTTAAACAATAATGTAAACTGTTATTTTAGTATTTAATACTTTCTAATATTCTCTATATTATTATTATAATTATTATTATTGTTATTGAATGAATAAATGCAATATCTTGCAGCATTTATGCTGGTTTAAAAATAATAAATGCTATACTATATTGTGCTATATTTTATTGTAAAACAGTAACATTTTATTTTAATATTTTATAGAAATTCTCTGAGATTATTATTATTGAATGCATCCAATACTGATTTTATAAAAATGTAAACAAAAGAATAATACAATGATTGTATTTACAGTATCTCACGAAAGTGAGTACATCCCTCACATTTCAGCAAACATTTAGTATATCTTCTCAAGGGACAATACTATAGAAATGAAACTTGGATATATTTTAGAGTAGTCATTGTGCTACTTGTATAGCAGTATATATTTACTGTCCTCTGAAAATAACTCAACATACAGCCATTATTGTCAAAATAGCTGGCAACAAAGTGAGTACACCCTAAGTGAACATGTCAAAACTGTGTTCAAAGCGTAATATTTTGTGTGAGCCCCATTTTTATCTAGCACTGCCTTAATCCTCCTAGGCATGGAACTCACCAGAGCTGCACAGGTTGTTGCTGGGATCCTCTTCCATTCCTCCATAATGACATCATGGAGCTGCTGGATGTTAGACACATGGCGGTTCTCCACCTTCCGCTTGAGGATCACCACAGGTGTTCAATAGGATTCCGGTCTGGAGACATACTTGGCCACTCCATCACCTTCACGTTCAGCTTCCTCAGCAAGGCAGTTGTCATCTTGGCGGTGTGTTTGGGGTCGTTATCATGCCGTTCGGCCCAGTTTCTGAAGGGAGATCATCATGTTTTGCTTCAGTATGTCGCAGTACATATTGGAATCCATGTTTCCCTCAATGAAGCACAGCTACCATGATGTTACTACCACCATGCTTGACTGTAGGCAAGGCACAATTTTCTTAGTGACGTGTATAGGTACTCCTTACCAGGGGAATGCCAAACATTCTGGACACCATCTGAGCCACACAAGTGAATCTTAGTGTCATCAGGCCACAGGACATGATTCCAGTAATTCATGCTCTTGGACAGGTTGCTTTCAGCAAACTGTTTGCGCACTTTCTTGTGAGCCATCTTCAGAAGAGGCTTCCTTCTGGAACGACGGCCATGCAAACCGACTTGTTGCAGTGTGTGATGTATGGTCTGAGCACTGACAAGCTGACCTTCCGCTTCTGCAACCTCTAAAGCAATGCTCGCAGCACTCATGCGTCTGTTTTTTGAAGCCAGCTTCTGCACCTGACGCACAGCACGAGGACTCAACTTCTTTGATTGACCCTCGCGAGGCCTGTTCCAAGTGGAACCCGTCTTGGAAAACCTCTGTATGACCCTGGCCTGTACTGTAACTTAGTTTCAGCATGTTACCAATCGTCTTATAGCCTAGGGTCAACTTTGTGGAGAGCAACAATTCTAATTCTCAACTCCTTAGAGAGTTCTTTGCCATGAGGTGCCATGTTGAACATCCAGTGGTCAGTATGAGTAAATTGTACTCAAAGCACAAATTTGAACTGCTCTAATACAAGGTACACAAATTTGTATGGTCCTGTCAAGCAGACAAAAACATGAAAATTATGAATAGGACATATGACTTTGCATGGTTAAACGACCTACAGCTATTATCACTAACGGCTGTTTCACACCGCAAGCGTGAGCGGCGCTTGAGCAGCGAGTCAGCGTAACCCCTTATTTACACTGCACACGTCTGCGGCTCATTACGGCTGTGATACGGCTACCGGAGCTGATCACGGCCACTCTAGTCAATGCTTGTGTTTACACCAGCCGCGATGCGGTGCGTGTCAGAAGCGTTCCAGATGCGGCTCTCCGCGTCGCTAAAGATAGGTGCCTAGTCTATTTTTGACGGATGCCGCGTCCAAGCCGCACCATAAATACAAAATAAAAGTAAGAAAATCCTGTCAATTTCAAAATAAACACCCTGTGCAAACTCCCAAATGTACTGGACATCAAAATCCTTGGTAGAAACATAGACTGTAAGGTAGAAACCCCAAAATCAAGAAAAACCACGTCGGACAGGCAAATCACGTGGTCTCCTGCATCCAGTTGCTTCGCTTCTGAAATGCTGCTGGTGTGAGTTGGCACCGCTTGAAGGACGGAATAAAACCTTGTCGGAGCCGTAATGCGCCGCAGATGTGGGCAGTGTAAATAAGGGGTAACTACATCGTCACTGCAGCTGCAGACACGTGAGAGTATTCTCACTGGAAGCATACAGTGTCACAGCAGCTGCTCCAAAGCTACATATATAAGCGAGCAATTCTTTACAAAGATAACTATAAAGTTGGTCATTTATAAAATTGATAGTCTTGAAAGTTTGTTATGGGGAGGTGTACAACATTTGCATACAAAATGTTAAACGACAAAACAACCAAGAAAACAGCTCTGATCTTGTCGCTTCAGTCATACTTTCGATATGTTTACAAGATTGCAAATTCCGTGGATAAAAAAAGAAAGAAAAACACAAAAAAATGCATACTCTGATTTGATTTGGGTTGTGCTATGTAGCTGTCTGTGTATTACATAAACTAAAAGAAATTTTATATATAATATTTTCTGGCTAGTTTACTTTAGTTTTTTTCATAATACACCATACTTTCACCCAAACTGAATAATTAAAAACAAGTTTAAATGGGTAGCCGAAATCTTCTATAAATATTTTTGAGTCTTCATTTTCTTTTTTTGCCTACTCCAGTTCTCGTTAAAACTCAGACATGCTTATTCTGTGCATTTTGGGCACTTTTTGTGTAAAATCATATTTATTTTGTCCATAAAAAATGTGCTTTCACTTTAATTGAGTGTGAGCAGAGCAGCAAAAATAGAAAGCTCCGCTTCACTGCTGCTCACACAACGCTCCTGCTTGACGCTCACGCGCTGCTGCTGCTCCCGATGTGAATGCACTCATTGATTAACATACACGCTGAAAAAAATACGTACCGCTGACGCTTGCGGTGTACTCACTTTTGTTGCCAGCTATTTTGACAATCATGGCTGTATGTTGAGTTATTTTCAGAGGACAATAAATATATACTGCTATACAAGCAGGACATTGACTGCTCTAAAATATATCCAAGTTTCATTATATAATATACTTTGCAAACATCCAAATATTGCAGACTTAATAACAGCTTTGCATTGGGGGCGACCAATAGGCGTGAAGATCTGTCTTTGATGTCACATAAATTGGTCTGTTTCCTGAGCTTGGCTGTCCATTATTACAGCCTGTCTGTGTTTGTTTACACGCTGAAGCTCAATTAGCATTGTGACCTATTACTTTCAAGTCAATTAGCCTGATCAATAAACTGACGGGGAAATATAAACAGCTATGTGTTTGTCTGATTATACATTATGAGAGTTAAACAGTTATCGGGCCCTATCTTGCACCCAGCGCAATTTAATTTGTACACCGACGCATGTATCATTCCTATTTTGTACCCGGCACACAGCGGACTTTTCCCTCCACAGACACACGTCAGTAAATTAGGGAATGAACTTGTGCTCCCAGGGGTGGTTCAGCGAAAAGAGGAGGGGTGTTCCGGCGCAAAAATTCCCTGGTGGTATTTTGCAGTTTCAGAAAACAATTCCGCCACAGACCAGGAAAAACCTAGTCTAAAGTCAGTGGCCCATTATTCAGATGCTATTTTAAGGGCGCATGCTTGGCCATAATGTAGCGTGTGAACAACACGCATGCACTTTGCTTCTCTCATTTACACAGATGCAGCAGTTCCCATTTTTGAAAACCATACATAATTACAAGGAAAAATATTACCACATGAGGGAAATCATTGTGTTGTCCATGAAGATGTGAAAAAATAGACATAAATCTAGCTTACACATTTACTCAAATTATTATATGCTTGTTTAACCGAAGCTAATTTACGGCCCTGATGAGAACGTCGGTCTCCTCGACTGTGAACCGCTCCTGGTGTGTGTCTGGCAAATCCGCCATAATAATAGCAAACCGCCATGGAACAAGCGCACCTGCTTTTAAAGGGAATGTGAGATGACGCTCTGATTGGTTTATTTCACGTTATGCCCAAACCACACCTATGAGTAATGCAGCTACATCAGACCAACCCATTTTAGAGATCCGCCCACAAAGTTACTTGCGTTTTGCGGTTGATACTCGCGTTTCAGATCGTTAAAATAGGGCCCATCATCTCATACATAAGTGGTTACTTTGAATTTTTTTATCTAATATATGACAAAATCTCAGAAAACCATCCCTTTAAGGGTCATCCTCATTTTTTAAATCTGGTACAAAATAATTAAATTAAAGTTCCCTTTCGTTCAGTCACTCCGAGTTACGTCAATGACTGACGAATAAGGGGTCTCGCTTAGAAGCCTATCACCTTCGAGTTCTACAAAACGAGCCAATGGCAAGGAAATGCCATGAGTCTGCGGAATTTGCATAGCGCAACTCCGCCCCACCGCGTGGGTATAAAAGAAGGGACGCTGGTAATCTCGCATTATGTTTTTGCTTCGGAGCCAAGAGCTTCTCTTCACTCCTCTGCAAGCCTGTGTCTGAGATCTTCGATACTACGAGACAAACGGCTCTCCAGTGTGTTGGTGCAACGGCGCGTTCGAGCGAGATCACATTGCCTGCTCCTGGTCTGTGCTGCGATCTGCCAACAGTGTGTGTGCTTCTTCCTGGGTGCTTCATCTCTCTGCTGAGCATTCTTCCTCTCACAAAAGAGCTTGCGCGTGTCATGTCTGTTTCAAGATGTCTCGCCCGTGCACTTCTGGTGCGGTTGACTTGTTTTGTCATCTGATGGGCACAATCGCTGCCTTGCGTGTTTGGGCTTAGATCACACTTAGGCAGTGTTTGTGGATGACTCATGTTGTCATTGCGGGAACATGACCATCGCGGTGCTTCGGTCTAGACTCAATGACCTCCATGGAGGTAGAGTCCCCTCTGCCCAGAGATGTATAAAGTACTTGAGACACAGACTTGAGTAAAAGTACAAGTGCTCTATCTCAAGTGACTTGAGTAGAAGCTGAAGTGCTCTTTAAGCACCATACTTAAGTGGAAGTACTAAAGTATTCAAAAAAAAAAAATTGTACTTAAGTATTGCAAGTAGTTTATTTTAAAATGTACTACTCAAGTAGTGAAAGTAAAAGTACAAGTATTGTGTTATGTAGTAAAGCATCTCACCCTTCTCTTCCCTGCTTGTGCCTTTTTTCTCCACAGCTTATTGGGTATTTATCTGCATGTTACAGCAATATCTGAAAGCTTTGTTTATGTCAAGGAGTTCCTGGAATGTCACATGATATGGCTCTTCTTCATGTGTTCAAAATATGAACTAAATGTGCACAGGGCGCCCTCAGGCTGTCAGTATGGATTGAAAACACAGTATATCAGAGTATCCAACGCTCATAATGATTACATCGGCCCATTTTGGGTATAAATTCAAGAAATATTATTCCTCTCTATAGAAATCTGACGTAAACCCATGAAAATCTATCAATATTTGTCAAAATCTGCACAAGCTAAAAGCCCTGAGGGACGTTGTTTGGTCAAGTGCTTTCATGATGACTACACAGGAGGTTTTTTTTTTAATGGGAGCGGCTGACGCTCAGAATTCATATTAAAGGTATCGACTTTACATAACTCCTGACACAAATTAAGACATAACTGTCACTATAAGTTTCTCAGAATAAAATAGTGGTCAAATACTGAAACTTGAGTCTTATATCTTTTTAATGATCAAGGTAATGTCAAGGTAATAACATTAAATCTGATTGTAACTTTGAACTATTAAAAACAAAGAACGATTCAGTGCGTCGGCGTCCTCGCACATTCTATATGAATTGTCTTTCACTCAGACAAATGAAAACATGGACTCTAAGTAGGGCCAGGGGTCTCCTTCCTCACCGCCACGATCACTCGAAGTTGAAGGTGGTGTTTCTGGTTCTTCCATCTCGAAACAAACTAACAAACCTCAAGTGTCCTCAATGGAGGCAGGCAGCAGAGCGAAAGGCAGAACGGGAGCACGCGCGGTCTTCTTGATCGCTTGATTTGCTCAATGATGAGCCAGCTTCATCAAACCTGGTGACAGAGCCATCTACCGCTCTGGCAGTGATTATGTGGGTTTGGAATTCGTAACATTTTTATAATTGTAACGAGTAACGATGCAGCACATAAAAAATGTATCGAAGTAAAAGTATTAAACTCATCAAAAATATTTACTGAAGTAAAAGTGGAAGTAGGAGAAAAAAATAATACTCTAGTAGAGTACAGATACAGCTTTTTAGTACTTGAGTTCCTCCTGCACTGTTGTTGTCGTCACCAGAGTGCATGCCCGGTTGGTCAGCCCTCGTGATTGGCTAGGTGCCTCCGTGTGTATGGTTCCCCCGTTGGGCAACCCCCACATGTGTATTTCCACGGTAAGACTCCTCCGAGCTTGTGTCTTTCCCTTGCCTCGAGGTTGAAACATACAACCCTGCGGGCTGGATACCTCTGAGTTGTCCATTTGCATCCCAGCCTTGGGTCATATGTGTATTCTTAGTCCTCCCTACAGGTAGGTGCTGTGTTATATATTCCTCCTGGGATATGCCACCCAGTGTACCTTGGTATTCCTGCGTTAAGCCTAGCCCTTCGTCTGTGCTAGTCTCATGACAGGGAGCTCAGTCTTGCGCAGGGCACAGGAAGACAGCCACTGTGGCGTGATTAAATTGGGACCCTCATTTTGTCAGTCACTGACGTAACTCGGAGTGACTGAACGAAAGGGAACGTCTCGGTTACATATGTAACCCTCGTTCCCTGAGGAGGGAATGGAGACGTTACGTCCCTCTGCCACAACCGCTGTACCGCTGGAATGGCCTGAATTTCAGTCTCGGCTCTTCAGGAGGAAAACATAATGCGAGATTGCCAGCGTCCCTCCTTTTATACCCACACGGTTGAGCGGAGTTGCACTATGCACATTCTGCAGACCCATGGCATTTCCTTGCCATTGGCTCATTTTGTAGAACTCAAAGGTGATAGGCTTCTAAGCGAAACCCCCATTCCGTCAGTCACTGACATATGTAACCGAGACTACTTTTTTTTTAAATGTAAAAATGCAGAAAGTTTTGTGTGATGGGTAATTTTAGGGGTAGGGTTATTGCAAGGAGAGAGCACAATACACAGTATAGTACAGTATAAAAACCATTACGTTCATGGAATGTCCCCATTTAGATAGTTAAGTAAACATGTGCGTGTGTCCATTTGTTTGCACTCTCCTTATCTGTGCATCTCTGCCCTAGTCCAACCTTCATATTGGCAGTGTATTGAATAATAAGGCCATTCCTGAGCACTCATATTTCTTTCCTTTTAATGAGAATAGCATGAACACTCCTCCTCTATGCAGATCGAGCCACGTTGTTATATGACCAACCTGGATTTAAATAACGTGTCAAGCTCTGCTGTTATTTTAGTAGGATGATAAATATGATAAAGAACAAAATTTACATTTCCCCCCTGGAAGACTAACACAGAGCTGCTGATTTATTACTGTACTGCAAAGTTTAGCAAAGCTAATTAAGGACAGCATTCCCTGGGTCAGATTTAATCACGAGAATGTTTACAACTGCTGCTGAGGAAAGAGAAGTGCTGTGGAAATGTGAAGAATGAGGTATTACAGTGGAGCTTATGCTAACATCTAACATGGTAAACAGTGTGATTACACCTCTTAATGTAAAGTAAAACATTTTTGATGAATGAGAGCTATTTTCACAATTAACCAGGTTAATGTCTAGGTTTAAGACCTTATGTTGCCTTCAAGTCATGTGAATTAAAGTATCATTGAGGAAGCTAATTGTTTTAGTCGTGGTTAAGTTTTAAGTGTGAAAGTTGACTGTAATACTTATTTTGTATGCAAGCTGGTTTAGCAGGCAGCAGGCTTGCATGACAAAACTACACTTCAGAAGTTTGGGGTTGGATTTGTTTCTATATTTTTTAAATAAGTCTTTTATGCTCACCAAAGCTGCATTTATTTGATCAAAAATACAGTAAAACAGTAATTTTGTGAAATAATATTACAATTTAAAATAACTGTTTTCTATTTGAATATATTTTGTCATTTATTCCTGTTGTAAGAACGGATTTTCCTGTTAAAATAAAACTCACCCTGCAATAAAGCCATAAAACGCACCCTGGACAGAAGATCGCAAAGACAGAGCAACAGGACATTGTCCTGTCCAAACATTTGCCCCTTATCTCTGTATCCCCCTTCTCCCCCTGAGTCAAGTCACCAAAAGTTCACTAAGAATGCCTATATATCACATATTATGTATCTTGTGAATCTATTGTTTTTTCCTTTTCATGTTTGGTTTCATTTTAAATGTCTCAGTGCGATTGGTAAAATTGTCTTAATTTCATTGCAGTCATTGAGATCATAAGAAACATTGAGAACTTAAGAGAATTCTGTTCTCCATTGATGATATCTTTTCAAGATATCTCCCCTCTCCCTCGAGACCAGGTCCTACCCCCTGGGGTACAGGAATTGACCCAAAGCAAACTCTGAAAAACATTGGTACAACCCTTTTGTTCTGGTCTGGGTATTTAAGGCTAGGTAACAGAGCAGTCTTTGGGGAAACTGTAACCAGGAAAACCCCCATGCAGTGCTGTGTCAGTGGCTTCTCGAGTCTTGGACTCAGAATACACTCACACACCACTGTGTGTCTCTGTCAGGAATGCATTTCTTACTCTTAGAGTCATCTTTGAGCAATAATTGATGTTATGTATTTATTATTTCTGAATTGGCTTTTAATCATTTACTTGTGGAATTGGCATGATACATTTTTCCTGACAAAAATAAATGTTACCCTTGATTTATTCTGCATTCTTCTGAAATCATTGTTTCTAATATTATGAGGAGGCTGGTGCTACCGCAGATCTGTGTCCAGGATAGGTCAAACTAAAGGCGCATATGAACGGAGCAGTAGGCACGTCATCTGAAGACCTTTTGATTACTGTCTATCACTGACTTGGCAAGTTGTATGGAAGTGGCTAAATAAACTACACTTTTATTTATGAGTAAGCAGTAGGCGACCGACTTAAGAGGTATTAGCAAACCCTGCACCCTCTGACCAAGATCAGACTGGCGAGACTGTGTCCGTGAGATCCACGTAAACCCGGGGCGTGTGACTCTGTGCGGCATCGGGTCCCTTAATGAATGAATATATTGAAATTATGAAATGCCCAGAATAATCAAAGATCTACATTAACTCATAATTTATATTTATGATTATTTCCTAAGAAGAAATACGATCTAAGTTTGATTATCATTCGAAATTGGAGTCAGATTAAGCGTAGAGCTAAAGTAATATTGAAACTAAATTCTAATAAATTAAGTGAACTTCACTAAAACGCTGAAAATACCTACACGCATTATCCCTTCGCCCACACCGTTGGATTCCGTCGTTGGGCCAATGGGTGGCCCTTACACTGTAAAGCTGAATTCTCAGCATCATTACTCCAGTATTCAGTCACATGATCCTTCAGAAATCAATCTAATATGCTGCTTCTAATATGCTGACTTAAAGCAGTGCATGCTGGTTAGAAATTTTGTCCAACTTGAGACAGCGCCAACGCCATGTGACTGTGACGTATGCCATCAAAGTAGCGCAAGAGCGATTAAAGAGCAGCCGGAGGACTTCTTCTCAAGAGCGGCTACACAATCTCCGATTGCGACCCAACTGTTCCAGGATTGGCCAGATTCACAGCATGACAACAATCACGCATTTTCATGTTTATTCTCACACCTTCAGTTCCACTAATGATCCATAGTTCCACAAATCTGTTGTTTATAACAGTAAAATCTATTTTCATGTAGTCACAATGTTATATTATGTCATGTTTATCAAAATAAAACTGATAAAAAAAAGTAGACCCTATTTCATTGATTGTATAGGCTCATATTGAACTTTATTCTTGTACAAACATATGCTGTATTTTGCAGTACATAAAGTATTAAATGGAAACGTATCTGAAACGTCTGTGTATTTGACAAATACTGCATTTATTTCACTTCAGCTAGGGTAAAGTATGTAAACACAGCGCGAGCATCACTACGGCAAGCAAAAAGTGTCCGACTTGTCTCCGTTTTCAGCTCCTCCCCGCCTGCACACGGCAACACATGGCTCGAGCACACACGAAATCGCACGCTATACCAAAATGCTTTGCACCCCAAGCAAAATCAGTTGAACACATGCCATATTGTAATAATGACTTCCAAACTTGTTAGTATGAACTTTCCAGAACTTGAATGCAGCAGTAATCAGATTTGAGGTGTTCAAGTGATTTTATTCAGAGTAAAATGATAGTTTGGAGCTATTTCATGTTTTTGGATTTCTTTCTTTTTATTCCCTTACAACAACAGGAAGCTGTTTCAGAGCTAGCATGTGATTTAGATGTGTAACTGATGCTACACCTTGTCTCTTACAGAGAATGATGGAAACTTGCCTCATAAACCAGTTAAATTAGCATTTTCTTGCAAACACTTCACTATAACTTAAAAATGATAAAATACAAATAACTTCCGCTATGATTCTTTAATTGAATTACATGCAATCATTCTGTAGTATTCCATTCTAAACATAAACAGTCACATAAACCAGCTTAGTATTTTCTGTTTTTTTGTTTGTTTGTTTTTGTTTTTTTCTGATAAATATGACATTGTAGTAGCTAACTTCATAAGTGCAATAATTCCAACATGTCTTGAACTAACACCATAAAAGGTGAACGTGATTTCACCAAGTACCACATGTTCCTGGATCAACATCGTTGTTGATCCTGGATCAACTTTCCAATTAACCAATCAGATTTGAGGGACAAGTTTACAGTTTATGTCAAGTTTAGGCTTAGAACCAAGGTGAAGTACTTAAACATCAGTGTCATTCACCTATCATTACCCTCTGATTTTAGAGAAAAGTTATGGGTAGGGTTAGGTTTAGGGCAGGGGTGTCCAAACTCGGTCCTGGAGGGCCACTGTCCTGCAGAGTTTAGTTCCAACTTGCCTCAACACACCTGCTTATAAGTTTTTAGCATGCCTAATGACCTTCAACAGCTAATCAAGACCTTGATTAGCTGTTTCAGGTGTGTTTAATTGGGGTTGGAGCTAAACTCTGCAGGACAGTGGCCCTCCAGGACCGAGTTTGGACACCCCTGGTTTAGGGGTAGGGATTGGGTAAGGACTACATTTTGGGACAGGAATGTTGATCCAGGATCAACAAAATATGTTGATCCAGGACCATGTCTTACTTGGCAAAATCACGGTGACCCACCATAAAAATAGATAGAGCGATAAAGAAAGTGGGGGTGCCATCTCTGGCCAGTAATCATCCCGTAAAGAGTATTCAAATAAACTCTCTTTATTAATAATATAAAGTGCAAAATCCTGGAAATCCAGTGTGATTCAACACTTAAAGTGTTCGGTTCACTCCCACGGCTTATTGAATAATTTATGAAACAAGCCAGATCTCTCTTCTATCTCACTCACTAATAATTCAAAAGGTAGTGCTATTGGAAGCAATCTGTTATTATAGAGTTTTTCTTTTGTACAGTTTTGACAACCTGTAAATAAAATGACTAGTCTTTGCTGCTTGTAATTATGTCAATTCTTACCACAGTAAATTAATGAATCTGAGCAAACCGTTGCGCAAACTGGTTTTTATTGCTTCTAAAAATAGCCGGAAAGGTCAAGACAAAGAGGGGATCAGTGCGGATATGAGGCTTCACTCTGAAGCAGTCTCAGTTTGCCTTTTTCCAAGAACCATCATTTAATATCCAATTTAAATGTGGTTTGACATATTTGGCTGGAAAGACAAAAAGCAATAGACGTGGGGCAGATGGAGAGACACAGCAGCCTTTTGGGAAACAGAGCTCTGAACGACTCAAATAACAGCTTAATCCCATATAATTAAAATTCAATATTATAATTCACGCTAAATAAGTTTTAATTTGTTCACACGTTTAATTGAGTTTTAGAGCCAGGGAACACAATGAGTTATAATAAAGCACAAATAACACAATACAATTCCATTATAATAAATTAAGGAAAATGAATAAATTAATAACTCAAGCGTGCATAGGTCAGACCCGTTCTAGTCTTCGAATACCAGAACAAGACAAAGATAGCTACAGAAAAAGGCAGCACTATTCTTAGAAACAGCAATTGAATAATTGAGAGAAATTATCATTCTGTCTGATAAAGTAATCATAACGATGATGTAAAGGAATTTTAATGATTAATTAACACTACCCTTTAGCTAGGTTAACACAGGGTGAATCTAAATAATTTGTGCAAATAGTATGTACATTTAATGTATGGAGGATGTACTCAATACTATGTTATGAAACATGCTAAATCACCACTTTGTAATTGTAGGGTTCTATCTGCATTTTGAGCAGTTTTGAGATATTGAACCTCAAAGTTTTTGCATTATTTTTTATGTTTTTTATGATGTCTTTCAACATAAAAAAAATCACATAATGTAAATAAGTTGTCACAGAATATGAATATGTGAATAACTCAATTTTGACAAAAATGTCAGATTGAACCTTATAATTCCAAGGTGACAAAATTGTTTCTAGAATCTTCTCTGTGTTGAAACTGACTGCAATACGGAGTGCAGACATGTAAATGAATACGACTCATCCATGTGACATTTAAACCAGTGTTGTTATTGTTCCCTTTCGTTGTCACTCCCGAGTTACGTCGGATGACGACGAATGGGGTTTCGCTTAGAAAGCCTATCGACTTCGAGTATTACAAAACGAGCCAATGGCAAAGAAATCCCATGGGTCTGCGGAATTTGCATAGCGTATCTCCGCCTTACCTCGTGGGTATAAAAGGAGGACGCCGGCAACATGCAGATATGTTTTCGCTTCGGAGCCAAGAGTACCTCTTCACTCCACAGCCATTCCTGACTTCACTCTACGAGACGAGCCATTCTCCGGTGTTGGTGTGACGGCGATCTGCAGCGAGTTCACATTGCCTGCTGATCTGTGCAGTGATCTGCCAGTGAGTGTGTTTCTCCCTGCTCGCTTCAACATCGTGGAGTTTTTTCCTCTCACAAAAGAGCTCGCACGCGGCACGTCTTTTTAAAGACGGCTCACCCGTGCATTTCTGGTTGCGGATGACTCATTTCCGATTTTGATGGGCACATTCTCTGCTCTGCGTGCTTGGGCTTGGTCACGCTAGAGCAGCGTTTGTGGATGACTCACGTTCTCCCCGCGGGAACGTGACCATCGCGTCATTACGGTCGAGACTCAATGATCTCGTTAGAGAGAGAGTCCCCTCATCCACACCCCGATCTAACACTCTCCACGTGAGGTGCTACTTCGGCTGGTGGCCAGGGTGACCTGAGGGTGATGGTGTGGAACCAAGGCGCCAACTATCCGTCCGTGCCCCACGCCCCCCTCTTTATTGACGCAACCCGTGAACGATCACGGGACACCCGCGGGCCCGTCTTCGGACCCCCCGCGGGTTTCCTTTGACGTTCCAGAATCGGATCTGTTGTCCATCGCAGCATCACAGGGCGGGCTAGAATCTTCAGGAAGGGAAGATTTGACAGTGCTGCCACTTTCGGGTGTGCATATGGCATTTGTCGAGTCAGATCCTGAGATGACGGCCATGCTTTCCCGGGCCGCCGCGAGCGTCGGACTAGAGTGGAACCTTCCACCCTGTCCTGTGCGCTCGCTGCTGCACGATTAGTTTTTGGGTGTGGCCGCTGACACCTGTCGGCGTCCACTCCAATACCTTTCTTCCCGGATGTGCATCAGGAGATCTCGAAATCCTCGAAGACCCTGTCTTCCAGCGATCCCTCGTTGATCTTCTCCGCCCTTCCTCCCCTCCACGGGGCCGCTGCCCATGGGTACACTGGGGTCCCCCGGTTGAACGCTCTGTTGTGATACTAAAATAACTGTGTCCTCAGAATGCTTCTTCTCGGCGCGATCCTAAGACCCCGTCCGAAGCCTGTAGTTTTTCGTCTACACTTGTGGCGAAATCCTATAGCGCCCAGGACAGGCAGCCGCCTCACTGCATGCCATGGCCATTCTGCTGGTCTTCCTGGCCCAGGTGTTCATGGACATGCAGGAGGGCAGGACTGACCCAGGGCTCTTCATTGATCTGCGCGCCGCCACTGACCTTGCTCCCCGAGTGACGAAAGTGGCCGCACGCTCCCTGGGTCAGGTGATGTACACCATTCAAGCCTCTGGCTTAACCTGTCCGATGTGCAGGATGTCTGGCGGTCCCGTCTGCCCGACACCCTCATATCCCAGGTCAGCCCTTCGGCGGTGTGGTTCAGGGCTGTACAACAGCTCTCAACCGCCCATGAGCAGACTGAAGCATATTCTGCCCCGACGGCCCCGCCGTCCGCTCAGATCCCTCAGTCTGCCCACCGCCGAAGGCGCCCTCCCGTGGCTTCCACCCCGCCCGTTCACCCGGGCTGGCTCTGGAGGCCGCAGGGGGATACCACAGCCCTCTCCTGCCCCGCCCCCCGCTAAACGCCGGGCCAAGCGGCGCTTCTGAGACGGGCTGCTCAGGGGTGATGGTCACTTCTCAGGAGATGGTAGCAGGACCACTCCTTCCCCCGGTGGAGGGCCGGGGGAGAATCCTTTGTTTTCCACTCCCCGCTGCTCACCCCCGGGTGGGCAGCACCCTAATGTGGTTAAAGCAAGAAGTGACATGTTCATCCCTGAGCACACAGAGTTCTCGGACGTCACGGTGCGCCGCCCCTGGGCCGTGCACCCCTCGTCCTCCTCTGTCCCAGAGCCGGATGACAGTGCGCACCGTCCCCGGACCATGCCGCTCTCATCCTCCTCTGTCGAGCAGACCCCCGTGGAACGTTCGTCCTTCCCTGGTCTCCTCTGTCAGGGCGCGGTCAATGACTGTGCCCCCACACCGGGCCGCTATGCTGTCCACGTCTGGGCCAGTCATTCCGCCTCGCTGCACCACCGATGGG
Source organism: Gila orcuttii (assembly GCA_026230005.1). Taxonomy (NCBI): domain Eukaryota; kingdom Metazoa; phylum Chordata; class Actinopteri; order Cypriniformes; family Leuciscidae; genus Gila; species Gila orcuttii. Next base: position 23,483,003 of record JAPDVR010000005.1, on the reverse strand, counting down.
AAGTATGTGATTCGTATGACCCCGCTGGTACAGTTCTTGGGATCTTGGTTAGAGCTTCCCAACCTGTCCCGCTGGGTCGCTCGGACGATCAGGCTCGGCTACGCGATTCAGTTCGCGCGGTCTCCTCCCCGCTTCAGGGGAGTCCGCTCCACTATGGTCGGTGGCAATGCCCCTATCGTGAGAGCGGAGGTTGCCACCCTGCTGGCGAAATGAGGTCCGGCTTCTACAGCCCGTACTTCATTGTCCCGAAGAAAACCGGTGGGTTACGGCCAATCCTGGCACGGCCAAACGCATTTTCGAATGTGTACGGCCCCAGGATTGGTTTGCAGCGATCGACCTGAAGGACGCCTACTTTCATGTCTCCATTCCCCCTCGACACGGACCGTTTCTACGGTTTGCTTTCGAGGGGCAGGCATGTCAGTACGTGGTTCTCCCATTCGGGTTAGCCCTGTCTCCTTGCGTCTTCACGAAGATCGTCGAGGCAGCTCTTGTTCCCCTACGGGAACACGGGGTTCGCATCCTGAGTTATCTCGACAACGACTGGCTGATCCTAGCTCACTCTCGAGACCAGGTTTGTGAACACAGGGACCTAGTGCTCCGGCACCTAGCCCGTCCGGGCCTTCGGGTCAACTGGGAGAAGAGCAAACTTTGCCCCGTGCAGAGGATCTCTTTTCTCGGTATGGAAATCGACTCGGTCGCCATGTAAAAGGCGCAGCTTACGAGCGAGCACGCGCAGTCACTGCTGACTTGCCTAAGACAGTTCGAGGGCAAGAGTGCGGTTCCACTGAAACTTTTTCAGAGGCTCCTGGGGCATATGGCATCTGCAGCCGCGGCAACGCCGCTCGGATTGCTTCATATCAGACCGCTTCAGCTTTGGCTTCGCGACCGAGTCCTGAGGTGGGCATGGCAACACGGCACCCTCCGAGTACCAGTTACTCTGACCTGCCGTCAGACCTTCACCCCGTGGTCGAACCTCAGTTTTCTACGGGCCGGAGTGCGCCTGGAACAAGCTTCCCGGCATGTTGTTGTAACGACAGATGCCTCTACCACGGGCTGGGGCGCTATGTGCAATGGACGTGCTGCCGCGGGCTCCTGGTCTGGACCCTGACGCCTATGGCACGTCAATTGCCTCGAGTTGCTGGCTGTACGTCTTGCTCTGCGCGGCTTCCGGGCCGTGCTCAAGAATCAACACGTACTAGTCCGATCAGACAATACCGCCACCGTAGCGTACATCAACCGTCAAGGTGGTCTACACTCCCGCCATATGTCGCAACTCGCCCGCCACCTCCTCATATGGAGTCAGAAGCATCTGAGGTCGCTTCATGCCATTTATATCCCCGGAGCCCTGAACTGTGCAGCCGACGAGCTCTCACGGCTTCAGCCCCTCCCGGGAGATTGGCGACTCCATCCCCAGTCGGTTCAGCTGATTTGGGACCAGTTCGGGGATGCACAGATAGATCTGTCTGCCTCTCACGACTCGACCCATTGCGCCCTGTATTATTCCCTGACCGAGGGCACGCTCGGCACGGATGCACTGGCGCACAGCTGGCCGCGGGGCCGCAAATATGCGTTTCCCCCAGTGAGCCTTCTTACGCATACCCTGCGCAAGGTCAGGGAGGACGAGGAGCAGGTCATTCTGGTCGCGCCGTATTGGCCCACCCAGACCTGGTTCTCCGAACTAGTACTCCTCGCGACAGCACCTCCCTGGCCGATCCCTCTGAGGAAGGACCTCCTTTCTCAGGGACGCGGCACCCTATGGAACCCTCGTCCCGATCTTTGGAACCTCCACGTGTGGCTCCTGGACGGGTCGAGGCAGGTTTGAGTACCCTACCACCACCGGTGGTGGCTACCATCACTTCTACTACAGCATTGTCCACGAGACATGCCTATGCGTTGAAGTGGAACCTCTTCGTCAACTGGGCTCTTCTCACCGAGAAGACCCCCGGAGATGTTCGATCAGTGTCGTGCTTTCCTTCCTACAAAATGGTTTGGAGCGAAGGCTGTCTCCCTCCACCCTAAAAGTCTATGTCGCCGCCATTGCCGCACAGCTCAACTTTGTTGTAGGTAAGTCCTTGGGAGAGCACAACTTGATCGTCATGTTCCTGAGAGGAGCGAGGAGACTGAATCCTCCTCGCCCTCCTCTCGTTCTCTCTTGGGACCTCTCAGTGGTGTTAACTGCCCTGCAGAGTGCTCCCTTTGAGCCTCTGCAGTCAGTGGAGCTTAAGTTCCTGTCAATGAAGACAGCGCTCTTGGTTGCACTGGCCTCCATCAAGAGGGTAGGGGACCTGCACGCATTCTCCGTTTGACGAAGCGTGCCTGGAATTCGGGTCGGCTTACTCTCACGTGATCCTGAGACCCCGGCCTGGATATGTGCCCAAGGTTCCTACCACTCCCTTTTGGGACCAGGTGGTGAACCTGCAAGCGCTGCCCCTGGAGGAGGCAGACCCAGCCTTGGCATTGCTCTGTCCAGTACGTGCTCTCCGCGCCTTTGTAGACAGAACGCAGTGTTTCAGGACCTCAGACCAGCTCTTTGTCTGTTATGGTGGGAAGCTGAAGGGAAAGGCTCTCTCCAAGCATAGGTTGTCTCACTGGATAGTGGACGCCATTGCTATGGCATACCAACAGCAAGGTCGACCGTGCCACCTTGGTGTGACTGCCCACTCCACCGGAGTGTGGCGTCCTCCTGGGCTCTAGCGCATGGCGCCTCGCTAACAGACATCTGCAGAGCTGCAGGCTGGGCGACACCGAACACATGCGCCAGATTCTACAATCTCCGAGTGGAGCCAGTGTCCTCTCATGTACTCGCAGCTAGTACTGGACCCGCTCAGGTGTCTTCGCTTGCTCGCCATTCCACTCCACGCACTGGATACGTGCGATATTCTCCTCAGGTGAGCTTCCCCGAAAGCCCTGAGTTCCTCCAGCACTCCTGACGTCGGCGCCAGTGTCTATTGCCTGCGCGTCGGCTAGGTGCCTCCCGTGTGCATGGTCCCTCCTCTGAGCGACCCCCACATGTGTATTTCCACTGTAAGCCTCTCTGAGCATGTGTCTTTCCCTTGGCAAGCCACCTTGCCACCCCTGGGGTTGAAGTATTCCACCTGCAGCTGGACACCCCAGTGTTCTCCATATGCATCCCTCCGGGTCATATGTGTATTCTCTAAGTCCCCCCCCCCCCCCCCCCCCCTCTGGGTTGGCAATAATTGCATATTTCCTCTAAGCTATGGTATGCTCCCCAGTGTACCTTGGTATTCCTGTGCTAAATAGGAGTCCTTCGTCCGTGCCAGTCTCACGTCAGGGATCTCAGATTTACGCAGGGCACTGAAAGACAGCCGAGAAGGTGGCGTGATTAGACTGGTAACCCCATTCGTTGTCATCCGACGTAACTCGGAGTGACAACGAAAGGGAACGTCTCGGTTACGGATGTAACCCTCGTTCCCTGAGTAGGACGGAGACGTTATGTCTTCCTGCCACTTCCGCTGTACCACGGGGATTGCCTGAGTTCAGTCTCGGCTCCTCAGCGAAGAAACATATCTGCATGTTGCCGGCGTTCTCCTTTTATACCCACGAGGTAAGGCGGAGATACGCTATGCAAATTCTGCAGACCCATGGCGTTTCTTTGCCATTGGCTCGTTTTGTAATACTCGAAGTCGATAGGCTTTCTAAGCGAAACCCCATTCGTCGTCATCCGACGTAACGTCTCCGTTCCCTACTCAGTTAACTAAAGTTATTACAAATTGTTTAAATTTTGCATTATAACTAAATAAAAAAAATTGAAATGTTGAAAGGTCAACTAACTGAAAAAAAAAGTTTATGCTAAAAATAAATATAGGTAATCTTTTACAATTGTCATCACGCAGATCGGATCATAAGCCAATCAGGACACGATGCATTTACACCTGTCCACATCAAGTGGCTTCTGTATCTGGATAACAGATCGGATCGAGCATACCCGCGAAAAAAAAAAAAAAAAGGATGGCTCCGGTGCAAAATTGACCTGAAGTGGTGGGTTTTCTTTTAAAAACAGTTTTCAGTCGGGGGACATTTTACAAATCTCGCTAAATGAGGAGGATGAAGAGGCTGCAAGTAGACTACTAATAATGTGGATAGATGCCGTAATGGAAACGGTACAGAGAAATGGGTCCGAGAACTTCGCCAGCTGTGGTGGAAAAAATGCGTGTTCGACAGAAAATGAATGGTTCTACAACTTTCGGGTGCGAACTGCGAAGACAAACCGTTTCAGTATATTTGCGATGTAGCCTACATGTACTTTGCACTCGACTGTATCACAAAACCACACAGCTCTCAGTTCCGGAGAAAGGAGGGGGCATAATGACAGTGGGCAGGGTTTTGTGTGACGTCCACCTGTGAATGCAGACACAATGGCTGGATTGCGCTTACATTACACTGAGATCGATCACAATGCCTCCTCGACTACCTCCTAACCTGGACACGCTGATCGGATAACATTCCGATCAGAAGCGCGTTTACACTTGTCTTTTCAATGTGTATGTGGACAATATCCGGATACAGGTCGCTTTTTAATGCCGAGTGTAAACACAGCTATTATTGGATGGTTGTTTTCTGAGTTCCTCTGCCTGTTTCTTGTGTGTTTGGATTAAAAGACTATTTCCTGGAATTGTCCTTCGTCGTGTGCTTCATTGATACAGCCATTCCGTGACAACAATAAGGTTCCATTTGTCAATATTAACTAACAAAGAGAAATAAGGTTACATTTGTTTAGGGTCCAATTCTCACTATTAACCAGTTGCTTATTAGTATGCTTCTTACTAGGATATTGGCTGTTTATTGCAGCACATATTACGTTATTCTGCAAGACCATTTTCTACATCCCTTAATCCTATATCTACAGTCCCTGACAAAAGTCTTGTCGCTTGTGTACAAATTGACCTGAAGTGCCACTGAAATATATTTCTAATCAAGATTTTTTTACAAGAAATGGCTCATTTTAATTCTAACAGCTTTTGTAATAATGTTTCAGTGCAAAACGAAACTGTCAAAAAGTATTCTAATATTCACAGCTTGGTAAAGCCCACTGAGTCAATTTTTGCAAAGACATAAGTGTTGTCGCCTTGTCATTTGAGCTTCACCTGTGACTAATAATGGATCAATTAGGTCTCAGGTGTGTATAAAAACAACCCCAGTACACTAGACCTTCACATCAACTGCAGCTAGACCTCTGCAAACATGCCCAAGATTCACCCTGAGACTAAAGTTTTGATTATCAAGAGGCTGAAGACCAGATCCACTGCTGATGTGGCAGACACCTTCAATGTGTCTCAGCGTCAAGTACAGAGGATAAAAAAAACATCTGAAGACACTAGAGACATTTTTGACAAGCCCAGGTCAGGCAGACCCCGCAAGACAACTGCTCGAGAGGACCGTTTGTTGGCTCGAAAATCCAAGGCCAGCCCATTTTCCACTGCAGCAGAGCTCCACGAGACCTGGTCACCTGAAGTCCCTGTGTCAACCAGAACAGTTTGTCGGATTCTGTCTCGAAATGGCCTCCATGGTCGAATCAGTGCCCAGAAGCCAGCACTAAACAAAAGACAATTGAAAAACCTTGTGGCATTTGCCAAGGCCCACAGCCTGCTAAAAGGATGGACGCTGGAAAAGTGGAAGAAGGTGGATTTTTCAGATGAATCTTCTGTTGAATTACACCACAGTCGTCGCAAATATTGCAGGAGACCGACTGGAGCCCGCATGGATCCGAGATTCACCCAGAAAACAGTGAAGTTTGGTGGTGGAAAAATCATGGTCTGGGGTTACATCCAGTATGGGGGTGTGCGAGAGATCTGCAGGGTGGAAGGCAACATCAATAGTCTAAAATACCAAGAAATCTTAGCTACCTCTTATATTCCCAACCATAAAAGAGGCCAAATTCTGCAGCAGGATGGTGCTCCATCGCATACTTCCATCTCTACATCAAAGTTCCTCAAGGCGAAGATGATCAAGATGCTCCAGGATTGGCCAGCCCAGTCACCAGACATGAACATCATTGAGCATATGTGGGGTAGGATGAAAGAGGAAGCATGGAAGACGAAACCAAAGAATATTGATGAACTCTGGGAGGCATGCAAGACTGCTATCTTTGCTATTCCTGATGACTTAAAATAAAGTGTATGAATCCTTGCCAAACCGCATGGATGCAGTCCTTCAAGCTCATGGAAGTCATATAAGATATTAAATTTGGATCTCACAGCACCACTACTTAATTTGCTGACATATTTTTGTATTTGCAGTAAATTTGTTCAATTTCTGTATAGGCGACAAAACTTTTGTCTTGCCAAAATTTGACCTTTCTGTCTTGTTTAAATTATAAAACTTTTTTCAGTGAAACTAATTTATTTCAGTGCATTAAACATCATTTGGGAGGGTTTCAGCTTTTCATATGAGCTATTTCTAACACCAATTGATTAATTAAAAGTCAGGTTAATAGCAGGTGTTTCTACAAAATAGATGAGAGACAAGACTTTTGTCAGGGACTGTAAACCTAACAACTACCTTATTAACTATAAATAAGCAGAAATTGAGTTTGAGGCAAAAGTCATAGTTAATAATCTAATCTAATCTAAAGTGTGACCAGAACTACTACTAGCATTTATTAATTTTAGTTAATGACAATGTCAACATTTATTAATATATTATTAAAACCAAACATTGTATCTGTTAATATTATTTAATGGACCTGAGGTAACACAAACTAACAAGGAACTATTGTATTCATTAACTAATACTAACAAAGATTAATTAATACATGATACACTTAATAAATGTATTGCTCTGTTAGTTAATGCTAGTTAACTAATGGGACCTTATTTTATAGTGTTACCCATGATCTCTCTCAATACTCTATGCTGATTAGCTGGAAGGTATGTATTATAACCTTAATCCACAGGTAGTTCCAGTTTAATCACCGTTCTATATTAATGCGCTGCTTTCATTGAAGCACACACATACATATCACTTGGACACAGAGATCAGAGATCGCACCGGTCTGAACTATTGATACAAGGCAGGATGGATCCATGCTTTCACCAAATTCTGCCCCCATCTGAGGGTGTACTCACACTAAGCACGGTTACCTTGTACTGTGCCCGAGAGCGATTGTCCCCCCTTCCCACTCCTCCACTGGCCAGCATTCACATTGTACTTAATGTTCCGAGCCGGAGCACGCTTACGTAATTTACGAGGCAATATTTTGTTTAGAATAAAACAGGAAGAAAACTGCTTTCGCTAATTGACTGCCTAATTGATGTATAATTTATGTCACGCAGTAATTTTTACTTGATTGTGCTGCACATATCAGAAGGCAGCTGACGTTGATGGAGGAATTTGCAGCTTTTGCTCTCAAACTACAATTCCTGTTCATCAATAAGGTGAGAACCAGACTTGTTATAAACCTAAATATGCTCTAATTAATTGAAAAGTGTACTGTCCAAGTAGTAATAAAAGATGTTTGCTGTCGTAATGATGACAGTAGCACAATGCTGTTCCATGCTCTGGCACGGTTAGTGCTCACATTACATGTATTACATGTGCCTGAGCCCAACTGAACCTCTTCCAAGCGGACCAGGAACCTTTAAACGAATGGTACAGAGCGATCACAGTAGTCAAATGAACCAGACTTTGGGGGTCAAATGCGATCGGGTACTATTCAGATCGCCTAGTGTGAGTACACGCTGTATGTCGCAGTAGAAATTGAGACTCAATGGACCAGGCAACATTTTGTCAATCTTCTACTGTCCACTTTTGGTGTGCCGTGCAAATTGTAGCCTCAGTTTCCTGTTCTTATCTGACAGGAGAGGCACCTGGTGTGTTCTTCTGCTGCTGTAGTCCGTCTGCTTCAAGGTTCGATGTGTTTAGTGTTCAGAGATGCTCTTCTGCAGACCTTGGTTGTAACAAGTGTTTATTTCAGTTACTGTTGCCTATCAGCTCGAACCAGTCTGGCCATTCTCCTCTGACCTCTGGCATCAACAAGGCATTTTCGCCCTCAAGTCTTTTGCTCACTGTATGTTTTCTCATTTTTGGACCATTCTCTGTAAACCCTAGAGACAGTTGTGCATAACAATCCAAGGAGATCAGCACTTTTTGAAATACTCAGACAAGCCCCTCTGGAACCAAACACCATGTCATGTTCAAAATCACTTAAATCACATTTCTTCCACATTTTGATGCTAATTTCAAACTTCAGCAAAACGTCCTGACCATATCTACATGCCTAATTACACTGAGCTGCTGTCATGTGAGTGCCTGATTAGATATTTGTATTGTATTAACGAGCAGTTGAACAGGTGTACCTAATTAAATGTTCAGTGAGTTATCCCTGAAGTAATAGCCTGCGTGCTTCTCAATTCTTATTTGTGCATCCTCGTTTCCTTTCCTCACGTCTCAGCTCCACCCCCTGTAGGATGCGAGGACAGGCTAAAAAAAAAAAAAAGCCTACTGGTAACATCCACAGTGGATTGTCACAATGAAAAGTCAGTAAGAATGAAGCCCCCTAAATAATTTCATTAATCAACACATGCCTGTGACATACTGGACTAAATAATATTAATATTAATGATAATAATAAAATACATATCTTTCTCTAAACTCATTTCAACTCAGGTTTTTTTCTTTTTTGGGTGACATTACTGGCATTATAGCTGTGCTGTATGAGCTGTCAGTAGTTAATTTGCTTATAGTAACCTTTAATTTAAATTATAGATGATTATTATTTTTGACCCCTTTTTCATATGACACATCTTTTTCTATTCTCAGCTTTAGGCAGAATCAAAGCCTATGGAAGTGGCCCACTCTGTGACATTAATATTCATCGGGTTCTGGAGTATATTAGATATTGAAGATTCATGCAATTTGACCGCTGCTCTTCATTACTGTTTTTCTGTCCTCACTGCTCCTGTTCAAACCTTTTTCTCTTCCACAATACAAAAATTGTTAATACAAGATCCATGCATTTGAAAAATAATAATCTCCATGAAATTTCCTCTCAGACATTACTGCATATTTATGTAGTTTTGTGCATTTTTCCTCCATCCTCTTTGTTACTGTAAGCGGTATAGGGGAATAACTTGTAGGCAATTACAGAGAGGCTAGCAATAGCAACCTAGCTTTGAATGCATAAGATCCCACCCTCTCTAAAAGTCACGCCTCCTCCAAAACACATAAATCTGCGCCATGTGAGACCACATTGGTGAAAGGTCAAAAACATTCTTAAAAATGCTCTCAGAATACCTCATGTCTAATTAATCAGAGAGACATTACAGAATACAACATTGCAATAATAATGACCATAAACAACTTATTTATGGTGATTGGCCATTTTACACCATAGCTGCTGTTAACATTGAGCTAATTCATAAAGGTACACAAACTAAATACTTCATTACATTGACAAAATCCAACAAAAACAAATCAAACTGTGGTATCTGTCAGGAGTAATTAAGCAAAGAAGCACTCGAGACTGGAGTAGAATAACTTCCGTTCTCACACACATTAGTCAGAACACAACACTTTTCAAAATAGTAGTCAAAAATGCAATTCACTCATGAACACAACAAAAACCATGTTATTACCTGTCCAAAAGAAAAACTGCAACCATGGCATCATTTTTCAGACCATTTGAGTCCCGCAATTGCTTCCAGCATGGAAAAGAAACACCAATGTTAATTCTGCTTTTAGCTTTTTCTTGATCTATATATATATATATATATATATCAACCAGTATCACAAAAACAATTTCCTACCCTACCTTTAAATATCCGCCTGTTCCAAAGTATGACTTCAGAACTCTAGAATATAAAGCATTTCTTGAATGGAGCAAATTTATGGCACTATTGTGTCCTCTCTGAAGCTTTCACTATAATTGCATGGAGGAGAGCATTGGAAATTGCTTTTGCCGCAAAAAAAAAGTAAATGATAGAGAATTGTGATTTCTCAAAAATTATTTTACAAAAAAAAAAAAAACATTATACCAGGGAGAAAATAAATTTATTTTATTTTATTTTATAACCAACAGTTAATACCTTACCAACAGCAATGTCATTTAAAATTGTTTTCTTCATGATCAATGCACAAAACTTCTCTCAAGCCCAATGTTTTCATAAAACCAGACAGAATCAGTTTAAAAGAAAATAAAAGAAACAACTCTGCTTTGATCCTCGAAGTTACAAAATCTCTTAAAGTCATCTTTGGATCTACTGAACGTTTGTTTTTTTCTATATGTTTAACATCTGAAATAAACCTGTCAGTCTAGAACAATATAAAACTTTTACGCATGTCAAATGCAAAGCTTTTTTTTAAAGCCCCTATAAATTCATGTAACTCTGAGACCTTGTTTGGTTGCTCTTCTGCAAAAGCTGAAATATTAAGTTCAGGGGGGAAAAAAACTCCTGCATCTCAGTCTCCTTCTCATTTAATCTTCTATTGATTCTTGCCGAATTCAGGTTTCGGCAATGATTTCTGAATGCATTTTGTATTAACCTGTTTTTTGTTGTTGTTTTTTTGTATTAAGAGTTTCACTGTTTTGCAGGGTCCAGAAAAAGAAAAGTCTATTTACTTGAAAAGTTGATGTACATGTTCTCAATGTTGATTTATAAAAAGCAGACGTGTCCTTCAAGTCCATTTCTGCTAAATTAATTAAAAAAACAAATGCAGATATTACTTTTAAAACATCAACTTTACATAACAAGGCTTTAGCAGTGTCAATCCAGCACATTTTTTCTAGTTGAATATTGCATCATCTTTGCTACCTGGAGCCTAAAAGTCTTAATCCTGCTTCGGATGTATATTAGGTCTTGCCCACCTTCATGAACTGGTAAAAAAGCTTTTGTCCAGTTTTGACCAGTCCAAAAAAAAAAAAAAAGAGAAAAAAAAAAAATCCACTTATTTTGTTTTGTTTGTAGTTCATGAACAATAACATCTGGAGGATTCAAAACATACATTTTGTGCCACAGTACTAAGCTATTATATCATTTATAACCAGAGCTCTTCTCCTATAGGATAGCTGTGGTAGCATCCATAGACACCCAGCTACACATCTTCTTAGCCATTCCTTCCTAATTTTTCTCTTTTAATTCTTAAGTCCCGAAATAAAATCCTAAAATGTGTAATCCTTCTTGGTTCTATCAAATGCTTTCTCTTGATCAATTGAAAAAAATCCAACATTTTCACCATCTTTACAATATCTATTATGTCTCTATAGAAGAAACAAAACGTCCATTATTTTTTTTTATATTCAGTAACAATATACTGTAAAAAAAAGAAAAAAGGAAAAAAAAGGCTTTAATCTATTTGAAAGACACTTTGCCAAAATAAAACTGACATAGTCCAAGATCACCTTTTTTGGGTAATAAGGATAAAACAGCTCTTTTACAACTGGTATAGGTAATTCCTGCTGTCATCTTTCAATAAGTTCCATAATTGTATAAAAAATTCAGATGGAAGTTTTTCCAAATTTGAAAAGGAGCATCCATCTCTCTCAAAGAGGTAAAACTAGCACTGATTAAAGCTCATTTTGCTTTCTCATGAAATAATGAGGCTAAAGCCTTCTCTTTTTTTCCCCTCCAACTTTCCAACTAGACATTCTAACTCCTTTTCTAACTCCTAGACAAATTAACTCCTTTTCAATCTGCTTTATTTTTTTTTCAAGTTCGAATAGTTTTACTATTTGTAATAGTTCTACTATTTGCACTGTACGAGATCTTCTCATTTGTTTTTTTTTCCACATCCCACAATTGAACAATGTCATGATGATTATTTTGTTTCCTCCAGTCAACCCAAAAAACAGACATTTTCATCACAATTATTTAAGAACTCGTGTAACTTTTTAAAAATCTTTATCCTCCCCGTCGCTATATTTGGTGGATAAACATTAATAAAAACGATACTCGGTTACTAACGTAACCTCGGTTCTCTCTAGAAGAGGGAACGAGTATTGCGTAAGTTTAGCTTACGCTACGGGAAAGATTCATCTTCTCGAGATACTGAAGCCAAAAAATTATCGCCTTCATGGCGTCACAGCCCTCCAGAATGGGCGTGGCTTCAGCCTATAAAGGAATGGGCTGTAGGCTGCTTCCCTGGTTTTTGTCGACTGAAGCGAAGTCGCTCGTGGCGCGAGCACGGCCGGTTACACAATACTCGTTCCCTCTTCTAGAGAGAACCGAGGTTACGTTAGTAACCGAGTATCGTTCACTTACGAGAGGTTCTCTCGTATTGCGTAAGTTTAGCTTACGCTACGGGAACACTTTGTCAACGCCGTGCGCGCCAAGCATCCACATGAGACCCCGAACTTAGGGGGGAACCCCATAAGTGGAAAAATAAGGTGGCCGGCCGTTTTGCGGGCCATCACTTGTACATAAGCACACATAGGGAATACAGAGCAGCGCGGGCGCGGGTCTGTATAGGTACATGGCATAACCCCCTTAGTGCAGCTCAACCAGGAGAGCTAAGTCATGTGAGAGTGATCTGAGCAGGGGATCTGGGCAGAATACATCTCTCGTTTAGACTGACAGTAGTTTAGCCTGCAAGGCGGGAACTTCTAGGTTATAGAACCTGACAAAGGTAGACGGGGAGCTCCAGCCCGCTGCTACACATATGTCGTGGATAGAAATCCCGCTGGACCATGCCCACGAAGAGGCGACGCCTCTCGTGGAATGAGCCATGATGCCCAGAGGGCATTGCAGATCCTTTGACGCATAAGCGGTCGCTATAGCGTCTACTATCCATCTGGACAGGCTCTGTTTCGAGGAGGCGAAACCCTTGGTGCGCCCTCCAAACGAAACAAAAGGTTTACATCGCTTTCACTGTCAGACACTGCGAGAGCAGATAGTGAAATAACTTGCGCTCTAAATGGAGTGCCCATCACTTTAGGGACATAGCCGTGTCTAGGTCTGAGAATAACTTTAGAGTCATTTGGTCCAAACTCAAGACACGACGCGCTGACAGACAGCGCGTGTAGATCCCCTACGCGTTTTACTGATGACAGCGCAGTCAGAAAAAACTTTTCAGTGATAGATATTTCAACCCCACAGAGTCCAGTGGTTCGAAGGGAAAAGCTTTCAGGGCCTCGAGGACCAGTGAAAGATCCCACATAGGAACCGACGGGGGGCGCGGCGGATTCATCCTTCTAGCTCCTCTAAGGAAGCGGATGACCAACTCATGTTTCCCCAGCGGCTGGCCGTGCGTTGGTTCTGCAAACGCTGCTACGGCCGCCACGTACACTTTGAGCGTGGAAGGGGACCTTCCCTTATCCAACAGCTCTTGTAGGAAAGTGAGCAGATGCGCCACCCCGCATGTCCGCGGGTCCAGACCTCTGTCGGTGCACCAGCCAGAGAACACCGACCATTTAGACGTGTAGAGCCTTCTCGTGGAAGGGGCTCTAGACTGTGTGATCGTGTTCATCACTCCTTCTGGCAGGGTAACGAGTACCCGTTGATCAGCCATGCATGCAGCGACCAGCGCTCTGGATGGGGATGCCAGATCGTGCCGCGAGCTTGAGAGAGGAGATCTGCCCTCACCGGGATCGGCAACGGAGCTGTAAGCGACAGCTGTGCTAGTTCCGGGAACCAAATCTGATTCTCCCAACGCGGAGCAATGAGGAGCACCGAGTGGCGCGTTTCCCTGATTCTCTTGATCACCTGTGGTAACAGAGAGACCGGAGGGAAAGCATATAGCGGGAGGCTGGGCCAAACTTGGGCCAGCGCGTCCTCGTCCTTCGAGAAGAACATCGGGCATTGAGCGTTGTCTTTTGACGCAAATAGGTCGACTTCCGCTCTGCCGAATAGGCGCCACAGTTTCTGGACCGTTTGGGGGTGTAAGGACCACTCCCCTGGGGGAACATTGTCTCTGGAGAGTCTGTCTGGGCCGTCGTTCAGATGGCCAGGCACATGCGTCGCCCTCAGCGAGCGCAGGTGTGTCTGAGACCAAATAAGGAGGCGTTCCGTCAGATTGCAGAGTTTTCTGGATCTGACACCGCCCTGACGGTTTATATAGGAAACCACAGATGTGTTGTCCGAACGGACAAGAACATGCTGGCCCTGTATGAACGGGAGGAAGCACTGCAGTGCGTTCTCGACCGCCATCATTTCCAGACAGTTTATGTGAAACTCCTTCTCCCGGTCTGACCACTGGCCAAAGGCCGGTCTGCCCTCGAATAGCGCTCCCCAACCTGAGATGGACGCGTCTGTTGAGATGACTTTCCGGTAAGAGACGGTTCCCATCGTTACTCCCTGCTGGAACCAGCTGGCCACTAACCAGGGCTGCAGAGCTGCTATGCAGGTCTGAGTCACTCTGATTTTCCGACCGCCAGATACCCAGGCTCGGGGGGGGGGCACGCGAGCATTCAGCCAGCGTTGGAGTGGGCGCATGCGCAGTAGGCCCAGCTGGAGCACCGCTGCAGCTGATGCCATACAGCCCAACATCCTCTGAAAAATTTTCAAAGGGAGGAAGCTGCCCTTCTGGAAAGAAGCGGCTAAGTGGCGAACACGGCGCGCGCTGTGTCGACAAACGAGCCGTCATGGTTACCGAGTCCAGTTCTATTCCTAAGAAGGAAATTGACTGGCTGGGCAGTAGTGAGCTCTTGGTCCAGTTGACCGTGAGACCCAAGCTTTCCAGATGACTGAGTAGCACTGTTCTGTGAGATAGAAGTTCTGTCTCTGATTGTGCCAATATCAGCCAATCGTCCAGATAGTTCATTATATGCAGCCCCTGACTTCTCATGGGGGCGAGCGCCGCGTCCATGCACTTTGTAAATGTACGGGGTGCCAGGGACAGGCCGAACGGCAGGACGGTGTATTGATATACCTGACCATCGAAGGCGAATCTCAAAAATTGCCTGTGACGGGGTACTATCTGAATCTGAAAATATGCATCCTTCAGATCTAGAGAGATAAACCAGTCCCTCGGGCGAACGTGCGCAAGGATTTTCCTGGTCGTAAGCATTTTGAACGGTCTTTTCGCAAGCACTTAGTTCAAATGTCTCAGATCTAGGATGGGTCTGAAGGCTCCGTCCTTCTTGGGCACGAGAAAATAACGGCTGTAAAAGCCTGACTCGCTTAGAGAAGGCGGTACCATTTCTATAGCCCCTTTGCACAGCAGCTTTGCTATTTCTGCGTGAAGTAGGTGTGCTACTTCCGCATTCACTATTGTCGCGGTCCGGGCTCGAAAGCGCGGGGGACGGCGAATGAATTGTAGTGTATAGCCCTGCTTTATTGTGCTCAGCACCCATTCTGAAATCCCTGGGATTTTTTCCCACGCGGCTATGCGAGCCGCTAGGGGGCGAATGGCCTCCGTGTTCAGACCGCCATTTGCTGGCTTGTGAAACTGAACCGGAGCCGAGAGCGCGGCAATGGCGGCTCGCTGACAGCCGAAACCGGCTGATTTATGTGAGATGTCCCGATCATAGGGGATGGGGAACACACTTTTACCACATTTTGATGCGCGAGCCGTGCTCTGGGTGACAGAGCTCTCTGTAAGCGTGAGCGCGTGGGCGCGGGCACGAGACTTACAACTGTATCTAACGCCCCGGTCATAATAGACGGGGAGCGTTTTATTAACGCTCTGCGTTTCGTGATAATCCTTAAGCGCGCGGGCGGGGCCCGGGGAAAGGTTTGTGTTAGTAAGCGTGAGCGCTCTCCGGCGGGCACGAGACTTACGTTTATAACCTGTTTGTTTGACCGTTTAACAGAGCGGGCAGATAGTGGGCACAGACTTGTGGACACATTTCTTACATGCAACACTCGAGCGGCTTTTCTGCGCTTTATGAGAGTGTGCTCTGTGAGTGACACAGGATTTTGAGTGCTTATGTGTAGGGGTGAGCACTGGGACGTGGGCACTTTCACTACACTTAAAACATTGACGGCATGAGCCGGACCAGACATTACACTCTTTTTGAGATTTCTCTGGGTCGCCGTGAAAACGGCGTTTGTGTGCAGGCAGGGTGAATAAACCGGCTCGTTGGCTGCTAAATGGACCGCTGCAGTAGCCTGTTTGAAGGGGACTGACAGGGAAATGAATTTTGACGGCGGTCCGGCCGCAGCGGGACACGCGCGTCTTTTCCCTCTTACTGTTAGGAGGGCTTCGCGTGCTCAGACTTCAGCGTGATTCTCTGCCGAGGCCCTCTGGGAGGCGGCGGTCTATGACGGCTGTCTGAGCGCGACCTAGGGCGGCCGCCCTGACGTCGCTGCGAAGGCTGAGGCTGGGGCTGTGCTGGACGCTGGGTGCTGGTTCGCACAGGAGGCTGGCTTTGTATCTCGCGAGAGCGGCCTGTGGCGGAACTCGAGCGTCGCGGCAGGAAGAGGTTCATGGCCTGCGTGGTCTTCTGTACCTCAGAAAAACGATCAACGATCCCGTTAACCGCTGGGCCGAAGAGACCAGAGGGGGTAAGCGGCGCGTTGAGAAATGTGGCTCGCTCAGACTCCCTCATATCCGCGAGCGTTAACCAAAGGTGCCTCTCCGTAACGGTTAACGCGGCCATAGCTCGTCCGATAGCCTGGGCTGCTGCTTTGGTAGCGCGGAGAGAAAGATCCGTTGCGCTTCTCAAATCTGTAACAGCAGCTGGATCCCGGCCCTTCTCGTCCCATTCACGGAGGAGGTCGGCTTGCAGGATCTGAAGCACAGCCATGGAATGTAAAGCAGACGTGGCCTGGCCGGAGGCAGCATAAGCGCGGCCGACCAAGGCGGACGTGGCTCTACAGGCTTTAGACGGGAGCGCTGACCGTGACCGCCATCTCGCGGAGGGCGGGCAAAGGTGCGCTGCAACCATTTCTTCCACCGGTGGAAAAACCGTGTACCCTTTCTCGGCGGCGCCGTCCACTCGGGAGAGCGACGCGGAGGCTGGTGACTGTAGTCGCGACGAAAAAGGAGAATTCCACGACTTAGTCAACTCCGCGTGAAGTTCCGGCAGGAATGGAGCGGGCCTCGTTGCTGAAGCTGCGCGGCGGCGGCTTTGAAGGAAGCAGCCGTCGAGCCTGTTCAGTGCGGGTTCCTCAGGCGGCGACCACTCGAGCCCGAGGCGGTCCTCGGCCTGGGTTAGCAAACGCATTAGCTCAGCGTCAGCTCCAGCGCGGGTACGGGTGGATTCCTGGATCGACGAGGCGTCGGAATGAAGCGACCATTCCTCGCTGTCCGATGCCAGGATAGAGCAGCAGTCCCTCGTGGTGTGTCCCTCGGCCTCATCCTCTGAAGCGACGGCAGTGAGGCTCGTGAGCGGCAACTGCGCGTCGGGGAGGGGAGGCGGGGAAGGCGAGAGCGAGGCTCGAGGGAGGTTCTCCGGCGAGCGCGTCGCTGTGGCCACAGGTTCCGGCTGTCTCAGGGAACGGCGCTTCTTCTTGTGCGGTCCCACAGAGGGCGGAGTGACTGCTGTAGATCTGAGAGCTTCGAGGCGAGCCCGCAGGGTCGCCAACGGAAGTTCCTCACAGAGCTCGCAACCCCCGGAAGCGAGGGCGAGCTCGGCATGTTCCAGGCCCAGGCAGAGACCGCAGATCAGATGGCGGTCTCCGGCGCTGAGCGGGGCTCTGCACGAGCCGCAGGAAGTGCGAGGCATCTTTAAAAAGACGCTCGCTGCTCTTTTAGAGATGTGAAAATCAATCTAATTCAAGGCAAAAGGATACGTCGCCGGATAGCGTAGCTCGCACGGATGGCTGAAGGTGGCGAAGACGGCCGGCTTCCTCAGCGCTGTCCTAAGCTGGCTGTTCGCTGTTCGACGGCGGCGATGGCTTCTCTCAGATCCAGCGATGCGAAGAGCTCACTGAAGAGACAAAAATCAGGGAAGCAGCCTACAGCCCATTCCTTTATAGGCTGAAGCCACGCCCATTCTGGCGGGCTGTGACGCCATGAAGGCGCGGGCGCCCTTCATTGGGCGTGATGTCACGCCCTGCTCACTGGTAGGCTGCAGCAGTTGCCTGCAGAGCAGCCAATGAGCACGCAAGATAGCCTGCTCTAGGTAAGCTAGCTGCTGCACTGCGTTGACAAGGTATACAAAAATTAAGGATAATTTTTTGGCTTTAGTATCTCGAGAAGATGAATCTTTCCCGTAGCGTAAGCTAAACTTACGCAATACGAGAGAACCTCTCGTAAGAGAACAAAACCAATACTGTTTGTACTTGCTTGAACAGCTAGAATTCATTATTTTTCTATCACATTAATATAAGTAGGGGTTATTTTAATTTTCTTTGAGAATAAAATTGCAAATCCTCCACTTACATTTGAAGCATGACTCAAATTTCACAATCTCCATTCTATTTCATTTTTTACATCCCTATGGGTGTTCTGTAAAAAAAAAAAAAAAAAACATCATTGTTCATATTCTAAATATGTTAATTTAAAATGCTTTTTCCCTAAAATCATCATTTGCTCTTTCCCCCAGTCAAAAACAAGATAAAATGTAAAGAAATGTCATCTTTCTTAAATCTTATATCATGAACTTAATAAATAAAATGTTCCAAAGTGTGTGCAATGTAAAGTTGTGAACGTAGAGCAATCAAGGCAGACTTTGAGGTAGATCAACATAAGATGTAATAAACATGCCAACCTCTAAAACTCAGTAAACAAAACAAGATACAAATGTAATGAATAAACTTACCGAACATCAATATGCAATAACCTATATTAACAGATAATAACTATGCACAAAACACAAAAATGTGTTACTAAAAATGTAGTACTACTTACATTTAATAAAATAACTCTCAAATAGTAATATTCAAATATAAATGGCTTAATTACAAATTGTGAGCAAGGGAGACAAGTTGTTTATATTGTTGTATCGTTGGGATTGTTGCCGAGTACCTCTCCCTCGTGGACTGCTTGTGGGTTTTTTGTTGAGGTGAGGTAGATCGTGGCGGACAACATGCAGCATATTCCAAACGATGGAAGCGATTAAGGTGATGATATAAGTTTATTGTGTTTCAGTATTTAGCCGGGACAAAAACTGCCACACTGGCAAGTGGACATGTCCTTTTTATTCACAATCTCCACATCGCCGGCAGGGACGGCACTAATTTTTGCGATGGTGCAACCGAACCCCACAGCAACGCAACTTGTCATTGGCTGTTTGCTTGTCACTTTGTAGCATACGCCTTTTTTAAGGTATATGATACACTGTTTATGATCCAGGGACGGCACACACTTGAGGGTTGTTCATTTAACCAAACTACATGTGTATTTACATTTTAATGCATTTAAGTGAAACTATCAAGCGTTATATCAAATATATTTTCTATCATTATCGATAAAGGTGTACTGTCAATAAATACTGATACTGTTTTATTGCCCAGCCTTAACTCCTCATAACTAACAGTCTGCTGTATCTTGACCGCTGAAATCAAAAACCTTTTTACACATGCAGGAACAAATCTGCATGAACAAAATAATAATCTACTTTTCTTCCGAAAGCAAAACAAGACAACAAAAACAATCATCATCAGCCATCTCTTCTGTCAAATCAGTACTCTCAGTAAGCTGAGAGATAAGCTGGATTCTCAACAGTGTCTATATCAGTACAATCAGAAGTCTGAGAGTTTTTCATAGAATTTAAAGCAATGCTCCCTGCCACTTCTTCACATTCTCACATTCTTGTATTTTTCTCAACATATTTTTTCCCCGTATTCTTTCTAGATTTATTTCCTCCAAAAAAAAAAAAAAAAAAAATGTGTCCTGTATTTTCACTGCAGTCACTTTGTTCATGAGTAGTCTGTTTATTTACTCTCTCATCTTTTTCAGTTTCATTCACTATTGCCTGATCTTTACTTTTATCTTTATCACCTTCCAATTCAATTTAATTTGCTTTATTAGCATTGCTTTGTGCTTGCATTTAATGCGGGCATGCCATTTTTTATGCCCGATATCGCCTCACTCTGAACACTTCAAATTGTTGGTACACGCATCGATCATGTACGATTTGTCTTTGTGTTTAAATTGTAACAAGACATCTAACGTTAGTGATTCTAGAAACAAAGACTTGTCATCTAAAAGATAAAACATTTAAATGCTTCAGTTTTGCAACCAAGAGGAATCAATTTTATCAATTTGCACTGTTAGTTTGTCTAATTTGAAAGTGTGCAGTAAAAAGCACTTTTGAATTTTGATTAGTTTTAATTGGTTTGTAAACAATGAGGTCTATTGTGATTTTTTTTTTTTTTTTTTTTTTGGTCTAACAAAAGAGATATTGTTCTGGTATATGTATAGAACATGTGCAACAATATTTTCTTTCCCATTATTTTGTGTAATTAAAATTTTATTTGGTTATTTCTGGATTTCATTGCTTTTTTGAAATGTGCACACCTACATTACAGGTAATTGTAAATGGTTCATGATAAAGTTATTTATATTCTTTTACAAGTTTAATAATCTCAAGATAAATGGCAAAATATGTTTATAAAAAAAATCATAATTATATTTACTATTGACAAACTTTAATCATTGGGGTCCCTCTGACCCCCACCAACAAGGAAGTGCAGCGTATCTCAACAGAACATAAGAAATTGACAAGGCAATAATTTGAATTGTTGGTTAAATTTCACTAATATTTTTTATATTTTATTTTATTTTAATTTAGCTTTATTTCAATTACCAAAAATAATTTTTAGTAGTTTTTAGTAGCACTGAGACAAACGTTTAAACTAAGGCAAAATATTTAATTAAAGCAAAGACATTAAACTGATTATACTGACATACCTTAGTACTTTAGCTTGTGTATAAAAGTTTTTCTGACTGTCAAATATGAATCAATATTATTAAAATCACATCTGCTGTGTGACTCATTACAACAGATTCATCTTTGTTCAGATGAGTCAACAGAGATCGTGACTTAAAAACCTGCAGATTTTTTTGTATATTATTGTTGAGCTAATGATCTGACTGTATGAATATTACAGTCTAAATTGATCCAAGCTGCTTTGAAATAAAACAGTTTGCACTTCTTTCGACTTCATTTTCATGTGTTAAAGTCTGATTATGCTCATTTAGTCTCATGGTGACTGTGAAATGTAAAATCATAATCCTGTATGTTTTTCCAAATTTGAGCCCCACCCAACATATATAATATATATATATATATATATATATATATATATATATATATATATATATATATATATATATTTTTTTTTTTTTATTTCAGACCCAGGTGAATAGGTTTTGGATTATGCAATAAAGAAAACAGTATAAAAAAAAGCTACTAAAATGAGAGAGCTGCACTAAAATTGTAAATTGTCCCTCAGTTGTCCAAGTGGAGCACCCGTTGAATAAAATGTACGCACATATCTGCTTCAGTAGGATGAAAAAAAAGCTATTGAAGTCTTTGATATGAAAATAAGGGATATTGAAATGAACTCATTTTTCTTTGATCTTCCCTCTAACGGTGAGAGACGGAATGTCTTGAAAGGGAGGAGAGAGTTGACCTCTTTCTCTCTCTCTAAATCCCTAAAGTTAGATGCATATATGTGCCATCCATGTTAGTGGCTGTCCTCAAGTCAACCAAACTGTAATGTGAATGCAAACTGCTTCAATATTTAAACAACCTTGACTTAAAAATCAACTAATGTTGAAAACACGCTTCTCGAAAATGGACTTCTCCAAATGTCATTTCAATTTTACTGCATATTTCTTGTTAAAATACTTCTATCCAAGTTTAATGTGCAGAGACAACTATAAGACAAGAGTGTGAACACTGCGGCTCTGTGGCACTTTCAAAACATTTCTCTGTTAGTTCAAGTGGTCCGACATGTCAATGTCATGTTTGTTTGTTTGTGGTAGACAGCTAGTGCTAGGTAACTGATTACAAGTAATCTGGATTACATAATCAGATTCCATAAATTAATTACTTTTTATTAGATTATATTACATTTTAAAATACTTGTTGTCAGACTTCATCTACTTTTTTATTGATTACATGATTACATGATATTCTCGCAATGGCATTCGTCAGGTGGCTATAATTACATGGAAAATTGAGAGACCACAAAGCATTTGACCACTGGATTTACAGAAATCATTTCACTTTTAAGATGGGTTTTCTCAACATCATTAAGTAAGTCATTTAACCATGTATTGCTATGTCTTTGGAAGGCTTTTGTCTTTCAAACACATTTTTATTATATTTGTATTATTTTAAAATTATTATTTTAATTTTAAATGTTTTATGATTTATTTAATTATTACCTTTTTTTAAATAAAACTCCAACCCCCTGCAGTTCCTTCATGAACCTCAATGTTTAAATGATAATATAATGTTTAATGCACTTCATGTTGTTGATAACAAAGAATGGAATATATTTTCTTTCTCTTTGCATTTTTATATCAACATGGTACAATATTATCCTATTTAAATCAATGTAATAAATGCATTAGGTCAAAATTAATCAAAAAGTAATCAAAAATATGTCGGATTATATTACCTAAAATGTGTAATGTAATGGATTACTAACTACAATTTTTGTGATGTAATTTGGAAGTAATTTGCCCAGCTCTGTAGACGGTAATTTGGAAGTAATCTGCCCAGCTCTGTAGACGGGATGGTAAAAGCCCCGATATGCAAAGTTCTTATGGCAAATATGGCTAAGTTCTTTTTCATTCTTTGCTTGGGAGTAAAAAGGAGCAGGCATTTCATCACTCCAGTCACAGTAGAATTGCTTTAAAGGTGACCTATTATGCCCCTTTTCAAAGTCTTGCATTTTGTTTTTGGGGTCTACTAGAATAGGTTTCCATGCTTGAATGTTCAAAAAGCACATTATTTTTCACATATTTTACATTATTGACACACCTCTCTTCCCATTAAGTCAGAAACGCTTTGTTTAGTTCAGGTCTCTATGAAGCCCTTCCATCTGAAAAGCGCAATGTTCTGTGATTGGACGGCTGGACCACTGTGTTGAACTGTAAAAAAAAAAAAAAATATCCGTAAATGTACAGTAAAACACTGGCAGCTGTGGTTCCAGACATTTACTGTACTTCTACTATTTCAATACCGTTTTTCATTTTACAGCTGTACTGTAATTTCACAGTAGACTACTGGCAGCTGTGGTTCCATCCATTTACCAAAATTCTACTATTTCAATACCGTTTTACATTTTACAGCTGTACTGTAATTTCACAGTAAAGTACTTGCAGCAATGGTTACAGCTAATTCTACAATATAAAAAAAATAAATAAACATTACATAAACAATAACATAATTAACATATGTAGAATATTCTTTATACAGACATGTCAAACTATTTTTTATATGGAGAGAAAATAAATAAAGAATAAATAGAGTATGGTAAATCACTTGCTATTTATTAAACAAGCAACAAATAGGCATTAGCAAATTGGCTGAAACTGACGTAAACTGAATCTCAGCATAAATACAAACAGTAAGTTAAGAAAAAGGAAAATATAACTTGCTTTAACCAACCCAAATCCTTTAAAGAATTTGTTCAAAAATTAAATTATCATTATTCAGTTACCCTGATGCGATCCCAGATGTGTACAAACTGCCATTCTTCAGTAGAACACAAACATTGTTAGGAAGAAATTCGAGATCTGTATGCATACCATGAAAATGAAAGACTTCAATCATTTGGAAAGTCCAAAAGTAATGCATGCACAACCTCATCAATTAATGTCTTGTGTGGCAAAACAATAGGTGTATAAAAAAAAAAAAAAAAAAACATAAACATAAACAAAGCTTTAACAAATAATTATTGGTCAACCTCTTCCGAGTATGTTTGGGAAATGTCACGCCCCTTACCATAACCGTAACCATAGCGCAACACACTTCTAATGCAATTTTACCAGGACACGCACTCTTTTATTTTGCATATGTGTTTGTCGGGAAGTATTTAAATGTGTGTGAATAGTGTGACGTGTTTGTTCTCGGAACAAATCAAGACTACATTTGAGGCATTTCAGGGAGTTGAGAAACAGTGCTTACTGATAGAGAATAAATCAAGAGTTGAATTAGTTCTGGCAGGTAAGGTTATGTCAGTCATGCTCACATCAGACTCTCAGCTGATCCACATCTACCTATAGGAATATGACACCTATCACAGCATCCCTATATATAAGGCCCATTCAGTAATATTAGCAGCTTTATCGCGTTGCTCCTCAATCCCCAGCTCCTCCTCTCGTCCACAGTCAGGACTTGGTCTTCCTATATTCTTCTTCAAATCAGATTGTCATTTATCTTGATTTATGTTGTCACGTTAAATAACTGTCATTCAGAACATTAATGATATCTGCAATACATTTATGTTGGTTCTGTTCTATCCCTAAGGGGGTTATCACTGCTCTCTCTGCTCTTATCCATGCTAGGCTGCATGAATGGGCAAGGAGTTCTTGCTTAGAACAGAACCATATCGCCAATCCAAACTGTATGCTGATTGTAAATCATCTTTGATGATAGTGGTCCTGACAGAAATCCCTTTGTGCTTTGTAACTTTTTCCATGCTCAAACAGGAACAAAACAGTTAAAAGCATAATAGGACCCATTTAAAGCAAGCAGATTTACAGTATTAATAATAAAAATATAGCTGCAAGCAGCAATTACCAGGGCCAAGCACAATCAGACGACAAGACATGCCAACATTGCTGAAAGTGTCAGACCAACTGCAACAATGAGCAATTAAAGACATTTAAAGACAATTGTAGGTGAAATGGCTGAAAAATAATAGAAACTGTAAATAAAAATATGATTTAATGGATTATCACTTTTGACCAATAGGTGGCGCAGTTACAAAACTGATGTGATGTGGTCAGAGTGAAGTGACAATGACACATATAAAGTTTGGTGTCAATATATCAAGGCATTGCAGAGATAAAGCCTGAATAGTGCTTTTACCATCATGCCTCAACTTTGCTGGTGCGCTATACGAAAACGGTTTCATCTATCGATACAAAATCTATAACTTTTAGTCGGCACGGTCTGGAGATGATACGATTCGATTTTGGTGAAAATCGAACAAACGGTGTAGGAGTAGTTCGAAAAAGTAGGTTTTGACTGAAAATCAAGATGGCGGACAGGAAGTTCGGCCAAAAAAGGAAAACCTGTTCTCAGCTTGACCCAAGGAATCTATGAAGACCAGTGGCATTTCAACAGGCAGATTTATTCAAAAGTTATTAGCATTTTTGGAAATTTAATTATAACTTTTGACCAACAGGTGGCGCTATCTCGAAATCTTTTGAGTACCTTCAGAGGATGGTGTTGTTGGCAAATTCTGAGTTTCATAATGTTACAGCAATGCATTTGTTTAGTATAGCATTTTATTTCACAAAACTGTATTGAAGTCAATGGGAATTTCATGTTTTGTTCTATTATAGCGCCACCAAGAGGCTCAGTCCCACAATTTTTTTTTATGTGTCCTCAGAGTGAGCCCATACATATGTGTGTCAATTTTGGTGAAAATATCTCAATTCGCTTCAAAGTTATAGACAATTATATGAAAAAACACGTAAAAAATGACTGACACATGACTTTGTTTGAATTTTACTACCCCTTACTATCAATATTTTCGTATTTGGGCAGTAAGGTGTAGTTAACAAGCTATGGTTACAAACTTCTGACGGTGGTTTCGTCTCGATCGGACAAGCGGTTTTGGAGATATAGCCAAATGTTTTTTTCGCACTAAATCGCAACGCTACACAAACCGTAAGACGAAACCCAGCATGTTTGGTATCGTTGGACTCGGCAACGATTCAGGAACTCAAAAAGATGACTCCCGTGAAAATAAGTCGACCACACCCAAAGTTATAAGCATTTGAAAAAAAAAATCACCACTAGGTGGCGCTGTTTCGAAACTTCTCAGGCTCCTTCAGGGCATCGTACTGATGACCCATACCGAGTTTCGTAACAATTCGTTCATGCGTTCAAAAAATACAGCATTTTAGCACATAATTCAAAATGGCCGACAGCCAAAATGGCCGATCTGGGAGAATTGGATATCAGTCGACTCGACATGACGCCTTGAATCTAACGAGACCACTTTTATGATTTTTGGACAAACCGTTCAGAAGTTATGGGCAAAAATAGCCATTTTTCATATCTCAGAACCAGTAGGTGGCGCTGCGCAGAAACGCAGCATGTAGCCTCAGGTCATGCTTGTGATGACATGTACCAAGTTTGGTCTGAATATGATTAAGCGTTGCGGAGATACAGCCTTACGTTTGTTTTCGCAAGCGCTACGTAAAATTAAATTATGCGTTTATCAAAAACGGTTAAGCGAATCAACTTGAATTCCATAACTTTTTGTTGGCACTGCCTGGAGATGATCTGGTGCAATTTTGGTGAAAATCGGACAAACCGTCTAGGACGAGTTTGCAAAAGTAGGTTTTTTGGACAATTCAAAATGGCGGCCATAGTTTTATGACGGAAAATGACGTCATAGGGTGCGATCGAATCGTCATGAGCTCAGGAATCAGAGGAAAAAAGAATTTTGTTGATAGGCCTTACGGTTCAAAAGTTATTAGCATAAACATTTTGAAACTTTGGACAGGTGGTGGCGCTAGAGGCAATGAGTTAGAGACACCAAAATTGGTGCAATTACTGTTGGGACTGTCCTCTATCAGAATGTCAAACCGGAACAACTTTCCCGGACACGGTTCTATGGGCTGCCATAGACGCCCAGTCGGAAGAAGAAGAAGAAGAAGAAGAAACGGAAGAACAATAATAAGAACCGGAACAGATACAATAGGTGCCTCCGCACCTTCGGTGCTTGGCCCCTAAAAACAGTGTCAGTGTAGGTTTCAATTACAACTTCATTTTCTACTATAAGCAGCTCTCCAGTATGTTCATGGTTTACTTGTGTCTGACCTAGATGGACTGAACAAAAGAAATTAACTGGAGAAATTGTTTACATCAAAGAAGGCAGAGCCCCAGAGCTACTGTAATTGACTAGTTGTAGTTCAAAGGTCTTTACCAGCTTAAGCAAACTTTTCCAGAAAGGTCATTTTGGCAAGCTGTTTCGAACTGCTATTTTATTTGTATTTTCTAACTTAGAGATAAGAATATTTTGTATTCCCATAAATAGTTCTCAAGGATGTTCTTATATTTTTTTCTTCAGATTTAAAAAAAATAAAATAAAAAAAATAATAATAATATTTTTAAAGATCATCGTAAATAACTTCTTAAAGTTAGGATCCACTCCAACTTGTCTTAAATGCCCAAAGGTAATATTGTTGTTTGTTTCAAATTAATTGTTGTAGTTAATATTTACAACATAACACTAGCTACAAATAATAGTATTATTATAACAAAAAATTATATGATCAATAAGTTGACAACATACGTTTTTACATTGCTTTAACTCACCAAAATAAGTTAAGCAATTTTTTTATAACAGATTAAACTCTTTTTTTTTTTAAATCAGTTGAATGTAATTTGAGTTGAAATTACTTAAACATCCAAGTTGATTGTACTTAAAATTTAAGGCAGCTGCATTACAGTATATGATCAAAAATATCCGCCTATTTTTTATTTTTATTTATTTTTTTAAAGTGAGGGATGTGCAGGGAGGGAAGTGACACAAATTAACAAAAGAGCATAAACAATGATCGGTCATGATTATGCATGATGTGACTTTTGAATTCTAAATTAATGGGCCCTATTTTAACGATCTAAGCGTGTGGTCTAAAGCGCAGGTACACTTAAGGTGTTTCTGAATCCACTTTTGCTAGTTTAACGACAGGAAAAATGGTAGGCGCGCACGGCGCATGGTCTAAAAGGGTTGTCCCTACTCTTAATGAGCAATGGGTGTGTTTTGGGGGTAATGTGAAATAAACCAACCTGAGTTTCATCTCCCATTCCCTTTAAAATGCAGTACATTACTAACGCACTCTTTAAATAACAAAAAAAATAAATAATTAAACGCCAGTCTATTTTAGTTGCCTCAAAATAGCAACCCGCCAACAATGCACCTGAACACACCTCATTTTTAGACCAGCATGCCTATGAGTGCACAAATAGGCCCAAATGCATTTGCTATTTAAACAACGTGGCGCAGGGCATGAAAATGATAACTGCATCAGGCTGAAACTAGCAAAAAACACTTGCGTCGCGCCTGGCGCTGCATTACGCAGGGTGTATAATAGGGCCCAATAACTCTACAAAAACACATAAAATAGGTACATTTTATAATTACAACATAACTATCAACATATAATGCATTCACTCTAGCATCGCACACACTCTTACACACAGATACAAGATGCATTCACTTTCGTGAGCACATGAAAGACGTAACACAAATGAATGCAATAGACCACTCAATCTTGAGACAGCCTGTCGCGAGAAAAATAGTGTGCATGCTTATTGTGATTATTACAGTAATCTGAAAAAGATGATTTAATCAGAGAGACTTTAGCAATAAAGGCCATATACACCAAAGCATTTTATTTGTATAAAATTTTCACATAAGATTTGTTTTAGATTTTGGAGGTTGTTTTGCAATTAGGAACATTAAGAACTTCTTGGAATTTATTAATAAAAATTTCTTAACTTTTTCCTAAAGAAGATTTTGTGAATCTAGTCCCGGAGTTAGAAAGTATTACATATGTTAGCTTGTACAGGGTTTGTGTCATGGACATGAAAGACATACATTTACATTGTGGCGAACAGGACGAGGCCGAAGGACGTGAGAAAACGGAGCGAGGCCGGTGGTGCGAGTGTTAATGAGCGACACCTGTGAGCACACCGGTCTCACATCTCTCACGGAGGAGCGGAAGCATAAAGGAGGAGCGACGACGTTGATGATCGAGAGAGGAACAGGCCTGTGTTTATGTTGTGTTTTGTTTTATTTTAAATAAAGTCTTTTGTTTAATGTTAGCCGGTTCCCGCCTCCTTCTTCCCTGAACTGTTACATACATATATCAAGAAACCTCTTAGGAACCTCCCAAAATGCCCTAGCAACTGCATAGCAACATCCCAATACACCCTAGCAACTGCATAGTAACGTTCTAGAACACTTTAAGGACCACGTAGTAACTCTTTGACAACACAGAATTGTGTATGAGAGTTCCCTTTCGTAGTCACTAAGAGTTACGTCGTGACGACGAATGGGGTTTCGCTTAGAAAGCCTATTAACCTCGAGTATTACAAAACGGGCCTGTGGATTTTGCATAGCGTAACTCCGCCCCACCTCGTGGGTATATAAGGAAGTACGCTGGCAACATGCAGATATGTTTTTGCTTCAGAGCCAAGAGGTCCTCTTCACTGCAGCCTATTCTCTGACTATCTTCGAGAATCTTCTAGACGAGCAGCTTCCAGTCGGTGTTGGTGTGACGGCATGTTCCAGCGAGTTTCACATTCCTGCCTGCTGATTCTGGGCGCTTCAGCACTGCTGCAAGCTTTCCTCTCACAAAAAGAGCTTGCACGTGGTGTCCAGTTTTAAGAGTGAGATGATGAAATCCCAAGTTTCTATATGCACTTATAAGACATGACCTGAACGAACCATCAATCATTAATTTAACCCTTCTATAATTTCTTAGGCGGGGTTATTAAATGTTATATCAAAGCACCAGTTCAGTTAAGAGTCTGAAGGCTACTTGCTTGTCTTTGCGTTCCTTTGGGGATTCCTTTTGTCAGCGTAAAAGGGTGTTTATTGGCTGGCGGTCGTTGATTGGCTGGCGGTCTCCTCGTGCTTGGATAGATGTCTTGGGCGGCCAATCACGTGGTGTGTTGGCGAATGGATGGAAAGTCTTTGAAGCTGTAAAGCAGGCTTTGGAGTCAAATCATTTAAACGAAACTTTGCAGCAAAACTTAACTTAGAACCGAGACTCTCAACGGAAAAGAAAAGAAAACTAAGAAAAAGAAAGAAAAATGAGACGAGAGTAGTTAGATGGCTTGAATGAAGCTGTTTAACCCATGTTCTTCTGATCTTGATTTTGGGTTCTTTTGTCTGCTGGTCTTCTCCATGACTTCTATAAATCTGCTCTAGTGAACAAATTCAGCTCAACCAAACTCTTTCAACCCCACTAAAACTCTGGCTTTGTTCGGGTCCTAAGATTTTAAACTCAGCTGTTTGTCCAGCCTCTTGGATGAGTTCTGACCAATTAGGCACTGTCTTTATTTTAGAGGTGGCATTCTCTTCACCTCTCATCGTAAATAATGCGTTATCTGTGATCTCTTTACTCTCCGGCTTTAGCAGAGTACAAAAGTGTACAGTTTAGACATGATTCCTATTATAAGAACACAAAACATTTTACGCAGATTTCAATCAAGCCATCTTCTGAATCAAGAACATATGATCATACCGATAGGAAACAAGACACACTTTCATTCAAACATCTAATAGTTATAACAATTACATGACTTGTATGTGATCTAAGCATAATAGACACATACAGAGGTTGTAGATACAATATAGGATTATGTAGTTGAACAATGTTTGATTATAAGTCTGTCAAGAATTGTTTTGGGATGATTTTATGTATTTTATATGTAAAGTCTCAGTCTCTGTGGTTTTAAGAGATTTCAACCCTGGGGTCATTCCAATGTCCTTGAAAGGGAGGAAGTCTGTTTTAAATCATTTGTCATGGATTCACACAACCTCTGCCGTTATCTTGGTGGGTTCTGAGCCGTGCCATCTCTGAACAATCAGTCTTTTCCAAACTATCTAACGTTGACGACGTTTTCCTTTAGTTGGGCACATCTCTTTGAAGCTTTAGAACTGGCTGGAGCCCACTCCATTTATGGCCCTAGATTAGACTGGTGATTTGGGGGTCTGGATTGTTGAGTTCTGTGTGGAATTATGTTTGAACGAATCACCTGGAAGATTCATTTGTGTTTGGTTCGCCCTCAAATCCTTCAGCGTGTTTGGGCTTCGATCATGCCCAGACAGCGTTCGTGGATGCGTCATGCTCTCACTGCGGGAACATGACCATCGCAATGTTATGGTCGAGACTCGATGACCTCACTAGAGCGAGAGTCCTTCCAGCCGAAATGAGATCCGGCTTCTACCGCCCCTACTTCATTGTAGCCAAGAAAACAGGTGGGTTACGACCAATCCTCGACCTCGACCAATCCTCGAATCCTCGACCCGATTTCTTGAACCGATCCCGTCACAGGCTTCCGTTCAAGATGCTCACGGCCAAACGCATTTTCGAATGTGTGCAGCCACAGGATTGGTTTGCAGCGATCAACCTGAAGGACGCCTACTTCCATGTCTCCATTCTTCCCCGACACAGACCGTACCTACGGCTTGCTTTCGAGGGGCGGGCATACCAGTACGCGGTTCTCCCATTCGGGCTAGCCCTGTCTCCTCGCGTCTTCACGAAGGTCGTCGAGGCAGCCCTTGTTCCGCTACGGCAACACGGTGTAACTGGTTAGCTCAAAGTGGAAATATTAATAATCAATCATAACTTGTTATGATTGATTATGAATATTTGGGTCAGTTAATTGGATTAACTTGATGTAGCTAAATTAATATTACAATCAATTAATCAGTTCGTCCAAACAAACTCTTTTGATTGTTCATTTAGTCTAAGAAAAGGGTAACTTTCCTGGCCACAGAAAAATAATTCTTTCTTAGCATGTACAGCGCTTAGAGCATGTAACAAGATCAAGATCGTAAATTAAACTTTGTTTGTAAGCAGAGAATCAGAACCAAATACATATTGTGCACAAGTTTTATTAACTAAGTCACAAACACATAACTAACATACAAACAATTACACAGACATTGGGTAGATGGTTAAGGTGACAGAATGAAACCGGAAGCAGGAAATGGAACTATGGAAAAGATCCATTTAACTATGAAAAGAACCATCAGCTTATCATTTTCAGAGTACCTCATTAAATGTATATACTTGCATGGCATTTGCAGCGCACACATTTCTTGAAGATCTTGGAAAGGGATGTTGATGTTTCCTTTAAGTGTCAAACATTGAAGTTGCAATCGTTTTCTTCTCCATTGGATGAAGAAGATATGATGAACTTGCATGGGTAGATCGACTCTGTTCTGGATGAAGGTTTTCTCTCTCTCCATGAGCACATGGCTGAGCACATGCAGATTGTGACCTGCCGGCCCTGGGCCGGAGAGGCCACCCAGGCAACCAAGGAGTGAGGAAGTCGGAAGAGTTGGTTGCCCATTCAGTGATGGTAAAGTTGCAGTTGTCTACTGAGTTGGATTGAAGAAAATACAGTCTGACCCATGGGCTCCGGTGGGGGGTCCCCACAGACATCAACCCGAAGAAACAGCAGTGAAGGCCAGAGGAAGAGAGGACTAAGAGTGCGTGATCTTGTGGTCAATGATTTTTAAAACGTGAAGATGTTAGGGCGTGATCTTGTGGTCAATGATTTTTAAAGCGTGAAGATGTCACACCCTCTGGATGGTTGTGAGCCAATAAGAAGTTGCTCCCTTTGGAGGGAATTTCTTTACGCCCTTTGTTCAAGGCCTTTGAACATGTAATTTGACTGGTATTAGTATTAGCTTATAATACTAGTGCGTCACGAAGTTAGCAAAATGTAATGTAAATGAACAAATTAGGGATGAAGATTGGAGTTTATAGAGACTAAACATGCTACACATATGATTTTGGTTAACCATAGTATGCAAGTCATGTTTCAGACCAAAATAGTTTAGAAGAGAAAATGAAGACATAGGCCAAACCACATAAAAGGAAAATCATGAGATGGAAAATTAGATACGTGTTAATACATTTATTACATGGTTATATATATATAGACTATATAGGATTAAAAGGGTTCATTTCTCCTTCTCAGCAAGAATTAAGTGAGAGTCACAATTCCCTGCACATTCCTTTTGGGGTCGTAAAACTCTTACAAGTCTTAATGTGTCCTGTAACAGGACACCGAGTTCTGCCAGTGTGTTAACTTCATTTGGGATGTTAGTTTTTTGGGGAAGTTTCATAGACCATTGTTGGGAGAGTGAGTTTGCTGGATTATTCATTAAATATAATGAATAATTTGTTTGAGTCTGATTGGTTCAGACGCTGCAACGGGGTTCGCATCCTGAACTATCTCAACGACTGGCTGATCCTAGCTAACTCTCGAGACCAGGTTTGAAAACACAGGGATCTTGTGCTCTGGCACCTAGCCCGTCTGGGCCTTCGGGAGAAGAGCAAACTTTGCCCCGTGCAAAAGATCTCTTTTCTCGGTATGGAAATCGACTCGGTTGCCATGTCCGCGCAGCTTACGAGTGAGCACACGCAGTCACTGCTGACTTGCCTGAGACAGTTCGAGGGCAAGAGTGCAGTTCCACTGAAGTTTTTTCAGAGGATCCTGGGGCATGTGGCATCCGCAGCAAAGCCACTCGGATTGCTTCATATGAGACCACTTCAGCTCTGGCTTCGCGATCGAGTCCCGAAGTGGGCATGGCAACAAGGCACGCTCCGAGTACCAGTTACTCCGACCTGCAGTCAGACCTTCACCCCGTAGACGAACCTCAGCTTTCTACGGGCCGGAGTGCCCTTAGAACGAGTTTCAAATCAAATCAAATCAAATCAAGCTTTATTGTCATTCCTCCGTATACAAGTATACAGCTGAACGAAATTTAGTTTCATACGGTCCGAGGTGCATAGCCAATACCCAATACAAAAATAAATAACAACCGATCACAACATCCTTCTATAGACAGTGCAACACAACCCTCAACCATTCACATATAGTACACACTGTCTATTGCACTTTGTATTGTATTGTAAGTAGTCCCATAAATTGTCCGTGCACAATTGAGCATTTTAATGTCCATTGTTCATTTAAGTGGCAATACACAGTCTTTAAGTCCTTTGTCATTGGGGGACTGACTAATTATGGGAATGAAAGGTTGAGTGGCACCAAGGTATTCAGTGTTCTGACAGCTTGGGGGAAAAAGCTGTTAAAGAACCTTACAGTACGTGTCCTGATGCTACATAACCTCCTGCCTGATGGTAGTGGGACAAACACACTGTATGAGGGGTGGAAAGGGTCCTTTACAATAGCAGAGGCTCTGCGCAAACAACGTGTCTGAAAGAGGTCTTGGATGGGTGGAAGGGAGACCCCTATGATCTTTTCTGCTGTCCTCACTATGCGCTGCAGGGACTTGCGTTCAAGTGCTTTACAATTCCAAAACCACACAGTGATACAGCTGGTCAGGATGCTCTCCACCGTTCCTCTGTAGAAGGTGGTGAGCAGGGATGGCGGAAGCCTGGCTCTCTTCAGTCTCCGCAGGAAGTACAGGCGTTGTTGTGCCTTATTTATTACAGAGCTGGTGTTGATGGACCAGGTGAAGTCATCAGAGATGTACACACACAGGAACTTTGTGCTTCTGACTCTCTCCACCTCAAAGCCACTGAGGAGCAGGGGGGGTGGTCGGCTTGCCTTCTGCGGAAGTCAATAACCATCTCCTTTGTTTTATCTACATTAAGAGATAAGTTGTTGTTGTGGCACCAGCTGAACAGTTGTTCTACCTCCTCTCTGTATCCTGCTTCGTTGTTACTGCTGATGAGGCCCACTAAAGTTGTATCATCTGCAAACTTGATAATAATGTTGGATTCGGACTTGGCAGTGCAGTCGTGGGTGAGCAACGTGAACAGCAGTGGGCTGAGCAGACAGCCTTGGGGGGCACCTGTGCTCAGCATGATGGCACCCGAAGTTGTGCTGCCGATACACACTGACTGTACTCTCTCTGTCAGGAAGTCCAGAATCCAATTGCAGGTTGGGGTGCAGAGGCCCAGCAGTGAGAGTTTCCTTACCAGCTTCTGGGGTATGATAGTATTAAATGCAGAGCTAAAATCGATGAACAGCATTCTGACGTATGTGTCCTTAGTGTCTAGATGTGATAAAGCAGAGTGCAGGGTGTAGGAAATGGCGTCGTCAGTAGAGCGATTGTGACGATATGCAAACTGCAGGGGTTCTAGTGATGTGGGAAGGAAAGAATAGATATGTCTCTTGACCAGTTGCTTAAAAAAATTTCATCATAATGGAAGTCAGTGCTACAGGGCGGTAATCATTGAGACATGTCACTGCTGACTTCTTCGGCACTGGAATGATGGTGGTCTTTTTGAAGCTCGCAGGGACCACAGCCTGGCTCAGGAAAATGTTATAGATGTCTGTAAGGACACCTGCAAGCTGGTCAGCACAGTCCCTGAGCACTCTCCCTGGTATGTTGTCCGGACCTGCAACTTTGCATGGGTCGACTCTGGATAGTGTCCTCCTCACGTCAGCTGGGTCCAGACGCAGCACCTGCTCTTCAGGGGTGGGTGTGGACTTGTATGCCTGCATGTTGTTCAGGGCTTCAAACGGTGGGTAGAAGTCATTTAGCTTGTCAGGAAGGTTGGCGTCAATGCTGTTGGTCTGTTTTGTAACTTTGTAGTTCGTTAGGGCCTGGATGCCCTGACACATGCGTCTGGGGTCCTTGTAGTCATAGAAGTTGTTGTATATCTTCTGTGCATACATGCGTTTCGCTTTCCTAATGGCCTTGGAGAGCTGAGCTCTTGCTGATTTAAGGAGCCCTCCATCCCCTGACCTGAAGGCAGCATCTCTTGCCCTAAGTAGGGCACGTATCTCAGCTGTCAGCCACGGCTTCTGATTAGCACGTGTAGTTACAGTCTTTTCAACAGTGACATCCTCAATACACTTCTCAATGTACCCAGTCACAGACTCTGTGTATTCTTCCAAGCATGTTTGCTAGTCGTAGGTAGCTGCTTCCTTAAACACGTTCCAGTCTGTGCACTCGAAGCAGTCCTGTAGGGCTGCAGTGGCTCCTTCCGGCCAGACTCTGATGGTCCTTTGTACTAGTCTAGAGCGTTTCACCAGTGGTCTATACGCTGGAAAAATAAGTACACAGAGGTGGTCTGAGTATCCTAGGTGGGGACGGGGGATGGCTTTGTATGAATCGCGGATGTTGGTGTAGCATAAATCCAGCATGTTTTTTTCCCCTCATGGCAAAGTTCACATGTTGGTAAAACTTTGGTGCTACAGTTATCAGGTTGGCATGTTTGAAATCTCCGGCAACAATGAAAAAGCAGTCGGGGTGGGCTGTTTATTGCTCACTGATGGCGTCATATAGCTCACGCAGCGCCTCGTTAGCATTTGCACTGGGAGGGATATACACCGCCACTACCGTAATAGCAGTGAATTCCCTAGGTAAGTAATACGGCCGGCATTTCACCACTAAAAACTCTAACTGTGATGAGCAGTGGGTAGTGACTACAGAGGCATTAACACACCAGTTGTTGTTAATATAAACACAAAGCCCGCCACTGCGGGTCTTACCGGAGGTCCCAGTGTTCCTATCCGCACGGAATGATGTTCGCCCCTGTAGCTGGATAGCTGTATCTGGGACGTTGTTGTGCAGCCACGTCTCCGTGAAGATAAACACACAACAGTTCCTTGTTTCAGACTTGCTAGTCAGTCTAAGTCTGAGGTAGTCTAGTTTATTGTCCAGAGAGCGTACATTGGCCAGTAGCACTGACAGGAGGGCTGGTCGGCTAGGGTTAGCTTTTAGCCTACAGCGAACACCTGACCGTTTGCCTCTCTTCCGGGTCCTCTCGCATCGCCTTCGATGCCTCACCTCACGGACAGGTAAGTCAGGCGACGCCGTGGTGGATCTTTGACTGCGTAGTAGTCCTAGGCCACATAGCTTCTCTGTTAGCGGTGTTGAAATTAATGTTCTGTGATTGCTATTAGAGAACAAATCCATAAGGGATTTCCGGCTATACTTGGAACTTGATTCCCTATAATCCCGGTGACATGTATTTCAGTCACTGCAACATACATTAACACAAAATTTAACACCCTTTGTCGGAGCCGTAGAGCCCGCTGCGTCCGTGCGCGCCGCCATTCCAATGAGATATTGTTGTTGATATGATATGTTGTTGTCTCATCAGATGCCTCCACCACGGACTGGGGTGCCATGTGCAATGGACATGCTGCCGCGGGCTCCTGGACAGGACCCCAGCGCCTTTGGCATGTCAATTGCTTCGAGTTGCTGGCAGTACGCCTTGCTCTGCACCACTTTCTTGCGCTGCTCAAGAACCAACACGTACTAGTCCGCTCAGATAATACCGCAACAGTAGCGTACATCAACCGACAAGGTGGTCTACGCTCCCGCTGTATGTCGCAACTCGCCAGCCACCTCCTCCTATGGAGTCAGAAGCATCTGAGGTCGCTTCGAGCCATTTATATTCCAGGAACCCTAAATTGTGCAGCCGACGAGCTCTCACGGTTTCAGCCTCTTCCTGGAGAATGGCGACTCCATCCCCAGTCGATTCAGCTGATTTGGGAACAGTTTTGCGATGCACAGATAGATCTGTTTGCCTCCCTCGACTCTTCCCACTGCAGCCTGTTTTATCCCTGACCAAGGGCACGCTCACCACGGATGCACTGGCGCACAGCTGGCCACGGGGCCTCCGGAAGTATGTGTTTCCCCCAGTGAGCCTTCTTGCACAGAGCCTGTGCAAGATCAGGGAGGATGAGGAGCAGGTCATATTGGTTGCGCCTCATTGGCCCACCTGGACCTGGTTCTCCGAACTTGTACTCCTCGCGAAAGCACCTCCCTGGCCATTTCCTCTGAGGTAGGACCTTCTTTCTCAGAGACGGGGCACCCTATGGCACCCTCATCCTGATCTTTGGAACCTCCACGTGTGTTTCCTGTACAGGATGAGGCAGGTTTGAGTACTCTACCACCAGCGGTGGTGGCTACCATCACTTCCCCTAGAGCATCGTCCACGAGACATGCCTACACGTTAAAGTGGAACCTCTTCGTAAACTGGTGCTCTTCTCACCGAGAAGACCCCAGAAAATGCCCGATCAGAGTCGCGCTTTCCTTCCTGCAAGATGGGTTGGAGCGAAGGCTGTCTCCCACCACCCTGAAAGTGCATGTTGCCGCTATCGCCGCACATCAAAACGCAGTCGAAGGTAAGTCCGTGGGAGAGCATGACCTGATCATCAGGTTCCTGAGAGGAGCGAGGTTCTTCTCGTTCCCCCTTGGGACCTCTCATTGGTTTTAACTGCCCTGCAGAGTGCTACCTTTGAGCCTTTGCAATCAGTGTAGCTTAAGTTCTGTCAATTAAGACAGCGCTCCTGGTTGCGATATGCTTCCCAGTGTACCTTGGTATTCCTGTGTTAAGTAGGACTCCTTTGTCCGTGCTAGACTCACGACAGGGAGCTCAGACTTACGTAGGGCACTGGAAGACAGCCAAGAAGGTGGTGTGATTAGACTGGGATCCCCATTCTTCGTCACGACGTAAATCGAAGTGACTACGAAAGGGAACGTCTTGGTTACGTATGTATCCCTCATTCCCTGAGTAGGGAACAGAGACATTACGTCTCCCTGCCACTTCCGCTGTACAGCTGGAAACGCCTGAGTTCAGTCTTGTCTCCTCAGCAAGTAACATATCTGCATGTTGCCAGCGTACTTCCTTATATACCCACGAGGTGGGGCAGAGTTATGCTATGCAAAATCCGTAGACCCATGGCATTTCTTTGCCATTGGCTCGTTTTGTAATACTCGAAGTTGATAGGCTTTCTAAGCGAAACCCTATTCGTCGTCACGACATAACGTCTCTGTTCCATACTCAAGGAACGAGGGTTACATACGTAACCGAGACGTTTGCATGTGTAAACACCACTCATAGTTTCTATAGAAAATGTAACAATTATTTTTACCATTCTGTTTAGTGCCACTAGTGTTGTAGAAATTAAACGTGCCACTTATAATTGATGGTTATTTTTACTGTCTCATTGAGGACCCTGCTTTTGGTCAGATATGATCAACATGAAAGAATAATGCAGACACACATGACTTCATTGTCTCTTTGTTTTGTGTTTTTTTTTCCTTCCAAGGCTGATTTTCATTTTCAATGAATGTTAATGAGACTTTCTTGAGAAAACAGCACAGATTTGTCTTGATAGCTATAGCTGCTGTGAGTGAAATTGTTCATGCTTGGTGGCTATGTACAAAAATTTAGGATTTATTTTCCCCATTTCATATTTTTTGCTTTCTCATGATGAACACACACACACGCGCACACATACACGCACACACACACACACACACACACACACACACACACACACACACACACACACACACACACACACACACACACACACACGCACACACACACACACACACACACACACACACACACACACAAACACACACACACACACACACACTGTTGACTCTGTAAATTAAATTTTTTTGGGCTTCACAGAAGACAATCAGCTTGCGTTTCTTCAGTGTCACAAGCACAGAGATTAATTAGTGTGAATAATTAGCCAAAGAGGCGTTTTAATTATTCACTCCAGGAAACAATTCAATTTACATGGAGCACCACTGACAGCCTGTACAGCGGGTCAGATGAAAGTGTGATTACTACAGGAAACCATTATTAATCTGAAAACCACACCTCTCATGTTACCATACAGTCCAAATTATTAATCACTTCCATACAGTATATTCCTTTGAGAGGGGTAAAGCTATCAACCCTTTGGCATTGAAAAGCAAGATGCTCATAGATTCTAGTGCTTTTCAATTTACTTTCTCCACAATCTTGGTGCCATAACACAACACCTTGGTTTTACATAATTGAACATCATTAGCCCTATTCAGATTATATTAGTTTTATATGGGCGATAGAATAATGTCATGATATTAATATTAGTACTTCTTAGTGCTTAGTGATATGAATCCTGTCT
Source organism: Gila orcuttii (assembly GCA_026230005.1). Taxonomy (NCBI): domain Eukaryota; kingdom Metazoa; phylum Chordata; class Actinopteri; order Cypriniformes; family Leuciscidae; genus Gila; species Gila orcuttii. The sequence goes on along the minus strand of JAPDVR010000005.1, from coordinate 23,443,375 downwards.
TAAATGTCCACGTCAGGCCATGGCCTGTCACTTTTTACAAACTGCACGTTCCAGTTTTGGCAAAGATCAAAGTCTCTTTTTGTCTGATAAAACCTTTCCAGTGTAACTAAAAAAAAACAATAATTATATTTTCTGCTATTTTCGATCTTTCCTAGTATTTGCACATATTTTCCTAAAGAATGGACACACTCCCTTTTTTATTATTGATGAGTGTATACTGTTAAAAAAAACTAGTAAAATGTTTTTAAAATAAACTGCATTTACAGTATAGGATCAAAAATAAAGTAAAAACAGTAATATTGCAAATATTGTAATGTAATTCAATTTAATTCATGTGATGCAAAGCTAAAATTTTAGCATCATTACTCTAGTCTTCAGTATCACAAGAGCCTTCAGAAATCATTCTAATATGCAGATTTGCTGATCAAGACACATTTCTTATTTCTACCATTATCAAATATATTTTTTGATGAGTAGAGAGTTCAAAAGAACGTCCCAAGTCACGTATGTAACCCTGGTTCCCTGAGAGGGAACGAGACGGTGCGTCCAGACACGGTGGGAATGCCCCTGCGTGATTGCGTCGTGAAGCACGTGTATAATCAGTCCAATGGAGAGACGAGACGTCATCGACCAGGAAACTATAAAGCACACCTGAAAACAGACCGCGCTAGCTTCTGAAAAGCCGAAGCAAGTCGATCACAGGCATGCAGAGAGTATGGCAGGGTGACGCAGCGTCTCCTTCCCTCTAAGGGAACCAGGGTTACATACGTTACCTGAGACGTTCCCTTTCAAGGGAACTCGAGCTGCGTCGAGACGCGGTGGGAACCCCATACCCACCACGCCATAATAGCAAATGCCTGTTCTGTGTGAAGTCATTGCACACACTAAGAAGCAAGCACCCTAGACCCTGTAGTGGAGCCTAGATCCAAGTCATAAAATCTAACAAATGTATGCGGTAAGGAACCAGCCTGGCGCATCACAGATGTCATGGAGGGAAACCCACAATAATAGTATAATAATACAATACAACTTTATTTGTAAAGCACATTTAAAACAACCGAGGTTCGCCAAAGTGCTGAACACTGATATAATTTCAGACAAATTATAAACACATGACAAGAGCACAAGACACAATTGAATAAGTGACAAGACAAAACAAAAAGCAGAAATTAACCCTCAGGCTGGTTTAAAAGCCAATGAATAAAAGTGAGTTTTAAGTCGTGATTTAAAAGTGTCAAGGCTGGGAGCTACCCTGACACACATAGGCAGATCATTCCACAGCATAGGTGCCATGACTGAAAATGCTCGATCTCCCCTATTTTTAAGTCTTGTTCTAGGAACAGATAAGAGTAGTTGGTCAGCAGACCTTAATGACCTCAGAGGAGCATGCATCATCAGTAGATGATCTATGTAAGCTGGGGCTTGCCCATTAAGAGATTTAAAAACAAACAATAAAATCTTAAACTGTATTATAAAACAAACTGGTAGCCAATGAAGAGAGGCAAGAACAGGCATAATGTGCTCCCGTTTACGAGTTCCTGTAAGGAGTCGAGTGGCAGCATTCTGAACTATTTGCAATCTAGAGAGAGAGGCCTAGTTAACTCCTATATAAAAAGCATTACAATAATCCAGGCGGGTGGTGATAAAAGCATCTATAACCCTCTCCAAATCTTTGAAATATAAAAATGACTTCAATTTGGTGAGTAGCCTAAGTTGAAAAAAGAGTTTATCTGTTTCTTTAGGTTAAGATCACTATTCATCTTTACACCAAGGTTCGTTACCATAGACTTGACGTAGGGCGTCAGGGGTCCCAGGTCCAATTTGGAGGTGCTAGTAGAGCTGCTAGGTCTAAAAATCATAATTTCAGTTTTTCTTTCATTAAAATGTAAAACATTTAAAGCCATCCATGCTTTAATGTCATAAAAGCAATCTAACAGCCTTTTTGTCGAGTCCTCACCCTTACTCTTTATAGGCAGGTAGATTTGTAAATCATCTGCGTACAGATGTAAACTAATATTATGCTTCTTTAAGATAGATCCTAAAGGAAGCAAGTAAAGGGAGAATATAATCGGTCCCAAAATAGAGCCCTGTGGTACTCCGCATGTCACTGGTGCAACTGGTGAAGTAGAGCTCCCATACTCAACTTTAAACACTCTCTCTGAGAGATATGATCTAAACCATTTTAATGCAGTGCCTTTAATCCCCACGCTGTGCTCGAGACGCGAGATAGGAACACTGTGGTCAACCGTATCAAATGCTGCTGAAAGATCTAAAAGCATCAGAATTGTAGAATCTCCAGAATCTGTTGAAATCAAAAGATCGTTAAAAACTTTTGTAAGTGCAGTCTCTGTGCTATGAAAAGCTTTAAAACCAGACTGGAACACCTCAAGAATACCATGCAGATCTAAATAGGCTTGTAACTGCACTAGAACTGCCTTCTCTAAAATCTTGGACACAAAAGGAAGTTTAGAAATCGGACGATAATTTGAGAGAACTAAAGTGTCCAAATTATGTTTTTTAATAAGGGGCTGCACCACAGCCTCTTTAAAACAAAGTGGCACATAACCAGAAGTAAGACTACAGTTTATGATTGCTTGAATATTTGGTCCAATAGTGTTCCATACCTCTTTAAAAATACGTGGTGGGATAATATCAGTGGGACAGATTGACGTTTTTAAATGTGTAACAATATCATTAAGGACCATGATGGAAACAGGCTCAAACTCAGCGAAGACTGCAGCACACTCAATGAAAATGGAAGGATCAAAGGCTGGAGGTGAAATGCTAGCTCTAATAGTGGTAATCTTTTCCACAAAAAAGTGGAGGAATTTTTCACACGTCACAGTAGATTCTTCCTGCATTATATATTGAGGGGTATGAAGAACAGAATTTATTGTTTTAAAAAGAACATGAGGTTTATGGCCATTTTTATCAATAACATCCGAGAGGTATTTAGCCTTTTCAGTTTTAACAGTTCTCTGGTAATTACGCCAACAATCCTTTAGGATATCATAAAAAACCTGCATCTTATGTTTTTTCCATTGGCGTTCAGCCTTCCTACACTTTTGCCTAGCCGCTCGAGTTAAGTCATTAATCCACGGTTCAGAATTAGGTTTGGAGCGCCTGGGCTTTAGTGGTGCAATTTTATCAAGAATATTTATACAGGTGGATGAAAAACATGAAATAAGCTGATCTGTACAAAGGAAGGCAGACGGCTCTATAGTCTCTATAACGTTACTAAATGCTTCGGAAAATTGTGCAGCAGTGGCAGGTTTAATCATCCTGCGGATACGAGGTGGAGCACAATGCTTAATAGTGTTGTTTGGAAGGGAAATATCAAATAAAATTGGTGCATGATAAAAAAAAACAGCCTTTTGTATCTCAATATTTAAAATAGGCAAACTGCATGACAAGACAAGATCTAATGTGTTGGACCACTTACAAACTGTGTAAGGTTAAATGAATCGATTAGTTTTAAAAAATCTTTAGCCAGCAGATTCGTGGGACAGCATACATGAATATTCATATCTCCTACAATTAAGATCCGGTCATATTTTGGCATAATTTCAGACAGTAATTCAGTAAAGTCCCTGATAAAATGCTTGTTATATTTAGGAGGTCGATAGATAAGAGCACACAGAACGGGCTGAAATTTGCCCAATTCAAACATTGTTAACTCAAAACTCGAAAATGTTATCATTGACAACTGCTTGCAGTTGTATTTTTCCTTAAAAATAACGCTAAGTCCTCCTCCTCGACCAGTAGTTCTCGGGGAGTTAAAATATGTACAGTCCAGCGGTAGAAGTTCAGAAAAAGGGCTCAACTCACCAAATATTTAACCAAGTTTCAGTCACGAATAAAAAATCCAAGTTATGCTGGGAAAAAAACTCTTTTAAAATAAAGGTCTTATTCACCAGTGATCTAGCGTTGACCAGGTCAGCTCTGACAGGAGCAGGGGGACTGGCCGTACGAGTTATATAACTCAAAGGCCGAACCCACTTAATAATAAAGCCTTTGTTTGTTGTCGCCTCACAGTGCCACGAAGGAAACATACTGCAGGATGTCTCCCCAAGGATACACCACTTAAAGGGACGTGGTAAGCAGCTAACCATGTACACCTTTAGTGTGGAGGGGGATAGACCAGCGGAGAAATGCTCCTGCAGGAACTCCAGCACTGCAACCACAGGGCAGATAACTGGGTCCAGCTGGTGCTCTCCGCACCAGGAAGTGAATAATATCCACTTCAAGGTGTAGAGTTTCCTCGTGGAGGGAGCTCTGGAGTGGAGGATGGTCTCAACAGCCTTAGTTGAGAGACTTGAACTTATGAGCTTATGAACTTACCCCCTCAGAGGCCAAGCCCAAAGTCTCCACAATTCTGGGCGTGGGTGAAGGATCAACCCGGTTGCCTGAGAGAAAAAGTCCCCACGAGCGGAATCTCCAGAAGAGAGCCGTCGAGGAGAGACTCTAGGTCCAAGAACTGTACTCGGGCCTGCCAAAACAGGGCTATTAATTCAGAAGACGGACCCCGTCCCTGCGAACTCTCTCCAGAATTCCCTGGATTATGTAAGAGACCACCGATGTGTTGTCCGTGGGGACAAGCGCATGGTGACCTCTCAGGTCTGGTAGGAAGTGCTTGAGAGCTCGAAACACCGCCATCATTTCTAGCCGATTTATGTGCCAAGAAAGTAGATGGTCCTGCCAAGACCTTTCGCCGAGCGACCACTCATGATCACCCTCCCCTACTTGTGAGGGAAGCATCCGTCGATAGCGTATGCGTCGACAAGAAGCCCCCAGCACTGGGCCTTGGGCGAGGAACCAATGTTTCTTCCACATGATTAAGGCACGTAGGCATCGCCACGTGACCTTGATCATGCGAAAAAGATTTCCCCTTGGAGAAAACCCCTTGGTTCTGAGTTTGGTTCCTCGGACTGAATCTGTGGCACAATCTGTTTGAATGTAAGCCTCCATCCTTCTTTGGAACAATGAAGTAACGGCTGTAAACCCCTGACTCCCTACTGGGAGGAGGAACCCTTTCTTTAGCCACCTTTCGCAGAAGAGTCTGTACTTCTTGCTCCATAACCAGAGCCTGCTCGGGGTCCACCATGTAGGGAGGACCCCAAGAAATCTGGGCAGAAGAACCAAACTGAATTCTGAAACCATTTCTATAGTGAGCAGGACCCAACGAGATATATTTGGCAGTAGCTTACATGCTGCCAGAAAATCTAATAAGGGGACCAGTCTCTCGAGTATTGGTCGAACAGCCACTTTGGTGTCCTGTAACGGCGAACCGGCAGGGAACAACCGAACTGACTGTTCTACGACCCTCCTTGGAGGATTGTTGGGAAATGCAGGCACCTCGGCGCCCTGAAGCGGCGAACCGGCAGGGAACAACCAAACTGACTGCTTTACGACCCTCCACGAGGGTCGTTCGGGAACGCTGACACCTCAGTGCCCTGAAGCGGTGAACCGGCAGGGAACAATCGAACTGGCAGTGCTGCCACCCTCCTCAGAGAGTCACTTCCCAGGAATGATGACATAACCAGAGCCTGCTCAGGGTCCACCACCGTAGGGAGGACCCCTAGAAATATGGGTGGATGAGAACCGAACTGAATTCTGTGTAAGGTCTCAGCTCAAATGCGGGGGGGGCGGGGGCGTATAACCAATAATCAATATTTCACAATTAATAGCTGATCATACGGGTTCTGAGTTATCACCTACAATTTTAAATTGCCCAAAAAGGGAAAATAGTCCATCTGCATCTACATAATGGACTATTAACCACAACGAATTATAATCAATTATGAACACATATAATATACAGATAGGCTATATAAATTTTTAGAATATCCTTTAAACAGAACTAACTGCATTTCATCGGGTTGTCCGTCCACCGAACCTACTGACGATCCTCTGATCAATTTCGCTACAAGGATTATTCTGGTCACTATCAGGAAAAGCTATCCTTCTGTTTGTGAAGAATAACTTTCTGATAATATTACTAATTCAAGTATTTATCAATATCAAGCTTGTAGCTTAGGATCACACATTTAAGAGGCTTTGTTTGATGAGCACCAGTCAGAGACAATAAAGAGTATAATAAGGGTTTAATAAATGAACCTATAGCACAAATTACATTTAAACAACAAATATATACAGAATAATGAATAACGGAAGTAAGGAAAGGAGAAGAGAGAAAGCAGATCACAGAAATAGCAAATTTCACACAACAGTTAACCCTTGAGAACCATCAAGAAATCACACACCTTAAAGCAGGGATAAACAGCTCTAAACACGTATAGATTTCGATGGAAATAAAGACTACTTGCATTATAGACCTTTGTGTGGCTGAAACAAGGCTGCGTGGGTGTGTGGTCCTCGCGCGTCCTGGAACTGGCTTCGGAGTGTGTGTATCTCGCGGGAAGTTCAAAGCATTACGTGTAGGTGAGTTGCTGCAAATCAGGCTAAGTCCGTTTCGCCCGGTGGTCGAAATGACTACGGCACAAGGTTTAAAACAAAGAAAACAACTAAACGAAAATAAGAAAAGCTAGAACTAGAACGCAAAGGAAGAGAGAAGTGGAGTCGTCCAGGGGTTACGAAGAAGAGAGCATGAGGAGACTGGGCCCTCATCTTTTCAAAGAAGATGGTCCACACCTCCTCAGGAGCAAATCAACCAATGACATTCGGCAATCTTGGGCGGGAAAAGATTTCTTTGTTTCTTCTAACAACCTAATTTGCATGGTTTATGGCGGTGTCAGACTTCACCCCTTTCTACTATCAAGAATGGGAAACATAGTGTAATACATTTTATCATAACCTAATATATATTTTTAGCTAAAGCAGACCGAGAGAATAAATTCAGTACCAAGAAATGTAAGTTTTGCATATATAAAGGTGGATATATACTCTTAGAGTTTGATATGAGCACTTAGAGTTTAGCTACACAACTATAAAATCATAACTAGGCTTGGTACAAAAGCAGAAACACAAAGGCATACATGAATATATGGTATACTTTTCAGAATTACACATATTTTAGGTTTCACTACAAGAAAGTTTGGTTGTGTGTGCGTGTGCGTTGTTAAGTCTTCACCCAGGAATTCTTTCCTGTCGTAAAGGGGGGTTCAGTTGATAAACATCTATTTGAAGCTTGCTCATCGCTGGTGTTTTCTTTCCTTCGTGCGCACCACAAAAGTGTCAATGGACAATTTTGGACCCATTAGATGGAAACTTCTTGGCGCTCACTAGTTGAGTTATAGGCAAAACTCAAAGGGTTAAAAGGTTTTTGACATGTTGGAATGAGCGAGCCATCCTGACATTGTCCATACGCTACAATCCCCCTTTTCGTCGGATGAAGTGCCTGTGTGGACTTCATCGGACGACAATCATCACAATGGGTGGATGGCAGGTGAATCATGATGGTCGTTAAGCAGGTGGTTCCTACTTGTCCTCCGCCTTTGGTTCCTCGGGCTGAGGATCCATTTCGATGAGGTTAGAAATGGTCTCTGTCTTGGTACCTTTTTTTCGCAGGTTCCGTTTGAAGCCTGGAGAAAAGGGGTCTCTGTGCTTGGTCATAGACGCACGCATCTCATTGACTCTTTTAAACAGGATGAAGGCCAGGCCCAGGGTCATGGTGTAGCCAACTGCTGTAGATAGGCAGAGTGCCGTGTCGGCGGCAGTCCAAGCTTGGATGACAAGTGAGTTGGACAGGGGAGGCAGTCGGGACAGTGCTTGGAGGGCTGAGTCGATGGGAGTATTTGGAATTACCACAGTCCCCTTTAATGGTTTGCCGATGGTCTGCAGGGACTCACTCTGTGTGGTGAGTTGCTGTCTCAGCTGTGGAATTTCAGTCTGAATTTCAGTCACATGCCGCCCCACGGTGGCTAGGCTCACTGCGTTGACACTGGACATGCCAATGTTAAACAGGGTTCCGACAGCAGTGGCGGCTCAGAGCAAAGCTCCCAGGAACCGTTTGGTGCGGCGGTCATGTCCGCCTAGCTCCGCTTGTGTGATGGTCACCTTCTCTAGTTGGTTGAGCATGTGTTCGACGTCCGCTTCAGCATGAGTGAGGGAGTCCTCTGTCCATCGGGCACCCGCCCAGCTGTATTGCGCTATCGCGCTTGGGTAGTGCGCTCTGTAGACGTTACGAGGGTCAAGACGAACATACACCTTCTGGATGTGTGTCCTGCAGTTGGTGATCAGGAGTCCTGGTTGTTCCCTCAGTACAATGCCTGATGCTGGACCTGGTGAGGTGACGTCTGATTGCGGCTGCACTCCAGTTGACTGGAGGCACAGAAGGGTGAGCCACAGCAGCATCCTGGTACAGAGCAGAGTGAGGGGAAGAGAGAGAGAGAGAAAGAGAGGGAGAGAGGTAGTATGTCAGCGAGGGTTGTCCTTAGTTCGACAGGACAGTCTTTTCGCTTTGATGATTGCAACTGGGTTAGTTTGCATTGGCACCTCCCTGCCTTTCCCTGCCAGCAGCCACATGTCTCTTAATTTGGTTACGGTGGACCCATTTGAAAACTGGCTCTTTCTGTTCCCGGCTTAGTTGGATTCGGTACGCGACGGGAGAGAGTTTGTCAACAATTTCATGAGGACCCGTCCAGTGGGGCAGAAATTTCTGACAGCCGATGGGAGGCTGTGTGGGATGGCTGGATGAAGCTGTAATACCAGACCCTGTCGCCCACGTCCAGTTCCTGGTGTGACGCTTTTCGGTCATAGTATGCTTTCTGACCTTCAGCACTCTTTTGAAGCTGTTGCTGGGCAAAAGCAAATGTTGTTTTCAGGTGCCGGTGTAGTTCGTCGAGGTACTGGTGAGTGGTGCAGGCTGTGACAAGGTTGGAGTCTCCTGGCTGGTACAGCAGATGCAGTGGCAGTGTCATCTGCCGCCCAGTCATTAGTTCGTCAGCAGACACGAGTTGATTACCGCAGGGTGGCTCTGATGGCCATTAGCACCAGCGGGAGCTTCACATCCCAGTCTTTCTGGTTGGCAGACACATACTTTCTCAGCATACTGACCACGGTTCGATTCGATCGTTCCACTTGGCCAGATGAGATTGGATGATGGCTGATGTGTAGTTGAACTTGTACTCCCAGGAGTTTCCAGATCTGCTGCATGATCTCAGCTGTGAAGTGAGTGCCTCGGTCTGAGTTGACTCTCAGTGGCAGTCCGAACCTGGAGAAGAGGTGGTTCATCAGGAGGTATGCCGTGGTCTGGGCAGTGTCGTTGGGTGCTGGAAGACACTCTACCCACTTTGTGAACTGGCACACGACCGTGAGGAAGTACTTGTTGCCCCTCGTTGACCTGGGCAGAGGTCCTACCCAGTCGATTTGGAGGTCTGACCATGGAAATGTGACTCCTCTGCGTTGCAGTGGAGCTCTGTGGTTTGGATTTGCTGGTTGAAACTGGCAGCAAACCAGGCATTCTCTGACATATTCTGCAACATCTTTCTGCATGTGGGGCCAGTATGCCACTTGTTTCAGAGTCTCATAAGTGGCCCTGGTACCGTGGTGTCATCAGGTGCATAACACAGAATGTTGTGTCACAAGCATCAGGTGATTGGAGGGGTCTGAGAGGTGGTTCAGAATAGTCTGTATGGATGCGTCAGAGGCCTGCATGTCCGCTATGTCGTTGTTTGACATTTGTGGAGCTAGCGTTAGAGGCTGTCAGGTTGGCACTGTTGCAGGAAAGGTTTGTTTGCTACGGGTTATCACTGCAACGTTCAAGGTGGGTGGGTGGGTTGGGGGTGACCAGAGATTGTCGTGTAGTGCGCCAGTCTTGGCTAGGGCATCAGTTTGGTCATTCAAGTCTTTGTCAAGGCCCGGTTGCCTTGAGTGTCCTTTCACCTTTTTCCAGTAGACAATCATGTTGTGTGTTCTTGTGATGTCATCGCATGCCTGTGACAGGTGTTGGTGTGTGACAGGCTTGTTATTTGAAGTCTTAAAGCCATTTTGTTTCCAGCCTGGAAGGTGGCATGTGAAACTGAGTCTGGCATAGTTAGAGTCTGTGCAGATAAGGAGTTCTCTGATGTTATGTGTCGATGCGATTTGCAGCGTTATGAGAATGGCTGCTACCTCAGCATATTGTGATGACTGCGGGCCGAACTTGAAGTGTTGTGGTGGGCAAGGCAAGTAATTTACCCATAGCACGCCCGCGCTTGGCGAGTGCCCTCGTGGTTGTAGGAACATCCATCGACGTAGGCTGTGGGCATACCTTTGCACGCATTCTCTTCAAAGTAACTGTGACAGGTCAGTTGTTGCTGTTGGGGTTCTTCTACATCCACCGTCGCAGCTGGTGTGTTATCAGAGCAGTTTTGGCAGGCTGCCAGGCCGTTGCCTAGCGAAGACTTGTGATTCTGAGCATATCGTGCCTCAACATTGCGCCCCTGGAGGGCCATTAACCATGTGGCTATGCGTGAATTGGTGACCACGCCATCTCGGATGCGCTGGCTGTTGAGGAACATTACAGGCTGGTGGCAAGTCTCAATGATAACTTTTTGGGCTCCAATGTAGTTGGAGAATCTGTCGATGGCCCATACAGTGCAGAGCAGAGATTTTTCACAGTCCGAGAATTTAGTCTCTGGTGGGAGAAGTGTCTTGCTGGCATATGCAACAACTCTTTTGTCTTGATCATGCCTTTGGTACAGGCCAGCACTGAGACAGTGATTGGAGAACACAGCTTCTGAATAGAACTCTTTTTGTGGGTCGGGGTAAGCCAGACATGGAGCTGTGCATAGGTGTTGTTTTAGCCCGTTCATGGCATTTTCTTGAATTTCTGTCCATACAAATGGGCAGTCTTTTTTCAAAAGGGCAGTTAGAGGTTTAGCAATGTCTGAGTAGCTTTCGATGAACTGCCGTGAGTAATTGCACACCCCTAGAAAACTTCGCAGCTCTGAGATGTTGGTGGGTGGCTTAATGTTTTGAACAGCTTGAATATGGCTGGACTGCGGTTCGATGCCCCGTGATCCGATGAGTAGGCCCACATAGTTGACCTTGGTTCGACACCACTGTCCTTTGTGGAGGGCGATCTTGGCGCCGGCAGTGGATAATTGGTTCAAAACATAGTCTATCTCTTTCAGGTGGTCGGCCACTGTTGTGCTTTTCATGAGAACATCATGAAACAATTGTTCAACGTAGATAAGGTTACCTCTCATTCTGGCATCTGGGCATGCTTTGTTCAGGAAGATGTTGAACTCAGCGGGTGAGTTGGCATAGCCGAACGGGCACCTGGTGAAAGTGAATTGTCTGTTGCCGAAGGTGAAAGCTAGCTTGTGCTGATCTTCTGGATGCACAGGTATGGTCCAGAATCCAGAGGCCACATCAAGTGTAGAGAAGATTGTGGCACCTCTGATTCTGGGTATTTCTTGCTCCAGCTGGGTCATGGGCCATCGGGACAGTGGCACCTGTTGATTCAGTTTCCTGCAGTCAATGGTGGGTCGCCACTTGCCGTTTGGTTTGAGGACGGGCCAGATGGGGGCAGAATAGGTGCTGTTGCATGGGCGGATGACACCTTTTTCAAGCATGGATTCGATGATCTCTTGCACCGGTTCATGTGAAGCGATGGGGATCTTGTACTGCCTGACAGAAGTCGGAGGAGCATTAGGGTGCGTTGGGATGCGTATGTCCATTGCCATGCAGTTGTTGAAAAGGATGTAGACTACACGAGATGACACTTCAGTAAGGGGTGTGGCTTCTAGCGTAAGTCCAAGTTCAACACATTCAGGTGAAGGTTGAAAGAAGCCCAGCATGTGGTTTAGGATTTGACCACAGCGCATGTTGAGCCGGACAGCGACTCCTTTGGTGTAAGCTGGTATCACAGTTTCCTGTTCGTTGATCAGGGTGCAGACCTCAGGAATGGTCTGACCTGACAGGAGGTTCTCAGTGTGGGTTGGAACAACAGGGGGCTGTAAAGTCAATGTGGCCCACACTACCTCATTAATAATGTCCACATGAGCCTTGAGGCGAATCAGGATGTCTGCTCCAATGTAGACATCATGGGGCGGGTCCGGAAGGACCAGGAAGTAATGGGTCAGACACCTGTGGTTCCATTTCAAGTTCAAGGCGCAGACACCTTTAGCCGTCATCATGGTTGATGGGCATGTGTTCAAAGGAAAACGGGTGCGCTTGCTGGCAGAAGGAAGGTCCGGTGTGTCTTCAATGAGAGCATTGAATAGTGAGACACTGATGGCTGAGTTGTCTGCCCATAGTGCAAGTACAATGTCAGTAGTGGTTACGTCATTCAACTGCAGGTCAGTTATGACCTTGGGGCAGAAGGAATCAGAGTCTTTGGTGAGCTGAAATGTGCAGAGTAGCGAACTTGAATCTTGGTCTGGTGCTGGAACTGTGTCCCTGTGGCTGGCTGTGGGAGTTCCCGTGACCTCTGTGACCTGGCAGTTTAGCTCAGGTGATCTGGGTGGCTGAAGGGGGAGAGGTTCTCGCACTTGAGCCCAAATTTTCAGCTGTCTGAAGTCCAGTAGGGGCTCGAATCGGTCTAGCAGATCTTTGCCAATGAGGAGGGGATATGTGTTCACTGGTGAAATGTACACAGGGTGTACCAGACTCATAGGACCAATTGTTAGGTGAATGGGAGCTATCTGCTCAATCTGGATGTCATTTTGGCTGTATGACTGCACACTCAGCACACAATTTTGAGATTTCAGAGTTTGATTTTGTCTTTTAGCTTCAAATCTGAGTCTTTCAAAGAGTTGAGCTGATATTAAAGTGAGGTCTGCGCCGGTGTCTAACAGGGCTTCGAGTCTCACCTCATTTTCCAGGGTGATGGCTAGGTAGAGTTTCCGTGCAACCCCCTTTTCGACCAGATTTCCCAGGAGTTTTGGAGTCTGGGCTTGGGTGGTGATCGATAAGCAGTTAGGGCCAGTCTCTTGTGGCTCGCTGTAGAGACAGACAACCAAAACAGCACTTTCTGGTACCTTAGGGTGCTGGTCACTGGTGTGAGGAATCGGGTTGTCTTGTTCAGCATGTGCAGTTGTCAGCTGCGGTGCTTGTTGCAACAAATCGCTGTTGTTTTTAGTGTATTACGCGCTGCTCTCAGGGCAGGAGTACTCAATAGATGAAAATCGCTGTTATTTTAGTGTATTACGCGCTGCTCTCAGGGCAGGAATACTCAATAGATTCAAATCGCTGTTATTTTAGTGTATTACGCGCTGCTCTCAGGGCAGGAGTACTCAATAGCTGAGAATCGCTGTTATTTTAGTGTATTACATGCTGCTCTCAGGGCAGGAGTACTCAATAGATTCAAATTACTGTTATAGTAGTGTATTACGCGCTGCTCTCAGGGCAGGAGAACTCAATAGATTTAAATCGCAGTTATTTTAGTGTATTACGCGCTGCTCTCAGGGCAGGAGTACTCAACAGATTCAAATCACTGTTATAGTAGTGTATTACGCGCTGCTCAGGGCAGGAGAACTCAATAGATTCAAATCGCTGTTATTTTTAGTGTATTACACACTGCTCTCAGGGCAGGAGTACTCAATAGATTCAAATCGCTGTTATTTTTAGTGTATTACGCGCTGCTCTCAGGGCAGGAGTACTCAATAGATGAAAATCGCTGTTATTTTAGTGTATTACATGATGTTCTCAGGGCAGGAGTACTCAATAGATTAAAATCGCTGTTATTTTTAGTGTATTACGCGCTGCTCTCAGGGCAGGAGTACTCAATAGATGAAAATCGCTGTTATTTTAGTGTATTACGCGCTGCTCTCAGGGCAGGAATACTCGATAGATTCAAATCGCTGTTATTTTAGTGTATTACGCGCTGCTCTCAGGGCAGGAGTACTCAATAGCTGAGAATCGCTGTATTTTTGTTTATTACATGCTGCTCTCAGGGCAGGAGTACTCAATAGATTCAAATCACTGTTATAGTAGTGTATTACGCGCTGCTCTCAGGGCAAGAGAACTCAATAGATTCAAATCGCAGTTATTTTAGTGTATTACGCGCTGCTCTCAAAGCAGGAGTACTCAATAGATTCAAATCACTGTTATAGTAGTGTATTGCGTGCTGCTCAGGGCAGGAGAACTCAATAGATTCAAATCGCTGTTATTTTTAGTGTATTACACACTGCTCTCAGGGCAGGAGTACTCAATAGATTCAAATCGCTGTTATTTTTAGTGTATTACGCGCTGCTCTCAGGGCAGGAGTACTCAATAGATGAAAATCGCTGTTATTTTAGTGTATTACACGCTGCTCTCAGGGCAGGAGTACTCAATAGATTAAAATCGCTGTTATTTTTAGTGTATTACGCGCTGCTCTCAGGGCAGGAGTACTCAATAGATTCAAATGACTGTTATTGTAGAGTATTACGTGCTGCTCTCAGGGCAGGAGTACTCAATATAGGTTCAAATCGATATTATTTTAGTGAATTACGCGCTGCTCTCAGGGCAGGAGTACTCAATAGATTCAAATCGCTGTTATTTTAGTGTAATACGTGCTGCTCTCACTGCAGGAGTACTCACTAGATTAAAATCGCTCTTATTTTAGTGTATTACGCGCTGCTCTCAGGGCAGGAGTACTCAATGGATTCAAATCGCTGTTATTTTAGTGTACTACACGCTGCTCTCAGGGCAGGAGTACTCAATAGATTCAAATCTCTGTTATTTTTAGTGTATTGCGCGCTGCTCTCAGCGCAGGAGTACTCAATAGATGAAAATCGCTGTTATTTTTAGTGTATTACGCGCTGCTCTCAGGGCAGGAGTACTAAATAGATTAAAATCGCTGTTATTTTAGTGTATTACGCGCTGCTCTCAGGGCAGGATTGCTCAATGGATTCAAATTGCTGTTATTTTAGTGTATTACGCGCTGCTCTCAGGGCAGGAGTACTGAATAGCTGATAATCGCTGTTATTTTAGTGTATTACATGCTGCTCTCAGGGCAGGAGTACTCAATAGATTCAAATCACTGTTATAGTAGTGTATTACGCGCTGCTCTCAGGTCAGGAGAACTCAATAGATTCAAATCGCAGTTATTTTAGTGTATTAAGCGCTGCTCTCAGGGCAGGAATACTCAATAGATTCAAATCACTGTTATAGTAGTGTATTACGCGCTGCTCAGGGCAGGAGAACTCAATAGATTCAAATCGCTGTTATTTTTAGTGTATTACACACTGCTCTCAGGGCAGGAGTACTCAATAGATTCAAATCGCTGTTATTTTTAGTGTATTACGCGCTGCTCTCAGGGCAGGAGTACTCAATAGATGAAAATCGCTGTTATTTTAGTGTATTACACGCTGCTCTCAGGGCAGGAGTACTCAATAGATGAAAATCGCTGTTATTTTAGTGTATTACGCGCTGCTCTCAGGGCAGGAATACTCAATAGATTCAAATCGCTGTTATTTTAGTGTATTACGCGCTGCTCTCAGGGCAGGAGTACTCAATAGCTGAGAATCGCTGTTATTTTAGTGTATTACATGCTGCTCTCAGGGCAGGAGTACTCAATAGATTCAAATCACTGTTATAGTAGTGTATTACGCGCTGCTCAGGGCAGGAGAACTCAATAGATTCAAATCGCTGTTATTTTTAGTGTATTACACACTGCTCTCAGGGCAGGAGTACTCAATAGATGAAAATCGCTGTTATTTTTAGTGTATTACGCGCTGCTCTCAGGGCAGGAGTACTCAATAGATGAAAATCGCTGTTATTTTAGTGTATTACACGCTCCTCTCAGGGCAGGAGTACTCAATAGATTAAAATCGCTGTTATTTTTAGTGTATTACGCGCTGCTCTCAGGGCAGGAGTACTCAATAGATTCAAATGACTGTTATTGTAGAGTATTACGCGCTGCTCTCAGGGCAGGAGTACTCAATAGCAGAGAATCGCTGTTATTTTAGTGTATTACATGCTGCTCTCAGGGCAGGAGTACTCAATAGATTCAAATCACTGTTATAGTAGTGTATTACGCGCTGCTCTCAGGGCAGGAGAACTCAATAGATTCAAATCGCAGTTATTTTAGTGTATTACGCGCTGCTCTCAAAGCAGGAGTACTCAATAGATTCAAATCACTGTTATAGTAGTGTATTACGCGCTGCTCAGGGCAGGAGAACTCAATAGATTCAAATCGCTGTTATTTTTAGTGTATTACACACTGCTCTCAGGGCAGGAGTACTCAATAGATTCAAATCGCTGTTATTTTTAGTGTATTACGCGCTGCTCTCAGGGCAGGAGTACTCAATAGATTCAAATTACTGTTATTGTAGAGTATTACGTGCTGCTCTCAGGGCAGGAGTACTCAATATAGGTTCAAATCGATGTTATTTTAGTGAATTACGCGCTGCTCTCAGGGCAGGAGTACTCAATAGATTCAAATCGCTGTTATTTTAGTGTAATACGTGCTGTTCTCACTGCAGGAGTACTCACTAGATTAAAATCGCTCTTATTTTAGTGTATTACGCGCTGCTCTCAGGGCAGGAGTTCTCAATGGATTCAAATCGCTGTTATTTTAGTGTACTACACGCTGCTCTCAGGGCAGGAGTACTCAATTCGATTCAAATCTCTGTTATTTTTAGTGTATTGCGCGCTGCTCTCAGTGCAGGAGTACTCAATAGATGAAAATCGCTGTTATTTTTAGTGTATTACGCGCTGCTCTTAGGGCAGGAGTACTAAATAGATTAAAATCGCTGTTATTTTAGTGTATTACGCGCTGCTCTCAGGGCAGGATTGCTCAATTGATTCAAATCGCTGTTATTTTAGTGTATTACGCGCTGCTCTCAGGGCAGGAGTACTCAATAGCTGAGAATCGCTGTTATTTTAGTGTATTACATGCTGCTCTCAGGGCAGGAGTACTCAATAGATTCAAATCACTGTTATAGTAGTGTATTACGCGCTGCTCAGGGCAGGAGAACTCAATAGATTCAAATCGCTGTTATTTTTAGTGTATTACACACTGCTCTCAGGGCAGGAGTACTCAATAGATGAAAATCGCTGTTATTTTTAGTGTATTACGCGCTGCTCTCAGGGCAGGAGTACTCAATAGATGAAAATCGCTGTTATTTTAGTGTATTACACGCTCCTCTCAGGGCAGGAGTACTCAATAGATTAAAATCGCTGTTATTTTTAGTGTATTACGCGCTGCTCTCAGGGCAGGAGTACTCAATAGATTCAAATGACTGTTATTGTAGAGTATTACGCGCTGCTCTCAGGGCAGGAGTACTCAATAGCAGAGAATCGCTGTTATTTTAGTGTATTACATGCTGCTCTCAGGGCAGGAGTACTCAATAGATTCAAATCACTGTTATAGTAGTGTATTACGCGCTGCTCTCAGGGCAGGAGAACTCAATAGATTCAAATCGCAGTTATTTTAGTGTATTACGCGCTGCTCTCAAAGCAGGAGTACTCAATAGATTCAAATCACTGTTATAGTAGTGTATTACGCGCTGCTCAGGGCAGGAGAACTCAATAGATTCAAATCGCTGTTATTTTTAGTGTATTACACACTGCTCTCAGGGCAGGAGTACTCAATAGATTCAAATCGCTGTTATTTTTAGTGTATTACGCGCTGCTCTCAGGGCAGGAGTACTCAATAGATTCAAATTACTGTTATTGTAGAGTATTACGTGCTGCTCTCAGGGCAGGAGTACTCAATATAGGTTCAAATCGATGTTATTTTAGTGAATTACGCGCTGCTCTCAGGGCAGGAGTACTCAATAGATTCAAATCGCTGTTATTTTAGTGTAATACGTGCTGTTCTCACTGCAGGAGTACTCACTAGATTAAAATCGCTCTTATTTTAGTGTATTACGCGCTGCTCTCAGGGCAGGAGTTCTCAATGGATTCAAATCGCTGTTATTTTAGTGTACTACACGCTGCTCTCAGGGCAGGAGTACTCAATTCGATTCAAATCTCTGTTATTTTTAGTGTATTGCGCGCTGCTCTCAGTGCAGGAGTACTCAATAGATGAAAATCGCTGTTATTTTTAGTGTATTACGCGCTGCTCTTAGGGCAGGAGTACTAAATAGATTAAAATCGCTGTTATTTTAGTGTATTACGCGCTGCTCTCAGGGCAGGATTGCTCAATTGATTCAAATCGCTGTTATTTTAGTGTATTACGCGCTGCTCTCAGGGCAGGAGTACTCAATAGCTGATAATCGCTGTTATTTTAGTGTATTACATGCTGCTCTCAGGGCAGGAGTACTCAATAGATTCAAATCACTGTTATAGTAGTGTATTACGCGCTGCTCTCAGGTCAGGAGAACTCAATAGATTCAAATCGCAGTTATTTTAGTGTATTAAGCGCTGCTCTCAGGGCAGGAATACTCAATAGATTCAAATCACTGTTATAGTAGTGTATTACGCGCTGCTCAGGGCAGGAGAACTCAATAGATTCAAATCGCTGTTATTTTTAGTGTATTACACACTGCTCTCAGGGCAGGAGTACTCAATAGATTCAAATCGCTGTTATTTTTAGTGTATTACGCGCTGCTCTCAGGGCAGGAGTACTCAATAGATGAAAATCGCTGTTATTTTAGTGTATTACACGCTGCTCTCAGGGCAGGAGTACTCAGTAGATGAAAATCGCTGTTATTTTAGTGTATTACGCGCTGCTCTCAGGGCAGGAATACACAATAGATTCAAATCGCTGTTATTTTAGTGTATTACGCGCTGCTCTCAGGGCAGGAATACACAATAGATTCAAATCGCTGTTATTTTAGTGTATTACGCGCTGCTCTCAGGGCAGGAGTACTCAATAGCTGAGAATCGCTGTTATTTTAGTGTATTACATGCTGCTCTCAGGGCAGGAGTACTCAATAGATTCAAAACACTGTTATAGTAGTGTATTACGCGCTGCTCTCAGAGCAGGAGAACTCAATAGATTCAAATCGCAGTTATTTTAGTGTATTACGCGCTGCTCTCAAAGCAGGAGTACTCAATAGATTCAAATCACTGTTATAGTAGTGTATTACCCGCTGCTCAGGGCAGGAGAACTCAATAGATTCAAATCGCTGTTATTTTTAGTGTATTACGCGCTGCTCTCAGGGCAGGAGTACTCAATAGATGAAAATCGCTGTTATTTTAGTGTATTACACGCTGCTCTCAGGGCAGGAGTACTCAATAGATTAAAATCGCTGTTATTTTTAGTGTATTACGCGCTGCTCTCAGGGCAGGAGTACTCAATAGATTCAAATGACTGTTATTGTAGAGTATTACGTGCTGCTCTCAGGGCAGGAGTACTCAATATAAGTTCAAATCGATGTTATTTTAGTGAATTACGCGCTGCTCTCAGGGCAGGAGTACTCAATAGATTCAAATCGCTGTTATTTTAGTGTAATACGTGCTGTTCTCACTGCAGGAGTACTCACTAGATTAAAATCGCTCTTATTTTAGTGTATTACGCGCTGCTCTCAGGGCAGGAGTTCTCAATGGATTCAAATCGCTGTTATTTTAGTGTACTACACGCTGCTCTCAGGGCAGGAGTACTCAATAGATTCAAATCTCTGTTATTTTTAGTGTATTGCGCGCTGCTCTCAGCGCAGGAGTACTCAATAGATGAAAATCGCTGTTATTTTTAGTGTATTACGCGCTGCTCTTAGGGCAGGAGTACTAAATAGATTAAAATCGCTGTTATTTTAGTGTATTACGCGCTGCTCTCAGGGCAGGATTGCTCAATGGATTCAAATCGCTGTTATTTTAGTGTATTACGCGCTGCTCTCAGGGCAGGAGTACTCAATAGCTGATAATCGCTGTTATTTTAGTGTATTACATGCTGCTCTCAGGGCAGGAGTACTCAATAGATTCAAATCACTGTTATAGTAGTGTATTACGCGCTGCTCTCAGGTCAGGAGAACTCAATAGATTCAAATCGCAGTTATATTAGTGTATTAAGCGCTGCTCTCAGGGCAGGAATACTCAATAGATTCAAATCACTGTTATAGTAGTGTATTACGCGCTGCTCAGGGCAGGAGAACTCAATAGATTCAAATCGCTGTTATTTTTAGTGTATTACACACTGCTCTCAGGGCAGGAGTACTCAATAGATTCAAATCGCTGTTATTTTTAGTGTATTACGCGCTGCTCTCAGGGCAGGAGTACTCAATAGATGAAAATCGCTGTTATTTTAGTGTATTACACGCTGCTCTCAGGGCAGGAGTACTCAGTAGATGAAAATCGCTGTTATTTTAGTGTATTACGCGCTGCTCTCAGGGCAGGAATACACAATAGATTCAAATCGCTGTTATTTTAGTGTATTACGCGCTGCTCTCAGGGCAGGAATACACAATAGATTCAAATCGCTGTTATTTTAGTGTATTACGCGCTGCTCTCAGGGCAGGAGTACTCAATAGCTGAGAATCGCTGTTATTTTAGTGTATTACATGCTGCTCTCAGGGCAGGAGTACTCAATAGATTCAAAACACTGTTATAGTAGTGTATTACGCGCTGCTCTCAGGGCAGGAGAACTCAATAGATTCAAATCGCAGTTATTTTAGTGTATTACGCGCTGCTCTCAAAGCAGGAGTACTCAATAGATTCAAATCACTGTTATAGTAGTGTATTACCCGCTGCTCAGGGCAGGAGAACTCAATAGATTCAAATCGCTGTTATTTTTAGTGTATTACACACTGCTCTCAGGGCAGGAGTACTCAATAGATTCAAATCGCTGTTATTTTTAGTGTATTACGCGCTGCTCTCAGGGCAGGAGTACTCAATAGATGAAAATCGCTGTTATTTTAGTGTATTACACGCTGCTCTCAGGGCAGGAGTACTCAATAGATTAAAATCGCTGTTATTTTTAGTGTATTACGCGCTGCTCTCAGGGCAGGAGTACTCAATAGATTCAAATGACTGTTATTGTAGAGTATTACGTGCTGCTCTCAGGGCAGGAGTACTCAATATAGGTTCAAATCGATGTTATTTTAGTGAATTACGCGCTGCTCTCAGGGCAGGAGTACTCAATAGATTCAAATCGCTGTTATTTTAGTGTAATACGTGCTGCTCTCACTGCAGGAGTACTCACTAGATTAAAATCGCTCTTATTTTAGTGTATTACGCGCTGCTCTCAGGGCAGGAGTACTCAATGGATTAAAATCGCTGTTATTTTGGTGTACTACACGCCGCTCTCAGGGCAGGAGTACTCAATAGATTCAAATCTCTGTTATTTTTAGTGTATTGCGCGCTGCTCTCAGCGCAGGAGTACTCAATAGATGAAAATCGCTGTTATTTTTAGTGTGTTACGCGCTGCTCTCAGGGCAGGAGTACTAAATAGATTAAAATCGCTGTTATTTTAGTGTATCACGCGCTGCTCTCAGGGCAGGATTGCTCAATGGATTCAAATCGCTGTTATTTTAGTGTATTACGCACTGCTCTCAGGGCAGGAGTACTCAATAGAATCAAATCGCAGTTATTTTAGTGTATTAGGCCTACGCGCTGCTCTCAGGGCAGGAGTACTCAATAGATTCAAATCACTGTTATTGTAGTGTATTACGTGCTGCTCTCAGGGCAGGAGTACTCAATAGATTCAAATCGCTGTTATTTTTAGTGTATTACGCGCTGCTCTCAGGGTAGGACTACTCAATAGATGAAAATCGCTATTATTTTTTGTGTATTATGCGCCGCTCTCAGGGCAGGAGTACTCAATAGATTCAAATGACTGTTATTGTAGTGTATTGCGTGCTGCTCTCAGGGCAGGAGTACTCAATATAGGTTCAAATCGATGTTATTTTAGTGAATTACATGCTGCTCTCAGGGCAGGTGTACTCAATAGATTCAAATCGCTGTTATTTTAGTGTAATACGTGCTGCTCTCACTGCAGGAGTACTCACTATATTAAAATCGCTCTTATTTTAGTGTATTACGCGCTGCTCTCAGGGCAGGAGTACTCAATGGATTCAAATCGCTGTTATTTTAGTGTACTACACGCTGCTCTCAGGGCAGGAGTACTCAATAGATTCAAATCTCTGTTATTTTTAGTGTATTGCGCGCTGCTCTCAGGGCAGGAGTACTCAATAGATGAAAATCGCTGTTATTTTTAGTGTATTACGCGCTGCTCTCAGGGCAGGAGTACTCAATAGATTAAAATCGCTGTTATTTTAGTGTATTAGACTTGACGTGGCATAAGACTTGCTAAACATGCGTTCAAAATGATCACAATAAAACAGATCCTTGCGCACATTCGACCCGTAGACTGGTTTATAGCGGTGGATCTGAAAGACGCATACTTTCACAGGCGCTTACCGAGATTCGTGTTCGAAGGTATCACGTTTCTCGTCCGTTCACGAAAATTAGCCTACGCAGTGCTTTCCCCCTTGAGACTCAGTAGGGAGCGCGTTCTGGACTACCTAGACGACTAATGCATTTATAGCACAACCTTCTGTGTTTCGCGTCTTCTCAGTATGCGGTGGTTTCAGCTGTCTGCCCTATTATTGTGCTTGTGCACTTCATTCGTCCCGCAGATTTATTCCGGACGCTGTGATTGTATTTGTAACCTGCTTGTAAAAGCTGGTCTGATGTTGTATGCACCAGCACTTTTTGCTTCCTTATGTTGTAGGCTATGCACCAATATACCCTTGTTGCTTCATTATTATCACTCCCTGTGATATATTTGTGGTGCTGAAGGCGCCGGCGAAGTTTTGGCACTCTGCCTGCTAGATTCATAATTGTTTCAACCAGGTCCGGTATCCGAACTGGGTGAGGCGGGGCTTTAGTTCTTTGTTGTATTCACCTGATATGGCATGTGTAACATTTTTCTGTCATCTCTGCATATATCCTTCGCGATCGTTATCGCACGTTTGTCGATGGAGCGGTTTCGGACCATACTAAATGTTCTGACCGCATTAGTGCAGGACAAAGCTCTGAGGACATCAGAAGACAGGGATTGATGGCAGCTGTTCACAGCTCTACACAGGCTACATCGTAATTTAAATTTTAATGGAGAGTAAAACAAAGGCAGACCACCGTATAATCTGGTAGGTAGCATTATTTGATAGAACGCCGGCACCGTAACTTCATATTGACGCACGGCTAAACAAAGGCAGAAGCATGTAACAATATAACTGTGACCTTAGTGCTATTTTGTTGTATGACTTGTCAAAGAAATTGTCTGTTTTGGGGGCGTTATAAATGTCTTTTGATTAAAGATCTTAAGGTTATTACTAGTAATTCTATTTTTTTTTATTGCTGAATTGGTAACACTTTACAATAAGGTTTCATTAACGTTCCTGGCACCAAGTTTACTCCACAAAAGAAAGTAGTCCAGGAAATATTTGATAATGAGGATTTTCATTGTTTAATATCCAAAACTAAAGTCTGCAGCTGAAATACATTTTATGTTGTTGTTTTTTAATGACTGACAGTGTACATTGAAACCAAAATTTTTATGTATATCAATTGCAGGAAGACGTACACTTTGGGTATTTAAGGAGGAACTGGCAGACATTTGGCAAGGCGACCCATGGCCTTGAGCCTGGTTTAATGGGAAGCACATTCAAGTTCAACGACATTTTACACGGGATAGTTTTATAAACTTTCATCGGAGACAAGTGGGATTCACTGATAATCCGCTGTTACTGGTGAATGGGACAGAACCGACTATCTCCCGCCTCTGCCTTCATCCTCCCGTCGCGCCGACAACTGGTGCCATCATCGGCAGTACGTGCCCACCAATGAGTGTAAGTTGCCTTGTGTGCTTATGTTATAATTATAGTAGGTAGTCAACAGTAACTCTACTAAATTCATCCATTCATACATTCTGTCACGGTGTGGGTTTGTCTTGTCATGTTTAGTGGTTCCCTGTCTGTCTATTAGTCTTCCCAGGTGTTTCCCGTTAACCACGCCCCCTTGTTATCCTGTTTAGATCGTTTGCCCCTGTATTTAAGCCTTGTGTTTCAGTCCAGTCTTTGTGAGTTCTTGTATTGTTGTATCGTTGTAAATGCTGTATGCACGCTGCCCTGTTCCTGAGCTTCGTTACCAAGTCTGTTAGTTTCTAGTTTATTTAAATAAAATACTGTTGCATGTGGATCCTGCTTTTGCCTCTGCTTCAGCTGCTTCACAACACATTCAAATTCATACAGCATCCATTCATCCAGCTGTAGCGGTGACAGTTCCCGCGATTGGGCATGGTTTCAGCACAGCCAGCGGACACGCCCCCAGCGTTTGAGAGCAGAGACTACTGCTCATTTTTTCAGGATTTTGAAAGCTTATTTTATGTACTTGCGGCTTTTTTATCATTCAAATTTGGCTGGGTGGCTAATAACACATTTTTCTGTGGTGTGACAAACTCAGAACACATACTGACTTTACAGGGACTTTAATGATAAATCTTTGCTCTGCATTTTTTGTGATATGTTGCTGTTTTATATATTTTGTAATAGTATAAAAAAGGAAAGTCATAATTATATGTGAATTGATTTTATTGTAACATTGGACTAATATTAAAAGACCATTCAATAAAAAAATATAATTAGTGAAATGATTATTTACAATCAACGTTTGTTCTTTCATTTTGTTCTTAAACAAAGAATCTCCACAACAGTCATTGAATGAAAAGACAGTAAAAGCAAGGTAAAACAGGGTTCCTACGCATTTTCCATTTCAAAATTCCATTCTTTTCTAAGGGTGGATTAGGGTTCAGGCTGCAGGATTGACTAAAGGAATGTTTCTGTCAGGACCACTGACGCTACACTTGATTATTAGTAAGATAATAGAAAATGGTATTCTTGTCTATTACCACCCAATTCTACTTATACCAAAGACGGAAATAAGCGCAGTTACAATAGCTAAATATCTGGGAGAGCGTCGCTATAGTGTGACGATATTGTATTGCAATAGGCAGCCCTTCAAAATCAATACCAAATCAAAACTAGTTAGCACATTTTTTGTAATGGAAAGGGTTTAATGACAATATGTGGTTATGGTTACACTTAAAATAGTTACAAAATAGATGAGATGATAACTTCTACCATTAATTGTACCCATCATATATGTAAAATGCTGAAAGATAGAGAGTGTAGAGTAAGAGACAAAGAGAGATAGCCAGAGAATGAAAGGGCCAGAGCAACCCAAATGTGAGACGTTCAAACAGACCAATCAGTTAATTACAATTTCCCCCATTGCAGACCTGCCAGTCTTGAAAATTTTTTTTTGAGTAGCATCAGCCGGGGGTCGGGTGTTATATTTTTTGAGACAATGCAAGACACACACAAACACATGCCTATCTTCATAATTCTAGTTTTGACTAAAGTTTTAAAATTTAGCTAGCAATTTAGCTATTGCGGTGGAAGTCCAAAAATTCAATACTGCTCAAAACCATTTTTTATTCATGATTAATATTGAAGTGCTTTACAAAAAAGCATGTAATGTGTGCTGGTCAACAGCTAGTCTAAAATTAAAGCAACACCAAGGAACTTTTCCTCTGCTGTCGCCCTACAGGTTGGAAGCGGAATTGTCCATTACCGCTGTCGTAAATATTTAGCCTACCGCAGCCTACTGTCGCGCACGCACGCTCTCTGTTTATCCAGCACCGGCTTTGGAATCAACAATGGCCACAGACAAGGTAGAGTATGATGCATGATTTATGAAAGACATCACAAACGAAGAAAAACTATGTATGCCGTAAAGCAGTCGAATTTTGTAGTTCTTTTTGTGCTCCGGTTACTACCCGAAACCTGAAGTTACATAGTGCCAGTAAAAGCGATACAGACCACGTCAGGCTATAGCAGACGTGTCATTTAACCTATTGTAAGTCGATGTACCATCACAAGGGTCTTGGAAATATATTATGAAGGCTGAAAAACTAAAGTACATAGTGTTACTTTAAAAAAAACCTAGAAAGCAGTAAAAAAACAAATAGAAGTGTACATTTAAGATAGGCTACTTAATTTATTATTCCAATATCCAAATATGATACTAAATCACACAGAAAAAAGGACTTTTATTTGTGACTTGCTGTCTTTGCATTTGAACATTGCACATTTTAAACAGGACACGCATTAGCTGAATAAACGTTAGCCAATACAAACATATTTCTAGAAAATAGTTGACAATGAATAGACAGGAGTCCTGTCACATGACCAATAATAGCAAAATGAATCACTTATTCTAAAAAGAATATCAAGTATAAGTTTAGATGAATCCGAAATATGGGGCTGTGTTAACAGTACAACGTCTGTCTTTTAACGGATTTTAAAAACACGGATGGATAATGCTTTCTGACATTTTGACAGAAAAAAACACAACCAAAACAAAATTTAAACTTAGCCCATCAATTTACAATTATCTTCTCTCTCTCTCTGTGTGTGCGCGGTCTGTGTTTGTGAGAGAGCTCGCGCAGCACTGTTACGGTACTTTTTAATCCACAACTAATGCGCTAGTTTTCATACAAAATAATTATGTAACATAATAAGTACTTTAGTTATTATTAACACAATAACGTAACACATGCAGGCTACGTTTCTCAACACTGAGAATGAATAAATAAACACCTCACGTTTATCAGTAATCCACAAATCACAGAACTTTCATAATCACTAAGCCACAGCGATTTTAATTATATTTAGATTTATTGTTCATCAATATTTAAGCATTTTATAATTTGCATGGCTGAATGATGTTTTCCTCTTATCTGAGTGACCATGAATGACGGAGTATTTTAAGATAATCCATGCGATCACTCCCGTGAGATCATCGAATCCAGATTAAGTCAATATTTCAACTTTCCACATCCACCCCAGCCCGTTTACCTTCAGTAGTCAGAAGTGCTGTGACTACTGTCCTCGCTTATGAACTCATTCAGACGTCGGGCCGCGGGAGTGGAAGAGGATCGAGCGGGATTCTTTATTGCTGTCGATTTTCAGTCTCTTTTTAATGATATGCCTTACGCATCTGTCAATCATCCCCGCTTGATATATGATTGGTCGAACTCCTCTTCTTTTGCTGTTGCTTGATTTGAGGACTGCGCGTGCACAGAAGCGTCACCAGGTTTTTGCGTAGTTTAGAGTGACAAATCATACCACCATACTTTGAGGTCAAAATGCGTATCCTCTACGCAAAATGCGTACAGGTTGGCAGGTCTGCCATTGTACTAAAGATGTGACGATTCAAAGACCCCCCTAAGTACACACATTTCGGCCTACAGGCTTTGTGCACTCTTAAAATTACAAGTCCTTGTTTCTCTGCAATACCCAGTGAGAAAATTAAGTGTTTGCACATAGATCTGCATTAGGATTAATGCATCACAAACTCAACTCTGTGAGATTGTGCGCTTGTATCAGGTGGAACCAAACGTTCTCCATCTTTGCATCCAGGCCTTTTGTAATCATAGACTGGGCAGCATCAGCGGCCTCTTCAGTGTTAGCTCCTTTGATTCATCTAGTTTCTGCCAGCTCAGTCAGGTAACTGAAGAATGAGATAAAAGAACAAGTAAATAATAGACCGAAAATAAATGGTCTACTGATGTAACAATGAAACAATTAAAAATAATCAAATACCCTTAAAATTGTGTATAGATTTACTAGACTATAAAACCAGCAAAAAATAAACTGGAAATAATATACCAAAATATCAATACTAATAGAACAGTTACACTTTTTTTTTTACAGTATGTGCACTTACATGTACTTTACAGTGTACTTACCTAAGAAAGTACTAGGTAATATAAGGTGAGACATAGTAACAGGGTAATAACAAGGTAGTCACCCTGAACCTAACCCCAAACCTAACCTTAACCCATGTTAACCCAGTTAGGTTTGGGGGTAGATTCAGGGGGACTACCTTGTTTTTACCCAGTTACTATAATATGTACATAACATAGGGAACAGAAAAATAAAGTGATACCGATAGAACAAATGAGGGGGAAATATTTTGTACACTGTAAATTATGGGACTGTGTTACAACTTTGCTTTAGTTTTACAACAGTGATGCCCTGAAGAATTCCCTGGGAGCTGACAGCTATGTTTCTGAATGCTTTTATGAGTGTGTTCTTTTAAATAATTAACAATGATTAGTATAGAGAAGATATAATTATTCTAGCGCTTAGCTTAGTTTATCCAATGCAACTATAGCAGCACATAGTACCAATACAAAATTCCTGCAATACCTGAATATTGCAGGTCCTAATTTCTAGGAACCTAGTTTTTTGTGACACTGGCAAATTCTACTCCAACGGAGAAGACCTGATTCAAACTTAAAACAAACAGATGTTAGGAGTAGACTAGACCCATGGAAATTATGATTTTTTTTATTATAATATTTTATTATAATTTTTACATTTGGGTACTCAAAGTGCTTTACATGGAAGGGGGGAATCTCCTCAACCACCACCAATGTGCAGCACCACCTGGATGATGCGACTGCAGCAATGCTGCACCAGAATGCCCACCACACACCAGCTTACTGGTGGAGAGGACACAGTGATGAAGCCAATCAGTATATGGGGATGATTAGGAGGCCATGATGGACAGAGGCCAAGGGGCAAATTTGGCCAGGATGCCGGGGGTTACACCCCTACTCTTTTTCGAAGGACATCCTGTGATTTTTAATGACCACAGAGAGTCAGGACCTCAGTTTAACATCTCATCCGAAAGACGGTACTTTTTGACAGTATAGTGTCCGCATCACTATACTGGAGCGATTTTAATCTATTGAGTACTCCTACCTGAGAGCAGCACGTAATACACTAAAATAACAGCGATTTGAACCTATAGAGTACTCCTGCCCTAAGAGTAGCGTGTAATACACCAGAATAACTGCGATTTGAATCTATTGAGTACTCCTGCCCTAAGAGCAGCGAACTAGACTACAATAACAGCGATTTGAAACTATTGAGTACTCCTGCCCTGAGAGAAGCGCGTAATACACTGAAATAACAGCGATTTGAATCCATTGAGCAATCCTGCCCTGAGAGAAGCGCGTAATAAACTAAAATAACAACGATTTGAATCTATTGAATACTCCTGCCCTGAGAGAAGCGCATAATACACTAAAATAACAACGATTTGAATCTAATGAGTACTCCTGCCCTGAGAGAAGCGCATAATACACTAAAATAACAGCGATTTGAATCTATTGAGTACTCCTCCCCTGAGAGCAGCGCGTAATACACTAAAATAACAACGATTTGAATCTATTGAATACTCCTGCCCTGAGAGCAGCGCGTAATACACTAAAATAAGAGCGATTTGAATCTATTGAGTGTTCCTGCCGTGAGAGCAGCGTGTACTACACCAAAATAACAGCGATTTGAATCATTTGAGCAATCCTGCCCTGAGAGCAGCGCGTAATACACTAAAATAACAGCAATTTGAATCAATTGAGTACTCCTGCCCTGAGAGCAGCGCGTAATACATTAAAATAACAGCGATTTTCATCTATTGAGTTTTCCTGCCCTGAGAGCAGCATGTAATACACTAAAATAACAGCGATTTTCATCTATGGAGTACTCCTGCCCTGAGAGCAGCGCGTAATACACTAAAATAACAGCGATTTGAATCTATTGAGCAATCCTGCCCTGAGAGCAGCGCGTAATACACTAAAATAACAGCGATTTGAATCTATTGAGCAATCCTGCCCTGAGAGCAGCATGTAATACACTAAAATAACAGCGATTTGAATCCATTGAGCAATCCTGCCCTGAGAGCAGTGCGTAATACACTAAAATAAATGCGATTTGAATCAATTGAGTACTCCTGCCCTGAGAGCAGCGCGTAATACACTAAAATAACAGTGATTTGAACCTATTGAGTACTCCTGCCCTAAGAGCAGCGTGTAATACACCAGAATAACTGCGATTTGAATCTATTGAGTACTCCTGCCCTGAGAGCCCCGTACTAGACTACAATAACAGCGATTTGAAACTACTGAGTACTCCTGCCCTGAGAGAAGCTTGTAATACATTAAAATAACAGCAATTTGAATTTGAGTACTCCTGCCCTGAGAGAAGCGCGTAATGCACTATAATAACTGTGATTTGAATCTATTGAGTACTCCTGCCCTAAGAGCAGCGTGTAATACACCAGAATAACTGCGATTTGAATCTATTGAGTACTCCTGCCCTGAGAGCCCCGTACTAGACTACAATAACAGCGATTTGAAACTACTGAGTACTCCTGCCCTGAGAGAAGCGCGTAATGCACTATAATAACTGTGATTTGAATCTATTGAGTACTCCTGCCCTGAGAGCAGCGCGTAATACACTAAAATAACAGCGATTTGAATCCATTGAGCAATCCTGCCCTGAGAGCAGTGCAAAATACACTAAAATAACAGCGATTTGAATCTATTGAGCAATCCTGCCCTGAGAGCAGCACGTAATACACTAAAATAACAGCGATTTGAATCCATTGAGCAATCCTGACCTGAGAGCAGCGCGTAATACACTAAAATAACTGCGATTTGAATCTATTGAGTACTCCTGCCCTGAGAGCAGCGCGTAATACACTAAAATAACAGTGATTTGAATCTATTGAGTACTCCTGCCCTGAGAGTAGCATGTAATACACTAAAACAACAGTGATTTGAATCCATTGAGCAATCCTGCCCTGAGAGCAGCGCATAATACACTAAAAATAACAGCGATTTGAATCTATGGAGTACTCCTGCCCTGAGAGCAGCACGTAATACACTAAAATAACAGTGATTTGAGTCTATTAAGTTCTCCTGCCCTGGGAGCAGCGCGTCATACACTAAAGATAAAAGCGCTTTAAATCTATTGAGTTCTCCTGCGCTGAGAGCAATAATTACTAGGGCGGGAGATGTATCAGTTTGACCGTTGAAATGTCGCGGAGATTTGAACGAGTTCTGTTGTCACATATCATTTTCACACACAGGGAGGTAGCATTGGAAAAGCATGTTTTACACCAGTTTACCCCCTAATCAGCTTTGTTATGGTCAACTGATTAAACAGTCGAATGAATGCATACAATCGGAAATGCATACAATACGATATTTAGACGATGATTATTAGTTCTGTACATTTTAATGTTCTCTGGTTATTACGTTAAAAGATGATTACCTTTCAATAAAAGCTTTCTCCCACGAACATCTGTTTGTCTTGTATTCCCGACTAATCCCTCCGCAGTCCGCACGTTCAAACCAAGCGTGCTGCACAAGCCCTGAAAAGTGAAGCCAAAGCATCTCGATCGCCCCCAGGTGACCGGTCCTAGTATAGCTCATAGACCCCGCCTCCCCAAGTTATTCAATGGGACATGAGACCAACTAAACAATTAAATTACACTTCACATATCTTTTTTCCAAACGTAGTTTCTGTCATTTACTGTAGTTTTCATCACGCTGATGTAATTTCAAGTGTTTGTTTTTAAAATAAGTTTGTTTTTAGTTAGTTATTTGATGCTATAAAAACGGCGCTGTGGCGTCATGATTGACAGCTGTGATTGACAGGTTCTCTGAGCAAAGTAGTCACTGAAGCAACAACGGACTTTTTTACGGGATCTTTGGAGGACTGAGGAGATTGGAACTTTAAATTTAATATCTAAATTTCCATAATTAATCATTTCACACCGACATAATGGGTTGTTCTGCAACAGAGGCGCGTGCTTACGATTGATTCAGCGAGAGTGAGGGCGGGACCAGAGCGGGACGTTGATTTCGTGGCTTTACTTCCTGCTCACTACTGCACATGTCTGGTCCCGAAATCGCAACTGCGCAGACTCAAGTCCCAAGATGTCAGCGCCATATCGGGACAATGGCGGCTTCTTTTCTCACCATAGACAGTAAAAGAAATGGACACAGCGACCCCATTGATTTCAACGGAGAAGACTGAAGCCCGATTATTGCACTTCCTGTCTGATGGCTGAGCGACTGTGCAGGCTCAAACTGAGCTTGACGACAGTCAGACAGTTGTAAATCTTCTAGTAGCTGTGGCAAGACAAATCTGAATCACCTAATTCCTCAAAAACGTTGTTGAAATATTTTGTCCCGTTGCTTTTATGGACACTCTATCAATGGGCTTCTCCTTTGACTTTATGCCTCTATGTCCCCCCGATTGCCTCATAGACAGTAAAAGATTGCCTGCGAGCTTCTCCTCCTGTCTCTACGGTAATGTCTCTATTGTGCGACATAAAGTTGCGTGGTTATGACGCAATTTTTAACAAAACCGGCTTCTACGGGGCCATAACGTAAGATACAAAGTAATGGAGCCTTTTATACATTGTCGTGTTTCTTTAGAAATAAATAATGGACAAATGAAGTCTTTGGACGCCTCAGATGTAAAGTTATTCGCTGTCAAAGTGACGCCAAAATGAATGGGAGTCAATGGAATGCTAACAGCAGGTGAAGTTCTGCTACAATGGCGTCTAGTTCTGCAACTTTGACCAATCATCGCGGTCTCCTGCAAAGCATCATCATACTTCTTCAAACTCACTTCAGAAGGCTCAGCAGACATGTGTGCTGCCAACGTCTCACATTTACCTACAAAAATAACAGCAAAAGAGAGAGAGAGAGAGAGAGAGAGAGAGGCGCGATCGAAATGTGTGTGTGTGAGAGAGAGAGGTGCGATCGAAATGTGTGTGTGTGATAGAGAGAGATAGAGAGAGAGGCGCGGGCGCGATCGGACTGTGTGTGTGTGTGTGTGTGTGTAGGCGCGGGCACGATCGAACAGTGGAAACATAAAAACATACTCCGTCATTTTGTTCATACAGGACATCATTCAAACTGCAAAGTGTTTACTTATATTGGTGTACACTCGCAATAAAACACAACATTGTGCTTTTGTCACACTCTAAACTCTTGTCAAACTGTAACCTACAACTGTTCCCCAACCACACACACACAGTTTTAAAAGCAAAACATTTATCCAACCTCATTTCAAAACAGCCATCTTTTGGACATTCATCATATCACATTGGTTTTCATTTCTTGTACTCAGAGTCGGAGCACTAATCTGTTTATTTTTAAGTTACACATTCTACATTGATTAAAAAAGAAAATCAAATGTGTTTTTAATAGTAGTATTATTTTATATTGAAATCAATTATTTATAATTCAGATGAGAATAAAGTTAAGGTTAATTAAAATTAAAGAAAACAAATATATTGATCTGAAATATAGCAAATTAATTTTAAATTCATTCAGGTACAATTACCAAACATATCTCAAGGTCTTTTTATTAATTTAATTAATAAACTAATTGTAATGAGTCTTCAGGAGAATGAGAATCCATTTGCAGTTTTATTATAATCGTGGTCGTACACTCAGGGTCAATCACCAGCAAACACAACAGTAGAGATAAGGCAACTCGTAATCCAGAAACAGGCATAAGATCAGGGCAGGCGGCAAACTCACATAGATCAGTCCAGTAGAGAATGTAGTCCAGGGCAGGCAGCAAAGAATCAAGATGAGAATAAACAGTCCAAAAGTAATCCACGGGAAGGCAAAACACAAGAAGAAACGCTCAGAGATGATCACCAGGGTAAATACAAAACTTCGCAATGAGGGTGAGTCTGAGAGCACCTTAAATAGTCCACTGATGAAAGTCAGGTGTAAGGTAATCAGTGCCAGGCATGTGGGAAATGTAGTTCAAAGGGTTTAATATTCAGGAGAGAGTTCCCTCTGGTGGTGAGCAGGAGGAACCGCGGGAGTCTCGTTTGTGACAGAGCCCCCCCCCCCCCCCCCTGCGAGCGGCTCCTGACGCAAAGAGGCGAACGACGCCGGGGTCTTCCACGAGGTCGAGGGGCCGGTTTTTCCAGGTGCGTCCTATGGAATTCAGTCACGAGTGTGGGGTCGAGTTTGTCCTCTGCATTAACCCAGGATCGCTCGTCCGGTCCGTACCCCTCCCAATCCACCAGATATTGGAGGAGCCTGCCCCGGCGTCTGGAATCAAGTAGATCTCGAACCTGATATGCCTCCTCGCCCTCCACCAAGATGGGTGAGGGGCCCTGGTCACAGGTCTGCTTCTCCTCCTCCTCCGCTCTCGGACCACCAGCGGGTTTAAGAAGTGATGCATGAAAAGTGGGAGAGATACGATAATTAGAGGGTAATGCCAAACGAAAGGAAACTGGTGTAATCTGTCTAACAATTTGGAAAGGGCCCACATACCTGGGACTGAGTTTCTTGCAAAGAAATCTGAGGCGTAGGTCTCGAGTGGATAGCCAGACCCATTGACCTGGAGTATATTCGGGGTTGGGGCGACGGTGACGATTGGCCTGCAACCTCTGTCTCCTGACAGCATGTAGCAAGTGAGTGTGAGCCTGATTCCAGATGTCTTCGCTTCTCTGGAGCCAGTCGTTGACTGAGGGTACCTCGGTAGGTTCCCCTGACCATGGAAATAGGGGAGGTTGGAAGCCCATTACACATTGGAATGGGGTTAGTCCGGTGGAGGGTTTCTGGAGTGAGTTCTGTGCATACTCAGCCCACATGAGGAATCGGCTCCAGTCTCCTTGGTTCTGATGACAATAGGATCTGAGGAACCAGGTGATCTCCTGATTGAGGCGTTCTGTTTGACCATTCGATTGTGGGTGATATCCTGAAGTGAGGCTAATGTTGATGTTGAGTTGTTGGAAGAATGCTGACCATACTCTGGATGTGAATTGGGGCCCTCGGTCCGACACAATGTCCTCAGGAAGGCCATAAAAGCGAAACACAAAGTTGCACATGAGTTCAGCAGTCTCAAATGCTGTAGGCAGTTTGGTAAGTGGAATTAACCGGCAGGCCTTGGAGAAGCGATCTATGACAGTGAGTATTGTGGTATTCCCATTGGACTTGGGGAGATCGGTAATAAAGTCTATGGCAAGATGGGACCATGGTCGGTGAGGAACTGGCAATGGTTGCAGTAGGCCAGATGGTAACTGTCTGAGATGTTTGCTTGTGTTACAGGTGATGCATTCGTTAATGAATTTTATTGTGTCTGCCCGCAAGGTTGGCCACCAAAAGCTGTTCTGAAGCAGGTGAATAGTGGCAGCAATTCCAGGATGACCGGAGCTGAGTATGGAGTGAACTTGCTGTAGTACTTTCTGACAGAGATCCTGAGGTACAAACGTTTTGTCGGAGGGGCATTCGGGAGGAGGGGTCTTTTGTGAATTGGTTTGAGTAAGCTCTGTCATGATGTCCCACTGAACTGGGGCCACAATTAATGACTCTGGAAGAAGGGTTTCCTTGGATTTAATGGGACTCAAACCGTCGTGTTGGCGTGATAAGGCGTCTGCTTTGGTGTTCTTTGACCCAGGACGATAGCTAACGGTGAAGTCAAATCGTGTAAAGAAGAGAGCCCACCTCGCTTGTCTGGGATTCAGTCTTTTGGCAGATCGTAAGTATTCTAAATTCTTGTGGTCAGTCAGAATCACAAACGGATGTTTAGACCCCTCCAGCCAATGACGCCACTCCTCCATAGCTGCTTTCATGGCCAACAATTCCCGGTTTCCGACGTCATAGTTCTGTTCGGCTGGGTTAAGTTTTCAGGAATAATAGGCGCAAGGATAGAGCTTGGATGGGGATCCGTGCCGTTGTGAAAGAATGGCTCCAATGCCCGTATTTGAAGCGTCCACCTCAACTATAAATGGGAGTTCTGGATCAGGGTGGTGGAGGATGGGGGCAGATGTGAAACGTGACTTGAGTTCTGCGAAAGCCTCCTGTGCTGTAGTTGACCAGGTGAGGTGTGATGAATTTCTCTTAGTCATAGAGGTTAAGGGAGCGGCTACCGTGATGAAATTTCTGATGAAGCGTCGGTAGAAATTAGCAAATCCCAAAAAGCGTTGTAATTCCTTTAAAGTTACTGGTAGTGGCCAGTCTAGAACGGCCTTGACCTTCTTCTCGTCCATGGCGACTCCCTCCTGACTGATGATGTAACCCAAAAATGACGTGGTCGTCTGGTGAAATTCACACTTCTCTGCTTTGGCGTATAACTGGTGATCAATGAGTCGTTGTAATACTGTTCTTACGTGTTGCACGTGTTCCTCATAGGTGTTGGAGTAGATAAGAATGTCATCGATGTAAACAATAACCCAACGATCAAGTATGTCCCGAAAGACGTCATTGATGAATGATTGGAATACTGAAGGACTGTTGGACAGCCCGAAAGGCATAACCAAATGTTCATAGTGACCGGTGCTGGTAGAAAAAGCTGTCTTCCATTCATCACCGTCCCGGATGCGAATGAGATTGTAGGCGCTGCGGAGGTCTAGTTTGGAAAAATACTTGGCATTGCGGAGTTGTTCTAGAGCAGCTGGTACTAGAGGTAAGGGGTATCGAAACTTGACAGTGATGTCGTTGAGACCCCGGTAGTCGATACAAGGGCGTAGACCACCATCTTTCTTCTTAACAAAGAAGCCAGAGGCTGCAGGTGACGTGGATGTAACCCTGATGAACCCCTTCGAAAGCTCCTCCTCGATGTAGTTCTTCATGGTTTCTGATTCGGGTTGTGATAGGGGGAAAATTCGACCCTTAGGTGGTGTTGTCCCTGGTAATAGTTCGATGGAACAGTCACTTGAGCGGTGAGGAGGAAGTTCCATAGCCTTGTTTTTGCTAAAAGCCTCGACGAGGTCGGAATATTCAATGGGAAGACTGGGGAAAAGAACAGGTTCGTCCTTTAGCGTAACGCTCTGAATGGAGAGTGAAGGGCTGCCAGTTAAACAGTTGGAGTGACATGACGGGTCCCATTTGATGTTCCGACCTTCCTTCCATGAAATGAGGGGATTATGTTGACGTAGCCAGGGGAGTCCAAGAATTACCGGGTTATGAGGTGATGTGATGATGTAGAAACGAATTCTCAGTGTGAAGTGTCCCTGTCTGTAGTTGAAGGTCCACAGTGGTGTGCAGGACCCTTCCATCACTGAGAGGCCTTCCATCTAGTGCTTCCACTGCCAATTGAGAGTTGCAAGAGATTAGTGGGAGTTCTAGTTGTTGAGCAAATTCATGAGACATAAAGTTCCCGGCTGCTCCTGAGTCTAATAGAGCTGCTGTGGATATATGATGGCCCTCTAGAGACAACACTATAGGTACTTTGATACAAGAATTGGAGTGATGTGCTTGAACACAAGGACTCACCGACGAGGAGTTACGAAGAGGTGGTCTTGTGGGACAAGAAGCCCTCAGGTGACTCGGCTGACCGCAATAGAGGCAGAGATGTTGACGTATGCGGCGTTCTCGTTCTTTAGGTGTCAGATGAGTATATCCGAGCTGCATGGGTTCAGCTTGAGACAGAGTGACTGGGTATTGTGTGCTGGTTGGTACCGTTCTGAGTGGACGACGTGAACGGATCAGATTTTCAATCTGAATGGTGAGCTCGATGAATTGACTCAGTGATCTCCCTTCATCTCGGCAGGCCAGTTCGGATTGCAATTCCAAGCAGAGTCCCTTGCGAAAGAGCAGTTTGAGCGTGCTCTCTACCCAGTCGGTTTGTGCTGCTAGAGTACGAAATGTCAAAGCATATTCTGCTGCGGTACTCCTGCCCTGGCTCAACGCGAGTAGTTGATCATCAGCTCTCATACCTCCCTCCGGGTGTTCAAATATTTCCCGGAATCGTTGAAGAAAGATGCCAAACGATGGAAAAGCAGTACCATCCTCTCTCCAAACCGCCGTTACCCACTCTAATGCCTTGCCAGTGAGGAGTGAGCATACCAGGGAAATCTTGCTGGCATCGGTGCTATACATAGCTTGTTGTTGATCAATGAATAATGAACATTGCAGTAGAAATCCCTTACTTTTCGTTGGGTTACCATCAAATTTATCAGGAAGAGCCAGACGTGGGTTAGCTGTGAATGAAGGTGGTGGAGGGACGTCCACACTCACGTTCGGTTGAGAAGTTGCGGAGTTTGGAAGAGACATTTGCAAACGCTGTAGCGTCCTGACGAGCTCCTCCGTTAATGTAGTTAAATGGGTTAGCTGATGTTGATGAATGGCAAGTTGATTAGCTTGAGTGGAAATCTCCGTGGACATATGAACCAGAACTGCTGGATCGTGTGTTGGCGAAGTTTTCTGTAATGAGTCTTCAGGAGAATGAGAATCCATTTGCAGTTTTTTTATAATCGTGGTCGTACACTCAGGGTCAATCACCAGCAAACACAACAGTAGAGATAAGGCAACTCGTAATCCAGAAACAGGCATAAGATCAGGGCAGGCGGCAAACTCACATAAATCAGTCCAGTAGAGAATGTAGTCCAGGGCAGGCAGCAAAGAATCAAGATGAGAATAAACAGTCCAAAAGTAATCCACGGGAAGGCAAAACACAGGAAGAAACTCTCAGAGATGATCACCAGGGTAAATACAAAACTTCGCAATGAGGGTGAGTCTGAGAGCACCTTAAATAGTCCACTGATGAAAGTCAGGTGTAAGGTAATCAGTACCAGGCATGTGGGAAATGTAGTTCAAAGGGTTTAATATTCAGGAGAGAGTTCCCTCTGGTGGTGAGCAGGAGGAACCGCGGGAGTCTCGTTTGTGACACTAATTATATAAAACTATTGTCAGTGCACTACAAATAAACTGGTTCTGTGCCTTTATTAATAAAACTTATTTTACAAATACAAGGCTTAAGACATTTATAAAAATGCCTTCTGCATTTTTGTTTTGCTTTTCACTCTATTGTACCAAAATCGTACCAAACCGTGACGTCTGTGTACCATTCCACCCCTAATATTTATACATACAATGCATGGTAACTTAGAGGTAACGTTAATGTACTGTAGTATATCACCTCCAAGGCTTTAAGAGCTAATCAAAGCTTATGATTGTGGTTACATATATCTTCCTAAACTCTATTTTAAAAGTTTATTCTATAAGTGATGCAATACAAAAAAAACGAGCTGACTAGGCTGTCTAATAGGCAGAAATTAGCCTAATCTGCACGCAAACTTACCTTTGTGGCTCACGGGCTTCCTTCTGCACCTAAGCATTACAGCTTTTGATTTTTAACAAAACAGGCTTACTCAAATGTATCTAACCTAACTATTTTCACTCGTTATTGCCTAAAAAACAGACAGAGTTATCCAAAGATAGGCTTACTTGACGCCAGTAGACAGCCGTTTTTTTTCTCCCATAAAAACACTAGTTGGGGTATTTTACATGCACAGTGCCAAGAAAGGGAACTTCGAGTCAGTAAAATAATAATAAAAACAATAATTTAATGGTGGTATCCAAAACATTCAATTCAAGTATTATATTAAAGGTGCAGTGTGTGATTTTTAGCGACATCTAGCGTTTCGGTTGCGAGTTGCACTAATGGCTCAGCCCACTGCTCACCCCTCCCTTTCGAAGAAGCTACGGTGCCTGAAACTGGACAAACATATCGTCGTCTGAGACAGCAGAGAATAGGCAGAGTAAGCCAAGAAGAGTGTGTAACATTGTCACTGTTTCTGTACCACAGTCCATTATAAACCACATCATGGATAAAGTTTACAAAGCCATAGTCAGGTGAGGATCAAGGGTCTTAATATATAATATAATAATAGTAATCAGCTGATTGTCTCACAAGCGTAACCAGCACATTTCCCCCCACATAGCAAACCCATAATACAGCGAGGGAGAAGAAACACATAAAAATATATGCAACTATATATTTTTTCTAACAGGGTAGTAAAAGTTTAGCTGGCTAAATATGAGCTGTTACTGTGGCTGAGCTGGTTAAAGCATAAAGCCTTGTTTAAACTCGACGCGTCCGCATGAGCCCAAAGGTGCGCGCGGCAAAAATGGCATGATTGTAACAGCGCGCGCGCCTCCGCATCCCCTAGACACCGTTTACTACACACAATAGGCTTTTTTTCTCTGATTTTGAAAACTCTTCGCGATCGACTTAAAATGCTTCCAAGATCGACTTGTCGACCGCGATCGACGGGTTGGTGATTCCTGTAACGTTACTGTTTTACGGTCAATGACAAGAGTACTAATCAGCTGTCTCACGAACGTAACCAGCACATTTATCACCACATAGCAAAGCCATAACACAGCGAGGAAGAAGAACTAAGTTACATGAAACAATCCAACTACATATTTTACACCACTGACAAGGGAAAAGTCACTACTCACGGTGTTTATGGCTAGCTTCTAGCTTTCTGCGGCTTCTCTTTCAAGGTAGTGACGAAACGCGCTCTGTAGCGCTGTGTGTTCGCTGTCGGCTACGGTAGAAACATGACGTCACAATATGTCGACCTTCATAGAAGGGGATTCCCGCGCCTATGTAAATATAAATGTCTCATTCTAAGGTAATAAAAACATTACGGTTCATTAAGTAAGTTCTTTATACACCGCTGAAAACATAGTTATGGATGTCATATTGCATTTATGTTAATAGATACTCAAATTTTTTACACATTGCACCTTTAAATACATTTTAAAACTTCAATGCACATTTATAATAAGCCTAGTAATAAGTAGACATTTAAAATACATCAATAACTGATATCATAGTTTAACAATAAAGTAAAATATATCATATTAATATAAAATAATATTTATAATATAATACAATCACAGTTAAGGCTTGTGTATTTGTGTTTGTGAGTATGGTTAGCCCTTGTCTGTGTGCATGTATCTGTGAGGCTCTGTGTGTGTTGTTACATTGTCATCATATTGACTGTATTAAAGGTCCCATATTATGCAAAATTCACTTTTGCATGCTGTTTGGACATAAATGTGTGTTGGCAGTGTGTGTACACAACCACCCAATAGTGATAAAAATCCACTCACTCCTTTTTTATTAATCCCCATAAATCATCAGCAGTGTCTCCCAACGACCTGTTTTCAGAATGCTGTTTTAGTGACGTCACTAAGTACAGGCCCCGCCCACGAGTGTTGACAGACACTGCCGTTCTAACATAGACCCGCCCTGATCGAGTTCACAGCTTCTGCACTGACGAGAATGTCTCCCAGCGTTGTAGGTGTTGTGTGGCTGGATGTATTAATCCACATAGCTCTCTCTATTTACTCCCGAAATCTGAGGCAGCCGCTGAAGACGAGGTGGAATTATTTTGTTTTTAAAGAAAATGCTCCCTTAATTCTACAGAAATTCGTTTATGTACTTGCGCACTTCTTATATCTTACTGTTTACTCAGCTCTTACGGTGAGTTTCTAAAGTAAAACTGACGCTTCATCTTTTGTGTTATGTACAATAAACTTTATTAAACTCATCATCAGTATATGTTTGATCATCATACGGACCTGGTCCGAAACAGCAGACTTGTAGGCTATTAATAGTGGATACATACAAGCAGATGACAAATACGTTATAACCGTAATTATACTACTAAACTATACCTGTTCCATCTCTATACAGCACTCTGACTCTGTAGGCATTATTGTCCGACTCCGGGTCGAAATGAACACCGTTACTGAGAGTTTCTGATATTATTATCATCATTCTGTGAGATGAAATTGTCCTGAGACTGAGCGTGAGCTCTTGAAGCTCCGCCCCCTGTGCCGTGCTCATTTGCATTTAAAAGGCACACACTAAAACAGCGCGTTTTTCTGAGCACCAAAAAATGACAATTTAAACATGCTGTAAAAAATTATCTGTTGGGTATTTTGAGCTAAAACTTCACATACACACTCTGGGGACATCAGAGACTTATTTTACATCTTGTGAAAAGGGGCATAATATGGGACCTTTAAAGGAGAACTCCGGCGCAAAATGAACCTGGGGTGTAATAACACATTGGTACTCAAGATGGCGCCTGTGTTTGGCTTGGCCACTGCTGCATCGCATTTTCGTAATCTTTTTACGTTTGTATTCACCCTATATGTTGTCATATCAGCCCTATCGTCTGACTATTGTGTCTTTGCTGCTCGGACTTGTGATCGACGCTCGTTGTTGGACATCAGAGTGTCTATGGAAAGACTCTTTGAAAGTTGGGAAAGTTGGGAAAGTTTCAGACAAACCTTTCCGCCCCCGTTCGTGCGTCCTCCTTCATCAGCTGAGTACCGGCTCCTGTTTACAGCCAGGGGACCTGGGAATCCTAAGAAGAGACCGAAGAGAAGGGGCTGCAGAGCTGGTGTTCAAGTCAAGAGAAGGCACCAATCCTGGACGGGGGTGCCCTGGCCATATTGCGGGGAACGATTCCGGTGGCTGCGACTAGTTTCCCCCCTAAAAACGGGTGAAAATGCTCCTCAGCACCAACACCCCGCGATGCTTTTACCGGTTGGATCTGAACCTCGTGTGTATCAGCAATTTGTTGACGGGATCGTGATGGACTTGCCATTACCGATGTTCTCTGTGCCGCCTGACCAGCGACTGACAATTCGCCGCAACTAGAGACCTCGTGATTGTGTCAGCTGTTTACGGTCAGTTCCGTTACAATCAGCTGTTCTTCATGCCGGTCTGTCGAACGCTACATTACTCCACTTTGCCTTGCTTAATGCCCATTCCATCTCTAATAAATCGTTTATTCTTAACGAGCTTTTTATGAGCAAGAATATTGATCTTATGTTTCTTACGGAAACGTGGCAAAGGGAAAATTAGTTTGTTTACCTAAACGAGCTCTGTCCTGTTGGCTGTTCTGTTACTGGGATGCCCCGATTGGCACGTCGTGGTGGTGGACTTGCTGTTGTGCAGCGTGACAGTTTCATATGTAGAGTGATTAACTCAGAAAATTTTGCCTCTTTTGAATCTCAAATGCTTAAAGTAGGCTCTTCTAATGCTTTTTACAGCGTGTTAATTTACCGCCCTCCTGGCCCGGCAGGTGTCTTTCTTACTGATTTTACTGACTTTTTATCATCTATCATCAAACTTGAGAAGGTTTTAATTATTGGGGACTTTAACTTGCATATTGATTATTTTACATGCAATACAGCTGCTAATCTCCTTTCTATTGCAGACTCTTTTAACTTCATTCAGCACGTTACTGGTCCCACGCACATTAAGGGTCACACCCTGGACCTTGTTTTTTCTCTTGGTCTAGATATTGTAAATACACATGTGGAAGATGTACATGTGAGTGATCATAGCTGTGTGTTTTTTAATATTAACTTTTCTCAAGATCCTCCGCCCCAGAGAACTATGACACAAAGGCGGA
Source organism: Gila orcuttii (assembly GCA_026230005.1). Lineage (NCBI taxonomy): Eukaryota > Metazoa > Chordata > Actinopteri > Cypriniformes > Leuciscidae > Gila > Gila orcuttii. The sequence continues at coordinate 23,400,493 of JAPDVR010000005.1, read as the reverse complement.
TTATTAACCAAGACACTGCAGAGAGGTTCTCTGCCTTGTTTGACCCATGTTCTCTGATAGGTGTACTGATGTAGATGTACTGATGTTGATGAATTTATTCTATCTTTTAATGGTCAATGCTTATCCATTCTAGATAAAGTAGCACCAATTAAATTGAGCGCTGTCTCCCACAATAAAACCTGTCCATGGATTGATTAAGCTATCTTAAGTTTTAGGAGAAATTGTAGAAAAGTGGAGCGTCTTTGGAAATCTTGTAAACTCGAGGTTCACAGGCTCCATCTTAAAGATCTAATGGTCACCTTGAATGAGATGTTGAAAAAGGCAAGAATGTGCTTTTTTTCTCAACTTATTTCCTCGAATAAGCACAATCCCAAAATCTTATTCGACACCATTAATACAATAGTTTCTCCAACTAGCTCTCAAACAACTGTGTTATCTAGATCTGACTGTAATGAATTCCTCAACTTTTTTGTTAATAAGATCAGAGATGTTAGGGCTAACATTGAACCACCACTGGCTCAGAGCTTTGCCTGTGACTTGTCCCCTCCGCATTGTTGGTCCACTTTTACACCTGTGACGTTACTTGACATTACCTCTCTGTTACATTCTATGAAATTATCATTTTGTCCTATGGATGTTGTTCCTACTGTGCTATTTGTACAAGTTTTTGACTATATTGGCCCCTGTATTGTTGAGATGCTTAACTCCTCACTCTTAAATGGGGTTGTTCCTGCTTTTTTAAACATGCCGTTGTTAAGCCTGTACTTAAAAAAACTAATCTGGATCCGCTACAACCGAAAAACTATAGACCAATTTAGAAGCTTCCTTTCATGTCAAAAATTCTAGAAAAAGTTGTAGCGGAAAAACTCACCCTTTTCCTAGAGAATCATGAGTTATTTGACAAATTCCAGTCTGGTTTTCGCAAAAAACATTCCACTGAAACGGCGTTACTTAAAGTTTCAAGTGATATTATGATGTCAGCTGACTCTAAAAAATACACAGTATTGGTCTTATTGGACCTCTCATCAGCTTTTGACACAATTGATCATAATATTATGATAAATAGACTTTGTGATCTGGTTGGCATGTCGGGAACAGTTTTAAAATGGTTTTCATCATACCTGTCTGGTAGAAGCTTTAGTGTTAATATGAATCAGACTATGTCTGAAACTGCAGAGTTGTCGTGTGGAGTACCGCAGGGTTCTGTCTTGGGTCCTATTTTGTTCCTCTTGTATATATTTCCTCTCTGTAAGGTTATTAGTCAGTTTAGCGACATATCTTACCACCTGTATGCGGATGATATCCAACTGTATTGCTCCTTTAAGGAAACTGAGTTGTTTAAATTGTCCTCTTTAATTAACTGTCTTACTAGTATTAAAAAGTGGTTATGTGAGAACTTTTTGCTTCTCAATTGTGACAAAACAGAAACACTAATCATCGCCCCTGAAAGTAAAATCCCAAAGATAATACAATATATTGGTGACCTAGGCTTGTCTGTCCAACCGAGCCTCAGGAGCTTAGGTGTTGTCTTTGAGTCAGCTATGTCCTTGGAGCTTCATTCGAAACAATTAGTTAGAAACAGCTTTTTTCAACTGAGGAACATTTCAAAATTAAGATCATTTGTGACTAAAGGTGAGTTAGAGATGATTATTCATGCGTTCATCTCCTCCCGTTTAGACTATTGTAACAGTCTTTTTATGTGTTTGAGTAAGAAGGAGCTTTTTCGTCTCCAGGTTGTTCAGAACTCTGCTGCAAGGCTTTTAACCAGCATTAAGAAAAGAGAACACATCACACCTGTTTTAGCATCACTTCACTGGTTACCAGTCCAGTATAGAATTCATTTTAAAATTCTGGTTCTTACTTTTAGAGCCTTGCATGGCCAAGTCCCTACCTACATCACTGACCTGATACAGCTGCACACTCCGGAGTCTCAGGTCTTTAGATCAGATGTTATTAGTTGTTCCGCGTACTCATTTTAAAACTAGAGGGGACCAGTCATTCCAGGCAGTCGCTCCCAGGCTGTGGAATGCTTTGCCTCTTGTTTTACATTGTGCGAACTCAGTTGATTCTTTTAAAAAACAACTGAAGACTTTGCTCTTCAAGCAGGCTTTTGGTTAGTCGAGGGGTATGGTTGTTTGTAGTGTTTGTTGTTTTATTTTGGGGAATGTATTTAAATTGTTTTTGTATTACATTTGACTGTGAAGCACTTTGTGATGTTTATCTGTGAAAAGTGCTATATAAATAAATTTTACTTACTTACTTACTTACTTTACTTACTTACTTACCGAGTCGACTGTTCTCTGGGATTTGTTTTCATGATAATCGAGTGAAAAGAGTTTTATCTCTAAAAACTGTTTAGCTTATAACGCTAGTATATGGGGGCCTATAATAAGTAAAAATAATTTGCTAGTTAATACCACTAACAGGGCTCAAAATAGCCCCACACTAACACGGTAGCTTAATGAGGGTCCCTACATACAAACCGAAGCACTGAGAACTTTGTAAGTTCCATGTGTTCAAGACACATGGTACAATTAGTGTGAATTTTTTATTTCTATTGTTGTGAAATCCATCTGCATTAAAACTCATTCATTTTGGCATGTGAAATCATGATTATCTCTCAGAAATTCACTCTACCAGCATGCACCACTGTATCCTCCACCACTGTTGCTTCCTCTCTCTCTAACGTTACACTCTCTCCATCAGAGATCTCACTGTCTATAGAGGGTTTTCACAACGCGTCATCAGACCGGAAGTCGCCATATTGGAGGCACTCCGCATCACAACAAAGCACAGGCACTGAAGTATATATCCCGTACGTCGTCAAGGAAAATGGTTAATTATTGCCGTGTTTCAGGTTGTACCAATAGGACAGACTGAGAAAAAACATTTGGAATATTATCGAAAAACATTTGGAATATTATCGACTTCCAAAAGTTATTAAAAACCAGGGAGAGGAATGGCAGAAGTTATCGGAGGAAATGAGGCGCTTGTGGTTGGCAAAGCTCAACCAAGATCTACGAGGGAAAAATCTGGACAACATCCGGATTTTTTCTGCACGTTTCTTGTCAGGTATTGTGAAATGTTGATTGCAGCGGCTCATAACAAATTTTCTGGTGTAATGATAATATTTTTAATAGTAAATAGTAAAAACAATTATTGCTTTTATTGTTTTTACTGTGTGATTATTTTACTGTAAAGCACTTTGGTAGGATGGAACATATACACTGTGTATGGGCTCGGCAAGAAAACTAGGTAGTTGACTATATCGGGATATGCAACTGAAGGAAGAATCACCGGGTCGTCATGGATCCAAGAAGAGGGAGCTAACTCGTAGGGATATGCACCGCCAATAAATCGTAATTTCTCGAAATATCGCGCCTTTTCTTGTGGTCCAAGTCCTTCCCTATATGCCTTTGCATCTTGGACACATTTTGATGAGCTTTTCTGTTGTTTAGACATGGCTACATTCACTTAAATTATCCAAAGTGCACAATACTCCATTGTACTCAGTTCAGTTGTTATGGAGGCACCATTATGCCTCCATAACATCAGAATGTTATCCGATCAGCGTGTCCAGGTTCAGAGGTAGTCGAGGACGCATTGTGATCGGATCTCAGTGTAATGTAAACGCAATTCAGCCATCGTGTCTACATTCACAGGTGAACGTAATTTAAATCCCCGCCCAGTCTCCTCGTGTGACTGTCAGAAAATAATGGCCAGACGCAGTTTAGACAAGAAATTAAACTTATTTGAACCTTACAATAAACGTTAATCTTTAAAACAGTTTATTTAGACTTAAATGATACTATGTGTGTCATTTTTCATTTTAACTGTGCTACATTATCTGAACGAGGCGATCACCATATACAATCACAGTCAGTCGAGATCTTAATGAAGAGCTGCACGCTGCTTTGCGAGAGGAATAATCGGAATCGGATTTTTAAAATGTTTTAAATGTTGAATGTTTTTATTGTTTCAGCATGTTTATCAGTCTCCCATTTCTGTCAATATAGTCATTGCACGTTATAACCTTAAACCCAGATGATTGATGATGTGACTTGTTTAACATGATCAACCCAGTTAAATTTGTATGATCAACTCTGAAAGTATTCCTTCGTTCAAAAAACTTAATTTGATCTAAGACTGGAGATTGCACAGGAAAGTAAAGTGAGTGAGTGAAAGCAATTGGAACATTGTTTAATTACTATCATCTTCTCTGGTGTCGTGCCACAGACCTAATTTAAATATTATGCAGGAAACAGAAATCCGGTTATCAAGATACAAAGGCTACTTAATGTGAACAAATGTAAACGCAAAATGTCCTGATTGGCTAATGATCTGATCTGCTTGATCGGATCACGGTGGTCGCATGTTAATGCCAAGTGTAAACGCAGCCAAAGCAGGCACATTGCAAGACAACCAATGAAGCGCAATAAGCAACAACGCACCAGTTGGCAAAATGATACCGAAGATAGTTTCGTTTGGCTATAAAAATTATGAGGTAGTCGTAATGCATTTACATGAACGCATGCGCACACACACTCACTCTCTGCTCATCACCTGTCCACACAGCTCTCTCTCTCTCTCTCTCTCTCTCTCTCTCTCTCTCATACACACCAGTCTCTATGGAGGCATTCCAATTATATTATCAAGTTGGTCCAGTTTTTCATAAATGATAATTGAGGAGTGAGGATTTTATTGATGACATGTTTAAAAAAGTTTAGGCTAAAAGGACCCGTGTCTATTTGAAAGTTAAACTGTTTTGCAATATGAGGTCAATACAATACAGGACTTAAGCTGCTGTGCATTGTTCTAGTGCAATACTGCCCTACAAAGGCAAAAGACCTTAACTCGCTAGAGTGTGGAACTGAGAAAAATGACTTTAAAGATTTTTAGTTGTCCCGCCAAATTAATTATAGGTAGGACACTGAAAATCGGGCAATTAGATGTTTAAGTAATGAAAATTATCTACATAAAAAAATATTGAACTCAAACTTGACTTTTGACCACTATTTTAAAGTTACTGTACTCTGCCTTTGTATTGTCAGCAAAAAGTGAGAAGTCATGCCAAGGCAAAAGGCAGTAACTTCCACATTATCAATATTTGGTTGCTGATCACCATTAACAAAATCATTATAGCAACACCTGTATAAAATCTAGTGATCATGTCATTTATTTTGTATGATTTACAATTATAGCCATCTACTTTTTGCTATCCTATGCTTTGGTTGCATTCTGGTGGCCCTATATTAATAGCCTACATTAAACATGACAAAATACCTCCATGGGATAAAGAGTGTTTTTAAGTGGTACCGCGTGGCATAAGACTTGCTAAACATGCGTTCAAAATGATAACAATAAAACAGATCCTCGCGCGCATTCGACCCGGAGACTGGTTTATAGCGGTGGATCTGAAAGACGCATACTTTCACAGGCGCTTACCGAGATTCGTGTTCAAGGTGTCACGCTCCTCGTCCGTTCACGAAAAGTAGCCTACGCAGTGCTTTCCCCCTTGAGACTAGGGAGCGCGTTCTGGACTACCTTGACGACTAATGCATTTATAGCACAACCTTCTGTGTTCCGCGTCTTTTCAGTATGCGGTGGTTTCAGCTGTCTGCCCTATTATTGTGCTTGTGCACTTCGCTCGTCCCGCGGATTTATTCCGGACGCTGTGATTGTATTTGTAACCTGCTTGTAAAAGCTGGTCTGATGTTGTATGCACCAGCACTTCTTGCTTCCTTATGTTGTAGGCTATGCACCAATATACCCTTGTTGCTTCATTATTATCACTCCCTGTGATATATTAGTCCCGCGTCGGCTCGACCGTGTTCAGGGCGATACTGAAGGCGCCCGCGAAGTTTTGGCACTCTGCCAGCTAGGTGCATGATTGTTTCAACCAGGTCCGGTATCCGAACTGGGTGAGGCGGGGTTTTAGTTCTTTGTTGTATTTACCTGATATGGCATGTGTAACATTTTTCTGTCATCTCTGCATGCTTCGCTATCGTTATCGCACGTTTGTCGATGGAGCGGTTTCAGACCATACTAAATGTTCTGACCGCATTAGTGCAGGACAAAGCTCTGAGGACATCAGAAGACAGGGATTGATGGCAGCTGTATACAGCTCTACACAGGCTACATCGTAATTTAAATTTTAATGGAGAGTAAAACAAAGGGAGACCACCGTATAATCTGGTAAGTAGCATTATTTGATAGAACACCGGCACCGTAATTTCATATTGACGCGCGGCTAAACAAAGGCAGAGTACCGTAACTCAAGCGTGAGCGTTCCAAAACAAAGCCAAAGAGCCGTAACTTGTGTTACGGTGTTCTGCCTTGGTTTCTCATGGGCTTTTGGATGTTACGGTTAAGACAACCCATTATTTTCTCGAAAAAACAACGGATTTGACTCAAGTTATTTATCCACATGATAAAGGAGGTCTTGAATGTGCCAAAAATATAAATAACTCATTTTCGACCAAAAACGATGTTACGGTCTTTTGCCTTTGCACGGCAGAATATGCCGTTGAAATACAAGCATTTTCTGTGAAAATGAAATTTTCTGTTTTTTACTGTATTTGATTAATGTCATTGTATAAAAAGAGGTTTAAATAAAAAAATACAAATCTTACAGACATACATGATTTGTATAAATTTTATTTCTTTGGTAAGGGGACTTGAAATGACTCGAAACTAAAATGGTAGGACTTTGGACTCGACTTGAGACTTGTTGGCTTTGACTTTTGACTCGACTCGGGACTTGCCTCATCTTTGACTCGACTTGACTCGGGACTCGAGGGCAAAGACTTGAGACTTACTTGTGACTTGCATAACAATGACTTTGTCCCACCCCTGATTTTCAGTGAGATTTACTCAGGGCCGGCCAGAGGCATAAGTGAACTAAGTGGCTGCTTGGGGCTTGCACCCTCAGCACAGAAGTATTCAACCCTGGCCACCAGGGGGCCCCCCAATCGAGTTTAATTTTTTTTAAAAAATTTTTAGATGACTTAAACAAGTGACATAAATGAATGAATGAATGAATGAATAATTCAAGACAATAAAATTTTGATTTCATGATCAATATACCTGCCAACAACTGCTGCTGTGTCTGCCAGCGTTTAAGTCATGCATATAATCTAGACACCTCGCGAGTGCATGGACAATTAGTGCGCAACTGCGCATAGTCACGGTATCGGTTTAAGTTGGAGAAAATAGCCACAGGGGAACTTAACCTTCTAGGTGTAAGGTTAGCAGTTTGAATAAATAATAAACATAGCAGTTTGAACTCTTCTCCACTTTATTATACCAAACATCAGATCACTAACTCCAAAAAGTTCAGTTTTTTATTATTATTATTGTAACAGACTTTGTTGGATTGTACATGACAGAATCCAACAAAGTCTGTTACAATAATAATAATAAAAAAGATTTTGAGGACAGTTACACTGTATTGAGACAGTTGAGATATAATAATATTTTTACAGTTTTCAACAATAATTGTCATTGTTGAACCCTTGCTCTTATTATGTTTCTGATTTCTCAGTTTTGTCATTATTTTAGCAAATAATTTATTTTATATGTTTTGAGACAGTTTGTTTTAAGAAGTTTCAAAGAGTTAGTAAAAGAGTAAAGAAAAAGTTAAAACTTTTTTATTTAAGTAGGCATCTATTTTTTATAAAGTATTTATTTTGGATTAATACATAACCTCACTGTATTCATTTATAATGTATCATTATTGCGTGACATTTGTCAATAATCGTCAAGCACAGGTGACTGCGTAGTGGGAGGGGGCCCCCAAATCAGGCTCGGACCGGCTCTGGATTTACTAAACATGAAGTGTTTGTGTGTCTGCTATCGTGCAAGCTACACCTATACTCCTAACTCACTCTTTTGACACTTTCTTTTCTTTGTAAAGCTTCTTTACAGCCAAATTGAACTCTGTTTGCATCATTGACTCACTGAAACCTTTTTGGCATTATTAGATTTAATTTAACACATAATTAGTATGTTTTATATGCTGTTTTCATCATTTTGTTTACTGTTTTGTTTCTTTGGGCTGGCCCTTGATTATATTGGTGGTTTCAGAGTGGGTGTGTGCATGCATGCGTGTGTGTGTGCGCATGTGTGTGTGTGTGTGTGTGAGAGAGAGAGAGAGAGTGTGTGTGTGTGTGTGTGTTTATTTATTTGACTCTTCAAATCAGGGGAAGTGTTTGGAGAAGCCTGTTCAATAACTGAACAATCATTATTTGTAATTGTTAACTATAGAATTGTGTGTCACAGATTACCTCTCACACATACAGATACAGTGTTTCCCCAGTCTTTCTTCGTATATCTGTGGGTTTGTATAAACCTGTGAAATTGATTGTGACATTACATTGCTTGAATAGGATGAATAGGAAGTCTGGTTGTCAGGTTTGACCACTTCATGTGTTCTGGGCTTCTCACATGTGCCAAAAAGCAAACTAGCAGGGAGTTCAGCTCAATGCTTCACTGGTTCTACAGGTCACTCTCTGTGCTTTTTCCTTTTATCGATTAGCCTCAGACCAGCATGTGGTGACCTGGTCATTCGAGCTCAATATGGTGGAAATCTTGTGTATAGGTCAGATGTTTGAGAGAATTCTGCAACTTTCTCTGAAGAGTAGATCTCGATCCCCTTTTGTTCTCTGATAGCTACTTTGAAGGAAAGAAAAAATTACAAATTAGATGTATTTAAAGGTGATTTGTGTTGTAAAATATGTATATTTAAAATTATACTTAAAAAATAAACCAATAGACATCAAATGAGGACTTTTCATAATGAGTTTTCATCAGCTCATTGTGACCACGTCTGTCAAAGCAATTAAAAGTTGAAGATTTCAATATGAGCTCAAACCTTCAGGTATTTGATTGCTCGTATTGCTGTATTTTGTGTGACTATGAAAGTATGAAAGAGAACAGTGCTAGCTTCCTCTGGAGAGAAAGTGTGCTGCGACAGTACTCTCATATAATGAATCACCTCCCTGAGGCGACTACCATGAGAGAGAGAGAGAGAGAGAGAGAGAGAGAGAGAGAGAGAGAGTGAGTGAGTGAGTGAGTGAGTGAGTGAGTGAGAGAGAGAGAGTGTGAGTGAGTGTGTGTGTGTTAATGCAACTGCTCCAGTGGTTTGGTATCCAGTTATCATTAACCGATGCTAATGTCAACTGGAAAGTTTCACTCAAAAATTAATTTATAAGTGTTTGATAAAGACAAATAAGAGGAAAAAGAGAAAAAAAATATAGTGAGAAAACTGCAATGTGTTACACTTGACATTATCAGAAATAGAAATTACCTCAATGAAATAGAATTATTAGTATAAAATTATATCTTTTTTGTTTTATCTATATTATTTTATATTTAATTTATTGTAAATAAATTATTTAACATTTTAAATGTATTATATAACATTAAATTATAAAATCGTATTTTGTTTTTCTGAGGTCATCGTGTGTATATACATACTCAATTAAATTGAATAAAAAAGAAAGAACAATGGAGGTGGATGTACTCATCAACATGTTTCTGTATGATGTAGGTTTATATTTATTTCTAGCACAATAAAGGCAGTAATAAACCCGCCTAGTCCATCTATCTTTTCTTTATGAGACAGACTAATTTCACACCCATTCACCCTGTTTGTATTATGAATGTTGCTGATATATCTATTTTTTTGTCCCCCAGTGAGATTCACTGCTATGTTTTGTGAAGACTGAACATCTTTGATTGCTCAGCCTCATTCTTTAGGTGTAATTGGTAAGCGGGTTAATATGATGCGCTACAGCTTGTTAAACAGAGTTAATATCAGAGGATGCATATTGATTTCAGGGTCTTTTACAGGGAATACAGTGATCTGAAGTTCACTTTCGAAGGGGAACTCTGCACTGTGTCTTGGATGGATGCTATGGGGACACCATCAGCGTAATTGGTGTCTAAAGCCCCGTTCACACTACAAGCGACTTTGTCTGGCGTTCTGGCGATGAGGTCGCTAGTGGGCGTTCCCACTACTGGTTGTCTTTATGAATGACATCCAATGACAGCGAATCAGTTTTCTTGCCACTGAAAACAAACATTCTGGAGGGAAGATACTAAATATAAATAGACTCAGTACATAAAAAGGCTGAAGTGAAGCATGAAAATGAACGATAAACAAAAGGCGATTTTTGTCATTGCGGCCGTGTATCTATGGCGAAAGCGCAAACGTCGGTCTATCTGGGTTCATGAAACCATTCAGGCTCGGAGTCAGCACAGCGAGTACCACCGGCTGGTGCAGGAGCTGCGGGTGGATGAAGTCCGGTTCCAGCAGTACTTCAGACTGGACAGGACCCAGTTTGATGAGTTGCTGCGGAGGGTTGGTCCCCTGATTTCAAAGGACAATACACGTTTCCGACGAGCCATTTCCCCCGGTGTACGGCTGGCAATTTGTTTACGGTAAGTAAGCCTATTTAAATGCGTTTACTGAACCAGGTTGATTTAAATATTTCAATCGATTTAGATGCTTTTATATAGACTATCACGTTTAATTTAATTAATATATAAATACACACACATAGGCCTATATATACATATGTGTGTGTGTGTGTGTGTGTTTATATTTATACTTGTTTATACTTACAAGTGTGTGTATATATCATACGTGTGTGTGTGTGTGTGTGTGTGTGTGTGTGTACAACCAAAGAAAAAACATATATAAAATGTTGAATCTGAATGTGAATGTGACGGTTAAAATATTATAAAAATAAACATATTTATAATTTTTTTTTAACTGCAATATTTTTTGTAGATTAATATGCTTTCTTTTCATATAAATGTATACTTTGATTCTTAATACATATTTCCACAGGTTCCTTGCAACAGGGGATTCATACCGCAGTATTGCCTTCAGCTACCGGGTTGGGCACAGCACTGTAGCTGGTATTGTGGCAGAAGTGGCAAAGGCCATTTGGGACTACATGGTGGAGGACTACATGCCAGTTCCTACCACAGAAGATTGGCAGGACATTGCAGCAGAGTTACACCATCGCTGGAATTTCCCAAACTGCCTAGGGTCTATTGATGGGCAGCATGTAGTGATCCATGCTCCCAACAACTCTGGATCACTATTCTACAACTACAAGGGGAAGTTCTGTATTGTCCTCTTGGCAGTTGTAGATGCCAGATACTGTTTCCGCATCATAGATGTTGGCAGTTATGGGAAGTCCACTGATGGTGGGACTCTGGCTAATTGTCCCTTTGGAAACGCTCTTCAAAGTGGAACCCTTGGCCTACCGGAGGACACGCTGCTGCCAGGAGCAGAGCACCTGGGGCCCCAGCCTCACGTCTTTGTGGCAGATGAGGGCTTCCCTCTTCCCTCAGAAACTTAATGCGACCCTTCCCAGGTACCACCCTTCCCAGTAGACACAGGGTGTTCAACTACAGGCTTTCACGGGCAAGGCTGACTGTTGAGAATGCGTTCGGTATACTAGCAGCACAGTGGCGAATGTATCGGCGGGTAATTGGTGTCAGCCCAGACCATGTAGAGGCCTGTGTGAAGAGGCCTGTGTGAAGGCAACCTGTGTTCTACACAACTTTCTGCGGAGGACAAGGACTGTGCGGAACCCACAAACCCTGCCTGTTGAAGGAGAAGCCTCTGCACTGCAGAACATCAGCAGAGCAGGGAGCAACAACGCTTCCCGTGAAGCCATGCGTGTTAGGGAGACGCTTGTTGAATACTTCTGTGCTGAGGGTGCAAGTCCCTAGCAGCCACAGGTGTGACAGGCATGAAAGGTTCTTTTCAGAACTAAACCAAAGACTCTTTTAAGAGCCACCCACATTATAATAAAAGGGGAATGTTTCCATGTGTTTCCATCATCTCTTATTATTACTAAATTATATCCTGGCTATACTGTAAGATATGCTCAATAAACACATCTCCCCAAATACATAACAGCACAACGTATGAATAATAAGTGACTGCTCTATGGTAATCACACTATAAAAGGCTACAAACTTTAATATATATACTAAATAGTTTCATATATGAAATCAGTATTGGATCCAACTGACTCTCACTGCATGGACAAAATTCTTCAAAATATTATTTGTGTTGTGCTGAAGAACTGTACCCTGTAAAAAAAGAAACATTGAAAATTCTGGAACAAATGTATTTTTGCTGGTTGGATCTAGATGGCTGCTGGTTGGATCTGGATGGCTGCTGGTTGGATCTAGATGGCTGCTTGCAGGATGTAGCTGGCTGCTCACAGGATCTGGCTGGATGGCTGGCTCTCCCTGACCCGCTGACTGTCTGACTGACACTGGGCATTGGACTCTAGCTACCAAAATGGACTCCCCAACCCCTTGAGGCATGTTTCCACTAGTGCCTCTGAACTCCATAAAGGGGTTGAGGAAGCCTATGATGGCACTGTACTTCCAAGGCTTAGCATGATCAACTGCTGAGCCACTTTTTCTATCTTTGGTTTTATTTTATTCCCTCCTGTATATATCACAGAGGTTTTTCCATTTTTTTTTGCATTATTCAACTAACAATAAAAAAAGAATGTATGAGAACATACACAAATATTACTTTTATGAAAATGTATAACAAAGTATGATCAGATGCAATGAGTAAGCGTAGTATAGGCCTATAGTTTATTCTATAATATATTGCAATACAATATAAGATCTGTATATACAGATATAAGATATACAGTATATTTCATAGAATACATATATAATATTATTATACTGTATCCATCAGTATACAGTATATTAATACAGTATTAATATCTAGTATAAATTTCAATAGTAGATACTAGGGCTGTAGTCAAGACCACTTTTGTCGAGTCCAAGACCAGGACTAGTCGAGTCCAAGTCAAGACCAAGTCCAAAGAGGTTAGAGTCCAAGACAAGACCGAGTCCAAAAAGGTTCGAGTCCGAGTCAAGACCGATTCCAGGACAGGAAAATTCTTATGCATGACATTATCAAGACAATCATTTTGGATTATTATTTGTTGATATAAAAGCAAAAACAGTATCACAACACCCAGGATTTTTAAGTATAGACATTCCCCTTGATATCATATAATCTTCTAATCTAAAGAAAACAGAATGATGACATATGGTGATACCTCATAATAGCAATGTTTCACTGTGGATCTGAAAGACGCACACTTTCACATCCAGATAGCCCCCCATCACAGGCCATTCTTGAGATTCGCCTTCGAGGGGCAGGCTTATCAATACACAGTTCTGCTGTTCGGTCTGTCCCTACCACCCCGTACATTTACGAAGTGCATTGACGCGGCGCTTTCTCCCCTGAGACTCCCGGGAGTGCGCGTGCTGAATTACCTCGACAACTGGCTGGTTCTGGCGCAATCGCAGCTCACACCAGAGCAAATAAACGGCTTTTATGTGTGCTTACTGAAAAGTCGCTTCTGAAAGTCGCTCTTCATTTGCATAAAGTTAAACAGATCTCAACTTTGTCGCGTCGCCAGACACACCCCATCCGGTCGCTGTCGCGCGTGTCGCCTGAAATCGCCCGCTCCCCATTGAAATTAATGGTATCGTGTCGCTTGTAGTGTGAACGGGGCTCAAACACCGCCAGCGACAAAGTGACATGATCCCATTAATTTCAATGGAAGGCTGGCGACTTCCGGCAACACTAGCGACAGTGACCATTGGCGACAGAATGTGGGCGTGTCAAGCGACGTGAGACACACGACAGAAGTACAGAAATTTAAATTTTATGCAAATAATAAGCGAATTTCGCGAGCGAAAACCAATAGGAGTGAATACTTTCCGTGGAGGACACATCACCATCTCGAGTGCAGGCAAGACTGAACAGAGTTCTGGAGTGATTTCACTGTTTTATATGATTTGACTGTAACCACATACATGGATATGATAAAATGATGCATGGAAAAGGAATTGTCGACAGTCAAGTCAAGTCCAGTCACCTTCATTTATATAGCGCTTTTAACAATATGGACTGTTCCAAAGCAGCTTTACAGTGATAATAGGAAATTAAAGTAACAGAGATTGTTTTGGCTTTACAGCAGCTCTAGAATAAAGTTATTGTCCAGCTAAAGTTAGTTTTGATTGATTCACATCCGTCACAACGATCATTAGTTATTAACTTAGGGGGCGCTAACACAACACCGTTCTAACAGAAAATTATAATCCGGCCGCTCACTTGCATAAAACAGTGCCTGGTGGCTCTGAGAAATTTTTTTTTCAGTCTTAGTCAGTTTGATTCATACATTGATAGTTCGTGTTTAGCACTGCTGCAGTTCATTTTACAGTTTCCCCTGCATTATGTTGAATATTAGGGCCAAAAAAAATGTATTATTTGTCAAATTCAAATGACGTTTTAGTAATTTATGACAGTATGAGTGAGTTTAATTTGTTGATTGATTGATTGTTAATCTAGTTAATGATTTAATCCACTGAGCACTGCTGTGGTAATAATATAACAACACTCTTCAACAGCATAATGCTACTTCTAATTCTTTTAAGCCTAATTCCTAGTCAAATTAGAAGGATACTGTATCTTAGTTTTATATATCACTTGTGATTGTACTTTCTATAGATATGGCCAGACATGCAGTTTACCAATAACATCAGAGCGACAGCACTACGAACTCACATTACAAAGTCGCTGGCGGTATGAATGGGGCTTAAAGCATGTGTGAAAACACACCAATCTTACTGGTTGGCGAAATTTCATGACATCAATAGAGGAGTGCCCAGAAATATGCTGTAGAACACCTCATCAGTATTTTTGACTTCAGGAGCTGTTTGTGTTGTTAGCTTGTGATAAAGCAGGATCTAAAATGGAGAATCCTAGCAAGCATTTTACGAAGGATGTGCCTCCATGTCCCAGGTTTCTGACACCTAAGGACACACTGGACCTGTGTGTTTATTGCTTGGAAGAGGAGCATGCGCATTCAGTGCTAGAGGGTTTTGAATGTGCCTATTGTGAGAAATTTACAATGAAAAAGCTTTGTTCACGTTTGTCCCCATTCTTGGGGAATGTGGGACAAGCGCACCCAATGGAGGTGTTACAGGCCTACCAGGCAGATCTGCTAAAAGATCTGGATCAGGAGAGGAGAGGCATTTGTGGTTGAAATTGGTGGACATCAGGAAGAAAGAAAATCATTTTCTCCTTGAAGCCACAGTCTTTCCCTCTGAACTTTGTGTCACATCTGTCGAGACAGGGGTTTAGAGAGGTGAGGGCACAGTCAGCAGCATTCAGGAAATTCATTCCGCGCCGATCCAGATCCCTGCCTAAAGCCTATGGGGGTTCTGGCTGCCACAGTCAGAGGACTGGAGGCAGGGCCAGAGGGAAAGAATGGCCACTCGCGCTTCCACCTACCTTGAGGAGTAGAGCGCAGTGGAGGCAGGACACGAGGAGGAAGTGATTAAGGAAAAGCGTTTCGATAAAGACCCAAACGCTGAAGAAATAACATATCACCTCTTCCCTCTCCCTCAGGACGTGTGTGGGGCACACAAGGACTTAAATCAGGCTCTGTGGATGTAGTGACGTGTTTAGAATTCATCTACTAACAAAAATTAGGGTTTGAAGCAGCCCTGGGTCTGTCTGGCGGATAAGTTATTACAAGAATCTGTTGCATTAAAGTACTTTGCCATTCTTGTGCCAAGCCTGCTACATGAAAATTAAGGTGCCTTTCCTCCAGAGGTAGTGGTACTGCCCAAGTTGATAGCGAAATATTGAAAAAGAAAAACTCCCTGTGGCAGGCGTTTCCTAGAGCTGATGGGGAAATGCTGTCAGTCTGGCCTTTTTTCCCGGCTGCAGTAACCCACGGTTCCTTGAGGTCGGGACTTCTCCTACTATAGAGGCATAGAAGCTAGGGGATCTTCTATTTTTATGAGAGACAATGGTTTAGTGAATGCTACAACTAGACAGTCTGTCAACACACTGGATGAATGGAAAGTAATCCTTTGAGTCAACATATGCTATGCCCACTATGTTTGTGCATATTCTCACCTAGTTAGACAACCTGTAACCATGGTTCCCTAAGAAGGGAAATGCAGGGTTTCCCGCAGCACTTTGAAACTAAGGCGGCCGCCTAAGCATCACACGCCTGCCACCTTAACTACGTCGTCAAAAAAAATTATATGAGCGATATCCGCCGAGTTACTCTGTCCTGTTTTCTCCCTTTCAATCTTTAAATATGTGATAAGCCTTCGTGTTTGCTTCAGTCTTGTTATCAGCGCGTTCTTCCGCAGAGGCGCCAAGCACTTCAGAACAAACAGAAGACAGGGTGTGTGTGCGTGTTCATCTGAGCCTCATTGGTCTGTCACTGCTCGTCAATGTCAGAATATTTGAGATGAGATATCAAATCAAAGTAGGCGGGCTTTATGTTCGCAGCGCGAATTTTAGCAGAGCGACTCATAGACAGGAGCGACTTGACGCGCTTCAGTTTACGGTCGGTCAAGTGCGAGATAAGATGTAAGTTGCTAAACTAAACATTTCCTATTTGACAGTTTTTTTTAGGTCATAAATCCTCCGAGGGTTAATTCAGGCGGTGGTGCAGGTGACCTGAGGATCACAGTGAGTGTGCTTCCTTCGGGCAACCAACCCCCTAGGAGCCCTTATCCCTCCAACGTTCCGGAGCCAGTAGAACCACCAACGGAACGTGCTGGACCATCCACGAGGTGTGTACCAGTCAATGTGCCCAAATTTTCAATAAAAGAGCAGTTTCTTTCATCTCTGGGTCCGAAGAGGGCCCAGAGAGCAGTGGGGGGAGAGAATCCTCACCACTCTCATCCGCCTCTTCTATCGCCAGCAGACAGCAGCGTGCAGTTCGAGAACGCAACCAACCCTCCTCCTGCGCCTCCTGTCCCGTGGAACCAGGTAAGTGTTGCACAGCACATTCAGACCCCGCTATGGGCCGCCTCCCAGAGAGAGCCTCCCGAGCCGCGTCCCTGTGTTCCACCTCGCTGCCCCACTGAGGGTACGCCTACAGTCCCTTTGGTCCCGCTTGTACAGCCTCTGCAAGCCTGGCTAGCGCTCCTCAGTCCGTTTCGCTGGCTCATTCGGACCATCAGGTTTGGCTAAGCTATTCAGTTAGCCCGGAGTCCCCCCAAGTTTCGGGCCATCCACTCCACTACAGTGAGAGCAGCCGTTCCCCATGTCTTGCGAGCGGAGATCACAGTCCTATTGGCGAAGGACGTGGTAGAGCCGGTCCCTCCAGCCGATATGAGGTCAGGGTACTACAGTCCCTACTTCATTGTACCCAAGAAAGGCGGTGGGTTACGACCGATCTTGGAGCTGTGAGTTTTGAATTGGAGTCTCCACAAGCTACTGTTCAAAATGCTCACGCTGAAACGGATTTTTCT
Source organism: Gila orcuttii (assembly GCA_026230005.1). NCBI lineage: Eukaryota > Metazoa > Chordata > Actinopteri > Cypriniformes > Leuciscidae > Gila > Gila orcuttii. The sequence continues at coordinate 23,383,141 of JAPDVR010000005.1, read as the reverse complement.
AAATGCATCCGTCCCCGAGATTGGTTTGCAGCAATCGACCTGAAGAATGCGCACTTTCATGTCTCGATTCTTCCTCGACACAGGCCGTTTCTGCGCTTTGCGTTCAAAGGTCAAGCATATCAGTACAAGGTCCTGCCCTTCTTCTGTGTCTTCAGGAAAGTCACGGAGGGGGCCCTTGTTCCCATGAGAGAAAAGGGTGTTCACATCCTCAACTATCTCGATGACTGGCTCATACTAGCACACTCACGCGATCAGTTATGCGAACTCAGGGCATGCTGTGGTGTTCACAGATGCCTGTGCTACCGGCTGGTGTGCCACGTATAACGGGCATGCAGTGTCAGGGGTGTGGACGGGCCGCCAACTGCTTTGGCACATCAATTGCCTCGAGTTGCTAGCAGTGCGTCTCACTCAGAGCCACTTAAAGAGGCCGCTACAGGGCAGGGATGTGCTGGTCAGTTCGGACAACACTGCAACCGTTGCGTAAGTCAACCGACAAGGTGGTCTACACTCCCGTTGCATGTCACAACTCACCCGCCATCTCCTCCTCTGGATTCAGAAGCATCTGAGGTCGCATCAGGCCATGTATGTTCCCGTTGTGCTCAACCGTGTGGCCGACGAGCTATCACGAGCTGTGCTCCCTGGACAATGGCGAATTAACCCCAGGTGGTTCAGCTGATCTGGAGTTCGGGGAGGCTCAGGTAGACCTGTTTGCCTCCTCAGAGACCTCATCAGAGCTGGCCCCGGGGCCCTCGCAAATATGTGTTTCCCCCAGTGAATCTACTTGCACAGACCCTGTGGAAATTCAGGGGGGACAGTCCCTCCCTGGACCATTCCTCTGAGGAAGGACCATCTGACTCAGAGACTGGGCACCCTATGGCACCCGCGTCCGGACCTCTGGAAACTCCCGAGACGTGCGTACGCCATGAAGTGGAACCTGTTCGTCGAGTGGTGTTCTTCTCGCCGAGAGGACCCCTGGAGATGTTCGATAGGGTCTATGGTTTCCTTCTTGCAGCAAGGAATGGAGCGAATGCTGTCTCCCTCCACCCTCAAAGTACGTGCTGCCACTATTTCAGCATATCACGACCACATAGATGGCAAAACAGTAGGAAAGCACAACCTGGTCGTCAGGTTCCTTAGGGGGGCGAGACGGTTGAATCCTCCTCTATCCCCCTCCATACCCTTTTGGGACCTTTCCCTGGTGCTTCGAGCACTCCAGGATGCTCCCTTTGAGCCTTTGCAATCAGCAGACTTAAAGTCCATGAAGACTTTGCTGCTGGTTGCACTGGCCTCTATCAAGAGGTCAGGGGACCTGCAGGCATTTTCGGTCGACGAATCGTGCCTAGAGTTCGGGCCGGGTGACAACCATGTTTTACAGAGACCCCGGCCTGGCTATGTGCCTAATGATCCTACCACTCCCTTCAGGGACCAGGTGGTGAACCTGCAAGCGTTGCCCCTGGAGGAGGCAGACCCAGCCCTAGCTTTGCTCTGTCCTGTCCGCGCTCTGTGTCTGTACATGGACAGAACTCAAAGTATCAGGACCTCAGAACAGCTTTTTGTCTGTTACGGAGGCCAGCAGAAGGGAAAGGCTATCTCCAAGCAGAGGATGGCCCACTGGATAGTGGATGCCATCGCCTTGGCTTACAAGCACAAGGCGTGCCCTGCCCGCTCAGGTTGCATGCTCACTCCACGAGAGGCGTTGCATCCTCCTGGGCGCTGGCACGTGGCGCCTCGCTAACAGATATCTGTAGAGCTGCGGGCTGGGCGACACCTAACACGTTCGCTAGATATTAATATTAATAATTAAACGGGTAGAAGCACTGAGAGGCCCGGCTCTGTCGGCTTGCTACACCATATTGTGCACCCTTATTACTCCAGAGTGAAAAACCTGTTGAGTCCTCCAACACCGGACGTGGCGGAGCATCCGGCACCAGACCTTTATCCGTTGAATCCTTGAGAACCGGGTCTAGGCTGGGGCCCATATGTGTGACCCTGCGGGGATCCCATATGTGTATTTCTTCCACAGCTGCTCCTAAACGGAAGCCTGTGTCTTTCCCTTGGGCTAAGTAACCCAGTATTCATATGCAGTGCAACATTTGGGTTAGTCCATATGTATATCTCCACATAACTCCTTCGGGGAAGAATGTGGGTTCAGCAGCGTTCACCTTCCTAACAGCTTTCCCAGTGTTATCCAATAATCTCACTGTATAGGTTATCACGGAACAACAGTGAAAGATATACTCTGTGTAAACCCTCTCCTATAAGCCCTTGCCTTCCAGGAAAGAAGGGGCAAGAGGCTTGCACAGGGCGCTGGATGGGGTCAGCAATTGTGGCCCTTTGGTAGTGATTCTTATTCGTCGGTCTCGACGTGGCGTCGACTGACCAACTGAAGAGGAATGTCTAGGTTACATATGGTAACCCCCGTTCCCTGAGCCACGTCCTGTCGCCACATCTGATGTGGCCCGCTGGGGCAGCCAGCTTATTGGCTCGTCTCCTCAGCAAAAAACTGAAGTGCAATCGCACCTCCTGCTCATTATATACCCGCGCTGCGTGGCTGAACAGCTGATGCAAATGATTGCACGCCAATGTGCATTGGCTCGTTTAGTTTCACTTAAAGTAGATTGGCCTCTTTAGTGAGATTCCTATTCCTATTCCTACTCGTCCTATTCGTTTATTATTATATAAATGGGAGAAAGTGTAAAGCGTGGTTTGGCGGTAAGTAAAAGTGGCAATCATCAATTGGTAAAGTCATTGTGTCACTGCAGAAGCTCTGGTTGCCATAGAAACATGACACGAGCTTGAGCCTGCACATGCGCGTTAGCTGGAGCAACCTAAAATATGAGTTAACGCAATTTGAGTGTCATATAATATCCACAATATGCATGAAGGATGCCCAGACAGAAGAGGTGCCTGTAGGTTTAACCTCTTTATACTCATTATTTTTTAGCTTTTTTCTCACATCGCTTATGCGCTTGCATTAACTCTGCCCGCTCTGCTTCTAATGGCTGAGAGAGAGAGAGGTCGCTTGTGTTTTTTGTTTTTTTAACCTTATTTCCCGGCTCACAATTTTCTTATCCTAATTTTACACAAGTTGCAAGTTACAAAAAACAGACAAGTAGTGCTGACTGACTCTGATCACGGCCGGGTGTTCTCCGAGTTCGATTGACTCGGGTATTACACACAATGTTAAACAGACCCGGGACCCGAAGTAATAGATTGGGACCCGACTCGGACCCGGCTGACCATTTAAAATATAGACCCAAACCTGTACGGGTCCCGGGTCGGGTCTTTGGTGCTCCATGTAGACCTCTACTTTGTACACTATGGCAGTAATGCATGCTTACCATGCATATCTGCTTAATGGCCTGGATCAAGCGGAGGGCTTATTCCCTGAGGCAGTCTCTGAAATACATATAGACAGATAAGCCACACTCACAGATTTGGGTCCTGAGGAAAAAAAAGATAGAAGGACTGAGTGGGGCTGCTGCCTAATCCCTCACCATCTTTTTTCATTCTGTTTCCTCTTCTTCCTTTCTTCCAGTCTCAGGTTGAGCCTGGCTCTTGTGCCTACTATGTAGGACCGGGGCAGTCTAAACTGAGGTTGGGCCCACTCCTTACCCTGAAAAGTAAGGTGAGCTTACTTTACTATAGCCTGAGAATCCTGCTGTTTGGCTCCCATATAAAATATTTTAAAAGAGCTGGACAGATGTTTGAGATTACTGAATAACAGCCGTTATACTCTCTTCTCCCCAGGTTTGGATGTTAAGTGAGGTTATGCACAAGTGTGACTATTTTTTTTTCAGGACCATTTAATCTTTATTAATCATGTCCATAATTTGTTTGTACACATAGCAAGTGCCAAAACCTTTACCAAGTTTTGTACCATTCCGATGAAGTAAAAAAAAAAAATGACCGAAGAACACTAGAGGGTTAAGTACTACAAGCAGACACTGGTCAGCATGGTGTAGTTATTGTGACGTCCCCATAACATCAGCAGCTAACGCAGCATAGAAGTTAATTCAAAAGGGAACGTCAAGGTTTATGTATGTAACCCCTTGTTCCCTTCTTTCTGAATATACTAATCTGATGACGTGTTGTCAGGCGCCCTTCTAATTCGTTGGGGCGCACCTGTGCTGTCATCACACTGCGTCGGCCTATTAATGGCGCAGACACCGGGCATCAGACACTGGACTCAGCCAGACCACATACCCATAGCCTCAGCAGCTGACGCAGCATCTCATTCCCTTGTCAGGGAACTGGGATTACATACGTAACCCAAAACGTTTTGCTTCAACTCCCATGTTCATCATCACAAACTGAATAATGGTCCAAATGGGGTCTTTTGTAAACGGTTCATTCCTTCTGTACACATAGATGTCTATAACATATAGTCTTATTACAGTATTGAATACTGGTCAGCAAACAAGAAGAGGCTCCTTAGAGGGGATTGGTGTTGTCATGTCATGGTGCATGAGTGGAAGATACCTTGTGTATCTTTTAGGATGAAACTTGCATAGTGTTGTATGCATAAGCCTCTTGGTCAGGTGATCTAAATGTTGTACACATTAAATTAAAATCTTCACTGTTTTGGTTTTTGATTTATCTTCAGATCCTTTTTCCCATTATACAACAAATCACAATAATAATAATAATAATGCAGTTCTTGTCAAAATCACAATGGGGCACAATACATAAACAATAAAGAACCAATGAGAACAATAAGAAAACAAATAAATTATACTTAGGCCAAAAAACAACAACAGCGGAATAATAATCAACAGCCAGGGAGTAAACAATATGTAACCGAATGAACGAGATGATTGACATTAGTGAGCACCTATCAGCAAGGAATCCCTCCTATTTAAGAGCTGGTTGGCTATCCAGATAGCAAACAGTCATTGAAACTATGTTAAATCAACATTCCGTTGTCAACATTAAGTCATTAAATCAACATCGAACTCTGATGTTGATTCTACATCATTTTGCACCCTGTCTTAATATTGAAACAACATTGAAATCCTGTCCATAGAACAACGAAATTTCAATGGTATTTTTAATTATCAGGAATATTGAAACAATGTTGAAATTTCAACTGAACTAAGGATCAACGTGATTTCAATGGAATTTCAATCGTTTTTAAATGTTAATTTTAAATGTAATGCCATAAATTAAATAACCTGCTTTATCTACAGCCAGGATGTTAAAAAGTAATGGAACATTTGAAATCTTGTATAAAACACTGAACACACCACACAAACAAATTCATTTTTATTAGCCTTTTTATTTAATTAATTGTTGGCTACTCTTTATTTACACTTCAATGTCCTCTGACGCCTGAATATTTTGTCGTCCAGTCCCTCCTGCCTTGTCTGGCACATGTGAATTGGGTGACGACGGCTGTCCCCATCTGCTGAGTAAGAGCACCTAAAACAGAAAATAAAATCACATTGCAAAAAAGTAGCATTTAAGTTAAACAGGAGATTATATTTATTTGCATTGGCACATTCGTGCCAATGATGTATGTAACATGGGGCTAAGCCCTCCCAATTCCCCCCTTGACGCCAGGCCTGGTTGTCAGGCGCTATAACAGTGCGCGCAAAAATCATGATATCGCATAAGCACTAGTACATTCATATTTTGGATTTGTATTACGACGACATGGTCTAATCGGCATTCCCAGTTACAACTTGAGACAGTTCTGCATTGAATAATGTAAAGTAAGTCATGTCTTCTGTGTAATTCTGGCCCGCCGCGGTCACTTCTGTGGGTAGCGCTAGGTGGAGCACTGTTAGCGTTGGTTCCGCCGGTGTTCTCCGGCGGTCAGAAGAAATAGCGGTGCTGTGTTAATAGATTTCACGACACAAGCAATGGGTAGGCTACAGACATGTATTTTGAGCTAAATATCACAAAAATAGACTGGACTCGGAGGTTTTGGTAACTTTATAACCTAGAAGAGAACTACAAAGTAGGCCTAGGTTACTTTTGGCAGATTTTGACACAGTGGTAAAACAAAAATCTATTTCCTGCAGCACTGCGTCGGTTACTACAATAACCATCATGTTAACGATCAGCCTAACAATATTTGATTTGGTACAATTCATTTGTATCAAACATTAAGCAAGCTTACCTTTAGGCTTGTGCCAAGGGTCCAGAAATGAGCTGTGTCCGGTGCAGTACGTTGGTATAACACCCGTTGATCTCCCGGTCAACCAAAACTCTATTGATTTTCAATTATATTTCCCGGTCAACTATATATCGATGCATTTTCAATCATATTTCCCGGTTAACTATATGTCGATGACTTTTCAACAACAGCGTCGTTTCCCTGTCAACTATAAATCAATGACTTTTCAACACATTCAGCGATCGCCCGGTAAACCAAATATCAATGCTTAATCAATCATAAAGATAACTATAGATCAATGTTGTTCCAATATCGTTGCCATCAACATTAATAACATCAGGTTTTCTTCGACAGGGTAATGGTGATTCAACATTAATTTTGCATTGAAATTTCAATATCAACCATAATGATGATTCAGATGGAAAAACAATGTTTATTCAATGTTGGCTTGCTGTCTGGGTATGGCCTGGGATGCGTCACGTCCGACTCCTCCTTCTGTTGTTGACAGTGGCTGTAGGTATGTGCGTTAGCATATAGTAATCTTTGTTTTTAATTTCTTGTATGTATGGGACTGACGATTAGTGTTGTGTTTATGTAACGGAGGCCAGCTAGTAGTTGTTACAACTGTTTGTGGAAAGCGTATTGTTTGTTTTCATTCGGGGGTTTAGGATCGGCTGATTGTTTTGAGTTATGTGCAGTGTCCCTGTAGTCCAGCTGAACAGCGGATTGTATGATTTTTGAGTATCCGTGCCTGTAAAAGGACAAGCACATTGTGTGAACGCATCATCCCCTTCCGGTAAGTGTTATTGTGCATACAACTGTAGTACGAGCTGAAAATTTAACAATTGAGGCATAAATCTTAGTGATGTTTTTCTTTGCATTGGCTTAGGATTTTCCCTCTCGTCCGGGCGATTGTTTTGCCTGCTGGTGCTATAATCGGTTGTGGCTTTTGCCTTTTCTGCTGTTGCTTAAGTTTACATTACAAACTTATTGCTTCCTCGTTGCCATCTGTGAGAAGATCGTGTCACCCCACTGATGAAGGGGATCGTTGCTGTCTGGTTTTACTTGATATATTGATCTAACGTTACTTTGTTTGCTGAACTTTGGAGGCGGACGCTTAACGTTATTAGTGCCAAAAATCGGAGCACCAAACCATCTACTTGCGAGCCCATTGTGGGAATTGAGTTATTTATTTGTTTTCTTTTTCTTTTCGTTGTTTACACCTTTGTATGATATTTGTGATTGTTTACTAATTGATATTATTACTATCTGCTCATGACTGTACCATAAACACCATCCAACTGTGGTTTATTTTAGTTAGTATTCTGAAGTTTGGTTATTAATTGTTTTCTTCTTTTGTTATCTCCTTTCAGGTGCTGGGGTTCCATGGGTTGAGGATCTCTTGTGGTGGTGGTGTTTTCTCTGAATGTTTTGCCGTGACACTTTTGAAGTCTTTGGTGTGTGTGTGAGTGTGCTTTCGGTGACTTAATTTAGTGATCCCTCTTCCCGTGGTTTACCTCAGCCCTGTCGTTCTGTGTGTTTTTTTTTTGTTGTGTCTTTGTGACCAGTGTATTAGTAGAGAAAAGGCTGCGTGTGTATGTTTATTGTTTTTGTTTATTTGAATGTGTTTGTTGTTTTGTTACTTAAAACCTTGCCAGTATAACTCCAGGTTGTCTTTTTAAAGTGATTATCCTGCTGCCTTAAATTAAACTCTGTATTATTAAAACTTTTGTACAGTTTTCATATCCACGTCTCTGCCTACCTTTATTAGGGACATGAACCTGAGTGACCTAAATAATAATTTGGGTGTTGTCCATATTTCCCGGGGCGAATTTTCCCGGGTGGCGTAGTCGAAATGATTTTTACCTGTAATACCAGCGTTCCGCCACAAATAGAATTATGAGAAAAGATGAGTATTTAATTGAGATATAAATGTAGATATAGAGATGTTACTTACAGAAAGTGATTTATGATATTAGTAATTGTTGACATGGGACAAAATGTGTTCTCAATTTTACCTGCTATTAGTTTTGAAAATAGCAACATTTACACTTTTGAAATGAGATGATCGGATGATCTCTAGAATGTTCTTAGATGTCCTAACCTTACATCTTAGAAAATACAATGAAATGGTACATTTTGTTCTTTATTTTATCCAAATTTTGGTGTAGCATCATGCCTCATAATTGTTGAAAGCACTTGTCCTCAGACGATTAATCACTAATGGCGATTAATGTACAAAATAATGGATTAAACATTTCTGCTATGTCTTGACAAATAAGAGGTTAATTTAAAAATGAAGGGTTTGGGGTCGGTAAGATATTATTGGTATTTGATCAAAAACAGAGTAAAAAACAGTAATGTGGTGAAATGGTATTACAATTTAAAATAAATGTTTTCTATTTCAATATATTTTAAAATGTAATTTATTCCTGTGATGGCAAAGCTGAATTTTCAGCAACCATTACTCTAGTCTTCATTGTCACATGATCCCTCAGCAATATTTGTTTGTTTGTTGATTGATTGATTTCTCACTGCATAACAAAATAAATAGAAACAAAAGGATTACAACATCATAAAAAAATCAAACTAACAAAACTAAAAATGACCTACAAAGATGAACAAGCAACAGCTTATAGAGGAAAGGATGGGCCCATTACAACACAAGAGGGGAAACACGGTATCTTAACATTTAACATATAACACTAAGAAATCAAGATTGAACCAAAACAAATAATCAAAACAAAAAATAAAGAAAAGCAAATTAAGATAACATAGATATACAACAGACATGTTTCATCCTCCCCTATGCAATCCCAGCAAATATCATGTCTGGACGGAGCCAACGATGGTTAAATTCCTTGTTCCTGCCCGGACTCAAATTTCCTAGTTCCTGCCCGGACTCTTGGATGCTGCTTCATACAACCACGTCTACAGACCACCGCCACTCATCTCTGGTAAATTTAAACTCTAATAGAAATAAATATAGCAGAAGTACAACGTAACTAATCTGTGTGCAATCCAAATCAGTAACAATGTAATTAAATGCGTGATAAAAGGGCTGTTACAGTGAAGGAATTTACCTTGCAGTGATTTTGAGAGGCTCAGTATCACAATATGCAATATCATCACTATTTTTAATTGAATTTAATTTATTTTTATTTATTTCTTTGCTATATAAATAGGCTACATAACACGCAGGAGAAGAAAGGAGACAGAACAGAATGTCAAAATAAGGGTCCACATAACAGAACATAAACCTGACAATAAGGTAATTTTATATGTTATAACAGTTCCGATCCTCAAATCTGACTGGCTTTCTAAAACTGCTGATATGTCACCGCACTGCTTGTCTCTGCTTGTTTTAGATAGTCTGTCCATAGTATGGGGGAAAAAGTACTATGGAAGTTAATGTGGCTCATCAACTCTTTGGTTTTTGACATTCTTTAAAATATCTTCTTTTGTGTTCAGCAAAAGGAATAAATTCATACAGGTTTGGAACAACTTGACAGAATTTTCCTTTTTGGGTGAACTATCCCTTTAATAACCTAATTTGTTAAGAAACTGTTTCAGATATTTAGATAATTTCCCTCATTTTAAGCAGGTACTCTTTGTAACTAGCAATACCGGATACTAGCAAACAAAATAGCAACTGCACTAATTTGTCAATGCTTAATTTTTCAGTATGTGTAGCCTTTTTTTATTTGTCTCAGCACTCAAGGATCGCTGATACTTAAATGCGAGTTTAAGAGCATGTGTAAATTAGCCACATCATCATGTGCGTGTCTGATGCCTGATGCTTGTGTTGTTAGCAAACAGGATGAGTGATTAATATAGCGGACAGGTGGCACTATTATAAATGTTTGCTCTCCATTTCCTTGGTGTGACTTATATATTCTCGTCTCCTGTTGACACAGAGACAACAGACGGATGTGGTTTGCCTTGCCTTTCCTCATCTATCACAAGCGAAAGATGGATGGGACAGAGAATGTATAGCCTGATCCAAAAGCTGCTAGCCTGGCATCACCATCTTCCCTGTGCTCTTACATGCCTGATGCAGATGAGAAAGAAGCTCTGGGTCTGGCGTTAAAAATTAATTTGCATATGTCAGGGTTGTGCGCAGTTACGAATTAAATTAAGATGTCTAATTCAATTTATTGATAGATGAATATATACACTTTTAATGTATTACAGAGAGCTGCACGATTCTGGAAAAATTGAGAATCACATTTAAACAGAGTTTCAAATAGTTTCAAATAGAGATCACGATTCTCCCATGATTCTTAACAGACAATTAAACAAAATAACATGTAATTTACCAGAGGTTCTGACAAAATGTTCATTGCTGCAGCCTATTCAAAAATGCATTACAAACATGATCACTGCTTTCTCTGGGTTAGTGGCAGCTCGAACACAGATTTGATTGTTCTGGCATGATTTTGTCAAAGGATTAATAGACACAGGCGAATCGTTTTCATTTAGGAATAAGATTGTGTGGGTGTTTGAATCGAGATCACGATCTTTTAACGATTAATCGTAAGCTATATATATATATATCATGATCATGAATGTCATTCCAATTCAACAGCCTATAGGGAGCGGCAACACATCCCTACATCTGTCTGGATTGTCAATGACCATTAGCATGTAAACGTACAAACGATTGGGTTGTAAATTACCTCACGTTTCAACATCTGCATACGTCACCCATTTCCCCCTGAAAGAGAGAATATACAGCGGTGCATTAAAGAGTGGACAATCAGACAGTGTTTCAGAGGAGTGTCACCCTGGCAGCTGTCCATCATCTAAACAACCCAATTCCATTTCCTACAACAGCCCTCGCTGACTTATGTTTACAAGGGATACTTTGGGCCGCAGAGCTCTCCGTCTTGCTTTAAATAGTTCATTTATGGATTCGGTAAATCACTGACCCTGTCACCTGCAGAATGCTGTTGTCACACTTAAAAAGAAAGACATACACAATCTGGGAACAGGTCAAATAGTGTGACTGGTCATTTCCCCCAACTTTAAATGTAAAATATGAGCAGTGGCCTGTTCTCTGACAGGATAATCCAGAGGGAAGCTGCGGTCCATCCCTGTGAAGGTGGAAGAGATTGCCTGGGTTTTTTGGGGTTTTGTTTTGCTGCTGTAAGATTCAACATAAGGTTCGGCTACAGGCTAGCTCATTTGACCGATAGCTGTTGTTTAAATGGAGGGCATTTCAATTTGATGTGATTGATTATGTGGTTGGCTGTACATCGTGAATTTAGCTCAAGGCTTACTGTAAATTGTCTCATTGCAACAATATAGAGAAAACCAAAGATTGATTTGCACAGAAATTTGTTCTGATTGTGTAACATGAACAAGGTCCACAGTTTAACAGAGCACAACTGAGTGGGGTCTTGAGATGTTTTTTTTTGTCTTAAAATTGTCTTGAAAATCTGAATAACACATATGTATAACACAGCTGTAATGAATGTGGCTGTAATATAGCACACAACCAAACTAAATCCCAATTTTCAAGGGAGAACTCAGGAGATTACCAGGAAACGTCTGGGGTTACCTGTGTAACCCATGTTCTCTGATTAGAGAACAAGATGCTGCGTAGCGATGACCCAATGGGAAAATGGCATGGGCGGTGCTGATTGTTTGAACTCGTATACAATCACACCAATTCATTGGCTGATGGCATGTGCTCCTCAGCGGTGCTTAGTCACTCACTCTTAAAACAGTGAACGCGCCATCTGCTCTTCTTCTACCGAATTTAATTTTCTACCGAAGAACCCCGGCTCGACAGCAAGAGGAGCTTGGCAGCGAACACAGCATCTCGTTCCCTATTCAGAGAACATGTGTTACACAGGTAACCTGAAACATTCTCTTTCATATATAAAGCAATGCAAACAATATACCACACAAGCCAAGCTAAGCGCTGCTAGATCTGACCCAAGAACATTCTTCTCTCCCTCTTTTTTTTGAGCCAGACCAAATTCAACCAGAACAAATGTGACCAGTTCCTCCAGAAAGAACCCGGGAACCAGGAGCCCCATCCAAATTCAGGTAATAAAACTTGATAAAAGTGTGCAGAGAAGTCCAACCTGCCACCACACAATATCCTCCTTAGGAACTCCTCTGAAAAGAGCTTGGGAAGATGTGACACTCCTAGTAGAGTAAGGTCTAACGCCCAGAGGTAATGGGAGCTTCCGCACCTCATAAGCCAAATAAATTTGCATCTTTCACCCAACGAGAGATCCTGTACTTAGAGGTGGCAAGCCCTCTGCGGCCAGCCTCAAAGCACACAAACAACTGCGACAACTTGTGCAACTGGCCAGAGCGTTCCACATATACATTTAAATCTCTCTCTACCCCTCTGCGAAGGAAAAACGAGAACAGAAAGAATGAAGCATGACCACTTGAGAGCGAAAGGAAGTGGATAAAACTTTGGGGACATAATCAGGCCTGGGTTGCAGAAACACCTTCACAAGACCCCGGGCAAACTCCTTGCAAGGCTAACTCACGGAAAGAGCCTGCAGATCCCCCATATGCTTGAGAGAGGCTAACGCTAAGAAAATCGCCACCTTGATGGTCAGAATCCAGTGAGAAGCTGACTCCAAAGGTTTGAAGGGAGGCTTCAATTACCCCTCCAAAACAACGATAAGGAGGAAGTTTCTCTCACTGCGGGTCTAGCGTAGAGGCTGGAGCATCCGGTGCAGGGAGAAAGCCAGATCAGCAACAACCCTACGGGGGCACTGGTGGGGCATGGGAAGAGCACAAGCTCCCCAAACCGTGTGAGGTGGGGAATGTCTCGGCTCGTCACTCCTCCTAGAGGTCTCTTTCCTGTTTGAGGCAGTCCCTGGACGTGAAGGCAGGAGTGGGAAGTGCACAAGCCCTGCTCACTTGTGGGAGTTCGTAGTGCTGTCGCTCTTGTAAGTAACTGTGTCTTGTCAGACAGGTCAGTTAAGCTCAAAATTAATTATTAATTTATAGGGAATCTTAAAAGAATCACTTAAACGGCCGAGCAAATTACTCATCCAGCGTTCATTTGAACGGGCCGTAACTATCAGCTCTGAAACGGATATAAATATCCAAACTATAGTGAAACACTATATAAGCAAGGTAACTTAGATCAGCAGTTTAAGACATTAAATTCGTAAGCACATAACACAAGAACAATTATCTTTAAAATACAAGGAAGACTTTATTGATTATTCTAACACATAAAACTAATATCTAACACAATCAGACACACACACACATTCATAGAAGTTGCAGAAAGAAAGAGAGTGAGGAAAGAATGAGTTTTAAGAGTGAGATGATGAAATCCCAAGTTTCTATATGCACTTATAAGACATGACCTGAACGAACCATCAATCATTAATTTAACCCTTCTGTCGTTTCTTAGGCGGGGTTATTAAATGTTATATCAAAGCACCAGTTCAGTTGAGAGTCTGGAGGCTACTTGCTTGTCTTTGCGTTCCTTTGCGGATTCCTTTTGTCGGCGTAAAAGGGTGTTTCCCGAGTTCGTTGACTGGCTGGCGGGTCCTCGTGCCTGGATAGATGTTTAGGCTGCCAATCACGTGGTGTGTTGGCGAATGGATGGAAAGTCTTTGAAGCTGGAAAGCAGGCTTTGCAGTCGAATCGTTTAAACGAAACTTTGCAGCAAAACTTAACTTAGAATCGAGACTCTCAACGGAAAATAAAATAAAGCTAAGAAACAGAAAGAAAAGTGAGACGAGAGTAGTTAGATGGCTTGAATGAAGCTATTTAACCCATGTTCTTCTGATCTTGGTTTGGGTTCTTTTGTCTGCTCGTCTACATGGTTACTCGTCTGTCCGGTTTGTCATGGCTTCTCCATGACTTCTGTAAATCTGCTCTAGCGAACAAATTCACAAACTAAACCTCAACCCAACTTAACAAAAACTCTACTGGCTTTTTCGGGTCCTAAGATTTTAAACTCAGCTGTTTGTCCCAGCCTCTTGGATGAGTTCTGACCAATTAGGCACTGTCTTTATTTGGGAGGTGGCATTCTCTTCACCTCTCATCGTAAATCATGCGTTATCTGTGATTTCCTTACTCTCCAGCTCTAGCAGAGAGTTCAGAGGGAACAGTTTAGACATGATTCCTATTATAAGAACACGAAACATTTTACACAGATTTCAATCAAGCTATCTTCTGAATTAAGAACATATGATCGTATTGATAGGAATCAAGACACACTTTCATTCAAACATCTAATAGTTATAACAATTACATGACTTGTATGTGATCTAAGCATAATAGACACAGAGGTGGTAGATACAATATAGGATTATGTAGTTGAACAATGTTTGATTAGAAGTCCGTCAATAATTGTTTTGGGATGATTTTTTGTATTTTTAAAGTCACAGTCTCTGTGGTTTTAAGAGATTTCAACCATGGGGTCATTCAGAGGAGGAGGTCTGTTTTCAATCCTCTGTCTTGGGATCAAACAACCTCTGCCGTTATCTTGGTGGGTTCTGAGCTGTGCCATCTCTGAACCAATCAGTCTTTTCCAAACAATCTAACGTTGACAACGTTCTCCTTTAGTTGGGCACATCTCTTTGAAGCTTTAGAACTGGCTAGAGCCCACTCCATTTATGGCCCGAGATTAGACTGGTGTTTTGGGGGTCTGGAATGTTGAGTTTTGTGTGGAATTATGTTTGAACGAATCACCTGGAAGACTCATCTGTGTTTGGTTCACCCTAAATTCCTACACTCTAATGTTATTGGTAGACTGCACGTCTGGTGTCCAGTAGGAAGACTTTCTCCTTTTCACAAATCTCAGTGATATTCAACCAAAGATGTCCTTCAAAAGCCACCAAACATGCCATTCTGCACGTACAGTGTGCTTAGTCGCACCCAACGCCAGGTCAGTAGCTCTGTCAGGCCCCCGCTCTCGTCCATTTCCTTAAGGAAGTCCGCTTGGTAAGCCTGAAAAATGGCCATGGTATGAAGCATCATACTTTCCTGGCCGGCCGCCATGTAGGATTTACCCCACGAGGGCGGAAGTCATCCTGCAGGGCGTAGAAGGGAGAAGAGGGTGGGGCTTCAAAGAAGGAGCGAAATTAGATTGGCCACTCAGAAAATGCTTGTAGAGCTTGGAGGACTGAGAATCGCTAGGCTTGTCAGACCACTCAATGTCGAACTTCTCAGTAGCACGAGTTAGCAAGTCCACAAGCTGAGTTTAGGCCACAGAAGGCCGTGCTTCCTGGCCGCTACATGGAAGAGTCCTCCGCCCAAAGTCCTCTGACTCAGACACTGCGGTGAATAAAATATCCTCCATTCCAAAGGGAAAAAGCATTGTGTGCTTTTGGACAGGGGCATAAATAATCGTGGTGAAATTCTTCAGAAGAATCAATGCGGCGTGAGTGCTTGGGCGAGAGAGGGAGAAACATGAGTGCACGTGATAGGCCGAGGCATTTCACACGTTGTCGCTTGCAGTAAAGAGTATGGTGGCTGGCAGATCCATTGTGCTTCACCATGAGGAAAAACAAAGCAAATTCCACTATATGCGGTCGCTGAAGCACAAAAAGAGAATATCCAACGAAAAACTCTTAACTAGCACGGGCCAACTAAACCGCTTCTTCTGAGGAAGAAAATCCGAGGAACAGATGGCGTGTTCACTGAATTAAGAGTGAGTGACGAAGGTAGCGCAGCTGAAGAGGTGTCTGCACCATCAGCCAATGAATTGCCGTTAACTGGAACAGATTCAGGTGTGTAACTAATCAGAAACCATGGATATCATTCTATGCTGATGCTGCTCAAGAAACATTTTTTATTTTTATTAATGTTGAAAACAGTTGTGCTGCTTCATATTTTTGTGCTGCTTTATATGTTCCTTGAAGAATATAAATTTCAAACGAACAGCATTTATTGTGAAATTACAAATGTATTTACTGTCTTTACTGTGTACTAGTATGCATTGACTGTTTTCCACATTTTCGAGGAACGTGGTTGAAAATAGTTCAATAGAAGAGTTGCTTCTTCTGCTTAAACTGTACAATTCAACCAGCTTATAACGGCTTTTGAAAGAATGAACGTGTGCTGTGCACTTATTGACTGCTTTCCTTAACTCTCTGATCCTAATAATTTATTTAAAAATAAAATCAACAATTTTTTTTTTTTTTGTGAGGAAATGCTTGCATATATTTGTCAAATTTCAAGCATTTATGCAAAAGCCTTTAGATCAAAACATTCTGAGATCATGATGGGAATCATAATTTCAGTCTCATGTTTCCAACATTTTGACTTCAAGTGTGTGTATCTGCAATAGTATAGCAAACTCAGACAGGCATGTACCGCATGTGTGTCCATAATTCATAACCACTCTGTCTTGTCAGCACTGTGCTGGGTGTGTGGTAATTCATGTCACAGGGGTTGCTGAGCAGTGGGCTGGTCAGTGGGTTGGCCAAAGGTGTCCTGCAGTGATCCACATCCACCGTGGAGCTGCTCGTTCACCCCGAGGTCAGCCGTTTGTCATGGCCCTGATATATGAGCCCTGACCAGGCAGAACTGGTGAATTTGGATCTCCGTATAATGAAAAACCCCAGTGTTTGTGTGTGTGTGTTTGTGGACTAAATGCAAAATGTGATCTATTGCATGATGTCTGTGTGGTGACTACAGCACATTTGCGCTACATTTATACATTTTTTTTAGGAGCAGTAAATTATTTTGCACTAGGCTACTGATTTACTCTATTCTGACAATTAGCAAAAGCAGTCTTATTTTGAATGTTGTGCTTTCATCTCTCTCTATATACACTTATTTTCCTGAAGATGAAAATCAAACAAAGATTTTTGGATTATGTTTTACAAGAAAGTATGGTAACACTTGACAATAAGGTTTCATTTGTTAACATAAGCTAACTGCATTAGTTAACATGAATTAACAATGAACAACACTTCCACAGCATTTATTATTCTTAGTTAATGGTGATCTCAACATTTACTAATAAATTATTACACTTAAAAGATGCTGTTAACATTAGTTAATTCACTGTGAAGTAACATGAGCAAAAACATGTTTATTAACAAACATTAACAAAGGTTAATTCATGCTGTAAAAATATACTGCTCATTGGTAGTTTATGTTAGTTAATGCATTGACTAATGTCAACAAATGAGACCTTATTGTAAACTTGATGGACGTGAAATCTAATCTTTATATGAGGAAGGTGACCAAAATAGTCCAAATTAGTCTACAAAGCTGAACCCAGCTATTTTACAGTTGTTGTAATTTTGTAATAGTTTATAACTTTTGACAAAAACATCTTTAAATGTAGTGTATATTTGGTCTTGTCATTTTTAGGGATGTTGGTTAATTTTACTCTGACTACAATGGCATGTACTGATTTGGACCAACTGAGTGTTTTATAAGGACAATTTAAAAGCAATTATTAAACCTTAGCATATCTGCCTTTCTTACTTGGAGCGAAATATGCTTTTACATGCAATTTGACATCCCTGTGAGCAATAAATTCCAACCCAAATGAGTCAAAGTTCCTTTTCTTTTATAGATGAGAATGGCTGTGTAGTGCCTTAAATTCTGTATAACATCATCACATTTGGTTTTTACAGTATAGCTTAATCAGGGAGATACAACAAAATATCATTCAAAACTAGAGTTTTAGAGTTTTTTTTTTTTTTTTTTACTTTGCTGGGATGTTGCTGTTTTTTCTTCTTCTGTTTTCAGGTTGTTAGTTTCTATTCCAAGTCTTAGCAGTGTTTTCCCCTGCCAGAAAAACTTCTCCGCTCCCTCTCACAAGAAAGACGTCCTTTGGAAGACTATGTGATGTTCCTCGAGCTCAGCCACCTGGGGCCTCATCTATCAACGCTGCGTATGCACAAAAACTTTGCGTATGCCAGCTTACACGCTCACGGTCGGATGTACTAACAGTGAAACTAACGCGAGAATGTGCGTTCTTCCACGCCAACTTCATGTCTGGCGTATGTATAATTCTCATGGTTTTTGTCCGTTGGCAACTCTTACAGGCAATGAAGTGAAGTTGCAAACATTACACTACGAATTGTTGTACAAGTCTATCGCACCACCACCTGTGAGAAGCATTGCTATTAATTTGCAATTGATAATAACATACTATTGTCACACAGGAATTACGGGAATATTCTATCAATTATACAATTAAGTAAGAACATATAAAAGCACGCAAATTGATACAACCCTTAGTCTATGACAATGGCAGCATTGTCCTTATTAGAGGACATTGCTTGTGGCAGAATCTGAAGAGAATAAGTTTTCAGGGACCACAATTATTTTCTGGCCCAATATAATGACTGGCTTGTCAGCTGTTTCAGATTTCCAGGGCTATCCCTCTTGGAGCTCTGTGGTGACTTGGGTCCGAATTTGGAAAGAGAGACAGAGAGGAGCCACGCAATACCCGTTACCTTACAGGTGCTGACAACAGTTGGTTTCCTGTCAACTGGTTCTTTCCAAAGGGAACTGGCCTCTTTGAGCCACGCAATAGCAGCTGTATGGGGCAGATCATCCGCATGTCTACCAGGTATATAAGGTTCCCATACAATGCAGTTGACCAGCCAAACATTAAAGCACAATTTGCAGCAATAGCCGGTTTTTGTCATTTTGTAATAGTTTATAATTTTTCACTGACAAAAACATCCTTTAAATGTAGTATATATTTGGTCTTGTCATTTTTAGTAATGTTGGTTAATTTTACTCTGACTACAATGGCATGCACTGTAATGTAATGCACTCCAATGTAATCGGAGTGATCGACTGCACACACATTGCTATAAAGGTGCCATCTGAAGAATAATTTGCGTATGTGAACCGGAAACATACATCCTTACGAACAGCATGGTTGGGATGAGGCTCCAAGCTGGCAGGGTGCGCGATTGGTAGCTTTTTGGTGAGTGATGCATTTAAAGTTATGGTTCTATCAAATATATATATGACCTGCGGAGACCGCAGTTATCCACTAAAGACGTGGCTGTTAACCCCCCTCACCAACCCACAAACTGACCGAGAGCGCAGATACAATGATGCCCATTCTCGCACTCGGTCAGTTGTAGAGCGGGCGATTGGGCAGCTGTAATGTAGGTGGTGCCGCCTTGACAGGACTGGGGGATGCTGTTATATGATGCCCTGACAAGGCGTGCCACATCATGCTGGCCTGTGGTCTACTGCACAATGTCGCACACAGGCACGGCATACCACTTGGTGAGGTGGCAGCACCACCAGATGACCCCGATCCAGGACCAATGTATGTGTAGCCCAACCAACAAGCCATTCTGGGCCGTCAACATGTGATTGCGACAATATAAATGGTAATCAGAGACAAAGTACATTTTTTGACCAATTCCTTTAATGAGCGGCTTATGTCTGTGAGTGTGTCAGTGATATTTTTCAGGTGACTGTTAATTTCTCCAATGGCCATAACGATTTGCTTTTGCAGGAGACACTGGAGACGCCAGACAAAATGGGCCCTGGCTGCTCATGAGGGGCGGACTCAGAGTGCTTGCCAGTGGACTTTCCTACTGTTGCACCATATAAGTCCAAATAAACACAGGCACATGTTAACTGTGATTTGAGTCTGTTCCTTTTTAATGGGTACAAGCATTTGCCATAAATGCAATGAATACATAAAATCTCTGGTGTACTTTTGGTCAGCTACATTGCATGCATTTGCAAATTAAATGCAGGCTGGTACCCAAGTTAAGCAAACCAATTACAAATTAGTTACCTTTGTGGCAGTCCTGTGGTAAATCGGAGTCTCCCACAACAACAGATACTATTCCAGAGAGTAAAGTGTCACCTATAATAGAGGCAACTCTCTGCTCAAAGGGTGTAAGTTCATCCACCCCTGTACCACTGCCTGTTCTGCCCACACTTTGTCGGTGCACAGCAGTTCTCCGCATAACTTCCACCTTTATATCAGACCATTTCTTTCTCTCATTTACAGTGCGATTTTCAGATCCCATCGCATTGATGGAGTCAGCCAAACTCTCCCTCTCATTTTTTTTTATTTTATTATTAATTCCGGAGGAAAAAGTTCCAAATAAAATATTTTTTTTCTCGTTTCTACCTCAGATAGTAGCACCTCCAATTCACTTTCCATAAAGTTTCGTTTCTTGCTGCTTGCTTTTGCCAAAGTGGACTCATTACCATATTAAAATGTATTTAATTAACCCTCTAGAGTCTGAGGTGTTTTCTGGGACCTGGAGGTGTTCTGACATGCTCTGACATTTGTGCTTATTTCTGTTACTTGTGACGTTTCCATGTCTAAAGTCTGATTACACTGTATTCAGCACAAACTCTGCTACAATAATATGTGAGCAGCATGTATGTAAAAGTTTGTAGTTTTGAGATAATGGCGTTTATGCGTGAATTGAGAAAAAAAAATTGTCACTGAAATAAGGTCATGAAACCCATACTGATTATTTCTGATTATACTTTTGAAAATGGTATCACGTAACGAACTCGGTTACTATCGTAACCTCGGTTCCCTGAGAGTAGGGAACGAGTATTGCGTAGCTATACGCAGTGGGGGGGAAACTCTTTTCCTCAGATTATTGAAGCTTTTATTTAAAATGCATTGCAGCTGCACAGCGAGCACAGTGAGAGACTGGCTCACTCATTGGCTGTGCTGCAGCAACTGCACATCCAATGGCGAAGGCGCCTCTGACGTGTGCGCCAATCAGCTATCAGAGCCTATAAAGGGTACCCAAATTCGCCATTTTAGCAGGTTTAAATCGACTAAACCGACAACTTGCCATGTTACTACAGTGCGGCAGGCTACGCAATACTCGTTCCCTACTCTCAGGGAACTGAGGTTACGATAGTAACCGAGTACGTTCCCTTTTGAGAACGGTCACTTCGTATTGCGTAGCTATACGCAGTGGGTACGCAATGTAAAACGCCGCAATATAAAACAGTCTGCTACTGAATATATATATACACATACATACTGATAAGACCGGACACCGTCGGGTCTAAATCATATATATAGTGATGTCACTAAGCTCATAACCCAAAATTAATATACTAATAGACCGGATACCCTCGGGTCTGATTATATATATGGACAAAAGACAGCCAAAGCTGGTTTATAGCAAGGGATAGTGTGCTTATGAACAGTGACCTGACACATAGATAAGACTGGACCCTGTCGAGTCTAATCATACAGAAAGGACCTTCGCCTGCAGGGAAGGGACCTCCATATTATAGAACGAGGACCAACCGGCCACTGCACAAATGTCCTGAATAGGAAATCCAGAGGACCATGCCCATGACAAGGCCATACCTCTAGCTGAATGGGCTCTAGTGCCTATAGGGCAAACCTGACCAACCAAGGCGTATGCCAAGGAGATCGCATCCACAATCCATCTGGACAGCCTCTGCTTAGTGACTGCAGATCCTTTGGATCGGCCACCGAAGCAGACAAAGAGCTGTTCTGACTGTCTATAGGACGCAGAGCGCTCCAAATAGACCTTCAAAGCTCTAATAGGGCAAAGTACGTAGATTAGCCTCCCCATCCTCATTGGCAGTGTAATAAAGCTCTATGCGAGGAGGCATGAATAATCATGAATATTGATGCTTTCACACCTGAGAAAGACAAATACCCTCCCATAATGGCCCTATCAGGTGCTATCAGGCCCTATAATTATGAGGAACCTTGCACAAAGAATGAGCAGAGATTTAAAAAAGAATGGCTTTTTGATTGTTTGGATTTATTTACAACACAACATAATCCAAAGATACACAACACAGGACAAAAAAGCACATTATTGAACACACTGATCTAAAGACAGAGACTTGAACAGTCACACACCTTTGTGCCATTCCTGAAACATAGTAAATACCTGTCATTTCCAAGGTCTTTGTTCATGAACATGGTAAAATGAAAAATCAGAGTCTCATGTTAATGTTGAAGTCAGCAGGACTAATCAGTGGCATCTGGTCCCTGTAAAAAAAGAAAGAAAACGAAACAACTGTGAACATATAATATATATGTATTATCATATGTTACTTCAAATGTTTCCATTCCTTATGACGTTATGAAATGAGATTTGAGTTAAAACATGAAGCCTATTGTTTGGCGTGTTTTGCCTTTCAAATGCACAGCGCGAGTGACCCAAACTCACAGCGCATGCAGAGAAGATTTACTAAAGCGATCGAGTCACTCCAAACTATGAAACATTATTTTTACCACATTATACATATCTCCGTTTGAAAGGTAGGCATGTTTATAGTTCATATTTCAACATGTTTCTGTCTATATACACATACATTTTAGTCTGGCACCAGTTTAAATAGTAGCTACAATATGACGTTTATGCAACAATAACATCCTTACTTTTATGAGTGGAAATGTCTTACCTTAAAGGTTATTCTCATCTTCAAATCACGTTCTTCTAATTCTTCTGATGTAAATCCAAGGTGCACAGCATAGCACAAACACAACGCGTCTTCCAAACTCGATGAAAATCAGAGGAGTACTGCAGTCTCTGGTTCTTTGTTTAGAGTTAATGAGGGTGTTTACAGGTCTGCGTTCCTTCACGTGGACGATTTGCATGTCAATTGCTTGTGCGCGCATGGGTGTGGTCACATTAGAGCTAATGAGGACCTGTTTGAGAAATTGTACATCTCGTTCCTTTCATACGGATAACTTAAGCAGAGAATATTTGTTTTTGATATGATTTACATAATTTAAAAGTAGAGACTTCAAGCCATGTAAAGACATACGTCTCAAGTCTGTGTGACAAACATTCTCTGAGTTACAGGTAATTTTCTGTCGAGTCTCAGAATGAACTTCACATTGAGAGACACAGCAGAACGTGCATCATGTTTATTTTTCTTATTTTTCCGAAAAACACAATATTTTGTTTTTAATATGTGTACACAAATAAAAGAAGACATTTTGAATGATGTATAACACTTGCCTGTATGACAAAAATCGAGAGGAGAGCATTGCCACTTAGCTGCAAACTCCCCAGCCCACATCCACCATCCTGCCATCATCAATCATCTTTCCAGTTACCTCACCTGCATCTGAACTCCCTAGTCCTTCCCCACTCCTCCACCCGCCAGCCACCAACCCAGAGTCAGTGCCAAACCCAGCCAAGGATCTCAAGACTGAACCCACCGCAGAGCCAGAGCCTGCTGAGTATATCCAGGTGTGTGAGACGGCCCGAATGTCCATCCTGGAGCTAAAGTCTGAGCGAGTGTTTGTCCCAGAGCCCGAACCTGCACTTACTATGTGCATGAACTACAAGCCAAAGCCCACCCCTGACCCAGAGCCGAAGCCTGCCAAGGCTGACCAGGTGTATGAGCCGGTATCGATGTTCATCCCTGAGAGACTGCTGGTGGAGTTGGACATCATGGAGTTCCATTCTTCCTCCCAGCCCTGAATTCAATTCCTCCCCGTGTGAACTCCTGGATTCCCTGATCCCAGCTCACATTCAAGCCCTGTCTCAGACGCTGATTCCACCCAGCTCCAAGTCAAAAGTAACTTATGCAGTACTATAGAAGAGGACACGGCAAGCTAGGCTGATTTTAGGCTGAGTTTACTTTTTTTCCCGATGAGGGAAGGGGTTGACAGGGCCAAGGATCAAGGTCATGTTTTGGTACTGCAACTAACCTATGTCACTCCCACACCACACACATGTCAAAGTAGCTGGAGCAACTTTTCTCTATTTACGGATATGACAAGACACGCACGGGCGAGTGACGCATGTTCGCAATTTCCTGTGATAACCATGTTTAAAAGGTTTATTTATAGTATAGTATGGGATAGTAGTATAGAGTAGACAGGAAGAGAAGGGAGATAGAGAGGGGGACGGGATCGGGATGGGGAAAGATCCACGAGCTGTAACTCAAACTCAGGTCACCCGAAGTGCAATCATGTTACATGTCCGAGCTACCCATGAGGCTGTCGGCTCTGACATTTTATGTAATATTTGCTTTTTATTTTATTTCAGCTATAATTAAAATAACATAAATTGCTTTTAGTAGTTTTAGTTAACAAAAACAATAACTGCTCTGGATATGATTCAGGTCGCTCTTAATTAAAGTGTCCATCGGATGAAAAAATTAACCCTGACAGACAGCGTAACTACAAGCACTAAGTAATTAGCAACAGGTCTCGCCCTCACAGGAAAGGCAGAGTTGCCAGTAAATGGGGTGTATCCCATTGATTGTAGCACATCCCAGAAATAATATTATTCCTTGTTTTGGGGGTTAGGTGTTAGATGATGAGAAGATAATGCACCAATTTGTGCAACAAAAAGTGCACAGCTCCTGTTTGGTAAACACACTATTAGGTGATCTGCGACAGACAGCCATTAACATCAGAGACCTTCCCAGCAAGGCCTTATTGTATTTTAGCTTGGTTCGATGGCAATGAGATATTTTTTTCTTTATTTCAACATCAGGATGGTCCAGTTCTTGATCAAAGAACTTACTTTGAAACAATTTCCATTCAGTAATTACAAAGAAACGACAACTAACACATTAGATTAAATGTGAAATTTTAGAAAGACTGAAGTATTGTTTCCTTCTAAAATGTACTCCAATAATATTTTATTTACAACTTTTAAAAATAATTTTTATAGTGCGCCAAGAGTTCAGAGACATCTAGCCACTTTTGATATCTCTGGAATCTGTTGTTGCAAATTGTGTTTGGAGATTCCTGACACCTGCAGGATAATGTGACAGGCCTGAAATGAAGTCCGTAATATTGGGGATCACTGTATTACTCGAAGACCCAAACGTCTCTTTCTCACACTAGACAGGAAATTATCTGCTAAATTGGATCAATAACTAATTAACACTTAGCATCTTTGTGCCACTTTAACTCTTCACACAAACACTTTCCCTTGTTGGCCACCCTGCGGAATCAAGCATAATTTAGCTATTTGCTGAGCTCTATTCCATCTCATTTATTTTTTCTCACTTAAAGCACTTACTGTACAAGGTCTAGATAGATAAAGGGCTGTATTGATCACAATGGCGCCGAGCAAAGAGACTTGCAGAACCACCAGAGAAATTAAAGTCTGGGTATTATTAGGGTATAGTGAACAGTACAGTGCCTGAAAGGTCATCAACTTGTTTAGATTAAATGTAGAAAGCCAACAATCTGAAGAGAACCTTTGTTGCCTAACCTACTTTGACTAACTGGTGAATAGTAGGTGATGATGATACCTTAACTTTTACTGGATGTTGAAATAAGGTGATCCGGATGGTTTATTTCGATAGTTCACTTTAGACATTCTATATATTAACTGTAAGTAACTTTGCAACTATGTCAACTAACTCTAAGGGTTAGTAGAATAAGTTGATACATACTTTCAAAGTTACTTATAGTCAGTAGAATGTCTGTTGCAGGATCATCGAAATAAAGTGTTAACCCTTAGGATTTTACCTTGGCAGAAGTTAAAGCCATATACACACCAGAACATCTAGAGACTGTGGGATGGGCTCTTTTGACAAACAAGAAATTAGAGGACACGTTGGGATGCACTATTGTTTGGTATGGTTTTGTGATTACAGCTACAAAAATTACAAATCACATAAAAAGAGGGCAAAAAAAAAGATAAGATTGGGAACACATGTCCAGCGGGGTCATTAATCTGGTAAGAGGATCAGATGTATAGGTGAATTATTGATGCAGTGAGGATCATTTGTACAAAGACAAATGTGTTTTGGATGGAGCCAGTGGCTTTATGAACAAAGAACTGTTAGTCTGTGCCTTCAGTGGAAGATTAGTGGAGGTTTGGGTTTATAATTTGCATATCAACACTGCTGGCTGAGGCTGTTTTCACATTTGGTGTAATTGTTTGGTTCAAACCTGAGTTTGAATCCACCCCCTTACCACTCCACCTGCAGTTCTCTTTTTACTTTTAATTATTTTACTACCAACTGCTATACGCTTGCAGCTTATTACTGATTTAACTAGGTAATGACTTGAGAGAAAAATATGCCTGCTTAAAGTTTTTTCTTTAGTTGTATTACTAAAACATCACACACTGAACACTTGCATCTGTCTGATGTGGATACACTGAAATGCAAAGAATGTGAGCAGCAAAAGTTATCTGCGGTGACAAGCAGCAATTAAACAGACCTATTATGCTTCACTTTCTCATATTAGGCTGCATTCCGTAATCTATATATTACATAAACATTTTCAAGCAGATTTGGGTGCAATTTATGTATTTGTTTGTTATTAACTATTATTAATAAATATATTTTTTTTATATTTTCTTTTGTCAGTGATAAATTATTTAATATGTGTATTTATTTGTAACTGGCCAAGAAGATGCCAGCTTCACTATTTCATTCATGTTGTGGTCACATTGGATTTACCAACAAATGTTACACACGCAACGAGCAGCACTTTTCCTTGTCTGCTGCGGATGTATTGAAGATGCAAAAATGTTAGACGCTCTCCAAAAGCAATTTATTTTGAAACCAGCAGTTGTAAGAAATGCATTATACTTCAGTAATTTGCACACAAAAATACAAATTACAAGTCATACATATTGGTTCACTTCTGCAAAAATTAAAGTAATTGTCTCTGAAATTACTTTTTGTAGAGTTCATGAACATTTAGAGCTTTACCTTATCCATTCAGCAGAGATGTTTACTGTTAGTTGCTCTCATTGGTGGTTGGGGGGCTAGTCAACCGCTGGAATCCTCCTCACACAATGGACAGAGGAACGTGGACTGTGTCTTTTTTGGACATTATATCAACAGAACTCTAAACCTCTCGTTTACCTGGATCCAATGTTAAGACTTAATATATTTATCACAAGGATGAAGATGAAGATGGAAACAAAGGAGGGTTCAAAAAGCTTTCTATAAACAAAATGGTTCTTGAATAAAAAAACAAACTCCAGTAACCCACAATGACGTCAAGAAAGTAACACCATGTGTTACATGCACACACAAACAACAACCGACAAACACGGAGTGATGGTGAGGAACTTAAATACCCAGTTATAATGAGGAGATGACGAACAGGTGTGATGGTCTGATAAGTGTCCATAACAACTGATGAGTGGCAGGAAAATCAAACAAAGAAACACATGTGATGAATGAAAACAAACGATACTCGGTTACTAACGTAACCTCGGTTCTCTCTAGAAGAGGGAACGAGTATTGCGTAAGTTTAGCTTACGCTACGGGAAAGATTCATCTTCTCGAGATACTGAAGCCAAAAAATTATCCTTAATTTTTGTATACCTTGTCAACGCAGTGCAGCAGCTAGCAGACCTAGAGCAGGCTAACTTGCGTGCTCATTGGCTGCCCTGCGGGCAACTGCTGCAGCCTACCAGTGAGCCGGGCGTGACATCCCGCCCAATGAAGGGCGCCCGCGCCTTCATAGCCCGCCAGAATGGGCGTGGCTTAAGCCTATAAAGGAATGGGCTGTAGGCTGCTTCCCTGGTTTTTGTCGACTGAAGCGAAGTCGCTCGCGGCGCGAGCACGGCCGGTTACGCAATACTCGTTCCCTCTTCTAGAGAGAACCGAGTATCGTTCTCTTACGAGAGGTTCTCTCGTATTGCGTAAGTTTAGTTTACGCTACGGGAACACTTTGTCAACGCCGTGCGCGCCAAGCATCCACAAGAGACCCCGAACTTAGGGGGGGAACCCCATAAGTGGAAGAATAAGGTGGCCGGCCATTCCGCGGGCCATCACTTGTACACAAGCACACATAGGGAATACAGAGCAGCGCGGGCGCGGGGTCTGTATAGGCACATGGCATAATCCCTTTAGTGCAGCTCAACCAGGAGAGCTGAGTCATGTGAGAGTGATTGAGCAGGGGGTCTGGGCAGAATACATCTCTCGTTCAGACTGACAGCAGTTTAGCCTGCAAGGCGGGAACTTCTAGGTTATAGAACCTGACAAAGGTAGACGGGGAGCTCCAGCCCGCTGCTACGCATATGTCGTGGATAGAAATCCCACTGGACCATGCCCACGAAGAGGCCACGCCTCTCGTGGAATGAGCCCTGATGCCCAGAGGGCATTGCAGATCCTTCGACGCATAAGCGGCCGCTATAGCGTCTACTATCCATCCTGACAGGCTCTGTTTCGAGGAGGCGAAACCCTTGGTGCGCCCACCAAACGAAAAAAAAAGCTGTTCCGAGCGCCTGAAGGAGGCGGTGCGCGTAATGTAGACCCTCAGCGCTCTGACGGGGCAGAGGAGGTTTACATCACTTTCACGGTCAGATGCTGCGAGAGCAGATAGTGAAATAACTTGCGCTCTGAATGGAGTGCCCATCACTTTAGGGACATAGCCGTGTCTAGGTCTGAGGACGACTTTAGAGTCATTTGGTCCAAACTCAAGACACGACGCGCTGACAGACAGTGCGTGTAGATCCCCTACGCGTTTTACTGATGACAGCGCAGCCAGAAAATACGTTTTCAGTGATAGAAATTTCAACCCCACGGAGTCTAGTGGTTCGAAAGGAAAGCTTTCAGGGCCTCGAGGACCAATGAAAGATCCCACATAGAAACCGACGGGGGGCGCGGCGGAGTCATCCTTCTAGCTCCTCTAAGGAAGCGGATGACCAACTCATGTTTCCCCAGCGACTGGCCGTGCGTTGGTTCTGCAAACGCTGCCACGGCCGCCACGTACACCTTGAGCGTGGAAGGGGACCTTCCCTTATCCAACAGCTCTTGTAGGAAAGTGAGCAGTTGCGCCACCCCGCATGACCGCGGGTCCAGACCTCTGTCGGTGCACCAACCGGAGAACACCGACCATTTAGACGCGTAGAGCCTTCTCGTGGAAGGGGCTCTAGACTGCGTGATCGTGTTCATCACTCCTTCTGGCAGGGTAACGAGTACCCGTTGATCAGCCATGCATGCAGCGACCAGCGCTCTGGATGGGGATGCCAGATCGTGCCGCGAGCTTGAGAGAGTAGATCTGCCCTCACCGGAATCGGCCACGGAGCTGTAAGTGACAGCTGTGCTAGTTCCGGGAACCAAATCTGATTCTCCCACCGCGTGGCTATGAGGAGCACCGAGTGGCGCGTTTCCCTGATTCTCTTGATCACCTGTGGTAACAGAGAGACCGGAGGGAAAGCATATAGCGGGAGGCTGGGCCAAACTTGGGAGACGCGTCCTCGTCCTTCGAGAAGAACATTGGGCATTGAGCGTTGTCTTTTGACGCAAATAGGTTGACTTCCGCTCTGCCGAATAGGCGCCACAGTTTCTGGACCGTTTGGGGGTGCAAGGACCATTCCCCTGGGGGAACATTGTCTCTGGACAGTCTGTCTGGGCCGTCGTGCAGATGGCCAGGCACATGCGCCGCCCTCAGCGAGCGCAGGTTTATCTGAGACCAAATAAGGAGGCGTTCCGTCAGATTGCAAAGTTTTCTGGATCTGAAACCGCCCTGACGGTATACATAGGAAACCACAGATGTGTTGTCCGAACGGACAAGAACATGCTGGCCCTGTATGAACGGGAGGAAGCACTGCAGTGCGTTCTCGACCGCCATCATTTCCAGACAGTTTCTGTGAAACTCCTTCTCCCGGTCTGACCACTGGCCAAAGGCCGGTCTGCCCTCGAACAGCGCTCCCAACCTGAGTTGGACGCGTCCGTTGAGATGACTTTCCGGTGAGAGACGGTTCCCATCGTTACTCCCTGCTGGAACCAGCTGGCCGCTAACCAGGGCTGCAGAGCTGCTATGCAGGTCTGAGTCACTCTGATTTTCCGACCGCCAGACACCCAGGCTCGGGGGGGCACGCGAGCATTCAGCCAACGTTGGAGCGGGCGCATGCGCAGTAGGCCCAGCTGGAGCACCGCTGCAGCTGATGCCATACAGCCCAACATCCTTTGAAAAATTTTCAGAGGGAGGAAGCTGCCCTTCTGGAAAGAAGCGGCCAGGTGGCGAACACGGCGCGCGCGCTGTGTCGACAAACGAGCCGTCATGGTTACCGAGTCCAGTTCTATTCCTAAGAAGGAAATTGACTGGCTGGGCAGTAATGAGCTCTTGGTCCAGTTGACCGTGAGACCCAAGCTTTCCAGATGACTGAGAAGCACTGTTCTGTGAGATAGAAGCTCTGTCTCTGACTGTGCCAATATCAGCCAATCGTCCAGATAGTTCATTATACGCAGCCCCTGACTTCTCAGGGGGGCGAGCGCCGCGTCCATGCACTTTGTAAATGTACGGGGTGCCAGGGACAGGCCGAATGGCAGGACGGTGTATTGATATACCTGACCGTCGAAGGCGAATCTCAAAAATTGCCTGTGACGGGGTACTATCTGAATCTGAAAATATGCATCCTTCAGATCTAGAGAGATAAACCAGTCCCTCGGGCGAACGTGAACGAGGATTTTTCTGGTCGTAAGCATTTTGAACGGTCTTTTCGCAAGCACTTTGTTCAAATGTCTGAGATCTAGGATGGGTCTGAAGGCTCTGTCCTTCTTGGGCACGAGAAAATAACGGCTGTAAAAGCCTGACTCGCTTAGAGAAGGCGGTACCCTTTCTATAGCCCCTTTGCACAGCAGCTTTGCTATTTCTGCGTGAAGTAGGTGTGCTACTTCCGCATTCACTATTGACGCGGTCCGGGCTCGAAAGCGCGGGGGACGGCGAATGAATTGTAGTGTATAGCCCTGCTTTATTATGCTCAGTACCCATTCTGAAATCCCTGGGATGTTTTCCCACGCGGCTATGTGAGCCGCTAGAGGGCGAATGGCCTCCGGGTTCAGACCGCCATCTGCTGGCTTGTAAAACTGAACCGGAGCCGAGAGCACGGCGCGCGCGCTCTCGGTTCTGGGCAATGACGGCTCGCTGACAGCCGAAACCGGCTGATTTATGTGGGATGTCCCGATAATAGGGGATGGGGAGCAAACTTTTACCACATTTTGATGCGCGAGCAGTGCTCTGGGTGGAAAAGCTCTCTGTAAGCGTGAGCGCGTGGGCGCGGGCACGAGACTTACAACTGTATCTAACGCCCTGGCCATAGTAGACGGGGAGCGTTTTATCAATGCTCTGCGTTTTGTGATAACGCTTAAGCGCGCGGGCGGTGCCCGGGGGAAGGTTTGTGTTAGTAAGCGTGAGCGCTCTCTGGCGGGCACGAGACTTACGTTTATAACCTGTTTGTTCGACCGTGTAACAGAGCGGGCAGATAGTGGGCACAGACTTGTGGACACATTTCTTACATGCAACACGCTTACATGAGCACTGGGGCGTGGGCACTTTCACTACACTCAAAACATTGACGGCATGAGCCGGACCAGACATTAGACTCTTTTTGAGATTTCTCTGGGTCGCCGTGAAAACGGTGTTTGTGTGCAGGCGAGAGGGTGAATAAACCGGCTCGTTGGCTGCTAAATGAACCGCTGCAGTAGCCTGTTTGAAGGGGACTGACAGGGAGATGAATTTTGACGGCGGTCCGGCCGCAGCGGGACCCGCGCGTCTTTTCCCTCTTACTGTTAGGAGGGCTTTGCGTGCTCGGACTTCAACGTAATCCTCTGCCGAGGCCCCCTGGGAGGCGGCGGTCTGTGACGGCTGTCTGAGCGCGATCTAGGGCGGCCGCCCTGACGTCGCTGCGAAGGCTGAGGCTGGGGCTGTGCTGGACGCTGGGTGCTGGTTCGCACAGGAGGCTGGCTTTGTCTCTCGCGAGAGCGGCCTGTGGCGGAACTCGAGCGTCGCGGCAGGAAGAGGTTCATGTTCTGTGAGGTCTTCTGTACTTCGGAAAAACGATCAACGATCCCGTTCACCCCTGGGCCAAAGAGACCAGAGGGGGTAAGCGGCGCGTTGAGAAACGTGGCTCGCTCAGACTCCCTCATATCCGCAAGCGTCAACCAGAGGTGCCTCTCTGTAACGGTTAACGCGGCCATGGCTCGTCCAATAGCCTGAGCTGCTGTTTTGGTAGCGCGGAGAGAGAGATCCGTCGCGCTTCTCAAATTCGTAACAGCAGCTGGATCCCGGCCCTTCTCGTCCCATTCACGGCTTGCAGGATCTGAAGCACAGCCATAGAGTGTAGAGCAGACGCAGCCTGGCCGGAGGCAGCATAAGCGCGGCCGACCAAGGCGGACGTGGCTCTACAGGCTTTAGACGGGAGCGCTGACCGTGACCGCCATCTCGCGGAGGGCGGACAAAGGTGCGCTGCAACCGCTTCTTCCACCGGTGGAATAGCCGTGTACCCTTTCTCGGCGGCGCCGTCCACTCGGGAGAGCGACGCGGAGGCTGGTGACTGTAGTCGCGAAGAAAAGGGAGAATTCCACGACTTAGTCAGCTCCGAGTGAAGTTCCAGCAGGAAAGGAGCGGGCCTCGTTGCTGAAGCTGAGCGGCGGCGGCTCTGATGGAAGCATCCGTCGAGCCTGTTCGGCGCGGGTTCCTCAGGCGGCGACCACTCGAGCCCGAGGCGGTCCACGGCCTGGGTTAGCAGGCGCATTAGCTCAGCGTCGGCTCCAGCGCGGGTACGGGTGGATTCCTGGATCGACGAGGCGTCGGAATGAAGCGACCAATCCTCGCTGTCCGATGCCAGGATAGAGCAGCAGTCCCTCGTGGTGTGTCCCTCGGCCTCATCCTCTGAGGCGACGGCAGTGAGGCTCGTGAGCGGCAGCTGCGCGTCGGGGAGGGGAGGCGGGGAAGGTGAAAGCAAGGCTCGAGGGAGGTTCTCCGGCGAGCGCGTCGCTGTGGCCACAGGTTCCGGCTGTCTCAGGGAACGCCGCTTCTTCTTGCGCGGTCCCACAGAGGGCGGGGTGACTGCTGCAGAGCTGAGAGCTTCGAGACGAGCCCGCAGGGTCGCCAACGGAAGCTCCTCACAGAGCTCGCAACCTCCGGAAGCGAGGGCGAGCTCAGCGTGTTCCAGGCCCAGGCAGAGAGCGCAGATCAGATGGCTGTCTCCGGCGCTGAGCGGGGCTCTACACGAGCCGCAGGAAGTGCGAGGCATCTTAAAAAAGACGCTCGCTGCTCTTTTAGAGATATAAATATATAGCAAAAAGGATACGTCGCCGGATAGCGTAGCTCGCACGGATGGCTGAAGGTGGCGAAGACGGCCGACTTCCTCAGCGCTGTCCTAAGCTGGCTGTTCGCTGTTCGACGGCGGCGGAGGCTTCTCTCAGATCCAGCAATCCGAAGAGCTCGCTGAAGAGACAAAAATCAGGGAAGCAGCCTACAGCCCATTCCTTTATAGGCTTAAACCACGCCCATTCTGGCGGGCTATGAAGGCGCGGGCGCCCTTCATTGGGAGTGATGTCACGCCCGGCTCTCTGGTAGGCTGCAGCAGTTGCCCGCAGGGCAGCCAATGAGCACGCAAGTTAGCCTGCTCTAGGTCTGCTAGCTGCTGCACTGCGTTGACAAGGTATACAAAAATTAAGGATAATTTTTTGGCTTCAGTATCTCGAGAAGATTAATCTTTCCCGTAGCGTAAGCTAAACTTACGCAATACGAGAGAACCTCTCGTAAGAGAACTGAAAGTCCATAAACATTAAACTAAATATTAATAAGTCCAGATAACTGTGACAATATGGCATGCTACTTTTGATATTGTTTTTTATACTTTATCTTTTTTGTAAACCTGTATTTTTATTTAGTTGTTTTATGTGTTTGTATTTTATTTCTATATTCTTGAAGTCTATCCAAGGGTGGGATGGGTTTGGGGTGGGTTCTAGGTTTGTATAGTTGCATGTTCCCTATCAAAAGCTACTCTCAATGCTGAAACATCTTTGTTTGACCAGTTGTGAAGCATGTGTGCAAGCACACCAAGAACTTGGCTTTAAATAACCTCTGACGGAGACATCATTGGAATGTGCGCTCGTGAGAGGTTATAAATAGACGTGAAACAGGTGCGCCTTCAAGTTTTTTTGTCTTTAGAAACCGTGTGCTACACTCTCTATCTGTCCACTTTGTGTCACGGTTCATCAATCCGGGGGCTGTTCCATAAATGAAGCTTAGAAAAGTGGGGATTAAATTCCAAAACTGGACTTGAATGAGCCTAACAAATAAGTTGGGGCTAAAGTGGTTCCATAAAAGGTAATTGAAGTTCACGCAATCTCACTAATTTTATCCAGGTTTATCTAGTCTAAATAATTGCGTGTGCACGCGTTTCTGAAGCAGCCCTAGAGGTCGATCGTGGATCAAATCGATCCACCATCAAACAGCGTATATTTTGTGCGGTTTTATGCGTTTGTGACATGTTTCCCCCCCCCCCCCCCTCAGTGCAAAAATTACATTTTACAGTTATATTCTCCATCTGTAAATGTGAGAAAGTCGTGCAAATGTATCCATTTTGCTGCTAATCTTCATATTGAACGAGCGCTGCTGCGCGCATGTGCGCCAAATAGGAGCACAATAATTCTGACTAAAATATACATTTTGCTTGGAAAATTAATATGCGATATTTTGTAACACTAGAAATATCTTCTAATTATAATAATTTCTCTTTAGGGTGTTGGATAAGTTGCAGTGAACTTCTAGCTCATTACACTCATATATTTTATACTTCTAATAAAAAAAAGAAATTGAACAGAAGTAGCCTAATTCAGGGACGATTTTTTTTAAAAGAAACTAAATATATAAAGATACAAAATATAGTTTTGGGTATAGGACCTATGCTACATTATATATACTTATTTAGAATGCTGAGAATTACAGCTTTTAATGCAATAATTTTTTTGAGAAAGCAAGAATCCCCCGTTTTAAATGAGTGGTTAGATTTAGTTTCTAAAGTACATAATGGAGAGGATAACATTAAATTAAGAACAAATGTATACATTTTGAAAAGATATGTGCAACTGTAAAATCAAAGAATATTCCAAAAAATAAAGGAATATATATTGGCCTACATTAACTACATTTTTATGTAACCTTCCCTTTTATTTCTAGTTATTTGATATTTGTTATTTTATTTATTTACTTATTTAATATTTAATAGTTGATATTCAAATAATATTACTTGAATAACTATTAGGAATTATGTGTCATTCATTATAAGAGTTTGATATATGTGAATGTTATATTTTTTATTAATATTTATGTATTGTTTTATTTATATGTATGTGTTGGTATTATCACAAAAGAAAAAAAAAGTAGAAGGAAAAATAAGGAATATTTATTGGGGGAAAATATGATGTCTTTAAAGGAACTGTCCATTTGTATAATTGTGTTAAATGTGTTTGAATTGAAAGACATAATAAAGTACATAATATATATATATTAATTAAAATGTCTTTATTACAAAAATGACATGTCCTAAACTGACAACTTTAAAACGCCTTATATATGTGTCTATATTGTCTATATTGTAGCCTTATTTAAGTAGATTTTCTGTATACTGTGTATTTATAAAGTCCAATAATGGTATTAGAGACTGTCAGTGGTAATATCATTGTGTTCTTGTCGGTCAGTGTTGAGGATCTGTGTAACAACTGAGGCTTAGCCTGAAAGTTAGCCTGCCCTGGACCAGGCTAGTTTCCCAGCATAAGTTGCCAGGGTAACTGAGTTTGAACTTTTTTAAGTTTGATTTATGAAACCGAATCTACCAAAAATAAGCCTGACTAACCGAAATAAGCCTGGCTTATACTCTAATCTTGGTTTATGGAACAGCCCCCGGGTGTTCGTTCTGAGGTTCTGTTGGCGTGTTTGTAGGCATGGGGTTTGTGGGTGTGTACTGCCTGTTTGTTGCTTAGCACCAGCTGATCACTCAATCAGCCTTCAGCTGCAGCTTATCACTAATGCTTGTTAGCTGTCTTTATCTAGCTGGAGTTGATTGTGCTTGGTGTCGGTTCGTCACTCTTGTTTGGGTCTCTCTCACAGTTCCTGTGTCCTAGTTTTCCATGCGGAGTTTAGTCTTTGTTATCCTGTGCATCCAGTCGATTGGGAGATCATCTGGAGTCCTTTCACCTGCCTTCAAGCTTAACCATCACTGGGGATTTCCCAGTCTCTCGTCTCCAGATTGGAGTTGTGACTTTCAGGTCGCCCGCCTGCAAACGTGGCGTTTTGAGTATTTACCTGTTCTTCTGTCATCAATAAAACTGCTTGCGTGCATTTGGATCTACGACTCATCATTGTGACACTTTGTTAGGAGTTAGAGTTCCAGTTGTCAGTGTGCAGAATTTTCTCAGAGTGAAAAAAAGAAAAAGATAATTTGTTGCAAACTTTCGGGATATGCATGCCTCCGTGTTCATGACCCATCCCTGATTATGATCTGCATGAGTTTTGTTTTGAGCTGCCCTTGACCTCGAGGGAGAGGAATGTGAGCATTGTGAGCTCTTCTCAATTAAAGCGCTCTGCTCGAGGATAGCTTTCTTTCGCGAGAGGCGAGCTTCAGCATCCTTGTTAAGATCATGGGGCACATTTGTCGATTTGGCTGATGAACCAGAGATGGGTCCTTCCCATTTTCTTGCGCTCTCACCAGATCGCGACGTCCTCCCGTCCTCTGCTGAAGTGCTGAAGCGCGTTTTCAGAGCTGGCAGAGGACATGGGAACACTTGTCAATAAACAATCTAGTGGCTTGTATCAAGCAATGATTATGGGTCAGCTTTATATCGTCGCTGCCCGATGGACGTATGTCCAAAACGGTTACTTTTCAGGAAGTGAAAAAAACACCGTAATTCAAAAGCAGTTGAACGTAGCGGTGTCATACTTGGTACGGCATCTTTAGATGTAATCATAGTCTTGCCAGTGTAATGATATAATCCACATTTGACCAAAATCGAGTTTAAATGGACATACGTGAATATTTTACAGTAACGTGGTCGATACGCGTTCTTCCGATCATTAATTAGAATGGCCAAGTCGCGTTTCATATTGACAGATGAATAGGCTACGCTCAGTTTATTAAATAGCCTACGTCTCAGTTTATTAAATACGCTTAGTTTATTAAATGTCTCTTGCAAACTATGAAGGGACAATGAATCAATACACTCATTGCTGAACCCAGGGCCGGCGCGTGCTATGTAGCCTACAAAAAAATACAGCCATTTCTGTTTTTTCCTTTTAAACCAAAAAAACAAGCTGCACCCTTTTTTTTACATTTCATCTTTCATTCCGAAATGAACGAAAAAGTACACCGACCAAACATGTATTAGCCTTTTTACCCGTAACGTTATCAATCTAAATTAATCTCGTTTTTCTTTATTTAAATTTCGGGTTTTTTTTCTTTATTTAATTTTCGTTTTTTCTTTATTTAAAATTCGTTATTCTATATTTAAATCTACCCTCAACTGTGTCAGTAATTTATTAGTCAGAAAAATATTAGACTACCTTAAAAGTAGATTATTAAGTTAACAGACCCATGCGTTAACATCTCCACAATAAACAGTGACAATTACTTCGTCTAGACCATTTACCAGTAAATAACAGTTGTGAATATATTGCGAATATATAATAAACTTGAGAACAGTTGTCAAAAACAAACATTTGCTGATACTTTACCTCACAGAGTTATTCGGCTATACAATGCTGAGCTTCCAGAGACGCTTAGACCTGCGAGATGCCTCAGGGCGGGAGATACGCGGCGTGATTGACAGCTTTGACACCAAATTGATATACGTGAAAATCAGATGACATGATTTCACAACTTTTCATTGGTCATTTAGACATGTGAAGCATACTGTATACGGAAATGAACCTGGACATTCTATCCGTCGAAAAATCTCAAAATCGGCAAAATGGACATACGCGGTTTTCATCGGACAGCGACGATATACTGTATTCCCTTTCTCTCTTGTTCCTATGAACATGTGCAAACAAATTATGTGTTTGCAAGCTATGATTTTATGATTCTTTGTTGAAACTAGGGATGCTATTAATAATCTTTCATTGCGCAAAAGCATTATAATATGAAAGGCTCCAATACAGTGTGGCACAAAGCGCTTATGCGCATCCTGAGCGCAGAGTGATGCGCTTGAGTTTCAGTCAGCGGGTCAGGCTGGTGCTGCTCTTCACACTATGGCAGTGTTACAGGCGTACCAGGCTGACCCCCAACCCCAAAGGAAGGAGTTTCAGTCAGCGGGTCAGGCTGGTGCTGCTCTTCACACTATGGCAGTGTTACAGGCGTACCAGGCTGACCCCCAACCCCAACGGAAGCTACTGCCAAGTATCTCTTGGGTCTTAAAGACAATAGAAAGTGATTACGGAATACAGTTTGCGCACCACTCTCCGTGTTTCAATGGTGTGGTCCCCACTACGTTGAAACTGGAGCAGGTGCATTTGCTGTTACAAGAGCTGCAAACTCTTCTGAGCAAAGGGGCCAATGAACATGTTCCCCTCCCAGAGAGAGTCGGGCTACTACAGTCGTTACTTTCTGGATGCCAGAAAAGATGGGGGGTTGCGTCCGATTTTAGATCTTCACCATCTGAACCATTCTCTCAGAACGTACAAATTCAAGATTCGAGATCAAGATGATTGTTTCTCAGATCCAACACAAAGATTGGATTATCACAATCTATTTAAAGGATGCATATTTTCATATATTATGCCACAACACAGGGAGATCCCTTTCGAGGAAACTCGCGCTGCATCGATGATGCTTTGGGAATGCCCCTGCGTGATTGTGTCCGATGTAATAAATGTGCAGGGGTCAGACAGGTCAGTTTAGCTCAAAATGAATTATTAATTAATTTATAGGGAATCTTAAAAGAATCACTTAAATGGCCAAGCAAATGACTCATCCAGCGTTCATTTGAACAGGCCATAACTATCAGCTCTAAAACGGATATAAATATCCAAACTATAGTGAAACACTATATATAAGCAAGGCAACTTAGATCAGCAGTTTAAGACATTAAATTCATAAGCACATAACACAAGAACAATTATCTTTAAAATACAAACAAGACTTTAGTGATTATTCTAACATATAAAACTAATATCTAACACAATCAGAATCAGAATCAGAAGAATCAGAATCAGAATCAGAAAGAGCTTTATTGCCAAGTGTGCTTGCACACACAAGGAATTTGTTTTTGGTACTGAGGCTTCCAGTGGACATATACAAATACAAATACAACAAGAAACATAATACTACAAATTATAAGAATAAAAAATAAAAATATAAATATATGAGAATAAAAGTATCACAGTTGGGTTTAGTCAGAATAGACATTTTCAGATTTACAGATTATGAACATATTTACAGTGTTTTGAATATTATAAATAAATAAATCTACATATAAGTATCACCTGAGTTGTAGGGTATTCCACTAAACAGTGGGAGTATTGCACTTAAGGCATATGCCTTGGGAGGAGTGTTAACTGTTCAGGAGGGAAATGGCCTGTGGGAAGAAACTGTTCCTGTGCCGAGATGTTCTTGTGGCCAGTGATCTGAGTCGCTGTCTTGACGGTAACAGTTCAAACAGGAGGTGTCCAGGGTGAGTGGAGTCTGTGATGATTTTACCTGCTCTCTTCCTCACTCTGGAACAGTACAGGTCCTGGAGGGTTGGCAGGGGGGCACCAATGATCCTCTCCGCAGTCCGGACTGTCCGTTGTAGTCTCCTGATGTCTGATTTGGTAGCTGAACCAAACCAGACAGTGATGGAAGTGCATAAGACAGACTCAATGACGGCTGAGTAGAACTGAATCAGCAGCTCCTGTGGCAAGTTGAACTTCCTCAGCTGGCGAAGGAAGTACAGTCTCTGCTGGGCCTTTTTCACAATGGAGTCAATGTGATTGTCCCACTTCAGGTCCTGAGAGATGGAAGTGCCCCGGAACCTGAATGACTCCACTGCTTCCACAGTGCTGTTCATGATGGTGAGTGGGGGGAGTGCTGGGCTGTTCCTCCTGAAGTCCACGATCATCTCCACTGTTT
This sequence comes from Gila orcuttii, assembly GCA_026230005.1. NCBI lineage: Eukaryota > Metazoa > Chordata > Actinopteri > Cypriniformes > Leuciscidae > Gila > Gila orcuttii. The sequence goes on along the minus strand of JAPDVR010000005.1, from coordinate 23,343,268 downwards.
TGAGCATGTTCAGCTCAAGGTTGTTATAACTGCACCAGACAGCCAGCTGTTCAACCTCCAGTCTGTAAGCAGACTCGTCACCGTTTTGGATGAGACCGATGACAGTGGTGTCGTCGGCAAATTTCAGGAGCTTGACAGTGGGGTCTTTAGAAGTGCAGTCATTAATGTACAGGGAGAAGAGCAGTGGGGAGAGAACGCACCCTTGAGGGGCGCCAGTGCTGGTGGTGAGAGTCCTGGACGTGAGTTTCCCCAGTCTCACTCGCTGCTGTCGGTCCGTCAGGAAGCTGGAGATCCACTGACAGATCGAGGATGGTATGGAGAGCTGGGTCAGTTTGGCTGTGAGAAGACCAGGCATGATGGTATTGAAGGCCGAACTGAAGTCCACAAAGAGGATCCTTGCATAAGTCCCTGGTCTGTCGAGATGTTGCAGGATATAATGCAGTCCCATGTTGTGATGGTGAATGTGTGAAGTGCATGTCAGAGCCTGTGTGTGGTGTGAATGAGTGCTTTTCAAACCTGCAATAAAATGAGTTTAAATCATCAGCCAGGAGTTGATTGTCCACAGATCGGGGGGATGGTGACTTGTAGTTGGTGATGTTCCTCAGGCCATTCCAGACTGATGATGGGTCGTTGGATGAAAACTGTTTTTTCAGTTTATCAGAGTAGCTTCTTTTAGCAACTCTGATCTCCTTTGTCAGTCTGTTTCTGGCCTGGTTATACAAGATTTTATCCCCACTTCTGTAGGCATCCTCTTTGGCATGACGTTTGGCATGACGTTTGAGTTTCCCAGTAAACCATGGTTTATCATTAGTAAATGATAAGAATGTCCTGGTAGGAATGCATGTATCCTCACAGAAACTTATATATGATGTTACAGTATCTGTGAGCTCATCCAGATCGTTGGTAGCAGCTTCAAAAACAGTCCAATCAGTGCACACACACATTCATACGAGTTGCAGAAAGAAAGAGAGTGAGGAAAGAATGAGTTTTAAGAGTGAGATGATGAAATCCCAAGTTTCTATATGCATTTATAAGACATGACCTGAACGAACCATCAATCATTAATTTAAACCTTCGATCGTTTCTTAGGCGGGGTTATTAAATGTTATATCAAAGCACCAGTTCAGTTAAAGTCCCTGTAAAGGCAATTCTAAAAAAAAAATTCTAAACACATTATAAATGTTAGAAATGTATGACTAAAACATATTACAAAGACTGTGAACTGTGAAGTACTGAATTGTGGAGTTAGACCTTTAAACGTTTTTTCACCATTGTTGTGTTCCGGATTTTTTGGGCGGGGCTAAAACGGGGTCTTGATGACGCACTGGAGTGCCTGAGCTCCTGGACACGCCCCTACTTGATGACGTACTGGAGCCACTGAGGCTGACCCCTCCCTTAACAATATAAATAGAGCACATTAATAACATCAGTTTGCCGCTCAATCGCGAGTTACTGTCAGTATTATTAGTTACTAGCTTACAGTTTGCTAGCTAGCTATGCGTTCGTCACGGAAATGCGTACTACCTGGATGCGGTCACGTACAAAACAGATCGGTGTCCTTATTTACATTTCCGAAAAACGATCACATCAAGAAGAGGTGGATTAATTTTGTGAAGAGACACCTTGATGGTGTCGTACAGGTGAGTACAGGTACTCTGTAGTGATCATTTTACACTGGATAGTTTTATAATCTTTCTTCTGAGACAACTGGGATTCACTGATAATCCGCTGTTACTGGTGAATCGGGCCGAACCGACTATCTCCCGCCTCGGCCTTCATCCTCCCGTCGCGCGACAACTGGTGAGTGTAATACTTCCCGCGAGTGGGCGTGGTTTCAGCGCAGCCAGCGGACACGCCCCCAGCGTTTGAGAGCAGAGACTACTGATCATTTTTTCAAGATTTTGATAGCTTATTTTATGTACTTGCAGGCTTTTTTTATCATTCAAATTTGGCTGGGTGGCTAATAACACATTTTTCTGTGGTGTGACAAACTCAGAACACATACTTAATTTTGACTTTACAGGGACTTTAAGAGTCTGGAGGCTACTTGCTTGTCTTTGCATTCCTTTGGGGAGTCCTTTTTGTCAGCGTAAAAGGGGGTTTCCCGGGTTCGTTGATTGGCTGGTGGTCTCCTCGTGCTTGGATAGATGTCTTGGGAGGCCAATCACGTGGTGTGTTGGTGGATGGATGGAAAGTCTTTGAAGTTGGAAAGCGGGCTTTGCAGTCGAATCGTTTAAACGAAACTTTGCAGCAAAACTTTACTTAGAACCGAGACTCTCAACGGAAAAGAAAAGAAACTAAGAAAAAGAAAGAAAAGTGAGACGAGAGTTGTTAGATGGCTTGAATGAAGCTGTTTAACCCATGTTCTTCTTCTGATCTTGATCTGGGTTCTTTTGTCTGCTCGTCTACATGGTTACTTGTCTGTCCGGTTACCCGTCATGGCTTCTCCATGACTTCTGTAAATCTGCTCTAGCGAACAAATTCAACTAAAAAAAAAAAAACCTCCATTCCAACTGTGGCTTTGTTCGGGTCCTAAGATTTTAAACTCAAATGTTTGTCCAGCCTCCTGGATGAGTTCTGACCAATTAAGCACTGTCTTTATTTGAGAGGTGGCATTTTCTTCACCTCTCATCATAAATCATGCGTTATCTGTGATCTTTTTACTCTACGGCTCTAGCAGAGTAAAGAGGGTACAGTTTAGACATGATTCCTATTATAAGAACACAAAACATTTTACACAGATTTCAATCAAGCCATCTTCTGAATTAAGAACGTATGATCGTACTGAAAGGAAACAAGACACTTTCATTCAAACATCTAATAGTTATAACAATTACATGACTTGCATGTGATCTAAGCACACATACAGAGGTTGTACAATATAGGATTATGTAGTTGAACAATGTTTGATTATAAGTCCGTCAAGAATTGTTTTGGGATGATTTTATGTATTTTTATATGTAAAGTCTCAGTCTCTGTGGTTTTAAGAGATTTCAACCCTGGGGTCGTTCCAAGGTCCTGTTAACCGTTGCCAGAGCGCCGACGCACTGAAGCGTTTTTTTGTTTAAATAGTTCAAAGTTACTATCATATTTAAAGTTATTACCTTGACAAACTATACATCATTAAAAAGATATAAGACTCAAGTTTCAGTATTTGACCACTATTGTATTCTGAGAAACTTATAGTGATAGTTATGTCTTAATTTGTGTCAGGAGTTATGTAATCAAAAAATGAGTCGATACCTTTAATATGAATTATGAGCTTCAGCCGCTCTCATTCAGAGAAAAACTCCTGTGAGGTCGTCATGAATACGCTTGACAAAACAACGTCCCTCAGGGCTTTTAGCTAAAAAATATGCAGATTTGGAGAAATATTGATAGATTCTCATAGGTGTACGTCAGATTTATATGGACCGGAATAATATTTATTGAATTTATACCCAAATGGGCCGATGTAATCATTATGAGCGCTGGATACTCTGATGTACTGTGTTTTCAATCCATACTGGCAGCTTGAGGGCGCCCTGTGCACATGCAGTCCATATATGGAACACACGAAGAAGAGCCATATCATGTGACATTCAGGAAGTCCCTAGCTGCGTTCCAAACCGCATACTTCCCTACTATTTAGTATGGAAAAAAGAGTAGGCGAGCAAAAAAGTATGTATGAATCCAAAAGAGTAGGCGAGAATTACCTGGGTGACGTACTAATTATCGCGAGATTCGGACTTAAGTGCGTTCGAATATGCCTACTTTCCTACTATATAGTAGGCGAAAACAGTACGTGAAAGAAGCAGTACGTTCGAAACATCAGTATTCATAAAAGAGTAGGCGAGAAGTTCCCGGATGGCTTACCGTTTTTTGAGTGCTGTCCGATGCGTACTCTTCTATCCCAGGAGGCCACGCGAGAGGATACGTCATTATCAAACATCACGGAGATCAGCGACGCCTGGGGTTTTCAAATGTGAATAAACACGGTTCCTTATGTGTTAAACTACCATAGAGTAAACGTTTTAACTGTTGAAGGTGTAAAGTAGTTAGACAGTAGTATAGTTGTGATTTTGCTGTAAAAACATGTTTTGTATAGCTAGCTAACAGGGGAGCTCTAAGCACACGTAACGTCTCTAAAGTGGATTTACATAACCATATACATCTTAAACACGCTTATTTAAAATGTCTATTTACATCTGAAAGGAAAATATTGTAGGCCTAAGTATTGACATATTGCTGATGAGCACATCACAACATGAAAAAGACATCTGAGTGATGTATGTGTGGCATTTTTAGGATAACGTTAATTCACTGTTGTCAACACTGTTGACATTAGAAAAAAGGGCTGTAAATAAGGTAAATAAACAAATCTATAAAGTAACTAAACATGTTTTTATTCAGACTGGTGTGAGCACTGAGGATGAGGAGCCCAGAGCTGAATCCTGGAAACGGTGGCATGGATGAGACGCTCCATCTCTCCATCTGCCCTTATACGCTTATTTTACGCAGCCGTTATTTTGAAATCGAAAGCGAGGCTCCGGTGGGAAGAAAACCGGAAGTGTCGCCTTTAATCATAGGAGAGTCGCGAAAGCGATGGCGTATTGTTGTGTTTAATGTAGAAATTAGTTATTCTAAAAATGTACATACATTTCTTTCATACTTTAGACTATATACAGTGAAATTCATTTATAAATATTTTTTTTTTCAGAAAGTAAAAAAATAAGCAGGAACGAACTATATCTACATATCCTATATTGGATATTAACATTCAATAGTGTAAATCGCGGCAGCAGCTTCAGGTTGGTAGTCCAAGGCATTGTTGTTTATCTTTACTTCCGGGGTTCTTCCCACCGGAGCCTCTCTTTCGATTTCAAAATAACTGCTGCGTGAAATAAGCGTATTGCCTCAGATTGTGAAGCGCAGCGCAGCAACAAGCTCCAGCACGAAGGCACGGTCACCTCTGGTGAATTCATCAGAATAAAGCCGCAGAATGGGAACCGCTGTGTTGAGATGGCAGTACGATGTGGGCTTCAGCGCCTGTAAATACATTGAATAAAGATGTTTCATGTGCATGCATTTGTTTATTGTGTGATGGTTACTTGTATTTGTTCTTTTACTCATTTATTCATGTTTCTTATTGTTGTCAGTATATAAAATGTAATTATTTAATGTATGCATTAATTCATTGCTTGACTGACAATTGAGATGTTCACGTGTATTCATGCATAACTCATATGAGAAAACAAATTACATTTTGCTTGTTTTATTAAATTATATCATTTTTAGTATATAAAAAAGTAATATAATTAAGTATTGGTCAGCATTTAATATTATTTTGTTTAAGTTTTGGGGTGGGCTAACAATGCAATTCATTCTGAGGTAATATTAATTTTTAAGGAGCGATACTTAAATTTTTCGAGTATAAAGTCAACGGTTTTCTCCAAAGGAGAGATCTTCGAGTAGCGGCCCGTCTCTTTGTGCAGACATGACAAATGCAGAGGAAAACTGTTCTAGGTTGTGCTGTCGAGTTACTGATGTTATGAAGTGTTAGTGCACCTGTCGCTCATATAATTTAAACTTATAAACTTATTACATAAAGATCATGGAAAGATACTAGTTGTATCTAACAATGAACAATCATAATGACAAAACAGAAAACATAAAGATCATTGGTTTGTGTAGGCTACATCATAATATGATATTTATACACAGGAAAAAAGAACAATAACAAGGCTAAATATCTTTAAATAGTTCTTCATAATACATTAAAAAATAGTCTTGTTGTTATAAGTCTGAGGGATGAAACGAGAGGTAAATTCATCAAGAAAAGAGGCAAACTTAAAGGAGAAACTTTTTGGGTATAAAATAAAGAAATTAACAACATATTCAAGAGATGACGATTTTGGGGTTTCTTAAAAAAAATTGTTATAAGGAACTGTGGGTCACATTAGTAGGGTTTAAAATATAACAACTTAAATCAACCCTAAATGTATTCACAAAATAAATTGGCAGCTGTTTCTTCAAAAATACCACAAAATGAGCAAGTTTCATCAATATCGAGATATTTACAGATAGATGAATTAAACGTGTCGTTCATCTTTTAAGTTGTTGCGCTTGTGATAACGCGTCGTAGGTCACATGATAACGTCAACATGACGGATGATGTCCGGATCGCATTCATACTCAACGAGATTTGGCTATAAAGTACCTACTCTTTTAGCGCTCGTTAAGTAAGTACTCATTGAAATTAAGTACCTACTCATTGAGTATGCGGTTTGGAACGCAGCCCCTGACACAAACAAAGCTTCCAGAGATCGCTGTAACATGCAGATAAAGACGTTTTGAAGACAATAAACATGATTGCAATGATATTTGATTTACCTGTGTTCTTCGAACCATGTCAGGTATTTTCATAATAATAGATTATATTTATAATGTAATGCTAATAGATATAGACTTTATCATTGTGCAGAATACAATAAAATAATATATTTTCTGTCTGATTTTTTTATCTGAAGCCAAATCAGATCACAGAAGGTTATTTAAAACACTCGACTTAGCTATAAAGTAAGTTTGGAGCACAAACATGGTTTTAATCTCATAAATTGTCGTGCATTGATGGTGTGCTAAGCTAACATGCTAGCCCTAGGTGCACCTGCCACCTAGCTGTTATTTTTATGAATTTTTCTAAATAGGAAGGCTTACTGAAATGTTTCTTTTTTCAAGAAGGTCATTTGATACAGTTTCAAATGTGAAGTGAGAACTTTGAAAAAAGAAATTAGTGATTGAAACAGCGTGAATAGCCAGTCGTTAGTAATTATAATGAAGACAAAAGAAAAACATATTTAGAGCCATAACCAGGCTGGAGAGGTGTGAATGTGTGCAGGGGAGACTGAGACTGAATGGGGCTCGTTTGCACCACTAAACAATAGAGACAATAGACTGAATAGATGCTTAGAAGATGACAATAAACATCAGTTTGCATTTTAGAGTCTAATCAAAATAAAGTCATATGACATGATCTTGAAAAACATTTTACTAAATACAGACTTGTCATCTTCAGATTTTAAATATAACATGGTCAGACATGTGGCTTTAGCTGCAGTGCATTCATAGATTGATACAATGCCAACTTCAATTTTATTTTCATTAAGATATTTTATAAAAAAATTAATTTCTAATAACTTTACAAAACTTTGAAGCTATTTATAACTATTTTTTCATTATGACAATAATTAATTCTACATTTACAATAAACTGCCAGGACAGCTTTCAAATGAGATCATACTTGTGCTTTTAGTACAAAGGGTTCATGAACTGTATCTGTTTTAGTGTGGGTATGCCATTTCTGTGGATTTTTCAAAAGTGGGGTTGCAGCTTAACAGGTTAAAAAGGAGGAGGTCTGTTTTAAATCATTTGTCATGGGTTCAAACAACCTCTGCCGTTGGGTTCTGAGCCGTGCCATCTCTGAACCAATCAGTCTTTTCCAAACTATCTAACGTTGACAACGTCCTTCCTTTAGTTGGGCACATCTCTCTGAAGCAACAAAATATTCCGCACATTAAATCAGGCAAAGGTAGTTTTGGATCCGTTATCAAAAGTAAAGGGACTATTTGGCGGACACAGTATGAAATATACACAGTATGAAGCCAAAACGTGAACAGCTGGACCATCTGTTGTACAGTTCCAATACTGACTTTGTAGGACTTTCAGAGGCGTGGTTAACCCATTCTTTCCCTGAGGCTGTTGTAAATATGCCTGGGTATAATGTATTTAGAAAGGACAGAAGTAATGGGAGGGGTGGGGGAGTAATAATGTAAATACTTTAAAGTGCACAATGATTGAATGGCCAAATGAAATTGCTTTGGAATGTGTGGGTGTTGACATATCACTTTCTAGAAAAATGTATTTTATTATAGTGTGTATATAGCCCACTGCAAAAAATGTTATGAACAACTTAAACTTCTCCTTAACCACTGTGACAAAACCAAAAAAATAATAATTTAATGGGTGATTTTAACATTAACTGGAATGTAAAGAAGGAACGAACAACTCTTAAACAAATTACTGACTATTTTAATTTAACACAAATAATAAAAACACCAACCAGAATAACAAACCACTCGGAAACTCTAATAGATCTGTTATTCACAAACCATGCTGAGAGGATTAGTAAAATGTACAATCTCATTACAGGGCTTTCTGATCATAATATTGTAGGCTACTTGTCTCCCGGAAATTAAGTGTAGTGGGTTGGCAGCGTTTATAATTGTTTTTTTACTATTGTGACTGACGTCACGGAAGAATGCGTCCAGCGTCATTTCCGCCTAAGTGAGTTAAAGGGTGTGTGGCACAATAGTGTGGGAGACACGCACATGTTTGTTTGGCGTGGCATTGCTGCGAGTGTGAAGAGCTGCTGCACGCTGAGGATATCGATTACCTGTTCATGTTGCCAATAATCCCCGGGTAGGTCGTTTCGATTTTATTATGTGTAAAAAGCAGAGTATTGTTTGTTTGAGTATGTGTGTTTTGTATGTGTTGTAGTAGCCTAACAAGCTTGGCATCGCGTTCGTGACTTGTGAAATGACGTGTTTCGTATAAGATAGGACACACTGTGGAGGTAATGAGATGTTTTATGTGATTTTATATTATAGAAAGATGTATAAATGAAATGTATGGTCCAAATGTTATGTGTATTTTAATAGTATACAAATGTAGATGTGCTGAATGTGTATTTTGTTTTGGCAGATTCATCTGGCAGCTGATGGTGTACTAGACCACTGTTTTTTCCAGTATTTAGGGTTTATTTACAACGGTGTTTGGTTGGATTCGTTTTTGGTTTGTTTTGTTATGTGAATATGGTATAGTTTATTTGTTTTCTTTTTAGTTAGTTGTATTGTGTAATTACTTTTTCTTATTTTCTTTATTTTTGCTTGGCCGTTTAGGGGGCTTTGTACGGGACGTGACCATATCTCCCTTATTAGGAGGTGATGTGATGCAGTGATGGCACTATCTTTTGATTGATTTGATGATTGTGTATTACATTTGGCATGTGTGTTACAATTTTCCCGGGTTACACTAAAATAACGGAGACTGTTACTTCCAGTCCACGACATTGTCCAACCAAATCAATCTTGCCCCCCTTATTGCGGCCCCTTTTTTTTTTTGTTAGCATTTTGTGTATGGTTATGTTGTTTGGTATTTGTTGAATTAATGTTTATATATGTTGTTGAGTCCTGTTGACGAAATAAAGAGACCGTGTACCTCACCAGTGCCTATACTTTCATTTAATTGAACAACTTGAGCGGGTCTACTCCACCATTGATTAAAGAAGGTGGATATCCGCCCTGTTACGTAAGTAAACAACGATTAAATTCATCTACATTTAATAACCATTGCAATTTTATTCCAAAACATTTACATCAAAATCTTGACATTACTCTAAATGAAGTAAATTGGTCTGAATTGTTCTCTGATAATGATACTGATATCAACTCCCAGATATTTACCTCAAAAATTAAAGAAGTTATGGAACCTTTTATAAAAAGAGGAAAAGGGGAAACCATGTACTCTGGCTGAATAATCATTGCAAAATACTTATGAAAGAAAGAGTCCTCTTACTCAGTGTTTTTAAAATCTGGTCTTACCATTGATAGGCAAAGATTTACTTCCATGAGAAATAAAACAACTCATGCTTTACGTAAAGCCAAGGCAAATTTTTTTTCTTAGATGTCATTACAAGTGCAAATGAAAATGGCAAAATCATATGGAAAAATATTAATAAACTGATTGGAAAGCAAAATAAATTGGACAATGATAGATTGGAAATAAAAGTTAACAACGAGCTGCTAAATACTCCAAAAGAATTATCAACTGAATTCAATAATTTCTTTATTAACTCTGTCAATTAAATAACACAAATGTTTACAATAATACAATAATACTACGTATGGTTTAAATAGAGAAACCCTTAATTTAGAGCGTAAATGGAAAAAAACGAATTTAGAGGTCTTTAGAATCGCGTGGAAAGACAGTATGTCACGTTCTAAAAAGGCCCTTAAAACGGCCAGGGCTGAGCACCTCAGCAAATTAATAGAAAACAACCGAAATAATCCAAGGTTTTTATTTAATACCGTGGCTAGACTAACAAATAAACAGACGTTGTCTGAACAAAATACCTCGTTACAGTTTAGTAGTAATGATTTCATGAACTTCTTCACCGAGAAAATTGAAAGCATCAGAATCAAAATCGTAAACGTTCAATCTTTGCTCGCGCCTGTTGTAAACCTTGTTCTTCTTAAGTGTAGGAGACTTAGAAGCGAAGACCAGGAGACGTTGGGATTGTATCTTTTAAGCAGGATTGTTTATTTGCTGTAGTCTGCTTCATCCAAAATCTTACCTAAGTCTAACTATGGGAACTTTACATTGCAGTTTATATACATTTCAAGGGGGTGGGATTAATTTCAAGAGGAGGGGACTCTTGATTCAGCTGGTTACCTGATTTCATCAGGTAACAGTGTAACTCAGAGTCTTGAGATGCTAATCCAATCAGCCTGATTAGATCAACAAAAGGCCCAGCTGACCTTTGAGATGTGACAAGAGGTTAATGTCCGAAACCCTGATTGCCTCAAAATGGACAAAACAGTGTGCAACTTTCTCAGTTAAAATACTATAGTATTGGAAGCTCAATTAAACATTTAAATAAAATTTGTAATCCTACATTTCCCCCTTTGAGAGTTCTAAATAACTCACAAAATACAAATTTAGACACTTAAAAGTTCATTCTTGCAACTTGTGATCGTTACAGGCACATAACGCATGTTCTGTGTTTGCTTTTCTATAATTGCATGCTGACACAGAAACACACATGGAATTTGGGTCCGTGAAGTTCTTACGGATAATAATCTTCAGTTATCTGGTGTAATTTTGCTGAAAGATCAAGAATGTCTTGTTGGATTTTGTTCAAGTTCTCTGTTGGGTCCATTAACCCGGTGCAGCACTGAGGTCCGATGATGGTGCAGGCACCTCCTTGCATTGCTAGAATGTAATCCAAGGCCACTCTGTTCTGTAAGATCATTATCTTGTGCGAAACGAGAGTGTCTGTGATGTTACTGGTACGACAATCTTGATCATGTTGATGGATGACTGAAGGTTTCGTATGTGAGTCTCTGCGTTGTGTATTTTTTAATTTGTATTTTTTTTCTTTCGTGATAGTTGGTTCGGCAGTGGGTCTAGTCGTGTTCTTGAGGTTTTCTTGTGGCTTCATACGCAGATGACGAGGTCTGTGCATATGGGTCCCGGAACAGTCATCAAGTGGTGTCTGCACAGAATAAGAAAGAAAACAAAAGACAGGAGAGCAGTATTTGTTCAAACACTATGGTTGTAAACTTTTTCTGAGTCTGCTAAACAGTAGAGCAGTATTGGTTCAAACACTAGGGTGGTAAATTTTCAGAGTCTGCTATTGTTGTTCCTTCTTTCCCTATTTCTTAATTATGACACCTAAAGAACGCAGTGAGGTGAGGATGGATTAATGGATGGGAAGGCCTATGAGGGATTCTTCACCGAAGGGTTGGCCCCCGACGCCTGTTGCAATCGGTTCTTCCCTCGGCTCCCCACTGGTTCGTGTCCTATCCTATCCCTGTTGGAGGGGGAACAACTTTACAGTGTGATACGTGAGTCCAGGTTTTCCTTCCCTGACACAATACTGCAGCTGCTGTAATCAACATCACTTGATGTGGTCCATGCCACTTAGGTTCTAATGGCTTTTTCCTGAATGACTTTATCATGACTCATTGACCTGGGATGATTGTGTGTCCACCTTCTGGTGGAGTCTGCCAACATGACTCAACTCTCTCTCTGGCACTCTGTACCGCCTTTGTTAGGCTTTCACAGTAAGCAATCAGGGCGTCTGAGGCAATGTGTACATCAGCATTTCTAAGATCAATCACACCTGGCATCTGCATGGGGCGTCCAGTAATAATCTCATGAGGGCTCAGTCCTACTGTTCTGTTAGGTGATGCTCTCATACTACACAGTACTGCTGGCAGTGCTTCGACCCATGGTACCCCTTCCTGATGCATTTTGCTTAGTCTGGTTTTGATTGTTCTGTTCGATCGTTCAACCTGTCCTGATGCTTGTGGCCTGTATGGGCAGTGAAGATTCCACTTAATCTTCAAAATTCTAGACACTTCCTTGACTACCTGTCCTGTGAAGTGTGTACCTTGATCTGAGTCAATGCAATCTGATAATCCCCATCTGGGAATGAAATCAGTGACAAGACATTTAGCAGTATGTGCAGCTGTAGCACGCCCTGTTGGATAAGCTTCTACCCATCTTGAGAACTTATCTATTACTACCAAAACATCCGTTTTTCCCTTACAACGAGGCAATGATATGTAATCAACTTGAAGGTGACGAAATGGTCCTGGTGGGGCTGGGGTATGTGCTGCTGGTGTAGTGGCTGCTGGTACATCATTATTTTTCTGACATGTAACACACCTCTTGGCTGTTTCTGTGGCTACATTTCTGAATTTTGGATTCCACCACTGATTTGAGAACCTGTGATTCATCGTTGCTGGACCACTGTGACCCAAATTGTGTATTTGTTGAGCCAAATATGGCAACAGTGATTCGGGAGCAACATACTTTCCCCCTTTTGTCCAGCAACCGGATGAATCCACGGTGGCTCCTTTGTCTAACCATGTCCATGCTTCATACAGAGGAACGTCTTTGTACAGATCAATTATTGATTCAGGAGGCATAATTGTCTTCTGTGCTGCACTACCTGAACACACTTGTACAGTTGCATAGAAACAAGCCTGTTTAGCTGCCATATCGGCAAGAGCATTACCTTTAGCTTCCGTAGTATTAGTTGTGAGATTGCTTTTACTTTAATCACTGCTAATTTCTTTGGAAGTTTCATGGAAAACATTAGATCTTTCACTAATTCAGCATGCTTAATGGGGGATCCAGCAGAAGTTAGAAACTGTCTGGTTTGCCAAATGACACCAAAATCATGAATTACCCCAAAAGCATATCTGGAATCTGTGTAGATATTAGCAACTGATCCTGAAGCTAGCGTGCATGCTCTTGTTAGGGCTACTAGTTCTGCAGCTTGAGCTGAAAAATGATCTGGAAGACGTCCTGAAGCTAACACTTCCGTGGTGGACGTTACTGCATAATCTGCTCGTCTGTTACCTTCAATTACTTGAGCTGAACCGTCAACGAACAACTCAAATTCTGAATTCTCTATGGGATTTTCTTTTTACTTCACTCGTAGGGCTATATGTAAGCGTAACACAATCGTGTGTCATTTCTCCTTCATCCTCTAACAAAACTTCAGTCATAGCAGACAACATACATGTGGACGGATTCGTGACAGGTGCACGCTGTAAGACAATATTCGGGGCTGTGGGGGTAGTTAACCAATTTCCCCAGCGAGAGGAAGTGACAGAAGTGACTTTTGCTTGATTCATTAATGCGGACATTACATTGAGGGCATTTTAAGTTTACAGCCTGACCCAGCTCATTACTAATAAAGGGCCTGTGCTGTAGACAACATTTAAGGCTGTGAGTCTACTTAACCATTGTCCCCACAAAGGAAAACTGAGACAGTCACTTTTCCTTTTGTTCTTTTAAACATAAGAATAAGTCTTTTATCTCTGTTGTAAGTTACTGGGGAAATTAAGCACTCACAGCCCAAATGGTTAACACCTCAACAAGCAGCCCCACCCGTTTAATGACGTGGGGAATGGCTGCTTCAGAGTAGCAAGCAGACTGAGTAGGAGCTGAGCAACATTGTTAACTTCTCTAAAGTTATTTTTGCTTTTCCTACATTCTTTTCTCCAATGTCCAGGCTTACCACAGTAGTGCCCTCACAACTGCCCTCTCTCTTAGGACATTTACGTTTCTGTGGGTTCTCTGTGTTGACCTTAAACGATGCTGCTGCAATTTTTACTCTCGCCCTGACATCAGAATCTCTTTCCCAAGTAGCTAACCTGTCTAGGTTGCTTTGCAGGGTCCTAGTGGACCATGTGATTTCTAAGAAAGGCAATGCATTTCTATGTTCTGACAAAAGACCATCAAACCATGTGCGAACGAGGGCACCATTGTCCTCTAGCACCTTCTCTGAAGTGTCAACAACCCCACTGTAAGCTGCAGCGGTCTGGCAAAATCTTTCTGTGTACTCACATACATTTTCACCCTTCTTCTGTACCAAACTAGTGATCTTAGACCAGTCCATGTTTGGTCCAACAATGTTCTTTAACACTCTTAGAACTCCCTCTCTCAGTTTATCTTTTCTGGCATGTTGTAGTTCAGAAGTAACAGCAGACTCAAAACTGTTGAATTCAGATTCAGTTAGAATTTGTGACATCAGCTGTGTGACTTCTGCCAACGACATGTCGTAAAGACACATTTTACTGATCAATGCCCTTCTAAATTCAGAAAAATCTGTGCGTACTGAAGGTAAGCTTTGGGATATTTTTTCTATATCCTTAGGTCTTAGCGCTTTGGCAATTTGAACAACAGGAGAACTGGGAGGAACACTTTCTGTCTCCTCACTTCCCTGTGATCTTTTTTGAGCCCCACACACCTTCACAGAATTTACATGCTTATCAGATAATGATGGGATGTCTACATCTGTTTCAAAGAATGCTTGTAATTTAGGATAAGTTTCATCTGACTGTTGGTCTTCTGAGTCACATTTGGTTGAGGCCTGGTTATGGCCCACCTTAGTGTGCAATTGTTCGTTCTGTTCTTTTAATTTAGCTATACACCTAGCTTGTTCTTGTGCAATGGATAAGCTAAATTCCATGTGACAGAAAATAATGCCTTTTATGTATCTCTTCCTGATACATGCACCTAACACCTTTTTGCATTCTTCAATAGACCAAACTTTTTCTGGGTGAATACCAAATTTCTTTGTCAAATTCAATCTGACTGACTGAGTCACTATGGAGTCCATGTGCTCTCCTAACAATGACTTAAACTCACTGTCTTTCCATACAGGGCTAGCTAGTCCACCTTTCTCAGTTGATGGAACTAGCCTAGCAATCCTTCTAACCATTTTTGTGAGTTTCTTTGTTACCACACAAACAAACACTAAAACTTCTCTGATCAGCAGAGGTTACACTCGTTAACACAGACTTGTTACCAACACATCACAAACTATTAGCATGTTACGCTAATCTTCCCTGCCTGAAACAGCGGGTCAAACTTTTCTTCTCTAAAATATTTTTTTTAGAGGGTAACAACACAAAATAACAAAAAACAAATAATTAGCAAATGATACTAATCTTCCCTGCCTGACAAACAGAGGATATCTTTTTAACACGTGATGTTAACTTCCCTGCCTGAGCAGAGGATCAAACTCTCTTCTCTAAAATAATTTTTTTAGAGGGTAACACCACAAGGTAACAAATAACAAAACAAATAATTAGCAAAATAATACTAATCTTCCCTGCCTGACAAACAGAGGATATCTTTTTAACACGTGATGTTAAAAACTTCCCTGCCTGAACAGAGGATCAAACTCTCTTCTATAAAATAATTTTTTTTAGAGGGCGACACCACAAGGTAACAAACAACAAAACAAATAATTAGCAAAATAGACAACTTTTAAGACAACTTTTAAAGGATAACTTTAGGTAATCAAACACTACAGCTGTCTGATAACTCTTTCTCTGACGGCGCAGAGGCACAAAATTCGTACTGGTCTGGTTCTTTGAATAGAGTGAAACTCACCGAATCGTTGTTTGAATTAAAAGATTCAGTCTGGAAAACTCAGTCAGCTTTGTTGAGGTCCAGTTGAGATTCAGTTCTGGAACTCAGTCAGAAAGTTAATTCATCGTTGAGATCTTTGTTGAGCTTGAGGTTTTCAAGATTCCATCTGGAACTCAGTCAGAAAGTTCATTCTTCGTTGAGATCTTTTGTTGATTCAATCTGGATTCTGGTGAGTAGCTCTATCCGGGTCATGGCACCATCTGTTATAAACCTTGTTCTTCTTAAGTGTAGGAGACTTAGAAGCGAAGACCATGAGACGTTGGGATTGTATCTTTTAAGCAGGATTGTTTATTTTCTGTAGTCTGCGTCATCCAAAATCTTACCCAAGTCTAACTAAGGGAACTTTACATTGCAGTTTATATACATTTCAAGTGGGTGGGATTAATTTCATAGAGGAGGGAACTCTTGATTCAGCTGGTTACCTGATTTCATCAGGTAACAGTGTAACTCAGAGTCTTGAGATGCTAATCGAATCAGCCTGATTAGATCAACAAAAGGCCCAGCTGACCTTTGAGATGTGATAAGAGGTTAATGTCCGGAACCCTGATTGCCTCAAAATGGACAAAACAGTGTGCAACTTTCTCAGATAAAATACTATAGTATTGGAAGCTCAATTAAACATTTAAAAAAAAAATTGTAATCCTACACGCCTTATAATTCAGCCGCAATTATCACCCCGCAAGAACAATTACAATGCTTTACAACCATAGAACAAAAATAGTTAAATAAACTTATCACTTCATCTAAAACAACAACATGTTTATTAGATCCTATACCAACTGAACTACTGAAAGAAGTGTTACCTATAGTGGAAGAGCCTCTTCTCAATATTATTAACTCATCTTTATCTTTAGGTCATTTTCCAAGACCGTTCAAGCAGGCAGTTATAAAACCTCTTAGTAAGAAACCACAATTAGATCCAAATAACCTAGCAAATTACAGACCCATTTCGAATCTTCCATTTATGTCAAAAATATTAGAAAAAGTTGTGTCCGCTCAACTCGGCTCTTTCTTGCAAGAAAACGACATCTATGAAAAGTTTCAGTCCGGATTCAGGCCACATCATAGCACTGAAACTGCGCTTGTTAGAATCACAAATGATTTACTTTTAGCTTCGGACCAAGGCTGTATCTCAGTACTAGTTTTACTTGATCTTAGTGCTGCGTTCGATACTATAGATCACACAATACTCTTAGATCGACTACAAAATTACACTGGTCTTCAAGGACAAGCATTAAGCTGGTTCAGGTCATACTTATCTGACTGCTACCATTTCGTCTACTTAAATGGAGAAAAATCGATCATAACTTCAGCAAACTATGGAGTGCCGCAGGGATCTGTGTTAGGCCCTTTATTATTCTCAATATATATGCTGCCACTTGGTAATATTCTAAGGAAACATGGAATTAGTTTCCATTGTTATGCTGATGACACTCAAATATATACAGGTCCTTCTCAAAAAATTAGCATATTGTGATAAAGTTCATTATTTTCCATAATGTAATGATAAAAATTAAACTTTCATATATTTTAGATTCATTGCACACCAACTGAAATATTTCAGGTCTTTTATTGTTTTAATACTGATGATTTTGGCATACAGCTCATGAAAACCCAAAATTCCTGTCTCAAAAAATTAGCATATTTCATCTGACCAATAAAAGTGTTTTTAATACAAAAAAAAAAGTCAACCTTCAAATAATTATGTTCAGTTATGCACTCAATAGTCAATACTTGGTCGGGAATCCTTTTGCAGAAATGACTGCTTCAATGCGACGTGGCATGGAGGCAATCAGCCTGTGGCACTGCTGAGGTGTTATGGAGGCCCAGGATGCTTCGATAGCGACCTTAAGCTCATCCAGAGTGTTGGGTCTTGCGTCTCTCACTTTTCTCTTCACAATATCCCACAGATTCTCTATGGGGTTCAGGTCAGGAGAGTTAGCAGGCCAATTGAGCACAGTAATACCATGGTCAGTACACCATTTACCAGTGGTTTTGGCACTGTGAGCAGGTGCCAGGTCGTGCTGAAAAATGAAATCTTCATCTCCATAAAGCTTTTCAGCAGATGGAAGCATGAAGTGCTCCAAAATCTCCTGATAGCTAGCTGCATTGACCCTGCCCTTGATAAAACATTGTGCACCAACACTAGCAGCTGACATGGCACCCCAGACCATCACTGACTGTGGGTACTTGACACTGGACTTCAGGCATTTTGGCATTTCCTTCTCCCCAGTCTTCCTCCAGACTCTGGCACCTTGATTTCCGAATGACATGCAAAACTGAGCAACAGTCCAGTGCTGCTTCTCTGTAGCCCAGGTCAGGCGCTTCTGCCGCTGTTTCTGGTTCAAAAGTGGCTTGACCTGGGGAATGCGGCACCTGTAGCCCATTTCCTGCACACGCCTGTGCACGGTGGCTCTGGATGTTTCTACTCCAGACTCAGTCCACTGCTTCCGCAGGTCCCCCAAGGTCTGGAATCGGTCCTTCTCCACAATCTTCCTCAGGGTCCGGTCACCTCTTCTCGTTGTGCAGCGTTTTTTGCCACACTTTTTCCTTCCCACAGACTTCCCACTGAGGTGCCTTGATACAGCACTCTGGAAACAGCCTATTTGTTCAGAAATTTCTTTCTGTCTTACCCTCTTGCTTGAGGGTGTCAATGATGGCCTTCTGGACAGCAGTCAGGTCGGCAGTCTTACCCATGATTGCGGTTTTGAGTAATGAAACAGGCTGGGAGTTTTTAAAAGCCTCAGGAATCTTTTGCAGGTGTTTAGAATTGATTAGTTGATTCAGATGATTAGGTTAATAGCTTGTTTAGAGACCCTTTTCATGATATGCTAATTTTTTGAGACAGGAATTTGGGGTTTTCATGAGCTGTATGCCAAAATCATCAGTATTAAAACAATAAAAGACCTGAAATATTTCAGTTGGTGTGCAATGAATCTAAAATATATGAAAGTTAAATTTTTATCATTACATTATGGAAAATAATGAACTTTATCACAATATGCTCATTTTTTGAGAAGGACCTGTATTTCATCACGGCCAGATGAATACGCTAAATTATCCAAATTGACAGATTGTGTTAAAGATATAAAAGATTGGATGACGCGTAATTTTCTTTTATTAAATCCAGACAAGACAGAGGTAATACATATCGGTTCTAAAAACCGTCCACAAAACCTTTCACAGCACGACTTTAACATAGTAGGATGCCCTGTTACTTTATCCGCTACAGTAAAAGACCTGGGTGTTACATTAGACTGCAACCTGTCTTTTGAAAAGCATATTTCATATGTTACAAAAACAGCCTTTTTCCACCTTAGAAACATTGCTAAGCTACGTAATATGCTATCAATATGTTCATGCATTCATGACCTCGAAGACTAGATTACTGTAATGCTTTATTAGCTGGTTGTCCTGCATCTTCAATAAACAAGCTAGAAGTTAGTCCAAAATGCAGCCGCTAGAGTTCTTACTAGATCAAGAAAATATGATCATATAACACTGATTTTATCATCACTTCATTGGTTACCTATAAAGTTCCTTATTAAATACAAGGTATTGCTTTTGACTTATAAAGCTCTAAATGGTTTAGCTCCAGTCTATTTAACAGATCTTCTATCGCCTTACAATCCATCGCGCTCTTTAAGATCACTAAATTCGAGGCTTCTGGTCATTCCTAGGATATCCAGATCCACCAAAGGAGGCAGAGCATTTTCACATTTAGCTCCGAAGCTCTGGAATAGCCTTCCTGATATTGTTCGTTGCTCAGACTCGCTCTCCCAGTTTAAAACTAGACTGAAGACACATCTATTTAGCCAGGCATTCATTTAAATGTTTATCTTACAGTTACTGTAAATTCGGCCTCTAGTTCAGAAACGCCAGAGGAGAACTGGCCCCCGACTGAGCCTGGGTTCTCCCAAGGTTTTTTTTCTCCATTGGGTCATCTGATGGAGTTTTAGGACACCATTAGGTCACTGGATGGAGTTTTTCGGTTCCTTCGGTTCCTAGTTCGTCAGAGATAGCTCGTAAGCTTATTGATCTTGGACAGCCAGTTTTCAGGTTAGAGCAAATAACGGATCTGGAATTGGCTAACAAATCAGTGTTCAAAAAGGATAACGTTCATGGTGTTTGGGGTCTAATAGACCCCAAACTTTTAAAGAGTGATTGCATAAGGAAATATAATTTTTGTTATATGGAAAACTATATATCATTTTTTAAATTTACTTCTCAATACATTTATGCGGTGTTTTTGTGGAAATTTGGAAGTTTTTTTTACCTATTTACTGCACAATTACTTAACTAGGCCAAAAATTGGCTCATGAAAAATTATTTTTTAAAGAAAAAATCACATAAATGACGATCTTAATTAAATCTAAATTGTTTTAGGACATTGCTCTATGTGTTAGGGATAGACTACTGCCATCTGCAGGTTTGTGGAAAAACTTTAGAAATTATAATTAAAGAGGGAAAGTGCAATGACCACATATCTCCAATAGAGGTCCATATAGGGACTCATTTCTTTTTCACTTCATTTTTCTTGATGCTTCAACTTCTCCTCACAACTTTGATATATTTTTTGTGAATATATATTTAAACATTCTGAAATACATAAATCTATTTTTGTCAAAGTTAGAATTTGTTGTCGTTGTCTGATATATTTTGAATTATCTGCTTTTGCAAATTATTATACACACATTTGCAGAAACATTAAAAGTCACATTTTCCCTCTTTCTTTCTCTCTCTCTCTCTCTCTCTCTCTCTCTCTCTCTCTCTCTCTCTCTCTCTCTCTCTCTCTCTCTCTGTGTGTGTGTGAGAGTGAGGGAACATGCTTGTTCCATGTTGCATTTGTTAATTTTTTTCCGATTTATGCCAGTTTTTTTTTTCAATTTCTATAAAAAATGCTCTCTGTTGCAGTCACATACATGTTTGTGTGTGTATGAGATAGAAAGTTCGTTCCACTTTGTCTTTATGCTCTAGGACCAGACCTTGATTTAAATGTAATATTTTTTAGATTTATGCCAGTTTTGTTTATTTTATTTGCCAATTTCTGTAAAAATGCTCTCTGTTGCAGTCACATACATTTATGTGTGTGTGTGTGTGTGTGTGTGTGTGTGTGTGTGTGTAAGATGGAAAGTTCGTTCCACTTTTTATTTATGCTCTAGGACCAGTCCCTGGTTTATGTGTAGAAATTTTCAGATTTATGTTGGATTTACTTTTATTTTTTTGACAAACAAAATGAAAAAAAGTCATTTTTTTTAATTTTCCCATTCATTTTCAATGTGGGGTCATTTTGACCCCAAACACCTTAAACTAAAAAATTTTTACACACCTTTAGAACAACCAAATCAAGCCCAGTTTTTTTGTGAATGTTTAGATAGATTATTTAGGAAAAGTCACAGAGTTTCATGCCCCTGAGATGAAGGTAACACTTTTAAAAAATGAAGGAAAAGTCCAGTGGGGTTCCCTGGTACCTCAAACACTGATTAAGGGTTAAGTCCATGAAACCCTCAAAGGCCAAAGATGCGTATGGCCTTGACACAATTTTTTTTTTAAATACACAGAGAAGCGCTGGTATGACCGATAACACATCTGATAAATCTATCACTCAAAATGGTAGTTGTTCCATCAGGATGAAAGGTGGCTATAGTCTCACCAATTTTTAAATCTGGAGAAAAAACAAACATTTCAAATTATCGCCCCATCAGCATCCTCCCTGTTGTATCTAAGGTTGCAGAAAAGTGGATCGCCAAGCTGCTGAATAAACACCTCAGCCACTGCCATTCTCTCCTGCACCCCATGCAATTTGGGTTTTGCCGGTACCACTCCACAGAGACAGCAAACTGTGTCTTAAAGTATGGTTTTCTGTATATATATATATGAGCTGCCAAACGTTTGTCAAAAAGTCAATTTCCAAATGTATGCTGATGATACGGTTATTTTTACACCTGCTAAAAGCACAGAGGTAGCATCATCCATCCTCACAAAATAAAGAACAGACGCTTGCGAGCTATCAGTCCTGTCATGGCTTAAGGCACCCCTTAAGGCTCGGCATTACCCTCCAGGCCAGTTATAACTACTATGGCACTGGTGGGTAAGGCGGAAATGGGGAGCTGCTGGGCGGAGCAGACCCAGCCATTAACAAACTCCTTGTACAGGATAGAGTGTCGTTTCCTGTGCTCCCCCTCAGAAAGATTGGGGACTGGGATGGCAGGACATACGCATTTTGAACTACATAGATGACTGGCTGATTCGACCGGAATCAGAGCAATTGGCGGTTCGGCAACGATATGTCGTCCTCTCAAACATGCAGAAATTGGGGTTGAGACTCAATGCCAAGAAGAGAGTGCTTTCTCCACTACAGAGAACCACTTTCCTTGGTGTGGTTTGGGATTCAGTCACGATGCGAGTCATTCTTTCGCCTGCTCGTGTAGTTGCTATCCTCACAGCCACGAAAGAGTTAAAGCTAGAACAGTCACGCACTGTGAAACAGTTTCAGAGACTGTTAGGCCTCATGGCAGTGGCGTCCAATGAGATACCCTTTGGCCTGCTGTACATGAGACCTTTGCAGTGGTGGCTCAGGACCAAAGGGTTCGCCCTGAGTGGACGTTCTCTACTTCGTATGATCAAGACCAAGCACCTTGGTTATATGGAGGAAACCTTGGTTCCTATCCCAGGGTCCAGTGTTAGGAGCTCTTTGCCATTGAGTCGCGCTCTTGACAGATGCTTCCCTCCCTGGCTGGGGAGCGGTAATGGAAGCCCGCTCAGCTCAGGGTCTCTGGAGGAGTCATCATCTTTCGTGGCACATAAATTGCCTGGAGATGGTGGCAGTCTTCAGTGCGTTGAGACACATCCTCCCAGTCCTGAGGGGACATCATGTGCTTGTTCGGTCAGACAACACTCTCCTATATAAATCATCAAGGGGATCTGCGTTCACGTCCACTATGCAAACTTGCGCACCAGATTCTATTGTGGTCCCTACGGAAGCTGCTCTCCCTGAGAGCAGTTTTTATTTCGGGGCATCGGAATGTAGGAGCAGACATCCTGTTGAGGCAGGGGCTGAGGCCTGGGGAATGGAGGCTCCACATTGAGGTGGTGGAGCACATTTGGGGGTTTTATGGCCAGGCACAGGTGGATCTGTTCGCGTCTCAGGATACGACGTACTGTCCACTTTAGTTCTCCCCCACACACTCAGCTCCCTTGAGGCTGGACGTTGTGGTATAGACATGGCCGAGGCTATGTCTGTAAGTTTTTCCCTGATTACTCTGCTCCCAGGAGTCCTGGAGAAGTTCCGCCGGGAAGGAATAAGTTTACTACTAGTAGAACCGTACTGGCCGAGCTGACTGGTTCCCGGATCTGGTGTCCCTCCTCGACGGCTCTCCCTCTGAGATTCCGGTCAGAAGGGACCTTCGGTCTCAAGTGGAAGGGGTGACCCTACATAATCACCTCAGCCCAGATTATGGAACCTGTGGGTTTGGCCTCTGAGGGGGCCCAACTCATAGACTTTGGTCTCTCAACTGAGGTTGTGGAGACCATACTTCACTCTAGAGCTCCCTCCACGAGGAAACTGTATGTATTGAAGTGATGGGTTTTCACTTCATAGTGCGGATCTCAGACAGTGGGGCCCAGTAAACTGCCCGATTGGTACAGTGCTGGAGTTACTGCTGCTTCGTTTTTCCGCAAGATTATCCCCTTCCACACTGAAGGTCTACATGGCGGACATTAGTGCCTACCATGTCCCTTTTGGTTGTGTATCCCTGGGGGGAGGGGACTTTTGGTGCATGTTTCCTCCATGGTAGATACCCCAGGTTCACAGGTGCTCTTGTCTTAGTTGTGCTCTCAGTATTCACACAGACAGGCTCTCGTTCGTATAGCGTTCGGGCATTCTCGATCCCAAAGCGTCATCGACGCAGCATGAGTTCCCTCGAAAGGGTACGTCTCAGGTTACAACTGTAACCCTAGTTTCCTGAGAAGGGAACGAGACACTGTGTCACTTTACCATACTCCCTGCATTCCTGTGATTGACTTGCTTCGGCTAAATCAAAGCTAATGCCGGTCAGACCGGATGTGCTTTTATCCTTTCCTGGTCGTGACGTCATCGCCCGTGACGCTCACTCTTGCCATTTCACTAGTTGACACAAGTGCTTCAGACGCAAGCACGCAGGGGCATTCCCAAAGCGTGATCGACGCAGCGTCTCGTTCCCTTCTCAGGGAGCTAGGGTTACAGTCGTAACCTGAGACGTTTTCTGAGGTTCGCTTTCGGGGACGAAGCAGCTCTGGCTCCGTTGTGACTCCAGGGCATCCACATTTTAACTTCTCAAGAGCTTGCGCTTTGACATCGTGACGTCATCCTCACTCATCTTGTATCTCTGGGGTTGAGACTCAACACCAAGAAAAGTGTTCTCTCTCTGCCAGGAGGACAATGTATTTAGGGCTTGTATGGGACTCGGTCACCATGCAAGCACAATTGTCTCCCGCACATGTCGAGTCCATCTTAATTATTCCCCCCAATTCCAACATCAAATTGTGTAAATGAATAAATAAATGTGTTATGTGACATTTTAAAAGTTTTAACAATGTAAGTGTCACTGGTGTTTGCAGGAAGACATACAAAGGCAGATTAATAAAGTTCCGAACAACTCTAGGTTTAATAATAATTCTAAGAGACAGGCAGTAGCAAACACTTTAAATAGTGACCAGACAAAGAGTGACTGTGAAGGTACAACTTATAAAGCAAACATAAACGAGATGATTAATCAAACACAGCTGAAACCCAGAACTCATAATGACGGTGACCATAGTAAATAAATAAAAAAAAGGAAGGCATGAACTAAAGAAATACAAACTAACAATCATTGAACTGAACTAAACTGAACATAATAGTGACATTATCTACTAGAGATCCTACTAAGTATATACTCAATATTTAAATCTGCTATTATAAATGTAAATGTCAACATCAAACAACACAATCTCCTCAATTAAGCCCCCTTGCACTCCCAGGAAAAAATAAATAAATTCTTGTATAATTCAGACAGTTGGTTTACCTGTCCAGATTATGTCTTGTCTGATAGCATTGCTCTGCTGCGCCCCTAGGGATGAGTGAGCAGCTATATGCAACGGAAGGCAAGATCATGCTTTCTTAACACATTATTGGGCGAATGCCCTGTAAACCCAGCTGTAACAATGTTCAGGGAAGAAGGAGGCGGGAACCGGCGAACATTTAAACAAACTTTATTAAAAATAAAATAAACAAACTAAAATACCGCCAGCAGCCCCTCGCAGACGACTGCTGGCTTACCCAAAATAAACATAACGGCCAGCAGCCCCTCGCGGACGACTGCTGGCTAAAATAAAACACAAATACAAAAACCAAACAATTAAAATCAGGCCTGTTCCTCTCTCGATCATCAACGTCGTCGCTCCCCCTTTATGCTTCCGCTCCTCCGTGAGAGATGCGAGACCGGTGTGCTCAACAGGTGTTGCTCATTAGCAATCGCACCACCGGCCTCGCGCCGTTCTCTCACGTCCCTCGGCCGTCCTGTTCGCCACACCAGCTATTTACCCTGCCAGCTTCACACAGCACCCGAGGACAAACAAAAGTAGGGCACCAAATAGCTTTAACCTTATTATGCTTCTTTCCATCTGATATGTACTCCCACTTTCTTTTTCTCCTCTCTTTCTTCAAGAGTTTAAGTACAATCCTCTCTCAAATGCCTCCCTTGACCTCTCAGAAGACCTTTCATTAAAATTTAAAGTCCACTAAGGAAAGGTCACTGCTCTGTTGGCCAGATTAAGAGCTGTGCAGGCAGAGAACATTAATTTGAATATGTCTGTTTGTCATCACAGAAGCCATCTCTTTTAAACTAGTTCAGACATGATGTTATCAGAGCAATTAGGCACCTGCAGGACTTTAAGATAGGCGATGGTACAAACTGTAAAAATATAATGTTGCGTCCCTCTTTTCTTACAATCACACCAACATGTTTCAAGTGTGTGTGTGTGTGGTCCGAGTAGGCGACCAAATGTCCCCACAAGGATAATAATCCAGTATTGTTTTTTTTTTATCTTTTGGGGACATGTTTTGATCCCCATGAGGAAAACAGCTTATAAATCATACAAAATTATTTTTGAAAATGTAAAACTGCAGAAAGTTTTCTGTGAAGGTTGAGTTTAGGGGTAGGATTAGGGGATAGAATAAACAGATTGTAGTATAAAAATCATTATGTCCATTGAAAGTCTCTTTAAATCATGGAAACCAAGTGTGTGTGTGTGTGTGTGTGTCTGTCTCTCTGTGTGTGTGTGTGTGTGTGTTTAATGAGCAAGAGTTTTATTCATCTTACTGACACGTCAGCTGCTGCTAAATATATTAGAATGCTACAGTTTTGCATATAGGCTTTTTGACATCAAAGGCCGATATGGCGGCCACAAATACCCTAAGAGTGTGCCTGCTGATAATTTTTCCTGCAGAAACTCTAGCACAATCTGGCAGTGAACTGGGTCTGTACGGTGTGTAGTACACAACCTTTTACACACAACGATACAAAATTGTTCACATTTCTAATGATGCAATCAAACCAACTGCATGAAATATGAGTCAGTTCAGAGTGCACAGGTGGCACAGGTGCACTGAATGATGATACAAACAATAGATGGAAACAATTTGAGACAGAGAGGAGTATATGTAAGAGAAGGAAGAGGATGAGGATGAGAAAGAGCAAGGTGTGGACAGTGTTGTCAAGGCTGGATGTGTCAGACTATAAGGTTTTTTTCACTTCGTCTGGCAAAAGACAACATTGCCTGTGATGTGGACAAAGTCCTCAGGCCAAAGCCAGCAGGAAGACATGATGTTGAAGCAGAATTTATCTCTCTTTGACCTTGATTTTGCAGTTGCACAACTTACAGTATTTGAGTGTACCGTAACATGCTTTTCATTTAGAGTTCTATAGACCTTTTGGGCTTTTGCAGTTGGACTGCTACAGTATGCTTTTTACAGTATGCAAGTGCTGAATATACAGACATTCAATAGGCCTACTATTCAATATTCAGTACAATACTATACTTGCAGTGCATACATTATACAATTGTAGCGTAGTTCAGATGTTATGGGAAGAAGGAGGCGGGAACCGGCGAACATTTAATCAATTTAATAACATAATAAAACAAGTACAAAATAAAAGTAAAAGACGGCAGTCCCTCACGGTCGACTGCTGCCACACACAATAAAACAAAACATTAAATAAAATCAAGGCCTGGCCTCTCTCGATCTCCACTGTCGTCGCTCCTCTTTTTATGCTTCCGCTCCTCCGTGAGAGATACAAGACCGGTGTGTTGCGCAGGTGGCGCTCATCAGTAATCACGCCTCGTGACGCCGTCTCACGGCCCTCTGCCTCGTCCTGCTTGCCACAACAATATATTCACCTTGCAGTTGCAATTACTATACTTTTTTATGTAATTGCAAAACATTTTTTACAGTATACAATATGTTTTTATGTAACATTCTGGATGCTGTTCTCCATTTTTTGATATAGTGTCTAATGATCTGTAGTTGTTATTTTATTGACTCGTTTGTATGATCTGAAAGCATTGTTTGATTTTGAGTACAGGTGAAATGGTTTTGTAGAAAATTGAAAAATTGGATTTGTTTTTAATGTTGTGAGAAAATGGGTGAAGGTTTCAAGAAATGTCTTCTTTTTTTTTTTTTTTTTTTAATTCGGTTTGGTACTATTTTCACAAGCAAGGCATACATTTTCAAAACTCTTAGTACTAATATAACAACAGATCTTCAAAAGCACTTTTTTCCAACATTTCAGCATGTTTTCAATTGTGTAACTACAGTACACAATCATAAATTATCCTTTTAACAACACACATAAATGTTTCATTCACAATAATTGCCTTTCATAATGCCATTACTATCAATTTTTTGATTGTCATCTCTTTTCGTTCAGTTTACAGTTTTTTTAAATTGCTAACAAGCATCGGTCAATACTGAAGCCACATTTTCAAAACCCTTCACACCAAATTGTGAATAATTTTTTTATTGTTTTCACACAAAATGGATTCAATGACCACATTTCCCAAAATCCATAAACGCTTTTGTCATTCATACTTCACCATCTGCAAAACACTATTTACTTGCAGAACATTTTTCGAATGCTAACACACTGCTTTCAAAACTGATAAAAGCACATTCAAATCAGAATGATGGCAAACTCTGAGCATTTCTGTAGGAATTATATTGAAATATACAATCTTAGCAGAATATTTACAATGAAATTAAATAATAATTATTACATGTTTTTGATGTTTTGTTGTTGTTGATATGTAATTATTATTATTTCAAGATTTTGTTGTTGTTTCAACTTTATTTTTACATGTAAATTCTTTATGTAAAGATATAGAAAAAAAATTGCTGCATTTCTCATTCATTCTTTATGCTGTAATACAGTCAGTAAAATGAAAAGATCTTATTTTTTATCTTTTTTTCCCTTTGCAATAACATGCACTGATGTACAAAATCTTTAAAAGGTCCAATTGGGTGCTCTGTACAATAACATTTATTTCCATATGGCTGCAGTTGTGCTGCCTTTGAGCGATCCATCTGTTGTTGGCAGACACCTGTTCGAAACACACCTGCTGAGATGGTTTTGTGTGAGCGCACCTGTCCAGATCCACATGCATGAGTCAGAGTCAAAAGCCGCACAACACGTTAATAATTGCATCTTGATTTGTGGCTTAATTTTCAAAGTGTCCCACCATCAGAACCCGGCAGAACCCCTGGGATCCTGCAATCTGTCATTACAAACCATTAGTTCAGACCTCTGACTTCTCAAGGCTGGGATCATATATCCCTCAGTCAAAGACACACGCTACACGTAAGTAATGACAACATCATCTGGATTTATCCTTTACTTGTATCAGCTGCAAAACAAGCTGGGCTTATACTAACGAGTTTTCACCACTGTCGATCTATGTGCTGGTGACTCAATGATATTGTAGGCATTTCAATGAATGTAGTCTTAGTATTGCTCATTCAATTCGTTATAAACAATATAACAAGAAAAAAATAATAAAATAATAAAAATAATGCCTGTTACCGCAGGCAGAAAGCAAAAGGATAGCAAGTATCATCAGCAAAACTTGAAATGGCTCAGCGATTTACTGCTGAGCAAGTACTGAACGCAATCAGTCTCACTGTCTGATGGTGGATCTGGTGAAGAAGCTGTCAGCGATTAAAATATTGATTTTAAAGATGTTAAAAATTATAGTTTTGGGAGATCGTGAATATGAGCCAGATGCTGAATGTTCTGGGAAATGAGCTCTGATGAGAACAGTGATGATGGTATAAAACATCTGCTCAAACTGCACCCTTCCAAACTCCAAAAAGTAACAAAATGCTTTATTTTATTCTTCTGTAATTGTTCCTGTAATCAGGAGAGTTTCATAGTATCGTGGTACGTAGAGATCCATATGTGTTAGATATAGATCTGGGTCGCTAAAGACCCAAATATGTAATAATGATTGGTGAAACATTCATGCATTTAAGGGTTAAGCAAAAGAAGAAGAATATATTTGTATTATTTGCCACAAAATTGTCATAGTGTGTAATACGAAAATTATTTTTTAAATAAAACATTATTTAATCATGATGTATCAGGGCAATAATTCAACATCCTTTATTATAGAAAACATCTATTAACCCTTTGATGCACAACATTGGTCTAAAGTGACCCGACTGAGTTTTTATTTTCTATATCTTTGCAAGAAATTAATTTAATCATTCAGTATTCCAGGTATTCTTCAATTAACTTGTTTTTGATCATCACAAATCCTTATTTTTATTTTTCCTTTCTTACTTTTTGAATAAAAATTGTTTTTGTATCGCAACCCTTCTAATGCACAACATGGGTCTAAAAAGACCCGTATTCATTTCCTATGTTATTTCAGTCATGGCTGAGTGTTTCTTTGCTGAATCTTTAAAATATATGTATTTTATCATTTGTTATTACAGGTATTCATTAAATATCTTGTTTTTGATTTCCACAAATCTTTATGTTTATGATTCTTTTCTTACTTTATAAACAAACACAGTTTTTCTGTACACACTGTATTTCTACATCAATTTTACATACACGGGTCTAAAATGACCCGTATTCATTTCCTATGTTATTTCAGTCACGGCTGAGTGTTTCTTTGTTGAATCTTTAAAAATATATGTATTTTATCATTGGTTATTCCAGATATTCATTAAATATTTATATTTATGTTTCCTTTCTTACTTTATAAACAAACACAGTTTTTGTATTTCTACATCAATTTTACATACATGGGTCAAAAATGACCCATATAGAAACCTTTGATATTTGCACATTTTTGCAAGTAGGAACATATTTACTGCATAAATAATATTACTATAGTATTACATAATACTATTCACCTGCCACACATTTCACAACTCAACACAGCTGCTTTTGTATATTTTATGCAAGTTTTATTTTATTTTAACCACAGAAAATATTTGATATTTCGTAAAAGTTAACTGGACATAATAT
Organism: Gila orcuttii; assembly: GCA_026230005.1. Lineage (NCBI taxonomy): Eukaryota > Metazoa > Chordata > Actinopteri > Cypriniformes > Leuciscidae > Gila > Gila orcuttii. The sequence continues at coordinate 23,312,942 of JAPDVR010000005.1, read as the reverse complement.
TTGAATATTAGGCTATGGTTACCTTGACCATGAAATCCTAGTGAGAAATTACGTGAGAAAGAGAAACATGTCCAATACTATTAGCTAGCTAGCTATTGACATATTCTATTCTAGCTAGCTAATGTTAGCTACACTAAAAAAAGATGGGTTTTTAAAGCTTATTTACATGTAATAGGCTTAAAAGTTCTATTAAGAACCGTATCGTCTTGAATAAGCCTTCATATGCTGAAATGGTTCTATGTGTTAAGAGTTTAGGGTCCTTTTTTCCCCGCCTTTTTGATTTTAAAATCTGTAACTGTCAAAGCCATCTGAAATAACATAAGAAATGAATACGGGTCATTTTAGACCCGTGTATGTAAAATTAATGTAGAAATACAAAAACTGTGTTTGTAAACAAAGATATTTAATGAATACCTGGAATAACAAATGATAAAATACATATATTTTTAAAAATTCAGCAAAGAAACACTCAGCCATGACTGAGGCTATGTTTACACGGAAATGATCTGAAGAGAAAATGCAAAAGTCGCATTGCGTTATCACTTTTTATTCTGCGTTTAGACGAGCGTTTTGGGGGGAAATCTGCGTGCATATGGTGACGCAAAAGTGTGTGAAATTCGATGTAAAATGCACTCCAGGCGGCTAGGTGGCATTGTGAAGCACTGCCACACAACAACACCAAGTCCGTGCACCTGCGTACAACCTTCCTTCTACTTCTCTCCCTAGTAGCGCAAAATAAAAACATGGCGAAGCGAACAGCAAAAAGACTCTTGTACGTTTATCAGAGCTGCTACGGCAACTTGAAGGTCCGACGTATGGAAATAATCCGACATGTTGGTTGTTATTTTCCTGTACTGGCACATGCCTGTGACGTAAACGCGTACGCGACGAGAGGCACCGTGAGCAGATTTGCGTTTATACCCTTTAGACGGGAGCGTGACGGTGGAGCGTTTTTAAGATTTCCACTCTGGATGGTGGTTTCACTTTTTTACGTTTTTAAGCCCCAAAAACGCCGTCGCCGTGTAAACGAAAGGCACATCTGATAAAATATTTTTACGTTTTCACCCACGAGCGTTCGCGTGTAAACAGGGCCTGAAATAACATAGGAAATGAATACGGGTCATTTTAGACCCGTGTATGTAAAATTGATGTAGAAATACAAAAACTGTGTTTGTTTATAAAGTAAGAAAGGAAACATAAACATAGTGATTGGTGGAAATCAAAAACAAGATATTTAATGAATACCTGGAATAACAAATGATAAAATAGATATATTTTAAAGATTCAGCAAAGAAACATTCAGCCATGACTGAAATAACATAGGAAATGAATACGGGTCTTTTTAGACCCATGTTGTGCATTAGAAGGGGTTTGGGTCTTTTTAGACCCATGTTGTGCATTAGAAGGGATTTGCATAGCTTCTGCATCAAAGGGTTAAACTGTATTATTTGAAAATCACCAAAAAAGCACAACAAATTTGATTCACCCACCTAAGCATAAGCAGGCAGTTCAGAGCAGGTGTGCGGCAGACAATCTTACAACCTGGCCAAAACTTGCAGAACATTGGCTGCATATCGAACAGCTGTTTATTTCTCCAGTCACTCATTTGTAGCAATAGAGTCATAATCAAACTTCCACAATACAGTCTGTTAAGCACCTTTTGCCATACATAATCATTGTGACCAAACTAAGGTTATAATCTGACTAAAATAAAAATAGGAGCTTGAAAAAGAACAAACAATGACATTAAAGCTACACTGTGTAGGATTTTCTCCCATCTAGAGGTGAAATTGTATATGATTACCAACTGAATATTACCTTCTAGCCCCTCCCATTCCGAGGGCGTTTTAACTCCTACGGTGGCCGTATTATTCCAAGATTAACATGGCTTGTAGTTAAACTTTGTCCATGACTGTTCCTTCAAGTGATGAGGATACTTTAGAAAACTATTACAAATTGCATTTAGTTATTTAGTCAGTTAACATGTAGGTTATGACCTCTATGTAAAACAAATAATAGTTTTACGTTTTCATTATTTTGGTACCCTTTCATTGCTAACATCAGCTATCAGGTTCCCAAACTAATGTTAAAGTATCAGTGCTATCGTTATTCTGTATATTGTATGAGATTAATAGTGTAAGGCAATGTTTACAGCGTAGGCTACATAATTTTATTTGTGTCAGAGATCAGTTGATGCGACGGAGGTGCGAGGGAAAGCTAAATGTAGAGGGAAAGGTAAACTTGGTGACTCTGTTACATATCCTCGAGAATAGGCATGATCCTCCATCTTCAACAGGCTTTCAAATCTGCTGGCAGTCACGAGTAATCTCCCCCTCGCATTCGTCACTGTGCCACTGACTGTGCCACTGGAATTTCCAGGTATGTCCCTCTTTGGCTAATGTATTTTCAAGATGGAGGCGCAACATGGCTGCCGCCATTCGAGCGACTCGCTGGCAGATTCTACGCTTACGAGAATACTTGATTAGTTTGTGGAAGTAATTACACATGAATGAGCACATATAATTTTGAAAGAATCTTTTCTAAGAATCAACTTAAAAAATTACACAGTGTAGCTTTAACGTGAACATGAATATGAACAAGGTAAAATTACAGTGACTTTTATTTTATATATTGTTTTTATAATGAATATAATGAATATTTTCTCTATATATTCTGATTTAAAGGTGCAGTGTGTGATTTTTAGCGACATCTAGTGGTGAGGTTATGAATTGCAACCAACAAAAGTTACGGTGGCCGACAGGAAAATATGTCATCGTCTGAGACAGCAGAGAGTAACCAGTTCAGCAATGAGGTTTCTTTACAAGGATAAATTAAGAAATTATGTTTACTCAATTATTCAGTAAAACTATATGTTATTGCGAATATTATAGTTACTTGTTCATCATTGTGTCAGTGTTTTATTCGCTGAACTAAGCTTGCTTTCCTTGCACGAAGAGCAACATAGTAACGAAACACGTTTGTCCGTTTAGGGCTACTGTAGAAACATGTCGCCGCATTTCAATGTAAGGGGATCCGCGGTGTATGTAGATAGAAACTGCTCATTCTAAAGTAATACAAATATAACGGTTCATTAAAGGGGACCTATTACGCAAAATACACTTTTGCATGGTGTTTGGACATAAATGTATGATTGCAGTGTGTGTACACAACCACCCAGCAGTGATAAAAATCCACCCACTTCTTTTGTTTAAATCCCCATAAATCATAAGCAGTGTCTCCCAACGACCTGTTTTTAGAATGCGGCTTAGTGACGTCACTAAAGCCACAGGCCCCGCCCACGAGTGCTGACAGACACTGCCGTTCTAACATAGAACCGCCCTGATCGCTGATCGAGGTCACAGCGAGTTGAGAGTTGTACACATCCGCCATTGCTGCACCGACGAGAATGTCTCCCAAACTTTGTCGGTGTTGTGTAGCTGGATGTATTAATCCTCATAGATCTATTTACTTACTGGAGCGATAGACCTAACGTTATTGATCATGGCAGTAATGAAAGTGAGAGTGCGCACTTTATTACAGTTCATAGGAGTTGTTTTACGGATATAACAGTTACAGTTGAGTTTACCAGTTTATTAAGCACCCCCTGAAAAGGTGTGTATAATATTTGTTTACTGTTAGTTGTAAAAAGTGTTTTTTGTACTTCGCTGTGTAACGTTATGTTGATAATAATGAAAGGGAGAGGGAGAGAGTTTATGGATAAGACTTTAATGCGGACTTCTTGTACAGTGTTTATTCAGCTCTTACAGTGATTTTCTGAAGTGAAATTGACGCTTCATCTTTTGTGTGATGTACAATAAACTTCATTGAACTCATCAGTATATTTTTACAACATTAAATACGCTACAACACAACAGGCTTGTACTAATAGTGGATAAAAGCAAGATGGAAAAATAAGTTATAAAACCGTAATTAAACTAGACTTTACCTGTTCTATCTCCATACAGCATATATTATCTGGCTCTGTGGGCATCATTGTCCGACTCCGGGTCGAAATGAACACGGCTACTGAGAGTTTATGTTCTGATATTATCATTCCGTGAGATGAGATTGTCCTGACTGAGCGTGAGCTCGTGAGGCTCCGCCCTCTGGGCCGGCAGCAGCTGCTAATTTGCATTTAAAGGGATACACACTAAAACGGTGCGTTTTTCTGAGACACAAAAAGTGACAATTTAAACATGCTGTAAAAAATCATCTGTTGGGTATTTTGAGCTAAAACTTCACATACACACTCTGGGGACATCAGAAACTTATTTTACATCTTGTGAAAATGGGCATAATAGGTCCCCTTTAAGTAAGGTCTTTATACACCACTGAAAACTGCTTTTTCAAGGTAGTGACTAAACGCGCTCTGTAGCGCTGTTTGTTCGCTGTCGGCTACGGTAGAAACATGACGACACAATATGTCGACCTCCATAGAAGGGGGTGCCCGCGGTTATGGAGATATAAATGTCTCATTCTAAGGTAATAAAAACATAACGGTTCATTATGTAAGGTCTTTATACACCACTGAAAACATAGTTATGGATCTTATATTGCATTTGTGTCAATAGATCCTCAGAAATATTACACAATGCACCTTTAAGGTTTTGCAGAAATAGTGATTTGTATGACTAATTGGTTTAGGCTACAGAGAATGGAGTTTAGTGTTTTAGCAATTCAGAAAAACTGTAAGAAAGAAAAATGGTCAATTTTGCTCCAAAGATTCATTGTTCTTTTTAAAAAACATTTATATATCGGTGACCAATATACTGACCTGGAGACTAATGCAATATCAAGAACATTTTGAATCTCCAAAGAATCTCATCTCAAGAAATTTACATAGCCAAAAGTGGATTATGACAAGATGTCTAAAAGATTTAGAAATGGGTCACACTATACTGGGATGCGTTTCCTGTACAGCGACGTAACTCGCTGCTCAACTACCGTAGTACGATGCATTGTTGAAGAAATCAACTAGCTAGTCACAACTGTTTCCCGAAACTGTATTGTCGCAAATCGGTCGTTCAACCACGTTGGTTAATGTTGTCAAGTGGGCGGTGGAGTAATAAGTACTTTTAATGAGATCAAATTAATGCTAGATGTTTTGCTATAAATTACGGACATGGCATCTGAGGACTATTTCTAATTTTTTCTGAGCTTTAATGGTCTATTTCTAGATTCAATGATAGGCTCGTTCTTACGTGCTAGAGCAGGTTCGCACATGCACACTCTTCAAAAACGGTGCTTTAAATCTCTTGACAAACTAAAAGACGTAAATAACATTTGTATGTATTCTAAATAAAATATACTGATTGTAATGAATGTCAGCTTGCTTATTTTGCTCAATACAAGGATTTATTAAGTCCAGATGTCATGCAAACAAAAAACTATACTTCTAACCACAGTTCGAGAGCTGTGGTTCCAACCACACAACTTTGTGATGCTGTTTGGTTTCAGGAAACACAGAGTCATTAAACTATGCTGATAACGATGGAACTTGCAACCAAAATTGGCCAACGATGCTTTTGGAAAACGCACCCTAGGACAGAAGAATCGTTCTGAAATGAAGAGCAATTAGAAACAGACATGATTTAGCATGAGGGATTCTTTATAGCTCAAGTCTTTGTGATTCCACTGTGCTTAAAAAAGAAAGATGAATGAGGATAAGATTAAAGGAGGATAGGAAGGACTAGAAAACAGCTGATCGATGGCTCTGCATGAAGATCCTTTGTGCTGTAATTACAGCAGAGTCACATAGCTGCCTTTGTTTCTCAGCACTGAACTGATGAGCAGTTTCACGCCAAAGTTTGTATGGAAGCAAATTCAGCATAAGGTCACTTCCATGCTTATGGAGCTATGAAAACAATTTTTCCCCTTTTATCAGGTGTTTGTTTTGTTTTTCATCCATTTTGCTTTGAAAATCCATTTTGCTTTGAAAATAAATAGCAAGCCTGGCAAATGTCAACATGAGCACATTGATTGCCACAGCTGAACCCAATCCCATCGAGTGAGGACAGAAAATCAGTGAATTGAGTTATCTGAGGCTCAGGTCTTGACCTTTGTGCTCCTGCCTGTGATAGCAGGAGCCTTTATTGATAACATTTCTCAATAAGGGCCTTCTGAATAGTGATCGGAACAACTTCAAAATGAGACGGGGTATCGATTATAAATGTCTATGTCGATCACAATGGAAGATGAGAGAAGAGGGTATTTTGTAGTAGAATCAAAATATTTTTAATTTTTAAAACAGTTTTCCACTTCCAGCCAATTTTGTGACTGCCAGCATGCTTTGTGAATGTATTTTTTAAATGTATATTAATTAATGAATATTTAGTTATTGCTTTAAAAAAAATAACTTTCCCCAAACGTAAAATAAAAAAATAAAATGTAAAATGCAATGTAAAAACGCAAGAAATTTTCTGTGGGTAGGTTTAGAAGGGAATACAATAGAATATACAGTTTGTTTAGAATAAAATAATTATGTCTGTGGACCCAACGTGTGTGTGTGTGTGTGCGCGCATGTGTGTGTGTGTGTGTGTGTGTGTACATGTCATGTACCAAATGTCCTCATAAGGATAGACAAACCTGAGATCACCTACATTGTGGGTCCTCAAATTGTTTGTTTTTTTGTTTTGTTTTTTTTATTTAAAAATGCAGAAAGTTTTCTGTGATGGATACAATATACAGTTTGTCCAGTAAAAAAAAAACATTAAGCCTATGGAGAGTTTCCATAAAGATAGCGAAACCGACCGAGTTTGTGTGTGTGTGCGTTTGTGTGTGCGTTTGTGTGTGGCCAGCTATGATTTTTTTTATATACTTTTTTTTTCAGTTATTATACTGTAAATTTCATACATGGGTAAACTCTGAATATATGGGTATCTCTGAATAAATTGTTCTATTATTTGTAGCAAAATGAGTCCTAGCTAACATCAATTCACATTTGTTTTGCTTAACCGTGGTATACGGCGTAGTATATACTGTGAACTGATGTGTGCTATAAATTTTCTTGTCGATTGGCCTCAGGGAGTGATTTGATGTTCCTCAGGGGACGTTCAACAAAAGGGTTTGCACTTAGAAAACTAACACCAAACATATCGCTATGCTCACTGCACTCTCCTTAGCTTCTGAACAAATAATTCTTATTTAGAACGAGGTTCCTCAGGATATCACATGAGTTTCTTGTGGCTGTTTTTTATATTTAGTATATAGGTACAAAGGCAGCAGTGTGGATGGGGAGTTCCTGTCATAGTGGTGATGGAGCTTCCAGGCAAACCGGCCAATCCTGGCGACAGAGTGTATGTCTATAACCTCTCATGCTCTATAAACCTAAATTGTTCTATCAATCACTAAAGCACAATTATCAGCAAAATATCAAGCCACTGCTTCTGTTATCATCATTTATGCGGGATATTTTTTCACCCCATAGTGGGAGCGCATAATGGCGTTTATATTGATTCAGACTGAATTTACTGGACAACCAAGTGTAGTTTTATTGCAACAGGGACTCTGAAATGACTTTAGAGCGTCGGAACACATCAGTTCTGCAAGCTGTTGTGACGTTAAGCAGGTGAGGGGTCGAGAGAGGAAGGCGAAAGAGTTAAAGAATAAATATGATTACTTTGAAAGCTATTGGTTTAGGCCAAGTAAAATGTTTGAGACAAGTTGAAAAACGCCTGCCATCACACAGCTTAAATTGCAACAGTGTACGGAACCAAACACAAACACCAACAATTATATTCAAACGCACACGTATCGCAACACAATCAAGCTGTGTATTGACCCTCCAAACTCCCTTTGGGGAACATGCACACCCCTTTCTGTTAATCTTCTCCAACTATTCCAGACACTGCTTCACTCCGGCCTCTCCTAGGCTCCGCCGGTGAAATCGATGCCAAGCTGGACGGAAATTTGGTTAGAGACACCGGGTGCAGTTGTAATCCAATCATGTTCAGAGTCACAGACACATTTCAGCCAGAGTTAAATATGGCTGTTTGACTGGCTGTCGTGATCAATTTCTTCTTTCGGGAGTGTTATAACTCCATTGATGGCCTGCAGTGCAGCTTTTATTTCCGTGGCTCCTCGTGGGGGCGGTGCTAATGTTGCACTAAAACTTGGAGCGTGTGCGTGCAAATGGCAGCAATTAGAGCGACACAAACTGAGCTCCAAAGAAACATTCAAGGAAATGATGCGTTGCCTACATGTAAAGCAAAAACTACTGTAAATTCGTGATGACAATGCATGACGTTTCTCGAAGTTGTTCAAGCTGTTTCTACAGCAGCCACAAGGTAAGTAATAGCTCTCAGAAAATTAGCTTAGAAGTTATAATTACGAGCTTTATGAGGACAAACATGGCATAAACTAACCTTTTCTATGTGCCATGTACTCCATTGCCTATTGTCTTTACCCCAAACTCCTTGATACCTGATTATTGGTTTAATTGCCCCACCTGTTTTCCATCGTTATCTAAAAGACAATTTCCCAATTTCCTTCCCTAATTATTCCCCTTGGGTGCTTCCGAAATCGCACACACTCTTGAGTAGGTACTTATTTTAAATAAGCAACTACTTTGTGGTTGCTAAAAAAAGTATGTAAAATAGCATGAAAGTGTGTACTTGTATGAATGAAATTACTCCATGTGCAATGTTGTCATAATCATATGACCTACCAAATTCTCTTTTGTGGACTCATGGGATAGTAAAGTGTCTATTATATGCACACTTCAGAATCTCGCCGGAAGTAGTAAATCATCCATGTACTATTTTGCCTACACTTTTATGAGTAGGCCCTACTATGAATTTAGACATACTACTTTTGTCACATACTGCTTTTCGCCTACTATATAGTAGGGATGTACGTGATTTTGGATGCAGCCCTTGTGTTTTCTTTACTGTGCTGGTTTGTTTTGTATCCCTATTCAAATTCCTCTAGTCTGAATCTTGCCCATTTTCCCTGTTGTGTATTATTGGTTTTGTTTTTTGATTCGCCCTACCATGGGACTTTTGTTTCCCAGCCCTGCTGGCTGATGACCAGAATTATCACATTTAGATCAAGCAATACAAAGGCAAAACATTTTATTTTATTTTTTTTTAGAATGTGTACTAATGAATTGTTCACAAAAAGACCAGGAACTTGCTTTAAGAAAGTAAATTGCTTTCTTAAGCCACTGCTCTCGGCTCCCTGCTCTTCACAAGTTCTATTCTATTCTATTCTATTCTATTTATCATGTAAGTATAAATATAACTGTTTTAATTTAAACCTCCATTTTTATTGCACACTTTGCACATTAACAAGACTGGGAACATAAGATTTGAAATTGAATTAACTCACTTTAACAAAGGAGTAATTCAGGACAGCATTAAAACTGCAAATACTGTATGTTGACATAGAGGAGCATAATTTAAAAATACATTTACAAGTGGGCAAGACAGTCAGATGCTCTAGGGAAATCTCATGGGGAAATATAATTCCAAATGCAGATCCCATATTAATCTTACTAATCAGAGAGGGAAGTGTTGTGTTTGCCTGTAGTTCTCTCAGTATGTTGTACATATTGAATTTAGTAGGTTCCACAATTCACAATATACAATTCCCTGTGTTCCTCTACCTGCACATTTATACCCTCCATTTACGGCACTGGGACTCTATACCCCCAATTCACATCAAATGTCCCTTGTGAGATGAGTGCAGACAAACAAATGAAGAATAAATAAAGCAGTGTTACAAATGTCAGCTTGTGCTTTCGGCAGCGTCACATGGGAGCAAACAAAGCTCCAAAATAATGAGACATTATGAGCAAGTGCAGTTTATCTCAGTGCGCACAGGAGCGTGAATCAAACCTCTCGGTTTCCTGCGAACTTCTAGAGGTTTATTGGAGAACATGGATCAGATTGTCAAGGTCTCACCCAGAGGACTGGGTCACTTTACCTCTAGGTCACAATTGTGTTTCTGTCAGGTTAAAAATAATACACCTCAATCTGCTGTGTGTAAGGCCACCGAGTCTTGGATACAAGATTATGTTAACCTTATTTTATACAAAATACAGTTTACAACTTGCTGATATGGAAAAAAAAAATACACAGTTTTGCAGATGCAGTTGGGTAGTTTGGAGAATACAAATGGAAATTGTCTATTTTATCTATTGTTATTTTAATATTCAATGACTGGCTGGATACAGGGTGCACATTTTTTATACAATCTGTCTGAAAAGTTTTGTTTACAAAACACAGTGGTTGTGTCACGGTGTGGTGTGAACACTCTTAATGGTGAAATAATCACAGTTTGCAAGGTTAGTGACCTCAAATCTTTAAAAAACATATTCAGAGTTTTGTTTGAGACTGCCTCACCATTATACAGATTAGTTTATTCCATGCCAGTGCAGTATAATATGTTATTTTATTTTATTTCCACAAAATACATACTTGTTATATTTTGACCAAACTTTACAAAGACATTTTTTTTTATTAATCGTTCATAAGATCAGGAATGTGTTTTAAGTAACTCAATTATGTCAATTATTACTTTATATTGACATTATATACTGTATATACATACATGGCATACATTTTTGTTGAAACATTTAGCAAATAGTCTATTCTATTCTGTTCTATTCTGTAGATGAAAATTGTCGTAAAACATTTCTGTTTTTTCTCATGTTGTTTTTGGATTTGCCAAAGTTTGTAACAGCAAATCTTTTAAATATATTAAGGTTTTTTTTTTAGACTGCCTGACCATTATGTAGATGAGTTTATAATATGTCTCTGATAACCCTTTCCCTAACATATGATTTTTTCAGATTATACCACTGTAATAAATTACGGCATATCAGTCAGACGGCTTTTTCTGTCCTTATGACATCCATCAATGTGAGACCATCCACTGCATATTCAGCTTCATCCTCTGAATTATATTTGTGAACAAAATCTATATGTATAACTTTTGGATGGACAGATTATATGAAATGTTTAACTGCTCATGGCGTATCATTATTTGAATTATTTCTCGTCCATACTGACCTATTGTGGTAAAGTGTATTCAGATAATAATTTCATATCCAAGTGCCCCTAATTGGAACAAAAATTCCTAACAAACTGCAGTTTGTCGGTCTGCATGTTGTGTCTAAGCGGGCTGTTCTTGGCCAGAATAAGCTGCAGTGTGGACCAGATTGTAGTCATAAGTCTGTTTTAATGAGTTCAACCCTTCCTTCTCCCTTCCTCTCTGGCAGGCGGTTTTCTCCCTCTAACTCTCTCCATTGTCAGCTCATACTTTTGAGATCCATGACTGCGTTTGAATTCAGATTGCCATTTTTGGATGGTGATTGCCCATTGCATTGCCATATGGTAGCGTCCCTGCTGGACAATGCAACAAGATGCTAAGTGGCTGTGGAACGTGAACCATCCGGGCTCGAGTTAACGTCTCTTATGTCTAATTGAGAGCCGGCACAAAGCCGTTCCTCCATCTCAAGCCCATTCAGATCATCTATTGTTTTAGAGCTGCCTCTCGCTTGCACAATAGAGTGCTTTATTTCTCATCGCGAGAGGGAAGAGGCTGCTATTTTTAAAAGCATGTGGGTGACCGCGTTAGCTAATAAACGCTCGCATTACACCAGCCAGCACAGAGAAGAAAAAGACCGGAGGAGAGAGAGAGACAGACGTGGCACGCTCGAGCATTCAACAATTTGCAGGTGCACAAGCCTGACTTCTCATTACACAGAAAATCCACTCCCATCAGCCGTAACGCTCCTTTCCTTCAAACACCACCTCCTATATTTTATTTAAAGTTCTCTCTATGAATAGTATTACCATTGAACACAGGCAAACAGGCATCAGCCATTCTCTCACTAATGTACCGGATGATGTAGTCGCATATCAAAACGGTAGAAGTCAATTCCGTGCATTTTACCCCTCCTTCTCTCGGGGCTACCACATCCAATGTGATTTACCGTTCTTGGACATTTAGGAAGACACGTCCGCTCACTGTGAAAAAGGAAAATATTCACATTAGATGAACTGAATGTTCCCTGCCAGTTCGTTAGAATTGGTGCTACTTGATGGATGGTTATAGATTTGCTGCTCCAGTAGCGTTTGTCCCTAATTGGAGTCTTATCTTGACATCTGTAAATATATGGGCATTGACTGACCAGTCAAATGCATTAGCTATTGTGTTGGTGGCACCTCATTTGTTTTCACCACAAAATTCTTTTCACGGCATATGCAGACAAAGTTTAATAAACACTGTGTATATTTGCACATTCAAGAGCTTTATGGGAAAGCCTGGTGACATGTTTGGATTCCAAATGCTGGTATGATACTGGTATCAAACACATGAATGAGAAAGTGATACATTCATTACAATTTGAATCTATTCATTATTTTTGTGTCTTTTTGTTTTGTTTTTAATACAACTCGATTGATTCAAATTGGTTGCAGATGTTGTTTCATGTTGACTTAATTACATTCTAAATTGTTTATCGTTTCCTCTCTTATACAGCCAAAATAATACATCAGCAAAGTTGTCACTTTCATCAGCAGTGGAGTTACTTAGAATTTAATTTGCAAATCCACACAATAGTTCCTAGCAAGATTATAACTACTTTAGAGTACTCCAGCATTAATAGCTGATGCCATGATATAGAGAGACAATTTATAACGGTAATGTGTTTTATCACTAATAGCACTTTAATTAGTGATTGTTACCTCATATTATTTCTGTATGCGTTTTCCCAGCATTGTTCAAATAACTGAGGCATACTTTTTCGCTTGATCACGACCAGGCCCATTTATCTCCATTAAGGATGACAGCTAGGGTGTGTTTGCATGTGACAGGAAACTGATACTGCATTCAACTATCTAATGCATGCATGTATGACCTAATTTTATGGTGAATCTTATGATTTTTTTAGGTACATTCCATATAAGCAAAATAAATAACATTTAAATAAATATTTGATTCATGCTAAAACTGACAGGATTATTATTTTTTTTCAAAAGCTGTATCTGAATTTAATTAAATAATGCCATGAAATTAATGGGCCAAGACTTACAAAGTCGCTGGACAGGTTGCCTCTGCCCCCCACGCAATGGCTCTCCTGCTAGTGTACCAAGCCTAGGCACTTTCTGGGGTTGCACAAGGGTAGTTCTGACCCAGGGCTGATGCAGGATCTGCGCACAGCGACGGACCTCGCCTTGCGTGCAACGAAAGTCACTGTGCACTCCCTCGGTCAGACAATGTCCACCTTGGTAGTCCAGGAATGGCATCTCTGGCTGAACCTAGTGGATATGAGGTAGACCGACAAGTATCTCCCAGCCCAGCCTCTTCAGCAATGAAATTGAGAACGTCGCCCAGCAGTCCTCGGCTGTACAGAAGCAGACGGAGGCGATCAGACACATCCTGCCCTGGTGGCCTGCTGCTGCTTCCAGCCGGCTGCAGCTCTGCCTGCCTGCCTTATTATCAATAAAAGAGCAGTTTCCTCTACCTCTGGGTCCCAAGAAGGCATGGATGGCAGTGTGCGACGCTAAGCCTTGCCATCCTCATCCCCCTCTCCTATCGCCAGCGGGCAGCAGTGTGCGGTTCTAGGATGTTATGCATTCTCACGCACCACCTGCCCAACCGTGCAGCCAGGTAAGAGTTGCACCACACACTCAGACCACACTTTGGGACACTATGCCTTCCGAGTCGAGCCCCTGCGCCCCAGTCCCTGCGGGTAGGTCTGTGGTCCCTCTGGTCCTGCTTGTACGGTCTCTGGGGGCCTGGCTAGCGCTCCCCAACCTGTCTTGCTGGCTCATTCGGACTATCAGACTCGGCTATGCGATTGAGTTCGTCCAACTGTCCAATGGGCAGAAATCGCAGTCCTACTGGCGAAGGACGTGATAGAGCCGGTCACTCCAGCAGATATGAAGTCAGGGTTCAACAGCTCCTACTTCATTGTACCCAAGAAAGATGGTGGGTTACGGCCAATCTTGGACCTGCAAGTTTTGAATGAGACCCTTTCACAAGCTCCTGTTCAAGATGATAATGCAGAAACGCATTTTCGAATGCAGCCATCCCCGAGATTGGTTTGTAGCGATCGACCTGAAGGACGAGTCCCCTAGAACAAGTGTCCAGGCATGCTGTTGTCTTCAAGGATGCCTCCACCACTGGAAGTTTTGTGCCATTCATATTCTTCTGGGAGAGTGGAGACTCCATCTCTATGTGGTCCAGCGGATCTGGAGACACTTCGGAGCCCCACAAATAGACCGGTTTGCCTCTCAGGACACGCCTTACTGCCAGTTGTTTTACTCCCTGACCGAGGGGACCTACGCAAGTATGCGTCTCCCCCAGTGAGCCTACTCACACAGACACTGTGTAAAGTCAGGGAAGACGAGGAGCAGGTCTTACTAGTTGTGCCTTACTAGCCCAACTGGACCTGGATCCAATAACTCATGCTCCTCACGATAGCCCCACCCTGACACATTCCTCTGAGGAAGGACCTGCTTTCTGAGAGATGGGGCACCCTATGGCACCCTCGTCCAGACATCTGGAACCTCCATGTGTGGTCTCTAGACGGGACTCAGAGGATTTAGGTGATGTCCCTGTAACGACTGAGACAAATCAGACACAATTATTTGTTATATTTAACAAATAATCTTTAAAACTCATTCTGGGTTCTATGGTCCCATGCCCCCAACAAGGGCAAGAAGGGTCTGATAAAGGTTATCATGACTACGATCAGATAAGTTGGTTTTATTGCTGTTAAAAATGTGGCCACGTGGTCACGAGGCCATAGGAAAGACCCACAGCCCTTAAAACAGACTTTCCTGCATTAATCTATGGACACACTGATCTGTAAATGAGCATGCACCCCAGGGCACTGTTTGAATGATTTACTGTCTTGTGTAGTGTCTTTTGATACTATTATGTCTTTGATACTATGTATTTATAGTATCAATATAATATTCCGTCCATTTCTCACTCCGCGTAGTTCCGCTATTCTTGTTCATTCGCTTGTTACCTCCCGCATTGATTACTTTAATTCTCTTTTATCTGGTTTACCACACAAATCGCTTCATAAACTCCAGCTGATTCAGAATTCTGCAGCTCGTATCATAACTCGGACCCTATCTATTCAACACATTACCCCATCACTCCAACAGCTACATTGGCTTCCTATCAAATTCCGGATTGAATTTAAAATGATCCTCCTCACTTACAAATCTCTTCATAACCTCGCTCCACTTCGCTCCAATTACTGTTATTTTCTGTTTTGATATTGTTATAATTATAATTATATATATATATATATATATATATATATATATATATATATATATATATATATATATATTTTGTTACAACCCTGCGTTCTACTTGCTCGCCTGCTGGTGGCGGTGTTCTTCCAGGAGAGCGTGGGAGATCGCACACCCCTGTTACCAGTTCACCCCTTAATTACGGAGAGGATAAAACATTGGACTCAACCACTCCTCTTCACTTCATCCAGGGGATTGACAGCCTCTGGAGAAGTCACTTGTTTTGCGAACCTTTATTTGTTTACAGCCCACACCAACCCTTTTCTCCTTCCCATCTGGATTATGATTTTTTCCCCTTTGATTTTGAACCCTAGACTTCGTTATATTAAGTTATTTGTACTTTTGAAGACTAATAAAATCTTGCAAGTCATTACTTCAGTGTACTTGTATACTTTATGTACGGTCGAAACGAGCTGGCCGTAACATAAATTGGGTGTCTCGTCCACGATCCTATGGAGGTAGGAAACGTTGGTAAGTATGGGTTGTATGTGTGTATGTTTTTGTGAATGGTTACCTTTATAAATGAGAACTCTGGTGAGTTAGAGTGTTTCCAGCTGGATTGTGAATACAATCCGTCCGACGGAGCACTGTTTGTTGTTTTGTTTTGTTATTTTTACTTTCTTGTTTTTGGAGGTTATCCTGGGTGGAGATTAACTCTCTGTAGGGGGTACGCTTCCGGACTTTCAGTTTGACTGATTGTCGCGGACAGGGCTCCAGACTAACTTTTTTCACCTCCGTCCTGGAACCGTCCTAAAAAACGATTTGAACCGTCCTAAAGTGAATGTCAACCGTCCCAAAATAAACGTTGTTGTTTCTGTACTTTGTTACTATCATCCATAGTTGTTAGTCACATAATAAAAACACCATTCAAATGTTTATGATATATATTATTATATTTATTAAGCTCCATTCAAAGTAGTTATCTGTAAATGGGTAAAAAACAGATTTAATAAAAAATAACAGGAGTTAAATACTTTTTTGTATGCATGCAGAACAAATCTCTTTTTTTTTCTTTTTTTTACATATACGAAAATTAAGATAACACATACAGTTCAACATGTTTTTGAGTTGGTTGTATTAAAAAATAACAAATAAATACTGGTGACTACATATCACAAAAATATCATCATTCTTTATTCTTTCAAGCAGCAGACATTTATTTGTATGAATTAAATATAATGAATCATTATTAAAGCTATTAACGAGCAGTGAATGCTTTTCTCTTTTTCTTTTGTTGCTTGATCAATATTAAGGACACAGACCAGGTTTATTAGCCACTGTCACTGTCACACTGTGCGGATCCAATCGCACTGATGCACAAGCACATCCGATACATCATACACTCAAAACTGTTTAAGACATAACCAACATAGTTTACGTGAATACTCTCCAAAACGGACATTTCAACATAATGTTGTGTGTATTTGTCCATTCAGACACGAAAGAGAGCTCAATTCAGTCCTCGCGCGCTGTATAGGTGTCTATGTGCATGGCTGCACGCTTCGGGTCGGCTGTGTGCGCACAGAAAACCGTACCAAATAAAGCTCTTTTTTTTTGTTGTTGAGAATCTATATATTTTTTTCTTTTTTAGAGATTTAGGCTATATATCTGCTCTACTCATTCTCCCAGACGTTTACATTTTTTAACGTTTTATGAGACATGCAGCGCATGTCAACCCTTGTGAGCCGCTGGGTAGATCAGCACATTACAGTAAATGTGCGCATCTACCACAAACGCAGGACATCAGTTCTGACTGGATCGCTTCCCAAATCGTCACTATCTTAATTTTTTTTAGTTTTTATTCGTTGACGAAAATGTCAATAGATTTTCGGCATGTTTTTTGTCATTCATAGCTAGTTTTTATTTAGTTTTCGTCTCGTTTTTGTCTGTGAAAATAATCCACGTGATAGATGTAGGCCTACCGCGAAACAAGTCTCCGGGTGAGTAGCCGGCCAGTGATAGTATCTATAGTAAGTTAACAGCATGAGAAGACGCGCTCCGTTGTAGTCAGCGCTTGGTCGGTTAATTTTGGCATTTTCTAAGTAAGTTACCCTAATAGGCTAGTAATAAATGAACACACATACAAAAATGTCTTTCGTCCTGTAGGCGTCCTGGAGAATATTTCTGTTCGTCCTAAACACATTTTATATAGTCCCCAGGACGATAGGACGCCGTTAGTCTCGAGCCCTGCGCGGAGCTCAGCGTTTATTGCCGCCCCGACCCCGGTACGTCTCTGAAGACCAGGTAGGATTTAGTTAGTGTTTTCTGAGTTAGGAGCTGGAGTTTTGTCATATTGTAAATGGTAAATCCATTCTACAAAAATAAATAAAGGTAAATCGTTGCGTTTGTTTGTATAGTGCTGTTTATTTTCGCGCTTACACTGTGTTTTGACTTGTGGGAAGTCTTTTGTGAATGAGCATAGGTTGCGTAATACGGTGACGTAGTTCCTTTTTGAAGCAGTGGCTTATGTGTGTTGGGTAAACAGCGTCTCACGTGTGTTAGATAGTAGTTTTGTTTGTGTTATTGTGCATACATATACGAACAAAATGTCTTCGGTGATCGAGGATTTTTTTGCGTGTCCAGCAGAAGCTTTGCTTGAGAGTTGTACAAAGGAGCAGTTGGTGCAAATCGCCGAACGCTTCAGTGTCGATCTTACTTCTCAAGAAAAGAGGCTGAAGGAAACTATGGTGACTACTCTGAAGCGGTCCGTTGTTGATGGGGGAGTTATAGAGGTAAGCACTGTTAATTACTCACAGTGAGTCGTTTGTGTCTACCTCTGCTGAGGTTTATAGTGAAAGTGCAGAGACAACATTTCCAGAATTGTCTTTGCAAGAGAACCAATTGTGTTTAGATGCCGCAAAAATTCGTGCTGAACGTGATGATCGCGCTGTGAAAGAGCGAGCGGTAGAAAGAGAATTTGAAGAGAGAAAATTAAATCATCACTTAGCTATGCGAAGAATGGAGCTTGATTTAGAAGAGAGAACGCTTCAGTTAGAGAAGGAACGTGAAGAGAGAACGCTTCAGTTAGAGAGGGAACGTGACGAGAGAGCGTTTCAGATAAAAAAGTTGGAGTTAGAATTAACAGCAAAGACAGCTGAAGTTTCACAAGCGAATGTGCCTCCTGTTCCACAACAGCATGCGAATGCAGGTGAACCTGTGTTTGATGTTCACAGAAATATGAGATTAGTGCCGCCATTTTCTGAAAAGGAAGTGGATAAATATTTCTATCACTTTGAACGTGTTGCTTTATCTATGAAATGGCAGAAAAGCTTTTGGACTATGTTACAGTGTGTGTTCACAGGTAAAGCTCAGGAAGTTTATTCTGCACTCTCACTGGAACAGAGTGGTGAGTATGATGTTGTGAAATCTGCTGTGTTACATGCATATGAACTCGTGCCTGAGGCATAACGTCAAAAATTTTGGAATTTGAGTAAAGCTGATGAATGTACTCATGTTGAATTTGCAAGAGAAAAAGATAACTTATTTGATCTTTGGAGCACTTCAATGAAAGTTACAACTAAAGAGCAGTTAAGAGAATTAGTGCTCTTAGAGGAGTTTAAAAATTGTGTTCCTCATGCTGTAGCTATGCATCTTACTGAACACAAGGTGAATACACTTTCTGAAGCTGCTATCATGGCTGATGAATTTGTGTTAACCCATCGTGGGTCATTCAGTTCAGTCAGACTTACTCATATTGTTGGTTTTAAGACCAAGTTTTGCTTTCAACCTAAGACAAAGTCTCCTGTGATGAGTAGGAATATTAAGGCGACAGTTGCTGAACATTCTAGTAAACATGCACTCTCACGAGACATGGTTTGCTTTTATTGTAAAAAGCCTGGTCATAAAATATCTGACTGTTTTACTCTCAAGAAGAAAGAGAGATTGTCGAAACCTGTTGCTTTGGTTTCTACCTCACCATTTACTATTGACACTCGTGATGAGAAAGATCGTCATTTATCTAGTTCTAGTGATAAATCTGTTGATCAGTGTATAACTTCTTATGTTGATTATACACCCTTTATCACTGAGGGAAATGTGTCATTGCCTGGTTCAAACAAAACGGTGCCAGTACGTGTTCTTCGAGATACGGGAGCCGCGCAGTCGTTTCTTTTAGAAGGAATCTTGCCTTTAACTTCTGAAACCGCTACTGGAACTCATGTATTAGTGCGAGGTTTTGAGATGAGGTTTATTGAAGTGCCTTTGCATCGAATCCATCTTTCCTCTGCCATTGTATCTGGTGATGTAGTAGTTGGTGTTCGTTCTGCACTTCCAGTTCCTGGGATTACATTTATTCTGGGAAATGATTTAGCTGGTGGGAACGTTTGGGGACGGAGTGGTGTGGCAGCTCCGCCCATAATAGCATCTATACCTAGGAAATCTGATGTTGGAAATGGTAGAGAATTTCCTCATTTGTTTCCAGCTTGTGCAGTTACTCGATCAATGGCTAAACCATTATCTGAAAATCAAGTTGAAGTTCCACTGCATGACACCTTCTTTTATACTGTTAATACAGGTGACTCAGGATCTGATGTGTCTAAATGTCCTGAGCAGAGAGACCTGAAGTCCTGCTCTTCGTTGTCTACTGACCAGAAAGATTCGACAGTGCTGCAACGTGAATCTGCTGATACATCTTTATTATTCTCAATATATATGCTGCCACTTGGTAATATTCTAAGGAAACATGGAATTAGTTTCCATTGTTATGCTGATGACACTCAAATATATATTTCATCACGGCCAGATGAATACGCTAAATTATCCAAATTGACAGATTGTGTTAAAGATATAAAAGATTGGATGACGCGTAATTTTAAAACAGAACACTTATCGAGTCAATCCTTTTAAAAGAGATTTGCTGAAACAAGAGGTGAACTATCTGCTTGCTCATAATCTGGCTGAATCTAGTTTCAGTTCATGGAGTTCTCCTTGTGTTTTAGTAAATAAACCTGATGGCTCATATCGATTCTGCACAGATTATCGAAAACTTAACTCTGTGACAAAGCCGGACTGCTTCCATTTACCTCGAGTTGATGACTGCGTCGATCATGTTGGCTCTGCCTGTTACGTTAGTAAGTTCGACCTCTCAAAGGGGTATTGGCAGGTGACTTTGACTAGTCGTGCGAAGGAATTATCTGCCTTCGTTACGCCTGATGCTTTCCTGCAGTTTACGGTTATGCCTTTCGGAGTTCGAAATGCACCCGCGACTTTCCAGCGACTCGTAAACCGTATACTGTATGGAATGTCAGGATGTGAGGCATATCTTGATGACGTCGTGCTGTATAGTTCCTCCTGGTCTGAACATCTTAAGTAGATTGAAGAACTTTTTTCTCATTTAGCAAAGGCTAATCTTACAGTTACAATGGTTGTGTAAAGCCCATTGAGACTAAGGTAGAAGCCATTTGTAACTTTCCAGCTCCCACCACTCATCGTGAATTGCGACGATTCCTCGATATTATCTAAGTTTTTGCGAAAATTTTGCCAGTGTAGTCTCACCTCTTACCGATTTATTGAGTCCGAAGCAAAGCTTTGCTGGCGTGTGCCCCTGTTTTGACAGCTCCGATTTTTGAAAAGTCTTTTAGTCTTGCAATCGATGCAAGAGCTTGCGGTGCGGGCGCTGTTCTCTTGCAGGAGGATTCGAACCAGGTTCAACATCCTGTAAGTAACTTTTCAAAAAAAATTAATCGACATCAACAGGTATATTCCACCATTGAGAAAGAAGCTATTGCCCTAGTGTTGGCCGTACAACATTTTGAGATATATCTAGGGTCAATTGTTGCACCGATTATCGTTTATACGGATCATAATCTTTTGGTCTTCTTGAATCGGATGAGGAATCGAAATCAGCGACTTATGCGTTGGAGTCTCATTCTACAACCTTTCCATCTCGAGATTAAACATATTCGAGGAAAAGATA
Source organism: Gila orcuttii (assembly GCA_026230005.1). Classification (NCBI taxonomy): domain Eukaryota; kingdom Metazoa; phylum Chordata; class Actinopteri; order Cypriniformes; family Leuciscidae; genus Gila; species Gila orcuttii. The sequence continues at coordinate 23,291,747 of JAPDVR010000005.1, read as the reverse complement.
ACGTTATAGCTGACACACTTTCTAGGGCTTAACATAATTTCTGCGTTGTCCGTTCCTTTTTCTTTGCATCTCTAGGGCCCAGAGGTGTTGAAGAAGGAAGAGAAGACGACGTTCCTCTAGACCACCAGAACTCTTATTGTGTTCGTTCTGGGTAGTGCTTAACTGTATTTTCTTTGTTTTTGTTTTTGGATTCGTTGCCGAATCTTTTCTTTTGGAGGGTGGTGTTACGACCCTGCGTTCTACTTGCTCGCCTGCTGGTGGCGGTGTTCTTCCAGGAGAGCGTGGGAGATCGCACACCCCTGTTACCAGTTCACCCCTTAATTACGGAGAGGATAAAACATTGGACTCAACCACTCCTCTTCACTTCGTCCAGGGGATTGACAGCCTCTGGAGAAGTCACTTGTTTTGCGAACCTTTATTTGTTTACAGCCCACACCAACCCTTTTCTCCTCCCCATCTGGATTATGATTTTTTCCCCTTTGATTTTGAACCCTAGACTTCATTATTTTAAGTTATTTGTACTTTTCAAGACTAATAAAATCTTGCAAGTCAATACTTCAGTTTACTTGTATACTCTATGTACGGTCACAACAAGCTGGCCGTAACTATATATATATGTGTTGTATGGTGACCTTGAGTGGTCTGAAAGGCGCCTTAAATAAAATGTATTATTATTATTATTTTATGATAGAACCAACGGTCAATGTAACCCCATCTGTATCGTGTCTCCTATCTAATTAATCCTCATTTAATGACTCACACTTTAGTGTACATCACTTTCTCATAGAATGCAGTGTGTGTTTATGTCTATCTGAGTATAAATGAACACCAACAGCAAGACCTATGTCTAACCACACTTGAGACAGAGCCATAAATCCTCCCAACAGAGGGATTTCCAGCTTGGAAATTCCCCCTTTCTTATTGGTCAAGTAAACCCTGAGAGGTGGGACCTTTCTCAGACTTTAAATGGCTTCTACACAAGTTCTTCCCTCTCTTGGCCTTCTCGCTACATTCGCATAGCTGTCCTGCGTGGCCACACTAGGCCCCAGGGCAGCAGGTCTTGACCCACAACCAGCCATGTGCTCATTCAGGAGAGAGAGGACTCTCTCAACCAAAACAGAATCAAAAGACAACATCAGGAGTGTGGCACAATGTCTTCATTCAATGCAGAAGAAGTCCATCGCAACTCCAACCATCAACCATCCAACTTCCTCCCTTCTCCTGTTTGCTTTGCGTGTCCTCTCCGTCCCAGGGCCGGCATGCCACAATCAGCACTCCAGCCATGGGAACAGAGTCAAACCAACCACGAAAGTTCATCACCAATTCTTCAGTAAATGCTGAAGAGACTGATTGAGACTCATGGGACCATCAAAATCCTTCTTCAGGAACTTCACGAAATGTTTCACAGCAAAGGCCATGCATTTTCTGAGGTGCTCTGAAAATGATAAGCTGATGGTTCTTTTCATAGTTAAATGTATCTTTTCCATAGTTCCATTTCCTGCTTCTGGTTTCATTCTGTCACTCACCATTTTACTTATGCATGTATGTATGTATGTATGTGTGTTTAGTTTAGTTATGTTTGTGATTTAGTTCATAAAATTTGTGCACAATGGGACTTCCGGTTAAAGGGCTAATGGAGTAGACGTGTTGTCTCTTGCTCCCGTACCTTTCAGTTTAACCCAACATTTTAAGCCCATTTAATCGTTTATTTTGTTTCAAAATGAACAAATCTACCATGCACGCTATAATTCTGTCTAAACATGATTTCTAAATCGGATAAGCAGAGCAAAAAAGAAACGAAAACGGACTCTGTAGATGACGCTGCTAGCGAGCTTAACATGGCGGTGATGGCCAGGCTTCTGGAACAACATCGCCAGGCTTTATCGGACAAATTGAAAACAGCCATCTCGAAACTCGAGGAGAAGATTGATCGCATTCAGACCACGATGTCGGATCACACACATAAAATTGCCTCGCTCGAATCGAGTGCCAACGATCTAGACGAACGGGTGCGGGAGTTGGAAAAAATATTCGGATCGTGGGCTTACCGGAATCGCTCGAAGGGCTGCGTCGTTCAGTTTTCTTCGCACAAGTACTCGCCGACATTCTGGGAGAATACATTTTACCTTCTCCACCGGAGATTGACCGGGCACACAGAGTTCTCGTTAGTGAACCAGCGACCGGGAAGAAACCGAGGCCAGTCATCATCCGGCTCCACCGTCAAAAAGAGTTGATCGTTCATGAGGCTCGAGCCAAAAGAGGCAAACTGTTTTACCAAGGCAACCCAGTCGCCATCTATGAGGATTACACGCCTGAAGTGGCCACTGAACGCGCTAAATACCGGTCCGTAATGGCAGAACTATATAACCTTGGATATAAACCAACTTTGTTTTTCCCTGCACGGCTCTCTATCTGGACCAAAGACGGAGGTAAGAAGATGTTATCTTCGGTGACGAAGGCCGAGAACTTTGTTGCAGCTGCCCGTTCCTCTGATCATGTGTCATAACTTGTCCGACAATCAACCAGCCGGTGGGGTTAATATTGCTGTTGGCAGTTTTCTAGCGGTTAAATCGATGCAAGTTGCAGGAACTATTTCAATTGTTTCCCGTTTGTATTGAAGGCGTTTTTTTTTTTTTTTTTTTCTCTTCTCTCGGTCACACCAGAGAGTTGGAAAGCATAATAGTTCTTCTAACCTCCCAATAGGTCCAACAATTGGTAATTGTCTGTTTGACGTTTTGGCTGAAGACATGCATATTGCATTGATTACTCCGGTGACTTGCCGTATTTATGTATGCACGCCTGAATATAAAGATACATTGTTATTATTTTTGACAGTTTTGTTCTTCTGTTTTCAGGTTAAACTATATCATTTTACATTCATCTCTTTTACTCTCTGGAATTATTTGAGGGCCAACTTTTATATGTCCACGTGTATGCAGAGACTAGGCGATTTATTTATCTTCAGGTTTTTTTTTTTCTTCATACTTGTATTGCAAAATCACTTGGTTGCCTAGTAGCTGGTAATTGCACCTTAAAAACTATTATTATTTATTTTTTATATATATAATTATTTTTATTCAATTTATTTGTATTTATTTATTTTGGTGTGTTGGGGCTCTTCCCTTTTGTACTTTTATGCTATAAAAAGTTATGTTTTGAACTTGTTCAAGTTTTATAGGGCTTACTATTGGAACAGCGGAATGAGATCCAGAAGGATAGAAGTGGTAGCGGAAGTCGAGACTAAGTGCTCAGGCAAGTTAGTTGTTTAAGGTGGGTGGGGTGTGGTTAGTTGTGGGACGGGGGGTGTTGGGGAATTTGGTCTCCCTTTACTTCACTTTTTTTTTTTTTCTCTCTCATTTTCTCTCCTATGTTTGGATCCAGAATGCTTTCTACCAGTTCAGTGCTGTCCTGTTTCGTTAACCTCTCAGAATGGTTAATACCAACATGTTAGGGGATGGGAACCTGCGCCTAGTGTCCTGGAACACCAAGGGGATGAACAGTGCCATCAAAGCTAGTAAAATTTTAGCGCATTTACGGGATCTTAAGGCAGATATTATGTTTCTACAAGAAACTCACCTGCGAACGATAGATATACTCTGTATCAAGAGATCATGGATGAGTCACCTGTTTCATTCTAAATTCTCTTAGAGAGCTCGCGGGGCTGCTATCATTATTCATAAAAGAGTTATGTTTAAATACACTGAGACTATTATAAATCCAAATGGCCGTTTTGTTATGGTCTCGGGCAAGCTCCATAACATTCCAGTAATTTTAGCTTCCATATACGGCCCCAACTGGGACAATGATGAGTTTTTCGTTACGTTTTTTTTTCAAGCTTACCCAAAGTAGATGAACATCATATAATTATCGGAGGGGGTTTTAACTTGGTTCAAGATGTATCCATGGACAGGTCTTCCTCTAAACAGTCTACTCTAACAAAATCAGCCAACGTGGTGCTAAACAACGCCTCACAACTGGGACTCTCGGATCCTTGGAGATTTAAAAACCCTCAAGGCAAGGCTTATTCATTCTTTTCTCATGTTCATCATACATTTTCTAGAATTTAATTCTTTTTGGTAGACAATAAATTGTTACACTCTATTACAACGTGCACTTATCACACATTAGTGGTCTCTGATCATGCCCCAGTATCTATTGACGTAACTTTGCCACCTAACAGACCGTTGCCCCCACCCTGGAGATTCAACTCTACTAGACTATCAGATAGCGCATTCAAAGATTTCCTTTCCTCGCAGATACATTTTTACTTCGAACTCAATCAGACTCCAGGCATTAGCAGTCACACCTTGTGGGAGACTTTCAAAGCATTCATTCGTGGCCAGGTAATTTCATATTCCTCACAAGTGGGGAAAGCCAAAAAACTTCGACTAGCTACAATAGCCGACAAACTGTCTAAGTTAGATGTCTCTTATGCCTCTTCCCCTTTGCCTGCCCTCTATGCTAAAAGAGTTCATTTACATTCAGAATTCAACTTTCAGTTAACAGATCTAACAGAGAGACAGCTTAGGCAATGTAGAAAGCTATTTTTTTAGCATGGAGACAAGGCTGGTAAACTCTTGGCCTACCAGGCTCGATGGCTAGCACTTCAAGATGGATTTCTGGTGTCAGATCCCCAACAGGTGAATTGGTAACGGAACCGGCTGAAATTAACCTGGTTTTCTCAGACTATTATGCTAGACTGTACACTTCAGAAAGCCCTCCCAATAATAGTACAAATTTAGATCTTCTCAACTCGCTTGAATATCCCACAATTGATGAAAACTCTGCTAAGAATCTAGGCGACCCAATCACAGAATCAGAGATACAGGTAGCAATTAATTCCATGAAACCGGGAAAATCTCCTGGCCCTGATGGCATTACTGTTGAGTTTTATAAAGCTTTTGCTCCCCTTTTAGTTCCTACTTTAGCAAAGCTTTTCAATGACTCCTTTAAAGTGGGCTGCCTTCCTCCTACTTTATCCAAGGCCTCTATTTCTTTGCTCCTTAAAAAGGATAAAGATCCCACCTCTTGTGGTAGTTATAGACCAATATCACCTCTGAACGTAGATTTTAAAATTCTGGCTAAAGTTTTATGTTTTTGCCTTGAACGTGTATTACCATGTTTAATTTTTCATGACCAGGCAGGCTTCACACCAGGAAGACACTCTTTTTTTAAAACTAGAAGGCTTCTCAACATTCTCTTTTCCCGCCCATCTGATTTACCCGAAATGATGTGTCTCTGGATGCTGAGAAGGCCTTCGATAGGGTGGAATGGGGTTACTTGTTTTTTTTATTTTTGAAAAGTTTGGGTTCGATTCTAATTTTATCTCCTGGATCCGACTTCTTTACTCCTCTCCTATGGCATCAGTACATACTAATGGCATACGATCAACCTATTTCTTGCTTCAGCGTGGGACACGACAGGGATGCCCCCTTTCTCCCTTGATTTTTAATCTAGCCATAGAACCTTTAGCAATCTGGCTCCGCAGCCACAATGGCTTTGAGGGAATTTCTCGCCAGGGTTTAGTTCACAAGCTCTCTCTGTCACGGATGGAACAGGAGTCAGACAGGTGGTAAGTGAATATTGTATATTAACAGTAGGGGTGTCGAAATTAATCGTTTCTACGGTGCACCGCGATGCAGACGAGGACGATTCGGTATCGGTTCAGTAATAGACCATAACCGGTTATAATGTACAAACGCTTTTCTGACGTCATTTATCGCGCATGTGCTTTGTCGCGGTAGCCGGTAGCATACACTGGCAGAGGGAGGCGAGACGCGAGTGCGAATTAAACATTCTTTCTTACATACATACATTACATGCGCATGCAAGTTACATGCGCTTCTTGAGGCACACACACGCTAGGTCTCGCTCTCTCCCTCTCTGCTGTGCGCGCGCTACACGGTTTGAACATACATTCACGTAGCCTTTCGGAAGAGTGGATACATTTCCCGGGACAGGTTATTAAAAGATAAATCGGGACAAATAGAGACAGAATGGCAACCCTTCCGCACCCGATGGTCAAATTACAATTGTGTTACGCGTGATTATAAATGGATGATCGTCTTCAACAGCGGACTCGGTGACGGTTGATGCGCGCGTCTCCAGGGTAACATTATACACTGATGAATGAGCGCTGCTTTTAAATGAACATTTCTTTAAAACGAAATTGATTTGACAGAATTTTATTTTCTTAATGGCATAAACAGGCTTTAGTCCCATGAAACTTAAACTGGAATGTCTCTGTTTTTGTCACTGCGACTTCCCGAACAGGCAAACACACACACACACGCGCGCGCGCGCACGCACACATCACTTTTGAAGTAAAATTTAAAATTGAGGATGCGGTGCATCGCGATATCGAATTGAACCGAATCGATGGCATGATAATCGTAATCAAACCGAACCGTGAGACCAGTGTAGGTTCACACCTCTAATTAACAAGTTTTGCAGAAGCAGATGGAGATATGGTGAGTATGCAAACAGATGATAATCAGTTGGTAACTTAGCTGAAGGATAATAAGAGTCTCTGTTGCAGATGCAGTATGGAGATCACATTGACGGATGCAGACTGATGGCTGAAGACTGGAGATGGTACTTGAAGGCAAGGGGTAGAAGAGAGTCCAATGGAAGACGGGTAAGTAGCGGGTAAGTAGCGGGTAAGTAGCGGGTAAGTAGCGGGTAAGTAGCGGGTAAGTAGCGGGTAAGTCTGTGTGTCATGTACTGACAAGACCAGACAATGAGTGAGTGAAGGGGAGCTGAATATAAAGGGAGGTGTAATGATGATGTGCAGGTGATGGTGATCAGTACTCCGGTGATAACGAGCGAGTGGGAGGAGTGAGGGAATGAGTGGAAGGAGTGGATGAAGCTGGTGGAATCCTGACACTCTCTTTATGCTGACGACCTTTTATTGTACAGGTGCTGGTCATATAATTAGAATATCATCAGACTGATATATTTAAAATGTTTATTTCATTTAATTGTTATGATTAAAACTGACAACTAATGAAAAACCTAAATTCAGTATCTCCGAAAATTAGAATATTACTTAAGACCAATACAAAAAAAGGATATTTAGAAATGTTGGCCAACTGAAAAGTATGAACATGAAAAGTATGAGCATGTACAGCACTCAATACTTAGTTTGTTGACCAATTAAGAACAGGGATACCATGGTCCTTAAACCAGGTACTGGTAGCTTTGGCACTGTGTGCAGGTGCCAAGTCCTGTTGGAAAATTAAATCTTCATCTCCATAAAGTTGGTCAGCAGCAGGAAGCATGAAGTGCTCTAAAACTTCCTGGTAGACGGCTACGTTGACCTTGGACCTCAGAAAACACAGTGGACCAACACCAGCAGATGACATGGCACCCCAAACCATCACTGACTGTGGAAACTTTACACTAGACTTCAAGCAACGTGGATTCTGTGCCTCTCCTCTCTTCCTCCAGACTCTGGGACCTTGATTTCCAAAGGAAATGCAAAATTTACTTTCATCAGAGAACATAACTTTGGACCACTCAGCAGCAGTCTAGTCCTTTTTGTCTTTAGACGCTTCTGACGCTGTGTCTTGTTCAAGAGTGGCTTGACACAAGGAATGCGCCAGCTGAAACCTATGTCTTGCATACGTCTGTGCGTGGTGGTTCTTGAAGCACTGACTCCTGCTGCAGTCCACTCTTTGTGAATCTCCCCCACATTTTTGAATTGGTTTTGTTTCACATTAATGTGCTTGGACACAGAGCTCTGTGAACAGCCAGCCTCTTTATCAATGACCTTTTGCCAGTTTTGTCAGTGCCACAGACTGATCGACTCCATGCCACGCCGCATTGCTGCAGTAATTCAGGCAAAAGGAGCCCCAACTAAGTATTGAGTGCTGTACATGCTCATACTTTTCATGTTCATACTTTTCAGTTGGCCAACATTTCTAAAAATCCTTTTTTGGTATTGGTCTGAAGTAATATTCAAATTTTTGGAGATACTGAATTTGGGATTTTCATTAGTTGTCAGTTTTAATCATCACATTTAAATGAAATAAACATTTGAAATATATCAGTCTGTGTGTAATGAATGAATATAATATCCAAATTTCACTTTTTGAATGGAATTACTGAAATAAATCAACTTTTTGATGATATTCTAATTATATGACCAGCACCTGTATGTCTCAAACCCTGCTGCCTCTCTTCCCCCAGTTTTAGATATCCTAGACAAATTCAGTCAAGTATCTGGCTACAAGATAAATTTACAAAAAAGTGAAGTTTTTTTTGTTAACTCTGAAGCTAAAAAACTTCCACTATCCACTAATAATCTATTTGCAAAACAATTTCAACCGCTTGTGGACAAGTCTAAACTAGATATGTCTAGGTGGGCCTCTCTCCCTTTATCCCTTGTAGGTCGCATTAACTTGGTCAAAATGGTTATTCTGCCCAAATTTATGTTCCTCTTTCAACACTTACCAATTTGTATTAGTAAATCTTTCTTTACTGGCTTCGACAGTCTTTTGCGTTCATTTCTATGGAGGAATAAACCGGTTCGCCTTAACCCTCTGGGGACTAAGCCCTTTTTGGTCTGTTTTCTCTATTTTTACATTTGGGCTTATAAACTATATGTAATGGAGATGGAACACTATGTGTTTGGTATCTATGGATTCAGAAGACCCTAAGCTAACATAAGCATGCATGTAATGTGTTTATCAAGGAAGTATGAGTGAAAAATGTACAATAAACTAGAGAATTTAAAAAACGGAAATTCGATATTTGTCATTTATTTTTGAAAATCACACATCACACAACAATAGTGAACAGTTTTTAAACAAAAAATATATTTGTCAGAGCCTTTGCTTGACAGACATGTGTAATTGTTAAATAAAATGTGTAAAGAACAATGAAAAATGTAACTTTATTTACAAATAGTCCCAGGCGTTTTTCTTAGGAATGCTTAGAATTCCTATGCTTTCTCCTCGTCACTCTCCAGTAATTGTTCCAGAGCTTGTTCCACCGTAAATCATTTACTGCTTGCCATCATAAAAGTGCTAAAACAATAAATAATGCTATAATTGTATGTATATATGTATGTATGTATATATATATATATATATATATATTATAATTGTTCTGTCTCTTTCATATAAATCTCAGCGTGCTCTCGCTCCGTAAAGCCTTGTTTATACTCGACACGTCCGTTCGCTTTCTGTCGTCTCCTCCATTCGACGCTGTTTGCGTTATATCCCTTACTATATAGTACCACCCCTTGCAAGGCTACAGAGTCCTCCGATTTGCTAGAATACATCATGGTAACCTTCCTCTGATTGGGTAAGAAAAATATTCCTCCATCGGCAATTTTTCCATTGGTTGTTGCTCGTGAATCTGCCAAACAACATCGATTTCATTGGCCTTTGACGTAGTGGTATTGTGCAACAAGGAAGTGTGTATACAAGCCAGGTAAGTTATCACTGTTTTCAGCGGAATCTGAGGAAGACGGCAAAAAAGACCTCACCTCTCTATCATTAATAGTTTTTAAGATAATTACACATTTGTAAAAGTATGCCATTTTGGGCGGTACCGCCCAATCCGTCCCCAGAGGGTTAAAAAATCAATTCTGCAACTTCCTAAAGCTAAAGGAGGCCTTGCACTTCCCAACTTTCAGCAGTATTACTGGGCCTGTAACATCAACAAGCTTATTTTTTTGGAACAAAGATATCTACTCTGACAGTCCTCCCTGGGTGCATACGGAAACGTCATCAGTGAAAAGCTCTCTCTATTCGGTTGTCTGTTCTCAGCTTCCCTTAGTTGTAAACAGAGTTTCAGATAATCCAGTAGTCACTAGCTCCCTTAAAATTTGGGTCCAATTTAGGAAACATTACGGTTTATATAGGGGCTCCACTTATATGCCCATCCTCAATAATTATTATTTTCCCCCATCTAGTTCAGACCCTGCATTTCGCCTCTGTTCATCTAATGGCCTTCTCAAGATTGGTGACCTCTATGAGGAGGGTGTATTTGTCTCTTTCTCCTCTTTATCTAAAAAGTATAACCTACCCAGTCATCACTTATTTCGGTTCTTTCAAATCAGACACTTCATACAGAAGCAGTTCCCCTACTTTCCCAATCGTCCCCCTGAAACAAAAATTGATCACTTTCTTGCATTAAATGCCAACCACAGGCATTTAATTTCAGTCATTTATAATTTGATAAATTCTATTAATTCAGACCTTAATGACACTCTCAAAGATACCTGGGAGCAAGACCTAGGTGTTACTATTACAGAGGATCTATGGCATAACATCTTGAACAAGGTACATACCTCTTCCATATGTGCCAGGCATGGCTTAATTCAATGTAAAATACTATTCCGAGCGCACTTAACCAATGCCAAATTGGCAAAAATGTGAGTGCTGCCTGTAATCGTTGTAAACATTCACCTGCCAACCATCTACACATGTTTTGGACTTGCCCACAGCTGGTAACCTTTTGGTCTAATGTATTTCAGATGCTTAAAAAAGCTCTCAACACTTATATTGACCTTGATCCAATTATAGCCCTATTTGGGGTCTCCCCTATGCCTGATTTGGTTGCCCGAGATCATAAAGTCATCGCTTTTACTACAGTCCTGGCCAGACGGGCCATCCTTATTAAGTGGAGGCATGTTTCTTCTCCAACACATGACATTTTCTACTGTACTGTATTTGACTTGAAAAGTTAAGATACTAAAGTTTACAAGACTTGGGATCCCTTTTTAAATTACATTAAGGGTTTAACCAATCATACCATTGATCAGCTCTACCAAACTTGGATGTCTTTTTTCCAGTAATAAACAAACATTAAGTTGTTTTGATTGATACTTTGAAGCAGCTTTGATACAATCTGTATTGTGAAAAGCGCTATATAAATATATTTGACTTGACTTGACTTGACTTTACCCTGTGCACCTGTAACTGGCAATGGTACATAATTTTCGCTTATTAGAAGGATCTTTGTAGGGAGAATGTAATTATTATATATATATAATTTTCAATTCATATTTTTTTTATTTTATTTTTTTGAGCTATTGGATTGAGGGGGGAGATCATGTAAGGGATTAATAATGGACAATATTTTACTGTCTACTGTTTATGATGTCTTATTTTGTACTGTCACTGAAAACCAATAAAAAACATTTGGAGTAAACTTGTGCACAATACGTATTTACACAACCACTCACCACAATTGCTCTACCACCGCTGAGCGGCCGGGTCACCGGCTCTGCTCCTCACTGAAAACCTAAGTGTGTGTTGCATCTGCTTCTGTATTTATACCCGCAGGAGATGCAAATCCCACACGTCAATGTGCATTGGCTTGTTTAGTTTACACTCTAAGTTAATTGGACTCTCAGTTCAATTCTGACGTACATACTGTACATAACCGAGACGTTCTCCATGTTCGTAGATCATTGTTCGTAGCTTGTTGACAGTGTCTTTTGGAGGTTTTCTGTCCAGAAACATATTTTTTTGGTTGTTTCAGTATTGGTTGAGATAGGATGCACTGTAGCATGAGCTGGAGGAAATAAAGAGATAAAAAATAATCCATAGTTCTCCAAGAAAGTTAGTGCCCACCATCGCCTTATTTTTGGAAGGTCTACACCAACTTTTTCCCATGGTGATGAAGGCAGCTCAGACATGCAGAGAGGTTCTTGTGTGTGATTGGGCACAACGGCCTGACATGGGATGCACTCAGCTATCATGGTTTCTACCTGTCTGTCAATGCCAGGGAACCAAACTTTCTCCCTTATCAGTTTCTTTGTTTTGACTAACCCCTGGTGGCCTTCGTGTGCAAGTGATATTGCCCTGACTTGTAAAGAATGAGGAATAACGATCTTTGTGCCACGCAGTACAGTGTCATCAGTTGCGGTTACTGTCAGTTCATCTTTGATTTTATGGAATGATTTAATTGCAGCACCATCAACTCCATCAGCAAAATCCTGTTTTTCAGACAGTGACTCCCATGAGCATCCTTTGATTAATTGGATGACTTTGCATAGAGTGGGGTCCGCTGTGATTGCATTCTGAATTTCTGATAGTGTCATTGCCTTAGGGACGGCGTTTGCAGTAAGGAAGTTCACGTATTCTTCCACTTGTTGTTCGATGTTAGAAACTTCCTGAAAGCCATGTGAAACGTGTGGGGTGACGTGACATATAATCCGCTGGGTTGTCCTTGCCAGATTTGTAACGGACTGTGTAGTTGTAAGGCTGAAGACGTAGACTCCAACATTCTATACGAGCAGGCGGCTTGGATTTGGGATTATTGAAAATCCATTCCAAAGGTTTGTGGTCACTGACAAGGGTAAATGGTGCCCCATAAAGATACATGTGAAAATGTTCACAGCCCCACACAATGGCGAGAGCCTCACGTTCGGTTTGTGAATACTTTTGTTCAATGAGTGACAAGGCTCTGCTTGCATAGCTTATCACTCTGGCTGGTTCATGTGGGCCATTTCTCTGTGCTAACACGGCCCCAAGACCCACAGGACTTGCATCAACCACCAGTTCAGTTAGTTTGTAAGGGTCAAAATAGGTCATGACAGCATCACTTGTTAGACTTTGTTTCATTTCATCAAGGGACTTCTGATGTTTCTCTGTCCAAGTCCAGCGAATGTTTTTTTTGTAAGTTCCCTCAAAGGTTGAGTTATAGTGGCAAAATCTTTGATGAAGCGGGCACTGTAATTTGCCATGCCGAGAAGGCTGCGGACCTCGCTGGCGTTGGTTGGGGCCGCAGCATCATGTAACGCCTGAACTTTCACGAGTTCACATTTACATCAATTAAACAGAGTAAAGATTATGCGTATTTGGCGTGCTGTCCAGGGGGAGGGCTCCGAGCTCGGAAATTTTTGCCCGAACCCAGAGTGCTCCCCCTTTGTTGTAAGAGTATTTAGGAGAAGAAGTGAGGAGATGGGGTGGTGGAGGGATGCTGTTAGACTGTCAAAGAACTGAGTTAAGTTTGCTGAATATATATCTCTTACCTCATTGATTGGGAGTGTGCTCCACTCGTGTCTAATTAGGCTTGATTACCTGAATGTGCTCCACATGTGTTTAATTATCTGAACATGCTCCTCCCGAACTTTGTTAGGAAACATCATTTCACGAGTTCACATTTACATCAATTAAACAGAGTAAAGATTATGCGTATTTGGCGTGCTGTCCAGGGGGAGGGCTCCGAGCTCGGAAATTTTTGCCCGAACCCAGAGTGCTCCCCCAAAAGCAAAAGAGCAAAGGACAGCCGCCAGACTAAAGACCCCCCCAAACGCAGAATTTGGCGGGCTGGGTCCGTTTGAATTTGCACTGTTCTTAACGAGAGCCTCTTACTGCGTCGAACGGGCGGGCCCTACTGGCCTATGGATAAGGAACAGCTTGATTTATGCCGCCTGACCAGGAGGGCCCGTGTTGCCTCGGGCGGGAGCAGCTCACTGCGCTGGGCGGACGGGCCCTACTGGTTGACAAGATTTGGGAATGCCCAACCAGGAGGGCCCATGTAGCTTCCGACGGGAGCAGCTCACAGCGTCGGGCTGATGGGCCCTACCGGCTGACGGTGGAGTGGCGCGTTTTTTGGAAGCCCGGACTGGAGATTTCTTGCTGTCCGCTGGGAAATCGATACCTGTTGGATGGGAAAGAGAAAACATAGATGCATGCAAAGTCCGCTGGGAGACCAATGCTCGCTAGACAGAAAAAGAGAAAACATAGATGCATGCAAAGTCCGCTGGGAGACCAATGCTCGCTGGACAGAAAAAGAGGAAACATAGATGCTTGCAATGTCCGCTGGGAGACCAATGCTCGCTGGACAGAATTATGCAATGTCCGCTGGGAGACCAATGCTCGCTGGACAGAATTATGCAATGTCCGCTGGGAGACCAATGCTCGCTGGACAGAATTATGCAATGTCCGCTGGGAGACCAATGCTCGCTGGACAGAATTATGTAATGTCCGCTGGGAGACCAATGCTCGCTGGACAGAAAAGAGGAAACATAGATGCTTGCAATGTCCGCTGGGAGACCAATGCTTGCTGGACAGGAAAAGGAGAAAACATAGATGCTTTGCAATGTCCGCTGGGAGACCAATGCTCGCTGGACAGAAAAAGGAGAAAACATAGATGCTTGCAATGTCCGCTGGGAGACCAATGCTCGCTGGACAGAATTATGCAATGTCCGGTGGGAGAGTTTTGCTTTGTCAGTTGGGAATTTAGATCACTGGAAGAAGGAAGAACACCCAGGTGGACGACCCGGAGGGTTTTATTCGATGAGGGTTTGGTGGGCTTTTTTTATGTGGAACCGGTTGGTCCTGATGTAGCTTTGGAAAGCGTCTGAGGACCATCTTCCGAGAGCTTGTATCTGCTGCTGGGAGAGGCCTTTTTGGGCAGCTGAAGTTGCTGCTCCGATGCGGAAAGAGTGACTGGAGAAGTGTTTTGCTTGGATGCCTGACTGTTGAAGAACGGATTTGAGATGTTTCTGGAACCAAAAGCGTGTCACAGGTTTGTTGGAGTCATCTATAAATAGGGGATCAAGAGGGGATTTAGCCTGGGAGCTTCTCCAATGAAGATATGCCTGAATGGATTGGTATGGTTGGATTGGCGATGAGAGTTTGAAGATGTAGATGAAATGGCCTTTTTTGGATTGGTCTGTCTTGCTTTGCTTAATCAAGTATGAGATGGTTTCACTATCCAGTACTGATAAGTCTGAGATGGTGGGGTGGACTCTTGGGTCGAATTTGGAAGTGATGGCGAGTTCCGAGCATCTAAGAAAGGCGAAAAAGGCTAGAATAAACATAGCATCGAGTGTACGGGCTGTCTCGAGAGGCTGGTAGACTGTGCGGAGGGCATGAATACATTTTGTGAGAATATCTAGTGTTATGGGTTGTCTGGTGTCGGGATGGGTGGGATGAGATCGTTGAATTCCTTGACCAGAAGGGAGGTTTGTGAATTATTTATCTCTGGGGAGGGAGCGCCGTACATCAATTTGTGGAAAAACTGGATGCCGCTCAGGTAACCTTTGATGGTTCCAACTTGGAGGCCCTTAATGCTGTTAAGGTAGGAGATGAATGAGGTGATTGAAAGGAGAGAAAAATCAGGGAATGGCAAGGTGTATGAGAAGTGGAATGCTTTAAAACACCTCCAAGCTGTCACATAAGATTGGAGGGTCCTGGGAGAAACTGCTTGGAGGATGGTGTCCAGTGATGTGTCGAGGAGTTGTTTTAGAGGGTGGGTTACGGGAATATTAGTTCTGAATAGTGAGGTACTGGAGTTGGGAATTGGTCTGCCTCTGGAGCCAGCATCCTGAATTTCTGAAACAGAAAACGAGACAGAGAGTCAGCGATTAGATTTTCAGACCCGGGGATGTGTTTGGCAATTATGATAAACTGATCACACGCTGAGATCCAGATTAGGCGTCTTAAGAGTGGCATCAGGGCGGGTGAATGGGAACGGCCTTTATTAATGCATTCAACAGTTGCTTCATTGTCACAATGCACTAAAACGCTACTGGTGGCCCATCCTTTCCCCCACAGGAAGACTGCTACCACAAGAGGGTAAAGCTCGAATAGGGCTGAGGACTGAGTCGTGTCTTGGAGTTGGGGGGGCCACGGAGATGCAAACCAGCGTCCTTGGTAGAAACCCCCGAAGCCAATTGAGGGGGCCGCATCTGTAAATAATTGGATATCGACTGGAGAAAAAACGAGATCGTTATAGAAAAAGGATAGGCCATTCCACTGTTTTAGGAAAGTTATCCATAACCTGAGTTCATCACGGCACATCTGAGATATGGAAATTAGGTCTTCTAGTGCGTGAACCGAAGAAGCGAGTGAGAGGAGATGCGAAATGAAAGGGCGGCCTTGTGGAATGATGCGCATTGCGAAGTTTAAGTGGCCGAGCAGGGATAAGAGTTCGCGTTTGGAACAATTTGAGCGGTCAATGAGGGTAGATGAGACGAGTATGATCCTGTCAATTTTTTCCTTTGGCAGGGAAGCCTGGAATTGTACTGAATCTAAGTTAATGCCGAGGAATTCGATGGATGTGGTGGGACCCATGGTTTTCTCCTGGGCGATGGGGATCCCAAGCTCTGAAAAAACATTTTGAACGGTGAGGATATGAGCGGCTGGGATGGGGTCGGGAGGCGAAATGATTAGGAAATCATCTAGCAAGTGAATGAGGTGAGGAATCGCATAATTGTTTGACAAAATCCAGCAAACAGCTTCTGATAGCGTGTCGAAAATTTTGGGGCTGCTTTTGCATCCGAAAGTTAAGCGTACGGAAAAATAAAATTTTCCTTGCCAGCGTACACCGAATAAGTGCCATGAATCTGGATGGATGGGCATCACTTTGAAGGCAGAAGTGATGTCGATTTTTGCCAGCCAAGCTCCCCGACCCGCGATTTTTTATCATGTCAATCGCCTGATCTACATCATGGTATTTGAGAGAAAATTCGTCAAGGGGGATCAAGCTGTTAATGCTTGGGAACGGGGAATCATGTGGGGCTGATAAATCAATTATAAGGCGTTTTTTACCTGAAAATTCTCTTGTGGCCGCTCCAATGGGGCTGATACGAAAAACTTCGAAAGGAGGATTGTCGAAAGGACCAATCATGAAGCCTGACTCGACTTCTTTTTTGATCAGGTTGTCTACTACATCGGGCTCAGCCATAGCAGATTGAAGATTATTACAGACAATATTTTGAGAGAGTGGGCATTCCACGCCAGGTTTGAAACCGTGCTCGAGGCCGGACAGAAGATAGTGTGTGAAGTGGGTGTCCGGGTGATGAGCTAGTTCGATCGCTAAGCGAGAAATATTCACGGGAGTCGACAAGTAATTTTTTGATGTTTTTTTTATTGACTGCTTTGGACACTGGGCAAACATGGCGGGCATGGGCACCGCCGCAGAAATTGCAGACATGGAGAAACCGGCAACGCTGTCTGTAGCACCTCCCATGGTTAAAACTATTGCACAGCTGCCTGCTGTTTGGAAAGGAGGCTGTCTGCTGTCTTCCTCCATCGGGATTTTCATTGGTTGTAAGTCTTGGCACATAGCTGGTTGATTTAACTGGGGCTGAGTCTGGGCAGGGGGGGATGGAGGGGTTGATTTGAGGACATGTTGTGGTTGAATGTGCTACTGACCTACATACCGCACATGAAATGTTCCTGCAGCCTAGGAAAACCCTGCTGTGTAGATCTGGATCAAGAGCGCCCCAGTAAGGACATTGGTTCCACTGGGCGACCCGGACAGAGCACTTGGCGGAAAAGAGCTTGTGGTATGTGTAGAAGTGCCCTCCTCCATAGGACAGCGCAAGTTCGGCTATAATTGATAAGTAATCGTTTAATTCGCGCCGCCTATGGGGGAAGGCAGAGCAGATTACTTCAGTGAAACGGCTGAAAGCAATTGTGAACTCGGAAAAAGAAAGTAAACGTGATGAATGTGGATTTGGGTTTTTTAAAGTGACAGAAAAATCCCCACAATCTATTTGGCGGTTTGATTCGGTTACAGGTAACAGAGAGAGAAGAGATGAAAGATCTACGTCTGCACCTGACAGGATCTGTGCTCGGATGTTGTGGGACACTGGGGGCGGCTCCGCGGCAACGGCGTTCGATGGGACGGGCATCTGAGTTGCTGTGAAGAGAGAGTGGAGAGATTTTGCCTGGAGAAGAGAGCTGAAAGGAGCCGAGGCCGGGGCTGCAATTGTCGGCGGAGGCAGCCTCACGCTTGAATTGGCCTCTGGGGCTTGGGGAAGAGGATTAAAGGTATGAGAAGGAAAGGAAGGTTGAAACTGAGAAAAGTGGGCTTGTGCTGCAAGCGGAGGAAGCCTCACGCTAGCTTGAGCTACTGGAGATGCTGGCCACTGAAAAGAAGAGGGATTAGTAGCTGTTGCAAAGGTAGGTTGAAATGATTGGGCCTCCAATGCTAGCGGAGGCAGCCTCGCGCTAGCATCTGGGACAGGTGCTGGAGGCCACTGAAAAGAAAAAGGATTATTAGAAACAGCAGGAGCCATGTTCTGATATGCTGAGGGAAGGTCGGCGGGCCTGGTTTCAACCAAAGCTGCAGCCTGCTGGCGAGGTCTGACAGCAGAAGGAACTGGGGCGCGGCCCAAGCTTGCTGAAGGCCTTCTGCTGCGGTTTGATGCTGAAAGAGAACTGGATTTGGTACGCTGCGATGGTGGTGTTGTCGAGCGAGGTGAATCCTGAGCTTTGCTTTGCCTGCTGGTCCTTTTCGGGGCCGGCATGGACTTCGGAGAGAGGTTAGTTGATTGCAAGGATACATACAAGGCGTATAGTTCCGCTTTGTTCATCCTTCGCGAGAACTGAACATCTGAATTGATCAGCGCTTGCCTCAATCCTAAAACTGTCCACTTTCCAATTGGTGGAATTGTTGGGACGGCCGAGCGATAGGAAGAAGCAGGGGAGGGATTGTGATGTCTCGCTGGTGGAGGCGAGGGCTGGCCTCTGCGTCTAGGCGAGCGTGTAGCTGTTCGGGCAGGCAGGCGGCCGCGTGGAGAAGCCTGAGGATCAGTTGAAATGTTGGGCAGAGAAGGAGTTGTCCTTGGGTCAGCTGATTGTGGCTGAGGATCCGGCGAGAAGTTAGATTCCTCATCGGATGGGAAGAGCTGGAGTTGAGACATGGTAGCAAAAAGGTCGAACCAATATGCTGTTAGACTGTCAAAGAACTGAGTTAAGTTTGCTGAATATATATCTCTTACCTCATTGATTGGGAGTGTGCTCCACTCGTGTCTAATTAGGCTTGATTACCTGAATGTGCTCCACATGTGTTTAATTATCTGAACATGCTCCTCCCGAACTTTGTTAGGAAACATCATTTCTTGGGATCAGGAGAGAAACCCCCATCTGAGAATGTGTATCCGAAGAAGTCTAAAGTGGTTTGTGCGTAGGAGTCAGGTTCTTCTCCTTAAGTCGTTGAAATGTTGTCCTTAGAGCTTGATCATGACTAGCTTTTGTTCTGCCAAACACCAGAATGTCATCACTCAGATTAATGACTCCTGGGATACCATCCAGGGCTTGCTGAATGGCGTTTTGAAATACCTCTGCTGCAGAGGAAACTCCGAAACGCAGTCTTTTATAACGTCGCAGTCCTACATGAGTGGAGAATGTTGTGATATATTGTGATGATGGCTCCAGTTCCAGCTGATGATATCCACAGTTTAAATCCAGTTTTGAGAAGAACCTGGCTCCATTCAGCGCTTGTATTACGTCATCTACTGTAGGTGTGAGATGTCGTTCTCGCTCGATGGCTTGATTTGGTATCCTCATGTCCACACAAATGCGCACTGCTTCTGGGTCTTTTGGCTTTGGAACAGGAACAATTGGAGAAACCCATGGAGTGGGCCCATCCACTTTTGATGATGTCAAGTTCCTCTAAACTTTGTAATTCAGCTTCAATTTGCTTCCTGATATGGAACGGTACTCTTCTGTGAGGTTGCGTGACTGGAGGAACGTTTTTCTTTATGTGCAGCTTGACTTGAAAGTCTTTTAATTTTCCCATCCCACAGAAGAGATCACCTATTGCATTCATCTCTGTCTGGTTTGAGGTTGTCATTGGCTGTAGTGACTGCACTGCCTGTTCTGGAGCTGTGTGGAGTGTGTTAGCAACTTTGATTAGTCCCAATTTACTGGCAGTGTCATAGCCAAGTAAACTGCCGTTACTGCCTTGCAGTACTTGGAAAGTTGCGTTTGTGAATCGTGATTTGGATTCCACCAGTGAGGTGAATTTTCCCAGGGTAGGCAGTGGGGTGCTTGAACCATAGGCATATGTCTCAGTCTCTGATAGGTTGTTTCATCAATGATATTTACAGTTGCCCCAGAATCAAGCATCACTTGTATCTTACAGTCACTAACCTTTATCTTTGTATGTGGGAGATTTGTTTTTGGTCGGGAAACTGTGTATACATATTCCTCAGAGGACTCTGTGTCTGCGGTACCTGCTGCTTGGGATGTAGTGCTGCTGCTTCCACTGGTGTGTACATAGTGCACTTCATGTCTGCCTCTGATGCGGTTTTGTGGCCATTTAGAGCGACAACATTTGGTAAAATGTCCTTGTTTTCCACAAGCGTTGCATCTTTTCCCCCGTGCTGGGCATTCCATTCCCTCAAGGTGTGGAAATGTACAGGAGCAGTTGTAGCATCTTTTCTTTCCCGCCCCTCTTCCCATTTCAACAGCCATAACGTTTTCCCGTGGATTTTCTTGTACTGCACCTTGTTGTGTTTGTTCTATTCCTGATGCTTGAATCTCAGCGAGTGCCATGGTTCTGCCGAGTGACAGGAATCCCGTCAACGTCATCTCTGGTTTCTGTAGTGCTTGACGCCACAATTTATTGCACGTGCACGTTTGAATGACCATAGTTTTAATCTCTCTTTCAACATCCGAAAAATCACATGTTGCTACTAAGTGCCGTAGCCTTACGTGATAAGAGTCAAGTGTTTCCCCTGCTAGTTGTTTAACTTGTCTGAATTTGTAAGTCTCATAGGCGATGTTGATTTTAGGGGAAAAATACTCACTTAGCTTGTCTTTTGCGCATTTATAGTCCTTTGCTTCTGTGGTGTCAGAAAGTGTCAACAATTTCCTGTACACCATCCCCAGCATAATGCAAAAGCATTGCACGTTTCCTTGTATTATCTTTTATATCCAGAGCAACGATGAAGTTTTCAAAGCGCTGTAACCACTTCTTCCAGCGGATGGAGGAGTTTTGATCGTCGGCGATATCAAAAGCAGGGAATGACGGCAGTGCAGCTTCCATGTTCGAGGAGGGGAGGGTAAAAGTTAGATCCTCGTCGCCAGTGTAATGTTTCTAAATAAGACTCCGACACAGCAAAGTAGCTTTCAGACCTTTTAGTGAACTTCTCAATCTCCGTTACAATCCATTTTTCTGTTTACACCGCTAACTTCCTCGTTAACTATATCCCCGCTGCTTACGCAGTCTTAACTTAACTATGAAACTAAAATGCCCCCTTGTAGACTGGATAAACAATGTCCGCTTTCAAACTAAGACACATCAAATGTGGAAATAATAAAACATAACGTCACATATTATAAATCGTAAACATTACAATATCAACTGCAGCAACAGTATGAAATGGAGTGGCGAAATTTTAATTAGTCAAGTCTGGTTGGCATAAACATTTTGCAAAAAGGGCAGTTTTTGCACTGTTGCAGCTAAGGTCACTCTTTACCTCTCTGAATTGCAGTATATCTGTAAGAGATTAAATAAAAAATGCATTATACACATATTATTTAAACGTTGACAAAATCAATAACAAACTTAAAGCACTCCAGAGTAATTAATTCGAACCCTAATGTATTTATTGTATATAAACATGCCTGCACTTTTTAAATGACACAAACTGGAAAATCCAAACATGGATTTTTTTTTTCAAATAAATGTTCATGTAGCATGTCAAAAGTATAAAGTGTTTTACATACAACACTATAACGAGTGCTACAGTGCTGCACAGAGGAAGATTCTATGGGTGAATGTTTGAGCATGACGTTGATGATGGATCATTGTGTGGACCGTCAATCAGTTTTCAGGGGGTGGAGCCAAGCAAGTGACCCAGCAGAGTTGTGTCGTGGGGGGGCACTCTTCGCTTTTGGAACGTTGCTGTGCTTCCAAAACTGTTTCTGTGACAGTTGCCATGGAAACTGGGAGACTCTGATTCGCCCTAAGAAGTTTGTGTATGAGTGTGCATATATGAGTGCATGAGAGAAAGATAAACATGAGGCTTATGTGTGTATTACTTTTACAGTCTGTTCTTATCTACACCCGACCGTGTGTGTGTAAAGGAGATTGATGATTTATTTTAGTGCATTTTGCAGTTTTTGTGAGGCCCGTTTCATCATTGTACAGTTCAGTGGAAAATCTTTCTTTTTTTGGCTGTCAATGTGCTAATGGCAGATTTTTATTCCATGCAGCAACCCTAAGCGCTCAAATAATCTCCATGCTCAAATATCTAATATGTTTTTTATTTAATATATTATATAAATGGCAATACAAGGTGTTCCCTCCTCCTCCAAATAGTTATCTGAAGAAGTTATTAAATGATGAGGGAGGGTTGCCACCAGATAGGGGGTTGCCATTGCAATGGACCGGAGTCCCAGAACACAGGGTTTAAATAGACAAAAATTAACAAGACACCTGAACTGAACTAACAATCAATCAGAAACTATAGAAACAAATAGACAGAGGGCGGATAAATACAGAACTGAACTAATTAACAGATAAACTAAACACAGACTAGAACAGAAATCAAAATAAACTGACATTGTGACAGTAGTATAAAGGTAAAGGTAAAATAACAGTATTTAGTAATAGTTAGTATTATATGAACATTATTTTATTTTTTTTATCATTTTTTGTCTCCGGGATGGGAGAATTCACAACACCCACTTACTGTCATACCAAGAATTTTCTCTGATTTGACCTTAAAATTTCAATTGCAGCATTAATACAGAACTATTAAATGAGAACAGACATGTTTGCTGTGACTCAACATGAACAGCTGGTACACAGGGTGGGTTATTTTTTTCCCCAGAGTCTTGCTTGTTGATTGGAGGATGTTACATGTTTCTCCCTGTCGTGCTGAGAGTACTGTGATAACAGAGTTTGTGTTGAATGCACAATTGTTCAAGCTGTGTGATATTTTGCTATGTGTGTGTCTGTGGGTGGATGAGATCCGATAAAAGCCATCAGACAGTTTTGCCGATGTCTGGTGGCAACAATCACATCTGTGTGCCTGGAGTAGATAAACAAGAATTTACTCAGACTAGCACCACATACATGCAATAAGCTTCTCAACCTGTCTCTGTCATTTACCAGTACTATAGCGCCCAGACCTCCGAGTTCATCTTAGGCTCAGCTCCATAGTGCTGAGAGTCTCAGTAAACTGAATTCATAGAATGTTCATTTAACAGTTCTGCACATTATTTCTAAGTATGGATTTTTGGAGCTTGTGCCCCATTTAGTTTTAGCCTAGGAGTTGGGGCTGTAGAGGGGGTTCAGTTAAGAGCAGTCCTTCCCTCTTATTGTAGGGATAAGTTATAGGAAAGGTTAGGTTAAGGGGTAGGGATAGAGTTAGAACTATGTTTTTGGACAGGACTGTTGTTCCACGATCAACAAAAGATGCTGATTCAGGAACATGTCTTTCTTGGCAACATCACAGCGATCCATAGATACCATTAATTATTAAAGGGGGGGTTGATTGCGATTTCACTTTTTTCATTTTAAATAGTGTGTAATGTTGCTGTTGGTGCATGAACAGTATCTGCAAAGTTGCAGCGCTGAAAGTTCAATGTAAGCAGAGACATCGTCTTTTAAAAATCAGGAAGTTTAATGCCTACAAAAACGACTCGATTGGGACTACAGCCGGGTTTTAGACGTCACTAACCCATACATTTACATCAACCCCTCCCTCCGGAATATGCAAAAAAGGGCATGGACATATTTCTGTGGCTCGTCGAGTGTGTTATGTTCACCAGCTGTCAGGTCTTCTGTGTTCGGGCTTCCCACGGACGCTGTAGTTCGTCAACAATGGGTTCAATTTATGTTTGATTATGTTCCTGAAAATGACATAGCTCTCTGTGCTGCGCATTTTACGAAAGAAAGCTTCCAGAATCTCCACGAATTCAATGCCGGATTCAACAAGAAACTGTTACTAAAACATGATGCAGTTCCAACTTTAAAACCAGAGGCAGCAGTTGTTGGGCCACAACCTGTAAGTAGGCTAAGACTTAATCATTTTAAATGTATTTGCATGTATAATTTCAGACGTAATGTTTTTATCAAATGCCAGCGCTGGCTTTATATCTACTAGGCTACTAGTTATGCTATTTCGTGTCTACGACAAACGCATACAAACATTTTGGACCTGAATTTCTATATGTGCTAATGTTGTAAATGTATTTTTCATGTATATACTTTATGGTGTTATTTTTCGATTTGATCAAGAACGTAAACCAGTGGCAACACTGTTTGTGTATATAGTTGCCAGTTAGTTCGATGCTATTGTGTAAAACAAACGTGTATAAAGTTAAAAAACAAAATCTAGGCAAATTACCATTCAGAAACGTTTAGTAAGAGCCGTCTTTAGGGAGGTTCTGCTTGACTCTCTTCATCGCCGCTTTCTGGGTCTGATTCTGGTTCATACCAGAGACTGATACTGCAGTATCGACACCATTATTTACATTTGACAGGAACACACATGCAACTTTCACCCGTAAAGGTAATGGGCGTTAAGTATCCGGACAACGTGCGCTACAGTTTAGCCAATCACAACACACCGGCCCAAACTAACCAATCTGAGCCCACTGCCTGTTTCTGAGGGAGTGGTTTCATAGACTCAGGAAGTCAACCGGTCTTTCAAATGACAGAGAACGCGGCTTACAATAAAGGTGAAATTTAAGAAAAATAAGACTTTAAAAAAAAGAAAAACCACGAATACATGTTATATTGCACACCATAAACACAATCATGCAAAGAAAAAAAGCAGTAAACCACCCCTTTAAGTGATGTCACTATGCCTCTACCACCTATTAAGACACTAGTTAGCATGGGTTATATCTATACCACTTACTATACCATATTATTAATATACTTTGTTAATAAATAACTATATCTACATAACTAGAAATAACCAGATTTATTTTCCAGTTACCCAAAAAGGTCTCAGATGTTGCTATTATATATATATATATATATATATATATATATATATATATATATATATATATATATTTTTTTTTTTTTTTTTTTGATTACATCTTTTTATTTTATTTTTTATCTATGTGTCATGTTAAGGCTTGACTTGATAATTCAAAGAAAAGATACTTGGCACAGTAGAATAATGAACTCACTTTAATAATGAACACCAGGAACAAAACAGAGAAACACCAGTGACAATGAACAGACGAATGGTTTAAATACAAAGTCGATGATGAGGAACAGGTGAGACACTAATCAATGAAACAATAACTATGGATGTGTCTGAAATCGCCCTGTATACCCTTAAATAGGGCACTATTTGAGGGGACAGCCATTGTCGTGGTGTTTAGAACCATAGTGGATGTTATCGAGTACACTCATACAATCCCACAATGAACCGCAATAACGTGTTTACAACTGATGTATGCTTAACGGCTAGAGAATACCCATAATGTGCTGTAAGAATTCCTATGAACCATGAACCATGTTCCTACTCAGGAACTGAATTTTCTAGCAGGGACGGATTTGGATAGTTTTCTTCAGACCTGTATCCATCACTACACATGAATCTGGCATTAGCTGTGGTATCCACTTACCTCTAGTCTGGGGTTGCCTAGCACTGTGACCACAGTAACCAAGCAACATCAGAATTCACATATTACACTGCAATCAAGGTCTTACGTGAGTGGGCACTGTTATGGATGCTCTAGTCTTATTTAGAAAAGTATCTAGCACTCACCGAGTTAATATGAGCAGGTTGTGTCAAACAATTTTTCTGCAAAACACAATTTTTTATGATTTGATTACAGGTTTTTGTCAGTATCACAATTGTCCAGTAATAAAATTAAGTATTCCTTATGAGACAGAATTTTCTGATTGTTTTAAGATTATGACTTTTCTCAAATTATAACATCCTGGATTGATGAGTGTATTTACATGCACAATCTGAAAAACAAATGTTTTTGCATGAGCAAAAAGCATTTTTGTCAGAGACTATGTCTGGATCGGATTCAGAACGATGATCATACACAAAGCTTGCACAGTCCTATACCCCATCCTGGGTTGACATTTCATTCAGTAACATTAAGCAATTTTGATTTATATGCTGTGTTGATTATCACATTGTTTTACATCTGCATATGCTTACATATGATTTAGTTTGTTTATGCTTCTTCGTTGCCTGTGTTTTGATAAGGAGATCAGTACTGTTTCAGAAGATGCCAAATAGCTTCCGAATGTTCGTCAATGGTGTGGAAAGAGTTAATTGGAAAAAAACTATAATGATTTAAAGGGACAATGTGTAGTTTTTTAGGTATTTTATTATCTAAAATCAATATTTTTATTCATAAATATGTCCTCAATGGTGTACAAATACCTCTGCCAATTATCTGACTTATCCTCGTAAACAAAGAATTTATTATCTTTATATACATGTGACGGGCAGGTCCACGGAGGCTTCCATGTAGTTCCGCCATCTTGAAAAACTATAATAGCAGAGAGGGTCAAAAAGTACTAGGCCAACGCGTTTCCACAACGCGTTTTCGTTCAGAGCCAGCGTCACGTAACTGAAAGCAGCAGAAACGGAGGAGCAGAGCAGAGCAGTGAGAGGCGCTTGTCACTGCCCCGGCAAGTCAGTCAGTAATTCATACTTTAACATTCGTTTGTTCGTTGTGTCAAGTTGCAGTTTGTTTGAAATAACAAACCTGTTCACCTGAACGAAAACTAGACGAAGTGCTATTAGAAGACATCCTGTCATAGCTTTTTGGTACATAACAGCTTGTCATGATCCGGGTTCCTCCCTTCTCTGTCTCCCTCTTGTGGTCACATCACACACTTATTCACTACACTATCAATTTAGTCTCATCAGGTTCAGCTGTTCCCGTTTACCTTAATCTCCGCTCACCTGTTCCTCCTCTCCCCTAATGCCTCTTACTATTTCTAACCCTCTCTTTGTCTGTCTCTTTGTCAGTTTATTGCAAACTATTCATGCAGAGTACATTCCTCTTACCTCTCTCATCGAGTTGTGCCTTGTCCTGTCCTGTCCTGTCCTGTCCTGTCCTGTCCTGTGTGGTTCGTGTGGAAGCCTCTCCTCGAGGCGGTATATTTATCCGTTCTCTTACACGCTCACTGAACTCTGCCCTGCCAATTCATACGCTGAGTTCCTGACCAGACGCGGTATCCAGTCTACGGTACCCTCGCTCTCGGCGGGTCTCTTCTCCCTCTGCAGTCTCCACTGGGACCTCAACTTCGCCTAACGCTTTGCTGCGCATCTGGAGATCCTGTGACAAGCTACTTGCTGTTTATTTTCTATTTCTACGAGCAAAGTTTTCTGTTTTGACTGTTTCCTGAGATCCCTAAGAAGATTTATGTTCCTGATTAATTTAGTGATTCGCCTCTCATTAACATTAAAGACAGTATCATTGTGAATCTCGCCTTTTGGTCCTCCATCTTATCGTATTATTATAGAATAAACTGACCATCTATGGACCAAGCGAGCAGCAATCCCTTTCAAGCGGCAGTCGAACTTCAGGGGGCCATGCTGGGCAGATACGAGCAGGAGATTTCCACCGCTCGCCAGGCTGTTGACTCCCTCGCTAATCAGATGGCTGATCTCTCTCATCGGGTTCATCAGATTCGTCCCGAGCCGCCCACCTCTGAGACCCGCGAGGTTTCTGGACCACGCATCAACAACCCTCCTGTCTATTCCCCTGAGCCTTCTCAATGCCGCTCCTTCCTTACCCAGTGTGAGGTAGTTTTCCCGTTACAGCCTGCCACTTACGCTCGGGACCGAGCCAAGGTCGCCTACGTAATCTCCCTCCTCGCGGGACGAGCTCGGGATTGGGGAGCGGCCAACTGGGAGGCAGAGGGTGATTGCGTCTTCACGCTCTTCAAGCTAGAGATGATCCGTGTCTTTGACCGGTCAGCACACGGGGAGGAAGCTTCACGACTCCTTTCATCCCTTCGCCAGGGGAGACGTTCTGTTACTGATTTTTCCATTGAGTTCCACACCCTTTCCACGTCCTGCGGGTGGAACGAGCCGGCTCTGGTTGCGCGCTTTCTGGAGGCGTTGAATCCTGACCTCAAGGACGAGATCTTCATGCGCGAGGTGCCTGCTCGTCTTGATGCCCTCATCGATCTGGCGATCCGGATTGAGAAGCGGTTCGACTTGCGCCACAGAGCACGTCGGTCCGAAGCCGATTCGTTCCCGTCTTCTACTGTCGCTTCTCCTCATGCTTCTGACACGGACCCTGAACCCATGCAGCTTGGTGGTCTCCGAATTTCTTCCAAGGAGCGTGAGCGACGCATTACCAATCGCTTGTGTATGTATTGTGCCTCGGCTAGTCACTTTGTCACTAACTGTCCGGTAAAAGCCAGAGCTCGTCAGTAGGCGGAGGGTTACTGGCGAGCGCGATGTCTAGGAGCTCTCCATCCAAGTCCTGTACGACTCTTCCTGCACTTCGTCGGTGGCCCGTCTCATCTGTCTCCTGCGTGGCTCTGCTCGTCTCGGGGGCGGAGGGGAATTTCCTCGACGAGTTGTGGGCTCGGAAGCTAGGTATCCCCCTCATAGACTTAAAAGACTCTACCCCTCTCTATGCCCTAGATGGTAGCGTCCTTCCTAGAATTAAGCAAAGGACTGTGCCTCTGACGCTTACCGTCTCGGGAAACCATAAAGAGACTATTTCTTTTTTTACTTTTCATTCTCCCTTTTCTCCTGTGGTGCTTGGTCATCCATGGCTAGTACAACACAACCCTCACATAAACTGGTCCAACGGATCCATTTTGTCATGGAAATTGTCCTGTCATATTGAGTGTTTAACCTCTGCTGTTCCACCTGTTTCCTCTGTGTCTGTTTTTCAGGAGGAGCCCGGTGATTTGTCTGGAGTCCTGGAGGGTTACCACGATCTGCAGGAGGTCTTTAGTCGAGCCCGGGCCACTTCTTTTCCTCCCCATCGTCCGTACGATTGTAGTATCGATCTTCTCCCAGGGACCACGCCCCCGCGCGGCCGCTTATATTATATAATTATCTGTCCGATTCTCTCAATGCCGGTACTGTTGTGCCTTCCTCGTCACCCGCCGGAGCAGTTATCTTTTTTGTCAAAAAGAAGGACGGTTCGTCCCTGTATCGATTACCGAGGGCTGAACGAGATTACTATCAAGAACCGTTATCCCTTGCCTTTAATGTCGTCAGCCTTTGAGATCCTACAGGGAGCTAAAATCTTTACCAAACTTGATCTTCGTAATGCATATCATCTAGTTCGTATAAAAGAGGGTGACGAATGGAAGACCGCCTTTAACACGCCCCTCAGTCACTTTGAATATAGGGTCCTCAACTTCGGTTTGGTCAATGCCCCCGCCGTGTTCCAAGCCCTTATCAATGATGTCTTACGAGATATGCTTAATATTTTTGTTTTTGTCTATCTCGATGACATTCTCATTTTCTCTCCCTCACTGCAGGTTCATGTCCAACACGTTCGTCGAGTCCTCCAGCGTCTATTAGAGAATAGACTCTTTGTCAAGGCGGAGAAATGTTTGTTTCATGTCCCGTCGGTTACGTTTCTTGGTTCAGTCATTTCGGCAGAAGGAATTAGTATGGATCCGGCGAAGGTCCGAGCGGTCACCGAATGGCCCGTTCCTGACTCACGGGTTGCGCTTAAACGCTTTCTTGGTTTTGCCAATTTTTATCGTCGTTTGATACAAGGTTTTAGCCAAGTTGCCGCGCCCCTCACTGCACTGACGTCTGTCAAGTCCCGCTTTAGATGGTCAGAGGCAGCTCAAGCGGCTTTTGTTCAGCTAAAGACTCTTTTTACTTCCGCTCCTATCTTACTCTCTCCTGACGTCTCGGAACAATTTATAGTCGAGGTCGATGCCTCGGAGGTCGGGGTCGGGGCCGTTCTCTCTCAGCACTCTTCTACGGACGGAAGGGTGCATCCCTGCGCCTTTTATTCTCACCGCCTCACGCCCGCCGAACGAAATTATGATGTTGGCAACCGTGAACTGCTCGCTGTTCGTTTAGCGCTAGGCGAATGGAGACACTGGTTGGAGGGCTCCTCCGTTCCTTTTGTCGTTTGGACAGATCATCGAATTTTAGAATATATACGTTCGGCTAAAAGACTCAATGCCCGCCAAGCTCGCTGGGCTCTGTTTTTTACACGTTTTGATTTTTCCATCTCTTATCGCCCGGGCTCCAAGAATGTCAAGCCTGATGCCCTCTCTCGCCTCTTTGACTCCCCCACCGCAGCTGTAACCCCTGAGGTTATTATTCCTCCCGGTCGTATCGTGGGTGCTGCCGTGTGGGGAGTCGAGAGATTGGTCAGACGCGTACTATCTCGGGTTTCTGCACTGCGTAACTGTCCTAGGGACCTCCTTTTTGTTCCCGCGTCCGTTCGCCACGCTGTCCTCCAATGGGGACATTCCTCCAAATTGTCTGCCCATCCCGGCGTGCAGGGCTCTCTTGCTTTTATTCGTCAGCGCTTTTGGTGGCCCACTATGGGGCGCGATACGCGTCGCTTTATCGCCTCTTGTATAACCTGCGCACAAACCAAGACCAGTAATTCTCCTCCGGCTGGTTTGCTTCGACCACTACCTGTTCCAGCTCGACCCTGGTCTCATATTGCACTTGATTTTATTACCGGTTGTTGATCGCTTTTCTAAATCAGCACGTTTCATCCCACTCTCTAAACTTCCTTCTGCCAAAGAGACAGCCCAGATAAAAGTGGATCATGTTTTTAAGATACATGGCCTTCCCACTGACATGGTATCTGATAGAGGTCCGGAATTCTCCGCCTTTTTCTGGAAAGAATTTTGTCGTCTCATTGGGGCTAATGCCAGCCTCTCGTCGGGTTTTCACCCCCAGACCAATGGGCAAGTCGAGCGCACCAATCAGATTGTTGCCCGCATTCTTCGCAGCCTTGCTCATCGTTGTCCCGCGTCGTGGTCTGATCAACTGGCCTGGGCAGAGTACGCACACAATTCCCTCCCATCCTCTGCTACAGGTCTTTCGCCTTTCCACTGTTGCCTCGGCTACCAACCTCCTTTGTTTGCGTCTCAGGAGTCTGCATCCAATTCACCGTCGGTCCAAGCCTATATTGACCGTTGTAAAAGCACTTGGAGGAGGGTGAGAACTGCACTTAGTCGCTCTAACAATCACATGATTATCACTGCCAATAAGCGTCGGGTCAAGAGTCCGCTCTACATTCATGGGCATTGTGTGTGGCTTTCCACCACCAATTTACCCTTACATTCTGAGTCCCGTAAGCTGTCGCTCCGTTTTATCGTGCCATTTCGTATTATTAAGACCATTAATCCTGTCGCGGTACGGCTTCGCCTTCCATCCTATCTCCGTCGGGTCCATCCTGTTTTCCATGTTTCGCATATTAAGCCCGTCGTTCGCGCACCCTCTCGTCCTGTTTGTCCACCTGTTCATATTGATGATTCTCCTGTCTACAGGGTTCGCCGCATCTTTGACATGCGCCGCCGGGGTCGTGGTCACCAATACTTAGTCGATTGGGAGGGGTATGGGCCGGAGGAGAGAAGCTAGGTACCCTCCCGGGACATCTTGGACTCTTCGCTCATTGATGATTTCCTCCGTTCTCGCCAGTCCTCCTCCTCGGGAGCGCCAGGAGGCGCTCGTTGAGGAGGGGGTACTGTCATGATCCGGGTTCCTCCCTTCTCTGTCTCCCTCTTGTGGTCACATCACACACTTATTCACTACACTATCACTTTAGTCTCATCAGGTTCAGCTGTTCCCGTTTACCTTAATCGCCGCTCACCTGTTCCTCCTCTCCCCTAATGCCTCTTACTATTTCTAACCCTCTCTTTGTCTGTCTCTTTGTCAGTTTATTGCAAACTATTCATGCAGAGTACATTCCTCTTACCTCTCTAATCGAGTCGTGCCTTGTGCTGTCCTGTCCTGTGTGGTTCGTGTGGAAGCCTCTCCTCGAGCCGGTATATTTATCCGTTCTCTTACACGCTCACTGAACTCTGCCCTGCCAATTCAGACGCTGAGTTCCTGACCAGACGCGGTATCCAGTCTACAGTACCCTCGCTCTCGGCGGGTCTCTTCTCCCTCTGCAGTCTCCACTGGGACCTCAACTTCGCCTAACGCTTTGCTGCGCATCTGGAGATCCTGTGACAAGCTACTTGCTGTTTATGTTCTATTTCTACGAGCAAAGTTTTCTGTTTTGACTGTTTCCTGAGATCCCTGGGTGGTGGGTGGTGATGGCGCAGTGGATAAGACACATGCCTTTGGTGTGAGAGACCCGGGTTCGAATCCACTGTGAGACACCAATGTGTCCCTGAGCAAGACACTTAACCCCTAGTTGCTCCAGAGGCGTGCGACCTCTGAAATATAGCAATTGTAAGTCGCTTTGGATAAAAGCGTTAGCTAAATGAATAAATGTAAATGTAAATGTAAATCCCTAAGAAGATTTATGTTCCTGATTGATTCAGTGATTCGCCTCTCATTTTCATTAAAGACAGTATCATTGTGAATCTCGCCTTTTGGTCCTACATCTCTCGTATTATTACACAGCTAACGTAGATACAACACGCATTTGAAAAATTTTACACAGCTAACGTAGATGCAACACGCATTTGAAATTTGAAAAATGGTTTCCATTGTGCTCTCCAAGGTGCTGAATACAAAATACAATTTCACCGCTAGATGGGAGAAATTCCTACACAATGTCCCTTTAAGCAATCCTCAGTTGATACCTGCATTTCTGCATGTTACCCCAGTTTCACTAACTGATGTTTTATTAACAAAGTTTGGGAGGAACATGTTCAAATGATCTATCCAATCAGCACGAGAGGAGGCCTATATGTAGCTGACTCACCCATGTTCCTCAACAGTTTGCTGCATCCCTCCGCCACCCCAACTCACTCTCGGCTGGTTCGTATCCCAGCAAGGGATACGGGGAGGGAGTACTCTGGGTTCGGGCCAAATTCAGATAAGGAGCCACAAATTCGGGTCACACAGATTAGGAGTAGTGAGTACACACATTGCAAACCGTGACACATCCGGAGCAGTGGGCAGCCATTAAGCTGTGGCCCCTGGGGAGCATTTAGGGGTTAGGTGCCTTGCTCAAGGGCACCTCAGTCATTTCCTGATGGTGCTAGAATCTAACCTTTGGGTTACCAGTCAGACTCGCTAACCATTAGCCCACGACCCCAAGTTTTCATGGCACACCAGGAATCACGCTCCTAACTCGATGGTGGCTACGGAAGAAAAAAATATATATTTGAATAGACACTAAAATATACTGATGTATTAGGCAACATCTAAAATGTAAATAATTGACATATGCACAAATTAACAGAAGTTGAAATGTTTATAAATCCTTATGTAATCTATGAATGTTTAATTTATGGAATTAATTGGTTGACTCTGTTGTATTTATGATCAACACAATTCCTTTTTAGTGCAGTTGGCTCAGTTACTTATTTTGAAATTATAATGTAATTTTTTTCTGTGTGACTTCTGATGTCAGTTCGTTTCAAAGGATTACATAATTGATAAAACTTGTGTATCTGTTATTCTTTTTTTCCCTGCACGTTTCATGTTTTATAACATTGAAAAGTGATAAGCTGCCAAAACATGTCTTACACTGGTAATTTAATATGGTAAACATCAGGTTATTAGTGTTTTATTTTTAATTCCCACAAAAATAGGATGCTAAACAAGCTCGCAGATTGAAGTTCTCGCTGCATTGGTCATTGGGTCAGATCAGCGAAGCACCATGCGAAATGTGCTTTCAAGGTGGTAACATAAAACTACAGTGCGGTTTCCATTCAAGCAGAAATGAAAATTAAAGACTGTTATGTTGAAGTATGAGGAACTCAAACACATGTGGCAGCAGTTTAGCTCCCCTCACTTCTAATGAGGGCTAAGTCGAATTGAAGTAAAACATTTGAGCTCGAACCACTAGAAAAAGATAAATTCTTATTAGCCGACCGGATGTTTGTGTTTTGTATGTAGATGCATTCATGTGTTTGTGAATTAGAAGCTAAGCTCATGTTATAAAAATGCTGGCCACTATGCATCTGCAGAAAAGCAAACATCCTACATGACTACCTCAATCTTGTGCAATTAAGCATTTTTCCATTTTCCCCCCTGCGTATTTTGCGTGTGTGCGTGTTCTTTCAAGTGCGGTGGAGACAGGATTTTCTCACCTCCCTAAAAATAACCACGGGTGACCTGGGAGAAATCCAATCCCCACATCCAATTGTGGCAGACGAGGCTGCTCTTAACTACTTCAAAAGGTAGAGTGATGAGATTTCAACCGATCGATACCGCGCCGGGGACCGAACCACACCGCCTGGCCCCAAAGTGCTTGCCTGTTTGCCTCTCATCTGTAAGCTCTTGTGTTAGCACTCGAAATTACTTGGCATGTCCAAACCCTCACTTGTAAGTAGACTAACCTTGGGACCCCCTGTTTAGGGACATTGTCAGGTCTTTGCTCTCACAAATTGTCTTTGTGTGTACTTCACACTCTCCATTTAAATCAACAGGTAAACAGATATTCACACTTTTACAGTAGCTAGAATAAAGAATGTTAAACACAAATAAACAGAGCCTGATTTAATGCTATCATTTGGGTCTTTACAGCAGTAGATAAAGAAAATGTATTAAACTATTCGATCACTAGTTACCTGTCGCAAATCAGTATTTTGTGAACACAAATTTAGGCTATGGGATCCACATTGGGACACTAATGACAACATTTTGTGCATCACGATTGCATGGTTGCACATCAAGACGTCACTGGAATGCGTCACAATAACGCCATGTACTGTAAGATGTCAGGACTGGTGTCCTTCACTTGTCATATGAGTTTTATCATGAAATATGCACTTCTCCTCAATTTCTGTACACTTGAAGACAACATTTCTTGTTATACAGTGAGCAGCTAATGGAAACTGGTTTCAAGGTGCATTGTGGGAATGTTTCAGTGCACCAGTGTCGTTATTGTTAACT
This sequence comes from Gila orcuttii, assembly GCA_026230005.1. NCBI lineage: Eukaryota > Metazoa > Chordata > Actinopteri > Cypriniformes > Leuciscidae > Gila > Gila orcuttii. The sequence goes on along the minus strand of JAPDVR010000005.1, from coordinate 23,257,063 downwards.
AAAACTATTAAAAATTAGATGTGTTGCTTTGGCAACTAACTTAAAATAAGTTGAAGTACTAAAATTTCTAAAACTAAAACTGTAATAAAAACACATCACAGTTAAATAGAAATATACAAAAACTAATAAAAATGACAAAAGCGCATAAAAAAATTACTAAAACTTTTAAGTATAAAATGAAAAGTGAAAATGTAAAATAAAAGCTTATTAAAATATTAATTAATGTACGTGCTATAAAAAATATATAAACAAAAGCAGATTAAGACACCTTAAATAAAATTAACCTAAATAAACCACACACACACACACACACACACACACACAAACATAGTAACTCTTTGACAACATATAATTGTGTATGAGAGTTTGCATGTGTAAACAACACTCATATTTTCTATAGAAAATGTAAAAAATATTTTTACCATTATGTTTAGTGCCACTAGGGTTGTAGAAATTAAAAGTGCCACTAATAATTTATGGTTAATTTTTACCGTCTCATTGAGGACCCTATTCTTGGTCAGATATGATCAACATGAGTTTCATTTTCAATTAATGTTAAGGTACTTCGGTCATTTATGACCGGAATTTTTTAAATAAAAAATTATTAAAAATAGTAGCTTCATCGGAATGGTACGAAACTTGGTGACTTTTATGGTACTTGGTATATGAACACACAAAAAAATTGGGGACATGATTTGAAAAGTCTAAGTGGTCGTAAAAAAAATAGTCACACTCGGGACCTTCGGTCATAAATGACCGCCCATAGGAAATGAATGGGAAATTGGCAAAAATATGAAAATTCAGAGTTTTTTTGTGCGTACAATCTACAAATCAGCCACGATGCAGAAAAAAAGCACTCAACAGTCAAGGGGTGACTCTCTAAAACATCACGAGTGCAAAACAGACACATACACTCTCACACACACATACTTATACACACAAAAACACACGCACACACAAATGAACGTGTGTCATTGACAGTGTTGGGCAAGTTACTTTTAAAAAGTAATTAGTTACAGTTACTAGTTACTTCTTCCAAAAAGTAACTAAATTAGTAACTCAGTTACAAATTTTAAAAGTAATTAGTTACTTATGAAAGTAACTATTGCGTTACTTTCAAGTAAAATTAAATTTTAAATGCTCAAATGTGACCCCACCTCTACCCCTCTTTAACGGAACTTAAAATACATGTGCATGTTCAATTATTTATGATAAATTTGAATATTATAATGAAATGGACACTTAATACAATACATTATTAACAGAAACATGAAACATTGTACACGCATCTAAAAAAAAAAATGTTGCTGTGGGACAAAGTGAGACTAGCCTCCAATCAAACGCCATGTATGTAGATATTATGTTTATATAGTGGATCAATGCAAATAACACAATAGATGTTTTGGAAATTTTGATATTTATTGCCCCTCAACAGGCCACAACTGGGCAAAATTAAATTAAGCTTGTTAAGCTCGTCGCCATACCTGTCTCTCGTTGACTGACTGGCTTGTGTTGTTCCTTGTGTGTCCTGTCCTGCCCGACTATGCGTTATGATGGGTCGTTCGCAATTCATGAGCGTTAGCCGTTAGTGATGATGGGTCGTTCGCGAATGAGCGTTAGTGATGATGGATCGACTCGTTCGCGAATGAGCTTTTCATGGGTCGTTCGCGATTCGCGAATGAGCCGACTCTAAGAGCCGGCTCTTTTAGGTGAACGTTGGGAGCTGGCTCGCATATCTGAAGAGCCGACTCTATTTTTTACAAATTTAGCCTATAGAAATTAAATAATTATGTAATACAAATTGAAATATTATAGTCAAAGTCATTTAAAGAGCCGTTTGTGAGCCAAAAGAGCCGGCTCTTTTCAGTGAGCTGAGTCAAAAGAGCTGAATGTCCATCACTACTATGCGTGCTTTCGAACACCCGCCCAACTCTACATCTGATTGGCTTACAATGACATTTTACTCTACCTTATAGCCAATCGTCAGCATTTATGCGCTTGTCTCGTGCTCTGCCCACTAACCAAGGAAGAACAGTAAAAAAAGTATTTGCCTCTCGCTCAGAGATCTAGTTGGTCTGATGAAAAAAAAAAACAGCTTCATCAGTTATAGTAACGCGCCGCATTTTTTGGCAGTAACGGTAACGGCGTTATTAAGATGAGAAGAGTAATCAATTAGATTACTCGTTACTGGAAAAAGTAATGCCGTTAGTAACGGCGTTATTTATAACGGCGTTATTCCCATCACTGGTCATTGAAAAAGCTAATTTTGGGAAATGTGTGAAATAAAAGCAATTATTCATCAATGTAAGGAATAAAAAGCACACAGCAATGAAAGCATGAGACTGTAAGGCATCAAGGTTGCAAAATAGATACACACACACACACACACACACACACACAAACAGGGAAATATGAGACTGGTGAAACTGTAACAGAGAAATGTGAGAATATGTGAAATAAAATACAGTTACAGTTAGTTACAAATACAGTTAGTATGTAAATGTGTAAATATAGTTAGAGAAATAAAGTGTTTTAAATATCATCCTAACTATATTTACATATTATGTGTATATTATTTACATATTCAATGAACAGTAACTCTTATTCAAAAGGCAGCAGCAATTATGAACAAAAAACTAAAATAACAGCAAAAGTATAATTGTCAAAAAAAAATAGAGAAATAAAAAAGTGTTTTAAATATCATCATATTTTCCATTTACTGTTTGATAATTATTATACTTTATTTATTATTATTATTATTATTTATTTTATTTTTTTGTTCATAATTGCTGTTGCCAATTTTGAATAAGAGTTACTGTTCATTGAATTGTACAAAAACTCATTTTAAACCAACCAACCAAACAAAAAACTTGACAAAAAGTATTTGAGAATCTCTTATTATATATTAAAATCCACAACCTGAAAAAAAATAGGCAAATATGTGCAAAACAACTAGAATTCAGAAGCCTTTCTACAGAGAGCTGTAAATACGTCTAGTGGTTACAATATGATATTGCATGATAATTATGCTCACTACTTCCAACAGATGTTACCAATCTGATTTAAAAAAAAATATATTTCTATAGGCCTAGTCTCTAATTTAACCTAAAATACAGCCTTAATTAAAAAAAATAATAATAATATATATATATATATATATATATATATATATATATATATATATATATATATATATATATATACATTTTCTATTATATTCAACAGGGAAAATGGATCATAATTATTGCATAAATATTCATTATTATCATAAAATTCTCAAAAAACTTGATAAAAATAGTCTGAGAATCTCTTATTATATATTAAAATCCACAACCTGAAAAAAAAATAGGCAAATATGTTCACAACAACTAGAATTCAGAAGCCTTTCTACAGAGCGCTGTAAATCCGTCTAGTCGTTACAATATGATATTGCATGATAAATATGCTCACTACTTCCAACAGATGGCACCAATCTGATTTAAAAAAAAATATTTCTATAGGCCTAGTCTCTAATTTAACCTAAAATACAGCATTAATTTAAAAAAAAAATATATATATATATATATATATATATATATATATACATTTTCTATTATATTCAATGGGGAAAATGGATCATAATTATTGCATAAATATTAATTATTATCATAAAATTCTCAAAAAACTTGACAAAAATAGTCTTTGAGAATCTCTTATTATATATTAAAATCCACAACCTGAAAAAAATAGGCAAATATGTTCACAGCAACTAGAATTCAGAAGCTTTTCTACAGAGAGCTGTAAATCCATCTAGTGGTTACAATATAATATTGCATGATAAATATGCTCACTACTTCCACCAGATGGCTCCAATCTGCTTTCAAAAAATTTTCTCTATAGGCCTAGTCTCTACTTTAACCTGAAATACAGGTTAATTAATTAAATTAAAAAAATTAATTAAAACATAATAAAAAATTTATATATAAATAAATTTTCTATTGTTTTCAATGGGAAAAAATTGATCATAATTATTGCATAAATATTACTTATTATCATAGAATTCTCTCAAAACACCAAAGAAAAAAAGAAAAAATATTATTGAACAAAAATACATTTCATTGATTTTACTGGAATTATTATTATTTTTTTTTATTTTAGGGGTCCGGTCACTTATGACCGTGAAGGTCCTATGTGTGAGATTCCTTGCAAATAGAACATGCGTAGAACACAAATCATTATGGGGATATGCCGATACGCGTTTACATGACCAAAAATTCGGGTTAGAAAAGGGGTACCCCAGGTATCATATCCGGGTTTTTAAAATCCGGGATATGAGCATATTCGGGTTTTTGCCGGTGTTTACATGGCTCTGCATGACCGGGTTATTGCTAATATCCCGGTTTTGAACGGGTTATTGGCTGCATGTAAACGTAGTCAGTGTGTCTAGCTGGTAGCCGTTCACACTAACAGTAGTTTGCAAACACACTGAAAGTCATGAATCTGAAATCATATGTTGGTGATTCAACAAAGTTATGTAGAGTTTAAGTTCATGCAACTGCACAGCGACGCTATGTGGCAACTACCAATGGGAGTGCAGACTGTGATCCACTGGTTGATAAAGATGGATACTGCTGTCCTCTAGAAACGCCTACTAACCAACAGCACAATGACATGTGACCTCCAACAATTTAATCACTGTCAATGTGAACGCCCCTTGGAGGTGTACACTTACGCTTTACTCAAATGATTTTTACGGGTTGTTTTTTGGATGCTGACACAGTTTTGCTTTAAAACTGTCACTCACATTATGGGCATCTTAGCTCTTGGTAAATTACTGACTAGTTTACTGATTTGTTTTTAAGAAGTGCTAATGTGATGCCATGTTCCCCGTGGCTGATCATGACCGTCGTGATGTGCTTTTCATCAACACCAAACATGTCATTTTGCTTCAATATTTTGAGTTGTCAAAGGATCTCTCTTGCGCTGGTGTTCAATTTTGTTTCAAAATTTTAGATTATCTGACTCATGGATGTGAGATTATATTATTTCTAAACTCCTCAACATGGTATTTTAAAACATATCATATCATTCATATCATTATTCTTTGGTGAAATAATTTTTCTGTTTCTTGTTTAATAAATGTCCATCCATAAAACACTTTTAGTTCAGGTGAAACTGACTTTATGTCCTAGTAGATCCAGCAGCGGTACAACACTGATTTGCTTTTATGTGGAGTCATTTAGCTGCACTAAATGGAACATAATTTGTATGTCTGCTTTTTACGATCTTTGTTCAGTTTTAATGAAGTCATAACCCCATCGGCGGGAAAGGAAGTAGTTAAAAGGAACCAAAGGGAGCTTCTGTGCACAGTGTTTTAGGATAAAAAAAAAAAAGAAAACATTTTGTGTGCACCCTTTTTTACACTGTTGTGTTGCAGAACTGACATGTAATATAAACTTGTTGCCTGTTTAATGTAACGTATTCCGATGAGGGGGGAAGCTGAATTTTCAGCACCATTACTCCAGTCTTCAGTGTCACATGATGATTCAGAAATCAATATGCCGATTTGAGCTCAAGAAGCATTTCTTATTATTGTCAATGTTGAAAAGAGTTGTTTAATATTTTAAACAAATATTTTTTCAGGATTATCTGATGAATATAAATTTCAAAAGAACACCATTTATTTGAAATAGAAATATTTTGAAACATTATAAATCACTTTTGATCAATTTAATGCATCCTTGCTGAATAAAAGTACTAATTAAAAACTATTAAATAAAAAAAAAATCTGCATGAAACTGTTGATTATATGTATTATTTAAGGAGTGGTTTTATAGTGCTAGATTTACTAACAGCTTGTGCCAGCACAAAGTCAAACCCTCTTTTTTTTAACTAAAGACATGCAGTGAAAAATTAGCGCTGAAAAGGCATGGATACAGTTATTTTTGCGGCTGACCTTATTGCATATGCATTTGTATTTGCGCAAGTCAATTTACTGGTATTTGGCCATTATTTACCACCCCAAAAAAGCATGCTAATTTGTGCTGCTCTTGGTAGATTGCGTTGGTCATTATGGAAATGATCTGGCTACGTTAGTGTTGCTTAATTTGCGGATCGTCAGTAGATCACGCGCATAACTTATTATTATTATGCATAATTATTTAAAATGTAAAGAATCCAAATTCAAATTCACTGTCTGTCTGTGAGATAAAACACGACCAGTAAGGGTCAAAAACACTTTTAAAATGTTTTAAATTTATTTTCTATGGAAGGATCTGTCAGTTAAGTGATAAAGTTTTTTTTTTTTTAATTGCATTCAAAGTCCAATTGATTTACGAAACTGGATAAGCACATGAATGGCTACAACACATATGGTTACACTGACTACTGATTGCAAGACCAGTCTGGACTATAATGGAAATTCACCTTGGTCTAAGCTGGTCTTTTCAGCAGAGGTAAGAAAATGACTGAAAATCCCTTAAGAAGTCCATACTATTAGCATTTCCTACTATCAAATTACCTAGAGCTGCTTCTCAAAGAAGCCTAGTAAGGGAGGGATAGAGCGAGTAGAAGAGTGAGCGAGAAGATATTTGAAAATGGAACTCTTTTGAAACCCCAGTCTCTCATCAAACATTGCCCACTGCACTTCCACTCATTTAAGTAAGCATACACTCAGTGACCCTTTTCTCTCTTTCTCCTACTGTGTCTGTGGTCCGTGATCCCTGGGAGGATGTGCTCTAGCATTATTTTTTTTTTTTAAGATTGGAAACTGGGGCCTTCCCAACATGTCTTGCGATGGATGTTTTTCTGCTCTGTTTTCTCCAGAGAGTTAGTTGATTGGCTGGAGGGCTGTGTGGTTTCTTGTGAGTGACCCATTCTTGTTTGTCAGTATGCTATATACTTGCAAATGAGTATACATATAAATGAGGTTTTTAGGGAATATCATGAGCATGACCCTGAGTGAACCACCTTGTGTCTCTGTATGTGTAGGATGATAGAGAATATTGTGTATAATATGAGAATCGTTATTTTGTTAGCTTTAATTGTAATCTCATCCCAGATGTTTCTATGTTTATATACAGTATAGAATGAGTTATAGATGTTAAAAAAAATTTCATTTAGGCATATAACTTGTACTCATAGACAGTTCTGATAGGTACACGTTAACAGCTAAGGTTCGTGGATGACAGGCACATGCGCATTTGTTGAAATGTGTTACCATGTGCCTGCGTGAGCAACGCCATCTCATGTGCTGTTCATGTTTTGTAATTTCAGGTAAGAAATAATGTCAAATACATGCACAAATTGTTGTATGAGGTAAATGAGTAAGGTCTAAGTTAAATAGGCTGTTACAGTGGTGAATCGCTCAATATAGAGCGTTAATCAGATCATCCGTAACTATATGTGAGAACAGAAGGTGTCTGATATTTGTCTTTAAGACGAAAACAGATATGTGCTTGGTTGTTAATGTCTATATTGTGCAGTTTATGGTGTCAGTTAGACTTGAATGGATGAAAGGAAATATTAAAGTTAATCGTGGATGACAAGCGCATGCGCATTTGTTGTAATGTGTTACCATGTGCCTGCGTGAGCCACGTCATCTCATGTGCTGTTCATGTTTTGTAATTTCAGTTTCAGAGTAAGACAGTAAAGAACCTTGAATCCAACACGCTCTGGAGTTTGTTATTCTTCGAGTGTGTTACAAAATTGGCGAGCCAGCCAGGAGAAGCGCATGCAGCACGCGCCCAGAGAGAGAGAGAGAGAGAGAGAGAGAGAGAGAGAGAGAGAGAGAGAGAGAGAGAGAGAGAGAGAGAGAGACGGAGACTCGCATGCAGCACGCATTGAGAGAGAGAGAGAGAGAGAGAGAGAGAGAGAGAGAGAGAGAGAGAGAGACGGAGACACGCATGCAAGGGAAGTGTGCATTTTTGCAAAGTTGGCCATCTCTCAAGATAAAAAAATGTGTTACTTTGCATGATCATTGAAAATATGGACGATGTTATTGAGACAGAAGAAGAGGAGATTGCAGAACAGTATTTGACTAATTGAGCGTCAGCGTCAGTTCTGGCAGGCCAAGTAGTCAAGATGCTGCTAATGCTATTGGCCAACATGGTCTCATCAGTGATCTGCTCAGCTGAGCTGCATCAGCGCATCAGCTGTTCATCCCCCTCTCTGCTAATGACTACGCTCAAATCAGGGCGCCCTATTTAACCCTCTGAGGTCTGCTATCGCGTTGGCACGATAGTCTCGCTTTTTTTCTTATCAGTGCAAAAGAGACTTGATTGATTTTGATCTTACGTGTTAGTGTTATACATCATTCCATCCTGTTAAGTGTCTATTTTTTTTTGTGTATACTCACAATATAAACAAAGTATTGTGCTTTTAGTCAAATAAAGAAAAATAAACTATGCTAGTTTTGCCTTCTCTCTGTCAGTGAAGTCCATTCTGAAACGCGTCCGAAAATTAACTGTAATTCCGCGAATACTTGTCATACAGGCACGAGTGTTTTTCCATAATGAAGCTTGAACTCTCTTCTTTTAAATGAATTAATTTATATAAAAACACAAATATTCTCAGTTTATGTAATCTGTATGAAAAGAGAGAGATGTCAGTCTTTTTCTTTCCAGCTCATTATACCTGATTGCGCGTTAATGTGCCACGCCCACGGAGAGCGCACGCTATTCAAACGCAAATGATCTAAGGCAGGGGTGCCCAACCCTGCTCCTGCCGATCGACTGTCCTGCACAGTTTATCTCCAACCCTAATTAAACACACCTGCCTTTAATTTTCAAGTGATCCTGAAGACCTTAATTGGTTGCTTCAGATCCTGAAGACCTTGATTGGTTGCTTCAGGTGTGTTTAATTAGGGTTGGAGATGAACTGTGCAGGACAGTCGATCGGCAGGAGCAGGGTTGGGCACACCTGATCTAAGGCAAGCCATTCAAACATGCCAACGCCCACCAGCTGGATTATAAAACACATCATGTTTAGTAAGTATCTTGCACTTTACCTCGTCTTGCTACGCTGTGAGGAATAATACTATCTAATAACCCTGGAAAATGTACCAGAAGTGCTGGTAGTTTCATTTACATTTTACATTTATTCATTTAGCTGACGCTTTTATCCAAAGCGACTTACAATTGCTATATATGTCAGAGGTCGCACGCCTCTGGAGCAAATAGGGGTTAAGTGTCTTGCTCAGGGACACAATGGTATCTCACAGTGGATTCGAACCCGGGTCTCTCACACCAAAGGCATGTGTCTTATCCATTGCGCCATCACCACCCGACATGACAGTTTCATGTCGAGGAGCAACGGATCCAGCTGATGTAGTAAGTCATTTATTCTTAAGTGCTTTGTTCTAATCGCGATATTAAATAGTGTCTGTAAACCGCAAAAAGACTGTTTAAATATGAATTGCGTGTCTGTGTAGGCTAAATGATGAATGAACGACACAGGCGCGCACGCTTTGTTTACTTCAGTTATACAGCGCGTGTCTGTGCCGTTCATTCACTCTCGCACCTACATTAGTAAACATGTTATTTTTACATGAACACATCCAAACTATATTGCTATAGCCTACTAAGATGAGTAAAAATAGACTGAAATATGTTCAAATAAAATGTCTCTATAAGCAACAAACTGCAAATTAGCACGTATATGCTAATATATCATAAACACGATATGTTACAGATTAATATGAATGTTTAGACAAGATTTCGTGATTAATTTTGGATAGATTATAAAGTTTTGACTGTAAAAAAAGACTAGGCTACTGTCACATTAAATAGGTAAGCTTTTGTTCGCCAATTTCTGCTCATATGTTAAATATACTATAGTATGGGATGTTTTGTAAAAAATAAAGTAGGTATATTGAATTATCAACTAAGATGTTATTATAGTGTTTGTTCCAATATTCAAACTAATGAATCCTTACCTTTTTTAATACGTATGATAAAATGTATACTTTTTACAAAGAAAGAATACACTTGAAATATTGTTAAAATTGTAATTGTTGTTGTAATTGTAACCTATTTGTAATTGGTTACAATTTCTAATTGTAATATATATATATATATATATATATATATATATATATATATATATATATATATATATAAAATTTCTTTTGTCCGAGGTCGCATTCTTTGGTACCCAGTGACACATCTGTGTGAAAGGCTAATTAGTATGCAGCTCATTATGCGGCACATTATCCGGCCTTTGTCTTCTCAGGTGTGAACACGCCTCCATGCATATTGCCTTTCCAAACAAAAGGTGTCTTATAAAATTTAAATCAATGTATTGTTTTGTTTAAATGATTAGGCAGGATGATTTTCAGATCATTTTGAAGCAAAAACTCTAGGCAACAACACCCATTAGTCAAAAGTCTTGTGGACACATATTTAGTATGTGTTTTGTGGCCTTATTTCAGACGCTTTAAGTTTTAGTTTTTTCAATAACCACGCATAAACAATATTTTCTCAAAAATACAAACATGTACATACATCTTGCTCACATATTATGTTAGCCCTGTTTGTGCTAAATATAGTGTAATGTTTAAATGTAAAATAAACATTTAAAGTGTAAAATATATGTTTATAAGCAACTGAAAAAAGCACAAATGTCAGGGCATGTCAAAACATCTCAAGGACCCCAAAAACACCTTAGACCCCAGAGGGTTAAACAGATTCAGTTTGCTCCTAACTGCTTGCTGCTCGCTCTCTGCAAATTGAAACAGGACTCGATGTATTCATTCTCCATTCATCTCTGAAAGTCTTCACGAAGCTAAGCTAAGTTCCTTTCTAATGCTCATTGTTAAAAGCTATTAGGATATGGCACCATGCTGTTGCTAATGCTATCCGTTAGCTTGGGCTTATCTAGTCGTTTTCATTTAAATGCTCTTGCTAGGCTTATGCGATCATATTGGCAATGTGCGTTACTTATCTGTTGTCATTGGCAACTGCTCGCGTTGCACATGCAGTGCTTTAGCACTATGTAGCACAGATCAAGCAGCTTGCAGTGATAGATAGTTAGTAATAACAATTCATGGTGTGACTGAATTATTTCTGCTGTGGCACATCTCTAAAAAAAAAAAAAAAAAAAATAGTAACAGTCACTATTCAGTGAGTCAATTAAAAGAAGTCTCATCTGCTTTACATGCCCCATGGATGCGCTTACTGGCTGCTTAATTCATCCTTCATATTTATCACAGGAGGTTGCTTTATGGTCTGTTTGGGGGAAATAGTTCAGCTCTCCTTGTCTAATTCATGTGAGTGTCCCCTAATGCTGCTGCTGTCCCCTGACTCTGCTAAATTCATGGTGCTCATGAATGGTCAGGAGACTCATCTGAACTGAAACATATTGCCCACTAATCGTATTTATTCATAAAGTTTTCTAAGCATTTTAATTGTCTAATTCCATCTCTTGTCTTATCCACAAGAGGTTGCCAGGTATGGTTTGTTTGGGGGGAATAGTTCTGCTCTCCCAGTACTAAACTGTGAGCGTTCCCTAATGCTGCTGCTGTCCTCTGACTCTCTGCTATTTCATGGTACTCATGAAAGGTCAGAGGACTCCCTGAACAGAGCCATACCGCCAAATTTTAATTATCAACTGAATTGCAATTTATTCAATACAAATTTCCTAATCATTTCTATTGTCTTGTGTGTTCTTGACTTAAATGGACCTGACAGAAATCTCCTGGAGCTAGCTATGCAACTAAGACAAGGGGATCACGTTACCGAAGATAGTTCAAAGAACACTCTGCTGTGTTCTTTGAACTGTCTTCGGTAACGTGGCTGGTGAACTCCAAAGATTGCAAAAACAGTATGCAGAGCTTCAGCTAAATTTCAGCTAAAACCTCTACTCAAGCATTAGTTGAACAGATCAATAAATTGAGTGAAAAAGTCGAAGGAACTGGACCTCCTCTGGCGACCGTTCAACAAAGAGAGATTCCCCCATCCACGAACAGGCTTCCTGAAGTCACAATAAGGCGAGAGTTTAAGATATGTGGTCAGATAGGGGAAAGAGGCCAGAAGGAAAAACTTTCTTATACTAATCTAATGCACCAGATTGATATGGGGCTCAGCAAGGGATATAAAGACTCTGAAATGATTGACGCGGTGGTGAAAGCCATTAGTCCCGGCCTCAGCTTGCGTGACATGCTGGAGATAAAGAGCAATCTCATCTGCCCCAGCTAAAAACTATCTTGAAAGGACACTTCAAAGAGGATAGCTCCACGGACCTCTACCACAAATTGGTTAACATCAGCCAAGACATTCGAGAATCGCCTCAAAACTTTCTGTTTCGTGCCATTGAACTTAAAGAAAGGCTGCTGCTGGCCTCCAGAGAGGTTGGGGCCAATGAACAGTGCAGTCCAGAGTTTATACAGAAAAAGTTCTAACGATCTATCAGTACTGGGCTGTTGAGTGACAATGTGAAATTTCAGATGAAAACCTATCTGGATGACCAGTTGATAACTGACTAGGTGCTCATAGAAAAGATGAATGAAGCATCTAGCGTTGAGTATGAAAGACACGCGAAGCTAAGGAAAAACAGCAACAAAGTAACCAAGGTCAGTGAGATAGAAACTGAACTGGGAACGCTGCAGAAAAATAGCGGTACAGGAGGAGCTCATGCTGGTGTGTAAGACACCTCCGCCCAAGTGGTTAGGAGTAAAGTTCGGAAAACAACGTCTAATAGTCAGAAGGACACTGAAATATATGAATTAGTGAAACAGTTAAAAGAGGAGGTGGAAGAAATGAGAAAAACTTTATAGCCAAAGAAGGTTGACTGTTCCTCCAAGGTGGAAAGCAAAGAAGGGGTGCAGAGAATGCCAAGAGAATAATGTGGGAGACCAGTGCGTGCACTGCTTCAAGTGTGGACAGACAGGACATCTCTCTATAGGTTGCAGAGGCCCAAGGAAGCCATCAGATCAAATGGGGCATGTGGATTTGGCAGCACAAACTGTGTCACCTCCAAGCCAGGTGGAGGGGAATAGTAAAACGGAAGCGCTCCTTCACCAGAGGATTAAACAGCTGGAGGCAACAAGAGACAACCCCACAGCAGATGATGGCCAGCAGGGGGGAGGATTCCACCTTTGTAAGTCACCTTTCTTCCCAGTGTCATTTAAAGTTATTGAATCTAATTGGGAAGAAATGCATTATCAACTGCTTCATAGATGGAGTGGCAACTAAAGCATTGTGGGATACGGGATCACAAATATGCCTGATTAATGAGGAATGGAGAGCGATCCACCTTCCGCACACCACAGTACGCAGCATGGAAGAAATCTTGGGCTGTGGAACGTTGGTAGGAAAAGCAGTTAACCAAACATCAATTCCTTTCATAGGCTGGGTGGAAGTAAAGTTTCAGCTGGGAGAAGAGGAGGCACAACAGCCTGAATTACTGGTGCCCATGCTCGTTTCACATGACTCTGGAGTGGCAAGAGCTAAGCTATAAATTGTCGGCTATAATGTCATTGAACAGCTGCTCAAAAATGGTGTGGAGCACCAACTGCCAGTCAGCTCGGCAACGGTGAGCAAAGCTTTTTCACTGGACTGCAAGAAAACCGAAGTGTTAATTTAACTTGTGCAGAACAACAGCAGTGATTCATCAGAAGGGATGGTGAGAGCAGGTCGACTCAGGACAGTAATACCAGCAGGTCACACAAAGTGTGTAAAGTGCAGTGTGCGAACAGTCCCTTTTCCCTTGAAACGAGAAGTTGTTTTTGAGCCGACAGAGAGCCGTAGGTGGCCAGAAGGACTGACTGTTTCAGAGACCATTATCCAGCTGCAAAAAGGAAGCCGGTCCCGAGTTACTATCCCTGTTACAAATGACAACAGTTATGATATCACACTCCCTCCTCGCATGGTGCTTGGGTATGTCCAACAAGTGAAGGCAGTATACCCAGTGGAAGCCAGAGCAGCTCAGATATCATCTTCCGAGCAGCTGAATTCTAGTGAAAAGAGAGAGAACAGTTTAAGAAAAACATCAGAGACAATGGGTGGAGTAGAAGTAACTCAAGCTGAGGAGGACACAGAGGGGTGGGACCCACCAGTGTCTCTGACACACTTGACACCAGACCAGCAGGTTCAAGTGCGGCGAGTGCTTAGAGAAGGGTGTTTTGCATTCTCGAAAGACGACGATGATGTAGGCTGTATTCCCTCCTTGCAACTCAAAATCCGGCTGAGTGATTCCACTCCAGTGAGGCGCACATACACATCGGTTCCCAGGCCCCTACACAAAGAGGTAAAGGAGTATTTAGAAGATCTACTGAATCGGGGATGGATCAAGAAATCTAGGTCAGCATACTCATCACAATCGGAGTGTGTGGTTTTCAGTTTTGGACCAAGGTAAAGCGTACAATCAGGGGTTCATGGAGGAAACCAGCCAGCCACTCACAGCATTTATCACTCCCTGGGGGCTGTACAAGTGGATTTTAATTCCCTTTGGCCTATCTTCAGCTCCAGCGGAGTTTCAGCATAGCATGGAGGAGTGCCTGACTGGGCTTCGGGATGAGATTTGTCAGCCTTACCTCGATGACAATCTGGTCCACAGTCATACATTTGAAGAACACTTGAATGATCTCCGGAAGGTGTTGTCTCGCTATCAAAAGCACGGAGTGAAACTGACACAGAGAAAGTGTGAAGTGTTCCAAAATAGAGTAAAATTTCTTGGGAAGATTGTGTCGAAAGAGGGATTTACCATGGATCCTGCCGAACTAGCACCAGTACAGGCATTGAAGGATCGAAGTCCGTTGACAGTTGGGGAACTGAGGAAAGTCTTGGGGTTCATCTCTTATTATCGAACATATATTCCTAACTTCTCAAGAATTGCCAAACCCCTGTACTCCCTTTTTGTCGGTTGAGGATGGACCTGGAAAGGGGAACAAGCCAAAAAACATGGGGAAGTCACAAGGGAAAAACAAGACATTGGGCCAGTTGTCGTCCAGTCATCCAATTACTTGGACACCACAACACCAAGAAGTCTTATGTCGGCTGATTGACTTCCTGCTATGCCCACCTGTCCTGGGTTATCCTGAGTTTGAAAAACCATTCATACTCCACACTGATGCTTCACAGGAGGGGTTAGGGGCAGTCCTCTACCAGCACCAAGCGGAGAAGCTGGTTGTAATTGGCTTTGGCTCAAGAACTCTTACAGCTCCTGAGAAAAATTACCACCTTCATTCCGGGAAGCTAGAGTTCCTCGCTCTGAAATGGGCAATATGTGAAAGGTTTCGGGAGTATTTATATTACGCTCCATCATTTGTTGTCTATACAGACAATAATCCCTTAACTCTCTGGGGTCTAAGGTGTTTTTGGGGTCCTTGAGATGTTTTGACATGCCCTGACATTTGTGCTTTTTTCAGTGGCTTATAAACATATTTATGGCAAAGGTGTAATTACACTCTATTTAGCACAAACAGGGCTACCATAATATGTGAGCAACATGTATGTACATGTTTGTATTTTTGAGAGAATATTGTTTATGCATGGTTATTGATAAAACTAAAAATTAAAGTTTCTGAAATAAGGCCACAAAACACATACTAAATATGTGTCCACAATACTTTTGACTAATGGATGTTGTGGCCTAACAAGTTTTTGCTTGATCTGAAATGATCTGAAAATGATCTGAAAATCACCCAGCCTTATCATTCACATAAAAAAATACATTGATTTAAATTTTGTGAAACACTTTTTGTTTGGAAAGGCAATATGTGTGTGGGCGTGAACGACCCAACCCCTTATCATGAATAATTCACACCTGAGAAGACAATGTCAATGTCAATGACAATGTCAAGACAATGAGCCTTTCATTCAGGTGTGTCACACAAGAAAGAATGTGAGGAGGAAAAAGTAAAGAAATAAATAAAATAAATATATATATATATATATATATATATATATATATATATATATATATATATATATATATATATATATATATATATACACACACTGCCGTTCAAAAGTTTGGGGTCGGTACGATTTTTTATGTTTTTAAAAGAAGTCACTTATGCTCACCAATGCTTTATATTTAATTAAAAATACAACAAAAAATCAGTAATATTGTGAAATATTATTACAATTTAAAATAATTTTTTTCTTTTTTAATATATTTAAAAATATAATTTATTCCTGTGATATTAAAGTTGAATTTTCAGCATCATTACTCCAGTCTTCAGTGTCACACAGTGGCGGTCTTAACATAGAGGCATAGGTAGGCGGCTGCTTGGGGCCCCCTAACAGCGGTCGTAGTAGGGGGGCCCCCAACCAACCTAAAAAAAAAAAAAGAAAAATAGAAAATTAAAAAAAAAAACGGCGAAAGATAAACAAACAATGACAGGAGGACTGGGAAGTACACAACGAAGCAAGATGAGTCTAAACGCGAAAATGAAACGAAGTTACCCAAGCGGCTCAAATCTGTCAAAAATGACAAACTTCTTTACGCCTTCTGTTAGGGATACATGCCGCTACAGCAGCAGCTGTTATGTGAAGTGATACCAAGGTGAGGATAACGTGTAAGTTATAACGTTACATCCTACAGAAAGGGCAAAAGTAAATATGACATTTATCATGGGTTTATTTGATGATTGTTTCAAGTTCGCGTAAATAAAAAGTTGTTATATATTTTTTGAAGCCTAATAAATGTTAATTTTTCGGCTTTCAATTACACTGTCATCTTGGATGGCCATAATTAATGTTTAAAATTAGGGGGAAAAAATATTTTTTATCCAGACATCAATAGCTGTATTAGTATCAGTGATAGGACTACTGACCTTCATTCATAAAAAGATGCCATTAAACAAGTATTTCAAATATATTGTCTTTATGTTGTCTCTACATTCATTTGTAGATTAGCTGTGAAATTATTACATTATAAAATATCTAAACTAATATAAACCTATAAAAATGTTTGTTTGTAGAATGTTTGAAATGTCAATCTCAAGTGCAATGCCAATTGCAACCTCCCTCACTCATACAAAGTCAATTATTCATCTTGGCAATATTTGCTATGTGTTGCTGTTTGTGATGTTTTGCTAAGTAGGCTATATGACTGTTTGTGGGGGTTTACCATAACTACCTGTCTTGCTGGTTATATTGATATTAATTTGATCTTAAAAAAAGAATAAACCGTGCTGGTTTTCCTGGCATTTTGGCAAAGACAGGTGTTATCTGAAACAGTATTCTCTGTTGTGTTCCATCATGACTATTAGTTTGTGTAGTGCTACACTTTGTGTGTTCTCTCCTTTCCATCTTCATTTTGGAGTAAAGAAATGTATGCAGTTTGGGAATGTATGGGTTTAAAGGGGAAGTTTTTTTTCTCCTCTCCAACCTTTACTTCCCCGTAGATTAGCTTTCAGTCGGTACATTTTATTTTTTTTGTTCTCTTTTAAAGAAGGGATGGGGGGGCCCCATACGTACCTTCGCTTTGGGCCCCCAATTTGCTAAATCCGCCACTGGTGTCACATGATCCTTCAGAAATCATTCTAATATGATGATTTGATGCTCAAGAAACATTTCTCATTATTATCAATGTTGAAAACAGTTATTTACATTTTTATTTCAGGATTCTTTGATAAATAGAAAGTTCAAAAGAACAGCATTTATCTGAAATAAAATCTTTTGTAACATTAAACACTACCGTTAAAACTTTGGGGTCAGTAAGTTTTTTTTTTTTTTTTTTTTTGGGGGGGAAATAAATAAAATAAATCAATACTTTTATTCATGAAGGAGGAATTAAATTGATCAAAAGTGACAGTAAAGACATTTATAATGTTATAAAAGATTCTATTTTAAATAAATGCTGTTGTTTTTAACTTTCTGTTCATCAAAGAATCCTAAAACAAATGGTACACAACTGTTTTCACTATTGATCATAATCATAAATGTTTCTTGAGCATCAAATCATCATATTAGAATGATTTCTGAAGGATCATGTGACACTGAAGACTGGAGTAATGATGCTGAAAATTCATCTTTGATCACAGGAATAAATAATATATTAAAATATATTAAAATCGAAAACAGTTATTTTAAATTGTAATAATATTTCACTATATTACTGTTTTGTGTTGTATTTTTAATGAAATAAATACAGCATTGGTGAGCATAAGTGACTTATTTTAAAAACATTAAAAATCGTACCGACCCCAAACTTTTGAACGGCAGTATATATGTAACGAGTCGGGAGACTGAGTAGAATCCATTTGCAGCTTTAATGAAGAAACGTCAAACAGGCAGGGGGTCAGAGAACAGCAAAACAGGGTATTCAGAGAGCAGGCACAGAGAGTAGTCAGGGAACAAGCAGAAGATCAGGGCAGGCAGCAATAAACAATAATCCAGGGTAATCCAAGTCAAGACAGGCAGCAAACAGGCAGTAGTGAGATAACAATCCGTGGTCAGTAAATAGATCAGCAAGATAGGACAAACGCTCAGTGATTACAGGCCGGGGCAATGCAATACTTCGCACTGAACTTCTGTTTGTGTTTGGCTTATATGGAGAGTCTGAATGAGGTGCAGGTGTGTGCGTAATCAGTCCCAGGTATGAGGCATTATGGGGATTTGAGTTCCAGAGTAATCTAGTATTCAGGTGAAGGCTCCCTCTGGTGGTGAAGAGGAGGTGGTGCGGAAGCCCGCTCTGTAACAATATATACATATATAATCCATAGAAGTCAAAAGCACATTTTTAGTACATAGTCATGCTTGAAAACATATCCTGTTCAAATAGGCTATATGGGCCACTCTACAGAATTTGTTCAAAGTTAGAATTGGAAACATCTTGAAAAGAAAATCGTCTTTTCCCATAAATTTCTTATAAAGTATTCTTTTTTAAAGTATCCTTACATTGGAACAAATACTATAATAACATCTTAGTTGATGAGTTTATTTTTGACCGAACATACTATATATTTACATATGAGCAGAAACTGGCTAACAAAAGCTTATTTGATGTCTATTTTAGAATTAAAACGTTATAATATATCCAAAAACTATGAAATGTTGTCTTTCATATTTCATCTGTAACATAAACAACAGCGCCCATATGTGCCTTTAATTCATTCACACACAGAAACGTGATTAAAATTTAAACAGTCTTTTTGCGTTTACAGACACTATTCCATATCGCGATTAGAACAAAGCACAATAATAAAAAACTTAATCACAATTCTCGGCTAGATCCGTCGCTCCTCGAAATGAAAATAAACCAGCACATGTTCTGAGGTAAATGTCCCAGGATTATTCCTCACACAGCCTCGCAAGACAAAATAGTACATTAATCTGATGATTACATTTGTTGTGTTATCGCGTTTATGAGGGGCGTTGACACGTTTGCATGTGTTGCTTCAGATTATTTGCGTTTGAATACCGCGCGCTCTCCGTGGACGTGTCACATTAGCAGAATAATGAGCTGAGAGAACGATAATGAGATCGGCTGACACCTCTCTCTTTTTTTATAGATTACATAAACAGAGAATATTTATTTTATTTTTGAATTAGATATTTTAAGTACAAACTTAAATGATTATAAAGATATATTGCTCATGCCTGGGTGAATAGTATCCGCTGAGCTTTGTTTAAGTTTAGAGATGTGCTCCAGAAAAAAAGTTAACAGAGACAGAGAGGCAGAAAGCACACCCTGTTTATTTTATTTTACTAAAGCACAATGTTTTATTTCGATTGTAAGTGGACACATAAAAAAGTACATATTCAACAGTTTATTTTTTTATATTTCTTTAGTCTTTATGACCAAAAATGACAGAGTATTTTAAGTCTTTTTTGCTGCTCTGTGAAAAAAATCGAGCAAAACGCGTCGCCGCATTTGCCGACCCCAGAGGGTTAACTTACGTGATGACAACAGCCAAGTTGAATGCTACAACACACCGCTGGGTGGCTGAATTAGCAGAGTTTGAGTTTACAATTAAGTACCGTCCAGGTAAAAGCGATGGAGATGCTGATGGCCTCTCCAAGCACAGCCCGAGGTGATATCCAGCATCACCCAGGTGCTAAGTCTGCAAACCCAAGGTCAAGATCCTTGGATGTGTCCACTAAGTATTGCTACCCTGGTTGTTGAAGGAAGTCAGGAGCACCCAACATCCCCGTCAGTGAGTTATCCAAAGAGCAACTAAGGGAAGCCCAGGAAGAAGATTTGGTGCTGGGAAAGATTCGAGAGTATGTGATAAAGGGGCAGTGGCCAAATCTGAAGGGGAATCAGGTGCACGAAGACTTCAGGATCATGGCCAGGAAGAAGAACAAGTTGTGTGTAGGGGAGGATGGCGTCCTATACAGGAAGACAAAGACCCGGCACCAACTAGTGTTACCAAAAAATGTTTGTCAGTTGGTCTATAAAGAGCTACATGAAGAAATGGGGCACCTAGGTGTTGAGCGAACAATGGCTCTCGTTCGCGACAGGTTCTTTTGGGCTTGAATGCAGGGAGATGTTGAACACTACGTTACCAAAGTGTGCAGTTGTCTAAAAAGGAAGAGGCCAAAAAAAACAACCAGAGCTCCCCTGAACAGTGTGGTAACAACATACCCTTTTGAGATGGTATCTATTGACTTCTTACACCTGGAGAGTTGTAAAGAGGGGTACGAGTATATCCTAGTGGTGATGGACCACTTTACGCGGTTCGCCCAAGCATATGCGTGTACTAACAAGGCTGCCCAGGTCGCAGCTGAGAAGATCTTTGGGGACTATGTTCTGAAGTTCGGTTTCCCTACTAAGCTGCACCATGACCAGGGTAAAGAATTTGAGAACAAATTTTTCGCACAACTGGAAGGATACTGTGGGATACAGGGTTCATGCACTACCCCATATCATCCTCAAGGGAACGGCCAGGTTGAGCGCTTTAATAGAACGCTACTAGCCATGTTGAGAAACTTGACAGATTAGGCTAAGAGTGACTGGAAAAGCTCCCTGGCAAAAGTAGTCCATGCTTATAATTGTACGCACAATGAGGCAACTGGCTTTGCACCGTATTGCTTGCTGTTTGGCAGGAATCCAAGGCTTCCTATTGACATCATATTTGGCCTGCCACTGGGTGACCAAGATCCTTCCCCCAGCGAGTATGCAAAGAAATGGAGGCTCCGTATGGATGATGCCTACAGAATCGCATCCCAAGCAGCACAAGAGGAGAGAAGGAGAGCAAAAGGCTACTATGACAGGAAAGTGTATGGAGGGAAGTTAGAACTAGGACAGAGAGTGTTAGTGAAAAATTCCACAGAAAGAGGTGGCCCGGGAAAGTTAAGGTCTTATTGGGAGGATCAAGTCTATGTAGTAACAGGGCGAAAGCATCCAGGGAGCCCAGTTTATGAGGTGAAGCCAGAGAAAGGGGCGGGAAGAACATGAGTGCTCCATAGAAATATGTTGCTGCCCTGTGATTTCCTTCTAATGGAGGAACTTGATCGTGAAACCAAGGAAACACACAAAAGAAAGGAGAAAACACAGAGCGGGATATCCAGAAAAAGCAGAGCCAGATATCAGCCAGACTCAGTGAGAGGGTATGACGAGAACAGCTCGGAAGATGAGGATGAATGGAGAATTATCACCAGTGCACCTGAAAACCAGAGACACCCGCAGGTCCAGTTGAGGGTTGAGGCAGAGGAGTTTCACCCATACTTGGAGAGCGAAGAACAAGAACTCAGAGAACAGCCGGAACCGGTCATGACAGGAGAAGGAAAGGGAGCCGACAGTAATGCAGGATGTCAAGAAACAGTTGAGAGAGAACCTACAGAAGGAGAGACCAGAGGGGGATGTGAGATGTGGTCTCTCCTTCTGTAGGTTCTCTCTCTAATTTACTTATAATTGCTTAGGTCAGCCTACAATTATGTACAGAAGTCAGTTAAGTTAAAGGGGGGCACGGTATTTGCAGTAGTAAAGGGATAGTTAGGGTTATAATTTACTGCGAGTAGTGATTTATTTTTTTTAATTAGAAAGCAGTTATGCAAATGTAGTGTTTACAGGGTGATAGTACAAGGAGTGGGTCTGAATAATGTTACAGTGAGAGATAAAAGGAATTCCAACCTTTCAGTCCGGACACAGTTCCCCCATAAGTGGCGGAGAAAAGGTAGCAGATATGTGCGCGGAACCTACTACCGACTCGTGGCGTCAAATGGAGATATAAGCCCTTGGTTACTCTGGAGCAAGACAGTGAATGTGTCTAGATAAAAGACTGACTCCAATCTAGAACTGTAATAATGTATCTGGTGAAGACATGAGGACTCGTCAGGTGGTGCAAAATGTTGGGACGACATTCAGATTTGTGGGGGAGAGTGTAGGATGATAGAGAATATTGTGTATAATATGAGAATTGTTATTTTGTTAGCTTCAATTGTAATCTCATCCCAGATGTTTCTATGTTTATATACGGTACAGAATGAGTTATAGATGTTAAAAAATTATTCATTTAGGCATATAACTTGTACTCATAGACAGTTCTGATAGGTACGCGTTAACAGCTAAGGGTTGTGGATGATAGGCGCATGCGCATTTGTTGTAATGTGTTACCATGTGCCTGCGTGAGCAACGCCATCTCATGTGCTGTTCATGTTTTGTAATTTCAGTTTCAGAGTAAGACAGTAAAGAACCTTGAATCCAACACGCTCTGGAGTTTGTTATTCTTCGAGTGTGTTACATATGCAGACATGCTATAGTGATTCCAGAAACAAGCTGTTTTGCAATGCTACTTGTGCATTTAGAAGGCACACTATGTGTGCATGTATGAACAAGGAGTGCAAGTGAGCCCGTATAGCTAAATTGTAACAGCGTTAATATAGTTTTGAGAGTGTATATTTATAATTATATATTTCAGAAAATTTAAAGTTACTTTTTATTTATATTATTTTGTATTTCATTTATAATTAAAAATAGTTTATTTAGTTTTTAGTTGTTTTTTTAAGGATAGTTTTAGTTGTCATCCCTTGTAACACAGCACACATTGTAACATCTTCCAACTGCGGTACATGGTACACTTTAGAATCTGCACCATACTCGGAATTATACCACCTGTAATGATTGAACTAAAAAAACTAGAGAGAGCTGGATCCAAATACACTTATTTTATTGTCAAAAAAATAAACCTAAACAAATCAAACACGAAAACCAGGAATGAGCACACCAAACATAGGCCGTTTCTCAATATGCATTCTTGTCTGTACTTGTGTTCTTGTGGACTTGTGAAACGTCATCAGTCGCTGCCAAAGTACTGTTCCAATTCAAAGTTCACATCTAGCCAAGTCCAGTTCAAATCCCCAGATGTGCTCTTGAACCGCCCCTTTTACCGAGGATGCATCGAGAGGTGACTTGTGCGGACTTGAGACAGCCAGGTATCCCAGAATGCATCTCACACCAACCAGCAAGCGTCAATAGCAGAGGAGAAAACCCGCGTAATATAAAAATACTACTGTTATTGTGTCACGAAATGTAATTTCAATAGTGTTTCAGGCGAGAATGTAGTGGTTTAAAGCTCAAATCTGTGGTTTATTTATAAAGATAGCGCCTATTTGAAAAATGTATCTGACGTTTTCGGAGTTGTGAGATCCAGACGATCACCGGGAGTTCAGTGCTCATTAACTCCGACTGGAACAGCTTTTCCTCGCTAGTCCTTCTGATGTTTGCCACTGGCTCTCTAGTCTAGTGGTTAAACATGAGATATAATTTGTCTTGTGTATAAGTCGATCTTTGGTCTCAATCTATAGTTTGTTCCATGGCAAATCGTTTTGGCTGAGGGCAAAGTGAAGTTTCATAACTTTATATATTTAGGCTATTTAACTTTAACTTTGTAGCCTATTAGAGAGCTGACTTATTATGTTTGACTGAATTTTTTGCTTTATTTCTCATTGTATAGCTTCTTATAGCCTATTTTTATACTGGATATTATTGATCATTAAAACTTTTTTTATATATATTATTTTACTATACATTCTCTTCACTGTGTGTACATGTATAATAAAATAAAATGACAAAACCCTGTCTCTGTTTGTTAAATGTCAGTTTTAATGATCAAAAATGTTTCATATTTTTAAAATGAAAACAAAAAGAAGCAGGGTTGTGTTTTATATTTTATGTTGTTATAAATATATGCAGTGAAGATAATCAATGTGCGTTGCCTGAACCACATTTGTGTGGCCATTAATATGTTTAAGATTTTATTTAAATGAAAAGAGGCAGAGTGGTGTTTTATAACATATTTCATTTTATTGTTGATGGAAAGAGGCAGAGTTGTATTTTATACCATATTTCCATATCCAAAGAGATTTTCCATACCATATTACTGCCTAAATATATATATATAAAGAGATAACCGGAGTAGCCAGAGCGTGCTGAGTGAAGCGATCAAGAACACAGCTGTTCCATTTGCAGAATAACCGGACTTGCATCCTCACGTCCTCGGGAGTCCGAAGTATGCGTACTTGGTATTGAGAAACGGCCATACTGTCATGAAGGTCAGGACTTAACAAGGAACACAAGAAACACTTGGGTTTAAATACACAAGGGGTAATTGGCAAACAAGACACACCTGGGAACAATCAAATAACTAATCAACAAGAAAAACTACAAAACATGGTGCAGAACAGGAATTAACATAAAAGTCCACACAAGACCAGGGAAACACAGGCTGTTTATTTTATTTTATTCAGTATAACCTTAGTCTTAATTTGTGGTTAAGTCTTTGAGCTGGTAAATGGAAGATTGCTGGTTCAGTTCCCTCAAGTAGAAATTGATAAGTCCTTACTCAAAACACTGAACCACAGGTTGCTCTAGTAGTGTGATTACCCCCAACAATAATGCTGTTTTATGCATAAAAGTTGCAGAAAACATACCATAAGTCCTGGTTGAGTAGTGATCAGTAAGCATTCTTTACAGTAAACATAAAGAAAAAAGTGAGATGACAATAAGATTCCTCAAAAAAAAAGCAGAGGGAACGAGTCTCAATATGCTTTGCACTTTATATGCAATGAGAGAAGAGTCATAATTTGATTTGGAAATGAGCTGAGCCATATATCTCCACAGCCTTGTATAGACGGCTTATACTTTAAGAAATAAATGACTTCAAGTTAAACACACTTCTTTCATTATTTGTTGACTCCCAGACCGTTGTGCATGATCTATCAAACCAAGAGCACACATTTCACATAAAACAGATCGGGTCATAATCGATGGTCCTGTCCTACATTTATTTCCACGATCAGCTCAATCTTTCTGTCTCGGCCTCTCGTGGCTTGTGCTTTCGTTGGTGAAATAATTTAGTTACTCTATTTCTTTAGGTTAGAGTCTTTAGGTTATACAACTCATGGTCGAGCAGCTCCCTGATTCCATTGTGCCGAGAAGGAAGAGGGCTTTTATAGGCCGAAGTAATCCAAACCTCACTCCAGGGATACCCTGTAATTTTCTTCCCTCCTGTGGAGAAAGAAGGCTATAGGGTGTGTGATCTAATCAAGTGCTTATAGAGGAGAAAGTAGGTAGAGGAAAAGTTAGCAAGGTGCAAATAATGCTTTTACATTTATTCCTCCCCTCATGACCCCCATGACCCCCCACT
Source organism: Gila orcuttii (assembly GCA_026230005.1). NCBI lineage: Eukaryota > Metazoa > Chordata > Actinopteri > Cypriniformes > Leuciscidae > Gila > Gila orcuttii. The sequence continues at coordinate 23,231,547 of JAPDVR010000005.1, read as the reverse complement.
CTTCCCCTCTGTTTTGCTTTGCCCATCTAATTTTCCTGCTCTTTCTTACTGCTTATCTACAGCTCTGATCGGAAGAAATTACCAATGGCCATGGAGAATCTTTTCAAAACCTATTTAAGTCTAATTTATTACTCTGTTCGGCAATGCATTTACAGTTAAATTGTGAAATGTGTAAAGGGCCAAGAACCTTTCTATATGGAGACCATGTGACTCTAATTAAGTTACTCTAAGGGGCTGTTTACACGACAGTGTTTTAGCTAAAAAAGTAGAACTTTTATGCGTTTTGCCCATTCGTTCACATGACAACAGGTTTTGGGTGGCTGAAAACGCAAACTTTTGAAAACAGGTTACAAAGTGCAAGTTTTTGGTTTCCGTGTAAACAATGAAAACATGAATCTGTGAAAACGATGACGTCATGCACATGCGTCAACAAGCATATTGTTGTCGTGTAAACGTACCCTAATGCACTACTGAAATGCTGATTGCTCTTTTTGTGTCCAGGTCAAGAAAAGAACCTGGTTGGAAAGGCTGTTTGGGTTTCATTCTCTCTCTCTCTCTCTCTCTCTCTCTCTCTCTCTCTCTCTCTCTCTCTCTCTCTCTCTCTCTCTCTCTCTCTGTGTGTGTGCGCATGTGCGGAGTGAGTGTGCGGAGCGTTTGAGCGTGGAGGGTGTGAGGTACGAGTGATTCATTTCTACTTTTTCTTCCTTTTCTATTTCTTTTTTTGGGGGGTTTTTTGATTTTTTTGGGTGTGTATGGTTTGGCTTTTCTTGGTTAGTGGTGTTTAGTATTCGTGTTTGTTGGTGAAGTGGTTTTTCGCTGGGCTCTCTGCTCCCAGTGTTTGTACTGGGAGCATGGCGACTCCAGGTGTGCAGAATTTCGGGTTTTTAACGAGACGGCATGCGGTAAAAATTGATTCGGTTTTTGGTGTCGAAGAATGTGGTTTAGCTATAGGTACGTTAATTGGATGTGAGAATATTTTGTCAGCATCACGGATGAATGGTGCAGTTGTTGTTTTCGTTAAAACAGTTTAATTGGCGAATCAATTGGTGGAGACTGGTGTTGATATTCGTGGCATTTTTGCGCAGGTGCTTCCTCTTTCCACACCTTCGAAAAGGGTAACGTTATCTAACTTGCCACCCTTTATTAAGAATGAGGTTTTGGTAGAGATGCTTTCCAGATATGGTAAATTGGTGTCAACAATAAAGATGATCCCAATTGGGGGAAAGTCATCTCTACTAAAACATGTGGTGTCGTTTAGACGGTATGTCTATATGATTCTAAAAGATAATGTCGAAGATTTGGACTTAACTCTAAATTTTCGTTATGAAGATTTCAATTATGTTATTTTCGCCACAACGAACACAATGAAATGTTTCGGTTGTGGAGAAAATGGACATCTTGCGATTGCCCAAGGAAAGTGGATAAAACAAATGATAAAAGTGATGAGACAATTGCCACAATTTCTACGAGTACAATTGCTAGAGAATTGCAGAACGTAACTCCCGCTGTGGATGCGGAAAGGCCGGGAACAAGTGCTTGTGTACCCGCTGCTTTAATAGATGCGGGGGGAAATACAAATGAGACGACAACAGACGAATCAATTGAAAGTGTAAAAGTAGCGGTCGTTGAAGTTCAGGAGAATGAAAGTCTCACAGAGAATGGTCAGACAATAGCAGCTCGAAGGATTGAATCAGAGGGTGGAAGCAGTGAGGCTGAATCTGGCGAGCAGAGCGAGATGAATGTAGACGTTGAGGGCTCGTTATTTGAAATGGAGGATTTTTCATTTAAAGCACCTCAAAAAAGAAAGTTGAAGAAATGCCATATTAGTAAATCGACTAAAAGACTTGATGTTCGGGAGGCGAGTCATACAGATACAGAAAGCGACAGTGAAGTCTCAGTATGTAGTATTACAGGTAGTCTACCTCAGAGTGGATTCTCTAGTCGAGTTTACAGTGTAGACGACATCAAACATTTTTTAAAAGTGACGAAAAATGCAAGGAGAGTTAAAATTGGAGAGTTTTTTCCTGATATATTGCAATTTAGTGAGAAAGCAAAAACTTTCAGGAGTGAGAACTGTTTCACCGACCAAGAAGGTTATCGGTTAAAAAAGATACTTACCAGGCTAAAGGCTCAATCAGAATTTAGTGAAAATAGTCAAAATGGTTAAGGGTCGTTTTTCTATCTTGTGTTTATTTTCTTTATTATGGTGGGAGGTGTCTCTTTTCCTATTTATGGGAGTGGTAAATTTTGCTTCTTTAAATATTAATGGAGCAAGAGATGGTAGGAAAAGAGCACGTTTGTTTGAGATAATGACACAGAGGAAGATTGATGTTTTATTCATGCAAGAAACCCACAGTGATTTATCAAATGTTTCAGATTGGGCGATGGAGTTTGACGGGCTATCTGTTTTAAGTCATTCTACCTCGCTTAGTGGGGGGGTTGCTATTTTGTTTTCGAAAAGTTTTATACCTGTATCATATAAAGTCGATGAAATAATTAAAGGTAGACTTTTAAAAGTCAAAGCTTCTTATGGGAACAATTTTTCTTTTGTGTTAATTTGTGTTTATGCTCCAAACGCTGCAATTGAAAGAATGTTATTCTTAAATACTCTGTGCGAAGTTTTAAAGGATTGTGATTTAGAAAGTTTTTTATTATTGGGGGGAGATTTTAATTGTACTGAAAATGTTTTAGATAGGAATCATGTTGAGCCACATATGCAGTCACGTAGGAGGTTAGTTCAGTTAATGGAATCCCATGATATTATTGATATCTGGAGGAACTTTCATTATACACAAAGACAATATACTTGGGTACATGCATATGAAAATAAGTTATCATTGGCAAGATTAGATCGATTTTATGGTTTCAAGCATCAACTGAATTTTTTTAAAGATTGTTCAATATGTCCGTTTGGGTTTTCTGATCACAGTTTGGTAAAATGTGAGATTTTTGTTGACTGTGTAAAACCGAAAAGCGCCTATTGGTGCTTTAATAATGCATCGTTATGTGATAAACATTTTATTGATGTTTTTAAGTTTTTTTGGGCAAATGTACGATCCATGAAGTTTTCTTTCCAAACCTTACAGCAGTGGTGGGAGTTTGTAAAAGCCCAAATTAAACAACTTTGTCAACAATATACTCTCAACGTCACTCGAGATAAATTTGAGTCCATAAGAAAATTAGAAGAGGATTTAGTTAAACTTCAAGAGCTTTTTGAGTTGACAAAAGATAGTGCTCATTTAAAGTCTTTAAAAAAAAGAAAGCTTCTTTGACTGAATTATTAGATCTTACTACACAGGGTGCTTTTATAAGATCACGTTTTCAGAGTATTGAATCTATGGATGCACCTTCAAAATTTTTTTTTAATATGGAGAAGAAAAATGGCCAAAATAGATTCATTCATGCTCTGCGATCAGAAACGGGAGTTCTGTTGCTCAACCCTTTAGAGATTCGGAAGAGAGCAGTAACATTTTATGAGGATTTATATAAGAGTGAATTGCTGGGTACACAAGACCTGAATAATGTTTTTCTTGAAAATATGCCGCAGGTATCTGAAGAGGCAAATACTAGAATTAACAAAGCACTGTCGATGGAGGAGCTGGAAAGAGCTCTTAAAAGTATGGAAAATGGAAAAACGCCCGGGATTGATGGTATTTCAGTAGATTTTTACAAAGTCTTTTGGGCAGAGGTAGGTCCAGATCTACTGGAAGTTCTTAATCAGAGTTTAATTGATGGGCAGTTGCCAAAAAGTTGCCGTAGAGCCATCATTACTTTACTCCCGAAAAAGGGAGATTTAAGTGAGATTAGGAACTGGAGGCCTGTGAGTTTGTTATGCAATGACTATAAAATACTTTCGAAAGCCTTAGCGAAAAGATTAGGAGAAGTTTTAGACCAAATCATTCATTCAGATCAGACATATTGTGTGCCTGGAAGGAGAATTTGTGATAATATTTCCTTTGTAAGAGATATTTTGGATAATGGCAACATTTTTTTCAGATTTTGGTTTAATTTCAATCGATCAAGAAAAAGCTTTCGATAGAGTTGAGCACAGTTATTTGTGGAATGTTTTTGAAGCTTTTGGTTTTAGTTCTGATTTTATATTAATGATTAAAGCTCTGTATTGTGACGTTGAGAGTATGTTGAAATTAAAATTTGACTTATGCTCTCCTTTTAAAGTTTTAAGAGGGGTTAGACAAGGCTGTGCACTATCTGGCATGCTTTACACGTTAGCCTTAGAACCTCTTCTAAATAAA